>CM066330.1:64896759-66301759 GCA_033807585.1 Hydrophis major
ATCACTTCCAGAATAGCATTGAATATAGTAGAGTTCATGCCCCTCCAAAAAAAAAAGAACAGGAGGATGATCTTTCCAATCCTAGACTCTTTAGCTCTCATCTCCTTATGTTGATACAGAAAAATTTAAAACAAGATGGCCTTTGTTTTATAGCCATGATTGCAAACCTATGGCACATGTGCCAGAGGTGGCATGCAGAGCCTTCTCTGTGGGCACGCACACCATTGCCAGTTGCTCTTCTGGTTTCTGGCATGTCAGCCAGATGATCTTTACAGGCGTCAGAGCGCTGGAAAATGCCCCCCAAATAGGCCATTTTTCAGGCCATTTTCAGGCCTCTTCAGTCCTCTTCAGGACATTCTTTGGGCCTTTTTCAGGCCACTCTTTGGGCCTTTTTCAGGCCACTCTTTGGGCCTTTTTCAGGCCATTTTTCAGGCCACTTCTGGTCCCTTTCTGGCTGTTTTGGGGCCTTTTTAAGCTGTTTTTCAGACCTTTTTCAGGGCAAGTTTTGGGCCATTTTCAGGCCATTTTCTGAACAGTTTTCTGGATCATTTCTGGGCCAAAAACAACATTAAAAAGGCCTTCAAGTGACCCCAAATCAGCCCACAACTGCCCTGAAAAAAGCCTGAAAATGGCCCCAAAAGGGTTTGAAAATGACCGCCAAACAGCCCAAAGAATGGCCTGAAAATGACCAAAAAACAGGCATGTGCGTGCTACTCTTGCATCCACAGATTGCACATGTGTTCCGGTTTGGGCACTCGGTGCTGAAAAGGTTTGCCATCACCTTTTTATAGGATTGATAAGTGATTGCAGAAGATTCACGAATATGTAACAGGTTATCAACATTTCCAAGAGCCTAAAAGTCCCAAACCAACTTCTTAAATTGTAATCATAACTTATTCATAGTTATATCCACTTTAACAAACTGGTTGCTGCATTTGTACCAGTTGACATTTTCAGACACTCCTAAAGAGTAGTTATAAGTGAAGTATTTTTTGTAACCTTTCAGAAATGGGACTTTACCAGGCCTGGCCAAGTCAAGAATTAAATTAGTTGACAATTAGATTGCTGCCATCTTTATAGCCAGACTCCTCTAAGATTGTTAATATGTTCTTTCAGAAAGAATACAAACCTTCTGAGCATAAACTCAGAATAGATTGCAACCAATCTCAGATACCAGTTTCCTGCTGACTTGAAGCAACTTCATTTTATCTGTTTAATTTCAGCTTGTTCACCTGGATCCAGCTCATTACCAAACTTTGTATTGTTTACAGGAATTAATTGCATCCTCAAAGATGTCAAGGGGCAGTAGAGCTGACTATAATCAACTTAATAATGGTACCTAATTCCAAAGCTCTGGATGATTTCTCCCACTGCTTTAATTAAATATTATATAGCACACAATATGATGCCTTGTGTCAGCCTTTCAAGTAGGCCAGGTCAGGAAACATTACACAAATGCTGCTTTATTGTCTTGAAGTCAGGTGTAATAAAAGGTGTTAAGTTTGGAGCATGGGTGCAAATGATGGAGATGAGCCGGTAGAAAGTGAACTTCAAACTCTTTATTTACATATTGTGGCAGCTCAGCGAAAGGCTGCTATATTCTTACTTATATAGGCAACTCATTAACTATTCAACCAATAGCAAACCTGGAGCGCTAGCTCCGTTAACCAATGGGAATGGCCTGTTAATGGCCAATCGAATGCTCCTGAACAGATCAATCTGATCCTGCCATTAACAGCCAATCAGAAGTGCAGGGCCAGAACCCTGCACTTGACTTCAAGCTCACTTCACTGCTGTAGCTTCAGCTATGGCATCTTTAAGGGTGATGTCGCCCTTTGCCATTATTTTGCTCTGTACGTTTAGAATGTCTAGCCCAAGGACTACTCTGTCTCTCAAGGCCTCTTCCAGGTCGGTGAAATCACAAAGGCCTCCCAAGTTCCAGAGGTCTGCAACAAAATCGGCGACGCTTTCTCCTTTCCGCTGGTTCCGTTGATAGAACTTGTGTCGTCTTACGAGCATTGGAACGGTGAGTGCATAGTGGGCCCTTAGCAGCGGTTCGAGGACGTCCCAGTCCATGGCCTTCACTTCAGCTGGTTTCGCTAATGCCTTAGCCATCTTGAATACCGTTGGCCCGCAGTGCATCAGGAATACCGCCTGTTTCTTCCCAGCCGTGGCATCCTTCAGATTATTCGTTTCCAAAAACATTTGGAAACGATCCATGTAAGACTCCCAGTCCTCTTGAGCTGGATCGAATGGAGTGGGTGGTATTACGCCGCCGGACATGGTTTCACCTTTGTGCGCTTCAGTCATGTGCTTAGTTGGTTCTGATGTCATCCAATCCCACCCTCGTCACCAGTGTTAAGTTTGGAGCATGGGTGCGAATGATGGAGACAAGCCAGTAGAAACAGTGAACTTCAAACTCTTTATTTACATATTGTGGCAGCTCAGCTCAAGGCTGCTATATTCTTACCTTTATAGGCAACTCATTAACTATTCAACCAATAGTAAACCTGGAGCGCTAGCTCCATTAACCAATGGGAATGGCCTGTTAATGGCCAATTGGATGCTCCTGAACGGGCCAATCCGATCCTGCCATTAACAGCCAATCAGAAGTGCAGGGCCAGAACCCTGCACTAGACTTCAAGTTCAATGATAACTTTATTGGTATTATGCATTCACAACAAAAAGGTCTTGAAATTTTATTATTTTACACCAAACAGAATTATATGAAAGTTATTTTGAGTTTCTTCTCAAGCCTTCCCATTTTCCTAGGACTGGGTTGTATTTTATTTTTCTATTACTCAATCATACCTTTCATCAGAATTCCTTCTGCATTCCTCTACTACTGGTTCTGTGGGTGTGGCATGGTGGGAGTGGTAGAGGAAGGATACTGTAAAATCTCCAGTCAGAGGTGGTATTTTCCAGTTCTCTGAACTACTCAAAATTTCCTCTATCCATTCTCCAGAACTGGTTAGGACCTGCTGAATACCACCTCTGTTGCCATAGATCTGTGATTTAAGTTTGATGTAGTTGCTGATGTTTGGTAAAAGATTCTTGGACACAATTACGACTATCTTCATTCTCATACAGTTTCTGGCATAGGCCAATATAACATGTGTGTCAAACTTGCAGTGTCACATTGCTATCATAGGATGTTTCATGACAGTTTTTCTCTTTGCAGAATGGGATGGGCATGGCTTAATACATGATACATCTGGCTTGGGGGCTGAGAGTTTGACACCCCTGCCATATACCAAGAGAAACAAAGCAATTTCTCTTACATATTCTTGTTGAATATTCTTCTGAAATGTATCTGGATAAAGGCTGTAATATTGTCATTATCACTATTTATGGAGATTCTCAGTCACCAGGTCATGGCTGTCCTCAGGGGGAAGAAAACAAATATATATAGAGAGGAAGGTATCCTCTAATGCCTAAGGGAGATAATTAATGATTCTTTACAAGAAAAATGTGTCAGTGATTAGGACCATTAATCAAGATAAAATTTCTTAAACTGAAGGAACTAGAAAACATTGGACTGCCTCAAATATACTATTTCTGGCTTATATGATTTGGAAAATGATAATTTGATAATCCTCAAAGTGCTTTTTCAAAAGGCAACTAGATTTTATTTTTCCTTTCCTTTCCCAAGTCCTATTGCCTTTTGAAAAAGCACCTTGGGGACAGCCATGACAAGATCCATAGTTTTGAAGTTTTTGAGATTTATTAGATTAGGTTTAGTTTGTATGTTACATTACAGCACAGTAAGTTACATTACAGCACAGTAATTCAGCTAATTACTAAAGGATGAATTCCCAAGGTTGATATAAAAAAAATATTATTTCTCTTCTTCTTACCAACCAAGGGTAACATCACAGCTCCAGAATTAGAAGTATAACCATCAGCTTTAAACACCTGAAGGTCAGCTTCTTTTTTCTTTAGCAAGGTCTTATCACATATTGCAATAATCACTGGCATTTCCTTAGTCCAGCGTTGTTCTCAGTTAACTGGTTGGAACATCACTTACTGTTACAGACATGGGGATAAAAATATGCCCATGAGGCTTGTTAGTGCAAGACCATCACAATTCAGCAATGTAGGGATAAACTCTACCCAATTTTGGGAGATGTTCAACTGTGATTGAGCCATAGAACAGATTGGAATCTATTTTACTTTTCTTTTAAAAAAGTAATTATGTACTGGCCTGGTTGCCAATGTACATTGGATGCACATACACATACCTACATACATGTAGGGCTAGGTCTTGATGGTACCATTTTTCCCTGAACTTTGTTATAAAAGATCTGGGAATATTCTCTTAATCTACAATTAACTCCTTTCACTTATGGTTGCTAACAAGTTTCTATGCTTTCAAGGGTGGCTGAGAAATATTTATTCACTTAGGCTTATAACTGAATCTATGCTGCTGTCTCTCTTATCTCTGAGTTTTAAGATGCTGTATACTTATAGCATTATGGTTTTAACATACTTTATTTAAAATATTTGTACATCACCTATCAAGTATGGATCCCCAGGCGATACACAACATTAAAATACATTCATGCACTATAAAGACATTAAGCATAGCCATCAACAGCTTAACACATTTTGTAATATTTTTAACATACAAGCCAGTGGCAATGAGCTGCAGAACTGTAACATCTTGAGATGTCATAAGCTGGGTGAATAAAGATGTCTTCGTCTGTGAGTAATAAACTCCAATAAAGTTTATCAATAAATAAAAGCACAAAAGTGCTTTATATCTAGGGGGTTGATGTTCAGAGCCCTCCTACAAAGTGATGCCAAGTGAATGTCTACACAATGAGGCAGTCAAGAAGTCTTTTGGTGATGGTTGCTAGGACTAGTCATATATACATAGGAGAAAGTATTTCATTAGGCCAGAGGTCAGTAACCTTCTTCTGCATAGGGACCAGAGGTCATACCACTGCTATCATGTCTATTCATTGTTCAAGCCATGCTGAGGCAGCTGGTGAAATGACTATCTGAGGAGCTAATAAATGTTCTATACCTCTCTTTCATGGGATAGTGAAATATATTTCTTTTGGAGACTACTGATCAAACAATTTTGGAAGATGGCCCAAAACCAGCCCATTAGTTGAAAAGTTCCTGAAACGGAGCTTAGATAACTCATAGAGGCTTGTAGAGGGTTGTACAAATTTTACATGTTTGGTTAAAGCCTGAGAAGACAGTATATGTTCAAGGCAAATTTGTAAGTTCTTAATTGAAGCTGAATAGTAACTGAAAATTCCTACATTGCCTCAACTTGTAACCTCCTTTATCTAAGTTCCTGAAACGGAGCTTAGATATCTCATAGAGGCTTGTAGATTAATACACAAAATTTTTCACTTTAATAAGAATTTTGTATGGGAATACATGGACTTTATTGTGATCATAACAAAAAGTGGATCATGAATTCTACCAATAATTTAACAAAGAATAATACATTTAAGACAAATTTTGATAGTTTTGACTTTTCACAGGAATAAAAGAAAATGCCTTTGATCTCTTATAATGCCATCCATTTCTTAATTAGTAGGCATTCCTGATTTTTTGATATAGCTACTTTTAATGTAGCTTCATTCTTATTGGATGAACTCATTTCACTGCACTGCTCCCCTTGAAACCAATAAAGCTGCTCTTGAGATGTGAAGTACTGTACAGGTGAATTAACGGCTATTATCTATCCCTCACCAATTTGACATTAATCAGCTTTTCAGCTTTCCTGTACTTTAATGGTAGTCATAGAATCTTCAATCATCTTCTAAGACATTTCTAATGTTTTATAATAGTTTCTTTTTAATTTATTTTATGTTCAGGAAGTTTTGTCAGGAAGCCTATTATAAGACTTATTAGCATCATGTCAATTATCTTTGGCCAATTTTCTTGTAGTAAAACTGTTTTGTTAAACTCTATTCTCTATGTGACAGTTGGTTCAGAAGTGTTTAGATAAAGGTTTATTTTGTGAAACATGATGGGATAAACAATGAGAAAAATAAAGATGCCAACTTTAACAGATGCACATAACCCACACACAGTGAAAAACTGTTGCTCAGGTTAAATTTTATTACTTGCTAATTGACTTGAAACAACCTTATAACTATTTTGAAGTACACTGTAAAGGAGGTTACAAGTTGAGGCAATGTAGGAATTTTCAGTTACTATTCAGCTTCAATTAAGAACTTACAAATTTGCCTTGAACTATATACTGTCTTCTTAGGCTTTAACCAAACATGTAAAATTTGTACAACCAGTGGTGGGATTCAACAAGTTTGCACCACTTCTGGAGAACTGGATGTTAACTTTCTGAGCAGTTTGATGAACTGGTTGTTGGAAGAACAGATAAGGGCAGATAACTGGTTGTTAAATTATTTGAATCCTACCACTGTGTACAACCATAGTGTTTTGGTCCAATTGGATTATCCTGTTGTAATTTAGATTTACTGGCTAAAGCAAAATGCTATGATAAGACTTGATCACACGGTCACACCATCTTTTCAATACCTGAAGTGTTAAAAATTCTAAGCCTTGCTTGGAATGAGAGGGAGGGCAGAAAAAGGAGTCACACTGATGCAACCAGTGTTGTAGCCTTGCAAAACCAATGTTGTTGAAATGTTACATGCAGGTCCCCAAAAGCCAAATATCAGGTTTCCAAGTAATGAAATCCATGTCAAAGGAAAAATAACAAAGTCCACCTTCTAAAAGATTTCTTTCATTTAGGAAAACATCAAATTGGCAAAGTCCATGGCAATTCTGGATCTGACCCAACCAGAAACTATCCCACAATATTAGAAGTTAGAAACAACCCTCCTAAGTCACATTCTCCAATAGAAGTATTACAATGTTGCTTGATGTCATAAATCTCCACCTCCAGGGCCCCAAGCCCAGACAGCTCATTTCCCATGGGAAAGAAGATCACCTAGCCATAACACTCTCTTTATCTCCACTCCTCCCACCTTAGGACTGTGTCAAGCCCACAACTTTACCCCCCATGACTACCACAGGGAAAATAAGAAAAAGAATATATACTAAGACAAACTAAAATGGCTACACTTATGACAATTTTGGGCTTGACAGGCTGCCCTCCCTCATTGGAAAAGAAACGTCTGCAATGACATAAAACACAAAGATTGAAACTAGGTTAAACCACAATCATGCAATGTACAATGCCACCCACAGAGTTCAGTTTTGATTTGTGTGGATATTTTTCACGGAATCTCCCCAACAATCTATCAGCATTTACTTTCTATTAACCCAAGTCGCTTGTGAAATTGGATAGCCTTTCCAATAAATTCAATATTGTAACTCCCCCCTGAAAATCCTAAAATCCAAAATTTTCTTAACTTCATAATGTTCATGGCCTGCAATAAACAAATGCTTTGGGGGTGTCTATTCTGCAGGACTCAAGAAAGAAGTAACAACCAGCTTTAATAAACTACTGTGAAACACTGGATGTATCTTCCCCAACAACCTAGGGAGATTCCATGAAAAATGTAATAATGTCACATTTCCAAGTAATGAAATCCATGTCAAAAGAAAAATAACAAAGTCCATCTTCTAAAAGATTTCTTTCATTTAGGAAAACATCAAATTGGCAAAGTCCATGGCAATTCAGGATCTGACCCAACCCAGAATTACCCCACAATATAATTACCCTATGACTACCACAGGGAAAATAAGAAAAATAATATATACTAAGACAAACTAAAATGGCTACACCTATGACAATTTCGGGCTTGACAGCAACATTTGCAGCCTGAGAAAAACAGCACGAATCTACGAAAACTGATGTCCAGAGCTAAAAGCAAAGATAACCAACCTGGTCAGATGTTTTCAAAGCAACAAATTGTGGGGATGTAGTAGTGCAAAATACCTAGAAGTCATTAGATTGCCTATATTTGCTCTAGTTGGTGTAAGTCATGCTTAGAGACATTTTTTTGGCATAGTTTCCTAGCTTCTTCCTTACTTGTGTTTTTAATTGCGTTAAAAAGCCTAGTAGAATTTGCAGACAAAACAAATTATTTCTCATCTTCCCCCACTCGGCAAGCTAATGCTAGAAAGAACAGCTGCTGCTAGTTTCTTTATTATTCTACCAAGCAGAGAGGCAGTCCTGAATCCTGTGCTCCAAACAGGACCTTTTTACGCATATGAAATTCCCCTTTGTTGGCTAATGAAGGTTAATTAAACCGAAACTCTCAATGTGTTAAAGCCAATTCGAGTAGGCATCGACGGTTAGCAAAAACGTGTGGCCTTTGGTCGGCTCAGCAAAGTCCAGATGGATGCGGGACCAGGGTCCCCGCGGCATCTCCCATTCGGTTGGGGTTGCCTTTGGTGGAGTGTTGCTTAATTCTTTGCATCTCTGGCAAGTTTTAACCCATGATTCGATTTGTCTGTCGATGCCTGGCCACCATGCGTAGCTTCGTGCGAGGCCCTTCATGAGCACGATGCCAGGGTGGCCATCGTGCAAGGTTCTTAGCAATGTCTGTTGGAGTCGTTCTGGGATAACGATTCTATCACGCCAGATGACACAGCCCTTCTGCGAGAACAACTCTGTTTGATGACTTTTGAATGGTGCAAAGTCGTCTGGTACTTGTTCCAATGGCCATCCACGTTCCACCCATGTGAGGACTTGTGCTAAGATGGGGTTGTGTTTTGTTTCTCTCGCGATGTCATGGGCAATTAAAGGCAGCGTGTGGAGTGTCTCGATCTGCAACGCTGTCATCGTTGGTGCTGGATCGTTGATAGTTTCAGGGAGCGGTGTATGGCTCAGCGCATCGGCATGGGGAATGGCTTTACCGGGACGATATTGCAGCTGATAATTTTAGGCAGCCAAGAATTCTGACCAGCGGGTCATTCTGGGAGAAAGTATGTGGGAAGTTGGCTTGTCCCCAGCGATGATCCCCAGCAATGGTTTGTGGTCAGTTACAATGGTGAAAACCTGGCCGTACACGTACTCATGGAATCTTCTAACAGCTGATACAATCGCCAGGGCTTCTTTATCGATCTGGCTATAATTTCGCTCAGTTTTCGAGAGCGTTTTTGAGAAGTAAGCAACAGGGGCTTCGTTACCGTTAGGTAATACATGGCTCAATATGGCACCCACTCCAAAAGGCAATGCATCACACGTAATGTTTATCGACAAAGTCTCATTGTACTGCATTAGTACGGCGTCCGAAGTCAGTAGTTTTTTCACATTACAGAACACCTGCTGTTCTTTGTGACCCCATACCCAAATTGCTTTTTTATCTAATAGATGATGTAAAGGTTCAGCGACAGTCGCCTTGTGCGGCAAGAAAACATAATAGAAATTGATGAGGCCTAAGAACGCCTGGAGGTTGGTCTTGTTCTGGGGTCTGGGAGCATTTTTTATTGCTCTCAATTTGCTATCGGTAGGGTGAATACCCTGACTGTCAATTAAGTACTCTAAGAATTCAACACGATCTGTACACAGTTTGCACTTATTTTTTTTAACTTTCAGGCCTGCTTCCTGGAATTTTCGTAAAACCAGTCTTAAACGCTTCCGTAAGATTTTTAGAGTGGGGGCAGCAATGAGCACACCATCAAAATAGGGGACAATGCCCTTGATCCCCTGCAATAGTCTCTCCATTAGGCTCTGAAAGATCCCTGGGGCTACACTGACTCCGAATTGGAGCCGCATGCACTTAAAGGCACCTCGGTGTGTTACGATAGTCTGTGCCTGTGCCGTTTTTTCGTCAACTGGCAGTTGCTGATAAGCCTGAGCTAAGTCTAGTTTAGCGAAGACTTTTCTGCCCCCCAGGGAATGGAGAAGGTGTTGCACCACCGGTACCGGATATGGGTTTTGTTGCAGGGCATGGTTTAGGGTGGCTGGGTAGTCCCCACAAATTCTAATGGAGCCGTCCAGCTTAATTGGCGTCACAATCAGCGTTTCCCATGGGGAGTGGTCAGTTGGCTTTAAAACTCCCTGGGCTATCAACTTATCAAGCTGCTCGTCGATTTTCGGCTTTAGAGCAAACAGAACTCGATGAGGCTTAAGGCAGATGGGAGCTATCTTTGGATTAAGGCTAAAGGATATCGGGGTCCCTTTGTATTCACCTAGCTTTTCCTCAAAGACGTCCCTGAATTCGTGGGCGAGGTCTTCCTCCCAGTCACTGCTGCCAATTCGGTTAATGCCTGCCACTTCAATGCCGAGTGGTGCGAACCATTGCAGGCCTAACAGGCTAGGCCGGTCCTTGTCGATCACCATCAGGGGTAAGTACGCCGTGCGGTTCTTGAATGCAACCCGGACTCGACTGGATCCTACGACTGGAATCCAGTTCCCCTGGTAGTCCTTTAACACAGGCCATTGGAATTGAAGGTCTTGGTGCCAGATAGTGGGGATGAGTTGCTTGAGGGTCTTCCATGAGACCATTGAAAGAGACGATACCGAGTCAACTTCCATTTGGCAAGGCTGATTTTCAATGTTCACGTTGACCTGAATTTTCTTAGCGTCTAGTGAAGAGACATGGCCAATAGTGAGTGTTTGGTGGGCCTCTTCCTGTCTCGCTAGGCGACTCACGGGTTGGTTTCTGTAGGAGTGGTTTACTGGTTCTCGCCTTACAGGGCGATTCCCTGTCGATTGGCGGAGATTGGTACTTTCAAGCTGGGTCCGAGGAGGCTTCTGCAGACCCCTCCGATGTGGCCTCGTTTCCCGCACTCGTGGCAGAGCGCGTCGCGGAATTTGCAATCGGAGCGGTAATGGTTGGCCCTGCAGCCAGCGCACAGTTGCTGGGACTTTGGGTATTGGTCCCGATCGGACCGCAGGCAATGGACCTCTTCTTGGTCGCTGTCTGACGACGAAGAGAGGTCCTCATGGTGGGCCATCGGTTGCTGCCCTTCTGCATTAGGTGAAACTTCGCCAGCCGGTTGGTGTGCTGGAGCATGATTTTTGGCGTAGTTGGGCAGCCGACTTCTTGGTCGCCTCTGCTGCTATAGCTTCAGCTATGGCGTCTTTAAGGGTGATGTCGCCTTTTGCCATTATTTTGCTCTGTACGTTTAGAGCGTCTAGCCCGAGGATTACTCGGTCTCTCAAGGCCTCTTCTAGGTCGGTGAAATCGCTAAGGCCTCCCAAGTTCTGGAGGTCTGCAACGAAATCGGCGACGCTTTCTCCTTTCCGCTGGTTTATTTGATAGAACTCGTGTTGTCTTACGAGCATTGGAACAGTTGGTGCATAGTGGGCCCTTAGTAGCGGTTCGAGGACGTCCCAGTCCATGACCTTCACTTCAGCCAGTTTCGCTAATGCCTTAGCCATTTTGAATACCTTCAGGCCGCAGTGCGTTAGGAATACTGCCCAGTTGTGGCATCCTTCAGATTATTCGTTTCCAAAAACATTTGAAAACGGTCGATGTAGGACTCCCAGTCCTCTTGAGCTGGATGAAACAGAGCAGGTGGTACTGCGCCACCGGACATGGTTCCGCCATTGTGCGCTTCAGCCACGTGCTTAGTTGTCTTAGTTGGCTCTGATGTCATCCAATCCCACCTTCATCGCCAGTGTTAAGTCTGGAGCATGGGTGCGAATGATGGAGACGAGCCGGTAGAAACAGTGAACTTCAAACTCTTTATTTACATATTGTGACAGCTCAAACTGGAGGGCTGCTATAGCCTTCCTTATATAGGCAACTTATTAACTATTTAACCAATAGCAATCCTGGAGCGCTAGCTCCGTTAACCAATGGGAATGGCCTGTTAATGGCCAATCAGATGCTCCTGAATGGACCAATCCGATCCTGCCATTAACAGCCAATCAGAAGTGCAGGGCCAGAACCCTGCCCTTGACTTCAAGCTCAAGATAACTTTATTGGTATTATTCATTCACAACACCATTTATCTTAAAAGAGGCTGTATACGCCCTTGTCAGATAGATCAGATCAAGAAATAGATACTGGGTAGGCCTAAAACTACTTGTATTAGAACAGCTACAGTTAGATAATCTTGCAAGTCTCCCTTCTTTTATATCTTCATGATGTAGCATGAAGCATGAACATTTTCAGAATTCAGGTCAAACTTGTGGAAATTGTAGCTCTTGCTGGAAGAATAGGTAGCGACCAAGGGCAAGAGGGCCTTAATGAAAATTCATCTTGTGCATCAAGTGTGCCTATTCCTGGACTGGAAGACCTTGCTTGTAATCAATCAAACATTATTGCATTGGACTGAAAACCATTCAGAAGCACATTTCTGGGAGCTTCCCTATACTATAGTCCTATTGTGCACACTGCATTGGCTTCCCATTGTTTTCTGGTGCAATACAATTTATTGTTATCAGCATTAAATCTCTATGTTGCACTACAAGGCCAATTTGTTTGCAGAATTATCTTCCCCAAGATTGAATTATCTGCCCCACTGGCTTTGATAGAATAGTTGCAGGTCCCTTTCCTCAAATGCTGTCATCTAGTGGAATCTTGGAAGCAACGTGGTTTTAGGGCCTCTCCCCATTTAGCATACTGGAAATCCATGCAGACCTGGCTCTTCTCTCAACCCTTGGCTAGGATGGGGATAAGTCAAGAATAATGGTATGGGTGATTCTGTCTCCTGTGTATTTTATATTGTTTTGTTTTTGTTGTTGTTGTGAGCTACCTCATATCACTGTGTGAGACAGGCAGTCATATAAATTATCAAAATATATAAATAAAATATAAATGTAAAGTTGTTTTTTCATTGTACTTGATGGGATTCTCCTGAACCTTGCACATTGCTTTTAACTATTCATTTAGTAAATTTGTGGCTTGTTTAAGCCCAATATTTACCAAATGATTTCTATCCTTGCTTATAAAAAATGTGCCTGTGACTAGATAAAGCCCAAGGACATAGATAGGTTTGATTGAGTGCTGTAACTGTTTAACTCAGCATTCCAAAAACATCATTGGGAGTCATGAATGAGGCTTTTATTGCAAGAGAAATCACTACATTTCTGATGGTATTTGGTACTTGAATGCAGCCTGAAGCTTAGCAAAATAAATCTGCTTTCCAAATCCTCTCGTTTTTAGCTGGGAAAGAGAGACAAAGAAATCAACAGCCCCACGCTGTGTTTTGCAAGCGGATGAAAGCAGATAGATTTGACAGTCTGTCTTTTGATCAAACAAATTTATTGACAGTCCAGTTGTGATGCATTTGGCATTCTCCATTTAGAGACAAGAAGTGGCTCTTATTCTAAAGTAAGGGAAGAATATCTCTTCCTCCAAAGATGGAAGAATGGTAAAACAATTTTGAAATTCAGATGGCATCACAGCTTCAATTGGATTGTTATATTTGAATTACATCTCCTTGGTATAATAAGTATGCAGATCTTGGCAACAAGGGGCAGTGCAATATTACACAGGGCAAACCATCTCTGTATAATGATCAGCTATGAATTAGTATTTACAAGCAATTTAATTTCTTAGGTCAAGATTCACAAGGATGTTATGTGCCTTCTTAATTCATTTGAGGTGCACAACCTTTTTATTGGAATATAAAAGATAAATTTAACTTTCATTTAAACAAGCTGGTAAACTTAGAGCTTAAATGGTTTTGCTATTAACACAGTTTAAAAAAAATAATAGAAAAATCTATTGCTCATTGCACTTAGCATAAATGGTAACAGAAATGGTAACAGAAAGGCAGACCTCCTAACTTTTCTATAAAATATTCAGCTCATGTCAGAAAATATTGTAATTTTCCATTTTACTTCTATCCCTTTCTGAACATCATAGCAGAACAAGTTAATTTCTAGTGTTCAGTTTATCTTGAAAGGCTACCCATCCCTCTAAAGTACATCATCCTACATAAGCACACTCTGAGTGGCTACTCGAAAGAAGCCAACCTAATAAGGTGATGTGATAGTCAAGCAACAAGCAAAACTTCTCAAAACTGATGTTGACTTTATCATAATGTTTTTTTTTTTTCATAGGGAGAGTAAGCTTGAATTACACGAAACATATAACAACTATATTTCAACAATTAAGACAATTCTAGAAAAGGGTATTTTTTAAATTTGTGGGATGCTACCAATTTTTCAAATAAAGGTCCTTTGCCAAGACATATAATGGAAACAAGACTTCCTTTTCTCTGGTAAAATCACCTCACTATCTTTCAGTTGTGTTCTACTTTTAGTTATCATTTATGTTACCTAAAAGGGCAACAAACAAGAATTCTGATTTGCCTCCATTATTTTGTTCTATATGAAACACAATAAAAAGAAGAGCTATGCTGTGTAATTTATATCATAAAACATAGGTGGGTAATTTGAAGTTCTAGAACTCTATACAACCTAGAGATCTGTGTTTAAATAGTACCATGAATCTGGTTCCTCCTAAGTCCAAGACAACATTTAAATGCTATGACACAATTGGCCCTCTTTTTAATTATGACTTTAATAATGATGATGATGATGATGTTACCCATTCAGTCATGTATGATTCTTGGTGATTCTATTGGCCAAGTCTCTTCACATCTTCCAATTTTGTTGTTACTTCTTCAAGTTGTTCATGCTCTGGCTGGTGTCAGCTTTGATGGTGTCAAATCATGTTCTTTTTTGGCCTGGTTTCCTTTTGCTGACAACACTTCCAAAAATAATTGTGTTCTCCAGTGAATTCCCACACATAACATGACCAAAATAAAGGAGACATCGTTTCATGATTTTTTCCTTCCAGTGACATGTCTGATATTATGTATTCCAATACATGCTTGTTAGTCATCTTTGCTGTCCAAAGAATATGCAGGAGCCTTCTCCAGCACCACAACAGGAAGTCAATCTTTTTCCTGTCTTGTTTTTTAAGGCTCAACTTTCACAAACATTAATCACTCATAATTACATTGCAAGTATTGTAACTCACTTTGGTCCTATTATGAGACATGGATGGAACGGAAATATTCCCTCTTAGAAGGAAAGCAGTTGAAAAAAGGGATTTGCTAATGAATAACATCATATGAGTAAACTGTCAGAAAAAGTTACTATGAATCCCTCTGCCCACTTTAAAATACAACATTGCATCAGCTAACAAGTTTCCTTGTCATAGGGAAATCGCATGGGTAGCACAAATGGCAAATTAGTGAAGTCCAATATTCAAACAATGGATTCATCTTTACATGCCAGTGTCACATGATTTGGGATGACATAATGATACACTGAATTGCCATGCCTTAGTCCTCCCAATGCTGCAAAGCATATTGGGAGGCTGTTAACTCCTTTGTTGCCTGATATTTTCCATCACAAGAGAGAGAAACAGAACACTAGAACAGGGGTATCAAACTTGTGCCGTCACGGCATCGTCATGATGTTAAACCAGGTATGGGCATGGCCAGTGTGTGACATATCCAGCCCACCAGCCACTAGTCTGACAGCCCTGCACTAGAGTATTACATTGGTATTGACATTGCCACATTCTGGGATTTACACAGACACAGACCTTACATTATTTTTCCTTTTCCAGAACTTTATTTTTCATATGACCACAGAGACAATGTCTAGAAATTTTCATGAAAGTATTTCTAGGATTTTATACCAATCACCATATCTTGCAATAAACAATTTTTGGATGACTATTTTGCATGATGTGGGAATCGGGGGTTAAATTTAACATCTCCTGAATTAATTAAATAGTCAATTAATACATTTTAGGAGTTTATTCAAGTCTACCTACTCCCTATGACTAGTTAAGGGTTCCATTCAATCAGGATTTATACTGTATTCTGCTAAAGATTTCAATTCTGACATAATTAATCTTTGGCAACATATCTGAAAATATTATAATTCATGTTTATTAAAAAATATTTTAATAAGAAAAAAGTGTCTTTTTAAAAAGAACTAGTGCTTCGATGAGATTGATGACAAGGAGATAGCTAAGATAATTTTCTTCACACTGATAGGCACTCTAAGTCTGCCAGAACCTGAAAGTTATTTAAACATTTTAAGGAGATGGTAATGGACCAGTGAAAGTAACTATCAATTATATTATGTTTCTTGACAAAGTAATAAGGAATGTTGATAAGTGGGTTATTGGCAGGATGACAGGAGTCTGTCTGTTTAACCTACTATTAGGTAGATTAAAATATAATTAACAACAAATAATTCCGGGACACTTAACGACCAAGTGACATAATATTAATGCTGATTTTACATTAAATAGTAATTGTTACTGTACAAATTTAATACATGAGACATACAAAGAACATTCTGATTCCATGATGAATTATATTCCAGAGTCATCTCCATATTTATTACTTTCAGAAAAAGTAGCTTATGCATGCAAAAAAATTGCAAACATATATATTTCAAACACACACACACATTTCCAATAATTAATTCAGTTGTCAGCCCAAATGTTAGTTAGAAATCCCCAGGCCTACTTTCATAAAGCATAGTTAGAATTCACAGGAAGTAACATAGAGCTATGAGAACTTTTCCCATCTTGCTTTGTAACCTAGATTATATCTTATTTAATTCCTAGATATTTTAATTAGGAGATAATATGGCAATGGGGCTTCAGACCTTGATTTGAAACACCCAATACCCACACAAAAGTTGACTGCTGAAAGCTGATTTCATTTCTTTATTACACAAACACACCATTGTGGCAGAAAACTTTGAAGGTGTTTCTAGATTATTATTTTCCCATATTGCATTTTTTATAAGTGTAACTACTGTATTTTAATAATTTTCTAACTGTTCTGATACCACAATAAGAGAAGAATGAATTTAACTGTATCTGCCAATGTCTTTGTCTTGAGATGTACTTTTATTAGAGCTGAACATTGTCATTAGTTTATAAAGATAAAATCTTTGTTGAAATGAGCTCTAAAGTTGAAACTTAAGTGGAGAATTGGAAAACAGATTCCACTGAGCTGATCCTAAATTTAATTTGGACTTGGTCTTAGGCTCGGAACAAATATATGATTTGGTTAAAGGAGTAAGCTATGGACTTTAATAACATTGTTAACCACTTTTGTGAATGTATGCAACTACAACAGTACAGCAAGTGATTGTTTGAGTAGAAATGATCCTGTTGATCTTGTAAACTTGGAATTTACAAAACAAGACTTAATATTTTTTTTTTGTTTGTTTGTTTGCAACCTTCCTTTCTATCACCATGAATTTATCAAGCAAGAAATCTTCTTTAATAAATAATAAAGACAGAAAATGATACAGCCCACTAGATAGTACTGAATGGTATAACAGTAAATTCAATTTGCGATTACTATTTTTTGGGTAGACTCAGAATGGGGTGGGGGAGATGTATGAAAGGAAAGAAAATAGGAGGCTTTTCGGATGGTTCGTTTGTTATGGGTTAAAACAGATTTTAAGAGACGAAAGCAAAGAAAGCCAAAGGGAGTTAGGAAAGTGGGGAGAAAGTGGCTGCATCAGGAAAAAAATTGGCCACCCTATTGACTGAGCAATTATTTATCATAAAATGGAACAAATAAAATGCAACATAATGGTTTGGTTACATCAGTGTAACAAGAAAAAAAAAACTATTTGTGGGAAATATTTTTTATGACTTACAAAGAAATGAGGAGATAAGTGTGAAGAGGAGGGAAGGAGTAAGAGGAATTTGACTCAGAGATGCTTAGTGAAATTAATATTGGAAATAAAAGCATTGTGAAAAATTCCAATGGTCACAAGAGAGAATATTAAATAAAATGAAGGAAATAAAAGTGGAAATAAACATTGAAATCTAATTATTGTCATGAAGCATGCTCAAATAAATATACAACACACATGAAAGCTTAAAAAACAGACAAGAATGTTTGGAACAAGTTTTGGAAATTCAGGAAAAGGAAGAAACCATAGATACTCCATAATTTTAACAAACATAGTAAAACCTGATGTTTTAAGAAATCCCTGAAGACTTTGGAAAAGGGGCTCTTGAAGAAAAATTCAAAATTTAGGATAAATTCTAAAATGATTTTTTAAAGAAAAAAAAGGCTGAAACAAAGAAAGTTAAGCAAATTCGATGTATTACTGTAGGACTGAAAGACTCCACCTCAGATTAAATACATCAAATAAATAAAATAATTATGAGAATACAAATAAACCAGGATCTGCCACAAAACCAGGGGCTGCCATAAAAAGGAGGAGATCAACCTATTCTCCAAAGGACCAGAAGGCAAGACAAGAAACAATGGATGGAAACTAATCAAGGAGAGAAGTATCCTAGAACTAAGGAGAAACTTTTTAACAGTTAAACAATTAACCAGTGGAACAGTTATGTCGGTACTCCATCATTGGAGGCTTTTAAGTGGAGAGTGGACAGCTACTTGTCAGGAATGGTATAGGGTTTCCTATCTGAGCAGGGGATTGGACTAGAAGACCTCCAAGGTCCCTTCCAACTCCTTGTTATTCTGTTACTTGCTATACGTATCATACAACCTTTTGGTTTGCTGAAGACATGCTTTCAAGATTCCAAATTTGCTCACTGGCCTAACAATACTGATCTAGAACTATATTCAGATATTTTCTGAAGACCACAGGATGCCTGTCATGTTGTTAGGATTGCTTCTATCAAGAAGGTCAGTAGTGAGGTCACTTATCTTCTTCCCTGCTGTAGGACCCACAATCTCAAAGTTTGCTCTGACAGGTGTGTGTGTGTGTGTGTGTGTGTGTGAGAGAGAGAGAGAGAGAGAGAGAGAGAGAGAGAGAGAGAGAGAGAGAAATAGGCTTGTAGGAATTTCATGGAGGAGGATGAGGGAGGGGAGAACATCTGACAAATGAATATTATTTTGCTATGAGAACATATATAAAATAAATCATGTTAAGGTTGGGGAAAACACTAAACACCTTGATTTCCACCATTGTATCAAACTGGGATGCACAGAGCGGGCTGCTATTGATAAATGAGCAGAGTTTATCCTTTCAAAATCCGTGCAATGGCATCAGGTTGTGATTTAATGCCAGCTAATGCTATATGGCCATCAACATTCTATATCCCTGTACCCCAAAATATTCTGCAGCAAATAATAAAGAAGTTTCACTGTGGGCCAGGAAAGACTTAATGAAATAATTGCTTGAGGTCTGACACTGATTGATGAAGGGATGCTTATTTATTCTCTCCATTTGGATTACTTTATTCTTTTTGTTTTTCACTTCGCGATGATTAGAGTGGCTTCAAAAGTATCCACATTAATTTTGGCAGAAAATGAAGGATTACCAATGATTTCTTCATTCTCATATTCTAGATTCAAAAAGATATTGCTTTCCTTTGTGGTTTTTTTTTCCTATTTAAATTATACTCACTAATTATTTAAGGAGAAAATGTAA
This sequence comes from Hydrophis major, assembly GCA_033807585.1. Taxonomy (NCBI): domain Eukaryota; kingdom Metazoa; phylum Chordata; class Lepidosauria; order Squamata; family Elapidae; genus Hydrophis; species Hydrophis major. Next base: position 64,916,027 of record CM066330.1, read on the forward strand.
TGGATATAATCCACTAAGAAGAAAACTTTAAAAAATGCTTTTAAACAAAGTCAAAGTAGCAATGAATTAATATGTATGAATAATATTGTTTCAAATGAAGAAACTTACTAACATTGTATAGTTTTACCCATTGGATCCTAAAATTTGAATGAATCAGTGCAATGATTGTAGTTTTTTGTTTTGTGTTGTTAGAATTCCATGAATTTGTATGCTGAACAATTCAGTGTATCAGGCTCAAGACAAATGTTGGTTTCTTCACTTTATCTATTTTGGAATAATCAACTCATACATTAGCAAAGCTTGAAGGCCTGCCAAATTATTATTGGCACCTGTAAGGGCCTATTAGTGAAATCCTAAAATAATAAATCTTAGAAAAGGGCTAGCAGAAGACCCTATATTTTTTTAAATCACAATAGCATTGTTTTTACCCAACAGGGATGGAAAAAAATAGAAATTGTCCAAAAGGAAAGAGGGCAAAAAGGATCTAGTGTCCTCTGTCTCAGTTAGATTTTAGCCTAGGCACAAAAGAGCACTTGTAAGTCACACCAAATGCCTATAGTGTTCATTCTGCTATATTGCTACTAGCAGAACCTAGTATCACAAGGCATTTTTTTTAAAAACAAATTTTATTAATTTTACAAACACAATACACAAGACATAAACTAAAACTGAAGGCTGCCTGATCCCAGGTTAAAACTCTTCACACAGACACAAATTCAAACATCATATTCATTTTATATATCCTTCCATATCTTGTTATCATTTTCTTTTCTTTTTTTTTATAAACCAATTTTATTAATTTTACTAAAAACAGTGCACAAACAATCAAAGCAGAACAGCTTATAACCATTTTCAATAACATTCTTTGTCTGTTCTATTTCCAACTATCCATTCATCTTTTTTCTTTTACTATACTTCTCCTATATACTATTTGGAGTGACGCCTTTACCCTAACTTAAAAGTACTTCATATAACACTTAATTTATCTTGGGATTCTGTTTAATAAATTCTAAATTTACACAATAAATTTTATACTCTAAATACACATATAAAAACACAATCTTATATACCTTCCAGAATCCCCCTTTTATCCTTAATTAGATTCACCTATTGTCTCTAAATAAGCTTTTTTTCTTTAGATCTTGCCTCCCACCATTGAGGCTTCTCCTACCCCCCTTTCTCTCTTGCTTATTCTTCTCCTTGCCCTTTTTACTCCTTTGCCTCTCTTCTTCCCTTTTCTTACTCCCTTTCCTTTGCTTTCTAACCTTGCATCCACCTTTCCTCTCATTTTTCTTTTTTTTTGGGTTGTTTTTTCAAACCTTAAAATCCCCTTTTTCTTATCTTCTTTCTCCTCCTCCCCGGAAAAAAACCATTGTTCATCAAAGATGGCTTCTTGTTCCTCTTCTTCTTTGTCCCAGTCATTCTGCTGCATAATCAACTTTTCATAAGTACATAACGCCATTTCTAAAAATTGAAATGAAGTGCCCAAAGTATCTTTTCCATCTTGTTCTTCCTTTTTATATTTTTGATATTCAATCTTTAGTTCATCCGCAAGCGATGCCATCCTGAAAAGAAAAACTTTCCCCAAAACAACCACCCAAGTATTTTTAGTCAAAAGTAATTCAAAAAGAAAGTTCCAAAAGTTAATACTTTTCTTCCTTCTTCTCTTTCTCTTTCTGGGGTTACTGTTTAATCAAAGAGGTCCAATTACCATATTTCTTTTTTTAATATTCTTGGCAATCTCCTCCTTTTTCCACTTCTGCTCCGATATTTTTCCGCTCCCTTCCCACTTGCAACATCAATTTTTAAATGATCAGAAATCCAAACCTCTAATAAAGGTTTTCCAATTTCTTAAATTTTTAAGTCCAATGTCCAAGCAACTTTCAGAATATTTCACCTTCAGTGCCCAAACAAATTTCAAATCTTCTTCTGCTTTTTTCATGGGGTGGGAGAGTGAAGAAAAAAAAAAGTTCCCTTTAACAGCTTCTCCGCCACTTTTGATCTTCTTAGGGATACAATGTATCCTCCAGCAATTCAGACAGCTCAGTTCCAGCAAATTTAAAGGATGTTGATTGACCCAGCTCAGCCAGCACTTTCACTTTTCTTGCTTCTTCCAGCACGATCTTACCTGGTTGCAGACTTCTTCGTGGTGGCCATTGCTGACCGCCGCTCCACTGCCTTGGGAAAAAGGGGTTTTTCAGGACAAGGAGGGGGTCTGCGACACCCCCAACCCCCTGTCCAGCTCCCCTCTCTCTTCGGCTGTCCCTACAGGGCAGCCATATCCCCCTGACCCATTTGGATCGGGGGTACCTCGGCGGCTAGCACAGCAGGAATTGCGAGCCATCGCGAATTCCTGCTGCCCCGAAGCCACGCAAAAACTGGAAACCCCTAGTATCACAAGGCATTTTGATCTTTCCATTTGTGCCAGAGGCCTGAAGAATGCAAGGAAGATTTTGAGAGCATTTGATGCCACTGCTGATTTTGTCCATCTGTGATCAGTTGTGGTAAATGAATCACAGGCCTATTTGGATGCATTTTCAGATTTCCAGAATGATCTTTAGACAAAGTACACACGCACAAACACACACATACATAAGTACATGCTGTACTTATACACATATATAATATCTGATATCCAGGTCTTTCCCAAGATTGCAATGTCAAGAGAGCATTTTGAATGTATTCTCCACACTACATATGTTTAACCAACATTGTGCAGTATAGCAAAACATGTTTCAGCTAAGCCATGTATATGAGTTCAAAAGATTAGCTGTGACATGATAAATGAAGCAAAATACAATGAACACCACAACCTTTGATTAAATATTTTCAATTGAATTTATGTTGATCTCCTTCAATGATTTAGTTTGATATTATATCTTAGATCCCACAGTTTGCATGTGAACACACAAGCAATTGTTGTAGAGACCAGTCAGCCTTCATTTAATTTCTAAATTTTCTTCCAGCTACATATCAATTAATATAAATCAATTGCAAATATATTATTATAAGTGCTGTATTTATATTTTAGATTACAATGTCTTGTCTCCTCTCCTTGTCTTCTTTCCCCTTCCCTCCTTGGTCACATAAGGCAAAAAATATAGTTGTTTGGGAATCATCTGTTCTTTCCCTTAGTTTTCATATAAAGCCAGCTATATCTAATTTCAACATATGAAAAGAATTTTCTCCTTTTGCCTTTTCCTGGATCTATCAAGAGAAGAAAACATTTTAGTTTTGCCTCCAAGGCAAAAAGAGATATCATCCTACTTAGAGAAATGGGAAAATAAAATCTTTGTATAATAACTGCAGCTTCATCCTGTTTTATGGGCCATTCACAGCTGCTAATTTATAAGCTTTGTATTTTATTCTTCCAGAGAAAAGACACATAGAAATACATCTGCTCAGATATCCCAAACTCCATAATACCCAAATGTGACAATGAAGAGAAAAGCCAAGGAACATGGCAATGGTTTAAAAACAATAGAAATGCAATTTTATAATTATGGAAGAGAGACATCATTAGGTGTATTCATTCTAAGCAATTTTGCCTTACTAAGTAAAATTGCTTCCCTTTTCATTATTATGTATTTTTATTCCTATTGTTGTTATGTGTATGTATATGAGAGTGTGTTTGTGCATTTTGTTGCTTTATGTCTATGAAAACTATTGTTTTGCTCACTTTTTTATAAGATGTATGTGTTTATACCTTGTTAATTGCAAACATACAATTTAAAACACAAAGTCTAAGTAAAGGCCATATTAATTGCTATAAAGTTTGATATATATTCATGCATACATTCTAGTCAAATCAGCTTGTGATATTACTGTCTTACAATCAGCTATGATCAGGGGTGGGATTCAATTTTTTTAACAACCGGTTCTGTGGGAATGGCTCAGTTAGTGGGCATGGCTTGGTGGTCATGTGATTGGCTGGATGTGGCCAACTCAACATCACTCACATCAAGGCACGCATCTCCTTGCCTGGCCTCTCATGACCATGGGGATGCTGCAATAGTCATAAGTGTGAAAAATGGTCATAAGCCACTTTTTTCAGTGCCATTGTAACTTTGAATGGTCACTCCACACAAGCAAAGTACCAGCAAAGGAGGAAAAAAAAAACTCCAGAGACATTCCTGAGACAGGAAGTCTAATCCTGCCAAGAATGTAATAAGGGTTAACATAGAGGCAGTTTCTGTAACACCAGAATGTTTCCTTCCTGCCTTCCTTACAGAATTAGGCCAGTAATTTCTTCTAACAACTGGTTCTCCAAACTGCTTAGAATGTTAACAACTGGTTCTAGCGAATAGGTGCGAACCTATAGAATCCCACCCCTGGCTATGATCTTTTCCTGACAATTTGTAAAATGACTGAACTATACAATATTTTTGTTAAACTTTATGGAATTTGTTCCAGACTAGATGTGTCTAACATTAGCTAAATTATTTCTTCATATAGGACTCTCTAAAATAGAGATACAAACAAAGCCATTGTTGGAAATGTAACTTAGGTTTGAAGCTGGTATTTTGCTATATTAGCTTTCTTTGCATTTTACTAAAAATCAGTGCTGGCTTCCTGCATTACCTGATTTTTCAATCTGGCAAGTGCTTGATGAGACCATTTCATTGTGTTCCCAAAACTCCCAATAATGATTTGCCATGATAGGATGACTGAACCACACCTCAACTCTCCATCTCCTAAAACTCTCTGATAACTTCCTAATGTATTTCCATATGCATACCGATCAGTAGGACTAACATGGGATTCAGAGGAGAAGACATTTAAACTATAATCTATATTATTTGCAATGGCATACGTCGTGTGGCATGTGTTTTCAAAAACTATTTACTTAATGATGTGTTTCTAGAAAGCATAAGGGAGAAGGACCAAATGTATGTGAAGACATTTGAAAAATAAATATATTTTTTAAAAAAATTGGATAGAATATTGGAACCTTCCTGAGGTATGGCGTTACCACTTCAAGACCAAGACTGTTTAAGAGGCGTGGAGCAGCTCGGATAAAAAAAGTTAAGAACAAATTGCCCTTTTAATATACATTTTCAAAAGATATAAACTATATTTCTTTTAACAGATTTCAAATTTTTGCAGAGTCTTGATGGACAGCAAAGAAAGAATGCCACCAGGAGAATTAGAGTCACCTTCCAAATCAACCAAGCAATAAAAGTTTAGAAATATCTGTTTCATGGGTTAAAAATGAATTCACTGAGTTTTATATTTGCTGGTGGATCAGTTTGTTTGCTGGTTTGGGGAACTAGGAATTCACTGGTTGCTGGATACAATGATCCCTCATCTTTTATTAATTTTATATTTCAGAACTCAACAGAACATGGTAGGAATGAGAATAATACAAGATTTTTCTTCTCAAGAAAGAAGAATGCATTCCCAATTGCATGTCAGTTTGACATCCATTCTACCCTTGGTTCAAACATTCTGAGAATTAAGGAGGTATGGGAATGTCTTGAACATTTTTATGATGTTGAAGGCACTTACCAAACTATAACTAGATTTAACTAAATGTAGTTATAATTTTGTATAACAGTCAGGAAATCTGAACCTAACTGCACACATTTTAGATGGTGCAGCATGCTATAATTATTTTCAGCCAGTTTTAATGAGGAAGGAACATTTTTCCCTATCAAAATAGGGAAGTAAGGATGGAGGGAGAGTATTGTAAATATATAACGTATATGAGCTAATGGTGGAGTCACTGTCTTGTGCAGAAGGCCTCATAATTGCAAGTTCTGTGCAGGCAGGATTTTTTTTAGTATTTATTAATTTCCTTAATCAAATTTATATGGCTGCCCTTCTCATAGAAAATGACTCTGGGCAGCAATTACAATCCAATAGACATCCAACAGAGTTTTTGGTCTGTTTTGTTGTTCCTTATTTGTCAATAATGACTGGTTAAAGCATCCCACATATTTTTGTGTCACTTGTATAAACAAACTTTATATATAGAAAGGTATATTTGCATCTATTGCATTCACAATATAAAACTATTGGTGGGTCATAAGGTAGAACAGAGGAAACATCCCTATCTTCTTTTCATTGATATAGTTTTATAATACCTAACTAAATCTTAGTAATGACTAGAATTTATGCTATTTCTTCAGTGTTCCATGGTTTTAATCTATTAAATTTAGCATCATTTCTGTAGAGTTTTTGTAAAAATGTATCTGAAAATGTGGTAACGAAGGGAATTTTAATAGTCTAATATGAAAAGGAGGGCACCTCAAATGTAAATGAAGAAAGAGATTAGAGGGCATGACACTTCACCCCCTTGTAATGTTAAATAGTCAGATTTAATTCTCCACAGTTAGAAATTTTAAGGTCCATTTTGGTGGCTATAAAAATACAATCTATCCCCACCGCCTACAAAAACAGTGAAAGAAGAAAAAGTCATTTTTTTACAAGGATGCACTATCAGATATACTAATTTGGATACACCAGTCCAAAGTTCATTCAGCCTTTAATAATTTAACAAGCAGTCCTGATAATCTGTTATGTTGTGCAGAACTATTGTGCCATTTCTAATTAAAATTGACAAACCCCTGAAATTTGCCTTAGACAAATGTGTCCAGCTTTAAGCAACTGAAATCAATTTAACTCTGTGGTAACACATTGTTAGAATTTTATACATGTTTTAACAGCAGATTGGAATTTCCAAAGTTAGGTATGAAATTCTTTTAAAAATCCAGATAAAAGTTAAATGATTAAAAGAAAAAAAAGGATGGTCTATGAAAATGCAAATAATTGCACTAAAACCACTTGCTTGCTTACCATATTCAAGATGTTGCTGATCATGATGATGATTTTGTGGATATGAAAGCATAGGCATTTAAATGTAGATATTCATTTCTATAGACATGAATATACAACTACCCTGCATTCTAATATATAATATATTATTTTATATTTTTGTTTGTGCCTTTAAATCAGTGTTGACTCTTAACAACTGCCTGGACTAGCCCCTGCAGTTTTCTTGACAATGTTTTCAAAAGTGGTTTGCCATTGCTTGGTCCTAAGTCAAAGAGAGTGACAGGCTTTGTAACTAAGGCAGGACTAGAGTTTCTTAAGTAGTGGTGCTTTAACCACTACACCAAACAGACTCTTTCTGTAACATAGACTATCATCCCATTTATGAACAAGTGGATAATATGCTATTTTTAATATGGTACAACTGTCTATGCACAATCTACTTTCATGCTGTTGAACAAGAACATACTGTATGCTTGGGTAAACTTTATCAATGCAATGTAGATCATTGCTGATGGAATGGTTGTTTTGATTGCTAGGAGCAAGCAAGGGACTCTGCACATTTATCTCCTCTCCTTGTCTAAAAACATGTTGTTGTTTTTTTCATTTATTTATACAATATGCTGCCTTTTTTTTTTTTTTTAGATAGTCTCAGGATTTTCATCACTTCTTTCCTCCCTTAGTTCAGGTTGTCAGCTGATTTGTTCTTCATCCCTCATGGAGGAGGACATACTACAGGATTTTTTTGTTTTGTTTTTTGCAGATAGACTTCAGTAACTTAAGTTTTCCTACTACCCTGCTGTATCATAAATAAAATAGATCTTTATTTCCTTTCACAGGAACAGCAACCTCAAGAATTCTTACAAAAGTTGTATTTCTAATGTCAACATTTGTTTCTCTTCATACTTTCTGCTATATCTGCTACTCAGCAAATGCTGAGGTTTTAAAAGAGGAGTAAGAGTTGAGATGTGGTGGCTCAGTGGCTAAGATGCTGAGCTTGTCAATGAGAAAGGTTGGCTGTTTGACAGTTCGAATCCCTAGCACCACGTAATGAAGTGAGTTCTTGTTATTTGTCCCAGCTTCTGCCAACTTAGAGTTCGAAAGCATGTAAAAAGGTAACAGCCTTCTGTGCGCCTTCGGCATTTAGTCATGCTGGCCACATCACCACAGAGATGTCTTTGGCTTTGTAACAGATATGAGCACCACCCCCTGGAGCTGGAAACGACTAGCAAGTATGTGCAAGGGGAATCTTTACCTTTAAAAATTGAGAGAATAGTATTTGGTTATCTTAATTTGAAAAATGGATGCTTAAGACTCGTTAAGCCTACATTTGTAATTTATTAGCATGCACAATAACACTAGTTCCATATTGCTTTCTTGAACTGCAAAGTTGTGCATTTTTATTTTTATAGCTAAGGTTGCATTCAACCCTTGATCTAATTTTTTTTAAAAAACTGTAAGTGATAAATTCAAATTTTTGGTAAGAACAATCTGTCTTCTACTGACATAGAAAGAAGGAGAGTGAGGATGGCATGTTTAAAAAGAGGGTTGGGGAGACAGAGAGTGAGAAAGAGAGTGCAAGCATTTGGAAATTAAATAAAACTGTGCAGAATGTTACGTAATTGGTAGTCTAATACTTGTTTCAGAGACACCCACTGCCAGAATATAATCCTTGACATATTATTTCAAAGACGGTAGGCAATCCTGTACAGAAAAAAGACTACTTAACTATTTATAGTAAGGGGGTTACATTTTTGCACCTACTCCTCAATTCCCTGTAATGTTGCTACATCATAATATAACACCACTAAAAATACATTTTAGCTCTATCTAGCTTTGATGGATGCATGACAGAGGCCACCCAAGATCTAAGATCGAATGTTTCAGTGTTTTGCTTTCGGTATTCTATTTCTGTCAATACAATACCTGACTGTTATCCACTAAGACAAGAGATGTGAAGTGGAATTCAGTTTGAATCTGCTTTGTATCCTACCTCTTAGAGTATTGCATATACAGCTTAATGCTCTGTTGAAATCTGTCCTGGAATTTTCTACTATCTACTTCGTTCTACTATCTTCCCACTGTCCTTCAAAATTTAACATGGTGGTGAGCTAGAATTTTACAAGGATGCCACAAAGAAGTGGTGGAAGGTGATTCTTCTTGGGTTGGTATCTTCTTTCTATTTTTCTGAAACTTTTCAACTTGCTGAATTAAAAACAAAACAAAACACCCAATCGGAAGAGTTTCCTCAGTAACATGTCTAGGACTAAATACAGTGTAGGAAATCAAGGAAACAGTGGGAGTGGTGCGGTGGCCTAGAGGTGGACACCTCACAATCAGGAGGCTGTGAGTTTGATCCTAGGTAGAGGCAGATATTTCTCTCTCTGGGCACAATGAGAATATATCTGCTGATTATAACTCTATATTGGTGACAGGAAGGGCATCTGGCCAGTAAACACTCAACCTTATTCAGTTGCCCAGATCCCACCTCGCAAGGGATTATGGGTCATTAGGAGACAATAATGAAATCAAAGAAACAGTGGATTGTTTGTGATGACCCGTAGTCTCTCAAAATAACCCAAAACCCAAAACATATATTAAAGTCCGGTAAAGCCTTCAACTTAACTTCACTGTTTTATTAGGCACAGTTTAAAGTCACAAAAGTAAATAATGAGGCAAACAGAAAACCAAAACAAACCTCTTTCATGACAGTTCCGAAGCAAGCCGAGATAACTAATTATAAACTCCAGGAAAATAACCAAGAAAAGTCCATGCAAAGATAAACCTCTTTCAAAGTAAACACTAATTGACTTCAGCAATTCTAACTGCGCAGTTGCAAACTTATATACATAGCTCCCACCTGCAACCCACGAGGAGGATCATAGTTATCTCCTCTTGAGTAGACCTCGCTTTTCCCTGATCCTCTCCTCCCTGCGTGACCTAGGATGGATAGGGGATGGGCCTGGATCCTCCTCTGACTGCTCAGCCGGTCTCTGCCCTTCCCCAGCCTCCTCTACCACCTCTGGAGCCACACTCCCACTCCCTGTTGGCTGTTCCAATACCCCATTGACTTGACAACTTATTATTCATCTCAAAATGTAGATCACGAAAAATTGAGCTACCTAACAGATTCCAATTGTCACTTGTTTGTATCAATTATTTTTTGAAAAAAATATTAATAAAAATATATTTGAAATGATTTTATGTAAATTGGGTCATTAAAGGACTTTCCTATTATATTTCATTTTGCTCCTTTTGCTTTTTTATCCTTTCTACTTACGTATGCACTGGCCACATAGTTTTAGTCAAAATCAAATTGAAGATTTCCCTGGAAAATTGTCTGAAATGTATTATTTTCAGGCTACAGTCAATCTTAACTCTTAGTAGAATATTCAACAATTTAGTTTTTTGCAGCAGGTAGAATAGGAATATTCAACCCGAGCTTTTATTTGGAAGATTGGAAAGTCGATAATATACAAGGTGGCCACTGGGGGGAGCAAAAGTGCATGACTGAATAGAAAACTGTGGGCTATTGGATACTTCCAACAAATTGTGGAGAAAGTTAATAAGGTCTAGTAAATTATGTATACAGTATGTAAAATACATACTGTATATACTTAATACACAATATTGTTAAACAATATACAATATTGTTTAAAGCATAACTTTACTGTGCAGTTAAATACACTTTAACATTTTGTTTCCCTCCAAAAGCCTTTGTAATAAAAATACATTTTAAAAATTCACTTTAGTATATTGGCAATGTTCCTGGCTTAGAACATGTTCAAGGAAGAAAAATGACATAAGTGAAGGAAAATGGAATGAAAAAAGAGCTGTGATTATTTTGTCACATGGAACAGAAGCAGGAGAGGGAGGAAGGGAAAAGATAAAATAAAACAGAACACTAGAAGAAATGTAGGGTGTTGCCTGTGGGAACAGCTCTATTTAACATGATTGTTCAAATACTTAAAAAGTTTTTGTCTGGGATATAGCAAAGAGATTCATCTCACTAACTGGTGTGAAAATCACTCTCCTGATTTAAGGGATGTATCCAAAGTATGAGCTTGTTATCAATTTTTTGGGGGGAAATATTCCAAAAACAAGAAAATATGGTACATAGGCTAGGTTTAATTATATCAGATGAATTAATTTCATAAAATTATATTTATTAAATGTATCTTTTGATATTAATTTGGCTTTTTTGTTATTATGTTAATTCATGTAATCACTCTATTTTTCCCTTCACTGTATAATCGTCATTGCACATATTTCTATTTTGTATTTTACTATGTCAACAAACAATATTAAATAAATCAAACCATAACCACTGTTCCCAGTTTAGCATCTGCTTCAATCATATAGACAAAATATGTGAGGATTTTGTTTCTATAATCCCCACATGAAGGGAGCACCCAGTTTTGATTTTATGCAGAACTGAATAATTGGTTCTTCTGATACCACATGATATTCTTATTAACTTTCTCCATGTTAATAATTTAAAGGTGTCTATCCTTTTTTGTCACTTTTCCTCAGTGTTAAGTTTTAATACGAATTGGAAATGGCATTGCTCTTACTATTTTAATCTTTATTATCATTGAAATATCTTTAGCCTTCAAAATTTTCTTTATGTTTTCCTTACTTGTCCAATACATTATCCACATTTATCTTTCTCGAGCCCAACAAAACAAAACACTCTTTTATCTTCGTTTTTTGCTATCAACTCTTAATTCACTAAACATGCTGTTTCACATTTTCATTGCCTTTAATGTAAAACAGTGTTCACTTTCCATTTTTATTTTCATAATAAGTTCTATGGCTTCTTCACCTTCAGCTAACACAATGGTGTGGCTGCATATCTCAAATTATTTGTATTTCAATTTCCAATTTTGATTGCAGCTGTCATATTTTCCAATCTTGCCATTCTTATAATATATTCACTCTACAACTTAAACAGCTATGGGAATAATATCTCTGTCCTAATCCCTTTCTTCTCCAGAACCAAATTCACTTTGTACAGTATCTTCTTGTTCACTGTTAAAATTTCTCAGAGGAGAAAGCATTTGTTCTGGCACATCCATTATATTTCAAACATTCCACATTCTGGTAGTTTAAGTTTATTACAGTTGTAGACCAGTGCAAATACATTATTATGTGTGTGTAATCTATTTTATTAAATTATAAGTAAAGTAAATTTTAAGACAAAGTTAAATAGATTTATGAAACAACCTAACTAACATCTGTATGTGAGATCCAGAATGCTGCCTATATGAAATTATTTGTATACACACATATATACACATAAATGTATACACACATATATACACAAAATTCTGTAATCCTTTTTATGGAGGTGGAGTCAGATGGACTGAATGTAACTGAGCATTTACTCATGGATGCCAGCAGATATTTTCTCTTTGCACCCTGATAGAGAAATGTGTGTTGCTGCCTAGGACTGAATTCTTATCACCTGAGTGTGAAGCAAGCATCTTCACATTTAGGTCATCATTCCATCACTTATATGAAATTATAATATAAATGCTATAATTATATTATATATTAAATTATATTTAATATTTAAATATGTTAAACACAACACAGTGATAGCATCTAAAATTTAAAAGAACTACATTTAAATGGAACGCATTATGGAAATTTGGCCCATCACAATCTGATGGATTTTTTATTTGTTGCCACACAAAACATAGATGCATATACTATAACAAAATATAATTAATCTATGAACATCTGAGCATAGGTTGGATCTAGGCAACCAGGATATCTATGTAGGGTGAATCTGGTTGGACATTTCCATAAAATGAGGAAAAGATACTTTTTTTATATTTACCATCCAATACTGCAGAGGGAAGAACATGGCACTGGGAAAAAGAGAAAGTGTTTCGACGTTTGTATGTTTCTAGCTGTGCAAGATAGCTGGCAGCAATGACAATATATCTGTTGTATACTGGTAACAGTAAGGCTTTCTTAGATCTATTTGTCACTCCATATTCCTTATCATTTGCTCCAGGGTTCCTTTTGCCTGACCATATTCCATCTTATGAACTGAGCAGTGAGAGTAGCCTAGATTTAAAATATTAGATTCAACAGCCTTGATCTATGTGAGTTGAAAAATGTCTTGAAGAATTAATAGTGCTGGTCCTTGAGGATAGAAATTAAGGTTTATAGAAGCTAAACATGCTCCTGACTTGCAAAAATTCTGTTAATCCTTGTGATAAAGTAGAATTATCTCATCTGGTTGTGTTCCCTGTAATGTCTACCTGGGCAAACTAACATCAATTTTATAAATCTAAAAGTCCAGATCTCCTGCTGTCTCCTTTACTACCTGGAAATTTGGGTTGGTAGGTCTCTTCTGCGCCTCATTATGCAAATCTTATCTGATCATTCTCTGGGCAGCATCTCTCTCCTGCCTCCATCTCCCAAGATCTTATCTGTATGATATTAGAAAGCTGCTTCAGGAGAAGGTGGAGCTTCGTTTTGGCGATACAGCTGCGATCTCGGGGCTCTGAGATCACAGCCGATATTTTCGCCCCTGGTCAGGCCCAATGGACCTAAACCATCCCATACAGATGGGGATTGGGAAGAGCACTGTCCCAGGATCCCAGAGATATCGCAAAATCTCTGGTTAGATCCGGGAGAAGCCCTTTTGCTGGTGGCGGAGAGGCAGCCCCCATAGCTGCTGAAGTCGGGACAGCTCCGGAAAGAAAGTGTGTCGGCTGGGTGAGAAACTTCTTTTGTGTTGTAAATTTGTTGAGGTTTGAAAGGGCAACCTGAACAAAGAAGAAATCTGTGAGATTTTTTTTTTTTTTTTTGAGCGGCGTTTTTTAAAGTGATGTCAAATTGAGGCTTGGATTTTTTTTCTTTTTCTTACTTTTTTTCTGGGGACTTTAGTGTGATTTTATAGGTAACCGGATTGAATTTTCTCCTATATATATTTTTATGCTCCTTTTGATTTTTTAATTTTCTTTAGGATAGAGGCTCCCTTTGGCTATTTTTTTTCTTTTTTTTTGAATACATTACTCCTTTTTTCTGGCTGGGGGGGGGAAGAGCATTAAGAAACATTGCAACACTGCCAACTAGAGGCTTGAAAATACTTTATTTGAATTGGAGAGAACTATAAAAAGACTCCTTCTCAAGGACATTTCAACGTGATAAGATAGAGGGAGAGCACAGCAAAATATTATTACAGGTGTTTTCCTGGACTCTTATCAATATTTCAACACTTGAGGCTTGGCTTTGAAGCTGCTGGAGAAGAGCATTATAAGAGCCTTGGATAAATAAATAAAGTGCAGTGTGCTCATATATATATATTTACTTGTGATATCCCTACTCACCAGCCTTTTGGTAAATTTCAATTCTAGTAATATTCTTATTTTTTCTTTTTATTTTAAAGGGAAAGCCTCAGAGTTTTTTCTTTATTTTTCTTTTTTTCTCCTTATTTTTATTTATTCTTTGCTCTTCCTATCCACGTTTTTGGACGACTTTGTTTTTCTTTTTTGATTATTGAGACTTCTCAACTGGATTAAGGTGTGAAGAACCTGAAGGAATTTCTTCTTTTCTTTTTGCTCTTAATCAACATTATTATTTTGGGGTTTGTTTGGTTTTTTTTCCTTTCTATTTTTCCTTTTTTATGGTGGACTACTTCCAAATTGATTAGGGTCTAGAAGAACCTGAAGATCTTTCTTCTTCCTTTTTTTCCTTTTTCTTCTTTGGTTTTGGGCCTTTTACTATTGGATTTTTCCATTTTGGATTATAATTGGCTATTCTACCAGTTGGATTAAAAGTTAAAAAGAATTTGAAGCTTTGGAAGCATTAAAATGAGCAGGAAACCAATACCATCTGGCATTTCTACTTCTACCTCTGCTTCCCCACCAGCTGGAGGACAACGTTTAATTCAGACAATGTTAAAGCAAGATAAAGAACAAGAAAAAGTAACTTTACAGATGATTATTCAAGGAATCCAAGATCTCAAGACAAAAATCAGACACCATTGAACAAAAAATAGAGAACATTGAACAAAGAACAGAGAAGACTGATGAAAAAGTGGAAAATATTAAACAAATGATGGGGAAGTATGAGGAGAGATTCCAAAAAATTGAGGAAGAAGGAAAACAAAGAGAGGAGAAGATTGGAAATATTGACAGTAGACTAACAGTGGTTGAACAAGAAAAAAGTGGGATGTTGAAGTGGGAGATGGAAAGGTCAGAATTTTATCTCAGATTTCAAAATATAGAAGAGGAAAAAGGAGAAAATTTGGCTGCGATAATGATAGAAATTTTGGCAGATGCTTTGGAAATTACAGAGGAAAAGATGATGGATGGAGTAGATGAGGTATATCGAGTTTATACAAGATATGCGATGAGAAATAAATTATCAAAGGAAGTCCATATTAGATTTACCAAAAAATCCATTAAAACACAAATATTACAAGTGGTAAGAGAGAAAACATTGAAATACAAAGGTAAAGAGATTGTGGTTTTAAAACAAATACCCAGAAGAGTGAGAGAGATGAGAAGAGAATATCGATTTCTGACCAAAATGCTACTGGAAAATGAAGTGAATTATAGATGGCTGATTCCAGAAGGATTAATGTTTACGTGGCAAGAGCAGAGACATAGAATTGATTCAACTGAGAAAGCAGAACTTTTCCATGCAGAATTTTTTGGAAGAAGAAGAGAGGAGGCAGAGAAAGAGGTTTCATTAACTGAGTTTCAAGAGGAACAACTGGAGACTGAAAAAGAGAAAGGAGCTGTAGGTGGACAGGTGGATAGTAAACAAGAGCATGAAGTGAGATCCACGAGAGCTGTTAGACCTAAATATAAAGGATAATCATGGAAGAAAGAAAACTGATTATAATGAATATAAATGGACTTAATTCAGCTGTTAAAAGAAGGAATTTTTTTCATAAATTAGAGAAATTAAAATTTGATATAATTTGTCTACAAGAAGTTCATATTAAAAAACAACATGAACAATTGGGGAAAGCCAAAATTGGGGAAAATATTTACTTCTTTGACTCAATGTAAGAAAAGAGGAGTGGTTCTATACATTAAAGAGGCTATCCCAGCAAAACTGATCTACACGGGTGAAGACGGAAGAGTATTAATGGTGGAAATAATGGACAATAATAAAAAAATACTCTTGATTGCAATTTATGCTCCGAATGATAAACAAGAAGAGTTTTATAAAAAGCTACACATGAAAATAATTGGATTGGACTATGTTAATATAATTATGATGGGAGACTTTAATGGAATTGTGGACAATAAATTGGACTACATAGCAACAACAACAAAGCAAAATAGAAAGGCTCTCCCTAAATCTTTTTTTAAAATGACAGACGAACTAACTTTAAAAGATATTTGGAGAGAAAGAAATGTTAAAGCTGAACAATATACTTTTTATTCAAATAGACATTTATCATGGTCCAGATTAGATATGATTTGGATCTCAACAGAATTAATATCCAATATTCAAGAAACAAATATTGAAACAAGTACTTGGGCAGATCATAGCCCAATGACAATTAAATGGAAGGGACAAAAAAAAAGATCGAGATGGACATTAAATAATACTATTTTAAAGGAGAAAGATTTTATACAATGGATGGAGAAGGAATTGGCTTTTTTCTTCAGAGAAAATAAAAAAGAAGATACTTCAACGCAGAATGTTTGGGATACAATGAAGACATATGCTAGAGGTCTGATGATAGATTATACAAGAAAAAAGAATATTAGGAAAAGGCAAGCTTCTAAGGCCTTGGAAGATGAGTATAAAAGACTTGAAAAAGAATTACAGAAAATGCCACAGAAAAAAGATATTAAATTGAAGCTGGATGTAATTAAACATAAAATGGAATTAATAGAGAAAGAAGAATTGGCACAGAAAATCAGAAATTCTAAACAGAATTACTTTGAAGATGCGAATAAACCAGGTAGATGGCTAGCATATAAATTGAGAAAGGAGAAGGAATCAAGAAAAATATTGAAGCTAATAGATGATCAAGGCCAAGTTTGTTATGGTAATAAGGAGAAAAAGGAAATTATTCGAGATTTTTATGGGCAACTATATAAACAAGAGAATATTGATGAGGAAAAAGTCAAACAGTATCTACAGAATGCTAATTTACCGAAGATACCTAAAGAGACTGAAGAAATGTTAGAAAGCAATATAACAATGATGGAATTAAATGAAGCATTTAAGAGACAAAATAATGGGAAAGCACCGGGTCCAGATGGGCTTCCGGCAGAATTCAAAAAAACATTTCAAGAATCATTGAGCATCCCATTGTTAGAAGTTATGAATGAAGTTATGTTAAAGAAGATGATACCCAAAACATGGTCAGAGGCTTATATCACACTTATTCCAAAAGAAGAGGCTGATCTACTGCAAATTAAGAACTATAGACCTATTTCCTTATTGAATGCAGACTATAAAATCTTTGCTTCAATTTTAGCAGAAAGAGTTAAAAAATATTTAAATAATTTTATTCACCCAGATCAAAATGGATTTCTGCCAAAGAGACAAATTAGAGACAATATGAGAGTAATTTTAGATACTTTGGAATACTATGAGGCTCATCCTGAAAAGCAAATGGCTTTGATATTTCTCGATGCTCAAAAGGCATTTGACAACGTGAACTGGAGATTTATGTTATTACTATTGGAACAGATGGGTTTTGCTAAAAAATTTACTCAAGCAATAGAAGCCATATATAACAAACAGACAGCAAAGGTAATGATGGAGGGGGAACTTACAGATCTTATTAATATAAGAACAGGCACAAGACAAGGGTATCCCCTATCTCCTTTGCTATTTGTGTTGACCTTGGAAGTGTTGAATAGAAATATTAGGGATGATAAAAGCATAAAAGGAATGAAAATTAAGAAGGAAGAATTTAAACTGCAAGCTTTTGCTGATGATTTAGCTTTTATTCTGGAAGACCCGTTAGAAACAGCTCCAAGGTTATTGGAAAAGATAGAGACATATGGTGAGATGGCTGGTTTGAAAATAAATAAAGATAAAACAAAGATTTTGACAAAGAATATGCTATTGAGACAGAAAGAAGAACTGGTAGAGCTTTTGAAAATCCAAGTTACAAATAAGGTTAAGTATCTGGAGATATATTTGACAGCAAGATGTAGCACATTAAAAGAGAATAATTATATTAAACTCAAACAACAGATAACTACAGATTTGAAGAAGTGGGAAACTTGCAATTGTCATTAATAGGGAGAATTTCAACAATCAAGATGAATATTTTACCCAGAATTTTATTTTTGTTCCAAACAATACCAATTAGGCTTGGAAAAGACTATTTTGAAGATTTAAATAAAATCATGCTGAAGTTTATATGGCAAGGTAAAAAAGCAAGAATAAAGCTAAAGCTTTTGCAAGATGCTAGAATTAGAGGAGGTTTCGGCCTGCCTAATTGGGAATTGTATTATCAAGCTGCAAGTTTGATGTGGGTCAAAGAATGGATAACATTAAGAAAGCATAGATTGTTGACATTAGAAGGGCATGATCTGCTGTTGGGCTGGCATGCTTTTTTATGGTATAAGGGAACTAAAACACAGGGTTATTTTAGAAGACATTATATACGGGAGTTTTTGTGGTTAAACTGGGAGAAGATAAAAAGACAATGTTATTTGAAAATTCCAGTTTGGTTATCGACTATTGAAGCATTTTCCTATCCTATAATTTATAAGAAGGAACAAACAGTTAGTTATGGGGAACTCTTGGATGAAAAGGTGAACTTAAATCGATCCAAAACTTAGAGGAACAATGTTTCAGGATGAATTAATTTTCATATGCGCAAATACATTCAAGGTATGATGAAGATTCTAAAACGGAGGGATTTTATGATAAGCAGACTGATTTAGATAAGATCTTGATGGGTACTGATGAGAAGGTGATTAAAAAATTATATGGTTTTTTACTGGGAATGAAATTAGAGGAAGAACAAGTCAAAGAAACTATGATTGCTTGGGGGAAGAATTTTGGATATGGGATTGATCTAGAGAAATGGCAAAAATTGTGGTCTCAAAATTATAAAATGACAATGTCAACAGCATATAAAGAAAACTTGTATAAGATGTTTTACAGGTGGCACTTTCCCCTGACAAGAATAGCAAGAATGTTTAAGAACAAATCTGAAAAATGCTGGAAATGTCATCAGATACCTGGCTTGTATTACCATATGTGGTGGACTTGTGAGGACGCTAGAAAATATTGGACTAAAATTCGCATGTGTTTGGAAAAAATGACAAAGCAAAACATAGATTTGAAACCAGAGATCTTCTTATTGGGAATTTTACCTGATATATATAGTAAAGATTTGAAATACCTGATTGTGAATGTATTGACAGCGGCTAGGATTGTATTTGCTAAAAATTGGACGAATGAGAAAATACCATTACAGGAGGAAATTATTAAGAAAATATTGGAATGTGCTGAGATGAGTAGATTGACATTTGAAATTAGAGAGCAAGAGGATAAACAATTTTATGAAATTTGGGATCTTTTTTATCAATGGCTAGATGATAAAATACGATAATAGAATATCTAGAATGCTAGACAGTAAGGAATATCTTTATTTTGCTATTTTGCTGTTACTTTGTTATTTGACATTATATTTATAAAGGGTTTTTTAGGATTGATTTGGTATGATTATATGACTTGTTACAGAATAAACTGGTTAAAGTATTGTTATCTCATAAAGCATGAATGATTAAAAGTATCGTCAAATTTTTTTTTTTTCTTAGTGATGTTAGGATATATAAGTTCGGAATGACAATATGAGTTGTTATGTAACATAATTATAATTGAGACTACAAAAGGAATGCACAAAACTGATGAACCAACTGACACACTGGATGTACATATGAGAGTTGATGTTTTAATGTTTTGTTTGTCTTGTTTGTTTGTAGAAAATTAATAAAATTTCTTTCAAAAAAAAAAAAGAAAGCTGCTTCGCTTAACAATTGAGTTGTTGGTCTTAATTGTGGTCATTAAATAAGGAATACCTTTAGATAAAAGTGTTGCTATGGCTAGGAAGGGAATGATAAACTTCCTTCTTAAATTTTCTTGTTGTCTCCATTTTTGGTCTTTTGCCTTTTATGAAACATGCTTATTCGTTGGCATTTCTGTTTCCATGTATGGCTCTATTCTTCTTTGTAAGATCATAAGCAAAATTTTGCTAGGGCGACAAATTAGAGCCCCAGTTCAGATTCTTCAGCTCAGATATTTCATATTCTCTTGCATCTCCTTTTTAGGTGTTTATAATTTTTATTCTCCAATCATTTTTTCCATGTTTATCAAATGGTTAGCATTTTAATTGCCTTTTCTTCTGGTTCCTTTAAATAGTTCAGTGAGTATTTCAGTGAAAACATGTAGTGCTTTTTTACTTGTCAGATAGTTTATTACTTTTTGCACGCTAAGTGCAATCAGTTCTTGAATATATGTTTTCTCTACAACTGTTTGTTATTTTATATTCCACTTGTAAAATATTTCAATATAATGCTTATATCTTCCATTAGCTTCCTTCTGTTTAGCTTTCCTTTACCTTGACTGTCAATCAATCCATCCTACCTTAACTGTTTCTTGCATGAGATGATGGAAACATCAATTTAATAACAAATACATAAATTAAGTATTTTTAGTGATTTATTTACTTTAAAATATCATTTTTGTATTGTTTACTCCATTTGTTGACATTCTGTATTATTCCTCTCTATTTGATGACATTGACTTTTATATATTTCATTGCTATTTTTTCCTTGATGTTGAAAGGCTGCATTCAGTCATCACCTATCTGTCTTGAAGCTCTCACCCACCTCTTTTCCCTAGCTAGGATGATACTTTGTTTTGACAGCCAATTTCAAAGTTTGCTTGAAATTTTGGGAATACATGTTTATGTTTAGTTTGCATCATAGCTCTGGTTTCTTTTCATAGCAATTCCACTTCTCCTCCCCAAAAATTAACTACACTGAATCAGTTTGTAACATTGATACTATATTTTGACCACAGGCCCTCCATGTTAAATCTTTCTGATACAGTATCCTCTTTAATTTACTAAATTTAACCAGTATGGTTGATATCAGTAATTGATGGTCTAATCCACAACCTGCATCATGAAAGGTCTTGCTGTCTGGATTGCTCTTCTACATATTCTATGTTCTATTTTATAGTCAAATGGATTCTGGATTGTGAAATACAGCTGTAGAATCTTCATTTATATTGCTTGGAACATATACTTGAATCATGAACAAAACTGTATTTGCAAAACTCTATTAATTTAACTCCTCCATTATTAGGTTTTTATCTAATCTTCTGTCCTCCTTCTCCACCTTTAGCATTCTGACACAATGCCTTTTCTAAATGTTGCAGTCATCCTCTCTTACAGTTTGTCATATCATTTAATCAATATCTTTCAGTGCTGTATCTGTGCTAGGGGCATATGCTTATATAATATTGATCCTTACCAGACATCCACTAATTATAATAGATGTAGTTGTATAGCTTATTGAGATATAGATGAGCACATCCTCAACATATCTTTGCTGAATCTCATAAACATTCTACTTTTTCCTATGCCATATACTCTAAATATTGTATCATATAATTGTATGATTTAGTGGCCTATTTAAGTAAGTTCATTTATTCCCGAAATATCTAATTTGGTTTCCACTACATTTCCACTTTGAAAATTTCACACTGTCCCTAGTTCATGGGTTTTTATATGCCATATTCCAATTTTATTTGTTTTTATAAAACAAGGAACTATTCTTCACTAATGGCACTGTTAAGTACTTGGACATGGGTCGGAGTAAATGGAGACAGCCTCTGAATGTAACAACAACAGTGAACTCTGCCTTATATAGGCAACCCTTGTGAGAGTTGTCCAATAGCGAGCTATGAACGCTAGCTCTTTCAACCAATAATAATCCCCTGTTAAGGGCCAATCGGATTCCTAAGAACTAACCAATCCGATCTGGCCGCCTAACAGCCAATCAGAAGTGCAGGGCCAGAACCCTGCACTTTACCTCAAGCTCATACTTTATTAACTATGGTACATACACAACACCCCTTCCCCCTGGCTTCTTAATTACGGTGTAGTTATATAGTCCTTTAAATAGGACGGTTGTCTTTTAAGTCTTTCGGATTTTCATTGGACTGGTTGATTGCAATCCTGTTGAGGTAGATTGTTGTTTGGCAGTGGATCTGCTTCTTGCTCAGGTGCAATTTCTTGCGGTGCAAACAATTCTCCTTCCTGCTCCATTTCCTGAGTCTCACTTAATTCGTCGCTCCCTTCGAGCAAGTTCCCTGGAACGTCATCTTCTTCTGTACCTCCCCCCCCTCGGTTTGGTCATGGGGGAGTTGTTGACTGGCTGTTGTGAGTCGTGACCGTAATTGGTCGATATGCCATTTCCACAGTCTATTGTCGCAGCATTTCACTACGTAGGATTTGGGGCCGGTCACTCGTACTACCGTTGCCTCTATCCATAATGGATCGCCTGATAAGTTTCATGTGTAAACGTGGTCTCCTACCTGGAAGGTGCGATAGTGGCCACTGGATCCTATTGGCTTTTCCAGTTCGTAAGCAGGGTGCAACCGGTCGAGGTGGGAACGGAGTCTTTGTCCCATCAGTAGTTCAGCGGGAATTCTGCCGGTGACGCTATGTGGAGTTATGTGTTGCAAAAAGAGAATTTGGTTGACCTTTTCATCGATATTGTCACAGTCCATTTTTTGCAAAGTCTTTCTAACAAATTGGACCATGCGTTCCGCTCGGCCATTGGTCGCAGGGTGCACAGGTGAGGTGAGTGCATGGCGGATGCCCCAGTCAGCGAGATACTTCTTGAACATTAGTGCCGTAAACTGTGGCCCATTATCGGACACCAGGACGTCAGGCAATCCGTGGTTTGCAAAGAGTCTATTTAGGATCTTGATCATCACCTCGGAAGTTGTAGCCGTCATACGATGAATTTCTAACCAATTGGAGTATACGTCGACTGTCAGCAGGAAGGTATATCCTTTGGTTGGCCCCGCGATATCCAGGTGAATTCTGGACCAGGGTCCACGTGGTGTCTCCCATTCAGTAGGCATGGCTTTTGGTGGGGCGTTGCTGGCTTGTTGGCAATTGGTACATGCTTTGACCCACTGCTTGATTTGCCGGTCCATGCCCGGCCACCGTGCGTAGCTTCGTGCAAGCGCTTTCATCCGCATGATGGCCCTTGTGCAGAATTTGTAGCAGCATCTTCCAGAGTCGTTCTGGGACAACGACTCTATCGCCCCAGATGATACAGCCTTTTTGGGAAAAAAGTTCAGTCTGTCGAGATTTGAATGGCGCGAAGTCATCTGGTACTTGGTCCAATGGCCATCCCCATTCTACCCAGCCTAGGACTCGAGCTAGGGTGTGGTCTCGTTTGGTTTCTCTCGGGATGTCTCAGGCGGTCATAGGTGGTGAGTTGAGTGTTTCAATCGGCAACGTGGTTGCCATTGGTGCCGGATCGTCGAGAGTCTCTGGAAGCGGTGCTCGGCTTAATGCGTCGGCGTGGGGAATGGTTTTCCCTGGGAGATATTGTAGGCAATAATTATAAGCAGCGAGGAATTCTGACCATCGGGTCATTCTAGGGGATAATATGTAGGGGGTTGGCTTGTCCCCGGCTATTATCCCTAGCAACAGTTTGTGGTCAGTTATAATGGTAAATGTCCTTCCATACACATATTCATGAAATTTCTTTACAGCTGAAACGATTGCGAGAGCTTCTTTATCAATTTGTCCAGAGTTCCGCTCTGCTTGTGAAAGAGTCTTCGAAAAGTATGCAACAGGGGCTTCGTTCCCATTAGGCAGTACATGACTCAAAATGACACCCACCCCGAAAGGCGATGCATCGCAGGTTATAACTAATGGTAAAGTCTCGTTATACTGCATAAGTACAGAGTCAGATGTGAGCAGTTTTTTAACATTCCGGAATGCTTGTTCTTCCCGGTAACCCCATACCCACAATGCTTTTTTATCTAATAACCGGTGTAACGGTTCAGCAACAGTCGCCTTGTGCAGTAAAAATACATTATAGAAATTAATGAGGCCTAAGAACGCCTGAAGATCAGCCTTGTTTCGTGGCCTGGGAGCATTTTTTATCGCCTTTAATTTACTTTCGGTAGGATGAATGCCCTGGCTATCAATCCGATACCCTAGAAACTCAACACTGTCAGTATATAAGTGACATTTATTCTTTTTCACCTTAAGTCCTGCCTCTTGGAATTTTTTAAGAACACATTTCAAACGATCCTGCAAGATTTTTTTGGTCGGGGCTGCAATTAATACGTCATCAAAATATGGAACCACGCCCTTGATTCCCTGTAACAACCTTTCCATGAGGCTTTGGAATATCCCCGGGGCTACACTAACCCCAAATTGCAATCGGGTACATTTAAAGGCACCTCTGTGCGTTACAATTGTTTGGGCTTGGGCTGTCTTTTCATCCACTGGTAGTTGTTGATAAGCTTGAGCTAAATCTAATTTAGCGAAAAACTTTCCGCCCCCCCAAGGAATGAAGGAGGTGCTGCACCACCGGAACTGGATACATATTCTGCTGTAGGGAGTGGTTTAAAGTGGTCCGGTAGTCCCCACAAATTCGGATTGACCCATCTGGCTTAATAGGTGTTTCCCATGGAGATTGATCGATGGGCTTCAACACCCCTTGAGCAATTAGCTTGTCGAGTTGTTCGTCGATCTTTGCTTTAAGAGCGAATGGAACTCGATGGGGCTTCAAGCAAATAGGGGCTACTTTTTGATCTAGACTAAATGAGATTGGGGTCCCTTTATACTCGCCTAAGCGGTCCGCGAAGACATCGCTGAACTCAGAAATAAGGTCTTCCTCCCACTCACAACCGCCGACTCAGTTCACGCCGGCCACTTCGAGGCCGAGTGGCGCGAACCATTGGAGGCCTAATAGACTAGGCCTATCTCTATCGATGATCGTTAGAGGTAAGTACGCTGTATGCTTTTTGAAGGAGACTCGGACTCGGCAGGACCCGACAACGGGGATTCGATTTCCTTGGTAGTCCTTGAGGATGAGGCATTGAAATTGGAGGCCATTGGCGTTGGATTGTGGGGATAAGTTGCTTGAGTGTCTTCCAAGATACCATCGAGAGAGACAATCCCGAGTCGACCTCCATGTAGCAAGGCTGATTCTCGATGGCTACCATGACTCGAATTTTCTTTGTGTCCAAAATTGAGGCGTGACCTATAGTGATAGTATGGTGAGTCTCTTCTTTTTGCAAAGCTCGATTTCTGTAGGAGTGGTTTACTGGCTCTCGCCTTACAGGACGGTTTCCTGTCGATTGGCGATAGATAGATTGGCCCCTTTTGAGGCCTGGCTGGGTCCTGGTAAGCTGCGGCAGACCCGGCTGATGTGGCCTCATTTCCCGCACTCATGGCAGAGTGCGTCGCGGAATTTGCATTCGGCCCTGGCATGGTTTGCTCCACAGCCAGCGCAAGGCCGTAAGGGCTTAGGGCGAGGGTCCCGGTCGGACCGCAGTCGATGGACCCCTTCTTCGTCGCTGTCTGACAACGAAGGGAGGTCCTCGTGGTGCGTTGTTGAGAGCTGCCCTTCTGAGTTGGGTAAGATTTCGCCGGTCGGTGGTGTTGCCGGAGTGCGGCTTCGCCGTAATTGTGCAGCCGACTTTTTGGTTGCCTCGGCAGCCGTGGCTTCGGCGATGGCATCAGCAAGGCTGATGTCACCTTTCGCCATCAGCTTGCTTTGCACGCCTAGCGCATCTAATCCCAGAATTACTCAATCTCTTAGTGCTTCTTCTAAATCGGCGAACCTGCAGAGGCCCCCTAAATTTCGGAGGTCCGCCACGAAATCGGCCACGCTCTCTCCTTTTCATTGGTTTCTCTGATAAAACTCGTGGCGTCTCACGAGTGTAGGCATGGTTGGCGTGTAATGGTCTCTCAGGATGGGTTCGAGGTCGTCCCAGCTCATGGCTTTCACTTCTCGAGGTTTGGCGAGTGCTTTAGCCATCTTAAATACAGCTGGGCCACAATGCGTCAGGAACAGTGCCCGCTTCTTTGCTGGTGTGGCGTCCTTCAAATTATTCATCTCGAGAAACATTTGGAAGCGATCCATGTAGGATTCCCAATCCTCTTGGTTTGGATCGAATGGAGTGGGTGGTACGATGCCACCGGACATGGTTCCGTTGTTGGCGTCGTCTTATCACGTGCTCGGTATTACTTCCTGGCTTCTTAGGTTCAGACGTCTCCACATCCCATCCTCATTGCCAGTGTTAAGTACTTGGACATGGGTCGGAGTAAATGGAGACAGCCTCTGAATGTGAACTTTCAGCTCTTTATTGCATAGTGACTTCTCTAAACAACAACAGTGAACTCTGCCTTATATAGGCAACCCTTGTGAGAGTTGTCCAATAGCGAGCTATGAACGCTAGCTCTTTCCACCAATAATAATCCCCTGTTAAGGGCCAATCAGATTCCTAAGAACTAACCAATCTGATCTGGCCACCTAACAGCCAATCAGAAGTGCAGGGCCAGAACCCTGCACTTTACCTCTAGCTCATACTTTATTAACTATGGTACATACACAATAGGCACCATCACTGATAAAATTTCCTCCTGCATTTGTCCAGCCATACAATGTCAGCTCTACTAGGTATACCAGACCAAAATCAACTCTGCAGAAAGGCTATTTCATTTTAATTAAGAATGGTTTTATTTTTAAGTGGTTATAATAAACAGAATCTTGCAAGTATGATTGTACTTTCTCCCCTTCTTATGCTCAAATGATTTAGCAAGGTATTGTATGACTCATGTATGAATACTTTCCACTTGTTTTGCACTTAAGCTCTCTTTCTTCTGGTCATTTTGATAATTGATCTGGTCTATCTCTCTCAAGATCATCTTCTACATCAGGGGTCTTCAAACTTGACAGCTTTAAGACTTCAACTCTTAGAATCCCTCCTCCAGTCATGTTAGCTCAGGAATTCTGGGAGTTGAAGTCCACAAGCCTTAAAGTTGCCAAGCTTGAAGACCCTTGCTCTACATCATAACTATGGAAGCACTCTTATAGACTTATGGCTAGAAAAATACATTTTGAGATACTCGTCACTTAAGCCAAGTTGTCTAAATATGTCCATATAGTTTTCTCAGCAACGGTATATTGACTTCTGGATCTGATTTTGCAGTTCCTTCTCTTAGATGGGATTGGCTCACTCCACATTTTCAGAATTTCATTAGACACAAAAAGCTGAAAAAGCCCAGGGATGCACAAATATTTAGCTTCTCTAATGACCATAGTTGTCCTGTCATGATGTCCAATCTAAGCTGCCTGCATTTGATTTACTTCTGTTGATGGGGCATCTGGTACAGTGACATTAACTAACCTTCTGTTCCTTTTTTCTAGTGTAAATTTCTACTAAGTTCCTTTCAGGGTGAGTCATGTGGGAAAATAAGATTAAGCATTCATAGAACCTCAGTGGTGCAATGGTTAGGGTGTTGTAATGCAGGCCACTTCTGCTGACTACTGGCTGGCTGCAATTTGGCAGTTCAAATCCTACCAGGCTCAAGGTTGACTCAGCCTTCCATCTTCTAAGATGGGTAAAATGGGGATCCAGATTGTTGGGGACAATATGCTGACTCTGTAAAATCACTTAGAGAGGGTTGTAAAGCACTATAAAGCAGTATATAAGTCTAAATGCTATTGCTGTTCTCTAGTCAAATAATCAAACCAATCTTGGTGGAGTGGCAAGTAGGGGTAGAGTATGAAGAACTGAAGAGACTAATCATGATAGATTGTCCATGTCATAAACTGTTTGAAGAAACCACTTCACGCTGCCTAACAGAAGGGAAAGCCTTGTGAAAGCATGAAAGGGTACAGTGCTGAACATTTCTGTATTTAGAATATACTTATTTGCTTTGTCATTAGCATTCAGTCAGAAATTAACAATACAATGTTCTGTTTGGTTTCTCAGCCACATATGGAGGTCTAGATAAGAACTATAAAAGGATTGACTTGGAATCTTTGTCAGTTATTACACTAGTTTAACATTTTTACACCATTCATATAAGGTGCTATTCTCTCATTATAGTCCTTCAGGCAGGAATTACAAGGTTGTCTGCCTCTTACTCCTGAGAATTCTGTGTCTTCCTTATATGTCAATAATTTTCTAAAGTCTGTTGCACATTTTATTCCTTTATGCACTGCATTGCACTGCACATTTTATTCCCTCATGACAGCTGTCAAAGTATCACAGTGCTGTACAGTTTTTGTATCTTGGGCCCATATTTTAATGGGCAGTAGCATATAAGGCATGAAAGAAATGTCAGATCATATCAATGACAACTCAGATAAAAACTGAGGAAATAATAAAATAAAAATAAGTAACCTAGCATATTGGCTATTAAAAATATTGAATTTGTGGCTGTCACTTTTATTTTTTACTTAAAGTATCATTTTAATGGAAATCTTTATATATATATATAAATAAATTTTATTAAATTTTCAATTAAAACAAACCAACAACACATACACAAATGAAAGAAAAGAAAGAAAAAAGAAAAAAAAAGAAAAAAGAAAGGAAATAGACAGAAAGAATAGAAAGCAATTAAAAAC
Source organism: Hydrophis major (assembly GCA_033807585.1). Taxonomy (NCBI): domain Eukaryota; kingdom Metazoa; phylum Chordata; class Lepidosauria; order Squamata; family Elapidae; genus Hydrophis; species Hydrophis major. Next base: position 64,944,448 of record CM066330.1, read on the forward strand.
ATCTTCCACAGTTTGTAAGATCTCTTTTTTTTCCCCATAACCCTTAGTTTATGCCATATACACACACCTAATCTTTATTTATATCTATATATCACTGCTATAAATTTCTCCTATCCTCTTTCACCTTATAGTGTAAAATCTATCTTTGGTTAATCCAAATGTACCAACAATTCCAGCTATCGTAGTATATTAAGGTATATTTACTTTTTAGTGCCAAAGTTAGTTTGTCCATTTCTGCACAACTTGAGATTTTTTGGATGATCATTTCGTCTGATGGTGCCTGAGGCTGCTTCCAACATTGGGTTAATCTGGTTGCTGTTAAGATGTGTATTATTATGTATTTCACTTTTTTGGAAATTTGTTTGTCAAAGATCCCTAACAAGAAGGACTCTGGTTTGTATTCGATCTGCTCTTTTGTCATTTCTTCCAGCCAAATTTTGATTTTCTTCCAATAACTTTGGGCTTCTATACATGACCACCACATATGAAAAAAGGTTCCTTCTTTTTTTTTTTTTTTTGGCATTTCCAACAAATTGGACTCATTTTGGGATGCATCTTCGCTAACCTCGAGGGAAAGAGATGCCATCTATAAAACATTTTATAGGCATTTTCCTTATATGCTACTGATTTTGTGATCTTATTGTTTCTACCCCAGACCTTTTCCCATTCCATTAAGGTGATGCTGCCTCCTACATTCCTACTCTAGGCAATCATGTTCCCTTTAACAATTTCTTCTTCTAATTCAACTTCTAATAAGTAATTATAAAATTTGGTTATATATTTTTTTTGCCTGATCCTAATAAAATTTTATCTAATTGCTGGAGCTTGTTGTTAATTCCGAATTCTTTCTTATCCTGTTTGTATCTACTTTGAATTTGAAGATATGCCCACTGATCAATTGTTTGTCCTTGCTCCTGAATTTCTTACCTCAATTTCAAATTTCCTTATGTTTCCTATAGGTCCTTATATTTAATCATTTTAGTGATATCCAAGTTGTTTGGGTGAATTATCGCCTCCATTGTTGAAATCCAGATTGGTACTCTTATATAATGTTTTTTCCGTATTTTCTTCCAATTAGTTAATAGCGAGTCTCTGATTAGATGTCTATGGAAATATTTTTGACTAGTTTTCCCTACATCCCATAGGAAAGCGTGCCACCCCCTTTGCAAATCATGGCCTTCTAAAAATAATATTCTCTTGTTGCTTAAATTCACCCATTCCTTCAGCCAAACTAAAGAGGCAGCAGTATAATACAACTCCCAATTTGGAAGTGCCAATCCTCCCCTGCTCTTCATATCCTGCATTGCTTTTACATTTATTCTAGTTTTTTTCCCTTGCCAAATGAATTTAAGAGTTATTTTGTTGAGTTCTTCAAAAAAAATTATTTAGTTTCATTGGGATCGTCTGAAATAGGTATAGCAATTTACGAAGAATATTCATTTTAATGGTAGCAATCCTACCTAGTAATGAAAGTTGGAGCTTACCCCGTGATTCTAAGTCCTTCTTTACCTGCTGCATCAATTTGTCATAGTTATTTTCTTTGAGTGTCTTGCAATGTGCTGTCAACCATATTCCTAAGTATTTAATTTCTTTGTCACTTGTATTTCCATTTCTTCTAACTGTATTTTCTATATTTCTGTTAAATTTTTAGTCATTTAGTTTCTTCCTATTAATTTAAAGTCCTGCTACTGCTCCAAATTGTTCTAATTCATTCATCAATTTTTGTCCTCTATCTTTTGGTTCCTCAATAAAAAAAGTCATATCATCCGCAAATACTTGCAATTTATATTCTTCTTTTTTAACCTTTAATCCTTTTATATCGGGGTTCCATCTAATTCACGTTAATAATGTTTCTAATGATAATATGAAGAGCAGGGGTGAAAGTGGGCAGCTCTGTCTAACTGCTTTTTCTATTTTTATTGGGCAAGTATATTACCCGTTTATTATAATACTAGCTTGTTGTGTGCCATAGATAGTTGTTATAATATTTTCAAATTTGGTGCCTAAGTTCATGTTATAATTTTTTTGGATTAAAAATTGCCAATTTAAATTGTCAAAAGCCTTCTCTGCATCTAAAAACATAAGTGCAATTTGTTTTTCGGGGTGAGCTTCATAAAATTCTAGGACATCTAATACTGTTCTTAAATTGTTCCTGATTTGTCTGGTTGGGATAAATCCATTTTGGTCTTCATGTATATACACATTCAACATTCTTTTTAATCTGTTTGCTATAATAGAGGTGAATATTTTGTAATCAGTGTTTAACAGTGAAATCGGCCTGTAATTGTTTAAATATCTGGGATCCGTATCCTCCTTCGGGATCAGTGAAATCAGTGCCCCCCTCCATGAGTCCGGCATCCTGGCTGCCAATAAAACATCGTTAAAAACTTTTACCATAAGAGTCCAATTTGTTCTGCAATTGCCTTGTACAGCTCCCCTGGAATTCCGTCTGGGCCCGGGGTTTGTTGTTTTTCTGATTCTCTATTGCTGATTTCAATTCCGACCAAGTAATGTCTTTGTTTAATAGTTCTACCATTTCTTCCCCAATTGCTTTGTCCTTCACTTCATCTAAATAATTCCTTATTCTATCCTCATTAACATCTTCCTTTTTATATAAATCTTCAAAATACTTATGGGCGATTTCTTTTTTCTGTTCTATCTCCTGCTGTATATCCCCTTTACTGTCTATTAATTGATAATATCAATCTCTTTTCTTTTCTTTCCTTTTTTTAATTTATAAGATAAGCATCTTCCTGGCTTATTAGCAATCTCAAAATAAGTTTGTCTAGTCAAATTCAAATTCATAGTCATTTTCTCTTGTTCAATTAAATTCAATTTGTGTTTAGCTATCACTAACTGATTTTGCAATTTTGGATCCTTTGGGGTATTCTGTAATTGAGTTTCTAGTTCCTTAATTCTTTGTTGTAATTTGTTTTGTTGGGCATATTTTTCCTTATTTATCTTGCCATTATAAAAGATTGTTATACCTCTTATTACTGCCTTCATTGTATCCCAAATGTTTTGTTTCATGGTTTCTCCATTATTATTTTCTTTAAAAAATAATTTAATTCCTCCTTAAGTTTGTTAATGTATTCTTTTTCTCTTATTAATTGGGTATTTAATGTCCATCTTTTCTTTGGTTTTGCCCTACCCTTCCATATTATCTGAATTGGATTGTGATCTGCCCATTCATTAGGTAAAATTTCCACTCTTTTGTCTCATTTGCTACTTCCCCGTTCATCCATGCCATGTTGATCCGTGTCCATGTTTGATGGAGATTTGAATAGAATGTAAATTGTTTTTTCTTGGGGTGTAATCTTCTCCATATATCAATCAGATTTAACTCCTTCATCATTTCCGTACAAATCTTAGGAAGCTCTCTTTTCACCCCTTTATTCTTTCCCCCATTACTATGGTCTTTTTGATAATCAGCAATAGAGTTGAAATCTCCTATGATACAAATATTTCTTTTTTCCAATCCTACCATTTTTCCATACAGATGTTTAAAAAACTCTTTTTGATCTCCATTCAGGGTATAGATTGCCACTAAAAGAATTGGGATGTATTGATCCAGATCTGCAAACCCAGAGTTCTTCCCACCAAATCTGACCATATTAACTCTGCTTTCAAGTCCTCTTTAACATATACAGCAATCCCTTTCTTTTTTACTTTGTCTGCTGGTGCGGTAAATAGCTTCCCTAATTTCGGGCACTCTAAGTATTTTTCATCTTTTTTCTTTATATGAGTTTCTTGTAGGCATATTATATCAGCATTTTGTTTGATTAATTTAGCTAGTATCCTTTTCCTTTTTATCGTCAAATTTAAACCATTTATGTTAATTGATAGTAGTTTTTCTTCTTCTTCCATTTATTTAATTCTGTTTCGCTCTTTGTCTTGTAACAATTCCGATCTCTCCTTGTGTCTGAAGATGTGTAGTTTCTTCTGTCTCCTGATGTAAATGAGTATTCCCTTGATTTCCTGCAATTCCATCTTTATTTTTGTGTCCAACATGATCTTCCTGGGAGTTTGTTTCCAATTCCTCCCTACTGCTTTGATCCTCCAGACCCACCAACCGTTCATAGAAGTCCTGAGCCTTTTCCATGGAATCTATTTTAATTTTCCTTTCTTTCCAAGACACTAATATCCCTTCTGGGACAAGCCATTTGAATGTAATTTTTTCTTGTTTAAATAAGCTGCTAGAAACTTATAATCACACCTTTGTTCTCTTACTCTTCTGGGTATCTGTTTGAGAATCGCAATTTCTTTACCTTTGTACGTGATTGTTCCATCTCTAGAGATTCTATAAATAATATCTCGGACACTTCTTCTCATGAGTCGTATATGGACTTTTCTTGGGCATTTGTGGCATCTCGCATAATTAGTACTGACCTTATAGACTTCATCAAACTCCCTTAGAATGTCATCTTTGTCCTTCTCCAATAATCCATCCAGTATTTCCGCCATTATATGTTCCAAGTCTTCTTCTTTTGATTCCACATATTTTGGAATCTCAGGTATGTAGCTGCCTTGTCCATCTCTAGGAGGACCAGTGAGTCCTCCATTTCTTTGCTCACATTCTTTAATTCTCTTTAATTCTTCATCCACCCTTTCTAATTTCCTTTCTGTTCGTTCAGTCCTTTTCTCTACCTCTTTTATTGTTGCTTCATTTTTCTCCAAGGCCTGCTGCAATACTCTGACTTTGTCCTCTACTTTGAAGATGTCTGCTCTCATTTCTGCCTTTAATTTCCCCATCTCCTCTTTTAATTCATTAATATCTGCTCTTGTCTCGTTATGGTTTTTCATCATTGTTTCTTGCAGCTTCGTCACTGATTCCTGTAAAGTCAAAAACATTGCTTGGATGTTAGCATTCGAAATGTTGGCTTGTTTCTCTACTGGTAATGTTTCTTCTATGGTTTTTTGTGCCATGGGTGAAGTTGTTGCCAAAGTAGTTGTTAGTGTTGGGGTGGCCTTCCTTCCAGTTTTCAAAGCTGTAGTAGTTGTGGAAGTCATTTCCTTTAAGATTTGTTTTTTTGTTGAACTATGTTAAGTATATTATCCCAAATTAGCATTCAGTGTTATAAGCTCTATGATAAAATTGACCGGTATCTAATTACTTGATCTATCTATCTATTGGGTAGCTGTATTCTTAATTGATTACTGGAATGTATATATTATTTTGGATCCTGATTCTAAATCAAATATATAATTTATATGACCTGTGCTCCACCTATATACTTCACTTCATATAATAAATATTTATATAATAACTATTATATCAAATCCAGCTATATCTAAATATTATTAATCTGTATATATATTTAATTTTATCTTAAATGTTAAATATTCTTGAACACAGATAATATTACATTCGTAATTATAGTCACACAATAAATTGTAATAATAATATATAGAACCCTAAATGTATTAATTCACTAATACTTAATGTTCTTACTAATTCCCCTATATACCTGGTCAAAATATAACAATCTCTATTATTAATACATCAATTAAATCAATTAATACAATTATTTTACAATCTAATACAACAATCAATATTCCTTTACTCAATATGCATATTTATAATCATTATTAAGAGAGAATAAAGAAAGAGAGATAATTCATCATAACAGCAACTAGTAAAAAAGAAGGAAGAGAGAAAAAATTGATCAAATATATACAAAAAAGGGGGGGAGTAAATGGTAAAGAAAGGAGGGAAATATAGAGGTAGGATTTTGGTTTTCCATCTCTCAATTTAAGAGCTTTCAATCCAGACACACCGGAAGTAGGGGGGAAAAAATTGCTGAATAATAACTACAGTTACGCGGTATTCCCACTCATTCAGAAGCTTCCGATTTTGTTTTCTATCTTATCGTTCCTAAGTTCAATTGTCCTGGTTTTCTTCAAATAAGCCTCCTCCTCAAATAGATCAGTATTCTCAGTATTCTCCCAAAGGACTGTTAAGTAGATTGTATCAGTTAAATCAGTTATATTGTTGCAACCCCTTCAGCATTTCTAAGCCGATGGCACCGCGCTGTCTTTTTTTTTTTTTGCATTGGCTTCGCTCTTCTTCCCGTCTCCGGTTTGATAAAGTTGTCCAAATAGCAATCAAATAGAATAGTCTAAACCCTCCACGGCTTCCAGGCTCTTTCCAGATACTAGTCTCCCAATCTCATAGATTTCCCTTTTTACTCTTTATTGTCCTCACTTTCTCTTTTGTCTGCCAAGCCTGTTCACTTTCACTTGTCTTGGCTTTGCTTTTAGCCACTTTCTTTTAGGGCTCCAGACAGATGCTCGTAACACTTGTAACAGCCTGATATCAGTCTGTAACTTTCCAATCTTCCTCTCTGCCACTAACTTTCTCTACCACTCTCTTCCCAAACGATCTCACAAACTGTCACTCACTCGTTTCTTCACATCGGTGGCAGTCCGGACAGGAGGCTGTTCTTGCTTGTTGGGCTTTGGAGGGCTTCCTCTTCATTGCAGGGGGTTTGCTTTCCCCACACTGCCACCCAAGGCTTCCCCACGCTGCTTGAATCTCTCCAGGACTCGAGCACCGTCAAAGGATCACACCAACCGCAAGAAGAGATTAGCTGAAACCACGAGCGGGCTTCTGCACCTCTGTTCATCCTTGCCTTGCCACCGGAACATTTTAATGGAAATCTTTATGCATGTGTACATTTTAAATTATATTCGCATAGTGATAAAATCATACTTAAAATCATAAGAGAACAAGAGTGGTTGCACTGCATTGGGGAAACCAAGCTTCAAATGACTACTTAACCAATGAGCTCAGAGGGTGAGTTAAGTCAAACACTTCTTTTCAATGACACCTATTTCACATTGCAAACTTCAATATGTACGCGTGCATGTTAAAATGAGAGATTCCCACTGTGGAATGCCTTGAATAACTTGGAAGAATAAACAAATAATGAGATCAGGCATTGGCTGGTGTTTCTGTCTATCAATCTATTTATCATCTATCTCATCTATCACCCATCTCTCTCATCCAATTCTCTCTCATCTATCACATCTACCTCATCTACCTCATCTATCCATCCATCCATCCATCTATCATCTATCTACCTATCCTCTCTCACACACACATACACATTCACACACATGTCCACTTTTTAAAAGATATAAATAATGCAGAATATTTCTTGATGCACATTTAAAATAGATGCATATTTTAGGACAAATGGTTGCCCTAAAAGCTTATTTTCATATAGCAAACAAATGAACAAACCAATAAGCAAACAAGTCCCACCCGCTTTATTTTAGCTTCTATGGGAAATACTGGGAAGTTTCATTAAAGATTAAAATCTTTGTATACTTACTTGGAATCAACTGTGTACAATATTTGGATTTGCTGAGACTTTTGAAGAAAGTGATATATACAATATAAAGCCTGACAACCCAGATGAAAAATATTGGATGAAGAATGTGAACACCAGCTCTTTCTATCATCTGAAACTTTGGTTTGGGAAAATTTAAAGATATTTATCTCCCTGCATTGAGCACAGCTGTTGCTCACATAAACATGATTGGCAAAATTTGAAACCACAATGAAAATATCAACTTTCTATGCTGCAAAGAGAAGTCTGGGATAACAGTATTGAGAGTTAAAATCAAAGAACTGTAGAAAATTAACCTTCAGTTCAATAAAATAACAAAAGCTAATTCTAATTTCTATTATATTCCACAGGGCCTCTCGTCTTACAATCTTTTGATGCATCTACACCATCTAACTAAAGTGTATTTTGCTATCTGTGCTGTGCCAATTTGAAAAATCTAATTGCATTGCTGTGATTCAGCTTCAGAAAAGTAGTAAACGATTGATTACTTGATCTGAGGTATTGAATTTCATTTTTTTTCTACTTGAAATATTGAAAATACGTTGGATGAAATGCTAATCACATACCCATCAAGTTCTTCCCTTTTGCGATAACAAATTATACAACATATGTAAAGATGAAAAAAGTATGCAAAAGAAATTAAAGATGTAAAGTAAGCAAAAAGAAAATGCCCCCTAATTTAATTTATACAAATATATTTCAATGTATGTATGTATGTATGTATGTATGTATGTATGTATGGTATTCAGCTTTGTTCGGGTATTTTCCCACATCAATATAGTTGTACTTTTATGCTTGATGATGGCAGATGAGATTCTGCTGAAACATTGCTACAACTTTAAAAGCACAACTATTATGATGTGGAAAAATACCCGAACTAAGCTGAATGCCATACATGTAAGTACCCGCGAAAACTTAAGAAAATATATATATAGTCAGACTTTTTGTGGGAAAATACCCGAACTAAGCTGAATGGCATTCAGCTTAGTTCGGGTATTTTCCCACAAAAAGTCTGACTCACAGATGAACACTATACAGAAGCCTGATAATGGCAGATGAGATTCTGCTGAAATGTTGCTACAATTTTAAAAGCACAACTATTATGATGTGGGAAAATACCCGAACTAAGCTGAATGCCATACATGTAAGTACCCGCGAAAACGTAAGAAAACACACATATATATGTATGTATGTATGTATGTATGTATGTATTCTTAAGTTTTCGTAGGTACTTACATGTATGGCATTCAGCTTTGTTTGGGTATTTTCCCACATCATTATAGTTGTGCTTTTAAAGTTGTAGCAACGTTTCGGCAGAATCTCATCTGCCATCATCAAGCTTCTGCATTGTGTTCGCCTGTGAGTCAGACTTTCACAGCTGTTTTAGTTTTAAATTTGGGGCTAGCCTACTGCTGTGCCAGAATGTTTTTTTCTTCATCCTGATTGGTTGGGAGTCTTGGTCTGTGTTTATTGGTCTTGGAATTTGCTTTGTTCTGCTTGATTGGTGCTTCTAATATCTTCTGTCTGTTTTGTGGCTGTTTTTGTTTTGATTGGCTGGCAACATTGTGTTCCTGTATTGGAGGCTTTTAGTGCAGCTTAACTCTGAGTAAATAGACAGCTATCATTTATTAGGAAGCTAGGTTTCATCTGGGTGCCTGGTTGGTGTGTGTTTGAGCTGGAGGTATCAAGGGGGATCTGTTTGTGCCCAGGTGTTTGCCTGGCTTGTGGCATGAAGATTTTTTTGTTTGTGAGTGCAGGCTTTCAAATAATTGACAGTCTGGTGGAATCATCTCTTCTATTCATGCTTTCAGGTCTTTTTTCAATTTCTATGGCTTCTCTGATAATTCTGTGGCTGGGGTTTTCTATAGTGGCTAGGGTTTTGGTGCCATTGAAGGCGATGCTATGACCTGTTGCTTTCATGTGTTGGACTAGTGAGGAAGTGTATTCCAGCTTTTTAATTGCATATTTGTGTTCATCCAGGCAGGTACTTATCAATTCCGTAGCCGAGACACTCATCTCTAGAACAAAATGCTTAGCCGACGAACAACACCTAAAAACCGAACTACACACTCTCACTAATGTACTAACAGTTAGCTAATGGATTCCAAAGAAAGAAGATTACCCACCTATTCCAAAAAGAAACCCCAACCAAAATCCAAGACAGAGAACAAAAGAAGGGCAAAGCCCTCCTCCCATATATAAAAGGCACTACAGACAAAATCAGCAAGATCCTCCAAAAACACAACATTAAAACAGCATTCTGCACAAACAGAAAAAAAATCCACCATTCTAAGAAACCCTAAAGACAAAATCAAGTTAGAAAACCAAGGAGTATACGAAATCCCTTGCACCGCCTGCCCCACCACATACATCAGACAAACTAACAGAAGAATAAGTGCATGCATTGAAGAACACAAGAACTCAATCAAAAAAGAAGAACTGATCTTTTCCCTGGTCTAACACCTCAAAGCCACAGGACATGAGATTGACTTTAAAAATACCAGAACTATCGCCAAAACCGAACACTTCAACAACAGAATAATCAGAGAAGCCATAGAGAAAGAAAAACACACACACAGCATGAATAAACAAGATGATACCTCCCGCCTACCAGCCATTTGGAAACCCGCCCTCATGAACAAATGAGTACCTAACATGAAGAATGACACCAGACCCACACCCACGAGGGCCACACAAGATGCTACCACCACACTTCCTGTGAAGAGTGAAAGTTCTGTCTGAGCCGGGTCAAGTAACACCTTTTAAACTGCCTGGAATTGAGCTGCTTGAATTGCTGGAGGATACATTGTATCCCTAAGAAGAGCGAAAAGCGGCGGAGAAGCTGTTAAAGGGAACTCTTTTTTTTTTTACTCTCCCACCCCACGGAAAAAGCAGAAATATTTGGATATATTAGACATTGAAAGTGGATTGCTTTGAAAGCTGAAGCTAAGAGACAAAGGGATTTTTGGACATTGAAAAATTTAAGAAATTGGAAAATCTCTGCTGGAGGTATGGATTTTTGATTATTTAAAATTGTCATTGCAAGTGGGAAGGGAGAAAAAAAATTGGAGCAGAAGCTGAAAAAGGAGGAGATTGTCTAGAACGTCTTTGTGGATCCCAAAAGAAGATATATGGTAATTGGACCTCTTTGATTAAAAATTAATCCAGAAAGAGAAAGAGAAGAAGGAAGAAAAGTATTAACTTTTGGAATTTTTTTTTTTTAATTGCTTTTGATATCTTTGATTAAAAATACTTGTGGTTGTTTTGGAAAAAGTTTCCCTTTTTATAATGGCATTGTTTGTGGATGAACTAGAGATTGAATATCAAAAATATAAAAAAGAAGATACTTTGGGCGCTTTGTTTCAATTCTTAGAAATGGCGTTATGTTCTGTTGAAAAGTTGATTACGCAGCAGAAGGACTGGGACAAGGAAGAAGAGGAAGAAGAAGCCATCTTTGATGAACAATGGGTCCCTTCCGGAGAGGAGGAGAAAAAGGATAAGAAAAAGGGGATTTTAAGAATTATAAAAACAACCAAAAGAGAGAAAAATGAGCGAAAAGGTGGAGGCAAGGTTAGAAAGCAAAGGAAAAGGAGTAAGAAAAGCGATGGGAAAAAGCAAAGGGGTAGAAAGGGCAAGGAGAAGAATAAGCAAGAGAGAAAGGGGGGGAGGAGAAGCCTTAATGGGGGGAAGCAAGACCTAAAGAAAAAAAATTTATTTAGAGACAATGGGTGAATTTAATTTAGATTAAAAGAGGGATTCTGGAGGGTATATAAGATTGTGTTTTTATATGTGTATTTAGAATATAAAATTTATTATGTAATTTTAGAATCTTTTAAACAGAATCCCAAGAAAGATTGTAATATGTAGTATTTCTAAGTTAGGGTAATGAGTTATAGATGTTACTCCAATTGGTGTACAGGAGAAGTATAGTAAAAGAAAAAAAAAGATGAATGGATAATTGGAAATAAAACAGACAAAGAATGTTGTTGAAAATGGTAATAAGATATGGAAGGATATATATGCTTTTTTTTTTTTTTTTGGATTTTGTATATTGATAAAAGGCAATAAAATTTTAATTAATAAATAATTTGGATGGAAAAGAGAAGTAGGGACAAGATATGAAGTTAATATTATATGAAATATTGATATTATAATCTGGAAATGTTATGCCTTATTGGTCTTTTATTATTATTTTTTCTTAGAAAAGAATTTATAAGCTGTTATGCCTTGATTCTTTGTGCATTGTTCTTATAAAACTGATAAAAATGGTTTTTATATATATATATATATAAAAAGAAAATGATAATAAGATATGGAAGGAGATATGGGTTGAATATGATGTTTGAATTTGTGTCTGTGTAAAGAGTTTTAACCCGGGAACAGACAACCTTCAGAAAAGATCTTTTAGTTTTGTTTATGTTTTGTGTTTGTATGTTTGTGTATTGTGTTTGTGGTAAAACTAACAAAATTTGTTTTTTATAAAAAAAAAAAAAGGAAAAAAGAATCAATAAAACCTTGGAGGAATGTTAGACGAGAATAATTTAAACAAGCCAGAAAGAAAAGAATATGATGACTATAAAATGGATAAATATGGAAGAGAAATGAAATTGAATAGGAGTAAAGAGAAATAATGAGAAATTTGCTGGAAGATATTTGTGTGTCCATATGGAGATGGGATAAATTGGAATTATGCTGTATAAAAATAATGTTTTGTTTGATTTGTAAGGATTTACAATGTTAAGAGGTTTTATGTGTTTATGTATTTAATGGTTAATGATGTGTTGTTTTATCTTTAAAATTAATAAAAATTTGTTTCAAAAAAAAAAAAGATGCTACCACCACACTTCCACATAGAAAGCAGACTCACGCCCACACAGAAGATGAGGAATGACCGCGGACCAGAAGCCGTAACACAGTTGCATCACTACCAGCTTCAAACCCCTCCGACCCATACATGAAGCGAACTGACACCCACCATGAAGATGCAGCATGACCACAAACGTGAAGCCAAACAGCAGGATCACAGCTCACCAGCTCAAATCCCCCAGCAACTAAGACTAACCTGAGCACAACCAAGCCGCCACCTGAACAGAACACACCCCCAGCCAATCAGAACACAGCCAACCCCCCCAACCAATCAGAACATAGCCAAACCCCCAACCAATGAGAACACCCCCCACCCAATCAGAACACATCCAAGCCCCCACCCAATCAAGTCACACCCCCACTAGCCATTAAAAGGAAGAAGCAGCTGCAAGCTCACATTACTCCAAGAAGCACAAAGCTGAAGACACAAGCCTGAAGATGATGAATGAGACTTCATCGAAATGTCGCCTAGATACTTCCAATTTTACGTGGGAGAAAACCCAAATAACCAAAGATAGATCTATCTATCGATCTATCTATCTATCTATCTATCTATCTATCTATCTATCTATCTATCTATCTATCTATCTATCTATCTATCTATCCTTTTGTTCTTTAATCCTCTTGCTTCTCTTTTCTGGAATCTCAATTCCATCCAACTTTATTTTTCCCAGACCTGCTGTCTTCTTTCCATTTCCATTTCATTCGTTATTTATATATTTACTTTGTGATTCATTCTTGATGAACAATCACCTCAGTCTATAACTTCCATAATTCTCATTCACTTTTCTTTCCATTACATTCATCCAGCATCCATTTTTAAAAATATTTCACCTCTTATTTTACCACATATTCTTCTTACATACATTATTTGTATTACATTCAATTTATTTTTATATTTTTTCTTGACATTCTCAGCTACGACTTCACTATAAGAAGATAGACAAAATAAGTTCTTACGCATTAACATTTTTACTTATTTTGGGGAAAAAATCACAGCAGGCCACATACTATCTTTTTCCCAGCATTTTCAAATCTTAAATAAATTGATCCATTTCCTATCTTTAGTAAATGTTCTTTCAAGGTATATGTGGGGATGCTGCAAGAGTCATAAGTGTGAAAAAAGGTCATAAGTCACTTTTTTCAGTGCCATTGTAACTTTGAATGGTCACTCCACACAAGCAAAGTACCAGCAAAGTAGGAAAAAAAAACCTCCAGTGACGTTCCTGAGACAGGAAGTCTAGTCCTGCCAAAAACGTAATAAGGGTTAACAGAGAGGCAGTTTCTGTAAGCAACACCAGAACGTTTCCTTCCTGCCTTCCTCACAGGATTAGGCTAGTAATTTCTTCTAACAACCGGTTCTCCAAACTACTTAGAATGTTAACAACTGGTTCTAGTGAATAGGTGCCAGCTGGTGGAATCCGACCCCTGCATGGAGCACCTCAAATCATCTGTCTGATAGGTCAGCTTCTATTTGTTTAGTTGGAGGCCTTGTTGTTTGCCATATTGTCAGTGGGGGCAAAAAGGAGATGCAAGTAGAATTTAGTGCCACTACTTAATCTGCATTGTTGCTAAATTCTAAATGCTATGCCCTACTGCCACTGCACAGAAGAACAGGGAGCTATTGTTGTGTTAATTAATCTGTCTGGTCTCACTTCACAGGTTCGCTAGAATGATTCTTAGCATTGAAAGAAAGGGTAAGCATTTGCGCAATTTGATCTGCTCACCATCAACAAGAACTTAGTTGCACACCAGTCCAATTGCTGAGGCATAGATTATTGAAGTGTGATGGGGAGGAAGGCTACTAAAGCATAGCGTGCAACTCTATTTCTTAAGTGATAAACCAGAACACATTTGAAAAGAAGTAACAATATACTTACCAAAGTCTGCTTGTTTGACTCCTGCTAGGCTTCCTTTATTTAATCACCAGTTAGAGTGTTGCTTCCAAACACTCAGCAAACTGATAAAACAGTGTGAATGGTAGTTTGTCACTTTTATCTAAGCATGGATTATATCAATGATATAAAAGGGAAGGAGGAGGAAATACTACTTCTCTTAAAGACACAGGCTTTGTTTCCGTGGGAAGGAGACTTGGCCATTCATTACGCTTCTGTCTTCTTTTTCCCTTCCTCTCCCTTCCTTTTAATTAAACATAGTCACACATGAAATAATTTGGTGTAACTTAATAAATGTTTAAACACCATTCTCTCCCATGTAGCTGTCCTGTAGTTTATGTCATTATGGCCTACTTCTCAAGAAGGAGAATGTCTTAATTTTGAGTGTATCAAATCTAATCCTACGATTTATTATGTCAGCCCCAGTGGGTCCTGTTCTAAGGCTTTCCTTCCTTTTTGGAGGCATAGAAGCAACTCAGTCTTGCTGCTGGTGGCCTGAATCACCTCAGTTTGTTCTAGCTATCAAGAGGCAGCTGCTCTGTGTGAAAGGAGCATGGAACTCTACACAGAGCATTAAAACTAACCTCCGGCTGAACACAAGAGACCCAGCCTTTTCTGCTGGGCCATTGGAGCATGTGCAAACAGGTTTTGCTGAAAGACAAAATGCTCCAGTGATTTAAAGTAAGTTTTGGACTCTCTCTTTTTCTCAGCCCCAACCCCCCCCCCTCTTTAAAAAAAAAAAGAGGTGAAAACAGGATAGAAGACAGGCTGGGGACAATCTTAGCAACATCTGTTGCCTTTCACTTGAGCTTTGGCTGAGCACAATATCTTTTCAAAAAACACTGACATGCATAAGAAAAATGGGGGGGAAAGGCTTCAAGAGAGGAAGGTCGAGATGTGTTTCCCAACAGACACAGTTGGTCCTTTTCAAGGACTGTCTGTGGCAATTCTTTTGAGGGAAGAAAAACAAGTTATACCCTGCTCCCATTACTCTGTCCTCTTTTGGGTAAAATTCTCTCAAAAGCTACTCTTCCTCCACTTACAAAATCCATGGCTCTATAGGATTGCAGAACTGTTACATTTCTCTTTCCTTGCTTCTCTTCTTTCAAATAAATAAATAAAATGCTTGACAGCCCTAATCTTAAACACACTTAATAAGAAATGTGAAGAAATTTATGCTTAATGTTGGTTCACAACTATTACTTTTTAATTTTCTCATTAATTTAAGTTGGCTAATCATAGCTCAGTAGCATCCGTATTATTTAAACACTTGTACTGAGAGTTTTACGTTATTATGGTTTTTCCTTCCCTTTAGATAATTGTTTAGACAAGTTTCTGTCCAATTCCTCTGTGACCTGCCTAAATCCTTTCCATTGCACCCTTTACAAAAAAGAAAATTAAATAAGTGTTAATTTTACCTGACAGTTAAGTGAAAAATGATTCTCTGTTTCTCCCTCCCATCCTGCCAAACACACATAGTTTTTTTTATCATAATATTGACTCAAGTCACCTTTGACATGTCTTCATAAAAAAAGACAGATGAAGAAGCTGAGTAACTAGCAGTATGTTATCTTCTTTTAGGCATCTGCTGCACCTATTCAATTATTGGCCCCAGGCCCCAAGAGTAATTTCAACATTATAATCAGCTATTTTTACATCTATTCCACCACTGTAGAAACAAATTAATGAAATCTCTTAAAATGAGATGGTATTGGGACAGTATGCTTATATAGATGAACAACAAATATGGGCGTTGCTGTAAATAAACCCTCTGCAAGAATTTATTGAAATTTTAGTACATTTTCATGTTTTTTTTAACCACTATCTTTAGAGAAACAGAATTACATAAAACATCTTATTTTTGTGTAGTATTGTTTTAAGATGCAGTCCTGGCAATTCCTTTGTATTACCAAACTTTGGGATCTCTTTGAACTGAAAGATGCTTCTAATAGGAAATACAATATGCATCTTGACACATGCAGATTTTTTAATTATTATTATTGTCATATGCTTTAAGGGGATTTTTTTGAAATTCACAAAGCTGAGAAACTAAGGAAAACAAATTTGATTGGTTCATCATCTTCTGGAATCAGTGTTTTGAATATTTTTTTTAAAAAATGTGTCTATACTACATTGTCATATTTTAGGTGGAAGGAAAATGAAATAAATAAATTTTACAAGAATAATTGCTAGCAATCAAGATTAAAGTGAGATAAATGTGAAACAAAGAACAAAAAAGACTAAAATATAGACCAGGTAAACAAGCAGGAGATCTAAAACATTTTTGACTATTTCATTAAATGATTAGAGACAACTGAGTATCCTGAATACAGTATATATACCTGAAATGTATTACATTGTAATCAGAATGCAACTATCTGCGACAGTGGACTAAACAGTATGAATCATAAAAGGAAATGGTTAATAATGATAAATTACGACTAGAAATGTGTCTAACACTTGCAAAGAGAATATATTTTAATTGAATTCTGACCCAATTGGATTTTTCTGAACATTAGAAACAATATATTTTAAATGTTATCAACAAGATAAAAACAATGTTAGTATTATTTTTTTCAACGTTCCGAATGCTTTTGACAACTTAGAATGGTGTTTCATATTTACAATTTTGAAAAAGATGAATAATGATTTTATTTTTTCACATATATGTAGATTAGAACACTACAAGAACAAATCAGGACTCTAAACTATGCTGGAGGATTAAACCAAAAGAACAGCAGCATTATTTTCAAAATAACATTCAGACTAATAAGAAAAACTAGTAACAACATATACCTGGGACCTGAAATTGTTCCATTTTCAATTGGTAAAGATAAGGACGCTTGAATAAAGATCCAGGTGGTTTAATACTTTATGAAAAAGCAATATATAGCATGCATTTTTGAATGCTTTGATATAGAACAAATACAAACTGTCTTATTCACTTTAAAAAAGTCAATCTTTTTATACGTGTAGAGTTTTTTTAATACAATAAAAAAACTTTTGATGGAACAAAGCACAGTGTGATATTTCATACATGGTAAAACTGTAGCAATGGGACATTTTGAGGAAAAACCTTTAGAGACATAAATTAGTTTTGTTTAAAATAGATCCTAGAGGTCAAAGTCATTTTCCTTGTGATGATAACTTAATATCAATAACACAAACACCACAAGAAATATTAGAAGTCTATTTCATGGGCATAAGTTCATTTTGAAAACTTGACAGGGTTTGCCTTTGTTTTCCCCTTATACCTTAAAGTCAAGGTGGACCAGTTTTGAGCTTCTTCCTTGACCCTTCTTTCTGGGCTTAGCTGAAGTTTTGGTAATGGCTGGCTGATATTGTCTTCAATGTCATTTCGGTGGTTCTCTGCAGTAATATGTAATTAAGAAATTGTATTTATTGTTTCAAAAATAAATTGAAAGTACCTCACTATCACTTCATAACAATCCATCTGCATTTTTTCAGTTTCAGAGTAAATTAAACTAAATTATGCAACCAGGGTATTTAACATGAAGAAATAAGGAGAGGTATGTGCCTGAACATAAATATAAATATTATGATATAAAATACAGTATGTACACATTTTTTATTAATTGTAAGATTTTCAAGATTGTAAGAAGTTGAAAGAGACTTAGGTTTTGCTGGACCCATTTACAAATATTTTCTTGCTTAGCATATCTTCTTCCATAAATGTATTAGATATTATCTGCCACAAAGATAATGTCTTCCACAAAGTACAAGAAATGCTCTTCATGATTTGTTAGACAATGAATCAAAACTATATTCTAAAATTCTCTAGTCAAGGCAACATTTGGAATTTTGTCTTCACAAGACCATATGATAATTTCAGATGATAAGCTGTATGTATTTATATATCTATCTCAAATAATCTTCCTCATCTGTTGCATTAAAAATTAGTTCAGATTTGCTTCAGTGAAATTATTCAGACCCTGAATCTTGAAAAAAATTGCTTTGCCAAAGCAGGGAAGCCACATGATTTTCTGTGATCTTTTCAAGGTAAGCAGGATGAGGAAAAAGGGAAAGCAAGATTTACAAAAATAGTCTTTATTGTAGAAGAGTAGCATGGTCTTGTAACATCCCTCCCACCAAACCAAGAATCTTGAATAATTTTTCCCAAACTCATCTTACAAACTCAAGATGGAGTTAATTTGAAGT
The DNA here is from genome assembly GCA_033807585.1 of Hydrophis major. Classification (NCBI taxonomy): domain Eukaryota; kingdom Metazoa; phylum Chordata; class Lepidosauria; order Squamata; family Elapidae; genus Hydrophis; species Hydrophis major. The sequence continues at coordinate 64,962,743 of CM066330.1, forward strand.
TTCTTTCTCCAACTTTCCTCTTTCTTTGGATTGTGTAATAATTGTTTCACAACATTTCCTTTTAATGTCTCTCTCATTTCTTCCCTATTGCCAAGGTGCGAACTACATCCCTTCACATTTGTCTCATATTGTTCAGCAATTTGTCTAGTGTTTCATATTTTGGTGGGCAATGCTTCCAAGAAAGGTGTTCTCTGTTGGCTCTTCCATGAAATGCTTCCAGGCTGAATGGCTTCAAAGATGTCCACAGTTACCACCAAAGCCACCAAGCCTGGAAGACTTTTAGTGCACACTCCAACTCACAGCAGAGACCACACTGATCTCTTTCAATGTCACTCAATCTCACTGTTTTTCTGATCAACATTCTAAAAGGTCTTCTGGTAATTCCATGCTAGTTAAGTCTTTTCATCACTCATCAGCTTCAAGTGACTGGATGGGCAAGTATCTGAGAGTTGTGCTAAAGGTGTTTGCTTACATTGCTGGCCTCTATTTCTCTAAAGGATTTGGTGAATGTTTTGGAGAAGACTCAACACTAGCAAGTTGTCTTCCTGGGGATAACCATGCAACATACTCTTGAAATTGCTAGTCATAAAGTTAACCATGGAGCTATCCTTCCACTGGATGTACATGAGGTTTACTCTGGCCATCTAAGTATTGTATGTATGCAATTCCAATCATGTTGTCTTTTTGTAAAACTAGGGTGTTCAGGGTTGATAAATTTAATACTTCCAGATATCAAGGAAGTCCTTTAGGTATTTCTCCAAGCTCCAACAGATTTTTTTTCAATAAGTGCTCAACTTTGATTTACATGTTCCAGTATTTCATAATTTTTTCCAGCTGCTTTTTTCTTAATCCTAGGATCACCTGGTCAGCAGCATCAATGAACCAGACTTTATTCTTTTCAAAATAGATATATCATATATATCAATTATGAAAAAGATGCTTTTGGATCCTAAAGTTACATATTTTAACCCACTCATTTTCCAGCTTGATGATCCCAGTAGTTTTAAACTATATTCAAATCCAAACCTCTGGCAGTTTCCAATGAACAATTTTGGCAACTCAGTCATGACGTCATTTTTAGTCAGTTCATGAATTTTTTCTGCAATCCCTGATCAAATGATTGTTTCTTTTTTTCTTTTTTCCTATGAAGGCAACATTTACTTACATGATAATTTTTTGCTTTTATACAGTTAGTCAGCAAAGCATGTTCTTGAGCCACTAAAACACAATCAAGCCTTCAGTTTCTTTCTTTAATGCTCTTGATTTTAACTAGTTCCATGTTTTATTGGCTTTCCTTTCTATATTTTTCAAATATTGATGGTCATTGGCTTGTACTTCCATTTAGCAAATCCGTTTTCAATTGTTTCTTTTCTATTCTCAGCCTTCACCTTTGTTGTTTTCAAGTTTTCTTGATGGACTTCTTTTGACAAGGGCTCGTCACTTTTCTTAATATAGTCATTCAAACCATGTTTTTATTCCTTTATAGCTTGTTTTACCTGTAAGAGTCCTGGTAGAGGAACGTTCAGCTCTTGTCAAATACAGCCAATCAATATTGCCTTTTGGTAATATTGTCATGGTATATTGTCATTAGTTTTTCTTGTTTTCTGATCCAAGTTATCAAGTTCTGTCTTGTTTCAACTCTTTCTGCTGTACATCGTATAACAGGGATTACCCACCCATTGATTACTTTGATGATGTTTCTATGATTTAACTTTGTCTTCATAATTTATTTTCCATTTGCTTTACATAGGAAATATAGTTAATATTGTAGCTGCACGTTTAGCTTTAACCTCTATAATCATTTATCATGTTATATTGAGTAGAAATGACATGTACTTCTCTTCTAAAGTTTAAAAGGTTATATTTATATTTGCTTTGAATTGTTTTTACTGTATTTTTATACTGCTTCAGAAGTATATGTGTGTATACTCTCTCTCTCTCTTTCTCCCTCCCTCTCTCTCTCTCTCTCTCTGTCTCTCTCTCTGTGTATGTGTGTGTAACTTTGGAACAAATAAAACAAATACATCATGAACTCTGATTAAATAGGAGAATGCTAGGCAGACAATATGATAACAGAAAATATTTTATATATTTTTTTGTTTTTTCCTGTTGTTGCTGTTGATAATTTTCCAAAGCAAAGTGAGGACATTCTAAATATAGGTAATGGGAATGCACCTAAACTTGGCAGAGAAATTTATTTTGGGGGCAATGATTGATTTCAGAAAACAAAATTATATATATTTAGAATAACAGAACTGCTGCAATACTGTATATAAAGACACTTTTAGAGACAACTCAAGAAATCTCTGATGATAGACAGGGAAAATTGTCAAAGTGTTTGTGAAGGCCAAGAATCCAGAACATGTTGCACCAAGACTGTGCTAGGCATAATTGTTGCTTACTCATTTTTTGGCCCACTTTTAAAGTGCTAATTTTGAACTGAGACACTAGGACTATATGTGACCATGGGCCTATTTCCAAAAGCCCTCCTGCAGCCTTTTAACCCCCCCCCCCCACTGTTCTATGGGATGAATTCCCTCCTTTCTGGGACATTCAATAAAGAAAAAAAAATCCACCTATATCTAAGGATGTCTCATCACTTTTACTTATATAATTAGGAAAGTGTGCAGACATCTGAACAGTGCAACACTGATAGATATGGTAGTAATACTAAGCAATCCTAAGTTAGTGATCTCAATGGGGGTGAATTTTCTAGTACCCTACATATTGGCTTTGCTCCAAAATAAGAATTTTGTCCTCTCACTGAGCTTGAATGACCTCTTTAATGGTGTGCAATAGTCTAAAAGCACAGTACATAGTGAAACAATCCAACTTGTCCTTTGGCATATACTGTATAATTCCTGTAATGGTTTTGGCAGAGTCTCATGAAGTGGTTCTCCTTGCTTGCTCTCTCTTTTGGGAACCTTCCTTTTGGACTCCAATCTGCTTCTCTCTTTCTGTTGATGTTTCTCCAAATTATGAGCCTCCTCCAGCCAAATCTATTGAGCAATTACCTCACAGGTCAAACTTCCAATTCCTAGCATGCTACAGTGACCAAGTTGCCAACTCTTACTCTACAACTGTTTGTGCAAAACTTTGTGCCTTCTCTCTTTTGTCTTTTCTTGTAAGTAATTTTCCAGCAAGTTAGGGAAAACATCTCCACCTTGCTAGTTATACACACCCTTCCTTTCTTTTTTTTCTCCCTCCCTTCTTCTTCTCATTTTCTGAACCCAAAATGGGGCCTCAATGTATCTCTGAGTTAGCTGCTTCCTCTCTGTATCTTGCTGTTTTCCCCCTGCCATTCTATCCCCTCTTGTGACATGACCTTTAGGGACTGAATGAAGTATAACCTAAAGCCAGACGGTCCCACAGAAAGGAGAATTCAGCTCATAGTTCTTACTTTCTACATCCCACAATCTAGCTGATTTCCTGCATCCCACAAATTTAACCTTTCCTGGCCTGCACTAATTTTACTGCAACTCTCTCCCAAAAAATGATTGCCTGGCTGTCAAATCAGGGAAACAGGAGTTGTTAAAAATAGATGACATTTATCAGCAATGTTATTATAAAGGAGGCATTGTAGTATCAATACAAGACTAATGGACCTATATCTAACATCCAATCAGGTATTTGAACTGCCACTATTTACATTCTCCTAATTGAGCTTGGCACAATCTTGTCCCTTCTGTAGCCAGCATCATTGAAGAGATTGAAGAAGCATTCAAAATAATCCAGTATAATATGCTTAATTTTCAAAGTGGAGATACAGAGAAAGTGACACAATAGGGTCTATGCATTGAAAATACAACTCAACTTTCAGGACTAAGAAGCAAAAATGATGATGGTAGGAAAAAAAAAAGGTTTTGTTTCCACTCACTCTTGACTCTGCCCCTATTGCATGTCACTAGTAAGCAGCCACTGATAATCACCTGTCTGGGGACACAAGCTGAGGTTATCTGAAGGACTGAGTGAAACCAAGGATCCTTATAAATTATCTCACAATTTCTGCTCCAGGCTCTCTAACAAGGTCCAGCCAACTGATTTTTTTTTCTTCTAAAAGCAGTATGTGTGTTCCTAAAACTATTAGTCTGTAAACAATTTGCTGGTTGTTTATGATGTAGCTGTTTTTTTTAAAGCTTTGTAATGTTATTGTTTAACATGGATTTAAGTTTTAATATCTATCAAGTTTCTCAATAATTCAGGTCATAGTTATCCCAATGGTGCTTTTCAAAATGCAGTTGGACTTTCTTGGCATTTTTCTTGAAAATGTTTCACTTCTCATCGAGGAAGCTGGAACTCAAGAACTGAAAAAGCTTCTTGGACGAAAAGTGAAAGATTTTCAAGGCAAACATCAGGAAAATCCAGTTGCCCTTTGAAAAGCACCTTTGGGACAATTTAAATATTAGTTTATTTCAAATTGTATTGGAAACTGCCTTGAAATGAAAAGAGGCATATAAATAAATAAATAAATTTAAAATGTTTGATCTCATCCCAATAAATAATTGAGGCATTTGTTCTAGATATATTTTGTCTCTGACTCTTCTTAATTCTGCTTTTACATAAAAAAGAAATGTATCTGCAGAATAGTTTCCATGGTTAACTATACCAAGCCTTATGAGCTACACAGGATACTGCAGATGTTTTGTGATTGAATGGCTCCTATTATAATGCATCAATAGCCTTGGGTGCATAGGTTTGAGATAGATTTCTTGTGGTTTCAAACATTTTCCCTGAACACATAGTTCACATAGAACACATAATTCACATAATTTGTCATTACTGGACTCCAAGTAAAAGCATGACAACAAAAATGCAGACCTAAAAATCAGGTTAAGAGGACTTGATATGGATCACATTGCTATTTGATTTTATGCTTAGAGAAGTATCTTTTTTTGTGGCTGCATTTCAAAAGCTATACAATTTGAAACTGACATATTTGATTTTTCTCAGTGATTAACAAAACATATACACCATCACCACTTTCATTTTTATATAAGGAAAACTGCTTTATTCTCTTATCAGTGTTGCCAGAGTTCAAAATGTGCTTTGAATTAAAGAACTACATTTAATTAGAAATCCATATAACAGCAGTTTTTCTTTGAAAATGTACAAGAGCTTTGAAGAAAAAGCTAGTTTCTCTAAAAGACAAATCAAAAGACAAAATTTATTTCAATTATATTTCCATGGTTGTGATCCATGGTAGGAGCAGGACAAATTTAAAAAAATATTTAAAAATGTGATTTCTGTACCAACTATGCTAGTGCTATTGTCTAGCATTTATACTGTAAGAAAAAAAAAGGTCTTGCACTAAATACATACCAATAAAATGCACTAAATACATACCAATAAAATGCAAAATATTAACATGATTATCTTTCTAGCTTATGATGTCCTTCCCACCACTTTTACAGGAGCAAGAGAAAAACATATAAAAAATATCAGAATACTTAATGAAAAAATTACTTTCAATTAATGTCAAAAGTAATTGATGCATTTTTCAGATGCTGTAAAATAATGCATTTTCCAGACACAAAAGCATAATACTTCAAATGTCTATGGAGATTCCCAGTCATCCAGGTCATGGTTGTCCCAAAGGTACTTTTTTTTTCTTTTTCAAGAGGCAATGGATTTTCTGGTTTTTCTTTGAAGATGTTTCCCTTCTCATCCAAGAAGTTTTCATCATCCAGTCAGTTTCTTGGATGAGAAGGGAAACATCTTCAAAAAAACCCCACAGAAAGTCCAGTTGTCTCTTGAAAAAAAAAAAAAGGAAAAGGAAAAAAAAACACCTTTGGGATAACACTTGAAACTGCTGTATTTTGTATTTCTTTGTTCATACCGCACACTGCTCACTTCAAAGTAGGATAACTGGTGTCATTGAATGGTTAACTTAAAATAAGAGATGGTAAGAGATATTTAGTTAATTCTACTGCAATATCCCAAATGTATTCCAAGTATGGTTGCATACAATAATTATCAAAGCGGTTTAGCATAGGAGTTCCAAATAACTTTCAAAGGTACATTGCATCTTTCTAGTATATAGGTTAATGTTTTATACCTGCAGCTTATGGTTCCTTTTCTTCTTTCAGAAGCAAAAATGATGTGGATAGAGACCTAGGTGATTTGCTGCTTCATAGCTTCACCAGGTGTTCCTTTTTGAATTTCCAGGCTATTTTTCTGAGACCTGAAGTATGGATCTACACTGCTCTCCTCTTGCAACTCAGCCTTTCCACACACGATGTTCCAAAAGCATCCTGTCAACACGACCTTTCCACTTCTAGTTTTTTTAGAACATGAAGTTTTTTTTATTAAGTTGAACATGTGCTTCTTTTTCTCTTTACTTCTGAAATCAGTCTCCCTCCCTTAATCCTACTTGCAACCTGCTTCTCTCATTTTCCTTTCCATTCTAGAAATAAGAAATGCTTAATAAGGTAAGCAGCAGACAGAACCAGTAAAAATCCTAGGTTGCAAAGGGAACTGCTAACTGAAGGGAGAGAAGTCTCAAGTTAAACTAGAGAGAGAAAAAAAAATTCCTAGCTTTTCTTATCTTGATTTTGAAAATGTAACTGCCATTTTATGTTTGTTAGGACTGCACAAGTAATATTTACTCTCCATAAGAAAACCTACTAGGGATTCAAGATTTTAGGGAATTAATGCTGCATGCATTATTCCACTAAATCTAGTGAGACGGTAATATTTCAGCACACAGAATGGAGAGCTGCACTTGCATATATTCAGATACTTTTATTACATTTATATTGATTCATAGAAATATTACCAAAATAATATTCAGTCATAGGAATGCTGCTGAAAGAATATGTCCCCCTATGGCCAATTAAGCTTTGTTCTTAGTAAGTGTGAATAGACCTGTGTCCTTAATTGATTTTTTTTCCTCAGAAGATGGCATTTACCTCTGAGTAATTAATGATTATGTCTTAAGTGTTAGCTTTGCGGTAGTCTAAGGTCATCTGGTTGCATTTTGATCATTTTCAAGGGGCTTTCTTGGGTCTCCTGCTGTCTACAGTTGAGGAGGCAGATGGTTCCTGAGGAAAAAAAGGACTGGGTCTTGTTCGTGGACTGTACTCTCTGGGAAGCATCCCTGCCCTATAGCAATTCTTTACCTTCTTGGACTTTTAAATCTAGGTTGTTGGGGGTTTTCTTTGAAAAATAACACAACGTTCTTTTATCTTATTGCGCTGTTTTAAGCCTTAGATCCATAACTGGAGCAGCAGGTCTGGGATCATTACCTCAAATTTGGATTGTCTCCTAACTGTTCTTCCCTAATTGCATCTGGGAGGATAAGCATGGAATGATTGAAAGATGGCTGGGAAAATTCACTAACAGTTCTCTTTGAAAGGAGAACTAGGGTAGACTGGGGAGGTGGAAATAGCAAATCTATAAAGCAAATAATTGATTAGGGCCTGATTTCTCTTCCTGCCCAAGGAACTCAATTGATCATTGCTTTCTATGACAAGGTAGGTGTAAATACAACACTTCTCACCCATCCACCCCAGCTTCAGTTTTCATGCACTTTTAAATGCAAATCCCTTTCCAGGAGCTAGATTAGCTGCCAACCCTGCCTCTATGTCAAGGGGAAAAGCCTTACCTATGTTTCCCCTTTGATGCCCACCTAAATTCGTCCTTCTCAAAGATTATGGTAAGAGACTAGAATTGAGGAGGGGGAGGGGGGATGGAGAATAGAGGAGAGGGGAAAAAAACCCTTTACTGGTTGCAAAAAGGACCCTGCAGTGGCGATTTTTGATACGCCTAAAAAGAAAAGGAAAGAAAAAAAATAACGCGTGGGGAGAGAAGAAAGACCCAGCCTCCTTCCACCTGAAAGATTCAACTTCTTTTTTTTGGGGGGGGGAGGGGGGGGGGGCTCTCTTGAGGGATGATCCACATGCAGTTCCCGCCGGCATCCTGAGCTGGGGACGCCTGACCTAGAGAACTCTCGCCTGTCACATGGTAAATGTCTTCCTTCACCACCTGGACCCGGAAGGCGAAAGGGCGAAAAGGCAGGTTGTTAAAAGGCAGGTGCCCTAAATTGTTGACGCAGGACGATTCCTGCTCACGGGCGGGCGGCGGGGGAGGTTGTGCTGTGACTGAAGAGCCCTGGGGGGGGGGGAACCTTGGGGGAAGGGGGGGAGGAGGCTGCTATAATGTGTACTGTGGGCTTTCCGAAACTCCGGATGGGCTCCATCTTCTTAAAGAGCAAGGTTTTTCTCCATCTAAAATCCGATTTTCTCTACCCCTTTCACGGCAGGCTTGGACTAAAAACATCTCTCCCGCGTTCGCTTTTTATTTTATCTCCCTCACCCCCACCCAACCCCCGCTTCGCGGAGCCGCTTCGCCCAAAGAAGCGACAGTCGGCTCGCCTCTTTTCTTCAGCGAGGAGGGAAAAACGCGCGCCGGCTGAACGGCCGCCGCCGCCGCGCTCGACCGGGAACAGCCCATTGGGCTAGGAGGGGTGGGGATCGCACGGCAGGAGCAGCGCCCCCTCGCCGCTGACTGGCTCTCGCGGCCTCTCGGGCGTGCTCTGATTGGACGGAAGGAACACCCCCTGTGCCGGGGTATCTCGCTCAAGCAAAGGGGCTTGCCTAAACCAGCAAGTTCTATAGCGGAGCCGGGGGGGCACATGGTCGAGAACCGGCAGCGGAGGACGTTCGCCGCTGCATCCCTTCCATTTGGATTAACGGTTCGTGGCGGCGGCGGCGGCGGCTGAGCGGCGAAAGGAAAGCCCGAAGAAAACGACCCGGTAAGGCTGCCTCCTTGAACAACCGGGCTTGTTCACAGCCCTCTTCGCAAACCCGCTTCCTTAAGTCTCGGGGCAAAGACAGGTGCCAGGCTGCAGGGAGACTCCCGAGTCGGCGGTCCCGCATTCCGAAGTTTCCTTTCCATCGCGCGGTTCTTCCAGTAGCCAAGATCCCGCCGATGCCTGTTTGCTTTTACCGGAGAGAAAGTGAGAGATCTAGCTCCTGAAAAAGGGGAGCTTCGCGGGGAGCAGATCGGTCCTCTTCCTTTCCTCTCCTCTCCTCTCCCCACCTGCCCGGGTCTGTCTTGCAGCAAAGATCCGTCAGAAAGTCCTGCTTTTAAACGACCCCTAAAACAAACAAATAAACAAATAAAAATAATTTAAAAATAGAAAGCTGCTGAATAGATTTTCCGCGGTAAATCACGGAGGCAGCTGGGACCAAGTCAGCCGCCCTTGTAAAAAAAAAAAAAAAAGGAAGCGACCCGCCAATCCGCGGGTAAAAAAAGCACGAAAGGAGCGAATAACAGCCCCCTTACGCTCTCTCTCAGTTTTTGCGGTCAAACTCAGGTCCCGCCAGTTTTTTTTAAGGCTGGTCCTGATATTTGCTGCTGAACGGCTAGTGATGCGGGGAGAAAAAAATCGCCGCCGTTGACTCTTTTCTTCTGTTTGTGACGATGCACCTCGGGTTTTGCAAGCGACAACGCGGGCAGGTTTTAAAATTAGCATTCACTTTGTAAGGTTGACTTTGCGGGGTTGGAGGTTTCCTGCTGACCTGCTTCATGAGCATATTTGGGTAGATTGCCCTAGATAGAATGAGCTGGCTTTTTGTCTTGTTGAACTTAATCTTCAGATGTCAAGTTAGATCAATAAAGGAAATAAATGAAAGAAAAGACTTAATATTCACGTCTTGCTTTTGTGATTCAGTTGCATTCTAATTACCTTAAATGACTTTAAGAAACAAAAAACAAGTACAATTATGAAAAAAAGAGGTTAGGCTAGGACCTTGGTTGTACACATTGGATCGCTGATACTTCAATTTTTTTGTCATTGTCCAGAAGCTTTGGTAACATCTAGAGTCAGAATAGTGTGTGTGTGTGTGTGAGAGAGAGAGAGAAACCTATTGTAGATGATGAGGTTTTTTTCCCTTGGTGATCAATTTTGGTGAAAGTTGTTTTGAAATGAACCCTAAAGATGTCTTTCCCCAAATGCCTTTAACAAAAAGGTGAATATATATTTTGTAATTTATGGGGTAAGCTTGACTGGTTTTGAAAAACTAGAATGCTGAGTATGGTATTATGCTGAACATATTATAAAAACAACCAATGAAAAATTAGCAAGAAAGCAGCATCATTATATTGTCAGTATATTAAGCAATATCAAGGTCATAGAGTTTAGCAATACTGTGACTGTGGGTTTCATACAAAGTACATACTCCTATTATGTTTACCTTTGAAATCTGAGATTAAAAATAGGTTCAGGCTTCTGGAAAAATATAGCCTCTAAGGCATCCTTAGGATTGGTTTCAGTTCTAAATGTTTTGTTTAAAAATGTCAAAGAATCAAGTAACCAAGAAATAAGACCGAGAGAATGTTTGATGGGAGGGAGGAGATTCAATAAAAAATGTTTTTGCTGATTTAGATCTATTACTAAAGAATTACTGCTGCCATATTAGACCAGTAAGCAGAACATAGCAATATATACTACCCAAATCAATAAGGCTCTTCAAATGTAAATGTCAAAAGTTTATAGTTTTTTTTAGAACTACATCTGGAAGGATTGAATTGATTAATCTGAAAGAGAAAACTTCTCCCATTCATAAGTTGTTTGTGTGTGTGTACATGTGTGCGCCCATGTGAAGTCGCTGAAGTCTTATCAAAAGACAAGGTTATATGTGCAAAGTAGACTAATATAATGAATAAATATCTTAGTAGGTTGGAAGGATGGTATTCACATCACTTTCACAACTTTCCTTCCACGTTTATGATTATGATGCTTCTCTAATATGTAAAAGTGTATTGTAGAACTTTTGTGGAGTTTCAGGCTTATGCCAATTGTCTTTGTGAACGATACAGCCTTTATCCTTTGTGTATTGTGCGTCAGAGCAGCATCCTAGATGTTAAGCTACGTGCTTAATATTTAGAAAAAAAATCAGCTTCTCAAAGCTTTTGTTTGCCACTCATATGGAAACCTATTTGATTCATTCTAAATCAGAAAGGTGATTGTGATCATTTTAGTTCTCAAAGCCCTCTAAATCCAATTCGCTAATCATAAGTTATTTCTTATCAACTTCTAAGGAAACTGAAATAAGATCTGAATAGCTAGGAGTTATTTGTATAGCATAGCCTGGAACAAACTGAGACTTGAATTTGCATTTCATTGGCTATTTCACCACCAAAAAAGCCTTTTCACTCTGGAGCTCCTGGCCATGTGGTCCTGTCCACCATAGTCTCCATGTTTCCAGTGTCTTTTTCCCACTTGGAACTAAACCCAGAAGGATATTTCTTCCAACAATTTGGTAAGTGGCAGATGCCTACCCTCTGGGATGGAAAAAAAAAAAAAAAGCGAAAAGTATATGTAGAGAATGGGCTTTGTTGAGAGATACCAATTTGGCTAAATAAAGATTCTTAAAAGTGCAAAATATATATAAATATTTCAGTGGCACCTTTGAGAAGCTACTGTCCTCACTTCCTTTAGTTGATTAGGCACCATTTGTTCCTGAATGTATTTCCATGCCAGCTCCATTGTCCTGCTTTTGTCAGGAGAATAAGGCATTAGCTAAACCTTGCTTGGAGAGGGAGCATAGTGGACAGATGATGCTTACCTCAGCCTTTGCCACAGCTGTACATGCAGCTATAAGCAGCAGTGCATGAGTGCCTCCACTGGGAATATAATGGCTCTGCAGGGAACTGTCACAAAGTCATCCTTGGAAATTATGGATAAAGGCAAAATGACTGCTAGAATCTGAATGCCTATAGGATAGATCAGTGTTGTAATAGATTGTTTCTTTCCCCTATTTGCATATGGACATCAGGGACATCCTTGTATCTTCAGTTCAAATGATAGAACATGTCATGGGCTATAGAAGTGCTAAGAGTTGATGTATCTGAACACCAGGGCAAGCAAGGGAAGCTACCATTACAAAGGACAAAGCATTCAAAGGGGTGCAGTGGAATCCTTCTCGACATATTTGAACTGACTAATGCATATTTGAAATAACTTGGAAAAGTTTAGAAGGTAATTTATCTTTCATTAATATAAAAGGCTGCTTCTGACTTCAGTTAACCAATGATGTGGATTTTCCGGCTCGGTTTCTCAAATCAAAGCACCCTTTTATCAAAGCAATTCAAATTGTTGCAACTCAGCACTATTTCTTGAGCCTCCTTTAATGGATTGTAGTTGCTTTTCTATTTTCCTATTTGTAGATAAAAGCTATGCTGTTCACAAAAGTGTACCTTTTGCTCATGTGTAAACTTGCAGCCTTTGAGGAAACTTGAAGACAATAGGGCAGGACAGTGGGCACTCATTCAGATTTCACAAAATATATGTTACTGTGTGACATTCAATTTTAATAACAAGAGCAAGAGTTTGGAATTTAGTACAGAAAAAGTTGTATGACCTGAATTATCCAGCTTGAGTTTCAAAGACCTATAATTCTGAAGGAGTATTTCCATACTTTTTCCAATGAACTGTACTCTGAATCAGCACTTGTAATCTAAATTAATTGTCAGTTAATTATATAATGCATACTGTAATTTCCTTCTCATAAAAAGCAACTGTTCACAGGGAAAAAAAAATAGCATTGATTGTGAATTTTAAAAAAGGAAAAGGAAAATCCCAAGACAAGACCTGAATAGTACTTTTTAAAAACCCACAGGAAGGAGCAAAAGTTGTGACAATTTTCTTAGGGGAATTCTAAAACAAAATGATAAATTGTAACGTTGTAACTACATCTGGTCTTTTATCATGGGACAAACTTGCTGCTTCGGCAGTATTGAAGGAGTGATCGTTCAGATGCCGTGGGTATTAATCAACATTAGGATTATTAGAACACAGTGGGAGTTGCTTCAAATAAAGAGCTCAGAGATGAAGAACTTACTCTGGTAACCTTCATAGATATGATTTTCAAGAAAGCATTGTCTGTGCTTTCCTGTAAAGGGTATTTTAAGAGATAGTAAGAATCAGGGTCAACATTTAGTCAGTTCTATAAGACTGAATTATTTGGGGCATTAAGAAAACTGGGGTGGGGGGAGAACCGAGGCAATTCATGGAGGATTTTAAAAAAGCTACATGTGTATTTGCAAACAAGGACTATAGCTCCGCTGTAGAATTTATGTTGGGAAAACTCTTACCATGAAAAGACAGTTGTCCTAAGATACTTTTTTTTTTTTTTTACAGTTGTAGTGCTTTGGGGAGTAGTTATGTGGATAAAGACAAAAGAGGGATATTAATCAAGCAGAGACCAATGCAATATGAAAGGCAGTTAGCTGTAACACAAAAGTCTGTAGATGAATTCAAAAAGTATAGTGGGGTTAAAACATTGCTTCTAAAAACAGTCAAGAGTAGGAGGAGATTTTCTGTAATCAAACATGCTATTTATATCATGGAAAAAGTTTCATTCAATGATTCAAGGCCTCAGAGTCATCTATATTACATTCTAATTAAGACGCTACTGATTATAAAAAGATAGACCCTTCTTTGAGTTCATCTCAGCTCTTGCAGACTACATGAACACATTTCTGTGTTAGGAATATGGATTGGGGATGTTTCATTTCAGGTTCCTAGTGTAGTCAAAGTCCTAGGATTTCCTGTTATCCATTCAGCTCACCAGGTATGAGTTAACTTTAATTTACCTTTTTGAGGTCAGTTAACTTTGGCTACATACTGTTGTCTGTCTGGGTCATACTGACTATCATTATAATCAAATGCAGCAATTAACATTTTTAAAAGATGAATAAAATCTTAGCTACATGTGACAGCATAAACTTTACTGATTAAATTGAGTCATTGAGTTGGTTTTGACTCTTAGCTACAAAATAGTTACACTTTCAATATGATTGTTCATGAAGCAATTAATCCTATTAGTCATTCATTCTTGCATACAAAAATCAGTCTAAAAGTAAGTCTCTTTTTCAGCAGAACATGAGATATATGGAACTAGAGGGAGCTTTTCTTTACAAAAATTGTGTGTTATTTGATCTTTGGCTTCCATTAGATGTTTAGTATATGTATTTATTTATTGGGACTGCAGAATGTTTTCCAGTAGTGTTTTGCCCAGGCATTTATTGTATATTCCAAATACATTCAAGGTTGAGACAAGTACATTTTAAAACAAAAACTTGAAGCTGCTTTCTCCTTCACTTAGTACTTTATTCCTTGAAGCAGAGATGACACAAATGGCACCTAAATCGTAGGAGGAAGGTACAATTACTTGATTGCTTTCAGTGGCATTAGTATCTGTTGCTCAATCTGACAAACATAAGGTGAAATGTATGCCTTGGCAGTTAAAAGGCCTTCTGTAACTTGAAAGCCATGATGATATTTAATGACTTTATACAGTAAATGATCCTGAAAGAATGGCTATTCCGACATACGCTTACACAGCCTAGTAATGTGTTTACTGTTCTAAGACATACATCTATATGAAACACACTCAAGTATATTTAACAAACAACTGGCTATTCCTCAAGAATGCAAGGCTATTACAGAGACCGTTTTCTCATATTTTAACAAAATGAATGCATTGCCATGTTATACAAACTGGAAAGGCAACAACATAAAAGTAAAGAATTTCTGCAGATAAAATAACAACCATTAAGGCCAAAGCAGGTAAACTATCCAGTTGGAAAAATGTGTTCCCACTTAACTGAACAAAAATAATTAGAATGACAAAACTCTGTGCTTTTAAACTCTTCTGCAATGGGTAAATAATGAGTTCCTACAAAGGATGCAAGGATTCTATAGGCCAATCTTACTCACTCATTTACATTTTATTTAGTATCCTAGATAGATAAAAATACCTCTGAAGGTCTGACATTGGGTATGCTCAGATTTTTCTCTTCTTTCTTTTGTTAGAATTATTTTGGGGCACCATTCCCTTAGTTTAGAATAGTAATTCTTTCCAACATCAAATTGACTTGAGGGAGCTTTTTGTTTTCTCTGTTATTAAGAAAACTTTTTGTCATGTCAAGACATGTATATTTATTGCTATAAATACAAGAAACCTACCTGAGGCATTATTGTACCTGACCATGGTCTACACATTAGTGTAGTGCTGCAGATATTATACCGCCATTGCCAGTGGATTATTGCCTGTCCTTATATTTTCAAAATAGATGGAAGCAAACATTTATAGCTTTGTTGGGCCTGGTGGGATGGACAGTTAGTAACTTTAACAGAGTTGGAAGGAACTTTGGAGGTCATCTTGTCCAACCCCATGCTCATGCAGGACACCTATACTATTCTGTCAAAATGACTGTCCAGTCTCTTCTTAAAAGACTCCAGTAGGGACACCCAGAACTTCCAAAGGCAATTTGTTCCACTAATTAATTGTTCTCACTGTTAGGTATTTTCTCCTTAGTTCTAAGTTTCTTTTCTCCTTGGTTAATTTGATCCATTGTTTCTCTCAGCGGCTCCTGCCACGGCGCAACCAGGCACTTTGTCTCGCTGCCCCCGGAGCAGCTCTTCGCTGCTAGGGCAGGGGACGGAGGAGGCTGCCTGAGCCTGGTGGTTTGTTGGCGAAGCTGGAAGCGCGCCCGTTAATGGGGAAGGAGAGCCCGCAGCTCCGAAAGTCTTTTCACCGTTAGCGACTAAACAGGAGAGCTGCAAATGCCGCGATCCCCAGGAAAGGGCGGCCCTCTTCTTCTCGGCGGCTCCCGCCATGGCGCAACCAAGCACTTTGTCTCGCTGCCCCCAGAGCAGCTCTTCGCTGCTAGGGTAGGGGACGGAGGAGGCTGCCTGAGCCTGGCGGTTTGTTGGCGAAGCTGGAAGCGCGCCCGTTAATGGGGAAGGAGAACCCGCAGCTCCGAAAGTCTTTTCACCGTTAGGGACTAAACAGGAGAGCTGCAAACGCCGCGATCCCCAGGAAAGGGCGGCCCTCTTCCTCTCGGCGGCTCCCGCCACGGCGCAGCCAGGCACTTTGTCTCGCTGCCCCCGGAGCAGCTCTTCGCTGCTTGGGTATGGGGCGGAGGAGGCTGCCTGAGCCTGGCGGTTTGTTGGCGAAGCTGGAAGCGTGCAATGCAGGAGCTCGCGGGGGCCCCCGGCGCCCGTTAATGGGGAAGGAGAGGCCGCTTGGGATCGCCAGGCTCAGGCAGCCTCCTCTGTCCCCTACCCTAGCAGCGAAGAGCTGCTCCGGGGCAGCGAGACAAAGTGCCTGGCTATGCCGTGGCGGGAGCAGCCGAGAGGAAGAGGGCCGCCCTTTCCTGGGGATCGCGGCGTTTGCGGCTCTCCTGTTCAGTCCCCAACGGTGAAAAGCCTTTCAGAGCTGCAGGCTCTCCTTCCCCATTAACGGGTGCGCTTCCAGCTTCGCCAACAAATGGAGCTGCAAATCTGGTAATCGCTTGCGGAGCCTTGGGATGAACCCCCTTTCCCCGCACTCCCCCCCCCGCCGCACTCCTCTGGCAGCAGCAGGCGGAGAAAGCCCCGCTTCCCCCTGGCTTTGATGGCACGCATGAGTTGGCTTCCCATTCTTTTTTTTTTTTTTTAACTCTCCTCCTCCTCCTCTTCTCTCCCCTTGTTGTCTGGTCTTCCCTAAGGAAACTCGAGGGCTTACACTTCCAGGTGTTTCTCCCTGTCTTTCTCCCTGTCAATGATCTTTTCTTCCCTTCCCTTCTCTCAGCCCCATCCTCCTTCACCTTTGTCACCACAATCCTGAACAGATGAAGTTTGTACTTCTCAAGAAAGGCTGGATGTTCCTTTTGAGGAGGGAACCTAGTGTGACATCTGTATGTTGACCTACTACTGAGCCATGGCATGTGTGCACATGCAATGGAGGCATGAGGGAGAGCTGTGAAAGAGATGGTGGCTCTCCAAAACAGGATGTACATGCAGCACATACACATGCTTTTTTCTTGCAAGGGAGAGAGTGACTCCTGCCTCCCACTGTCATCATCATCATCATCTTTTGGGTTAGTGAATCAATTAAACCTTTCATGATAGTGAGATCGTTTCCCCAAATTTCCCTTAAATCAGGGAAGAAATCAGAAACAAACCTTTGGACTGAGAATAAGCCTGTTCCTATGATGCCATTTTTGTTCACTGCAGTGTGAAAAATGTGAAAAAACACACTTCTTTTTCTTCATCTTCTTGTTCCCTATTTACTGGTCTCTTTCAAAGAGGAAATTGTGAACATCAAACTTATTCTCAACTGTCCTAGTGAAAGTTTTAATTACACAATAATTCCCTCCCGCAGCATTATTATGGATTATTTGAGAAACACTTTGCCATGGAAAAATGTTAAGAATGTGAACATGTTTGATTTTAAATGTAATGCCAGTTAAGGTCTAAAGTTTCCTAAGAGGACTTTCATCTGTCAGGCACTTCATCTGTCATGCACTAAAAAATTAGTTTATGGAAAGCGAAATGGTGTGCATGTGTGTATGAAACTAACCTCATTTACATTTTAAAGCACTCTAGCCTGAATGAATATCCACTTTTGTCCATAAATATAACATACAAATGATGAGGAGGAATCCAGTTTTGAAGGATTTTAACTCTTGTGTTTTAGCTTGGTTGCTGATTGAGCTAAGGTTTTTGTACTTTTAAAGTTATTGTTGATACCATATTGGTTTTGTTGGCTCTCTTTTCCACTTACAGAGCTAGTTTACTGTTTTTCTTTGAAATAAATATTCAAAAACATTTAACCTACTGATGCCTCAATTAATGTAATTTTATTGGTATCTATTTTTATTTTTGAAATTTACCAGTAGCTGCTGCATTTCCCATCCTCGACTTATACTCGAGTCAATAAGTTTTCCCAGTTCTTTGTGGTAAAATTGGGTGCCTCGGCTTATATTCGGGTCGACTTATACTCGAGTATATGCGGTAATATTTAGTTAAGGAGTTAAGGCACAATATTTCTGGAAACTATATTTCATGGAGAGGAAAAATGTAATATGGGGCGCTTCCCCCCCTTCCCCCCATATGATTCTCAGTGACTACCTGGATGAAACCTTCCAGTTTTCTTGGCAAGACTTTTCATAAATGGTTTGCCATTGCTTCCTTTCTAGAGTTGAGAGAAAATGACTGGCCCAAGGTCACCCTGTATGTTTTGTGCCTAGGGCAGAACTAGAATTCACAGTCTTCTAGTTTGTAGCCAGATGCTTTAATCATTACGCCATACTGGTTCTCTGCTATTTTCTTTAGGAGCTGCCAATTCCTGATACTGAACAATTTTACAATCGCATTACAAAAATGCCTTTGACTCTTCTCAGTTTATGGTTGAAGTTGTACATTAAAGCTCCATTCCAACATGGCAATTTTCATACTCCTTCTTCAAGTTTAGAAGGAAAAGTAGCAGCAATTTTGTGTCACAATAATCAAGGTTATTATGGCAGCCCCTGGAATATAAATGTTTCTTCAGAGCAAGACATTTCAGAGTGGTTAGAAAGAAAGGAAAAAAGACCCTAATACGTTGCAAATGTTTCACTGACATTTCTTATGAAAATTGAGTTGGTATTTTTATCCCTGTTAAATAACAATCTGCTGCCTCTCTGAAATAAGATGACAGTTTATCAATATCAGATGGTTACAATAACCAAGTTGGAGTTGTGTGACTTTAGTGACAGCTGAGAGAACAACAAAGGTTAACAAAGCTTAATTGTGGTTCAGCTGAATGTACTAGGGTTTACAATCAGGGAGAAAATTAGAAACCGTGATTAGAAAAAGATTGGAATACATGGTTTATAGTATATCTGGTCGGTAAGATTTATGAATGACAAAACAGCCCTAGTTCTTTCTTTTCAACCAGCTGTAAAGTAGAAGCAGGAGAGTGAATATTCCCAATCATGGTTTGTTTTAAATTAAGATTTTGCATGTTACCTCAATGTTCTTGCACATTAAATATGAAAGGAAAAAAGCATACAGACTTTGGCTTCTTGAATTCTTTCCATATCCTTTACCAGAATTGGCTGTAAGAAGTGTCTGTATTTTCTTGTTGCATCTCGGTATGCATCATGTATCATCTCTCTCTGTGTTTCTGTGCTAACTTTGTGTTGTACCTCTTTGTGTTTATGTGTATGTAGGCACAGAAAAGTACAGGCTTCTCCTGTGTGTAGGAGAAGAGTGAGATGTCTGGGCAATTGCCAATACCCTAAGTCCATTGTCCAATTATTTCTCCCATTTTCATCTGTAATCATCCTTTTTAATGTAATATTTCCTGCTCCACCAACCTTGGTCCCATTCAATTTTCAGAGAGTTATTCTGCTGATAAGCAGACAGAGTACTAGTCCCTTTATAGTCAATTTTTTTCCTAACATATTGTTGGTTTAAAGCAGCTGTGTCAAACTCTATTTTATTGAGGGCCACATCAGGGTTGTATTTGATTGGGGGAGGGGGGGAAAGTAGGTATAGCAAGGGTGGGCATGGTCAAGGTTGGCATGGCCAGTTTGATAGCCTGCAGCCCTCTGCCATAGAAAATGGATCCCAGAAGGGTCAGGAGGGGCACCACAGGCCAATCATTTGCTCTTTCCCAGGCAGCCCCATGGGCCAGATCTAAGACCCCACAGGCTGGATCCAGCCCACACGTCTTGAGTTTGATACCCCTGGTTTATTGGGAAAAACAAGTATTACTATCAAACTGAATTGAAAACAGATTAAATTATACAACTAGGTGAATTGTTTGACTCTATTTAAAGACATTAGACTATTCACATTAGACTGTTATATTTGAGCAGCAAAAGTAGAAATAGTGACTAGATGGCAACAGAGAGCGTTTGCCATCTAGTCAGTGTTAGATTTTTTTTTTTACAGTTCAGCTATACTGTAGTAGCTTTTCATTACATGTGGTTCTTGACTTATGACCACAATTGAGCCCAAATTTTTTGTTGCTAAGTGAGATATTTGTTAAATGAGGTTTGTCCCATTTTATGATCTTTTTTGCCACAGTCAAGTGAATCACTGCAATTGATCATTTAATAATTCAGTTGTTAAGTGAATCTGGCTTCTCCATTAACTTTGCTTGTCAGAAGGTCACAAAAGGTGATCACATGATCTTGGGACACAACAATGGTCATAAATAAGAACCAATTGCCAAGCATCTAAATTTTGATCACATGATCATGGGGATGCTGCAAAGGTCATACCTGTGAAAAAGGGACATAAGTCACATTTTTCAGTGCTGTTGTAATTTTGAACAGTCACTAAATGAACTATTGTAAATTGAGGACTACCTGTATACCTTTTTTTTGTTTAACTGTCTCCAGGTTGGATTCTGAACACTTTAAAAGCCATTGATTTTAATAGGACAAAATATTGGCAATCCAAGAAGGCCTTATCAGCTCTTGGTTCATTTGAATAATTATTTCAGATGTCAACAATTTGTGATATATCATTTAATGATTACAGCGTAACTTATTTCATGACCAGCAAGTTTATCAAAGTTAATTTATAGGTATCACAGCAATAAAATAATCTATTTTTTTTTATTGATCTTTATTTCTTCAATTATATACCTGAGGCAATTCTATGTAGACAAGTAGAAGAAAAAGCCAAGTAAGTTTCTATGAATGACAACATTTATTTTTTTAAAGCTTACCAGAGCAACTTTCATAGCCCATAATTTCTATTTATTTACTTAGCAGCCAAAGGCCAAAACTCAAGAAAGTCCAATATATGTATATAAGTGATAAAATTAATAATTGGATACAAGAACAAATTACGCAACACAATATTTGAATAATATGAAAGGACAAACTCAAACCGAGTGCTTCTGGGTGGGAATTGCAAATAGAATAGAATCGTGATGAGAGCTTCACTTGGAAGGCACTAAGACCTGAGTATACCATTTTCTTCCTGTGGAAAAAAAAAGTCAGTCATAATGATGTATTGAACCAAGAATTCATCCCAAAGATTAGTTTTCAACCAATTTTTATTGACAAATTCCCATTTTAGCTCCACTTGAACCAAAGCAAACATCCAGTGGACAAGTGTATTAGACACATAGCAAGGATCACAAAACAAAGCTCACAAAATGTTTTATTGCATTGTTTATGCTGCATTCAAGCCTTTACAGAGATGGAGATGGAACTCCATATCACTAGAGGATTGGTCCCTTTGCTTTAAAGAGCTTGGCAGCAGTTGCAGCAAAATTGTTTCTGTTATGACTGGCAAAACACTCTATAGCATTTAAAACCTTCTGGGCAAAAACTTAAAGGCTATGTTTGATGTCTCTGCACAAATAGAAAATTGAAGGCAAATTCTATGGTATTTAAAAATCTTGCTGTGTTCTGTCTGCATATCACTTCATTGGGTTTCCACCCATGATGCACTTTGCACCAGGGTTAATAAACCATTAAACACTTTTCTTTTGGAATAATTGATGTTAAATTCTTCACTACAAGAGAATGTTGCAAGCACTTGCAGAATTTAGCAAAGAATAGTATGGATTAATGAAAGCGTTACATCATCCTCTGCCTATATAGTAAAATAGAAATAGGATTACAGTCTTACGTTTTGGTGTGAAACTCATTTTGGGACAGAATTTTTTAAAAGATTCAGTCTAAAGCCGTGATGCCGAATCTATGGCACGTATGCTGGAAGTGGCATGCAGAACCACTTCTGCCGGCACATGAGAGGTTGCCCGGAAGAGCCCCACTCTGCATGCGCGCCCGCCCGTCATCTGCCAAACAGCTAATTGTTGGGTATCAGGCACGCAGGGTGAAGGTGCGTGGAAGATGCATATCTATGCGTAGAGATGCTCAGCATGTGTGGGGGAGTGCATGCGCATATGCAGGGTCATGGGGGGGGGTCCTTGCACATAATGCCTTCTGGGTGCTGGTGCACAATTTTTGGCATGGGAGCCCAAAAAAGTTAGCCACCACTGGTCTAAAGGTTAAGTAGAAATAGTGCAAGAATATACTGTATCTTTATTGTTACCTTCATATAGGAATTAAAATAAATATGCCTGCAGTATCAGTACCTCTTAATTATAAATACATGTTCTTTTGCAGGATTGTAATCAACTTCGGTAAACATGGATGTATACATGAGAGTTAGTTTTCTCTAAAGCCTCACTTTAATGATCAAGTTAAAGCTACCTTTCACTCAGAAAGAGTAGCTGAAAAGTTCTTCTTAGACAACTGGAATATTTTTGTACCAAATAATGCAATGTTATGCATTGATTAAATGCTGACTATTTGGTTCCAAAACCAACTTGTTTCTCAACAACTCTTTCCCTTGTGTTAATCAATATGTTTCATAAAACTATGACCAGGATATAGTTCAGTAGTGTTGGTTAGTAGACTGATTATATGGTAACTAACTGGGTTGAGGCTTGTCACCTTTACACATTGGAGCTAGTATTGATTAACCCCACACTTGCAAAGAATAGTTAATATGGCTAAATAAGGAGAACAAGGGAGGAATCCAAATGTGTTCCTCTAAAATGAAATCGCTATAATAATTTTACCTCTTTTCAGTTGTGTTGTGATTTTCGAGACTTCCAAGAGGCCAGTTGGAGAACAGTTATAAATAGGAGACCCATCTGATAAGAAACAGTGCTCAATTGTAAAAGTGTCTTATCATTGGTTCAGACAAAGTTGATATGAGATAATATTGTTCAGATCAAATCATATGCTGATGGTCAGATCAAATCATATGCTGATGGTCAGCTCTGATTTCAGATCTCAAGGCTCAACAAATAATATAAAAACAAATGATGGAAACTAAAAAAAAAATGCTTTGATGACTGAGGAGCCATGGTGGTACAGTCGAACCCAGTATTGCTGTCTGACTCTGCCTACTGCTAGGAGTTCAATCCTGACTGACTCAAGGTTGACTCAATCTTCCATCCTTCTGAGGTTGGTAATACGCTGGGGGTAATATGCTGACTCTGTAAACCGCTTTGAGAATATTATAAAGCAGTATATGAGCCTAAGTGCTATTGCTATTGCTAATGACCACAATGTGGGTTAATATTTGGCTGTAGTTACTGTATTACAACAAAATCTTGACCAATGATTTCCTTTTTGCCATTGTCCTATTTTAGACATTTGGAAGATGATATTCTTTTTCCACCTTGGAGAGAAAGACAGTGTTTTAAAGAGAGTGCTTTTAAATTGCTGCCACCTAGTTAACATTGGCTTTTTCTGGTTTATTCCACAAGCCCCCTAACTATAGACCTTTCGGGGCAAAGAAATACCTCAGAAGGAATTACTGTGAAAGACATTAAATGGATTCTCTCATCAGAAATGCTTTTATTTGCATTATGGTTTTGCCCTCTGGATACCTTTCTGAAAGTACTACACAGCACTGCAAAACTGAAGGGACTTTGCGGAGAGCCAGAGGTTGTTAGCATAAGTGTGCTTTTAAGGCAGATGACAGTTATTAAATACATGAGGTAAATTCATTTACCATCTAGGATGTTTCCTAGCTTAGCGGTTCACTGATATGGAAGTTGGCAGAGGTGAATTCTTATTTTATTGTGGTTTCCTAGAATATATTCCCCTTTCTTCATTTAGCATGTGACCTGGTGTGTATTTTAATTGCCTTCTTGTTTCCAGGTTAATCAGTTGAGATTTTTTAAAAATTGTTTTGACTGCTTGATATTTTGCTTTGAAAAAGTGTGTGTGTGGAGGATTTGTCTTAACTCTAAAACCCCAGGAATAAAATATGCTTGTCATACAAGCCAGATTTTAACACCCTAGGCCCTCTAGTTTTCTGTGCTTGTTTTCTCATGATGAAAAACAGATGTAAGGCTACTGTATCTGTGCTGCAGAAAGTACATCCAACCACTAAATCTCCAAACAGAGATGTTAGAAGTCTCTAGGGTTTTATTTCCACCACAGTTAATAGATGTCACAACTTCCTTATCTGCAGAGAAATGAACAACCCCTTTAACTAATCTAATACTTACCGTTAAGTCATTAGATCATTCTTAGATTTCTCCTTTATTGTGGTCATGCAGTAGCATAATTAGTATAACTTTGGCATTGTAAATCAAAGATTATTATTTGGGAGTTGGAGGTAAAATGTTCTGTCTCAAGTGGCCAGGAAAATGGGAAAATGGTGAAAGTGAACTTATTAAAAAATGCAGTGTACAAGGAAGCTTGAAAATATGTAATAACAAGCATCTTTCTGCTGGGTTTTGAACCAGCAATCTTTGACTTATAGACAATAATTACAAACACTTTACAAGAGTTATGTTAAGGGAACAGGAGGGGGATCAGAAAGCCCTTTAAAAGAAACACAATAATAAGACATTTTTGTTATGTCCATGTGTATACTATATGGATGTTGATGCTTTTACTTTGCACATATCAAAATGTTTGTGTGTGTGCACATAAGCAAAGTTACGTGTGTTATTGTATCAGAATTAGTGTGGTGAAATTGTTTAAGGTGTTGAACTAGGAGCAGGGAACCCATAGTACCCTGCAGGATGACTTTGGGCCAGTTGTTCTCTTTCAGCCTTAGACTGGTAACTAAAAAAAAATGCCTATCAACTCTCACTGGACCAACAATGTAGAAAAATGGGATAAAAAATCAAATCAAATCAATCAATAATAGAGGCACTTGGATACATTCCCAAAACATCTGGAGCTCTTGAATCACCATCAATCATTTGCAAAAGACAACTTTACAGCTGATATCCTGCAACAATGCCTTTAATGTCATCAAATAACAACATCTACCTATACCAGGTCCTTGGAAGGACTTGATTGGTGGAAAAAAATGCCAAGTTCGATCTAAACATCTGGCTGACTGTTTCATGAACCATAATAATAATAGCCTCAGATGCAATCTTAAAACATCTGAGCACTCTTTGAACACCATCAGCATTGACAAAATCGTCAGTCCATTGCAAAAAACAGCACTACTTGACACAGCTTATGTCTGATTACAGCATCTTTAACATCATGAAACAACAATATCTGCATATACTAGTTCTTTTGGAAGGACTTGGTAAATTAAAAAATGCCAAATTCAACTTAAATATCTGGCTGATTATGTAAGCAATTGTAATATAATAACAATAATGCAGAAGACCAAACCTTAGGAGCAAATACATATGAAGCTAGGATTGAAAAGACAGCAATGCTTCCTCTGCAAAGAAGCCAAAGAAACAGTGGACAATTTCTTTGCTGCTGAAAAATAATAATAATCATGGACTGGCTACAAACAACCTCATGACAAAGTAGCAATGGAAGATCTCCAAGAAATATCATTTGCCTGCAAGCAATGGGACCATAAAATAGATATAGTCGAAAATGAAAGTCTGGGACTTTAAGAATTCAAACAGACAAACACCTGCCACATAACTTAAAGGCTTAACAATTGTTGATAAGAAAGACAACCGGACATAGCGATACCTGGAATCAGCATGCTTGAAGAGAAAGGAGAAAAATAACAAAATACCAAGACATGCAAATAGAAATAGAAAGCTTGTGGCAAAAGAAAGCAAAGATGGTACCTGTTAAGTTCTGTGCATGGGCGCTAAGGAGGAGACGAGCCGGTGAACAGTGAACTTCAAACTCTTTATTTACATTTGTAACAGCTCAGCTCTATGGCCGCAATGGCCCCCTTTATATAGGCAAGCTCTTGAGTATTTAACCAATGAAAACACAGGGAGCGCTAGCTTCGTTAACCAATGGGAGAGGCTCATTAATAGCCAATCAGATTCCCCTGAACGGACCAATCCGATGTCGCTATTATCGGCCAATCAGAAATGCAGGGCCAGAACCCTGCACTTTACTTCAAGCTCTTAATAATCTTTATTCAAGTACTTTTATTAATTCACAACACCCCTTCCCACCAGGTTCCGTTTAAGGGGTGTGGTCACGTAGTCTTTGAGGTAGGCAGGTTGTTTTGATTGTCTGTTTGATTTACGCTGTTCTCCCGGTATTTGGCTACAGTCTTGTTGGGGTAGGACATTATCTGGTGAAGAGGGTGCCTCCAGTTCTGTATTCAAATTTTCGTTGCCGCTAATGTTCTTGGCATCTCCTTGAGGCGAGCTCACCCCTATCCCCGATCCTTCTTCACGTGTTGCCTATGAGCGGTCATTACTTCCGCTTAAGCTTTCTGCCGTTTCAAATTCAGCTTCCTCGGTATCTCCTCCCCCCTCGGTTTGGAAGTCAGGGGAGACGGAGACCCCTGACTGTAGACTTGAATGCAGCTGATCAATATGGTGCTTCCATATTCTATTGTCGTGACATTTCACGCGGTACGATCTGGGGCCGGTTACTTGGACTACAGTTGCCTCGACCCACAACGGATTGCCCAAAAAATTCCTAGCGAAAACCAAGTCGCCTACCTGGAAGTTATGGCATTTCCCACTGGATCCGTGTGGTTTTTCAGGTTCATATGAAAGGTGCAGACAGTCGAGGTGGGAGCGGAGCTTCCGCCCCATCAATAACTCGGCAGGAGTTTTGTTGGTGATGCTGTGCGGAGTGATATGCTGCAAAAGGAGTATCTGGTTAATCTTGTCTTCTATATCACCATAGTCCATTTTATGCAAGGTTTTCTTGACGAATTGTACCATGTGCTTGGCCCTTCCGTTGGCCGCAGGATGCCCAGCAAAGTCAGCACATGGCGAATACTACGATCCGCCAGGTACTGTTCAAAGGACAGCGTGGTAAATTGGGGCCCATTGTCGGATACCAGAATGTCTGGTAATCCGTGTGTTGCAAATAGTCTGTCTAGTTTCCTGATGACTGATTCGGTTGTTGTATTTCTCATCTCATGGATTTCAAGCCAGTTCGAGTAGGCATCCACCATTAATAAAAATGTGTGTCCTTTGGTAGGTCCCGCAAAGTCCAGATAAATACGGGACCATGGTCCCCTCGGTGTTTCCCATTCAGTCGGGGTTGCTTTCGGAGGGGCGTTGCTTACTTCCTGGCATTTGTGACAAGCTTTTACCCATGTCTCGATCTGCTTGTCGATACCCGGCCACCACGCGTAGGTTCGTGCGAGGGCTTTCATGCGCACGATGCCGGGGTGGCCATCGTGCAAGGTTCTTAGTATCGCTCATCGTAACCGCTCTGGAACAACGACTCTATCACCCCAGATAATGCAGCCCTTCTGGGAAAATAGTTCCGTTTGTCAATTCTTGAATGGGACATTGTCGTCAGGTATCTGGTCCAATGGCCATCCGCGCTCGACCCAACTGAGGACTCGTGCTAAAATGGGGTCGCGTTTCATTTCCATCGTGCTATCTCGGGCTGTTAGTGGTGGTGTTCGAAGTGTCTCAATCTGCAGTGTTGTCGGAGCGGGGTCATCAATGGTCTCCGGAAGTGGTGCATAGCTCAATGTGTCAGCGTGGGGAATGGCCTTCCCCAGGCGGTGTTGCAAGTTGTAATTATATGCGGCCAAGAATTCTGACCAGCGAATCATTCTGGGAGATAATATATAAGGTGTTGGCCTATCTCCCACTATTATTCCCAGAAAAGGTTTGTGGTCAGTCACTATGGTAAAGGCTCGGCCATACACATATTCATGAAATCTCTTAACAGCAAACACAATAGCAAGGTCCTCTTTATCAATTTGACTGTAATTGCGTTCTGCTTTTGATAACGTCTTTGAGAAATAGGCAACAGGGGCTTCACTACCGTTTGGCAAAACGTGGCTCAAAATGGCGCCCACTCCGAATGGTGATACATCACACGTGATCGTTAAAGGCAAAGTCTTGTTATACTGCATCAAAACAGCGTCAGAAGTCAATAAATTTTTCACATGTCGAAACGCCTGCTCCTCTTTGTGTCCCCATACCCAGGTTGCTTTTTTGTCCAACAAACGATGTAGGGGTTCGGCTACAGTTACTTTGTGAGGCAGGAAAACGTTATAAAATTTGATAAGGCTTAGAAAAGCCTGGAGGTCGGCCTTATTTCGGGGTTTTGGGGCGTTTTTGATTGCCCTAAGTTTGCTATCGGTGGGGTTAATGACTTGACTATCAATTAAATATCCTAAAAATTCTACATGATCCGTACATAGTTGACACTTGTTCTTTTTAACTTTGAGACCTGAGTCTTTAAATCTCTGGAGAACCAACCCCAGGCGATCCTTTAGTATTTTCCGAGTCGGGGCAGCAATTAACACATCATCAAAATATGGGACAACGCCTTTTATCTCTTGTAATAGTCTTTCCATCAAACTTTGAAAGATTCCCGGGGCTATGCTTACTCCGAACTGGAGTCGGTTTCATTTAAATGCACCTCGGTGCATAATGATCGTTTGGGTCTCTGCCGTTTTTTTGTCTACAGGCAGTTGTTGGTATGCCTGGGCTAAGTCTAGTTTAGCGAAGATGGAGATGGAGGAGGTGTTGCACTACCGGTACCGGGTAAGCATTTTGTTGAAGGGCGTGGTTCAGGGTGGCTCGGTAGTCCCCACAAATTCTTATCGATCCATCCGGCTTGATGGGTGTCACGATTGGGGTTTCCCAGGGAGAGTGATCGGTTGGTTCTAACACACCCTGAGCTATTAATTTATCAAGCTGCTCGTCAATCTTTGGTTTAAGGGCAAATGGAAATAAGGCGGATGGGAGCTATTTCGGGATTGAGGTTAAATGATATCGGGGTCCCCTTATACTCGCCTAGTTTTTCTGCAAAGACGTCCTGGAATTCTTGGACAAGGTCCTCTTCCCAGTTGCTGCTGCAGGTTCGGTGAATGCCGGCTACTTCAATTCCAAGTGGAGCGAACCATTGAAGGCCTAACAAACTAGGCCGATTCCTATCGATTACAGTCAGGGGTAGGAATGCTGTATGGTTCTTAAACGATACCCGGACTTGGCTGGATCCAACGACCGGAATTCGATTTCCTTGATAGTCTTTGAGTATGAGTCTTTGGAATCTGAGGTCTTGCTGCCGGACAGTCGGGATGACCTGCTTGAAGGTCTTCCAGGAAACCATCGAGAGGGACGATCCTGAATCGACTTCCATCAGGCAGGGCTGGTTTTCGATGGCCACTTTCACTCGGATCTTCTTGGCATCAAGAGATGAGGCGTGACCGATTGTGATAGTTTGGTGAGCCTCTTCTCGCTTCGTTGAGTGGTTTAGGGTTTTGTTTCTGTAGGAGTGGTTATTCCATTGGTGGTTCATGGGTTCTCGCTTTACAGGACGGCTTCCTGTCAGTTGGTGATAGTTAGCCCCCCTCGAGGGCTGGCTGGGTCCTAGCTTGCTTCTACAGACCCGTTTGATATGGCCTCTTTTCCCGCACACATGGCAGAGCGCGTCGAAGAATTTGCATTCTGACCGGGGGTGGCTTGCTCCACAACCAGCGCATTGGTACTGCGATCTCTGGCGTTGGTCTCGTTCAGACCAAAGTCGGTGGACCTCTTCTTCATCGCTTTCTGATGACGATTCGAGGTCCTCGTGGTGGGCTGTTGTAGGCTGTCCTTCTGACTGGGGTGAAATTTCATGGGCGAGTTGGCGAAGCAGGACATGGGTGTGGCACATTCGGACAGCCGACTTCCTGGTAGCTTCTGCTGCAGTAGCTTCAGCGATGGCATCTTTGAGGCTAATGTCGCCTTTCGCCATCAGCTTACTCTGTGTGCCTGGAGCATCTAATCCCAGAACTATTCGGTCTCTCAGAGCTTCTTCTAGATCGGCAAACTCGCATAGGCCTCCCAGATTCCGGAGATCCGCTATGAAATCAGCAACACTTTTGCCCTTCCGCTGACTTCTCTGGTAAAATTCATGCCTTCTAACGAGCATTGGCACAGTCGGTACATAGTGGGCCCTCAGCAGGGGTTCGAGGACGTCCCAGTCCATAGACTTTACTTCTGCCGGTTTCGCTAGTGCCTTGGCCATCTTGAATACGGTTGGCCCGCAATGAGTTAGGAATACCGCTTGTTTCTTTCCGGTAGTGGCATCCTTCAAATTGTTGGTCTCCAGAAACATCTGGAAACGATCCATATGAGTCCCAGTCTTCTTGCGCCGGGTCGAGTGGAGCGGGTGGTATGACGCCACCGGACATGGTTCCGCTGTTGGTGCATTTCAGCCACGTGCTCGGTTATCGTTCTTCGTCGTTCAGTCAGCTCTGACGTCTCCGAATCCCATCCTCGTCGCCAGTGTTAAGTTCTGTGCATGGGTGCTAAGGAGGAGACGAGCCGGTGAACAGTGAACTTCAAACTCTATTTACATGTGTAACAGCTCAGCTCAATGGCCGTAATGGCCCCCTTTATATAGGCAAGCTCTTGAGTTTAACCAATGAAAACACAGGAAGCGCTAGCTCCGTTAACCAATGGGAGAGGCTTGTTAATAGCCAATCAGATTCCCCTGAATGGACCAATCCGATGTCGCTATTATCGGCCAATCAGAAGTACAGGGCCAGAACCCTGCATTTTACTTCAAGCTCTTAATAATCTTTATTCAAGTACTTTCATTAATTCACAACAGTACCAATAGTAATAGATGCCTGGTGAGCAATCCCAAAACAAATGGAGCACCACTTAAACACCAACCTCATCGACATAATCCCCATAAGTCAGGAGTTCAATATTTGGCTGAATATCCAGGACATTTGATTCTAAACAGTTGAACCATTCAGTAAATAATGTAAATACGTTACCACTTTAATTTTTAATTGATTGGATTCCCAGTTTGAATAGTTCAAATTGAATGTTGTTATATGATCCAGGAGATTTGAAGGAAAGGAAGGTAGCATCTGCTTCAAGTTAAAGATGAAATCCATAAATAGAATCATTATTTCATAAAACAAACTGTTTCTCTGCTGTTATCAGAAGTTTTCACTTCTTGGGTTATTATTTCTATCCCAGGCATGAACATGTATTTAATTTTAAGACCGTGCAGTTTTACAACATGACTTTCAAAAGTTTCTTCTCAAAAGTGGTTGCCAAAGTGTGAAATGGGTGTTGAAGACCCTTGTTTATTAGAAGATTACTCTATAAGGTACAGTTTAGCCACCCCCCTCCATGCTTTCTACCAGCCTAGCTAACCTTCCCATCTTCTCTAGGCCTTATTTTCTTTGTTCTTTTTGTTTTTATGGAAAACATTGTCTTACAATCATGCTAAGAATGCTTCAGAGATAGAGACATTGTTGTAAATAACTACGCTAACAAAAGTAGATGCTTTTAGATGCTAGGTACCGACATTTATTTTTATTTTTCTTTGATTCCTACTTAAAAGATGTGTGTGTGTGTGTGTACACACACACACACACACACACATACACACACAGACACACACACACACAGAAACAAAAATAAATTTCTCAAGAGAAGTATCTTCAGGGTGTTGTATCAAGACATACCATGTTGCTTAGCTGTAACATATTGCGAAGTATATCATAAATATTATACAGAAGAGGCATGCATTATTAACTTCTTGTCATTAAAACTAATGGCATTATTCCAAGAAGCAGCATGCAGTTCATTATATTTTGCATCATATTTTCATCCAGTGGTTCTTAGCATTGTATTATTTGCTTCCTCCTTTACTCTCATTCTGTCAAAAATCCTGTGAATTAGGTTCGACTGTAAACAAGTGACTAGTTCAGTCTTGCC
This sequence comes from Hydrophis major, assembly GCA_033807585.1. Lineage (NCBI taxonomy): Eukaryota > Metazoa > Chordata > Lepidosauria > Squamata > Elapidae > Hydrophis > Hydrophis major. The sequence goes on from CM066330.1 coordinate 64,994,158, forward strand.
GTGCGTACATTGTGTCTTCCTATGAAATCTTAAGGTCTTATGACTGAATATAATTTTCTACTCTTTATAAGTAGCATTTAGTATAAACCAATTTAATATAAACCAATGCCCTGCGTACATTGTGTTTTCCTATGAAATCTTAAGGTCTTATGATTGAATATAGTTTTCTATTCTTTATAAGTAAAATTTAATATACCATATATACTCGAGTATAAGCCGAGTTTTTCAGCCCATTTTTTGTGCTGAAAAAACCGCCCTCGGCTTATACTCGAGTCAGATTCCCCTCTGAAAAAAAAATGACCCACCGCCATGTGAGAATGCTCAGAAACGAAATCTATCCGACCGAAAATAAGTGTGTGTGTGTGTGTGGGGGGATTTTAACAGAGGGAAGATGTAGGGAGAAGGCAAAAGCGACGGAAGATCCTTCAGGGGAAACTGAGGGGGAGACTCACTCGGGAGGAGGGGGAGGAGGAGGTGGTGGTGGCGGCTCTCTCCCTTGCAAGAAAAAAACAAGGCTCTCTCCCTTGCAAGAAAAAAGCAAGAGCCGTTCTTATGATCTCTCCCTCTCTTTCTCTCTCTCCCCGTAATACAGTCAAGCCCTTTCCAGCACGCGGGATCCGCCCCCACCGCTTTGCAACTTGCAAATGCAAAAACCCCAGGATTTTGCATTTGCAAGGTACAAAGTGGTGAAGTGAGTGTGTGTGTATGTGTGTGTCTGTCTGTCTGTCTCTCTCTCTCTCTCTCTCTCTCTCTCTGTGTGTGTGTGTGTGTTTGTGTGTGTGTGTGTGTGTCTCTCTCTCTCTCTCCCTTCCTCGCACCAGTGCGCCTTCCTTCCACTGCACCCTCCCTCCCCGCCGTCTTTTATTTTCTCCTTTCCAATGAATGGGAACGAACAAACCAGGATTAGCTTCAAGAGCCCCGAGGAGCAGCAGCGGCAGCAGCAGCACCCAGCATCCTCAACTTGAAAGTTACTGCGGACGGCTGCTCTGGAGGCAAGCGCGGTAGCTCCCATACAACAGGCGGGTAAAAGAGTGAGAGAAGGAGGTGAGGTGCGGCCCGGCTCGGCTCTGCAAAAGGCTGCGCCTGCAATGCCGCCCCGGGCGCTGAATGAGGCTGACTAGTGGCGCCCCGGCTGTTCGGGAGTGGGAAGCGGCTGTGCCCCTGGCCAGCCGGGGGAATGGGGACCCTGCCTGAGCAGGAGGCGGCGGTGGTGGGGTCTTTCCAGTTAAGATCCAGGGGCGGCAGCCGCCCAGGCATCCTCTTCTCGGCTTTCTGCGCCAGGAGTTGCCCCGCCGCCGCGCACCGGGGAAGTGGTGGCCGCTCGCCTTCGCTGCAGTCGGAGCTCTTCGGGGGCGCCCCTCGTCTCTGTCTGACCTCGCGGTCTCTGCCGTCGCGGCTGTGATCGCCTCCAATCAGGGCGCTCGTCTGGAGGAGGAGGCGGTGGCTTGCGGAGCCTCGGCATGAACCCCCTTTCCCCGCACTCCCCACCCCGCACCCCTCTGGCAGCAGCAGGCAGAGAAAGCCCCGCTTCCCCCTGGCCTGTCTCAGGGAGAGGTACTTCGTAGTCAATCTCTCTTTCATTTCTTTTATGTTGATGCCCTTATAATATAAAAACAATAGAAAGTATTTTTATTTTGAAGACTTATGTTAAAAACACCTCAGTAACTAAGTTATATTTTTATATAGTATGTGTTTGTTGTATTTTCTTGTGGGTCTTTTGTAGTAGAAAGATACACATTATCTTTATACTGATCTGCAGGTACAGTTGATCCTCTGAAGCCTTTTAAAGTCTGTTTAGTGGATGTGGATATTTTAAATTTTTATAATAATCAAAGAACCAGTTCTCTGTGTTGGCTTGTTTTTAACTTTCATTTATATTAGATTTTACTATTGTATTTTTTTTTATAAAAAAAAGAAATTAAGTTGTGTAGATGCAGTTTGTTAATGTTTGCTATACAAACCTGGATTACATGTTTCAAAAATTTAAAAGAAGATTGGGTATTTAAATTTAAGCATATTAATACGTTCAGTCAAGTTTGTGTTGAGTAAAATCTAAGACTATCACTGATAGATAAATTTTAAATATTCTTTCTTCTACCCTACCCTGACCCTGTTCGTTTTCTGTTCATTTATCTCTTTCTTTCCTGAAATCTGATTATTCATTTGATATTTTTATCTATGTATAACTGTATTTTTCCATATAAAAACGAAGTAACATTTTGCTTGCACTTCATGCTTATTTTGACGGTCTAATTTTTACCTGATTCATGCTTCTCATATTTCAATCTTCAGTACTATGCACCCTTATAAAATTAAAAAAATCTTATCATTCAGTTCTGGTACCAACTGTGATTCCATCATTGATCTGACTATGTCATAAAATTTTTGAATTCTTTGCCAATAATTTAGTGGGATGCCTTCTAAGAAATGGAGCAGTGGGGTAGCTCACCAATTATTTGGCATCCTGGTTTATCTAAATGTTTCATCTATATCCCTGTAGTTTTTAGGTCAACAGTACAGAAGTTTTTTGTGCTGAAAAAAAACCCCTCGGCTTATACTCGAGTCAATAAGTTTTCCCAGTTTTTTGTGGTAAAATTAGGTGCCTCGGCTTATATTCGGGTCGACTTATACTCGAGTATATACGGTAAACCAATTTCAGAAAATTAATAGGTCACCTGATTTTAATCAGGTTAACTCTTAATATTGGCTCCAAAGAGATCATGTTGTAGCAATGTTTTTTAAAAAAAATATTTCAAGAAGACTAGCAACCTGATTCTAAACATTTGCATGATTACATCTGTCTTCAGACTGCTTTGTTTTCTTCACCTTTATTTGGTTTGTACTGTACCTGTCTGTCTAGTTAATTATTATTATTACTTAATAAAGTTTTATTTGGGTTTTCATACATGCAAAATACAAGTAAAACATCTTTTTTTGAAAATAGCATGGTCCCGGGTTGAACTTCTTTATACAGACACAAAACCCAATTTCATGCTCCTTTTTGTATTCTATTCCTTATCTTATACTATTTTACATTTTCGATATAGTTTTTCCCCTCTTTTAATTTTCTCAATTTTATTTTGATTATTTCATCTCAATTCAAATCATTATATTTATACTTTTGTCTGTTCTGTTTCAATTTCATATTATCTTTTCTCATTTAACAAATTTTCTCCTGTAGTTACTAATTGGAGTATGACACCTTTATATCTTTTAATTACATCCATTCAACTCTTGTTTAAACTTCAATATATACTTTAAGTTTATAACCTTCAATATAATACAAAATACATAACTTCCAATTGAATTCTGCTTGGTACATTCTTATAATACACATTATATTCTTTAAAAAAAAGAAAGAAAGATTGTAAATATATGTAATATAACCCTCATTCCATTCCAGTTCAGTTCTATCAATAATAATCATTAAAATCTTAACATCTTTAACACTTCTTTTCAATTAAATATCATACTTCCTTAAAAACACATATAATCTCCATAATTAATGTTTTCCTTATTTCTCTTTACATATGTTTTATAAATCATTAAATATACCTTTTGTTACATTTATTTATTGACAAGCATTCCACTGAATTACGATAGCTATTTTATCAGACATTTTAATCATACATTGTTTCACATTTTCTCAAATTATTTCTGTTTCTAATATAACCATACTATTTTATGTACCTTTGCAGAATCCCTTTTTCCATTAAGTTTTCACCCATTATCTCTAAATAGGCCCTGTTTCTCTATATTTTGCTTCTGTCCTTTATAACTTCTTTTCCTTTCTTTCTTCCCTCTCATCTTCTCCCTCCCCTTTTTACCCCCTTGTCTCTCTAGTTCTAATTATCTCTTCTGCATTTTCCTCTTCTGTTGCTTTCTGATTTTATACTTATTTTTCACTCTATTTTTTTTTTGAGTTGTTTTTCCCAATCTTAAACTTTCCATTCTCTTTCCCGCTTTTCCTTTCCCCCCCCCCATCTAAGATTACTTGTTCATTAAAGATGGCTTCTTCTTTGTCGCAATCTTCTTGTTCTGCAGGCATTTCTTGTTGTTTCTCATAATTCCAAATCTCCATTTCTAAAAACTGAAATACGAAGCCAAAAGAACCTCTCCCTTCTTGTGCATCTTCTTTGTACTTTTTAAGTTCCATTTTCAGTTCTTCTAAAAGTGTAGTCATTTTAAACAGTTTTAAACAACCACCCAATTGATTTTAGTCATTCAAAACAATAACCAAGAATCCAGAAATCATCAAGTAATCCAGATAGTCCTGAGTTATATCTTCTTATTTTTTTTCTCTTCCAGGGGTTTTTGTTGCGATATTTCAGTTAGAATGTATCTTTTGGAAGTCTTGTTGAGATTTTGCTGTAAGTTTTTTTTAATTCCAGGCAGTCTCCTCCCTTCCAGATCCTTCTCTTTTATTCCTTTTCTCTCCTATCCCGTTTTCAAAAGCTTTTAATTATCCAGAAATCTTTATTATCCCTTTGACTTTTTATTTTCAGCATTAAATGCCTATTGATGTCAAAGTGGATTTTTTTCCAATTTCTTGCTTAAGTCTCTTAGCTATCTGTATAGGAAAAGGAGAAAACCAAATCTTTTCCCTTTTTTCTCTCTTTTGCAGCTTAAAAATCTTCTTAGGGAACAATGTTATTGTTTTTAACACTTTCAATTCCAGGGTACCTTATTTGTTGCTTTTGCTGTTTGATCCGGTCAACCAAAACTTTCTCTTCTTATCTTCCTCCTGCACATTCTCTTCTGGTCGAGTTCTTCTTTGTGGTGGCCATTTCTGACCACCGCTGCAACCGCCTTTGGGAAAGGGAGTAATGGCCAGCTGGGGAGGAGAGATGCAGCTGTCCTTAACCCTGCAGGCAGTCTCCCCCCTCTTCACCACCTCTACGGGGTGGCTTAGCCCCGAAACCAACTGGCTCAGGGCGCTTCAGTGGCGAGCACGGATCGAAGCCTCGCAGAGGTGAGGTTTCGGTCTGTCGCTGAAGAAGCTCAAACCAGAAGTCACTAGTTAAGGTCTTAAGGACTTATGATTGAATATATTTTTCTATTCTTTATAAGTAGCATTTAATATAAACCAATTTCAGAAAATTAATAGGTCACCTGATTTTAATCAGGTTAACTCTTAATGTTGACTCCAAAGAGATCATGTTGTAGCAATGTTTTTTTTTTAATTTATATCAAGAGGACTAGCAACCTGATTCTAAACATTTGCATGATTATATCTGTCTTTACACTGCTTTGTTTTCTTCACCTTTATTTGGTTTGTACTGTACCTGTCTGTTTAGTTAATTATTTTTAATGAAATATTTGTTTTAATTGGAATGCATTCATATTTGATAATGTATTTTTAATGTAGTATTGGTTTCTATTATAGTATTTGTCTTATTTTATTGCTGTATAACTTTTTAAATTCATTTATGGTGAAAGGTGGAATATAAATTAGTAAACTAAGCCAAGTTAAATAAATACTTTTTTCTCCAGTGCCTTTGATTTGATAAGTATGCTGCAGTCTGGGGACATAGATAATAAGCTGATTCTACTTTATCACACTTAATGTCTGCATATTTTCAGACTGTTGTTTATAACTATTAAGACATGAGTAATGCTTATTTTTGAAATTGAAGTATCAAGTGTTAAACTGAGACCTGGGAAATAATGCTTACATTTCCATATTGTATTTCAACCTTGATTTGCTGCAGCATATCATAGTCCAGGAATCAGTACCTATTGCAGGAATCTTGAGCTAAAATTTCTAAATAGCTTTCATTCTCCCACTTACTAAGCTCTAATGTGGCTTTTGAAAATGATAAAACTACCAGCAAACCAGTATCTGATATGAACCACTGAGACAGCTTAAGGGCAGTATATAGGTGGCTTTGAAATATAAAAACATATTGATATATTTGCTGGAAGAATTAAAAACCTGCCACGAACCATAAGCATAACATTCGTGAGTTATTCCTGTTCAGCTTTGCTTGGAGAAGTCTGAAGCAATGGATGAATAACTGTTTTCCTTTCTCAGGTTATGAAACCAGGGTTAGAATGTAATTGGACTCTTTGACTTCCCCATTAGGTTTTGGTTACCGTATATACTCGAGTATAAGTCGATCCGAATATAAGCCGAGGCACCTAATTTAACCACAAAAAACTGCGAAAACTTATTGACTCGAGTATAAGTCGAGGGTGGGAAATGCAGCAGCTACTGGTAAATTTCAAAAATAAAAATAGATGCCAATAAAAACTTTCACTAGGACAGTTGAGAATAAGTTTGATGTTCACAATTTCCTCTTTGAAAGAGACCAGTAAATAGGGAACAAGAAGATGAAGAAAAAGAAGTGTGTTTTTTCACATTTTTCACACTGAAGTGAACAAAAATGGCATCATAGGAACAGGCTTATTCTCAGTCCAAAGGTTTGTTTCTGATTTCTTCCCTGATTTAAGGGAAATTTGGGAAACGATCTCACTATCATGAAAGGTTTGATTGATTCACTAACCCAAAAGATGATGATGATGACAGTGGTAGGCAGGAGTCACTCTCTCCCTTGCAAGAAAAAACCAAGAGCCGTTCTTATGATATATCTCTCTCTCTCTCCCCCCCGAATAAAGTCAAGCCCTTTCCAGCACATGCGCGCGATCCGCCCCCGCCCCTTTGCACCTTGCAAATGCAAAACCCCAGGGTTTTTGCATTTGCAAGGTGCAAAGCAGCGGGGGCAGATCGCGCGCATGTGCTGGAAAGGGCTTTAGTGTATTACGGGGAGAAAGAGAGAGAGGGAGAGATCATAAGAATGGCTCTTGCTTTTTTTCCTGCCTCCCACTGTCATCAACATCTTCTTCTTTTGGGTTAGTGAATCAATTAATTTGGGAAATGATCTCACTATCAGAAAACAACGCGAGCTGCCACCACCACCTCCTCCTCCCCCTCCTCCCGAGTGGACTGAAAGCAGCTGGAGCTGAGGAAATGAAGCTGAGTGGAGTGACCTCGGCTCGCGTTGCTTTCTCAGCCTAGAGCTCAGAAAAGCCTCCCCCTCCCCCTCCTCCCGAGTGGACTGAAAGCAGCTGGAGCTGAGGAAATGAAGCTGAGTGGAGCGACCTAGGCTCGTGTTGCTTTCTCAGCCTAGAGCTCAGAAAAGCCTCCCCCTCCCCCTCCTCCCCCTCCTCCCGAGTGGACTGAAAGCAGCTGGAACTGAGGAAATGAAACTGAGTGGAGCCGAAGCAACCTCGGCTCGCGTTGTTTTCTCAGCCTAGAGAAAGGGGAAGGGGGCTCATCTGGACCAAAGGTGAGTCTCCCCCTCAGTTTCCCCTGAAGGATCTTCTGTCGCTTTTGCCTTCTCCCTACATCTTCCCTCTGTTAAAATCCCCCCCACACACACACACACACTTATTTTCGGTTGGATAGATTTCGTGTCTGAGCATTCTCACATGGCGGTGGGTCTTCCCCCCCAAAAAAACAGTTAAAAAAAGAAAAAACAATATATCCTCAAATAAGAACTTTTCTGCTTCCGATTACTCCCATGCTTAAAAATTGCAAAGGAAACACGGAAGCAGGAAAGCGGCTGCCCAGCTTCGAAGCTCCACACCATTTTTTTTCAGAGGGGAATCTGACTCGAGTATAAGCCGAGGGGGGTTTTTTCAGCACAAAAAATGTGCTGAAAAACTCGGCTTATACTCGAGTATATACGGTAATTTGACTGCTATGATAAAAGGAAGAAATCAAGGGAGGGAAATTTGGAAATTCAAATGAGCTCTTATCAGTTCCAGTTGGTTGGTTGGTTAAGACAACAAACATGTCTTCCTTCTGATACCCATAGTACTTAGGTGTAAACTCATCACTGAAAAGTATTAATGTAATTGAAGGAACAGCATTCAGTAGGTTGAAATATTACCCCTAGCTCATATCTGATTCAATAAATGAAATGTTGGGTGAACTTCCTGTTCACATATGAAAGTTAAAAGAAATGTAATTTTCAGGTATATATATCTGACAACAGTTCTCGTCTTTATTTTTCCCTTTTCTTTTATAGGTACTTCTTATGCTGCATCTCTTGTGAAGAATGTTCAATAGTGGAGAGTGATTTTTGTTTTTTCATCAAACAAAAGTCATTACATCTGGAATCCCAGTGGATGTCTTGCTAAGACGAGTGGAACTGCCTGTTATTTTCTCAAGTTTTATTTTGTTTGTTTTGTTGTTGTTACTTTATTTTTTCCTTGCACAGGGAGAAGAAGAAAAATGAAATTAGGCAAAGTAGAGCTCTGCCATTTTTTGCAGATACTAGCTCTTTTTCTCTGTCTTTCTGGGATGAGCCAAGCAGAACTGCCAAGATCAGGATCAAAGCCCTACTTCCAACCTGGGAGACCACGAACCAAACGCAGTTGGGTGTGGAATCAGTTCTTTGTACTGGAGGAATACATGGGAAGTGATCCTCTTTATGTAGGAAAGGTAGGAGAACTTATCTAATTTCATTTGACAGAACTTCTAATGAAAACCATTACAATTTGATTTTGAATTGTCTTGGGTAAAGTACCATCTTCAACCAGCTGTCATCTTGCTGTGTGTAGGCAATAACTCCCAAATGCCTACTCAGAACACAAGATAAATAAAGCTATATGAGACCGATAATGCAAGGACTGCAATTTTAAGCAATTCTTTTACTTGCAGACGTCTCTGAGAATTTTTACTTCAAAAAGTAGTGGGCAATATGACTTTTTTGTCCCCAAATGTTTACCCATTACTAGGGTACTTATGTTCTTATATGGTCTCAGAGCTGCACTGCCTTGGGGAACAATAGCACTACATGCCTGTGGAGATTCTCAGTCTTCAAAGTCATGGTTGTCCCAAAGTGGTTGTCTTTGAAGACATTTCACTTCTCATCCAAGAAGCTTCTACAGCTTCTTCTTGGATGAGAAGCAAAACATCTTCAAAGAAAAACAAAGTCCAGTTGCCTCTTGAAAAAACACTTTTAGTACAGCAGTACATGCTCGAGAAAAACAACCATAACGTCTGGAGCTCATGGATTGTCCCTGCAGTTTCAACAACCTTCAGTCAAATAATAAGGTGACATTCAATAGCTGTGTTCATTCCATTGATTATATGCTAATAATAATTGGCAATGACTAGTGCACTAGGACCAAATTAGTTAAATATGTTTATTATTACAGAAGAAAACACTGGCTTAAATGGGTTAAGTCAAGTCACCTGGTGACTTACATGGCATATCTACATAATATTCTTGCCATGATTGGAAATAGTTGCCATTTACCTTCTTTGAAAATATTTTTGCAACCTCCCTAACCTATTCTATGGCACTGGGATTTCCCCAATGGCAGCCATCCAATTACTACACCAACTCTTCTTAATTTTGTAGATTATTTAGAGTGAGTAGATGCTACCCACTTCTGAGATGAAATTGATTTCTTTATGGTTTTTGTACTTAATTTAAGCAAAGTGTTGTTTGGCATGCAAATAAGGGCACAATATTTTAAGATTCAGTGCACATGTGTTTGAAGCTGTGCAAAACTTACGTGGAAATGCACACATGTCAAGCAAGAGTATATGGACCATAGTTTGATACTATCCGTATTTTGTTTAGTTGCTCAAGCATGCAACCTTAAAGTTCTTTAATCTATTTTCTTTTGTCTTTGGTACTGATAAGAATCCCAAAGCTATGAGTTCATTTCATAGTTTTTGCATTTCAATAGTTTTTGCTGTTATCGTACATTTCCAAATAAATGAGCAAGCAAACTACAGCATCATAAAAGAAAATCTGGAACCTAAATAAGCTGAATGATAAATGAGTTTCTAATCATATGACATTATTGTTGCAACCCATTAACTAATTTACAGCATCAGCAGAAATTTATAATAAGGAAACTAAAACAGTTCAATATATCTACCCATTAGATCCAGTTCCAATTCTAAATGGAGAAAGGACACTGCAAGGGAGGAGACAGAATCCAAAATCTGTGTTGGGGGTAAAATACTTTAAAGAAAGACACTGAGAACCCCAAACCATTAACAGATGATTGGCATGGTTAGCGGCTGATCATCTTCAGTGGAATGACAATTTGGGAAGGGGAGGAATAAATGGAAAACTGGATGTTTTCAGGTTCCACATGTGCCTTCAGAGTAGCCTTGGACCAAATAGCAAGGCAGGTGTTCACAGTTTGAAAGCAAACTCAAAACAATTGTGAAGGAATTTTTATAGTACCCTATGTCCTAGTTATACCTACCTACCTATCTATAGTTTTAATGCTTGGTTGTCACAATCTTATTCCTGTAAATGGTGCTAGTCTAACAGCTGGGTTTTGTGCCATTTTTTCCCCCCTTGTCTCAAATTTTTACCATTCTGTCCCAAAATTAATCAGAATGGAAATAACTTAGTAAGTAATTTTCCCCCTCACTTTGCTTTTAAGCATATCTTCTTCCCAAGATACCAAATGCTTATTAGTACCCCCATCAGGTCTGCGGTTCAGGTACTTTTTCAACTTCTCTGCCCCTCATCCCAGCTTTCACAGCTGTAAAATGCTTTCAGGCCTGTAACAATATGCTATACTCTAGGCCAGGGGTCTCCAACCTTGGCCCCTGGAAGCCTGGTGGACTTCAACTCCCAGAATTCCACAGCCAGCTGGCTGTGGAACTCTGGGAGTTGAAGTCCGCCAGGCTTCCAGGAGCCAAGGTTGGAGACCCCTGCTCTAGGCCATTTCTTTCCTTGTAAAGCTTATGGTCTGTTCTTTCCAAAGACTTTGATTGTGATTATACATAACCAGCCCAGGCTACCTGTTGTAGCTCTATTCTATAGCTCTTTAATGACAGATTGATAAAAAGTTGGAAAAAAGTTGTGAATGATTTGAAGATAATTTGGAAAGTATTGTGTTTTCTTACCTATCTCTGTATCTTATCCTGTAAGAAGCGGTAACAAAAATGCCTCACTGCATCCATGTCTAGCAACATCTCCTAATTATTAAAATAATTATAAAGGTACTTGGACAGATTATTCTTTTTCAGAAAGTGTCCATGCTCAGCAGGGAGCTCACTAACCAATCATACTATTGTATTTCCTTTCAGGTTAAGAAACTTTATGCAGGAAAGGAGTAAGAAATAGGAAGGAAAAGAAGCAAAAGACTTAAAATAAGAAACAGAAAAGGAAATCTGAAAGAAAATATCATTTGATTCATAGATACCAATCTCCCTGGCCATCTTGGCCTTGATCCATAAAGGTTTTCATATACTATAGATAAAAGATGGACTTGGTTACACTTCTTAGTCACTTGTGTGGTATAGACCATATTTAGGTCAATATCAGTGAGACGTATTTGCAACTAAAGCCCTGTTTTACTTCAAGAATATTCATATTTTTCTATGTAAGCCAGGATCTCTAATCTAGAGAATACTTAACTAACTAGGAAGTAGATGCAATAAACTTAACTGCATATTTCTAGATTCATATTAAATGTAAAATTATTTTTTATTTATTTAGCAAATCTATTTGTCACTCACATCATGGTTCAAGGCAACTCTGAAATGTTTTGTGATATTGTTTGTGGGGTTTGAGAAAACCAAAGTGAAATAAGGAAGTAAAATGGTAGAATTATATGCTTAGGATCCTGTTGTATGAGGAGTAAGACTTGAAGAAATGATACCTTAAATAAATCTGGGACATTGGTTACAAATGGTGCTTAAAGGTTTGTGAACCCTTGTAAATTTTCAATATTTCTGCATCAAAAGGATCTAAAATGTGATATGTTTTCCACACAAGTTCTAAATCTAGATAAAGAGAACCCAATAAAACAAAGGAATGAAGAGCAGCTTCATTCCTACTTTAAATCTCATAGCCAGTGAATCTGGCACTAGAATTGCTTTGCCTGTTCATGAATATAGGAGCATGTGTGTGTAACACACATGCACACATAAAGTAAATATATGTAAGTTTTTCATTCAGGGTAAAACTTTTCTCCCTTAAGTTTAGAAACATGAATTCTTTTTATTTTGTACTGATAAAACAGAGAAAGTGCTGAGATATTGGACCTATTATTTATGGATTTTTGTCTTTTTTTCCTCAAGCATAAAGGCTTTACAAAGCTGCCACCTGTCTTGCATTCCAATTATAATATTAAAGACTCATCGTGCATTTTCATTTTCTACCATTTCTAATGAAGGGGGAACAACTTGATAAGTGACTGAAGTTATTGATTTGAGTTATTTTTGTGAGGATTTTACTTATGGAGTTGTAATAAAATAAATATAAATTCAGTTCAGTTGCCAGTAGTAGACCTATGAAGTCCTTTAAGATAACTATACTATATGTTGGTGGTAAGCAGCTGGCTAACCCTGGTCAATAAATGGCCACTAAATCCTTTTATATGGTACAACCCCATCAATTACATCACCATGTTTCATACAAATATGAATATCACAACAATGAGCCCAGAATAGACTTACCACAATAAAAAAGAAAAAGAAAATGCAAGTTAAAATCTTGCCCTTCATAAGCATGAAATGTCCTTACTCTCTTTTCATTATAAGCATTCATGATCTCCTTTCCACATACTCTTCTTCTCAATAATCCTAAATCAACTTTAACCACCAAAAGCTAACACAATCTAATGCTTATACAAGAAGGGATTGCTCAAACTGTCAGCTTTACTTCTAGTAATTTAATCTTTTGAAGCAATGTGCTTCTATATTTTAAGTCTGTTTCATGAAAATCCACCAATTATTGGTCTAAGCATTATTCAATTTTAATAATTTTATTTTTCCAGTAAAAAAAAGATGAACAGATAATGGTCAATGAGGGTTTTGAATCTGTGAAGTACATCATTTTACCTAAAAACTGGTGAGATAATGGTTACAATTCTCACAACAATTAAATGTTGGCCTTGCTGATAATAATTGTAGTCCAATTACTGGACTATTGGAAGCCACTGATTGTCTTTGACACATAAAAGGAGCATGTCTGGTTTTTATTTAGGCCAGCCTGGAATGGAGAACTCAAAATATAGAGTATTTGGGGGGGGGGAGGGGGGGCAGAGTTGGAGGACAATCATCATTTTCTAATACAGAGATTTTGAAACTGTTCAATGGAATTCTAAATTTTCACAATAATGTAGGAAACACATGAAAGAATGTGAATGCACTTAATTTCCTTTCACTAGACTACACCTTTTCTGGATTACCAGGATTCCCCCTCCTTATTAACATGCTATCTAGCCTGAAAAAGGTTGAAAATCTGCACTAATTTGCTTCTTCTAGTGGAGACTATTGTCCATGATGCTGTATTCTCTACAGATAAATGCTACTGGCTGAATGGTTATTAATCATGCAATTTTTTTCTTCCTGCTGAGAAAAGTAGGCTAGTAGTTTTCTCTTTTGCCCTGCTCACCTTCCATTCCTTATGCTCTTAAACAATATTTTTTTAAAATAAAAATATGCATTGGAAGGCCCATGGAAGTATAGCTGGATTTTACCAAATTCTGTTTAAAATCAGTGCAATGTGGTATGATATAATGTGATTTAAAATGTGATTTTGGGTAATTTCAGAGATACTGAGTCAATACATCTATATTCTACAGACTCTAAACAAACCAACAAATCAACCAACAAAAAACACATTGAATCATCTTTGTGCAATGCAACTACTGTATTGCAGTGCTGCTTCAGAGTTGGCAAATTCCAAATATGTGAACTTCCAATTTCCAGAATTGTAAGCAGTGGCATGCTAGCTAGGAATTATGGGAACTGAAATCTATAGAACTAGAAGTTTTCAAAGTTCATGGTTAAACTTTCAATATGTTCTGAGTTTTCGTTCTATTATAATTTTCTTCAGGACATGCTAGTGCCTTGAGCACAGGTAAAATATGCCATATACTTCTTTCAAAGTAGGAGTTCATTGTAGCAGAAAAGGGTAATCAGTCTTCTATGTTGCACACCTATGATTTTTAATATTTTCAATACCAGAAAGAAGTTTTAAGCAGTTTCCTCTAAAAGCTAATTGTTTGGTTTCATTGTTTATTACTATGTTAAGTTGATTAGTTATTTTATTATTTTATTGTTGATTAATATTGATATGAACCTTGGAAAGGATTGATTATTTGTCTTTAAAAACAAAGGTAAGTATATTATACATTGTAAGAGCCAGTTTAGTATTGTTGTTTAAGGCATCAGGCAAGAAAGCAGAACACCATGAGTTTTAGTCTCATGTTAGTCACAATGTCAGCTGGGTGATCTTGAGCTAGTCACAATTTCTCCCAGTTCTAGAAGGAAGCAATGACAGAATACTTCTAAAAAACCTTGCTGAAAAAACTTCAGGAATTTGTCGTGGCAGTTTTTGAGAATTGGATATGATTGAACGGGGGGGGGGTTAAGTATAGGTAAATATATTTATGCATTTTGTGTTTAATTAGAATTATTATGTGGAATCTTTACTTTTGATAACAGTTTTATTTCTGAATAAGCTAACACAATAGATTTGCAAATACCCCCCCCCCTTCAAACACACATACTTATTTTAAGGATTTTATTTACATTACTAGCACAACTGTTTAGCATCTAATTCCAAAAATTAAAGTAGACAAAGTAGACAACTCCATGGATTCTTATATGCGGGCAATACATAAGTAAAGATGCTATGCTGATAAATGAAAATACCATAATTTTGTACCAATACAAAAAACAGAACATGTTTTAAACAGGCATAATATATGTTACTTAATACATATCAACAGGAACTTATACAAATGTAATATTATAATCACAGGGGGAAAAAAAAGATGCTGCCTGCGAGACATTTCTACAATGATGAGAACAGCATTCTTCATTTGCACAACAGAATACTAAAATTTTGAGTTTCATTAATGGACTAAAGGAGGGATGATACACTGAAACTGAATATCAAGGAAAGCTATTGGCAACTAGTTCTTCTTACCAGTGAACTGTCTATACTTGGTGGCAATTACCCTCTGCCTCCAGAACATTAGATGAAAATGCTGGAAGATGGAGCATTACTCTGAAGGCTAAGACTTGTAAGATATGAAGGCTTATACATCAAATATGAACTTCGGTGACAAAATTAGCTTGGTTACAATTATGCATATTAAACTTCTACAGTAAAGTTTTGCCATTTGTAGCCTATTCAGGATGCAAGGTAACATTAGGTGACCTGGAGTGCACTCTTATTTGAAAATGAACCCCATTGTTTTGAGTTGATTTGCCTCCAAAATGTACTTGTATCTAGAGGACTGGATTGCCTGCTCATTTAGATTTGAATATCTCAGTCATAATGGGTACGTACTGAGCTGATACACTTGAAGTCGTTGGCAAAATTCCCTTTTCTTGAATCAAAAATGCATATAAATAGCGTACTGCATTACTCTTTAAAGATAATTGGAAAAAGGCTGTAAAATAATACAAGCATTCTAAAAACAGTAAAAAGATTTAAATTACACATTTTAGTGTATAATCATGATGCGTTTATAAAGCAAGCTGTATGTATTGACAGAAGGCCGTTCAATGCAACTGTCATACTTTACATAAAAGCTTTCTGAGATATCTTGAAGACAGAAGGCTTTAATGTGAGCATGTGAAAGAAGCAAAAGAAGTCCTTCAAACTATTTACCATATGTTTCGTAGTCATAGTAATGAGGCTCTGCTCAAATAGTCCACATGGATAAAATAGAAAAGCATTTGTGCCAGGATGAGATTGACAAATTGAATCAATTAGGATTAGAGATGGTTTAGACAATCTGGTGAAAACATTTACAAACTTTGTGAAAAGAAACCTCAGAATGATCATTCACTAAGGTTGGGGCAAGCGCTATCAACTTTAGACATATAAACAAACACAAGTTTAGAGAGAAATTGATATTACAAAATTATATTTTATGAGGTGGGACAGGATTTGGAAGTTATAATGGCTTCTTTTAGGAGATGTCTGATGAGACACTCCATGTAAAAATCTAGTAGGCACGTTAGCAAAACTAGAATGAAGATAGATTTGAAGTAGGCAGAAGAGAAATAAAAAATCTGGTTTAGTTTTCTGTTAGTGGAATAACTAATGAAAATAACTAATTTTGTACCTGTTGTTTTGAATACATTCTTTCACTTTAAATAAAAAGTTAACTATTGTATGTAGGTGGAACTCACTGTGGTTAACTAGAGCTCATTTCATTTAGAGGAGAATATAGCAGGAGAAAAATATGGAGGATTAGATTAGAAAACTATATAGTTCAATCAGTGATGTTTGCGTGTGCTGAAATGATATATCCTCCATCAAGTACTTTGTAGGATAAGATGCGTCTGAGTTATGGAATCTAATCAAGGGAGTCTGCAGGAAAATCCTAGCTTCTCAGCAGCAAGATAGTCTTTTTAAAGCTGGAAATGTTTCTAGCAGACTCTGGACTATTTTCAAGAATTGCTCAGACAGCACTATTTGAATGTTAATGAAAATTCAAACCCACAGGACCAAAATATAACAGCACAAGTCATTTTTATAATTTCCCACTATTGTATCATTAATGGAACATAAATCTACTATAACACCAGCAATTAACAATCATGGCTAACTTACAAGAAACGCTGAGAGAAGGACATAGCAAAATACAAAGTCATGCCATTTTTACTGTTTAGGTGAGGGAAGAAGAGCTAATACACAGCTGTCTCAAATGTAATCCATGAATGGCTTCATTTGCACTGTAAATACTGCAAGGTGCTTTGTTAAGTGAATAGGCCTCATTTACTTATATGGAGGAGATTACATTTCTTTATTAGCAGCATAATGGGATAACAAATCTTCCCTCTAGAAAGGGTTCAAAAAACCTGACTGTGTCTGATAACACTGAAGATTGATAGGATGCATACACATAGTTATATTTTGAGACTTTTGATTTTTCCACTTCAACTTTTACAAGATACCTTCCTCCCACTTTTCTAGCTGACTCATCAGAACCGCCTATTCTATTCCTAGCTTCTTTTCCAAGGATTTGCATAAGTGTTGTATCTTATGATTCTTGATGAATGCATTTTATTTTTTCTTTATATACACTAAGAGCATATGCACTAAAGACAAAATTCCTTGTGTGTCCAATCACACTTGACCAATACAAAATTCCATTCTGTTCTGTTCTGTTCTGTTCTATTCTGTTCTATTCTATTCCTGTGATAATTGGTTTGCTTTTGTTTGATTTCCAGTTTGATTTCCGTTTGTTTTTTGGAGTTAATAGGCTGCATTCTAAAATTTAGAAACATACAGGTTTTTGAGAGTGCAAACTGGTTATTTCATATCAAAATGCAACTCAAGCATTCATCTTCTTTCTGTAGTTCCAGGCTTCTTGTGGCAGAGATAATAAATAATTCTTCAATTATATCATACTTTTTATTTGGAAGAGCTTATCTTAATGACCAGCACTAAACCAAATTGAAACATAAAATATTTGTTTAAATTGGTTTAAAGCTTGTGCTTTTGAGCTATTATGGAACAGATAAAAGGAAAGTGGAATGCTGGAACAGCTGCCATATTATTGCATATGACACCTGGCATGGTCCATTTGTTTTAGTACCTTGAATTATAAAAAAGGCAAGGATCTGAAAGTATTCTAAATGAGAAAGATATTAGAATGAATCTTAAGTCTTTACATATGTTTGGCTTGTGCCAATTCAGGGCCAGTGCTATGCCCCTTTGCTCCCACAAAATCATAGGTCTTCTGTAGCTCTTCCAACCAAACAGATTACTTTCTGGTTCACTTCCAACATCTGTGCTGTAAAAAGAGTTTTGCACCATTAACTTTGGAGTTGTGGAGCTAATGAATTCCCATGAATGAAAGTAAATATATGTGTCCCAAGGTAATGTTGCAGGACCCAATGTGAACCGGTCACCAAGATCAGAGGTTTGTGCTTCCAAGCTTTCAAACTCATGCTGGAGGCCATTCTCAGGGAACCTCTCTCTCCAGAATGTGTCTTCTGAAGACAAAGAAGTTCCCCAAGCATGGACTCTAGCACAAGTCCGAAAGTTTGGAAGAACAAACTTTTGGTCTTGGTGACTGAATCAGATTGAGTCCAGCTAATGATTTCCTATTACTGTGAACATTATCCTTATCTCATCTTCTGATTCTTTGGTCATTTTCTTTCTTTTTCTTCCTCTCTTAATATTATTTCACCCAACTTCTTAAACTGGGGAGGGGGAGGAGATGGAGACTTTCTTTTCTTTCAATGCAAGGGATGTAGTGCCAGCTGAATTTTTGCACCTCTGAACTGTTTTGCTGAAGAGAAGTCTAATTGGCTCAGAGGGAGCATTTGGCATTGCAGAATTGACAGCAGTGAGGACATTCAAGAGGCAATGTGAAAATGCTTCTGAGAGTATGTATGACTGAATAGCATGATTCTACTGTTTCTGTTCGATGATAGAGAACATCTCTGATATTTTATAATTCCTTTGTGTTAATAATTACGCATTTCGTATACACTAAGTTCATTCCTGAAGTTCCTACGTACAGTTATCTTTTTTCAATTCTGCTTTTGCAAACCTTTCCCCCCCTTTTATTAATCCCAATTTATCACCCATTTTCTTAGTATCAGTTACCACAATGGTAATCAATGGAATAGAGATTTAACTAAGATAGTGTTGAGAGAATTACAATTCACTCTCAAATGGTTAATGTATTCAGATATCATTATTCTGGGTTAGCATTTTTATACTCTACACTTCCTATTCCTCCTTGATCTGTTACTGTTTTTAATGGCTTTAATCATGTTTTCTACTCAGAGAACCTCAGTTTTTGAAAGGAGTAGAGCTATTATTATCATTGTTATCATCATCTTGGATATATGAAAGAATACTGAAAAGTAACCTATTTAAGTAGACTTTTATGATTATCTTCTTGATGACTTCCACTCTATGAACATGCTGCCACCAGGATACAATTGGCAACTTCTGTTGTTCCAGAAGGTACTTTTTCAAAGGACTTTCTTTTGCTAATGAGAAACAGTGGGGTAACCATTTTTTTTTATACCACCTGACATATTTCAGTGGGGTTCAGGAAAGAGTTCTTAATTGATGGTCATTATATTGATGATTTTGCAGCCTTAATAAATACACAAAGTTAGTGGACAAAGCTATTTCTCTCAGTTATTTTCTCTCAATTATTCTCTGAGCAGAAAGAAACTAGAAAGTCATTATTTAGCATTAGAAAATGATTGTGAAGTACACCACTGCTGTTCTTCCTTCAAAGGTCAGAGAAACCAAAATATGAAATAAGAAACATTCACTCTCGTGTGCATTCTTGCCACATAGTTAAAGAACAGATGTTTCCACATAATTTGTCAAAAGAAGGAAAAAGAGAATAAATTTATTTCTGTCCTTGAGGTGTTTTTTTTTTTTTTAGAGAAAAGGAATTCTGAATGATGAAATAAGAAATCATGAGACTGTTATGGATCTGTGACCTCCATTTATTATATTTAGTAAGAATACATTCTCGAAAACATGTTTGTGAGAAAACATGCATATATTTTAAAAGAATACTGGCTTTTATTTCATTTGTGTAGGCCTTGTATTGTCTTCCTTAGTCAGGACATGGAAATCCTTGCATACATCCCTTTAAAACTTTGGAAAAAAAAATGTTTCTTCTCCAACCTATATGGATGTAAGTCTCTCGCCCAACTCTTTTATTTTGTTCCCAACATTTTTAGCCTAACTGACTTACATAATCATAGAGGCTACTATCTGAGGACCTATAATAACCTTATTTCATCTATTTTGTTGCTGTTGATCCCTTTGGTGCCTGCTTGCTTTATTTCTTTCTTCTTTAATTCTTTTATTTATTTATCTTTAATTTATTTATTTATCTTTAATTCTTTTTAATTCTTTATTTATTTCTTCTTTAATTCTTTACTTATTTGCATATATCTCCCAAGTTTTCTTCCATGCTTTTATTGCTAAGACGCTCAAGACAGTTTAGCGTGGTGGCAAGGTGTTCGACTAGGACAAGGATGACCTAGGGTCAAATCCAGATTCAGTCATAGAATCTTACTTGCTGACTTTAGCCCAGATCACCTCATAGGGTTCTTGTTGTAATGAGAACCTGGAGAACAGAATGCTACACATGCTATCTTGAATTTCTGGACCAAAGACAGGAAATAAATCTGTTGAACAAACACCAAAACAAAACAGGCCTTCTGGGTGTGATAATCTTCCTATCCATTCTGTGCATCTTCTTGAGGGCCTATTTGCTTGGTAAATTGTTGGTAAACTGTACACTTAAGCACTTTTTTTTTTTTTTAGAAAAAGTGTTTTGCTGAAAGGGCTTCTGTTTTATCTAATGTGATGTAACCTTGAACAATTTCCCACCCACACTAAGCAAGTTTAGAAGTTAATGCTGAGGTCAAGGAAATCGAGAAAAGTATAGGAAATAGTGTATTTATCTAGAAACTACAGCATGTTTAAAATAGACTGCATATCAGCAAATACAGCATTATGTCCTCATCATGAAAAGGGACAATGTGATATGGGAACCAAATATATCGGAAATGTTCCTATGCAGCTTACTGTCAGCATATAGAATGTGTCAATGCCTGATGTGGTATATAAAAATTGTATAACCTCTGTTCCTGTAACATATATGCTATCAGAACTAAACATAATTTATCACAACTTGGCTCCATGAGCCTCAGTGAAGGCCCATGCAACAGAATGAAATAAAACCTTTTTCCTCCATCTTGCATTTTTTTGTGCACAGTTCTCCAGAAGTGGTTCCCATATGCAATCCTCCCCTTTGTAAGAACATTGTGTCACAATTTAGCATTTATTTGAATAGGTATTAGGAGGAAAGATACTTCCAACACCAACATCATCCTCTAAGTGTGCAAGATTTGGAGGAAGAACTTCCATTTATTTTTTCCAGAATTCCCAGTTATTTTTTTGTTATTGCTCTGAACTATTATGAAACAATAAAACTGTCAACAACAGTGATGACCTAGGAAGGATTCTGATGTTTTTTTGTACTCTCTTTTGCTTTGGCCCACCTCCTGAATAGAGCTCTAATGTGTCTCTCCTCAGTACCCAGTACTTCTCCGGAAGTTATCTTTATTGAATTTAGTAGGCTGAGGTGCCCATTTGTCATTTATTTAAGTGACAATCAACATTAAGTTCCATGCCACAAAGCTTGAATTAATGTTAATTTATTATTTATTTTAACAAATTAATTAACATCTTTTTTATTTTAATAGCTTGTTCATGTTTACAAGGAACTGAGCTCCACTTAGTTTTAAATTCTTTGAATTGTTCTTAGAAGTAATGATCTTAATAATTGTTAGATGTCATGTGATATATGTTGATTATGTGTTGCCCAACTATTTATATTTCTATCTATAGTTTTAATTTTCCTGTTTTCCTATTTTATGTCTAAACTCTCTTTATTCAACTTATGATAACATTAAATAAACAGTCTGTTTTACAGACTAATGTTAAAACATATATGTTTGTATCTCTGTTTTGAAAATAATTACTAGAAATCTATTAATCTCAATTAAATTTAAACAAATTTTTCATTATTTCACAATTTGAGAATCTAATTGTAAAATTGAAATGTTTGGGGGCAGAATTATCAGTTCTTTTAATATTAAGAGAAATGTCTGTTTCACTTTTTGTTCTTAGAAAAACCTAACATGAATGTTTAAAAAAACATTTCTCTTTTTTATAATTATAAGACATAAAATATCTGATCTGAATATATATGCCAGAACAGAATTATACATTTTTATCAGGTAAGAAGATAGGTAGGTAATTTTCCACAATTCTCTCAAGAAACAGATAATTTATTAATGAACTCATCCTTGTTAAATAAATTAGGCTGCTTAGTTGCTTAGAACATTAAAATCCTGAAATATCTGAGGATCCCATAAATATTTAATCTTTCTTCCCTCTCACATAGAGACCCCGTTCCAGTAGTAGAGGATAAAGAGGACTGTTACGAATGTGGAGGGCAGGAGTGTCTGATCACACTGCCTGGAATTCTGGGAGTTGAAGTCCAGAAGTGTTAAAGTTACCAAGTTGGACAACCCTGTGCAGAGATTCTATCTATCTTAGCTATCTGATTTCTGTTGATAAAACAAAGCCACATAAAGGACACAGCTACCATTTATGAAGAAGAAGCTAATTGAGAGATTCAGATATACTAATGTAGAGATATTGTAACTAATTCCAGTATTTACAGATGTGAAAGGGGATATTAAAGTAAAAATTGAGGGGAAAAATGACCTTTAAACACTGTTATTATAAGCATGGGAAAATATGGTGGGTTTACAATTTTTACATCACTATGATCTCATTTAGGATTATCATATT
Source organism: Hydrophis major (assembly GCA_033807585.1). Taxonomy (NCBI): domain Eukaryota; kingdom Metazoa; phylum Chordata; class Lepidosauria; order Squamata; family Elapidae; genus Hydrophis; species Hydrophis major. The sequence goes on from CM066330.1 coordinate 65,016,495, forward strand.
AACATCACAGATCATGCTTGTAGTTAAGATAATACCAGTAGAACTTACTATTGAGCTGTGGTGGCGCAGTGGTTAGAGTGCAGTACTGCAGGCAACTTCTGCTGACTGCCAGGTGTCTGCAATTTGGCAGTTCAAATCTCACCAGGCTCAAGGTTGATTCAGTCTTCCAGATCAGTAAAATGAGGACCTAGATTGTTGGCGGCTCTGACTTTGTAAACTGCTAAGAGAGGGTTATAAAAGCATTGTAAAGCAATATATAAGTCTAAGTGTTGTTGCTATTTGAATAAAGTTGCATAAGTTTGCAGTATATTCCACATTTAAATGTTTCTTTTCTTGTGTCTTTAGATTAATGTTACAGGGCCAGATAGCATATGCTTACAGTTTGGAAATTTTCTTCCACTTACATTTTTCTTCAATTGGCATACTTCAAGTGAAAGCTTATTGTATCTTACTCAGTATTTTTGGTTTCCCTTTGTCTCCCTCTTTTACTTTATAATCTGTTTGCATATATGTGCATGTGTGTTTCCAAATTATTCATCACTTTGTTTGACTTAGTGAAATATTATGTGATAGAGAAAAAATTAGATGTCTTTGTCTTGCAGAAGACATGCAAATAGAGTTTTTATTATATATTTTGGATTCCATTTTCATTAATATTTAATCAAAATTAGAAGAGAAGGCATAGTAGTTACCAGTTAAGGCTCCTTCAGTGAAAGTGGAAGACATGACATCAATAATATGCCATCATTTCTTCTGGTATGCATTTATTAATTAAATTGCCTGAAAGGGTTAAGAATTAGAGGATTTGTGAAATAATAGTTTTAGTCATTTATTCAACAATTATTATTATTTTATTTAAAGATGCATTGTTTTTACAGAAATAAATATTCAGATGCAATCCAAATTTATCATATATTTTTCATCATTAAAATGTACAGATTATGTGTAGACTTGAAATCCAGGAATTACATAATACAATATAAAATGAGTCATGCAAGAAAAATATGTAGGAGGAATGATTGTAAGTTTTTCTCATACTGTTACCTTCATAGCGGTTTACCTTTCTCTCCTATCTGAACAATCCGGTCTCTGATTGGAGCAACTTGTATCATCATGTAGTACATGTGGTAGAAATATTTTTTATGGAACTTAAAATATCCTGCCTGTTTAAACAACCCCTTAAAATATCTAGCTTGGCAACTATCAATTAAAGGTCAGCCTACCACACTTAAAATTTTTCAAAGTACAACAACCAAATCTTAACTTGCAAACTATTTTACAGTAGTAACAAAATAGTATCTTGTTATATAAATAAGTCAGATGTAGTGGTTAAGACAGGGGTGTTAAACTTGCATCGTCATGGTGATGTCATGTGATATATCGGGATTTTTTCCCCCCCTTTGCTAAACTGGGCAGGGGCGGGGTCAGCATGTGATGAATCCAGTCCATTGGCTGTGAGTTTGACACCCCTGGATTAAGGCATTAGGCTAGAAACTGAGAATCGATGGGTACTAGTCTAGCTTTGAGCACAAAACCAATGGGTGACTATGAGCCGATCACTCACTCTCAGCTCTGTGAAGGAGACAATAGCAAAACATTTCTGAATCTTGCCAAGACAATTTCAGGAACTGTCCAAACAGTTTCCAATAATCAGATATGATTGAACAGAGCATATACAGAACATAATATTCTATGCTTCCATTGTGGAATCAATTAAACAATACAGATAAGAGTAAATGATGTCAATATCTCAGGGAACATGTGTTCATTTTACTTCTGTGGAATTGTAATAAAACCTCTTTTATAGTTCATATTAAGTACCAGTCAAATGTATTGCTTCCATTGTAAGATTGAAGAGAAACTCTCTTTACCCCACTCAAAAAACAACAATGAATTTTAGGCAGAAAAAAACTCTGTTCTTTGCTTCCTCTCTATTATTTTATTTAATCAATTTAAACAGCCATACATCTTGTCAGTTGTGGCTCTGGGTGGGGAACATAAGATTAAAAACTAACAGATCAACAGAAAAAAAGGGAAGTAATGCAAAAAGAGTATAATGATCAATCTATTCAAATCCATATAAAAATTAATCATACTTAAAAATCGTATTGGCATGCTCTCAACTGGTCACTTGTCTATGTCAGAACACTCACTGAGAGATTGAGCTGTAAATCTCTGTAGCCTTCTTTCTTGCTGCAATCTGGACCACCATGATTGCCTCAAAATGGATTGAGCTGTTGCATGAAACTGTAAGGTTGAAGAAGCTGTATTATTTAATCTCCATCAAAACATGAAGCTGTGCATTTCATTATTCAGGCTCTGACCTCTTGGTTTGCTCAGGTTTTTGTTCTTTATTTTCTTGTTGGATTCCTGTAAATCAGGTTTCCCTTTATATCTGGACTTCTTTCTTTTTTTCATTTGATCCTGCTTATCCAAATTTGTATCAGTAAGGGCATATTCATTAGACATAGGTGAATACATTCAGCTGTCTGCTCTACAAGTGATATCACACATATGTAACAATTGTATCTTCAGGTTGAAGTCAGCTTTTGGTGACTTTTGTGAGCACAATCATGTAATTTTCTAGCCTACACTAAGGAAATGTTTGGCCTTTGCCTTCTGCTAAGATGGTTTTGATTTCTTTGTGTAGCATTCTCTGATCCCTATAGTCCTCAATACAGCAGGTTTTTGCATGTTTCTAATGGAGTCAAAGAGATTCTATGTGCATTGATTGTATGATTGTTTCTCTCTATTATTAAAATGAAGACAAATGTATTTGAACGTAGAGCAAATTAGAATAATTAGAATAAAATACACAAGCCTAAGGGCTCCAATAACCTCACATCTTTTAGTATTATCCCAGTATTGTACTGTCAGTACATCTTGAATAGTTTGATAAAGGGGGATATAGACACCAGTGTAGTAAAAAATGACTGACTATATAGAATGAATGATCATGCCTGCAAAGAATATGTTGCCATGAAGGAAACAGTACTAATTCCCTAATAAGCTTTTACAATGAACTATTTTTTATCTTACTAGGCTATCTGATTATTTTATATTTCTATGAGCTGTTATGAACATAGGTAGAAAATCAATATCAGCAATAATGTATCATATTAACAATATTTAATAGCAGAGTTTATGAATTAGTTAAGGAGGAAAAATTGGGAAGCACATTCTGATACAGTGAATCTAACACCTCAAATATTGAAGACAACCAATTACACGTGAATTCAAACCAACAACTATGCTGAATTAATAGGATTCATCCTGCACATATACCAGATAATAAAGTTAAGAGCAGAGGTAACTAAGAAAAAGAAAAATGGGTCCTGTATGTAGGTATCAGTTTATATATATATGAACAGTTTACAATAGATCATGTTCTCAGTAACTATTTGAACAAAGGAGAAAAATGAAGAGGTTTTATTGGCTGAATATAAAAGCCGTACCTCTGGATCTGAAAAGACTGAGTTTTATTTTAGTATAGGTAGTTGCCTAATCCTTTTTTAGCACAATCATTGGTACCAATGATGCTAAATTTGATGTGCTAAAAAGGGATAATGGAACTTGAACATATTCAGAGACTGATTGAGTAAGCTTGGTTGCTGTCGCAGATGTCTTCTTTGCTACACATTATGTAGAAAATTTAATAAGGGCCAGAATGTACAGAATGCATTTCAAATGTTTTAATTAAGATCCACTTAAATAATGAGAAATCATTACATTACTGTCTTTGAAGGAGCAGAGAATCTGTTAAACTTTCCTCTAGAGTAATTTTGATTAAAAAGCAAATTGGGAAATGCATGTACGGAAGCTAATTGGAATAAAAAGAATGCATCAGCTAATTCATTATTATTTCAGAATTATTTGCCCAGTTTTCCTTGAAAAATCCTTGGACTGCTTTTTTTTAAAAAAGCTACATTTAATTGGTTGCACTAAGTGACATTTAATTTTCCTTCAGTCAACATAACTTGACCCCACAATTATCATCCAGAAAGTATCTGTTTGAAATGTGGCTGTATTGCAGTTCTTCTATTTTTTTTTTTTTTGCAAGTGTTACTATTTATTTCTAGATAATTTTTATCTTTCTTTTTATAGCTACAGTTCTGCAATGTAGAGTAGTTTTTTCTTCAAAATAAAATTTAGCCTAAATACTTAATTCATTATAATACAGCTTAGTTTCCCTTTAATGCCTTTGAATTCCCTGGACATATGCATTGCTAAGATGGTAATATGAACCTTGGTTTACATTTTTTTAAAATGAGGCTTAAAAGTGACATGTGGTGCTGTTTAGATAAAGATTCTTGATAAAAAAGCAGATCATTCAACATTATAGGGCTGCAACTTTACCTATAAATATCAAATAATGACATGATGTGTAGTATACCATTGGTTTTATCACTCAGGCTTGCTGAATGGCATTTTACATTTCTTACTGACATACACCTGTTGGGTTGAGGGACATGAAAGTTGATCATCCGTTAACACTTATGCTATTTCCACAGTGTATCAACATTTTGCTGTTCTACCCTACTTGCAGCAGCAGCTGCCCTCTGCTTTTGCTGTGGTTGAACTCATCTTAATGGACTGGCTTCACATTTCTTTATAGCCAAAGGGCTTTCAGTTCTATTATTAAACTATAAAGAAAAGAAAAAAAGCTTACTACAGTACTTGCTCAGATGGTTGTAAGGAAAGCCCAAGCAAGAGATGTGTCTCTTAATGGTTATAGCATTATGGACCCAGAGTTGCACAACTTGACTTAATTATGTTGTTCTCCATACAAAATAATGTAATCAAGGAACTTTTGAGTTCCTCTGAGGAACTTTTTAAAAAGGCAAACCAAATATTTGCACTAAGACCAATATGATACAATACGACTCTGTTCCTACGACCAGGTACATGGATGTTAACACATGGATGTTCTTTATCCTATACCTACTGTACTTACAGACAAGCATATAGCAGTAGAGTGGTCAAATTAATGCAGACCTGTGGCCCAATAAACAGAAGTTCAATTATAACCTTCTAGCAACTAGTTTTAAATATTTAAATGATGGAGAGAACTTAGAAAGATATATATATATATATATATATTAATCATTTCGATCAGTTAGAGTAAGCTGAAAGGGACTTTGGAAATCTTACTAATTTTTGATAAGTGGGTGTCTAGTTTCTTCTTAAAAACCCCCAGTGATTTCTATATCTAGTGATATCAGTATCATTATCACAATATCACTATAACTGCTATAGTGCTATCAATATCTTGTAATTAAGATTACCAGTTATTCATAGCCAAATTATCCCTAATTCTCTTTTTAAAATTGATCTTCATCAACTCCATAGCTCACTTGTGAATTTCAAAAACAGATGTTTCCATTGATTGGTCTTGAATCTTCCTACATTTAGTTTTGTGGGATCTACTCATCTTCAAACATTGTAGGCAAGAAGAAACAGTAACAACAAAAACTTCACTTTGTCCACATTTTTCATTTCATACTAGATAGAGAAATAGAGAACACTATTTTGTTATCTACTTTTCTTCTAAAGTAAAGTTTTAAACCTTTCCTCTAAAATTTTGGGTTGCCATTTTCAACCTCTTATATTGCTCTACTATACTCAGAAGTTGCAACACAATACATCAAAATATTATAATCAAATTTTCACAGAAATTTATTTACAATCCTTTGTCTAATGATCCCTAACATAAAATTCATAGATAGAAAACTCGAATGGTATTTTCACTGAGCTTTCCACATGATTCTGAGACTGCATTTGTTAACATAAAACTAAATTGAAATTCATTCATCCAGTTCTTCGAACTTTTCAAGCTTGAATAATTTAATGTCATCAACAAACTTGGCTTTTTTATTTGATCATCCTTAGTGTCCTTTATAAACAATTTAAAAAAGTATTGGTTTTGATGCATTTTCATGAGAACTCCACTTTGTATATCATTCTTAATGGCACAAATGAACCCATGTCCACATTCCCACACATATATATTTGAGAATATTAAAATCCATTTCTTAATATATTTATTTGAATGCTTCATATTCCCTGGAAAATCTCATTTACATATATAAATTGACTAATTGAATAAAAATTGGCACTTGTTAAAAACAATGTGTTTTGTTTGCAAGGTTTCAAATATTGCTTGAAAATTTTTAAGAAATCAGTTTTAGAGAGAAGTTTTTCTACACTAGCAGCATAGATGGAACAGTTTGATTTGTCCTAGGAGACATTACTTCCCTGTGCTGTCAAGTACCACACACAATACAAGCATGATTAGATGGTCAGACTGAAGAATGAACTGATTTCAGGCTTGTAGGATCTACCTTGATTTTTCCTAGAACCCTATGCAACACCAACCAAAGGCAAGTACAAAATAGTAGCTTGGGGACTTTGACTTAGAATTATAAACCAAGCAGTTCTGGAAGAATGTCCATCCTGGGAATTCATTTATTTTCTTCTACATACCTGAACTTTCCTTCTTTTTACTCTGGAAAGTCATCTTCTATTTCTCTGCGTAGCCATGATGATTACTTTAGAAACCCACTAGTACAAGTTGTCACCAAATCCTTTGGGGTTGATGAGCATATTTGATATTTTGGAAAGGCGTTGGGGCACTTTCAGCAAGTTGTCATAAAGGGCATAACTAGACAACAACCACCTATTTATATGGAGGCCAAGTAACAAGGTTGATTTCTATAATTTTCTTGAAATTTGTAGGATGATTTTACTACTTTTTCATATGTTTTGACATTTTGGAAGTGGACAAAAAAACCCTTTGTTTGTTTGTGTGTTTGTAAAATTTATTAGCCACACATTATCACAGGTAACCCTGGGCAGATTGCAATCTTAAAAAAATAAAAACTGCACAAGTGCTAATAAACATAGATAAAATATTGTGAAGATCCAAATACTGACCCCAATTAAAAGATGGGAGGGTGGGAGCAGGATAGGGAGAGATGGGATTTGTTATTAATGTATCAACCACTTCTACTGTGATACTCCCCCATTGGATCCCCAAGCTAACTGGCTGAGAGAGGTCTTTAGGGTCTTATGGAAGGTTAGAAGAGTTGGAACGGACCTCACTCTGGAGGGCAAGTTGTTCCAAAGGGCAGAGAAGGTTCTTTTCCTGGAAATCATCAGCCAGAATACTCAGACCGATGGGGTTCACAGCATGCCACCTCTGCCAGCACAAATGGAATGGGGCAATCCCATTGCGATGAGGCATTCAATTATGGGGCTCACACCACCCTCAATTGCTTTCCCAAGAAAGTTCTAAAGTCTATCTGGGGATCTTATTTATAGAAATACAGGTCATACTTTAGGTTGCAACATGCTTATTTATTATTTATTATTATTTATTATGCATTTATAATTACAAGAATACTATAATACAAAACTAGGTAGGGCAAGGGGTTCCAAGGGTATATGTCAAACACATGAATGTCCATGGGTGCCATGTTTGAGATTAAGGTACAAGCTGATGAAAACATTTCTCTCCATCCTGATATCCCAGACCATTGTCTCCCAGTGAATAGAATATTTCTCAGAAAAATGAGCAGCACTACTAACTGTAATAAATAAGCCACACTGTGGTTTCATGTATATGGTAAAAATAGGGACAAAATAGACTTCTTTAGGATTCAATAGTAGAGATGTAAGGGAGCATCATCATCTGTACTTCCTCTCTCTAATATCTACACAAAACCCAATGGGGACGAATCCTATTAAAGAATGAGTATGATAGCTGGCAGATTAATAACATTTAAAATTACATGAAAATTTAATGATGCTATAATCAATTACTTGAGCATATAAGAAGGCTATTTTTTTTCCTGTGGTGCTAAGACATATAGTTTTAGCAACTATATGGACTAGTCCCAGCAATTTTGTTGGCAAGTTCTCAGAAGTAGCTTGCCATTGCCTCCTTCCTGGGGCTGAGACAGTAGCTCAGAGTCATTGAGTTGGCTTTAGGCAAACATGGACCTCACTGTCTCCTATTTTCTAGCCTGGTGCCTTAACCATTACACCATATAACCATGTTATAATAGGATATATTATCCTTTCAAATGTTCAAGTGGAGATACATATACTTTGATATCATACTCTCAATATTTTTTTTAAATCATGTTGGAAAATGGAAATGTGCCAACACACATGTACAGGTGAAACTCGAAAAATTAGAACATCGTGCAAAAGTTCATTTATTTCAGTAATGCAACTTAAAAGGTGAACCTAATATATGACTTAGACTCATTACATGCAAAGCAAGACAGTTCAAGCTGTGATTTGTCATAATTGAGATGATTATGGCTTACATGTAATGAGTCTATGTCATATATTAATTTCACCTTTTAAGTTGCATTACTGAAATAAATGAACTTTTGCACGATATTCTAATTTTTCGAGTTTCACCTGTAGTCCATTTATTTTCACATTGCTCCCAAATAAGCTAGAATAAGCAGAAGAAAGCAGTTTAGCATAAGTCTAAATTTGGTTATAAAGGTGTTCTAAATATAAGAAAAAAATCTGCTGCAAATTGTCATATCTTCCAAAACAAAATTCTTAATGCTTTTGATATCCAAATAAGACAAATTTAAAAAGCAGAAGCAATTGAAAGTAAATCTTTTTTAAATCAATGATTATTACTTGTAAATGTTTTCAAACTCAAACTGGACTTAAGTCTGGAGAAATTCAGTCCAATTAGTTTTCTTTCTCCCTCTCTATGACTCAGAGTTTTTCATGATTGAATGCAATCCTGCCAATTGTTCAGTCCTTGATATTGTCATGATAAGGGTACCTTCTTGCAAAACTACTTTTTCTTCTGATACTGTCATGCCCCTGGTGGAGACTGACTCTGAGGAAGAGGAGGAACAGCCAATGGGGAGTGGAAGTGTGGCTCCAGAGGTGGTGGAGGAGGCTGGGGAAGGACAGAGGCTGGCTGAGCAGTCAGAGGAGGGACCCAGGCCCATCTCCTATCCATCCTAGGGCACGCAGGGAGGAGAGGATCAGGAGAAAACGTGGTCTACTCAGGAGGAGAGGGCCATGATCATGGGTTGCAGGTGTGAGATCTGCAAAAAAGTTTGGACCTGCGTCCTAACAAACGCTGGAGACAAATTAGTGTTTTATTCCTGGATGAGGTTTATCTTGGTTGGTTCTTCCAATGGACTATACCTAGTTATTTTTTTGAAATTTGTAATTAATTATCCTGTTCTGTCATGGAACTTTCTTCAGTGTGGTTTGTTTTTGGTTTTTGCTTTGTTATCTTCCCTTTGAATTTGAACTGTATTTCTTTCATTTGGAATGTTATTTTGAAAATAGTTTAATCCTCAACTGTGAACAATTAAACAATGAAGCCAAGTTGAAGGCATTAAAGGACCTTTATTTACATTTTGGTTTTTGTTATATTTTTGATACACTCCAGGTCATCATAGATACTTAATCATATTTACCTATTTGACGATTGCACAGTATCTTTTGAACATATTTTTGAGTCATTCGTACCGATTCTCACTTCATTTCAAATTGAGGCTGATTTAAATAGTACTCTCTAACTGATGGTATTTTTATAAAATTGTAGGTGTTGTTTTACATTTGTGTTACAGCAAGCTCTAAAATCAGCTATTTATAAAGCATCAAGTACAAAGGGTTAGTAGCCCATGAAAATATACCTCTCTGAATTATCTCATGTTTATATACTTTCTGTCATTTTTATTCATCATAATGTTACTGGTTCTTTTCATGGTTATCTGAAATATCTTCCAGACATTTACTTGTTTGGATTGATTTTAAGTTCTTAAATGTTGGTTTGGGGGACCATTGTCAAGCTCACTGAGGCTGATTCAATTATACAGAATCCCTTTTGAATGGAAATAACCTAACTGTGTTTTCTCTCCAGAGAAGCTCATTTTGTGCTATCTTGATTGCTTCTCTGGCCCTGGTGAATTCAGCATATATATATAAAAAAAATGTTCATTATATGAGCAGTCCCTGAAAGCAAGAAGGCTTACTTTCAGAAGTTGTGGATGCTCCTGCGGTATCTGCTATCCCGCATCAGATGGGCGGCTCATGATAGGGAGCGAAGGAGAGAGAAACGACAGAAGGCGAAGTTTCCTCGGGATGAGCGCGCCCCAAATGTCTTGGCACACGCTCTTTTATTGTGCTTTTTTACAAGAAAATGATTTAATCAAAGCTCAAGTCAAATAATTCCATCAGGATGTGCATGTTTACAAAGCTGCATACCAGACAGATCATTTACAATGTGGATAAGCTTATTAACAACCGTCTAGCTCCTTGTCCCTTGTACGTGCCTTGCAAAGGTCACTGAAGAGACAGAAGTTAATGATTACACATGAATGATACATAATTGCAAGCACATGAATGATACATAGTTGCAATGATACATAGTTACAACATGCTCCATCATTGGAGGTTTTTAAAAAGAGATTGGACAACTATTTCTCTGAAATGGCATCGTCTCCGGCTTGAGCAAGTGGTTTGGCTGAAAGACCTTCCAACTCTGTTATTATTATATTGATATTATTTTTATTATTTTTCTACTACTTGTAAGCTGGCTACAATGATTGTATTTTTAGATATGATTTTATTAAATAATTTTTGCTTGAATAAAAGTAATGATAAAATATAAAAGAGAAAATTAAGATAAAAGATAAGCAAATTTATTTTGCATTCTTTTATCATAGAAAATGTTCTAATAAATATTTCTTTGGACAGAATTAACTTTATTCATTAAATTTCTATAGCTGCCCAACTCAACCCACTGACTCTGGGCAGCTTACAGTTCTAAATTCTAAAACAATAAAACAATTAAAAACAATAAAACAGTAAAAACATCCAAAAAATAAATAGAAAGAGCAGCTAAGAGAATTAACTAACAGTAAAGCCAAGAAACAGGTTGCTTAACATAGATTGAGCCCCAGGCCTGGGTACATAACCACGTTTTTAAAGTCTTGTGAAAAGCCATCAGATTTGGTACCATTCTAATATTCCATAAACTGGGGGTTGAAGTAGAAAAACATCATAATCTAGTCCCTATCAGTTCTTTGATCGATGTTATCTACAATATATTGGATCCAACTGGATATAGAGACTATTGGAAAAGTATTCTCCAGGTAACCAGATCTCAAGCCATATAGGGCTTTAACGGCGACAATCAGCACCTTGAATAGTACCTAGAAACACCAACTACACCAGTGCAGCTCACACAATAATAATAATGTTACATGTGCATTAGAGGTGGTATTCAGCAGGTTCTGACCAGTTCTGCAGAACTGATAGCGGAAATTTGGAGTGGTTCAGGGAACCGGCAAATACCATCTCTGACTGGAGATTTTACAGTAGCCTTCCCCTGCCATGCCCACCAAGCCACGCCCACAGAACCAGTAGTAAAAATAATTGAATCCCATCACTGATGTACATATAGCTGGCACCATTTACCACCTGTGAAGCTGCATTTGTACTACTTATTTTTGAATGCTGTTCAAGTGCAGCCACAAGTAGAGCGCATTACAGTAAGTGAGTGGTTACAAAGGTATAGGTAATAGTGAGCCAGACATCCTGCTCCAGAAAGGGGTGCAACTGGTGCACCATCTAAGATGTATAAAGGCGCTCCTAGCCACAGTTGTTGCCTGTTCCTCAAGCAGGAGCTGTGAGTCTAGATCTCTAGGAGGACCGCCAAATTGTGCAGCAGTTCTGTCTGGACAATGTTATACCATTCAGAATGAGAGATGGAAGAGTCTTGTTTCCAGAAGGTCCAAATACCCACAACAACTCAATTTTGCTAGGTTTGGGTCAAAGCCCACTTCACCCTTCCCAGATCTGAACAGCCTCCACACTGGTGTAGGACATCCACAGGAATAGATATATAGAGCTGGATATTTCACCCCAAATCAATGGATCATCTCACCCAGTGACCTCATGTAGATGTTAAATAGGAGAGGATGGAGGACAAAGCCCCAAAGCTTCTGCAAACTAGGAGTCATGGGATGGACCTCCCCCCCCCCTTCATCAACACCAACTAGAATTGATAGCAGAGGAAAGAGGAGAACCAGCACACCAATTGCTGCTCACCTACATATCTCATAAGGATACCATCAGTGCTAGTGAATGTCACTAAGAGGTCAAGAAAAGACAGGGTGGAAGTACTTTCTCTATCCCAATCTCACCAGAGGTCAACCATAAGTGTGATCAATTCTGTCACAGTCCCAAACCCTGGCCTGAACCCTGACAGAAAGTGGTTAGGGTAACTACTGTGCATTCTGTGGTTGCCATGCAACCATTCTGTCCACTACCTTCACTAAAAAGGGAAGGTTATCAAATGGATGAAAACTGTCCAGCTTGGTTGGGTTGAGCGATGGTCCTTTGATGACAGAGCAATGGTCCTTTGATGACAGGAACTATTCCCTCTTCCAAGGAGGAGTTAATTACCACACAGACACAGTGCCATGTCTCCACATGCACAGCCTTAAAAAGCCAGGAGGGGAATAGTTCTAATATACAAGTGATTGAATTAGCAGCTCAGAGGGCCCTGCCTATTTCTTCAGGTTCCACAGGCTTCTATTGATGCCCACATCCAGATCTTCATTCATTTCCCTGGTTGTTGTTTCCAGCTTATTTTCTTCATTTTTCCCCTCAGTTTGTTGAAGTTCTTCAATTATTTGTATTGCAGATTCTTCTAATCTTTTATTCATTTTGTCTTCTATATTTGCAAATCTTTCAGCCAGTAAAGTTGTCACTGATTTTATATTCTTTCTCCATTTCTCAACGTTATTTGTAACATCCCTGGTGTAATGCAGTTTAATGATCTTTTTCTCACTTTTCTCACTGCTTCTCTGATAATAGCCATCTCTCTCTTTCACCCTTCTCTCCCTCCCTATTATTGAATTTGTTCAACAAGGGAAAGTAACTGCCAAAGATAGCTCTTCTCACTTTTTTTTTCTTTTCCTTTTCTCTATCATCTTAACTTATTCATCCTATTCAACATGTTCTGCAGTTTTTGCTCTTTAACAACAGTTCCTTGATTTTTTATTTATTTATTTTTGCTTATAAAAATCCCCTAATCATTTCACTTGGAAAACCTGGACAGTATACTTAATATTTAAATTAACAAAACCCAAATTTAGACAAAACCATTAATCATTTTAATTTTTTCATAGTTTTTGCTGCAGATTATTATTTAATCCTTGTACATATGTCTTTCACTTTATTCACATTCTGGATCATAGGAATATTCACCAGGAGGTGTAATTTCTCAGCTGCTCCAAAGATCTCGTAGCTTTTATGTAGTTATAATACAAATGCATTTTAGAAAGTGGAATTAGATCAGTTCCAGTGTAATCTGTTGAGGCTGGGACATGATCCTTCTTTCTTGGCTTCTGGTACTCTTTAATTTCAGTCACCTGCAGGATTTCTGCAAGCTTCCTCACAAGAAACTGTCTCCAAAGTGTATACGGGTACTCTCTTTTGCTTCTCTTATCCAGAGAAGCTATGTTCACTATCTGGTCATGCGATGTGCTGGCTCTTTGAAGATACATCAAGTCTTCACCTGAAAAACATATGATGGCAATGATCTTGAACATGATACAGATGTGAAATTAAGGGGGAAAAATAGCTGCTGATGTAATTTGAACAGGTCACACAGACCTTCTGAGTCACTATTTTTTTCAAGCCTTTTTATTTTATACTCTGGTTCCTTTTTTCATTTTTTGAGATTAGTATGGAAAAAAATCTGTTCTTCTCAATGTTTTATTTCTATGTTTAATTTTATCTTTTTAATAACACTTCAAATCTCAACTGAGATTTTTCAGTTATGAAGAAGACTGATGCAGTTGTGTCTATCACTCACATTCTGATTCATATCCTATATCAGTTGTCAGATTGCATCTCAGATATTTTGGGCAATTATTTACATTAAATAATAGACACTATATGTGTGTTTGTGTGGGGGTGGGGGGTAAGGTTAATTGTAGAGCAGCGATAAATACTTAGTCCAATCTTACTGAAAGGTAAATCTAAAGAATAACATTACTGTTTAGAGAAAATAAAGTTAATATTTTTGGAATACTTTTATGCTGAATAATACAAGAAGTGGCTGAAAGAACCTAAGCACTTAAAGTAAATAATGAATAATACTGGTGTCTTTTGAATAACCTCCTTCATTCTGTCTTATTTCTGATTTTGTTTTCTTCTTTATCAATAATCAGTCAATATTCTTCTGATAAATGGACACACTCTGACCTCACTAATTGTATTCCCTTGTCTCTTTCTTTCACTTCATCAAATGTGATGTCCAGGGATGACATACATCATCACAATCAATTCAGTAAAATCCAGACCAAAGTATCCTTGCAATTGTTGCATCCTGAATCATGTCTGTACAATTTGCTGGTGATGGAAAATTGTTTGAATAAGAGACTGCGGGCTCAGAATTAATTACACCTTAAAAGGACTGTTAAAAATGTGTTTAGCAAAAGCATAGAGAGAACTTGACTAGGAGGGAGTTGAATCATGTTGTAATGGACAATGATCTGAAATAAGAACCTCATATAAAGATTTTGATCAGTAGAAGCAAGTAGCACCATTTATGGAAAAAGAAGCAAATCTCATCTTTTACTCCTCATGTCACTTTTCCATATGCTATATACTGTAAATTTTAACTTCAGAATCGTATATGTTCTTCAGTGCTCAAAGCATTTATTTTCCTCCTCCTATTTTACTAGTTGTTTTCTTTTAAAAATGCCCCTTCTAATATTCTAAATAGGTTTATCTGCTGTAAGTCATGCATCACTTTTGTAAAACTTTACAAATTGCTTTATGCAAAAAATAAAAACAAAAACCTCGGTATGAAAGTAACTGGTATTTATGAAGACCAGAAGTGAAGATGTTTTGCTAACACTGTATGTCAGAAAAAGTTTCTTTCAGAATGCTCTAAGAAGTGGATGCTGATCATGTTAATTGAGAAATATAGAATTTTAATTTTAAGACATTGAAAGCCTGTCCTAATCTATTTATATTATTATAGAGTAATGTACAGAGAAAAAAAGTGTATGTGTGTATGTATCTAAACCATGACAATTGTGAAAATTGCTGAGAAAATATGAAGCTGACTTATTTCAAGATATTTTGATAATACATTGTTCCCTTGTCATGTCCTTTTATTTTCCTCTTCTTGGCATTAAAAAACTCAAAATAGTATTCGCAAAATTCTTCAGAGTATTTTTTTACAGCAGTGGGAACATTGCTAATTTTATAATGAGCCCACCCATGGTAAGTGTAAAACAAAATAACAACAAAAAAGTGAATCAAGTGTTTTAAACACAGAACTGTGCTTTTAAAAAGAACTTTTACTGAAAACCCAGCAAATACAGTTCTAACATTACGTTAGAAGTGCTAGCCTTTGGAGATCAAAGTAAACTCTAATATTTTTTGTTGTGAATTAATAAAAGTACTTGAATAAAGATTATTAAGAGCTTGAAGTAAAGTGCAGGGTTCTGGCCCTGCACTTCTGATTGGCCGATAATAGCGACATCGGATTGGTCCGTTCAGGAGAATCTGATTGGCTATTAACGAGCCTCTCCCATTGGTTAACGGAGCTAGCGCTCCCTGTGTTTTCATTGGTTAAATACTCAAGAGTTTGCCTATATAAAGGGGGCCGTTGCGGCCATAGAGCTGAGCTGTTACACATGTAAATAAAGAGTTTGAAGTTCACTGTTCACCGGCTCGTCTCCTTGGCACAGAACGTAACATTTTTAGTACTCTGAGTAGCAATTATTCATTGAAGTGCTACATCTTAATTGCTATCATAAGTGCATAGAAAGCAAATACAGTTATTTAAGTCATTTAGTGACTATAAATCAGTAATGCAGTTGTAAAACAGGAACCCCCTTAGTTAAGATGGGCCTTTAAAAATCTATGTTTTATTCCTCAAATAAACTACTGGCAAGTTCTTCAAATGATCCCAATTCAAAGATATGCTGGCTCTAGAAAATTTAAGATGAGGTATAAGTAATTTCTGGGGACAGAAATTATCCTCTGCTACTGGGATGCATTTTTATTGGCTGGCTCATTTTCCCAAAAGTTGCCATTCGAGATGTCAAGTCATAAAAAAAAAGTTAGGAAAAAAAAAGGATCCATTAAACTCTCTTCCAGACCATGAACCATACATGTCGTGCTGGCACTGAATTAACTAAATCTAAATGTACCCCTAACTAAAGTTACCATGCATCTAATGGATTTTTTATTATTATTAAAACAGAAAATGTGCCATGACATTATTTACAGGTGCAATGGAATGTAGAAATGACCTTGGGAAACACAAGAAAGATTTGCAGTCCAGACAATCATTTGATAAACAAAATTTAGTCAGAAAGAACATCTCAGAAGGGATCCTCCTTAGTTTTAAGGAGTGTAAAAGTGAGAGGGTGAGTTGCAAGGTTCTATTAATGTAAACCAGGGTTCCACAAACTTGGCAATTTTAAGACTTGAGGACTTCAACTCCCAAAATTCTCCAGCCAGCTATGTACTCCTCCATGGGAAATGATGTATACCTTAGACTTGTAGGTTCTAAGTACAGTTGCAGAACCATGGATAACTTTAGGAACAACTTCACAAGTTCTCCGCTTCAGCTGAAACTTTTGACCCTTTTCCTATGCCAAATTATACCTGAAAACTTTCAAAGGATAATTCTCTGGCCTGAACTGTTAGTCAGCTCCTTCTATGTGCATTGATTTTGATTGATGAATGTTATAGTTGAAAGAAGAAAGCATCTGATGTACCTCCGAGGATTTTTTTTGGGGGGGAGGGGGGGATTATCATATGGAAATGATAATGCCTCTTTGCACTGTGAGCCTGGATTTGGCTTATTATCTAACTGATTTGCACTGTGGGGCATTTTCTTGATCCTGGGATGGAATGTGCACCTGGAGAATCAGTAGAGGGAAGTCTTGGCAGCAGAGAGCTTTCCCAAGGAGGAGACAATGCATTCCAGAGAAAAGTTAACATTAAGAGACTTCAGTCCTGAGCTGCATGGGAGAGGAAGAAATTTAGAGAAGCCACACTCTAGAATCTTTCAGGATACATCTAATACAGGGATGTCAAACTTGCGGCCCATGGGCCAGATGTGCCATGCATTGGCCACTCCCACCCCCAGTTTCACAAAGGGGAAAAAGTTGTGATATGTCATGTGACAACAATATATCATCACGAGCTTGATACCCCGATCTTATAGGTTAGAAAGTTACAGTTTTAGTTTGGCAAGATTCTGTCCATTA
This sequence comes from Hydrophis major, assembly GCA_033807585.1. Lineage (NCBI taxonomy): Eukaryota > Metazoa > Chordata > Lepidosauria > Squamata > Elapidae > Hydrophis > Hydrophis major. The sequence continues at coordinate 65,033,798 of CM066330.1, forward strand.
GATAGAAGGGAATGCGTTCAATTAGATTTCACTATGTCATCTTTAGACTTTGGCCTGACAATCCAGACGGCAGTTTTTCTTTTCTGTCAGAGTCCTTTTTTTTTTGTTCCTATCCATCTTTCTAATTACATTGTATCATATAAGACAGAGAAGGAGAAAAATAATTTAAAATGAGACCAAGGATATCAGTATATTAAAGATGAAGTAGCAAAACATTATGTGAGGGTTATTATTATTTGCTTTTTTTTGTCCATGGTTATGAAGAAAAAAGTTGTAGACAGAATTTTAAAGAATGTATGAAAGAGGTGAAATATAAAACATTAAAATCAATATTAAGAATCAAATATCATAGAGCTAGAGTTGGGAAGTAATATAGGACTGTTTTTGTGTATGTGCACATTTTTCTCTCTCTCTCTCTCTCAATACACACACACACACACATATATATACTGTATATGTGTGTGTGTGTGTGTGTGTGTGTGTGTATGTATATATATATATAGAGAGAGTACTGTGTGAAAAAAGTTGCATAAAGTTTTTTTTTTCAGATTGCTATCATCTAGAACAGGGTTTGCCAACCTTTTGGACCTCAGGGACCACCAAACTCATATTTTTAAATCCCATGGACCAGAGACCCTGGGAAAATCCCCAAAAGTCAGCAGGAAAATTCCCCACCCCGTTTTCCTACTGATTGATCATTCTTTATTTGGGATTGCAGGATACCATCTCCAGCTCCGTTCTCAGGGGGAGAGAGGAAGAGAGACTTTTGGCTTCATGCAAGGAAAGCAGCAGAAGCAGCAGAAGTCCTTCTTTCTCTCCCTGAAACTCCTCCAGAAATGAGTCTTTGTGAGACTTGTTGCACTGGCGCAGCCTCTTGGAGCAGGATACCATGCAGGGTTCCAAAGACTCATTTCTGGTGGAGTTTGGGGGCAAGTAAGAAAGACTTTTGCTGCTTTCCTTGCATGCAGCCAAAAGCATAAGAAGAAAGAAGTGGAGAGAAGCAGCCCAGTGGTCAGGTGACGCACATGGGGTAAATCCCCCCCCATCCTTTCTCCCCTCCCTCACTGCCTCTTGTTGTTCACAATGCAAGTGACACAAGCCTTGTGTTCCTGCGGGCCATGTGGGTGACACAGCCTTGTGTTCCCATGCAGCCTGGATTAATTGCTTTCATGGATGCTTTGGGGATGACATTTCTCTGTGGACCACCAAAATTTTCTCATGGACCACCAGTGGTCCCCAGCCCACTGGTTGGTGACTACTGATTTAGAAATTGTGGGTTTCAATTCTTACTAGAAAACCCATGACCCATTTGGGAATGATTTTTTTACTTTCCCATTGACTTTGCTTGCATGTAGATGACAGGGATTTTTGGAAATCATAAATATGTGATTACAACTGAGTATGGTGGCATTGTAGTCACCACAAGTTTGCAAATACAACCTATCTGAGGATTTTTGAAATCTCATTTCAACAGCAGTAATGGATCCCAGATTTGTACATAACTATTTGATTTAGAATATTTGATGTAATTAGAATCAAAAATTGTTTTCTTATGATGCACTGTTTTATCTAATTGAACGTTACAAACAGCCTAACATACGTCAAGTTTTTTGTAGTTACAGAGTGTTTCCTTAAAAGCTTGGTCTTTTGATGGGAGTGGCATATTAGGATTAAAGCTCTGACGGATTTGGACATAAGACATCACAATGAAACTTGATGAAGTAGACTAGCAATCATATAACTACTATCTCTAAATACAGTGATAACATTTATTTCATGCTTATGGTTTATAAATGCTGCGTTTTAAAAATAAAAATACTTAATGATGCCAGGATGTACTATTTAGGCTTCCTGTTCAGTTTTGTGGCTTTTCAAAATGGAAATAGACATAGTTCCTATTAATAAACCACTGTAATAAATATGAAGGGGGATGGAGATTGTATGCTGATTCATTGTTTTACTTATTTATGACTTGAAGAAAACTGAATATTAAAAGTTTTATGTAGCAAGCAGGTACATTGATCCCCAAAGGAATGCAAAGCACAGGCTGCGTTTCTTCAAAGGATTTGAAGCTGGCTTTATCAGGATTACTTTTGAGTAAATCGCATTAAATTACCAAGGCTTGTAAAATCAACTGTGTTCTCAGAAAAAGGTTTATCTGACGTGAGAGCTTTTGAAAATAGGAATGGATATGACATGGGACCGCCTGACAAAGGGGAGTTAATTGAAAGCTTCCTATCATTTCCCACATGCTGTGCACGACATTTTGCCTTAATTTTCCAAAAACTATGTCATATACTAAGGCATGGCATGCAGATTATTTTTAAACATATATTCATATCGCCAACTGTCCTGTACATTAATCTCATCTCTCATCAATTTTTTACCAGCTTCACTCTGATGTTGATAAAGGAGACGGCTCCATCAAATATATCTTGTCAGGAGAGGGGGCAAGTTCCATTTTCATTATTGATGAGAACACAGGAGATATTCATGCTACAAAGAGGCTTGATCGGGAAGAACAGGCCTACTACACCCTCCGTGCACAAGCACTAGATAGACTGACAAATAAACCTGTGGAGCCCGAGTCGGAATTCGTCATTAAGATTCAGGACATCAATGACAATGAGCCTAAATTTCTGGATGGTCCTTACACTGCTGGAGTGCCTGAAATGTCTCCTGTGGGTAAGTACATATGGCTTACAATGTTTGCTTTGTTCCAAATCATTATTTATTATGTTAATACCCCAAAGAATGCCCTATTTATGATCCAAACATCGAACAACAAAAGTTCTGTTATTCTAAATTTACAACAGGGCTGAATTGAAAGTTTTGAATTAGCCATTTCAAAAATAAAGCAATGATCCAGACAAATCAACTCTTTTCTGAAACTGGAAAGGTATATGCTAATTATTTTTAGAAACTGCATTCTAGAAAGTTTGATTTAGTGCAGCAGCCTAAAAACCTTTCCAAGCTTTGCCAAACTCTTAATTTAAGGATTACCTAGACTGCTGATGTATACTCCTAACTCAGCTGTCTCCTTCATCAGCAAAACTTTCTTTTTTTCCCAAATGAAGAGGGTAATTAAGGGCAGTGCAGCTGACAGACCAGTGGCTTTCTAAATCTGAGCTTGAATTAAATAAACACCTTTTGTGTGAAATCTCCTGCTCTGCCTCTGCTTCTAAAAAAGTAGAAATTTGGGTGGTGAAAAGGAGAGGCAAAAGAAAAGTACTTCATAGATAATTGAATCACGGGGTCCTTCCAGATGATTTAGACTCCCAGAATCTGCTGCCAATGACCTGTGATTAATAAGAATTGAAGTCCGAAATAATGGAGGACAGCAGGTCACCTTTGTCCCCTCTAGGACTTCACAGCATGATCAACAGTTCCAGTTGTGAGCAGCAATAAAAGAAATATTGATGATAGTCTACCATCTCTTAGAAAAAAATAATTGATTCCCTTTCATACTAATAAATCCTTAGAATTTCACTTCATCTCTAGCGATATGCTGTTAAATAGAAATGCCAAAGCATTTCTTTAGACACATGGCCTTCTCAAAACCATTTCTACTGTAGGAAATAATAGTGCTTTCTTGCACCTATTCTTAAACTTAGTATGGGTCCTCATACAAGATGTTCGTGTCTAATATCAGTAGTAAGGCAACTTCAGAAAAAATTGAAGTAGGCTCTTTGGTGGTAAATTACATTAATGGAAATATATGCAGAAATATTTTATTCTATGATTTTTGGCCAAAAACCCCAGGATACAACCACAAATGCCTTTTGAGTTTTCTTAGTGAGATTAAACATAAACATATTTAACATTAAGCTATCTTTAATGCAGCTTACAGTTCCATTTACCTCTGCTTACATGGAAATCAGTCAGCCTTAGTCTACTTTTTTTTTTTTTTCAGTATTATACTCACTATCATAAAGAAAAGACATTAAACCTAATGAATAGACTTTCCTGTAAGCCTGAAAAAAGTGCAGAATCTAATAAGAGTAAAAAGACTTCCCTTTACCCAGATTAGAAGGACTGAAATATCAAGATGTTTACCTGTTGCAATTTAGGTACAAAATTTACATATACTCTTGTCAAGTATTATTAATATATATATATATATATATATATATATATATATATATATATATATATATATATATATATATATATATATATATATATATATATTTGTTTCCTGAGGTTCTCACGGGTATTTGTATGTGGATCTTTGGTTATTCGGGTTTTCTCCCACGTAAGATTGGAAGTATCTAGGCAACGTTTCGATGAAGTCTCATTCATCATCTTCAGGCTTGGTCTTCAGCTCTGTGCTTCTCAGAGTGATGTGAGCTTGCAGCTGCTTCTTCCTTTTAACTGCTAGTGGGAGTGTGACTTGATTGGGTGGGGGTTTGGCTGTGTTCTGATTGGTTGGGGGGTTGGCTGTGTTCTGATTGGCTGGAGGAGTGTTCTGTTCAGGTGGGGGCTTGGTTGCGCTCAGGTTAGTCTTAGTTGCTGGGGGATTTGAGCTGGTGAGCTGTGATCTTGCTGTTTGGCTTTGAGTTCGTGGTCGTGCTGCATCTTCATGGTGGGGGTCAGTTCGCTTCATGTATGGCTCAGAGGGGTTAGAAGTGGGTAGTGATGCAGCTGCAGTGCGGCTTCTGGTCCGTGGTCATGTCTCATCTTCTGTGTGGGTGTGAGTCTGCTTTCTACATGGAAGTGTGGTGGTGGCACACCCCTGAGAGCCACACAACCAAGCCCCCACCTGAACAGAACACACCTCCAGCCAATCAGAACACAGCCAACCCCCCAACCAATCAGAACACAGCCAAACCCCCAACCAATGAGAACACACCCCCTCCCAATCAGAACACAGCCAAGCCCCCACCCAATCAAGTCACACTCCCACTGGCAGTTAAAAGGAAGAAGCAGCTGCAAGCTCACATCACTCTGAGAAGCACAGAGCTGAAGACCAAGCCTGAAGATGATGAATGATACTTCATCGAAACGTTGCCTAGATACTTCCAATCTTACGGGGGAGAAAACCCGAATAACCAAAGATAGATAGATAGATAGATAGATAGATAGATAGATAGATAGATAGATATAAATAATTCAGCTTTGTTCGGGTATTTTCCCACGTCATAGTAGTGGTGGTTTTAAAGTTGTAGCAACGTTTCAGCAGAATCTCATCTGCCATCATCAGGCTTCTGTATGGTGTTCGTCTGTGAGTTAGACTTTTACAGTGGTTTCAGATTTAAATTTGGGGCAGCCTATTGCTGTGACAGAATGGTTTTTTCTTCATCCTGATTGGTTGAGAGTCTTGGTCTGTGTTTATTGGTCTTGGCGTTTGCTGTGTTCTGCTTCTAATATCTTCTGTCTGTTTTTTTGGCTCTTTTTGTATCTTGATTGGCTGGCAACATTTTGTTACTTTACTGGAGGCCTTTAATGCAGCTTGGCTTCGGGTAAATGGACGGCTATCATTAGTTAGGAAGCTGGGTTTCATCTGGGTGCCTGGTTGGGTTGTGTTTGAGCTGGAGGTATCAGGGGGGATCTGTTTGTGCCGCGAAAACTTTAGAAAACAAATATAGATATAGATATAGATATATAGATATAATATATATAGATATAGATACTCGACAAGAATATATGTAAATTTTTATATATATATATCATTTTGAAGAAATGCTTTGGACCTCATGTATTTCTCTACTGTGCATTAAAGGAGACCAACTTTTTTTCAAGCTTACAGGAAAGTCTATTCATTAGGTTTAATGCAACTCTTGAAACAGTGTCATACATTTTTCCATTCCTTGTCGGTGTCTGATAAAAAGTCACCCTCAGCCTCAATGAATAATAGAACTCTGCTGTCTTTGCAAGATACCCGAAGCACTTTTTCCAAATCCCTTTCCAAGTGTTCACAGTCCTATGACTGTATCATATACATTCATATGACTTATATTCCACCTTATGATCTCCTCTATATATAGAAATGGCATATGCCCAGTGAACAGATAAAGAATATACACATGTGGACAAGAATACTGAAATATGAATGAAATAATGACAAAGTCCATACCATTAAGATAAACAAATATTAAGATAAAAATATCTTACACACAAGAAAGCATTGATCAGAAAAGCCTTCAAAATATCTCTCTCTCTGTCCCTCTCTCTCATTGGTTAGTATGGGATGAGATATCATCAGTATGTAGATGTATCCTAGCTATCTATTCCACTGCCAGACAGGAGCTGCTGTAGATGTTCTCACCAGATGTTTACAAAAGGAAAACAATAGATGGGACAAAATAAAGTGATGTCAAACCCTAGCAACACAAAGTTTCTCTTTGTCCAGAAACTGCTAGGTTTGATAGTTAGCACCTACAGTGGCTCTAAATTAGGTTATACACTTCCTGAAAGCAGAGACCTGTCACTTGTATGCTATTGCATTTGACTTGAAAAAGAGGGTAGAGATCACGGCCAGGAGAGTAATTTGATTTCAGCCCCATATGTCAATTGGATCTCATTTGGAGTGGAAGCACCTGGCAACAGTCACTTATGCCTTCATTACCTCCTAATTGGATTATTGCAGTGAACTCTATTTGGAATTGCCCTTGAAGATTACCTCGAAATTTTGACCAATGCAAAATGCAGTAGGCTGCATCCTGGAAGATGAGAGCTATTTTATCACAATTATTCCTTTGTTGCAGATGGTACATTGGCTGCCAGTGTATTTCCAAATACAACTTCATACATTTTGTCAAATCTAAGATTACAAAAGATAAAACTATAAATAGACAAGAAAATAGAAAAATAATAAAGTTCAGGAGAAAGGAATTCCCTCCTTCATCCCCATCAAGTATAATTAACATTAACAATTCAATACTATCTCTTAAAATGCAGCAAGCAGTGCTTCACACCAAATATCAGCCATTATCCACAAATCTTTAAAGCACTGCTGTCTTAACCAGCAGAAGTTCATTAAGAGTTATCAGAAATAACAACATAACTGTTACAAACTATATCTAATGTACTTGAAGTCCTTCCCTTACTTTTATTAACTGAATCCATTTAAAATGCAGCACATGGATTCTCTTCATTTCTTCTGGATATACAAAACCTGTAAAATACCATCATCCTGTCCTAGTAAGCAAAAATCTATTAAACATTACTAAGGATAGCAACTCATTCGTTTTAACCTTGATCAAATAAACCAACTTTGTATTTTTCCTCTTTCTTCCAACAGTCTTATTTTCCCCAGATAACATCCTATCATCTGTTTTCTTTTCACACTCTGTTTCTTGTCTCAACATTGTTGACAACTTTAACAAGTCCACTATAAAGAGAATATCCAAGATACACTTCATATTCTCACCGTCTCCTCTTACAAAATCATTGACAATTTTAACAAGCCCCTTTTGTAATTTCCATATAAAAAGATTCTCTGCATCACTCTTCTGGTTTAGTATTTGCATGTCTTTAATTATTATTAAATAATTGTTAATTGTTAAAATTATTATAATTATTAAACATCAACTGGTTTCATTTCTGTAACCAACATTTAATCTTTTTTGTTTTAAATGCACACTGGAATCAATTTCAGTTTTATGTAATGAAACCTTTCCCATAATACCATTTAGTTTATCTATAATAGTAGCTATCCTTGAAATTATTTCTGAATTCAGTATTCATTCTTTTTATTAGATCACTTATATTTGTTTTCCTCTAGTGATCAACCTTCAAAGACAACTTATCTGTTATTTTTATTCCTAAATGTAAACATGGAAAGTTTCCCATAGGAAGAGTTCAATTAATTTCAAAGTCATTAATTTGAGTCCAACTGAATAATAAAACTTTCTAAAATCAGCACTCCAATCACCCTTAGCTGGATGTTCCATTTTCCATTTAAATTCCATTGTTTCAAATTTAAATCTTAAATTTGTAATTAAAACCTCAATTCTTAGAGAATTGAAGACTTATCCAGTGAGTACAATAAAACTTTATTTTGAAGTTTCTCAATTTTTAAAAAGCAATGAAAAAAATTAAACCCAAAGTGAGAAAAGAAGGGCTTCTTGTGAAATAGAGGAAATAGAAATAGTGTGGCTGAAAATGGCATGTGAATGCTGGATTTGGATTTCCAGAATTTTTCCAGAGAAAGAGATCTTTCAGCTTACCTACATGTACTCTGAACATCTATTTTACAATCAGTGTATGGCAGGAACTGATCAGAGATCTGCAAAAAAGATTTTTTTTTTCAACATACAACAAAGGGATGATTAGTGGTTTTGTTATAATGTTCCAAAACAATTAAGGCTCAGATGAACTTTATTTAAGACTTTGGAATTAAAAAAGAAATCTTCCTGTGAGAAACGTATATATTTATGTTTGGAAAAACTTATATGACAACTTTTAAGATTGGATGCTAGAAGGAAAGAGGTCACTAGAAGGAAATAAATGTATCAAGAGAGATCTAAAATGAATATGCTAAGGACTCAATCAAGTTATTTGCTGTAACAGAAAATTATGACATGAAAATCCAGGACATAAATATGTAAATGAATATCACCAATTATAAATGTATATTTTCACCAATATGTATGAACAGGTTTAAATCCTTAGATGTTCATAAAAGTGTATAATCAAAATACCAGTATCTTCTGTAAACACTTAATGCAAAGCAAAGTCTATTTGAGGCCTACAAGGCTCTTTCCACAGAATTCTTATTCATATCCCTGATTATTTCTTCTTCAGGAAGACAATATATATTTAAGCCTCTATAGTCTTACCAGTGAATAAAAAGTGCTCAGGTGACTTACATCATAATTTGTATTTCATTCTTGCTATAATGATCTGTAAAATCATCTGGGTTTCTCTAATACAGTTAAATGGTTTATTGTCATATCGCTTTAATAGCTGATAACATCTGTCACTTGATACATTTAAGGTGATGTTTGGGGTACAGACAACCCTCTGTTTTATTTGTTGTCGCCCCTGTATCTTACCTCTAACCCTGTCATGAAAATTTCCCAGTTTTGCCAAGGTTGATAGCATGGTTTTCTTTTGCTTTAAAGCAAAGAATAGATGAAAATGGTTGATAAGCTTTGCAATAGGTTTACATTATTAATTGTTTAATAATAATCATCTTCACTATCATCATTCTCTCTCTGTGTGTGTGTGTGTGTGTGTGTGTGTGTGTGTGTGTGTGCAGGCATGCAATCATACACCTCCTAATCAGTAGTGACTCCTATCAACTACCTTGACAAGTTTCTGCACTTTTCTAGACAAAATTTCACAATTAGTTTGCCATTGTCTCTGTCCGAGGGCTGAGAGAACGTGAATGGCCCAATATCACCCAGTTAACTTTGTGCCTAAAATGGGACTGGACCTCCCAAGTTTCCAGTTGACATACCTTAACCCTGTGATGATGAACCTATGGCATGCATGCCACAGGTGGCATGCATAGCCATTTGTGTGGGCCTGCAATCCTCAGCCAAACTTACCTGCACTGTGCATATGTGCACCTCCAAGCTGATTTTCAGCCCGTTTGAGGCTGTTTTTGCCCTCCCAGAGGCTCAAGGCAAGCCTCTGCAGCCTCAGGAGGCCGAAAAATGCACTTTCCAGAAAATCCCATGAATGGGCCCATTTTCAGCCTCCCAGGGCTGCACAAGCTTCCTTCGAGCCTCCGGGAGGGCGAAAACGGGCCGGAAATCAGCTGGGAGGTGCACACATGCACAGTGCAGGTAAGGGGGAAGGATGGGGGTGTTGGGGACGCATTGCATTGTGGGTGCTGGCACACACGTGCTTTTGGTCCACCACAACAAAAAGCCATCACTTCCTTAACTACTTTCTCACATTGGCTCTTATTATCGTCCTAGCTGTCGTGTCCGCAAAAGAAAGCTCAGAGTCCGTGACTATCATTCAAGCTCTTTATTAAACTGTTGTGAACCGAACCCGCGAAAAGGAAAAAGCACGCGGCTTTTATCCTTTTCGCTGCGGCGGCCGCGGCCAATGGCAGCGATTCAAGTCTCCCGCTCTTGGAGCGAGCCAATCGCGGGAGACTTCAATCGGGCCAATCAGCATGGCTCGCCTGGCCAATCAGAAATCCCCGCGCCTTAGCCAATCAAGGCGCGGGGATTTCGAGTATTCAAATTCAGGACAGAACACCCCTCCCCTCTTGGTATGGTCCATCACGTAGCGTAGTCACGCAGGTAGGCGGGGCTCCGTCTAGTCCTAGTTGACCTGCGCAACTCAGTTTCAAGCTGTACCTCGGCCGGAGTGGTCATCTTTTTGGCTGCTCCTCCCTCTGTGTGAACCGGCTGGATGATCGGGCCGGTTCGTTCTCCGTGGCTCCCGCCTGGGCCTACCGGGTCGGTTGAGCTGCGGGTTTCGCCGCTCCCGCTTGGTTTCTCCGAGTCGGTTGAGCTGGCCAGGTGGTTCTTCTCCGGAGGGGACTCGCGATGGCTGCGTTCCGGTGAGTTTTTTTGGATTTTTTCTTGCGCTATTTTATTCGGGTGTTCCCTCCCCCCTTAGTTCGAGTCTTGGGGGTTGAGGTCTGTTGCCGTACGTGACTGGAGCTGGTCGATGTGTCGTTTCCAGGCTCGCCCATCGGTGGTTTGGAGCCGGTACGACCGTGGACCGGTGATTTGAGTGATGATGGCTGGGATCCATAGGGGGTCCCCCGTCAGATTTTTGGCGTAAACTAAGTCACCGGGGGCAAATGTCCGGTATTTGGAGCTGGAGTCTGGGGGCCGCTCCGGGTTGTAAGTCGGGTGCAACCTGTCGAGTGGGGACCTCAGCTTCCTGCCCATTAACAGTTCGGCTGGGCTCTTGTTGGTAGTGGTGTTAGGGGTGATGTGTTGTATGAAGAGGAGTTTGTTGATTTTGTCGTTGATCTCCCCGTGGTCCATTTTCCAGAGGGTTTTTTTAGTAAACTGGACCATCCGTTCCGCTCTACCGTTCGCCGCCGGATGCGCTGGTGCCGTTAATGCGTGGCGGATGCCCCTCTCCGCCAAAAGCCTTTCAAACTCGAGGGAAGTAAACTGGGGCCCGTTATCTGAGACGACGACGTCTGGGAGGCCGTGCGTGGAAAATAGTTTACACAGTTCTTTGATGACAGCCTCCGTGGTAGTGGATTTCATATCGCTTACTTCCAACCAATTGGAATAAGCGTCGACTGTGATCAAAAAAGTATGCCCATTTGTTGGACCCGCAAAGTCTAAATGGATTCTGGACCAGGGCCCCCTTGGTATTTCCCAGTCCCGGATGGGTGCTGTGGGTGGGCTGGGTCTGGTCTCCTGGCATCGATGGCATTTGGCGACCCATTGCTCAATCTGCTTGTCCATCCCCGGCCACCAAGCGTAACTCCTGGCCAGGGCTTTAGTCCTGACGATGCCAGGATGACCCTCGTGCAGCATCTCTAAGACCCTCCCTTGCAATCTGTCCGGGATGACTACCCTGTCACCCCACAAGATACATCCCTTAAGAAGTGAAAGTTCAGTCTGGCGGTTTCTGAACGTTTTAATGGATTCGTCATTGTCCCTTTTAGGCCAGCCTTTTTCTAGCCAATGTAGGATTCGCGCCAGACGCTTATCCTTAACAGTCTCTCTGGCAATGTCCGATGCGGTAATGGGTAGGTTTTCAATGCTAAGGGTGTTTGTTGTTGGTGCTGGGTCAGGATCAGGGTCTGGTAAGGGGGAACGGCTTAAAGCGTCCGCGTTCGAAATTTTCTTACCTGGCTTGTGTAACAGTTCGTAGCTGTAGGCTGCCAGGAACTCGGACCACCTTGTCATCCGGGTTGATAAAATGTTCGGGGTGGCTCGGTTTCCGGCGAGGATTCCCAGCAATGGCTTATGGTCTGTCACAATGGTGAACGGGCGGCCATATAGGTATTCGTGGAAACGCTTAACGGCGGCAACTATAGCCAAGGCTTCTTTGTCCAGCTGGCTATAGTTCCGCTCTGGTTTAGTCAGAGTCCTGGAGAAAAAGGCGATGGGTGCTTCCCTTTTGTCGGGGAGGGTATGGCTGAGGACAGCGCCGACGCCGAAAGGTGATGCGTCGCAAGTGACAGCTAAGGGCAAGGTTTCGCTGAATTGAATCAGGACGGCGTCGGAGGTGAGGAGGTCTTTATTTTTTTGAAAGGCGGTTTGCTCTCGTCTCCCCCAAGTCCAGGTTGCCGCCTTATCCAGGAGTCTATGCAAAGGCTCCACCACCGTAGCCTTTTGGGGTAGGAAAACATTATAAAAATTCAGCAACCCTAAGAACGCTTGTAGTTCCGTTTTAGACTTTGGGGTAGGGGCTTCTTTGATGGCTTTCACTTTTTTAATTGTAGGGTGAATGCCATGCCGGTCTAGAAGGTAGCCCAAGAATTCCACTTGCTTTGTGCATAGTTGGCATTTTTCTCGTTTAACTTTAAGTCCTGTCACTTTAAATTTTGTTAAGACCTGTCTGAGTCGGTTTTCTAATTCGGCTTCGTTTGGCGCCGCTACTAATACGTCATCAAAATAGGGCACCACCCCCTCGATGCCCTGTAGCAAACGTTCCATCAGGCTTTGAAAGATGCCTGGTGCCACGCTGACTCCGAATTGGAGTCGGTTACACTTGAAGGCCCCCCGATGGGTCACGATGGTCTGGGCTTCTGCCGTTTTCTCATCTACTGGTAGCTGCTGATATGCCTGGGCGAGATCGAGCTTGGCAAAGACCTTGCCCCCTCCCAGTGAGTGCAGCAGATGTTGCACGATTGGGACTGGGTTGGCGCTTTGTTGTAATGCGCCATTTAGGGTGGCCTTATAGTCCCCGCAAATTCTCACGGACCCGTCTGGTTTTACTGGGGTCACTATAGGGATTTCCCATCGGGCATGGTCTATCGGCTGCAACACCCCCTGTTCGACGAGCTTGTTGATTTGCTCGTCAATTTTAGGCTTCAGGGCGAATGGTACCCTCCTAGGTTTAAGCCGCTTGGGGGGAACCTTCGGGTCTAGGTCAAATGAAATAAGGGGCCCCTGGTACTTGCCCAAGCTTCCATCGAAAACTTCCTGGAACTCCTGGGCTAGCCGCTGTTCCCAACCGTCGTCGGCGACGTGGTTGACTCCTGTCAGCGCGATGTCAAGCGGGGCAAACCATTGTAAGCCCAGTAGGCTTGGGCGGTCGCGATCGACGATGGTGAGTGGCAGTTGTTCGGTGCGGCCCTTGTAGGTTACATTGAAGCTCTTGGTGCCCACTACCGGGACGCGGTTCCCTTGGTAGTCTTTTATGATGATTTTCTGGGTATGAATGTTCCTCTTATGGAGTGTGGGTACGAGCTGCTTAATCTCGCGCCATGCAATCATGGAGAGGTAGGACCCGGAGTCCACTTCCATCTGGCATGGCTGGCCCTCAATATGGACTTCAACGTGTACCTTTCTGGCGCCATCGGAGATGGCATGGCCGATGGTCACCATCTGGTGTGTTTCTTCTTTTCGCCGACCGTCGCCGCCTCTTGAAGATCGCTGGGTACGGTCCCACCGACCGTCCGGTTGGCGCTCTCTGGTCTTGGGCGGGGGGCTTTCCTTCTTCCGGTCGTGTTGTTCCCATCTGGGCGGGCTGCGGGTCTTCTTTTGGCGGCAAACTCGAGCGATGTGTCCCCGTCGTTCACAATGCCTACAAATAGAGTCAAATAATCGGCATTCTGACCTGGGGTGGTCGCCGCCGCACCCGGCACAGTTGGTCCTCGACCTACGACCTCTTCGATTCCGCTGGTCGCCGCGTCCCGTCTGCACGCGATGTATGTCCTCCTCGTCTTCCGACGTGCTGGAGGCTGACTGGAATTCTCTGTAGTGTGCGGTTGATTCACTTCTAGGGTCGGCCGACCTTGCCGGGTTGTTGTTTCCGCCCTTTGCGTCGGATCTTCGCATGCTGTCAGCAGACGAGCGGGTTGCCTCTGCGGCTGCGGCTGCGGTGAGGGCGTCTGCTAGGCTGATGTCGCCCTTGGCCATAAGCCGGCTCTGGAGTGTAGGGTCCCATAGGCCGAGCACGAATCGGTCTCTTATGAGGCTGTTTAGACCTTCAAACTCGCAGAGTCCTCCTAGGCGCCGCAGCTCGGCGACGAAGTCGCTCAATTTCTCGTCTGGTTTCTGATTTCGGCGGTAAAACTCGTTGCGCCGTATCAGGATGGGGACCTCGGGGGCATAATGGTGCCGCAGTATAGGCTCGAGGACGTCCCAGTCCATGGCGGTTGCGTCTGCCGGCTTGGCCAATGCTTTGGCCATCTGGAAGACCTCTGGTCCGCAGTGAGTAAGGAAGACGGCGCGTTTTAGCGGGCCCGGGGCGTCCTTCATTCCGGCGCATTCCAAGTACATTCGGAACCGGTCTGAGTACGATTCCCAGTCTTCGTTGGCGGGCGGTGCGATCTTCGCCATCTCTTTCACTGGAACTGGCTCTTGTTGGACACGGGGTTCGGTTCAGGGTCGGGATCCCACCCTCGTCGCCAGTGTCGTGTCCGCAAAAGAAAGCTCAGAGTCCGTGACTATCATTCAAGCTCTTTATTAAACTGTTGTGAACCGAACCCGCGAAAAGGAAAAAGCCCGCGGCTTTTATCCTTTTCGCTGCGGCGGCCGCGGCCAATGGCAGCGATTCAAGTCTCCCGCTCTTGGAGCGAGCCAATCGCGGGAGACTTCAATCGGGCCAATCAGCGCGGCTCGCCTGGCCAATCAGAAATCCCCGCGCCTTAGCCAATCAAGGCGCGGGGATTTCGAGTATACAAATTCAGGACAGAACACTAGCCATCAAAAATAAATAGAAAAAAAGTATTCTCCACAGCCTTAGAAAGGGTGTTTGCCTATGCTATACTTACTTGGGAGTAGATTCCATTGAAATTAGTAGAATTTCTGCATATATGTAGCAAACTATAATACAAGAGACCAGTTTCCCCTATTAAAAGCGGACTTGAAATAAATAGCATATATTATCAATTGTATCTTAAATTGATTTTTCTCTTGTTGTTTTTTTTCATGGGACCAATAAGCACTCAATCTATATCTAGAAATTTCCCCCCCCTCAGAAATGGCAATTTATAAATATATGGTGTTATCTTGGAGTGTGGAAAGCAGGGATGAAAATCTGTTTTCTTCATTTGAATTCTTATATAAGTGTGTTAAGAAGACACTCATCCAGATTGTACGGAGAAAATACTGAATAAAACCTAAATCAGAAAAGACTCAGGCTGCTGAGCATTGTATTTGAAAGTTTAGCCCTGTAGCAACATAAAAGGAGAAGAACAGTTGAAATATTAGTGAGGGCAAAGGGAAGAATAGTAAATAACTTTAAACTGCAATATTATTTTATTAACATGAATATAAAACTGTTATTGCTAGCTTGATGGCTAGCCTTTTCCCTCTCGTTCTTTTAATACAATATCAAAGCCAAGTTGGACAAAAAGGAATAACTCAAAAGAGATGAGACTATGGGATATTCTTGAAGCTTCTTGAAGATATGCTGTATACCATGGCTGTCAAACTTTTTGGCTTGCCTGGAGCATATTGTGAAGAGGAATCAACTTGGGCTGGAGATCAAATATATAATATTTTAATGTATAAATTTTGTGGAGTTGTGTCAGGGCCACATGCAGCCCTTGGGCTGTGGGTTAGACACGGTTGCTCTAGAAGGGGAGAACACACAATTTTTAAAGGATCTTTAAGCACAAATCACATCACATTTTCCAAATATCTATTTAAAGAAAATGGCTTCTCTTAAAGATAGGAAAAAATGATGTTTTACATATTTTAAGCTATCTGTGGAATGGATAGATGGGCAGATAGATAAATAAATAAAGAGTTTTACTGAATTTTTTTTTTTTACAGAACAGTGTTCTTGAAGTTCAGAAAAAACAGCTTTGAAAAATATCTCAACTTTTCATCTAGGCCCCGAACAGTATTTATTTTTATCCTTCAAATTTTAATTATTATTATTTTTCTCATTCCCTATGTTGATTTACAATCTTCCCTGAAACAAGTATTTTAAGGATTTCACAATTTTAAATCAACCTGGTGACTTTTGATATGTTGGATTATAATGGTTTATTTATTATATAACATTGAAAATGTATTTTGTTCAGACGCTAATTGTTTGCTTACATGAATTTATTTTAAAATGTTCTTAATTTTAACAACATTAGCTATCAGGTTTTAGGAATGCTGTGTCTTTTCTTTTTTGCCTGTTAAATAGAATCAGACAGCCAAATAACACTAAAATGGGAGGAAAAACTCTCACCAAGATTATACTAAGCAAAGAAATACAGACCCATACAGAGAGTGTTGTTTAAAAAAAACTGTGGGAAGGACAAGACTCAGAAAATACTAATTCACCACAGGAAATGTTATCCATTTTTTCCTGAGATTATATTTTTGTTTCTTCAGTGTCATGGGTATCTGAAACCTTCTGCTGTGACAAGCTTTTCTATCTTTTACATTTTTTTAACGTGTTATATTTCCAAACATGGATCACATTATTTGACACTTTAGGCACGTTATGTGGCATTTAAAAGGAAAAATGGAAATATTTCATAATCTATTTATGTTCAATCTTTTAGAAAAGAGAACAAACAAAAATTCCCACCCTGATCTTTCTCTGTTGCTTCTGGATATGTCTCCCCACTCCCTAGCAGTTTTCACATCTCTGATTATAATTTATATTGCTCTATCTGTGTGTACACACTGAGTAAGACACACACAACTGCATCTAGTATTCTCATAACACTCTCTTTGCTATGCTGTTGATCAAATGATATATGCTAGGACATTTGCCCCTTCTAGTCAAAATAATTCCTTCTATACCTGATTTGATAGTCTCCTTTATTATGATGCCAGTTACATTGCAGGAGGGTTGCATTTTGTGCACCAACACCTGTACTCAGATATTTTTCATCTATGGCTTGTTTACTCAGTCCATTTAGAGATTCTCCTAAATAATATAATCCTGTTTCAGGACATTATGGGCATTTATCCTTGATGACAACATTGGTTTAGTTATGTCAACTCTGTGGTCAATGGTGACTTCTACCAACATCTGCAAACTGCAGATAGTAAATGTGCTTGATAACTTTTCAGTAAATGAAAATATGATCTTTTAACCTTGCAGTAACTTGTTGATGTCAAAGGAAAAAAAAGTGAGACAGAGGCTAAGTTCAAGGCAGCATTTTAAAACATTTGTTTACTGAAAAGATGGCAGCACATTTCGTTGGGGGTCTTGCTTTTAAAGATCAAATAATTTGTCTGAGTCTTGTTCCCCAGATTCTTTGGCCAGCGGTTACATTTTACATTTCTGGAGCATGCCATATGCAGTCTGACTGCTATGGGAGATTACAAGATTTTGTTTGTTTTCATTGTGGTCTCTGACCAGCAAATTAAATGTTGACATCTTAAAAAAAGAGGCAAAAAGCAGAAAAACATGACAGAAAATATAGACAGTATTCAGAAAGAACAATAAAATGCCTAGAAGCTAGAAAACTTGCTAAGATATTATCAGGAGTATATATTGTTATACTACAATAAGTACAGATAGCAGGTTATTAAAAATAGCACCTGAATGCTAAAAAACAAAATAACTACAGTAATCAATAAAAATACTTTAAAATAAAATGCTAAAATTCTAGATATCACTATTGCTGCTACTACTAAATAATTTGGCCACCTAATGAGAAGAAAGGACTCACTGGAGAAGAGTCTAATGCTGGGAAAGATTGAGGGCAAAATAAGAAGGGGACGACAGAGAATGAGGTGGCTGGGTGGAGATACTGAAGCAATAGGCATGAGCTTAAATGGACTCCAGAAATGGTAGAGGGCAGGAAGGCCTGGAGGAACATTGTCCATGGGGTCATGATGGGTCGTACATGACTTCACAACTAATAACAACTACTATTATTACTATTACTATTTCCACTATTACTACTGTCATATTTGCCAAAACACTTCCGAGTTGAAAGGATTGAATGGTGACATCACCACTGGCTGGGGGACACTCAGAGGCTCCTTTCATGTCCCCCTTAAGTTGTCCAACCCCTGCACAAATAGACCTTATACCAAATGGTTGTCTAGTCTCTTCTTAATGAGCTAAACTCATTTCTCTACTTGCAGCTCGCTTTTTAACTGCTGAGATTCTGGTCTGGTAGCAAGGAACAACTAGGATTGTCCTCCAGACGGAAGAGGCTTCTGTTGTCAGATGAAAGTATAAGGGTGGAATGTAGCTTACCATAGAAAGAGCATCAAAGGAACATGTATACTAGGCTGTCAGGTTTCTCCGAAGCACAGAAACAGGTTTGATTTACAAAGGAATATTATTATAATTTTGTTCCAATAATGCAGAGGGCAAGACATTAAATGAGATTAAAGAGAAATTTCTATTCTGCAATGGCAGGTGACATGAGCTTGCTGGCTGGAAAGGTCTCCAGTTTATATAATGACAGTCACAGTGGCCTAATATGTCTTATTCTACCTGAAGAGATATGTGAACCCCTACTCCTGTTTTACAGCTCTCCCTTTTGAAATTCCCAAGACTAAGAAACACTACATAAGTCTCTTTGGATCCTAGCTTCCAAAAAGAAGGAAATTATTAAACAGAGTCATGACAGCTGGGGAATTACTGGAAAACTGAAACTGAAGCCCAAAACAGAGACACATACATAGGCTCTGACTCAACCAAGTTTCTGTGTGAAGTGTTATAAGTGTTCTCAGGAATTTGGACTGTATTGTATTGAGGGATTTTAGGTTACTGAATGCAAACCATATAACATTTTGGAGATGTCTAGATTTAGCTTTGAAAAGTGTTATGGTAGCAAGTGCATTCTTAGCATGAAAAAAAGCTGAGTGTGGCTTTAGCACTAATATTAGCTGTCTGGGAAATAGTTTTAATTAGTTCTCACCAGGTGCCCAATTGCTGGAATAGTATGCTGAGATATTTAAAAGATGAAGCTTGGTCTATAGTATTGTTAATTCATCTGCCATTGATTCTTATGATATCTCAGGCCCTTTGAAAAGGCCATAATTTTAGTTTTGGTGTACTTAATTGTAAGCAATTTTTCTTTACAATAAGAGACAGATGTCTTCTAAGACCAACTTCAGTGACCAAAAGAATATTTTCATCATCTGAATAGAGGAATACTGTCTAAGTGTAGTAGGCTGGAATTCCTGTTTGGGCAATAACCATTGAACTGCCATATCTATTAAAAAGAAAGGGATCAGGATGCAATCTTGCTAACAACTTTCTGAATGGGAATGCTACAAAAAGCTGACTATTACTGTTACATCTAATTTACAGGTTCCTAATTAGGCAGAGTAACTGATTACTAGTCCATTTATAAAAATAGTCACTGTGGTGGTCTAGCAATATCCAAACTTGCTTATGGATGCTCCCTTGGTGAATATAAGCATCACTTTGGAATTCTGATTCTAATACCTAAACAAAATTTATGTCGATAATGCTCTAGACACACCAGTTTGAGTCGTACTCATTTCTCTATTAAAATATTGTAGTTTGGAGCTTTGCCCCATCTTTTCTTCTTTGCTTTCAATATGTGTATCCAAGGCTACCTATATTACCTGCTGGGAAAGAAGCAAGTGCCAAATCATATGTCAAAATGTGATATTTTGCGGAAAAAACAATTACTACCAACCTGTCTTCATTCGAGGACCTGTATACTGCGCGAGTCAAAAAGAGCAATGTGAAAATATTTACAGATCCCTCACATCCTGGACATAAACTGTTTCAACTCCTTCCCTCAAAACGACGCTATAGAGCACTGCACACCAGAACAACTAGACACAAGAACAGTTTTTCCCTGAAAGCCATCACTCTGCCAAACAAATAATTCCTTCAACACTGTCCAACTATTTACAAAGTCTGCACTACTATTACTATTAATCTTCTCATCACTCCTTATCACCTATACCCTCCCACTTGTGACTGTATGATTCTAACTTTGTCACTTTTATCCTTAAGATCTATAATGACTGTTTCCTATTATTATTTGATTGTTTATTGTACCCTATGAGTATTATTAAGTGTTGTACCCTATGATTCTTCACGAATGTATCTTTTCTTTTATGTATACTGAGAGCATTTGCACCAAGACAAATTCCTTGTGTGTCCAATCACACTTGGCCGATAAAGAATTTTTCTAATCCAATGTAGTCTTCCATGAATATAGCTACATACAACATTTAAACACAAATATAAAAATATTGAACTTGCTTTGCGGATCCCTCTGAAGCTATGATGAAGAATCAGAATGACAGAGTTGAAAGGGACCTTGGAAGTCTTCTATTCCAATCCCCTGCACAAGCAGGACACCATTCCAGACAAATGGCTATCCAGACTCTTAAAAGCCTCCAGTGATGGAGCACTCACTACTTTTGAAGGCAAGTTGTTCCACTGGTTAATTGTTCTCACTATTAGGAAATTTCTCCTTAATTCTAGGTAACTTCTCTCTGGATTAGTTTCCGTCCATTGTTTCTTGCCTTGCCTTCTGGTGCTTTGGAAAATTGGTTGACCCCTTTTTCTTTGTGACAGCCCCTGAAATATTGGAACACTGCTATCATGTCACCCATTGTCATTCTTTTCACTAGACTAGACAAACCAAATTCCTGCAACCTTTCTTCATGTGTTTTAGCTTCTAACTCCCTAATCATCTTTGATGTTCTTTTCTATACACTTTCCAGAATCTCTACATCTTTTTTTTTTTTGAAACAAATTTTTATTAATTTTAACGATAAAACAACACATCATTAACCATTAAATACATAAACACATAAAACCTCTTAACATTGTAAATCCTTACAAGTCAAACAAAACATTATTTTTATACAGCATAATTCCAATTTATCCCATCTCCATATGGACACACAAACATCTTTCAGCAAGTTTCTCATTTTTTTTCTTTACTCCTATTCAATTTCATTTCTCTTCCATATTTATCCATTTTATAGTCATCATATTCTTTTCTTTCTGGCTTGTATAAATTATTCTCGTCTAACATTCCTCCAAGGTTTTATTGATTCTTTCCTTTTTTTTTTTTTATAAAAAACAAATTTTGTTAGTTTTACCATAAGCACAATACACAAACATACAAACACAAAACATAAACAAAACTAAAAGATCTTTTCTGAAGGTTGTCTGTTCCCGGGTTAAAACTCTTTACACAGACACAAATTCAAACATCATATTCAACCCATATCTCCTTCCAAATCTTATTATCATTTTCTTTTTTATATATATATATAAAAACCATTTTTATCAGTTTTATAAAAACAATGCACAAAAAATCCAGGCATAGCAGCTTATAAATTCTTTTCTAAGAAAAAATAATAATAATAGACCAATAAGGCATAACATTTCCAGATTATAATATCAATATTTCATATAATATTAACTTCATATCTTGTCCCTACTTCTCTTTTCCATCCAAATTATTTATTAATTAAAATTTTATTGCCTTTTATCAATACACAAAATCCAAAAAAAAAAGCATATATATCCTTCCATATCTTATAACCATTTTCAACAACATTCTTTGTCTGTTCTATTTCCAATTATCCATTCATCTTTTTTTTCTTTTACTATACTTCTCCTGTACACCAATTGGAGTAACATCTATAACTCATTACCCTAACTTAGAAATACTACATATAGCAATCTTTCTTGGGATTCTGTTTAAAAAAAATTCTAAAATTACATAATAAATTTTATATTCTAAATATACATATAAAAACACACTCTTATATACCCTCCAGAATCCCTCTTTTAATCTAAATTAAATTCACCCATTATCTCTAAATAAACTTTTTTTCCTTAGGTCTTGCTTCCCCACATTAAGGCTTCTCCTCCCCCCCTTTCTCTCTTGCTTATTCTTCTCCTTGCCCTTTCTACCCCTTTGCTTTTTCTCTTCGCTTTTCTTGCTCCTTTTCCTTTGCTTTCTAACCTTGCCTCCATCTTTTCGCTCATTTTTCTCTCTTTTGGTTGTTTTTATAATTCTTAAAATCCCCTTTTTCTTATCCTTTTTGTCCTCCTCTCCAGAAGGGACCCATTGTTCATCAAAGATGGCTTCTTCTTCCTCTTCTTCCTTGTCCCAGTCCTTCTGCTGCATAATCAACTTTTCAAAGGAACATAACGCCATTTCTAAGAATTGAAACAAAGCGCCCAAAGTATCTTCTTTTTTATATTTTTGATATTCAATCTCTAGTTCATCCACAGACGATGCCATTATGAAAAGGGAAACTTTTTGCAAACAACCACAAGAATTTTTAATCAAAGACAATCAAAAGCAATTAAAAAAAGAAAAAAAGTTCCAAAAGTTAATACTTTTCTTCCTTCTTCTCTTTCTCTTTCTGAATTAATTTTTAATCAAAGAGGTCCAATTACCATATATCTTCTTTTGGGATCCACAAAGACGTTCTAGTCAATCTCCTCCTTTTTCAGCTTCTGCTCCAATTTTTTTTTCTCCCTTCCCACTTGCAATGAGAATTTTAATAATCAAAAATCCATACCTCCAGCAGAGATTTTCCAATTTCTCACATTTTTCAATGTCCAAAAATCCCTTTGTCTCTTATCTTAGCTTTCAAAACAATCCACTTTCAATGTCTAATATATCCAAATATTTCTGCTTTTTCCGTGGGGTGGGAGAGTAAAAAAAAAAAAAAAAAAAATTCCCTTTAACAGCTTCTCCGCCGCTTTTCGCTCTTCTTAGGAATACAATGTATCCTCCAGCAACAAACAGCTCAATTCCAGGCAATTTAAAAGGTGTTACTTGACCCGGCTCAGACAGAACTTTCACTCTTCACACTTCCTCCAGCACAGTTCTTACCCAGTTGCTGGCTTCTTCGTGGCGGCCATTGCTGACCGCCGCTCCACCGCCTTGGGAAAAAGGGGTTTTCCCGGAGAAAGGGGGGGTCTGCGATGCCCCCACCTCCCTTTCCGACTCCCCTCTATCTTCAGCTGTCCCTACAGGGCAGCCATATCCCCCTGACCCATCTGGATCGGGGGTACCTCGACGGCTAGCACAGCAGGAATCGCGAGCTGTCGCGAATTCCTGCTGCCCCGAAGCCACGCAAACCGGAAGTTTTCTGAATCTCTACATCTTTTGATGACCAAAACTGGATGCAGTATTCTAAGTAAGGTCCTACTAAGGCTTTATAAAGCAACATCAATACTTCATGTGATCTTGATTCTATCCCTCTGTTAATGTAACCTAGGATTGCACTGGCTTTTTGCCTGCTGCTGCACAACTGCTGGCTCATATATTAAGTGTCCACTAGGACTCCAAGATCCCTCTCACAGTTATAGCTTTTGAGCCAGATTTCATCTA
This sequence comes from Hydrophis major, assembly GCA_033807585.1. Lineage (NCBI taxonomy): Eukaryota > Metazoa > Chordata > Lepidosauria > Squamata > Elapidae > Hydrophis > Hydrophis major. The sequence goes on from CM066330.1 coordinate 65,057,121, forward strand.
ATCTATACCTGTACATTTGATTTTTCTTGCCTAAGTGTAAACATTTACTTTTCACTACATTGAATTTATTTGCATTAGATAGGGCCCAGTATCCAAGTCTGCTGAGATCCATCTGTATCTTGAGCCTATCTTCTGAACAGTTGGCTATTCCTGCCAATTTAGTGTTGTCTGCATATTTGTTGAGTTCCCCTCTATACCCTCATCTAAATCATATATGAAAATGTTGAAGAGTAGTGGGCTTAAATCAAAACCTTGGGGTACCCCACTGCTTATTTTCTTCTTTGTAGATGTAGTTCTACTGAGGACCACACACGGAGTGCAATTTGTCAGCTGGTTACAAATCCATCTGATCTATCCTATCTGTTTTAGCTTACCACAGAGTATGTTGTGATCTGTTTTGTCAAATGCCTTCCTGAAATCCAAGTATACTATGTATATGCATTTCACTGAAATACTCAAACTCAAAGTGTACTTCTAATGTAGCATGTTATTAACTGTAAGGTTTTACATGTTATGTAATTGAAGTGGAAATTCTATTCTATTTTATTAGAAATTCTGTTGAGATAGAAATCCATATGGCTTCACCATATATACAAACTATTCTACTTGCTCTTTTGCAAATACAAGTTACTTTTGTAAATAAGTATTCTTTAGATGGCAAAACAGCGAAGTTGCAATTCCTCTACAAAGGAATTCTAACAAAAGGCAGAGACATCACTAGAAAATAATATCTAAGTGGGGTTATATATAGTTCATGAGTTTTGTATATTACAGAACATTAAATCTAATTCAAGTTTCACAGAATGATATATTTAAATTCCTTGTGGTTACTGGTAGGGTAATATTTAATACTGCATTAATACTGAATTTAGCTTCATGAACTGCTTGTGTGACATTTATCTTATATAGTCACAGTAAGTCATGGTTTATTTATATGACACCATTTCTAATTAAAGATCTCCTGCATTCATGAAATACTAAGGAGAAATGAAGTATCTGCCTCACATATCTTAAAATTAGATCCATGACAAGGACTTTATTAATTGGATATTGAGGACAGTAAAAGTAATTTCAGGCAAAATGAGCTATTAAAGCTTAAAAACTACAATCTCTTTGAATGTTTAAAGGCTTAAGACATCTTTAATTCTTAAATAACAGTTTGGTTATTTAGATTATAGCATTGATTACAGAAAGGTACTAGTGTATAAAAATATCATTATCCTATTTTTCATATTTAACATTTATCTAACAGAATATGTAAATTTCTTGTTCATATTTTTCTTCTAGTTTGGTTTCTTATTGTGCAAAAATGATTTTGCACATGAATAAACCATAGGCTCAAACTTTCTATGTGTCCTTGGATTTTTCTGGGAAAAAAATGAAAATATCATAAAAAAACAAAGATGATGACACGATGATACCTATGTTCAAAATAAATTCTCAATTGCTCACTCAATTCACAGCGGTATCTCTAGAGTTTGGAATCCAAGACTTCTTTTAAAAAAAAGAATAACAAAGAAACAAATGAAAATGTGTTAGCTTTAGAAAAGATGATTATGCTTTTAGGAAATGGAGGCATGATGTGTTAAAGCTAAAGAGTGGAAAGGAAAATCTTTGCTTTATTGGTTCCCAGGTAAGTTTTACTATAATACGGTGATTTGAAATCCTTATACTCTTCAGCAATAAAAATGTTGGTGAGTACAAGCTAGAAGAAATGTTAAGTCTGCCTAAATCATTTTTATTAGAAATTGTTACATAAAAGTGAGACATATATATGCTTAAACCCTTTTTTTATACTTAAGAATTTCAGCAATAATTTTTAAAATGGTGTCTACTTTGTTTTAACCCTCAAATCACTGGATTCAAAAGGGAATTTCAACATGTGCCAATTTTATTATTTTGAAGAAAATTTTAGCCCAATCTTTTTTTTAATTTTTATATAATAGGTACTAGAAGTGTAGTATATTCTGTTTATTACATTCACCTTAAATGTTCAAAATTGGCTTAATTGGATCCATATGATATACAACAGATGACTGATACAAGGATAGGGTTACCATATGTCACTCCCCACCCAAAACGAGGACTTCTTTTTGTCCTCATGTCCTCTGTCTGTTAAACATAGCCTTTAAAAATCAAATAATCTCTAACTTTTTGAGTATCTTTTCCTGATAGGTTTTTCTCCCTGGTGTAGCATTTCCCTAATAAGTGTTAAGTGGAAGTTAACAAGCTGAGCTCTGTGACCTTAATAGTTGATTAGTACCTTCCAGCCCACTAGGTTGCTACTGTCTTGCTTGACAAGACCTTAATCAGTTACACGCCAAAGGCTTCTGCTCCTAACTGGCTCTAGGACATTCCTGTGATTGAAAAACCTATCTTTATAATAAAAGTTAATTTCATATACATGTAAAGGTAGTCCCTTTCCCCTTTCCCCTTCCCTTCTCATGTCTTCCCATCCCTTTTTCTAGCTTTTCACCGTAAATATTGTCAGAGATACCCTCCCCATTTGTTTCCTTTCTAATTGTCTTCATCTACCTTTGCCTGTTCAAATAGCTGATAAGTCTATACAAGGGCTAAAAGAAAAGGAAGAGGAAAAATAAATGTTTGTTAACATGAGCTTAGATGATCTAAAAAGCATGGCACCTCAATAATTGACACACTTATTAAATCAATAGGCGACATGTCATATCTTCAAATGCACAAAAGTTGTGTCTTAATAATAGGTAACTGGTTCTATCCATGATACATTGTTTATGTTCTGTGAAATATATATGTTGCCTGTCCATGGCAAACACAGAATGATCTCTTTGCAAAGACAATTTCAAGACAGCTGGAATCTGTTTGTGATAGGAAGTTAATCATTAAAAAGGAAGCTTATCATTATAAGGAATAGGATATTTTTCAGTTCATTCTTTTTCTTCTTCATGTACTTCATGTACTTCTTCTTTTCAAATGCAGAATTATATAAAGTGACAAATCTCATCCATATAAAGACATCCATATAAAACATCCATATTAAATAATATTAATGACTATACAATACAGTTATGAAGCACAATAAAATAGATCAAAAATACAATTACCAAACAAGTTAGAGCAGTATAATTTATAATTATGGTAACTTCATATATTGTTCCTTGACAGTATCATCTATGTTCTTAGCATATAAAACAAAGCATGCTATGTTATCATTCTAAAGAACATTTAGAACAATTGAGGAATTTTTAGGATTGCCACCAGGGATGGGATTCAATTTTTTAACAACCGGTTCTGTGGACGTGGCTTAGGTGGTGGGGGTGGCTTGGTGATCATATGACCGGTTGGACATGGCTTGGTGGTCATATTACTGGCTGAGCATGGCCAACTCAACATCACTCACATCGAGGCAAGCATCTCCTCGCCTGGCTTCTCATGACTGTGGGGATGCTGCAACAGTCGTAAGTATGAAAAATGGTCATAAGTCACTTTTTTCAATGATCATTCCACACAAGCAAAGTACCAGCAAAGGAGGGGAAAAAAACTCCAGAGAAGTTCCAGAGACAGGAAGTCTAGTCCTGTCAAGAATGTAATAAGAGTTAATGGAGAGGCAGTTTCTGCAAGCAACACCAGAATGTTTCCTTCCTGCCTTCCTTACAGGATTAGGCCAGTAATTTCTACTAACAACCGGTTCTGCAAACTGCTCAGAATGTTAACAACTGGTTCTAGCAAATAGGTGCTGTTAAGTACTTGGACATGGGTCGGAGTAAATGGAGACAGCCTCTGAATGTAACAACAACAGTGAACTCTGCCTTATATAGGCAACCCTTGTGAGAGTTGTCCAATAGCGAGCTATGAACACGAGCTCTTTTAACCAATAATAATCCTCTGTTAAGGGCCAATCGGATTCCTAAGAACTAACCAATCCGATCTGGCTGCCTAACAGCCAATCAGAAGTGCAGGGCCAGAACCCTGCACTTTACCACAAGCTCATACTTCATTAACTATGGTACATACACAACACCCCTTCCCCCTGGCTTCTTAATTACGGTGTAGTTATAAAGTCCTTTAAATAAGACGGTTGTCTTTTAAGTCTTTCGGATTTTCGTTGGACTGGTTGATTGCAACCCTGTTGAGGTAGATTGTTGTTTGGCAGGGGATCTGCTTCTTGCTCAGGTGCAATTTCTTGCGGTGCAAACAATTCTTCCTGCTCCATTTCCTGAGTCTCACTTAATTCGTTGCTCCCTTCGAGCAGGTTCCCTGGAACGTCATCTTCTTCTGTACCTCCCCCCCCTCGGTTTGGTCATGGGGGAGTTGTTGACTGGCCGTTGTGAGTCGTGACCGTAATTGGTTGATATGCGTTTCCACAGTCCATTGTCACAGCATTTCACTACGTAAGATTTGGGGCCGGTCACTCGTACTACCGTTGCCTCTATCCATAACGGATCGCCTGAAAAGTTTCATGCGTAAACGTGGTCTCCTACCTGGAAGGTGCGATAGCGGCCACTGGATCCTATTGGCTTTTCCGGTTCGTAAGCAGGGTGCAACCGGTCGAGGTGGGAACGGAGTCTTCGTCCCATCAGTAGTTCGGCGGGAGTTCTGCCGGTGACACTATGTGGAGTTATGTGTTGCAAAAAGAGAATTTGGTTGACCTTGTTATCGATATTGTCATAGTCCATTTTTTGCAAAGTCTTTTTAACAAATTGGACCATGCGTTCCGCTCGGCCATTAGTCGCAGGGTGCGCAGGCGAGGTGAGCGCATGGCGGATGCCGCGGTCAGCGAGGTACTGCTCGAACATTAGTGCCGTAAACTGTGGCCCATTATTGGACACCAGGACGTCAGGCAATCTGTGGGTTGCAAAGAGTCTATTTAGGATCTTGATCACTGCCTCGGAAGTTGTAGCTGTCATACGATGAATTTCTAACCAATTGGAGTATGCGTCGACTGTCAGCAGGAAGGTATATCCTTTGGTTGGCCCCGCGAAATCCAGGTGGATTCTGGATCAGGGTCCACGTGGCGTCTCTCATTCAGGAGGCATGGTTTTTGGTGGGGCGTTGCTGGCTTGTTGGCAATTGGTGCACGCTTTGACCCACTGCTCGATTTGCCAGTCCATGCCCGGCCACCATGCGTAGCTTCGTGCAAGCGCTTTCATCCGCATGATGCCGGGGTGGCCCTCGTGCAGAATTTGTAGCAGCGTCTTCTGGAGTCGTTCTGGGACAACGACTCTATCGCCCCAGATGATACAGCCTTTTTGGGAAAGGCTGTCGAGATTTGAATGGCGTGAAGTCATCTGGGACTTGGTCCAATGGCCATCCGCGTTCTACCCAGCCTAGGACTCGAGCTAGGGTGTAGTCTCGTTTGGTTTCTCTTGCGATGTCTCGGGCAGTCATAGGCGGCGAGTTGAGTGTTTCAATCTGCAACATGGTTGCCGTTGGTGCCGGATCGTCGAGAGTCTCTGGAATATCCCCGGGCGATATTGTAGGCGATAATTATAAGCAGCTAGGAATTCTGACCATCGGGTCATTCTAGGGGATAATATGTAGGGGGTTGGCTTGTCCCCAGCTATTATCCCTAGCAACGGTTTGTGGTCAGTTATAATGGTAAATGTCCTTCCATACATATATTCATGAAATTTCGTTACAGCTGAAATGATTGCGAGAGCTTCTTTATCAATTTGTCCATAGTTCCGCTCTGCTTGTGAAAGAGTCTTCGAAAAGTATGCAACAGGGGCTTCGTTCCCATTAGGTAGTACATGACTCAAAATGGCACCCACCCCGAAGGGCGATGCATCGCAGGTTATAACTAATGGTAAAGTCTCATTATACTGCATAAGTACAGAGTCAGATGTGAGCAGTGTTTTAACATTCCGGAACACTTGTTCTTCCCAGTAACCCCATACCCACAATGCTTTTTTATCTAATAACCGGTGTAACGGTTTAGCAACAGTCACCTTGTGTGGTAAAAATACATTATAGAAATTAATGAGGCCTAAGAACGCCTGGAGATCGGCCTTGTTTCATGGCCTGGGAGTGTTTTTTATCGCCTTTAATTTACTTTCGGTAGGATGAATGCCCTGGCTATCAATCCGATACCCTAGAAATTCAACACTGTCAGTATATAAGTGACATTTATTTTTTTTCACCTTAAGTCCTGCCTCTTGGAATTTTTTAAGAACACATTTCAAACAATCCTGCATTTGGTAGGGGCTGCAATTAATACATCATCAAAATACGGAACCACGCCCTTGATTCCCTGTAACAACCTTTCCATGAGGCTTTGGAATATCCCCGGGGCTACACTAACCCCAAATTGCAATCGGGTACATTTAAAGGCACCTCTGTGCGTTACAATTGTTTGGGCTTGGGCCGTCTTTTCATCCACTGGTAGTTGTTGATAAGCTTGAGCTAAATCTAATTTAGCGAAAACCTTTCCGCCCCCCCAAGGAATGAAGGAGGTGCTGCACCACCGGAACTGGATACGCATTCTGTTGTAAGGCGTGGTTTAAAGTGGCCCGGTAGTCCCCACAAATTCGGATTGACCCGTCTGGCTTAATGGGTGTTACAATAGGGGTTTCCCATGGAGAGTGATCGATGGGCTTCAACACCCCTTGAGCAATTAGCTTGTCGAGTTGTTCATCGATCTTTGCTTTAAGAGCGAATGGAACTCGACGGGGCTTCAAGCGAATAGGGGTTACTTTTTGATCTAGACTAAATGAGATTGGGGTCCCTTTATACTCGCCTAAGCGGTCCGCGAAGACGTCGCTGAACTCAGAAATAAGGTCTTCTTCCCACTCACAACCACCGACTCGGTTCACGCCGGCCACTTCGATGCCGAGTGGTGCGAACCATTGGAGGCCTAATAGACTAGGCCTATCTCTATCGATGATCGTTAGAAGTAAGTATGCTGTATGCTTTTTGAAGGAGACTCGGACTCGGCAGGACCCGACAACGGGGATTCGATTTCCTTGGTAGTCCTTGAGGATGATGCGTTGAAATTGGAGGTCTTGGCGTTGGATTGTGGGGATAAGTTGCTTGAGTGTCTTCCAAGACACCATTGAGAGGGACGATCCCGAGTCGACCTCCATGTGGCAAGGCTGGTTCTCGATGGCTACCGTGACTCGAATTTTCTTTGTGTCCAAAACTGAGGCGTAACCTATAGTGATAGTATGGTGAGCCTCTCCTTTTTGCAAAGCTCGATTTCTGTAGGAGTGGTTTACTGGCTCTCGCCTTACAGGACGGTTTCCTGTCGATTGGCGATAGATAGATTGGCCCCTTTTAAGGCCTGGCTGGGTCCTGGTAAGGTGCGGCAGACCTGGCTGACGTGGCCTCGTTTCCTGCACTCATGGCAGAGTGCATCGCGGAATTTGCATTCGGCCCTGGCATGGTTTGCTCCATAGCCAGCGCAAGGGCGTAAGGGCTTGGGGCGAGGGTCCCAGTCGATGGATCCCTTCTTCGTCACTGTCTGACGACGAAGAGAGGTCCTCGTGGTGCGTTGTTGAGAGCTGCCCTTCTGAGTTGGGTAAGATTTCGCCGGTCGGTGGTGTTGCCGGAGTGTGGCTTCGCCGTAATTGTACAGCCGACTTTTTGGTCACCTCCGCAGCCGTGGCTTCGGCGATGGCGTCAGCAAGGGTGATGTCGCCTTTCGCCATCAGCTTGCTTTGCACACCTAGTGCATCTAATCCCAGAATTACTCGATCTCTTAGTGCTTCTTCTAAATCGGTGAACCCACAGAGGCCCCCTAAATTTCGGAAGTCCACCACGAGTGTAGGCACGGTTGGTGCCTCATGAGTGTAGGCACGGTTGGCGCGTAATGGTCTCTCAGGATGGGTTCGAGGTCGTCCCAGCTCATGGCTTTCACTTCTCGAGGTTTGGCGAGTGTTTTAGCCATCTTAAATACAGCTGGGCCGCAATGCATCAGGAACAGTGCCCGCTTTTTTGCTGGTGTGGCGTCCTTCAAATTATTCATCTCGAGAAACATTTGGAAGCGATCCATGTAGGATTTCCAATCCTCTTGGTTTGGATCGAATGGAGCGGGTGGTACGATGCCTCTGGACATGGTTCCGTTGTTGGCGTCGTCTTATCACATGCTCGGTATTACTTCCTGGCTTCTTAGGTTCAGACGTCTCCACATCCCATCCTCATCGCCGGTGTTAAGTACTTGGACACGGGTCAGAGTAAATGGAGACAGCCTCTGAACATGAACTTTCAGCTCTTTATTGCATAGTGACTTCTCTAAACAACAACAGTGAACTCTGCCTTATATAGGCAACCCTTGTGAGAGTTGTCCAATAGCGAGCTATGAATGCTAGCTCTTTTAACCAATAATAATCCTCTGTTAAGGGCCAATCGGATTCCTAAGAACTAACCAATCCGATCTGGCCGCCTAACAGCCAATCAGAAGTGCAGGGCCAGAACCCTGCACTTTACCTCAAGCTAATACTTAATTAACTATGGTACATACACAACAGGTGCGAACTAGTAGAATCCCACCCCTGATTGCCACCTTGGTGTAGATGTAGTTTCTTCAGAAATAAATTAATGCATTTGTCTAACTGAACTTCTGTCTAGTCTCATAGATAGGCCTAGGGAAATGCTGCCATATTTGATTATTTCCTGCATTCCCCAAAGCCATGGCTACTATCTTCTATATATTTCATTTCCAGATGGTTTCTTGCTGTAGCACAATTTTGTCTTTGTTCCTCCCATGGTAAATATTCACTTTCTATTTCTGTTTCAAATTTTTCCAAAATTAATGAACATTTGTATGCTTTTTCATTATATGACATTACATGTTGGAGATACACAAATGTTCATGCATGCCCACTTATTTTGTGCCTAACTTTCAGTATTTTTCTGGCTGGAAATCCTTGTTCTTGTGTTCTATATTTGTATATTATACAATTGGGAGAAGTTTCACACATAAAAATGTGTATGGAAGTTATTCAGTAGTCTAATTCTTCTTTTTCTTTTTCTTTTTAATTTGACTCATGAAATTCAGTGACTGGGTTGGCAAAATCTATGATATTGTCTGTAAGTGAACTTCTGGATTTATATAGTTTCCCTAGTGGAATTGTAGAGACTGTCATTGAAGCTTATATATGCTTCTGTGACTTCCTCAAGAATTACTAACTATAAAAATAGAGCTGATTGCTGGAGGTATTTGTAAAAGACTGTTGTCAGTAAATGCAAGTCTCAAGAGCTCTGGCTGTGGTTCCAAGAGAGATTATAAATTCTAGAATGGCAACATTGTACTCAGGAGAACAAAGGAAAAGGCACTAAAGAATGGTCATAAAGTTTAAAAAAAAAGAAGAAAAAGGAGGTGATAGAAAATTTGCAGTATGACCTCATATCACATTTACTGCAGGTAGCACAACACTTATATAAATCCAGTTTGAAATTTTGGACTACCATTCTTTAATCCAGTTGCCCAAATGTAAAATACAAAATTCGGGAGTATAATATATAGAGTGCTCTCTGTGTATGTTGTTTTTTAAATAATGTTTAAACAAATACAGAAGATAAATTTCAGCATGTGAATCGTAGACATAATGAGAACTCCTCTGTCCTGGAATTAAACTTGTAAAAAGCTGTTCTTTGATGAAACAGAACATGGAAACTATTGGGGTTGAATTCTTAAAACAGAAAGTAGATCAACTCAAAGGAAAGATCAGATCATAAAAGAAAGACTTTTCATGCATTCTTAATATATTTAATCTTCCTGGTGGTAATTTCTCTATCCAGTTTGAGGGCAGAGTAATTGGAGATCTTTTCAATTATTTTTTTTCCACAGAGACGTTACACAGGACTGTGGGCCTTTATTGATAACAGTTACAGTAGCTAGTGCTCACCAGAAGGTGATCTTTTTCTGGATTTGTATGTGTGTATATATCTGTGCCTGTATGTATAGGATGAAAAAAGAAAAAGTTAAGAAATTTTGTCCAAAAATTGATTCTGAAAAAAATTAGTCTTTGTTGTGTCTGCGAAATGATGCCAGGAGTCGGTGATTTCGTGCAACAGCTCTTTATTGGCAAGTTGGAACCGAACTGGCGAAAGGAAAAAAGCCTGTGGCTTTTATTCTTTTCGCCACGGCGGCCGCGGCCAATGCCACCGCTTTGAATCTCCCGCGGTCTGAATGGACCAATCGTGGGAGATTCTTAGTGAGCCAATCAGCGCGGCTCGCCTGACCAATCGGAGAGCCCCGCGCTTTGGCCAATCAAAGCGCGGGGATCTCGAGTATGTTAATGAAGGACAGAACACCCCTCCCCTCTTGGTTCAGTCCTTACGTTGCATAGTCACGTAGGTAGGCGGGGCTCCGTCTGGTCCTACTTGACCTGCGCAACTCAGTCATAGGCTGGATCCCGGCCGGTTCGGTCGGGATCTCCGCTGCTCCTGCTGCCGTCGTGGGAACCGGCTGGTCGATTGGGCCTGTCCCTTCTCCGTAGCTCCCTCCTGGGCCTTCCGGGTTGGTTGAGCTATGGGTTTCGCCGCTCCCGCTCGGTCTTTCCGGGTCGGTCGAGCTGGCTTGGCTGTTCCTTCCTGGCGAGGGGTCGTGATGGCTGCGTTCCGGTGAGTACTGCTGGTTTATTTTTCTTTGGATTCGGTCCCCTGGGTATTCCCTCCCCCCTTGGCTTGTGTTGTGGGGGTTGGTTTCGCTTGTTTGTGCGTCGGCGGTTTGTTGGTTTGCGGTTCTCAACCTAAGTTGGTCGATGTGGCGTTTCCACGCTCGTCGGTCTGCTGTTTGTAGCCGGTACGAGTGTGGGCCTGTTGCTTGTGTGATGACGGCTGGGATCCATAGAGGGTCTCCCGTCAGGTTCTTTGCGTATACGGGGTCCCCGGTTGCGAAGGTTCGGTGTTTGGTGCTTGAGTCTGGGGGCCTCTCCGGGTTATACGTGGGGTGTAACCTGTCGAGTGGGGACCTTAGCTTTCTGCCCATTAGAAGTTCGGCTGGGCTTTTATTGGTTGTGGTATTTGGGGTTATGTGTTGGGTGAAGAGTAGTCTGTTGATTTTTTCTTGGATCTCCCCGTGGTCTATTTTCCGGATGGTCTTTTTAGTGAATTGGACCATCCGTTCCGCCCTACCGTTCGCCGCCGGGTGCGCCAGTGCTGTCAGTGCGTGGCGGATGCCCCTTTCTGCTAGGAATTTTTCGAATTCCAGCGAGGTGAACTGGGGCCCGTTGTCAGAGACGACGACGTCTGGGAGGCCGTGTGTTGCAAAGAGTTTGCAGAGTTCCTTGATCATGGCCTCCGTGGTTGTCGTCTTCATGTTGCTTACCTCCAGCCAGTTGGAGTAAGCGTCAACTGTTATGAGGAAAGTGTGTCCTTTTGTGGGCCCGGCAAAGTCTATATGGATCCTAGACCAAGGTCCCCTTGGGGTTTCCCACTCTAGGACGGGTGCTGTGGGTGGGCTTGGCCTAGTTTCCTGGCATCGTTGGCACCTAGCTACCCAGGCCTCTATTTGTTTGTCCATCCCTGGCCACCAAGCGTAACTTCTGGCCAGGGCTTTAGTCCTTACGATGCCAGGGTGCCCCTCGTGTAGCAATTCCAAAACCTTCCCCTGTAGCTTTTCCGGAATGACCACCCTGTCCCCCCATAGTATGCACCCTTTTTACAACGAGAGTTCCGTTTGGCGGTTTCGGAACGTTTTAACAGACTCGTCGTTGTCCCTTTCCGGCCACCCTTTCTCCACCCAATGTAACACCCGCGCCAGACGTTTGTCTTTATTTGTCTTTCGGGCAATGTCTGACGCGGTTATGGGCAGGTTGGGTAGAGTCTCTATGCTGAGGGTGGTCGTCGTGGGTGCTGGGTCGGTGTCGGGTTCCGGTAGCGGCGAGCGGCTTAAGGCGTCTGCGTGGGAGATCGTCTTACCCGGTCTGTGTATTAGTTCGTAGTTGTAGGCTGCCAGGAACTCGGACCACCTTGTCATTCGGGGAGACAGAATGTTCGGGGTGGCCCGGTTTCCTGCAAGGATTCCCAGCAGCGGCTTGTGGTCCGTTATGATGGTGAAAGTCCGGCCGTAGAGGTACTCGTGGAATCGTTTTACGGCGGCAACTATAGCCAGAGCCTCTTTGTCCAGTTGGCTATAGTTCCGCTCCGGTTTGGTGAGGGTCCTTGAAAAGAACACGATGGGTGCTTCTTTTCTGTCAGGAAGGGTATGGCTGAGGACAGCGCCAACGCCAAAGGGTGATGCGTTGCATGTGACGGCCAGAGGTAGGGTCTCGTTGAATTGTATGAGGACGGCGTCGGAGGTGAGGAGGTCCTTCGTTCTTTGGAAGGCGGCTTGCTCCCGTTTCCCCCAAGTCCAGGTCGCCGCTTTGTCCAGGAGCCTATTCAAGGGCTTCTCCGCCGTCGCCTTTTGGGGTAGGAAAACATTGTAAAAGTTCAGTAACCCCAAGAATGCCTGTAGCTCAGTCTTTGACTTGGGGGTGGGGGCTTCTTTGATGGCCTTGATTTTTTTGCTTGTGGGGTGAATGCCGTGCCGGTCTAGGAGGTAGCCCAGGAATTCCACTCGTTCCGTGCAAAGCTGGCATTTTTCCCTCTTTACTTTTAGTCCGGTCTCTTTAAATTTAGTTAGGACCTCCCTTAGTCGACCTTCTAGTTCGGCTTGGTTGGCTACCGACACTAGGACGTCGTTGAAATAAGGTACCACCCCATTGATACCCTGCAATAGCCTCTCCATTAGGCTTTGGAATATTCCCGGTGCCACGCTGACTCCGAATTGGAGTCGGTTGCATTTGAATGCTCCCTGGTGGGTGACAATGGTCTGTGCTTCTGCCATTTGCTCGTCGACCGGCAACTGTTGGTATGCCTGGGCGAGGTCGAGCTTGGCGAAAACCTTGCCCCCTCCCAGTGAGTGCAGTAGGTGTTGTACTACTGGGACGGGGTAGGCGCTTTGTTGCAGCGCGCCATTTAGGGTGGCCTTATAGTCCCCACAGATCCTCACCGACCCATCGGGCTTGATCGGGGTGACTATGGGGGTCTCCCACCGGGCGTGGTCTATGGGCTGCAGGACCCCTTGTTTGACGAGCTTGTCAATTTGCTCGTCTATCTTGGGTTTCAGTGCGAATGGCACCCGCCTTGGTTTCAGGTGTTTGGGGGGGATGTTAGGGTCTAGGTCGAACGATATAAGGGGCCCTCGGTACTTGCCTAGGTTTCCGTCGAAGACCTCTTGGAACTCCCGGGCTAGTTGCTGCTCCCAGCCGTTGTCGGTGACGTGTTCGACTCCCGTGAGGGCGATGTCAAGCGGGGCGAACCATTGCAGTCCCAGTAGGCTTGGGCGGTCGCGGTCGACGATCGTTAGGGGGAGTCGTTCGGTGCGCCCCTTATAAGTGATGTTAAAGCTTTTGGTGCCGACTACCGGGATGCGGTTTCCCTGGTAGTCCTTTACTATGAGTCTCTGGCTGTCTACGTTCCTCCTTTGGAGGGTAGGCACCAACCGCTTTATCTCATGCCATGCAATCATGGAGAGGTAGGACCCGGAGTCCACCTCCATTTTGCATGGCTGGCCCTCGATGCATACCTCGACGTGGACTTTCCGGGCGTCGTTGGTGATGGCGTGGCCGATGGTGACCATCTGGTGGGTCTCCTCTCTCCGCCGGTTGTCACCGCCTCACGAGGATCACCCGTTCCGGTCCCATCGGCTGTCTGAGGGGCGATCTCTGGTCCGGGGTGGTGTGCTTTCTCTCCTCCGGTCGCTCTGGTCCCATCGTGCCGGGCTGCGATTTTTTTTCAGGCGGCAGACACGGGCGATGTGTCCCTTCTTGTCGCAATGCTGGCAGATTGATTCGAAGAACCGGCATTCTGACCTGGGGTGGTCGCCGCCGCAGCCGGCACAGTTGGTCCTCGACTTACGACCTCGCCGGTTCCGTGGGTCGCGCCCCGCCTGTAGTCGATGGATATCCTCCTCGTCATCGGAAGTGTCCAATGCCAAGTGGAAATCGCCCTGGTGAGTGGTCGTCTCGGGTTTGGGCTCGGTCGACCTCGCAGGGTTGTTGTTTCCACCGCGTTCCCCAGCGTTCGGCTGCGCATGTGGTCGGCGGAAGTTCGGGTTGCTTCGGCGGCTGCGGCTGCGGTGAGGGTGTCTGCTAGGCTGATGTTGCCCTTGGCCATCAGCCGGCTCTGGAGTACGGGGTCCCACAAACCGAGCATGATTCGGTCTTGCAGGGCGTTGTTTAGGTTATCGAATTCGCAGAGCCCCCCTAAATGCCGCAGCTTGGCGACGAAGTCGCTGAAGCTCTCACCCGACCTCTGGTCCCGCCGGTAAAACTCGTTGCGCCGGATCAGGATGGGTACCTCTGGAGCGTAGTGCCGCCACAGTATGGGTTCGAGGACGTCCCAGTCCATCGCGGTGGCATCGGCGGGTTTGGCCAGCGCTTTGGCCATCTGGAAGACCTCGGTCCCGCAGTGGGTCAAGAAGACGGCGCGTTTCATTGGGCCGGAGGCGTCCTTCATGCCGGTGCACTCGAGGTACATGCGGATTCGGTCGGCGAACGATTCCCAGTCCTCGGTGGCGGGGTTGAAGGGTGCTGGTGGTGCGATCTTTGCCATCTCGGTGGTTCGTCTGGCTTCCGTCGGACACGTGGTTCGGTTCAGGGTCTGGATCCCACCTTCGTCGCCAGTGTTGTGTCCGCGAAATGATGCCAGGAGTCGGTGATTTCGTGCAACAGCTCTTTATTGGAAAGTTGGAACCGAACTGGCGAAAGGAAAAAAGCCCGCGGCTTTTATTCCTTTCGCCACGGCGGCCGCAGCCAATGGCACCGCTTTGAATCTCCCGCGGTCTGAATGGACCAATCGCGGGAGATTCTTAGCGAGCCAATCGGCGCGGCTCGCCTGACCAATCGGAGAGCCCCGTGCTTTGGCCAATCAAAGCACGGGGATCTCGATTATGTTAATGAAGGACAGAACAGTCTTGGTTCTATTTTACAAGAACCTTATTCTTAGGCCATTTCATTGGAAGCATTCTGCTTATCTTCAGAAACATTCAGGCTGGATATGCATGTCATACAGGCATATATGTATACATACATATATATATTTAATTTTTAAATGTCTGTATTAGCATTTCCTCCCTTTCATTAACCTAGACATTTTTTTTTAATTGCTAGCAATTTTTTATTTTTTATTTTGTTTTCTGAAGGTTAGAATAGCAATATAGCATTGGCAAAACGTTCAGTTTAGTTGCTGCTAGAGTTTCCTTCTTCTTGCCTCTCATTTTTAAAGTTGGAATCTCTCTGCTGGTACAGTTTACCCTGGGCTGCTCCTGCATTTACACTTTAAGTAGACTTGAATAGTCTTGGAGATTTGTTGGAGAGGTAGTTTGTCCATGCAGCTATTCATGTGAACCTGCTTTGGGAGTTTGTAATTTACAGTTTTGTCTTGTGAAGTCCTGCTGAGTCCATGAGCACCTGTTCTGTTTTGTTTTGTTTCTAGATATCTCTGAAAATTTACACTGTTCTTGCAGACAGTTTTAGACAGATTATAAAGAAAGTCTGTAATAATTCACCCTTCCGCTAATGTCTCTTCTTTATAGCTTTCCAAGTTCCCTCACTTCTCACTCTTGTACACTGAGGTATCAATATCATTACATAGCTGTTTTCCTTGTCTATATATCTTTTCTCCCCTCTCCTGTCTGCCACAAGCCTTTGTTTCTTTGCTTTACAATTTGTCTTCTGGTGAAAAACTCTGACTTTGTTTCTATTACTCCCACATCAGCAGTCTTTTCAGAACACTCTCTATTTAGGACAACATACCTAAAGGCTAACTTGATTATGTATTTGGGGAAAACAATCTTCTAGAGTTATGCTGGTCTATGACCACAATAAAGATTTGATTTGATTTTATCTTCTACAGAATAGAGCCTAGATGGAAAGAAAAAGGTTTCTCTAGTACACAACCAGGCAACTTGGAACTCTCCACAGATTTAATTACAGCTTCAGCAATCCTTTTCTTTGGTCATGCTGCCCAAGATAATAATTTTCTACAGGCACTTTTGTTCTCAAATGACTTATTCCTTAAATGTGACAAAATAACCCTGTTTTAAGTAAGTGTCGTATCAAGGTTAGTATGTTTCCTGGGTCAGAGATAGGCAGCCGTGACAGAGACAAGGGATCTACAAAGTCCCTGAGAATAGGAAGACTCTGCAGAATTCAAATGTGCTTTTAGGTTATACGGAAATGCATATTATGGTTACTTATTTCAGTAAGTGGGGTGTGATCCCTGCTATGGACTTTCTAGATCACAGTGAAGAATGAAACCTGGAACTCTGCCTTAAGGTTTGCCCTAATGGTATAACTGCATTGCCATATGCTTCCAAAAAGACTAGATAAACATATCAACTTACTTGCAAACATTATTGAAGTGTTGCAATTTGCAATTTTATTTGTTAGCAATATTCTAGAAATTCCTTATTAAAGAAAAAAAAGCATAGAACCATTTTCAGAAATAAGGGTATTCATCTATTTTAGTGAGCATCTGTTAATAAGGGATAGAGAATGTATTTTTTTTGTATTTTTTTAGAATCGTGAAACAAATTAACCGTAATATTTTGTTGCATCGTTCTTACAGTCTTAAGAAACAAAACAAAACCTTTTTGGCTCATATTGAGGTGCCATATACACATATATACCACACTATTTGATTTTGGTATAAACCATTTTATTGTTCAAAGTGCAAAAAGGAATAAACGAATTAATAAGAAATACTATGCTATAGAATTAAAGGGTTGATATATGAAAAGCAAAAATATATGCCAGCTTCATTCATCATATGTTACTATAACTTTTGCATCCTTGTAAACTGTCCTGGATTATGTCTTGCCCATAGACCAATTCATATTTAGTTAAGCTTTTTCCTTTTTAATTTCATTAACACCAACATTATCAAATCAATGATTTTTTGTTCTTTTTCCTTTTAACCCTTTAATTTTCTTTTCTATTTGAGTCTGATTCATTTTTTTCTAGATGATCAAACCAGTGCACCTCTTTCATACTGATCATATATTTTTGTATTAATTCACATTAGTCAAGGGCCAATCCATTCTTGATGCTATAGCTTTTCTTTTACCTTATTTACTTCCTGGGTATCCCATTTAACATACTTGAATGTATTTCCTAGTATATCCAACTTTCACTTCATATAACAAAGTAAGCAATAGCATATTCAGTCATTTTGGCTTTTTTCAATATTTACTCCTCACAACAGACAACATGTGCACAGTTTCTCTGAATTTGTCCCTGGTTCTTCCATTATATAACAATTCCCTGGAGCATCATAGGCAGCTATCATCAATCTGTGCATTCCTACCTTCATATGCATTCCAGGAACATAGATGACACCTATTCATTCCTTTCTGACACGCTCGCAAAAATTCCATTTTCTGCTCTGGAATAATTGCTTCTAATGGCAGGAAAAGACTGACACTAAGTTTTATAGCACAAAAACTTTTTTTTTAATAGTCAATATCAGATCTTATGGATGGGACAGATTGCTGAATTTCCTTGACATTGACTTGACTCATTTGTATCTTGTGTGCATTTTCTCTGGGAGCATATGGAAGACGCCTTTCATTTCCAGAACTATCCAATTTTGCAGTTCAAGAATAACATTGAATAACTGACAATTGTTATTAACTCTTTTGATGTTAAAAGCATCAAAGAAGTTAGTTGTAATGTAAATGACATACATACAGCATCAATATGGTTTGGAGCTGTATTATTGGCTGAGTTTCATAAAAAATGCTCACCTCAAAAGTACAAAATTCTGTTTCTCTGTTGCATGACACACATTAACAAATTCATTATTATTTCTTAACACTTCCAGGAACCTCTGTGGTACAAGTAACAGCAACCGATGCAGATGACCCAACATATGGCAACAGTGCCAGAGTGGTTTATAGCATCCTTCAAGGTCAACCTTATTTTTCTGTGGAACCAAAGACAGGTAAATATTCTCCTGTGCTTTTTTCTATAACTAGCAATTGTGTTCTTCTTTCAGATATATTTCTGTATTCTATTC
This sequence comes from Hydrophis major, assembly GCA_033807585.1. NCBI lineage: Eukaryota > Metazoa > Chordata > Lepidosauria > Squamata > Elapidae > Hydrophis > Hydrophis major. The sequence goes on from CM066330.1 coordinate 65,075,106, forward strand.
TGAAGTCCAAAATAACTACTATGTTCCTGCCACCAGGAGCCTTGGTGGCACAGTGGTTAGAGTGCAGTACTGCAGGCTACTTCTGCTGCCTGCCAGCTGCCTGCAATTTAGCAGTTCGGGCCTTACCAGGCTCAAGGTTGACTCAGCCTTCCATCATTCCGAGATGGGTAAAATGAGGACCCAAATTGTTGGGGGCAATATGCTGACTCTGTAAACCACTTAGAGAGGACTGTAAAGCACTGTGAAGTGGTATAAATGCTATTGCTATCAGCTGCAGTCACGAGATCGCCATTGACTTTCTTCCTGCAAGCTTCCCAGGTTTCCACATTGACTTATGGAAAGAAAGTGAGGATCACATAACTGCGGCAGAGCAGCTATGGCAATGAAGGGCAATGACATTGAAACAGCAAGAATTTAAAAAAAAAATCATTTCCACAAGAATAATGAACTCTCTAAGTTAGGCTGAGATACTTTAGTTGAGAAGGTTTTGTCCAGTTTAAAGAAACAAGCGTGAGTGTTTTAATAGCAAACAGATAAGTCTTTGTGAATCACCTCTGATTCCATTTGAATTAGAGTTTGGAAATTCCAAGATCGTTTGATTCAATTCAAATCAGTAATTAAAAAGTTATTGGCTATCTGATTTGGGCCATTTTCAAATCCAGATATTGTTTACAACTATAATGGGAAAAATTCAAAATGCCAGATGCTGCTTCATTTTTGGCAAAATGGGATGAAAACAGCAATGATGATAAACCCTTTACAGAATGTTAATCCAAGGGTTTTAGCACGTTTTTAAAATATGACTATTATTTATTAAATGTCATCTTCCTATGAGGTAACTCTTACATATTCAATATGCAATATTCCTTCATGACTATTTTAGGACAGAGATAAATATAAATTAAAGATAGAACAATAACTTCCAAACTATTTCATAAAGAACCAATAGGAAGATTAGGGGAATCAAAGCAGAGAATGTCCTAGCTTAATTTGGTAATGCACACTTTAAAAACTGTTGTTGTTTTTAAAAAAAATTGTCCTAGTTTGCTACTTATTTTTCCTGCCCACAATCCTGTGGAGCTTCATTTACTTTGATAATTAAATATGAATGCCAGGATGGCTGACATAAGTGTTACCAAACTTGGCCTTTCCTTGGAAGGATCTTCTCATCATTGGTTTTGGTTGGGTGTTAGTGTGACTAAGATTTTTGATGAAAGCTTCTGATATATAGCTGTGCTGCTTCTGATAACTGGGCTTTATTTGATGCTTGGAGGGTTAGGATAATTGATGACAAACTTGGCTCTTTCTCAAAAGGACCTCCTGGCTACTTGCAAGGCTTGGTTGTGCGAGGATCATGGCTTACTATCAATGCTCTGCCTTAGTTAAAGTAGGCAGCAGAAGTCAAAAAGTACAAAACACAGTTATATAAGATAGGTAAATTACAGAGGAGGAGATTGAACAGAGAAAGTGGTATTATTGATTATTTATTTATTTGTTTTATTAACTTCTATCCCTCCATATTCCTGGTAGATTCATACCAGTGTACCAAAAAAAAAAAAAAAAAAACCAGTGACAGCAATACAAAAAAATGTAGTCTTTCCACCTGATCCCTATTTTTAGGATGTTTAAAGTTTGGGCTAGTGCCATTTAATATTAACCTGGCGCCCAATCATTCATTGTCAAGAAACCGAAATCTGCTTCAGTAATGCGGACTATAAAAAAAAGGTCAGTTATGAGTCTATATTTAGAATGCTTAGAGCTGAGTTGAATTCCCAGTTGTGTGAATAGGAGAGTATAGAAGTTACTGCAAGGAAGAATGAAGTTAGGATTTATAGCTTAACATATTAAAGAAATTAAGTGCTTAGAAAGTGAATGAAGCTCCCAAATAATATCAGTTTTGCCATCCCAACTGTGTTGTGACAGGCAAAGATAAACCACATTGGCCAGCGATTTATGTCAATATCAGAGAGTCGAACACATATAATTGAAGTTGCTACATTCTATACCATGTGTAAGGATCTCAAAGTCACTGAAGCATTTTGGAGATACCCAATTAAATTATTATTTCAAAACAACTTCCACAGTTATTTCGTCCTTGAAAGGAGAGGAACCAATCACACATTACTTTATCTTGATCTTTTCCCTTCAGCAGAGTTAGCCCATGACATTCTGGTGCCAGAGACAAAGAAAAAGGACCACCTACCGTCCATATTTCTCCCCTTGCTTCCACGTTTTAGTATACTGTACTAGAAATTGAAATTGGCTTCAGGTCACTAGATTAAAATGTCAGTCACTTCTGAAGATTGAAACCTGTAGGGCTTTCAAGGCAACCTGGACAGCACACTCAGAGTAACTTAAAGATTTTTGGGGGGATGGGTGGGAAACTCAGGAAGAATGATTAGGACAATTACCATTATTTCATCCCAGCATCAGTCATCTACAGAAATTGCTTCATTCTGCCTAATGGGAAAGTCAATTTTGCCTTATGGTGTCTCTAGATCTTTAAGAAGAAGGCACTGATCCTTTTTTAAAAAGTGGCTTCTCCCCTTGAATATGAGACTTAATGAAGAAAGAGGAAAAATGCATTTCCACCATGTTCTCTTGATTATGGATTGGACTAGGCATTCAGAATTTGATTATCAATGTGCTACTGCACATTATTATCACAAGCTTATTATCACAAGCCTAAAATGTGTTCCAACAAGTATATCTCTGAAATATATAAATACTTGATATTATTTCTATTCATTTTTATTTTTTTATTCTTGCAATCCCATTCATTTATAAATTTCCCTTCCTTATTCATCAGTATGCTCTGAAACTCTCAAAGCTATATATTGCTTTATATTTGAAAAGCTTTCCTCAAATATTGTCTTTGTGAAGATATGTTTGTACACCTGACTGCACTTGTATTATTCAAACATTTTACTTTTTTAAAAAATACTATTTCACTCCCAAAATATGGCATGAGACTTGTAAGAATATTTCTTTAAATTATGATGGCAATTTATGCCATAAATTTTGTCCTGTCTGAGCATAAAATCAAGAATCTATGATCATCTGGAAAGAACTTTTAATATATGCTAAAAATATAATGATTGTACTTAGAATGCTATCATCATATACATTATGTTATAGTACTTTGTACTATGATATTGTTATGTATTATGAATGCGAGAAATAAAAAAGTCATATAATTCCACTGTTAGAGCTACTCTTAGATGATATCAAAGAATGCTCTATGTCTCTTGGTAGGAATAAATAGGAATTATAAGAAAGGGCTTGTCAAAATGATCTAAGGATTGAAGTCCAAGATTTAAATTCAGGTCAAAGCAGAATCACCAAACAGGAATGTAAATACACATGAGTTCATGTTTGGATCAGATTAAAACAAAAGTTGTTTGTACGTTAGGATAACAGAAACATGTTCCTGTGTGTCTAAAAATTCAAGCAAAAGTTAAGACCTGTCAAAATCTGTGGAATACCTTGTATATGCAGAATCCAATGTTAGCCTTCTTTTTTATTGTTTATTGTATCTAGATATGGCAGCTGAAAAACCTATACTGTTTGACACCAGTTTGTGAGCACCCCTTAATATAAAAAGAATGACAACAGTTTGTATTCACATATTTTGTCACTGCCCGTGCTTTGACTCTTTCACATATGCCACTCCTTGAATTCTGCAAGTACTATTGAAATATTAAATTTATACCCAACCTGATTGCTCAACATGATGTGCTTTGTGTTTATGGAAAGATGGAATAGTCTTGTATTGATCAAGAAAAGTATTTGGACAGAGAGCATAATAACATTTCACTTTGTTTCTTCCACATTTCACTTTGTTTTCTGAGCAAGGGAGGGGATCAATATTAATTTGCACTTGCTGATCTTAGTAGTAACAATTCTCTAAGCCATAAAGCAGCACAAATATCCATTTTCACTTTTCTAGAAATAAGCACATAAAAGTTTAGCATGCTGAAGTAGGAGCAATGTTTTATGAAGGCTCACAGATTTATTCAGTTTATATCTCTAGGTTTGCTATCCATAACTTTAAGCTATTCTCTTTCTTTCAACATATCCTAAGAATGACTGTTTCCAACAAGATCTGACTTTTTTTTTTTTTTTTGCCAAAGGCCTAAAGAGGCCATCCTTGGATCAACTATGGTGAATATTAGAGTTGATATTGGTGAATCAACTTTGAATTCACTAAAGGAAACAAACTATTTGGATCCTTTTCATTCTGAGTTCGGGCCTAAATGGGTGATACATTGACTCGGTGGTTAAGATTGTGGTTAAAGCTTGTTGGCTGCAAAGCAGGCAGCTCAGGTTTGAGACCCGAGCTCCACATGCTGGAGTGAGCTCTCATCTTTGCCCCAGATCTTGCCAATTTAGCAGTTCAAAGGATACAAATACAAGTAGATAAAGTGGTACAACTTTGGTGGGAAGATAACAATGCTTCATGAAGTCATACTGCTACATGACCGCAGACATGTCTTTGGACAGCACTGGCTCAATGGCCTTAAAATGGAGATCAGCACTGCCCCTTATGGTCAGCAACAACTAGCCAAATAAAATCTGCAGGGACTCATTTAGCAATAGCAATAGCACTTAGACTTATATATTGCTTTATAGTGCTTTACAGCCCACTCTAAGTGGTTTACAGAGTCAGCATATTGCCCCCAACAATTTGGGTCCTCATTTTACCTACCTTGGAAGGATGGAAGTCAACCATGAGCCTGGTGAGACATGAACTGCTAAATTGCAGGCGGCCAGCAGGCAGCAGAAGTAGTTTGCAGTACTGCACTCTAACTACTGTACCACCAAGGCTCTTTTACCTTTTTTTTCTTTTTTTCAGGCCTAAATATGGGACAATGATAGCATTGTTCACTTCCTTGGATGATGTTGAGGCCTGGAGAGGGGTAGTCACTTGTCATGATCCTATTGGGCCTCTTCTTAGTTTGTGATGCCATCAACCAATTTGTTTCTTTGTAGGGGATGAGGATAATATATTGATCAGTTAAAATGACATTTATTACAAATCCCACATTTTCAGGAGATTTTGGTGACCAAGCAAGAAGTTGCTACTTTCAGTGATGACCTCCTCCCTGCTAACATTTCACAAATTATTTTAGAGGGCTTTTCCTTAAGCTGTTTATGATGCTATCTTTGATTTTTAATTTTGATTAAGTCTTGTATGTATTTGCTATAGTTGGTGAATTGTGGTTATTGTTGTCATGCATCAAGCTTTATATGCTATGGTAGATGTTAATATTCTGAGTAAGCTGCCAAGAGTCATTTAATGGTTGGATAGAAATGTGTTTGATAAATACATAAATAATAATTAAATTGTGTAATGATTTTCAATGGATCTGAAATTATAAAGAAAATTAGCTATAATTGTATGAACTCCCAATACGTTCTGCTTAGGAGTATTTTAAATTCAAAAGAAGAAGAAAGAAGTGCATCTGGATCTAGGGATTATAAATATCAAGGATGATACAGAAGGCCAATGCTTCTTAGCTGATCATATATTTTGTCTTTTCTCAACTGGTGACATGGAACAATAGTGAGATAAAATCTTGTATCTCTGCCTGCTGTACTGTGTAACAATATGAAAACCTCCCCAGTTAAAGGAGGGATATTTAATTGCCCAATGCTTATCTACATAGTTGAATGGTAACAGAACAGTTGTTCTGTTCTTTTCTTCCCTCTTCTTTTAAATTTCAAAGAGTAATTACAAGTGACAAAGAGATGGCCAAATGGATAGCTCTAAAAATGCTTCAGACAATGCAGTGCTTCAGCTACTACATCAAAGTTCCCTAATTATAGTGAGTGATTTTGTTTTATTTTTAAGATATTAGCTAATTTAGAATCACTTCATTTAAATGCACAGCATGGCACCAGATTATTAATAGCACCAAGATTGTACTGGGTCATTTATGGTTTGGGATTCTTAAGAAACTCATTTTGGCAGCAGGGGAGTTTGGCAACAGAATGATAAATGCTATTGTTCTTCCATGTTGTCACTTTGATGGCAGAGAAAAAGGCTTTGACTACTTCTGTTTAACAAATCAGTCTGTGTGTGCATAGACTGTGATGGAAGTAGGAAATGTAATGTCTTTCCTTCTTTTGTTGAGAGGAATTGCAACTCCTACAGTTTCTTGCCATTAGATGTTGACTGGGTTACCTAATTTTTATTAATCCCATCCTATTTACACTGTAGCATTGAAAAACTCAAGACACATAGCAATTTGCAATATCCCTGTCATGTAATCTTCTTTCTTTTACAATTCACTAGAAAAGCCTTAAAGTAAGCAACTTTCAACCGAGTAGTGAAAATCTCAGAGATTGAGACAAAGAATTTTATTTGCTGTATCCAGTTTAAAAAAAATGAAATAACTTCTATATCAAGGATAATTCATGTGAGGGCAGTAACTCATTGAACCCAAAGCCTCCACAACATTGTGTAGTTTGTCTCTGAGATGTCACCGTATGTTATTGACAGAAGCTTTTAACATTATAGGAATAAAACAGTCTTTTGGAGTTTGGCACTTAAAAGTGTAAGAATTGCAAGGTCCCTTCAAATTTTCTCCAAAAAACTTCAGCCTCCCCCCCCCCCTTGTTACTGTTAGCTTTGCATAATATTGGAAATGTTTATTTTGAAAGCACATGCATTAATGTATTCCCAAATAGTTTGAGCATTCAGATTTTAAATTTGGAGCAACTACTCTTTTCTTAGGATTATACAATTTATGGTTTCACTGCATGTCAGATAAGTGTATAGTTTCAGGCACTGCAATTTTTCAATTTTTAAAGAATGGAAATCACATTCCTGAATGCATCTGAGTGGACATTGTATAACACAGAATATTGAACTAAGTGAGTTGTTTGCCTGACCAACAGGAAGACTCTTCTTATATTCTTCAGCTGCATTCACAAACATAGGAATTTGGAACAGATGGAATGAAATCTAAAATATGGAATTTGGTAGTTCATAGTTTTCTTAGCAGCTCTAGTTATATTGAGAATATTATATTTAGTTATAGGAGCTTAAATTTAAGGTAGATGAATTAAAACATAATGTATTATGTACAGTGTTGGTCTTTTAACTGGTGTAGCCTAAATTGGGTTGACAACCAAGCAAATCTGGGTCACTTTATAAACCATTATTTTCTTTTTCTGTTATTATGTTATTAAAGCAGTGGTACACAACATGTTAACATGACAAAGGAAAAAATAGTTAATACCTCGAAAGCGATCATATTGACTGTAGTTTGGACATTTGGTTTTAATATTAAATTGTCCTAACTTCATCTACTCATTTGTCCCAGCCTCATCCAGTGGCATGTTTCAGGTGACCCTCATTTTTTTTTTTTTTTAAAAAAAGTCATGCATATGTCATTTGAAACAGAGAAAAGGAAGAACATTAAGTATGGGAAAGGTAAATAATGTTATGGAAGAGTGAAACAAAAAAAATAACATTAGCAAGAAAATCAGCAACAGTAAAGGACTAATAAACCTGATAGGGCTTAAAAGTAGTTCCTGGAGATAAAAGGTTGATGATCATTTGTTCATATCATATACTGGGAAAAAGAAAGATTCTATATCAGAGGTGTCAAACTCAAGGCCCAGGGACTGGATCCGGCCTGCAGGGTACTTAGATCTGGCCCATGGGGCCTCCCTAGAAACAGGAAAGGACTGGCCCACGGTGCTTCTGCCAGCAAAAATAGGCTTCCAAGCTCTGTTTTCGGCTATTACGGCCTCCTGCAAACCTCCCTCCTGATCTCCATTTTCACTGGCAGAGGGTTGCAGGAAGCCATGGCAGCCAAAAATAGAGCTCGAGAGCCTGTTTTCGCTGGCAGAACACTTGGGCCACATGAGTGACATCAAGTGGCCACACCCATCCTAGCCACCCCTACCCTGCCCCCCCAAGGTCAAACACAACCTTGATGTGGCCCTCAATGAAATCTAGTTTGACACCCCTGCTCTATATCCTTTGCTGGATATTTAACATTAGCGATCATATGACATAAGTGGGCCTGCTAGACTTTCTGAATGTTACTATCTGAAATACATGATAATTTAAAGTCATGGTAGCCCAGAATTTTGTATTATGGTGTTTTTTTTTGGGGGGGGGATGGGGGATTCAATGCAAATGTTACTGCTGTATGTCCATGCTTAGTAATTGACAAGATACTAAGATACTGACCACTACTTTATGTAACTATTTGGTATACTTTAGGTATTATCAAGACTGCACTTCCCAATATGGACAGAGAAGCAAAAGACCAATATTTGCTTGTCATTCAAGCCAAGGATATGGTTGGTCAAAATGGGGGTCTTTCTGGAACCACATCTGTCATTGTTACCCTGACTGATGTCAATGATAATCCTCCACGATTTCCACGCAGTAAGTTTCTATAGGTGATAATTAAAGGTAATTTGCACAGTAACAAATTTATATTGGTATGCTACTTAGAAACACTAAAATTCAGCTACTTAATGGCTGAAATTAATTTTGGACAAAGATTCAAATTATTAATTAAATTTATTTAAGCTTCTTTAGCTATTTCTAATAGAAAATGCTAATTCCAGACAACAGCTGTTCATTATTTTTCATGTACAGAAATAAAAATATGTTATTAGTGATATAGTGTGAGATTTCTTTTTATAAATCCTGATAATGTAGAGTTCTTAATGTTTCCTTGAATCATCCAAATATATTTTCTTTGATGATTCATATCTATTAATTGCCACTGAAGATGGAATGGCATGGATTTAGAGAAAAGTGGAATGCCAATGATGATAGTAAAAGTTATTATGGAATATAACACAAATATCAATTGTCACTCAATGCTCTGCTTTGAATTGGTTATTATCCAACCTCTGATATTTGTCTTTTTTTTTTTAGTTCCAAAGCTCCCTAATATTTGTAACAACTTGTCTTTTGGAAACCCAAAAGTCTCAAAACTATTTTTTCCTTTGAGTCTTTTTCTTATGGTCTTGGATAGATAGATGGAAGGAAGGAAGGAAGGAAGGAAGGAAGGAAGGAAGGAAGGAAGGAAGGAAGGAAGGAAGGAAGGAAGGAAGGAAGGAAGGAAAAAATCAATGTGGGAAAAAACAGAACCAATCTTCCTTCTGCTTTATGTCTAAATCAAATTAGAAAAAGAAGTCTGTTTCCACATTTCAGTTATCATATTTTTCAAAAGTATTATATTTCCCTGTTTTTCTTAATAGTCCATTGCAAATGAAAGTTACCTTAATATGGAGAATACAGTATATACAAATTGTTAAAATTAGTTTCTTTACAAGTGGAAAAGAAAGTGAAAATTTTATTTTCCCCCCATCTTAAACTACTTAGATAAATAATAAAATGCAACAGAGTTAGTTTCTAGAAGTAGAAGGTTTGTGGCATCAGGTTCTGTTTTCTTAATCTGTAATCTGGTCAATTTCAGTTTGATCCACAAGAAAATCCAATACAACGCAAGGCTAGAATTTATCACAATTATTTGACATGGAAAAAATGTCTCCTTACGACACAATAAAGATTTATCTGTGATCCTACAAATTCATGTATTATTTTCCTTTAGTGACTTGAGGCCTCTAGAAGTTAAAATGCCATTGGAAGTAGATTTCCCTTTGACAGAGACATTAGGCATTATTTCAGCAATGCATTTGTGCATCAATATTCTCAAAAAAATGTAGACTGAATAAAAAGAGCAGAAAACATTAATATGCCATCACAAAAGTCCATACCTTTCACATTTTATTCCAAAAATTATACATAAGAGTTTATTGTGACATTCCAGTGAACTGTCAATAAATCAACAAAAATAATATCTTGTATTGATGATGTAGCTTTAAGAGATAGATCACTATTTTTCTCATATAATTAATAGGAGTCCTGAACATAGAATACTGCTATTACATACTTGGATATTCCCCTCACCCCAAGGATTCTTTTTTCCTTTAGAGATCTTAAGAAGTAAAAACTGCTTATATTCATTCCTGGGAATTCTCCTTTTTAGACAGAAATTCTGGATGTTCCAGTTCCAATGCATCTGATGGGTTAGGTATTTTTTCCATGGTGTATTTATGCATGGTGCCTTTGTAGTATAGAATAAAGGTGTAATATTGGAGTAAAGATGAGAACCCTAGATGGGCTTACAGAAACAAAATGCACTGCTTCAAAACTGCCCTCATTTTGTATCTACCCTTTATGATTAACTAAAGAACATCATAGATTATAGATCTATGAACCATAAAGATCCACTAATCACTTTTAATTTTATAGGATCGTACCAATATAATGTTCCAGAATCACTCCCTGTGGCTTCAATGGTGGCTAGATTAAAGGCTGCAGATGCTGATGTAGGGATTAATGCTGAAATGGAATATAAAATTGTGGATGGTGATGGCTTGGGAGTTTTCAAAATTTTAGTGGACAAGGAGACACAAGAAGGAATTATTATGATACAAAAGGTAAGGTTGGTTTATTTTTTCGAGTGTTCTGGGATTCAAGTAAGTCAGTAATAGATAAAATATTGAACTAGACTAGGATGTGCATTGACGGTTTTAGCTTTTTTTACAATTTTACAAATAAATGAAAAGTGCAGAGATAAAGGCATCGTAGGTTGCTGATCAGATTGCACCTCAGTTTATAGAGAAATAGATAAGGTATGTTTTATACGACCCAAGAACAATTTGTCTAAAAATGTTAAAAATGCATTTCTACAGTACAGGACTCAGTTGTGTATGAGAGAATTTAGTACTATTCGAATTTTAAATATTAATAAAATGAAGCAAAATTCAAACATCTTAACATGATTGAACAGTATTCAGAGATCTCCTACATCAGTTTGCAAATGGGAATGTGATATAAATTACATTATTTAAAGCTTATCATTTTATCTGATTGAGTCTTAAAATTGATCTTTGGAAAACTAAATGAGGAGAGGATCTAAAGAGATAAAACTAGAACATAGATATTAATGAAGCCTTCAAGCTTTATTCACTATGCTAAAGGATTAGAGAATTCAATTGTCCTTTTCAGGATAGTTGTTATTTGTTATTATATCTCAAACCCACATTTTAGTTACGATAATCCAAAGACTAGCTCAATGATAATTAGTATCAATATCAGTATCAATGTCAGTATTATTTTTAATTCAAAGTTAAAAAGAAAAAATGTTTATGGAATAGTATCCTTACATTATAATCTGGAATATTTTAGTTATATTTTGAATGTTACTTTGAATGTTACTTTGCTTTCTAGCATAATATCCATCCGAGGATGTTACAATATGCTTCATACAAGGAAATCAATACAGTGCTTATTTTAGATCAGATTTATTAAATGAGCAATTGAGTCTGAAAGACCTATCAACCCAATCAAGCTAACCTCTCCTTTTCTCCAATCAGCATTACTTGGTGCAGGGAGAAAATGGTACCTATTGTGCCTAGCAATTTCTACTGATCAACAACTGTATGAAAGTGCTATGCCACTGCTTTCTTTCTAGGGCTGAGAGAGCGATTTGTCTAAGATTACCCAGCTGGTTTTGTGCCAAGGTGAGACTAGAACTCATGGTCTCCTGGTTTCTAGTCTGATGCCTTAACCACTGCACCAAACTGGCTCTGATTACTATGATATAATATGATATTGAATTAATGGCTACTCATCTCATAAGAATAACTAAAATAAAAAGAACAGAAATCCCATGATGGTCATGATTGAAATTATAACTCAATCACACACACACACACACACACACACACACACAACACAAATTATATCATCATCAGCAGAGAATCTCCTGCTTAGTCTCCTGGCCAAATGCCTGGGGGAAAAGCCAACCTTTAGGACTTTATGAAAAGCTAACAGGGCGAGGCTATCTGGATTTTCAGAGGGATACTGTTCTTAGGGCAGTAAGAACTGTCTCATGAAAACCTACCTCCAAGGTGCAAAAAGATGATATTGTTTGATGAAAAGGACTCTGAGCACTCCCTTTCTGCTGGATATGGTGGGCCAAGCAAAAACAATGGGAAAATGGAAAGTGTGTGGCTATTTGGAGAGTTATCAGTGGGAGCCACCAAATAATTTGTTGAATATGAAAGTGCCCTAGATGAGCAGTTGTCAAGTATCTGTACAGTTACTAGAATAGAATGGATATTTATTCATTTCATTATCTGACAACTATGAACTTAAATGGTATACCATCAGTAAGAAACTAGTAGAATCTCTTAATGGAATTGGAATTGTCCCTGTGATAAATTGATATATTACATTAAATTTGTTAGAGGCTAATGTATAATAGTTATAAAAGCATATAGTAATTATAAAAATTAATTGGATTAATCTGATTCAAACAATTAATTGGATTAATCTGATTCAAACAAATTAAAAGCTACAATAAAAGTGTGACACCATGATGATAACTTACTATAGTATTAATGAATAAAATTGTGATGAGACATCTAATTAGGGATATGCATAAAATGGAACATGTTTACATGTTTCTTAAGAACATTCTAAGTTTAGTGTATCCTTTAAGAACAAAAACTTGAAATGGTTCCCATATGTTATTCTGATTTTGGATCTAAAGTTTCATTGCAAATGTGTTTTATTTTGGTCTCAGAACACTTGAAAAGAAAATTTTCTGTGTCAAGACTGAAGGTCTATTGAGGTTGAAATAGCCTCTGCCTCCATGACCCCTTTATTGTTCAGTATATTAAAGTTCACCACCTTGATTTCATATGATGTGCTCTGTATTCTATATAGAGCTCTTGAAGAAGGAAGAAAAATATCTAAAAGAACAGTATTTTTTTCTGAAGTGATAAATCTTCATATTTTGCTATGATGCTATGCTCTGACTGCTTTATAATGGATTGAGTCATTAAGTGGGTTTCATGATTAACATTTCAGATAGTGCACATCAATCCCAGTAATAATAAGAGATAAAATTATTAGCACAACACACCCTTTTCTGATTCAAAAGAGGAAAACAAAAAAAAAAAGTTACTCAAAATAGGAAATTATAGGTATGGCACATTTTATTTCATTTCCTTTGTTTATTACAAGCTTCAAATCTACCCAAATTACTTCTAACACATGGTAGTAGTAGCATAGAAGAGCAGATTTGCATAATCAAGCTAGCAAAAAAAGAATCCTTCACATAGTTTAGATTTGCTTCCATATTAGTGGCAGGTGAAAGTTGCTAGAAGATGAAACTAGAATCTTAAAACTCTAAACAAGATATCAGCAGTTATTGGCAAGCTTGTAGGGCATGGGGATAAGTCAGCATGTGCAGACACATCCACGAGAAACCATAAAGGTTGGTGCCTGTCTTTTCTGAATGTGCTCAATGACCGTGAACTGAAAAAGCAAGTTGTCAAACAACCGTGAATCTGTGTTCTCGGATCTGACCTTGTCTGTCATGCAACTTGTCCTTGTCTGTTTCTTCCATTATAACACTCTGAATTTCAGTAACGGTGATCAGCATTCTTAATCAATCTAATTTTCATGTTTGATTCTAAGATTAGCAGTATTTCAATCAGTTTCCATGCGGCTGATTTATATCGTTCAAACTCAGTTCTGCATATTCAGAAAATATGATTATGCATGTAATTATTAATAGTGTTTGGAATGTATCTAATTACTAATTTGCCCATTCCACATAAAACAAACTCACAGGTATGTAAAAATAGAGGAAATTACCAAGCAATAATATTAATACATAATATTTGGTTTGATTATTTGATTTTTTTCAGACTGTAATATATAGTAACTCAGAAAATTAATGATGAAAACAAATGCAATTTACTTCTCAGTACAAACTATTACCCATTTTATGTAATACGATTATACAGGCATGCAGCCATTTAAATAGAAAGTTTCCCTGTAAGAATTTCTAGAGCTTGGAAATTTCTGTATGGCTCTACAATCCTTTACATTGATAAGACATTCATTAGTTTGATTGATGTGGGACTGAAAGCAGCAGAACCATCATCTTGGAAATATGTCCAGTTCATTCCAATTCTCTCCCACAGTTCCAAGCACCTTGAATTGATTGCAAAAATCTCATTTGGAATTGTAAAAACTTATTTTATATAAATTTTCTTAGGTCTGTTGGAAAGACCGACATTTTTGTATCTGAAGATGGGGAAAGGCCAGTATATTCCGGGGTAGTCATAACTCAAAGATTTTGCTAATGAAACTTTGCCATTTCTAGGAGCTGGATTACGAAACAAAGACCAGCTACACACTGAGAACTGAAGCAGCAAATAAGCAGGTAGATGCCCGCTTTCTAAGCCTTGGACCATTCAGTGATGTGACAACAGTCAAGATCATTGTGGAGGATGTAGACGAGCCACCCATGTTTAGTTCACTTTCATATAGCATGGTGATATCTGAAGCAGCAAAAGTAGGCACTATTATTGGTACTGTAGCAGCCCATGATCCAGATGCATCTAACAGTCCTGTCAGGTAATTTGATAGCTCATATCCAATTTTTTTCAGGGTATTCAACTGTATATTCTTTTCATTTATTTATTCCTGTTATATGTTCCTTTTCTCACAGGAGTATTTGAAAATATGGGGCCTTTGTCAGTTCAAATGGAGAAATATCTCTATTCTCTCCCTTTATTTTCTTCCTTTATAGTTCCAAAGTTGAGAGTGAGAGGGAGGAAGGGACGGAGAGAGAGAGAGAGAGAGAGAGAATGAATAGGGCAGTGATTTGGTCAACTGAAACAAGGTTCCATTTCACTTTAAAATTGTGTACAAGTATTTTAACAAGGACTGTGTAGAGAATGCCAAAGATCTTTATAAATGTGCAGTTCACTAAGCTGTTAAGAGATGGAAACTGCTAAATCTGCATAATATAAATTTGCTTTTCTGTTGTAATTGCAAATAGGATTAATTCTTTGGGACACAGCAATTTATAAACATTCAAATAGGTAAATACCACTTCATCAGTATTCTAGGCTACATTGCAATGGTTTTGTGGCATTTGTTTTGTGGCATACAGGAAGAGGGATAACATGCATCACAAATGAAATCTGAGAAAAATATTCCACAGATGACAAGAATTTCTCATTATCCACAAACCATAGCTTTTGTTCTCCCTAAATTATACCAGCTGCTATTCACAAACAAGATTATTTCTAGAAACAAAATCAGTCCTAGTATTTATTTTTATTTTTCAAAAATGTCCATATATATATATATGTGTGTAGTATGTGTGTGAAGTATGTATTTTAGTTTGTGATATTAGATTGGCTGAAAAGGAACTTCTTCAAAATAATTAAATTCAAAGTACTGTTGAATGTAATAATTTTGTTGAAGAGCAGAATGGGTCTGATAACAATGCAATTATAACTTAGACATGCCAGGTTTTAGTGCTTTATTTGAGCCAAAACTGATACCTATTTTGAAAAAGATAAGCCCAAAATGCTTGAAACAATGTTATTAGATACTAATAATCAGTTGAATGTTTCTCAAGAAAATACACAAATGGCTTCCATTGTGACTGTTTATTAGCAACATTGAAGAAGAGTAGAGTTATTTACTTAAAGAGTTAAAAGCTGACCAGAAATTAAATTCCATCTACCTGGGTCTATCAAGATTGATTATATTATGAAGATGACCAGTAATACCTCTGAAGCCAACCATGAATATTTTTTACCAGTTTCATCCTTTTTTAAGTCCAGCAAAATCAATATTTATTGCTTCACATAAAAAAGATCACTTTCTTGAATCTTCAAATTATCTTTATGACTGAACCACAAGTGTAGATTTTCATATAAAATATCAACTGGATGGCTTCAACCTGCAACCAGTTTTATCTTCTAACTCTGAAATGTCCTTTTGGTCAAACATGAATTAAAGAATTTGTTTTGACCTATATCTACTTAAAGTCATTTTATTTGATTAGGAATAAGTTTGGAAGAATGTGGAAAAAATTTATGTGTATAGAAGCATATTCTTTTTCAAACCATGGTTTTACAATATTCAATATTTATGTCAGGATTGATGAACTAGCTCAGTGGTAATCAACCTGGTCCCTACTGCCTACTAGTGGGCATTCCAGCTTTCATGGTGGGCAGTAGGGGTTTTGTCCCCTACTTTATAAATCATTACTGTGGAACTGGTGGGTGGTTAGAAATTTTTTTACTACTAACAGAGATACAAAAGTGGGCGGTAGGTATAAAAAGGTTGACTATCCCTGAACTAGCTGATGAAAGGTCTACATTTCTCTGCCATTTATATCTCCCATTGCTACATATCCAAAAGAGGTGACAATTCTGAAATCATCATTATAATCAGTAAAACTCTGGAACTTATATGAAATAGTCACATATCTCTCTCTACTCATTTGTTTTAATCAATTACAGTGTTGTTGCCATTCTCCTAAATTACTCCTTTCCTTCACTTGCTCACTTTCCTGATGAACTTAAATCAAATTATGGATTCTGTGGAAATTTCTAGTTAAGCCATTTTACTCCACTACTGTTTAAATCATGCCACAAGCTTTTTGTCATTCTTGAAGTGCTGCCCTGCACACACAAAAGCTTTATGTAGAATGATTCATACTACCAGTGGGTGAGAACTCTGATTTTATACTTTTATTGTGATGGCAGGAAAATGATTTAGAGTTATACTATTATCCTGTGAACATACCCAAGTCTGGAAATATTTTGTAATGAATCTCAAAGGACATGGCTGTTTACAATGAGGGTAACCAAACCAACGAGCATTGGATAATCTCTCTGCATTCTTTGCTGTTTATTTTTGCTTTGAAATTTTCTTTCAAAAGAATTTGGAGGAAGAAAGAGAGTGTGTTTAAGCCAAAGGTGTTCAGTGATAAGAGTCTGAGTTTGTATGATGACAATCAAACTCCAAGAGCAAATGTGATGATATATAACTTACTCTCTGATTTCCTTATCCATCCTTTTTCTGCCTATAAAATATTTTTTTAAAAAAAAACTGTTACATCTCATTGTGCAAACTGATGGAAATGGAATAGGTTAAATACAAATGGCTGATTTCTAGATCTATTTTATGTTATGGTTATATTCACATGTAGCGTATCCCTTTCCACCCACCACCAAAAATTCTTGCTTCATCCAGGAATTAAATAACAGAAAAGGGAAAAATATATCTGTGACCTCCCTTAAGAAAAACATTATGAAATATAGGGATGAAGCTAACACAGTATGTTTTACAGAAGCAGGTAACATTGTACAATGTACTATCTTAGTTTAGGAATATAATAAAACATCAGATTCAAAAAAGAATTTAGATGAAGAGGGAAAATAATAAAAAAATATTTCACCTTAATGTGAAATCAATGAAATATTTTTAACAATGCAATTGTATATACATCAAAAATTTCCTTTCATCTTTCATCCAGGTATTCAATAGATCGAAATACAGACTTAGAAAGATATTTCAATATTGATGCCAACACTGGAGTTATTACTATGGCAAAGACATTGGACAGAGAGACAAATGCTGTTCATAATATTACAGTTTTAGCAATGGAAAGCCGTAAGTTGTCAATTTTTAAAAAATTAAAATTTTATGAAGTGTTGATTTTCACTGTATTAGCTGAGCAAATTTGAATCATTTTTTTTTTCTAAAACCAGTGTCAATAGAAGTTTCTAGTTATAAGGTCTGAACTACACAGAGTTAATATTTATTCTATTCCATGATAATTCTATGTATTTTAAAGTACTTCTATGTATCATAGGATAAAATGTGTATCTATTGTTGTAGAAACAGCTCTACTGTGATGTTTTATTATTTTATGCAAACTGTATAATCATTTTTATGGATTCAGAGATAAGAAATAGATTGGTTAATAAATGGCATTAAAAGGACACTGCAGAATTGATTGATCATGTAAAACTTTGGAACCCTAGAATTATATTTGACTGATAATATGGATAAAAGAGATTCATTAGTTGTCTCTGTTACTACAAATTGGAATTTACTGTGTATAACTACTATGTCAATACGTACATCTTGGTTAAAGAGAGTGGCTTCATTAGATTCTGCTGGTGATGGCTGAAACTATGAAATGCAATAACCTGGGTAGGTTATCCAGGTTTATTCCTTTGCTTTTATCTAAAATAGTAAATAAGAGGTGGTAAAAATAAAAGGTGGCAAAAATAAAAATATTAGTCATTGATTTGATGAGATGTTGCAACTACTGCATTTTGTTGTCATTGCTACATTTTTTTCCCACTAACACTTCATTTGGTTAATGCAGTTATACAGAATATATTAGATACCTGCAGAATTGATTTATGATCAAGAATAATAATTCCTTTTTGTTCTTTTTATCAGAAAATCCTTCACAAATTGGGAGGGGATATGTGGCCATCACTATCCTGGATATTAATGACAATGCACCTGAGTTTGCTATGGATTATGAAACAACAGTCTGTGAAAATTCAGAACCTGGCCAGGTGTGGATTTATATTCAAAACAGCTTGATGATATTTTCTACAAAACAGTGATTTGATTTACAGTGATTCCTCTTTTAAGTTAAAATATAATCAATTCATTGCAATAAAACTGACATGTTGATTTGAAGCTAAAATAAGCATTAACTGGGTCTGAAATCTTTATCATCCAAGATCCCACTACAGAACTGCACAAGTGAATCTATACTACACACAGATTTGAACATCTTCTAGATGATCTTAAACAACCCATTTCCAGTCTTTTAGACATTTCCCTCTAGGAGTACAACATTTCTGGTTTCTCTTTTATATAATGTTTCTGGTTCATACAGCACTTCCTAGGAAGTTTAAGGACACATTAAATTTGCTAGACCACCCTTTCTCAACAAACACCTTGAAGGACATTAGGATGCCATGAGAAGCTGGTAGGAATTCCACAGGATGTTTTTGGAGGAGTAGGGGACTTAATTATCTTTAAAGTTTATGAAAAGCCAATGTAGTCCGAGGTTTATTAACAGAAGGATAGAATCAAGATCACGTGAAGTGTTAATACCACTTTATAATGCCTTGGTAAGACCACACTTGGAATACTTCATCCAGTTTTGGTCCCCACAATATAAAAAAGATGTTGAAACTATAGGAAAAGTGCAGAGAACAGCAACAAAGAAGATAATGAGACCAGAGATCAAAACTTATAAAGATCAGTTGCTTGAACTGAGTATGTCCAGTTTAATGAAAAGAGAGTCTAAGGGTGACATGACAGCAGTGTTCTAAGTCATTGCCATAAAGAGAGAAAGCCAACCTACTCCCCAAAGCATCTGAAGGCAAGGCAAGAAGCAACAGATGGAAACTAATCAAGGAGAGAAACAACCTAGAACTAAAGAGAAATTTCTTGACAGTTAGAACACTCAGTCAGTGGAACAACTTGCCTCCAGAAATTGTGAATGTTCCAACATTGGAAATTTTTAAGAAGAGATTGGACAGCTATTTGTCTGAAATGGTATAGAGTTTCCTGCCTGAGCAGGGGTTGGACTAGAAGACCTCCAAGGTCCTTTCCAACTCTTTCTGTTATTGCTGTGAGTCACCCAGAGTTGTTTTTATGAGGTGGGCAGCCATATAAGTATTCTGCATACATACATGATTGTAATTGGGAGGAAAAATAATTTTTTGAGGTTCCTGTGTCATGCAGTGCTAGTCCTTGCAATGTTGGGAATTTTGACTTGAGGGAACATAGCTGCCCACCTGCTGCTTTGCTGTGGTAAACCTTAAAAAATGTGGATTGTGTAGGCTAGAGGTGAATTGTATTGTGAATGTATGCATTTTTGGTAGGACTTCCCTAATACTTGAAAACTATTTGAAGGGATCCTCCAAGATAGTAAAGATTAAGAAAGGCTGCAGTGTTTCTCAGCTTCAGCAACTTTAAGATGCATGGACACTAACTCTGGGAAATCCCCGGCCAAGATGAGTGATGTGCTGGAGTGGTGTACTAGAGAGTTCACTTCAAGAAAAGATGACTAAATGGAAGAGATAGGTAGAGTCAAGACAAATAGCAACATTTACATTTATTATTACATCCTATGCTAAGCACATGGAGCTACAAGCATACTCCACAATTTTTGATCCGCAGCTAGTCTCCACATTCTTCTATTTAAGGTTAATGTTTTTCAGCTCGTGATTGATATTTAAGTGAACTAAATTAATTACTGAAATTATTATTATTTATAATGTACTACTTATAGTTTCTTTTATTGCCTAAAAATACACTTTGCATGGAATTTTTGGATGGGCACTGGGATTCTACCAAGGCTTTTTTTTTTTTTTTAAAAAAAAAGATTTTATTAATTTTCTACAGACAAACAAGACAAACAAAACATTAAAACATCAACTCTCATATGTACATCCAGTGTGTCAGTTGGTTCATGTTTTGTGCATTCATTTTGTAGTCTCAATTACAATTATGTTACATAACAACTCATATTGTCAATCCAAACTTATATATCCTAATATCACTAAAAAAAAAGAAATTTTTGACTATACTTTTAATCATTCATGCTTTATGAGATAACAATACTTTAACCAGTTTATTCTGTAACAAATCATATAATCATACCAAATCAATCCTAAAAAACCCTTTATAAATATAGCATCAAATAACAACAAAGTAATAACAAAATAGCAAAATAAAGATATTCCTTACTGTCTAGCATTCTAAATATTCTATTATTGTATCTTATCATCTAGCCATTGATAAAAAAAAAGATCACAAATTTCATAAAATTGTTTATCCTCTTGCTCTCTAATTTCAAATGTCAATCTACTCATCTCAGCACATTCCAATATTTTCTTAATAATTTCTTCCTCTAATGGTATTTTCTCACTCTTCCAGTTTTTAGCAAATACAATCCTAGCCGCTGTTAATACATTTACAATCAGGTATTTCAAATCTTTGCTATATATATCAGGTAAAATTCCCAATAAGAAGATATCTGGTTTCAAATCTATGTGTTTCTTTGTCATTTTTTCCAACCACATGCGAATTTTAGTCCAATATTTTCTAGCATCCTCACAAGTCCACCACATATGGTAATACGAGCCGGGTATCTGATGACATTTCCAGCATTTTTCAGATTTGTTCTTAAACATTCTTGCTATTCTTGTGGGGGAAAGTGCCACCTGTAAAACATCTTATACAAGTTTTCTTTATATGCTGTTGACATTGTCATTTTATAATTTTGAGACCACAATTTCTACCATTTCTCTAGATCAATCCCATATCCAAAATTCTTCCCCCAAACAATCATAGTTTCTTTGACTTGTTCTTCCTCTAATTTCATTCCCAGTAAATAACCATATAATTTTTTAATCACTTTCTCATCAGTACCCATCAAAATCTTATCTAAATCAGTCTGCTTATCATAGAATCCCTCCGTTTTAGAATCTTCATCATACCTTGAATGTATTTGCGCATATGAAAACCAATTCAACTTTATACCTTGTTCCTCTAAGTTTTGGATTGATTTAAGTTCACCCTTTTCATCCAATAGTTCCCCATATCTAACTGTTTGTTCCTTCTTATAAATTATAGGATAGGAAAATGCTTCAATAGTCGATAACCAAACTGGAATTTTCAAAAAACATTGTCTTTTTATCTTCTCCCAGTTTAACCACAAAGACTCCCGTATATAATGTCTTCTAAAATAACCCTGTGTTTTAGTTCCCTTATACCATAAAAAAGCATGCCAGCCCAACAGCAAATTATGCCCTTCTAATGTCAACAATCTATGCTTTCTTAATGTTATCCATTCTTTAATCCACATCAAACTTGCAGCTTGATAACACAATTCTCGATTAGGCAGGCCAAAACCTCCTCTAATTCTAGCGTCTTGCAAAAGCTTTAGCTTTATTCTCACTTTTTTACCTTGCCATATAAACTTCAACATAATTTTATTTAAATCTTCAAAATAGTCTTTTCCAAGCCTAATTGGTATTGTTTGGAACAAAAATAAAATTCTAGGTAAAATATTCATCTTGATTGTTGAGATTCTCCCTATTAATGACAATTGCAAGTTTTCCCACTTCTTCAAATCTTTAGCTATCTGTTGTTTGAGTTTAATATAATTATTCTCTTTTAATGTGCTACATCTTGTTGTCAAATATATCCCCAGATACTTAACCTTATTTGTAACTTGGATTTTCAAAAGATCTGCCAGTTCTTCTCTCTGTCTCAAAAGCATGTTCTTTGTCAAAATCTTTGTTTTATCTTTATTTATTTTCAAACCAGCCACCTCCCCATATGTCTCTATCTTTTCCAATAACTTTGGAGCTGTTTCTAACGGGTCTTCCAGAATAAAAGCTAAATCATCAGCAAAAGCTTGTAGTTTAAATTCTTCCTTCTTAATTTTCATTCCTTTTATGCTTTTATCATCCCTAATATTTCTATTCTACACTTCCAAGGTCAACACAAACAGCAAAGGAGAAAGGGGACATCCTTGTCTTGTGCCTTTTCTTATATTAATAAAATCTGTAAGTTCCCCCTCCATCATTACCTTTGCTGTCTGTTTATTATATATGGCTTCTATTGCTTGAGTAAATTTTTTAACAAAACCCATCTGTTCCAATAGTAATAACATAAATCTCCAGTTCACGTTGTCAAATGCCTTTTGAGCATCTAGGAATATCTGCTTTTCAGGATGAGCCTCATTGTATTCCAAAGTATCCAAGATTACTCTCATATTGTCTCTGATTTGTCTCTTTTGCAGAAATCCATTTTGATCTGGGTGAATAAAATTATTTAAATATTTTTAACTCTTTCTGCTAAAATTGAAGCAAAGATTTTATAGTCTGCATTCAATAAAGAAATAGGTCTATAATTCTTAATTTGCAGTGGGTCAGTCTCTTCTTTTGGAATAAGTGTAATATAAGCCTCTGACCATGTTTTGGGTATCATCTTTTTTAACATAACTTCATTCATAACTTCTAACAATGGGATGCTCAATGATTCTTGAAATGTTTTATAGAATTCTGCCGGAAGCCCATCTGAACCCGTTGCTTTCCCATTGTTTTGTCTCTTAAATGCTTCATTTAATTCCATCATTGTTATATTGCTTTTCTTCAGTCTCTTTAGGTATCTTCGGTAAATTAGCATTCTGTAAATACTGTTTGACTTTTTCCTCATCAATATTCTCTTGTTTATATAGTTGCCCATAAAAATCTCGAATAATTTCTTTTTTCTCCTTATTACCATAATAAACTTGGCTTTGTTCATCTATTAACTTCAATATTTTTCTTGATTCCTTCTCCTATCTCAATTTATATGCTAGCCATCTACCTGGTTTATTTGCATCTTCAAAATAATTCTGTTTAGAATTTCTGATTTTCTGTGCCAATTCTTCTTTCTCTATTAATTCCATTTTATGTTTAATTACATCCAGCTTCAATTTAATATCTTTTTTCTGTGGCATTTTCTGTAATTCTTTTTCAAGTCTTTTATACTCGTCTTCCAAGGCCTTAGAAGCTTGCCTTTTCCTAATATTCTTTTTTCTTGTATAATCTATTATCAAACCTTTAGCGTATGCCTTCATTGTATCCCAAACATTCTGCGTTGAAGTATCCTCTTTTTTATTTTCTCTGAAGAAAAAAGCCAAGGATTCTACCAAGGCTTTTAAGGACTATACATGAGTCTCAAGGTATTCTCCTGTCATGCAGAAAAGCAAGTCTGCAACATACATTTGAATCAGCTCTGTTATTATGTCTTGGGAAAATAAGTGTCAGGATAACAGAGTTCAAACATTTGAGTTTGTGCTAAATCCTTAAGGCCAAAACTTAAGCTTTCAGTTTGATGGAGCATTTGCAGCTTCTTTAGAAAAGATTTCTTTGGCCCACAGTATTTTTTTCTTTCTTAAAATTCATTAAAATCACTGAACCCATCAAAGCTATCATTTCCCCTATTTGTTTCTTTAAAAAAAAACTTAATCTACTTTCTGGGGCTTTGAAATGATAACATTGTCCAAAACAATGTGAATTTGATTTGGAAGTATTTTCAGGAAAATGCTCAACCTCAAAAGCATTAAACGGGCCCAGATTACACATTAGACTAACAACATTAAAATATGTGATACATTATGAATTGAAATGGCCTTATAATTCCTGTTCAATTCACCTGAAGTTAAATGTATAAATTAATAATATTTTTCCCCTCAACACCCAGAGTGGTAGAAGAGGAAATAAAGAACATTATTTCTATCATTTCCATTGTCCCAAGAATTATATATACATAGAAATTGCCTCTTTCTAGAAACCGTTTCAAAACATTTATGTTGTCTTTTATTCTAAAAATGCAACAACACCCTGCTGTAGAAGATCCACCACTTGGAGCCAATTTCAAGAAACAAATTCTGCCTAAGGAAGTGAAATTTACTCTACTGATATATTATGTTTTAGCAAGAGATTAATTGAATAGTGCCTGTCTTTTCTATTATTATTATTATTATTCTGTTATTTTCCAGCAAAGAGAGCTGTTCAGAAAAAAAACCCTTCAATATATATTCTGAAAAGTACTTTTGATAAACATAGATTTCAGGTCATATTAATATTTAAACTTTATGAGTAATTACGTCTTCTTAATGCAAAATAATTACATTGCAATGAAAACAAACTAAAATCTATATGAAGACAATGTTTTTCCCTCCTTAGATCATTCAAAGAATCAGTGCCATTGACAGAGATGACCCACCTAATGGGCATCAGTTTTTCTTCAGTTTGGCAGGAGATGCAACAAACAACCACAACTTCACATTACAAGATAACAAAGGTAAGGTATCAATCACGGTTCTAGCCTGAGGTCATTTCAGAACAAGCATGCTACCACTCTTAATTTCTTCAGACAAGCAACCTTGACTATCACCTAGAGTAACTTCCTTGTCAGGAAAACATTAATTAAAAGCAATCAGGCCCCATAGTAATTTCTTATCTATAGATCATCTGTCAAGGAAAAAAAAGGTGTTAGTTAAATCATTTCAATCTATGAGCCAAACAGATGGGCTTCAAATCCTTTGTTAAACTAATTATTTTCACCTTTTTCTTTTTTTTTTTCCTAAATGAAATTGTACTTCAGAGCATTAACATTACTGGGCTTCAGATTTAGATGTAGATTTTCTATTTTATTTTTTATCCTGCAAATAATTCAAGGCAGCGAACATACTTAATGCTCCTTCCTCCTCCTATTTCCCCAACAACAACAACAACAACAACAACAACAATAACAACAACAATAACAACAACAACAATCCTGTGAGATAACTCAGGCTGAGAGAGATTGACTAACCCAAAGTTACCCAGTTGGCTTCCATGCCTATGGTAGGACTAGAACTCATGGTCTTCTGGTTTCTAGGCAGATGCCTTAATCACTAGTCAAATTGCTTTCATTTATAGGCTCCAAAAATCCAGAAATAAACTTTTCAAAACTTGCAACAAAATAGTTTCCCACACATCACTTGCAATATATGTGTCACATCGATCATAAATTGGAGGCAAGAGCTAAAAACCACACATTTCTGATTGTTAATGTCATTTCAGTCTCCTGAAAATAAACCTATATTCCTGACGGATACAGATTAGTATTGTTTTGCAAAGTTTTAATCTTGTTTTATTGTTTTATTCATGTTTAATATTGGAGGCTGAAGAAAAATCCTGGAGGAAACACTTTGTCTCAGCCATGAGGCAGCTATCGGTAACAGAATGCGATTAACTCATTCTCCAGAAACATATTGGTTCTTGGCCTGTAAATGATGTTTGGAAAGAGAAAAATCCTTGTGGTTTACAATTGATTCCAGGGTTATTGACTTTCCATCCTATCAAAGAATGCAGACATTCTTGTCACCTTTTGTTTACTTATACTGTATTTCTTTCTTGCTCAGTTGTACTATGTTATTGCACTGGCCTTTTGATCCCTCTCATTGAACTTATCCTGTCAATTCTTTTATAGTTATTAGGCATTCTATATCAGTTATACTTCTGTTCTGAAACTTCAGACAACTGGAGTTGTGCTTCAAACTTGACAACCTGTTCATTTTCTATCTTAAAGGTAGACATGTTTTGAGTGATGTGGGGCCACACTTAACATTTTTTTTTGAAAAGAAGAACTTGTTTAAGGGTCAGCTATGGCTTTTGGATATGTCCTCATCTTTCCCTTAATATAGAAGGGAAATGGCACTAATTTTAGACAATGCTTTGGATCTAGTTTTAAGATTATGTTCAGCCCAGCTGCACATAAAATCTTCTGCTCAACACATTGACCATATAACAGCAAGGATATAGATATTTCATATGTGCTGCTGTTTATTTGTTGGTAGAAGACTGTTTACTTTTAGAAAATGTCCAAACATATGTAATTTTACAATCCACCATCTGAGGATTATAGTTAAAAATAAATACCTATTATAATTAAATATATAATACAAAGTCTTCCAGAAATAAGACATATTTTAGTCTTAAAATGTTAAAACTGGAAAAAAATTTTTTTTTAAAAAAAACTCCATTATTTATCCTTTATTAAATTCATTATCTATTTTCGTTTCTAAACTGAAATCTTTGCTATGACCTCATTTGAAGAGCTTAGATATGTTCCATTATCAAAATTAATTGTTCTTGTGTCTGCTTAGCCCAGATCCTGAAGATTGAAAATCAGTTCAGTGTAGTATTTCTTTGATTTATGTATCATTTTAAAGAGTAGTTTTCAATTTTTGCAATTCTTTAAATAGATAGCAATGTAATTTTTGTGTAAAGGACAAATGAATATTCAGAATTTGCATTTCTAATTCATTTGCACTCATTTTAATTTTTGAGATATATTTTCACATTAATGAATCATCTTCTGATAGATGTTCTTCTAACTACATAGATTGATTTCTTAAATTTTAATTTGAACATACTTAGATTTGTGACAACAATGTATTTTGTCGAGCTTACTAAATATAGATTATGTACTGATAGGTACATTTTGTGTAAAAAGCCATTTCATATTTCAAACATAAACCATGAGTGGCAAATATGGTTTCAGACAGTATTTTATTGGCAATCGGGACCTTGAACTGAATCTGGAAACAAACCATAATCCCAGTGTTTTCACAATATCATTCAGCATGAGGATGGCTATATTTGGTACTAGATAAAATTTATTTGTGGTTTTCAAGAGCTTCCCTCATATTGAGTAAATGCCATGTGAACAAATGCAAATAGCAAGGCCATAAGTGACCATTTTCAGTCTGTACTTTTCTACATAAGACGCCAACTACTTGGCAGAAGCTCTCCTGGACATAGTATCCACAGCTTCTCCAACAGAAACCTGGAGTCCAGGAAGAGCCCTTGGAGTGCAAGCCTGCCTTTCAGGGGAGTCGAACTTCAAGAACAGCCAAAGTAGATTGTATTAACAACCACTCTGTCTTGCTTCGGTTGAATCTGATGCTATATCAATCTGACTCATCAGCACATCATCAACCTATTGATGATATCTCACTCCAAACCATCAGATCAGATCATCCATGTAGATGAGGAAGAGAAATGAACCCAGGGAACCCCATATAGACTTTCTCTGAGATTAACCTTTTCCCCTCCTGCAACAACTAAGAGATCTACCTGCTCAGGAAATGGGTGGCCAATAGTCCCTCCCAATCCTAAATCTCACTGACTGCCAGAAATATGCTTTGATTCACATAACTGAAAGTTGAAGAAATGTCTAGCAGGGAAATAATGGTTGCTTTTCCACCATACATGGCCAATTACAGGACACCAGGGAGGGCAACTTATTCAATTTGTGACTCATTCCTGGCTTGCATTCCTACGCCAAGGTTTCACATAAATCCCAGTCTTCCGGAATCTTTGTATATTTGTTGTCCTATCACTTTGCCCTAACCTTACTAAGAAGGAAGTTTGGATATAGGACAATAGTCCTTCACTGTAGATTTAAGCCAGATCTCTTGAAAAGGCGAACTAGTGCTTTTTCCAATGCTACTGGAACTTTCCTTAAAAAAAGGCGTTGACTACTATCCAAAATCCAATCTACATTTTCTTGCTTTTAACTTGCCCACAGTATGAAGAAAAAAAGATGGGCTTATAAATAGATTTGTTTTATAAAGTATTTAAGGTTTTGGTTGTTTGGTTGTTTGGATGATTGGTTGGTTGATTGGTTCTGTTTTGCTCATGTACTTACTTTAATAATACTGCCTTATGCCAGCAGGCAAGATCAAGTGATTTTCACTTGATTATTCTAAAGAGGGAATAAAAGTTTATTTTTAGTCCGAGTCACATACAGATATGATTACAATAAATGTGCCTTTTTTTCAGTTCATTTTTTCCCCATGGATAGTGGGAATGGCAAGAAGAAAGCCAAAATTACTTTGATCTTATGTTATGACTTGATTACAATTTTAAAATCTAAGAGCAATCATAAAAAAAACCTTTGGATCAACTAATTTGAAATATATATATAAAACCATTTTTTCAGCCTTAGTCGTCTTTGCGTCATATTTCTGCATGCAAGCTTTCTCCTTAAGCAAAGACCCAGGAGTATTATTTAAATTAGTAGCAACCCATTTTGAAGATGGTTTGAGAAGGGAATCATAAAGAAAGCCAATCCCTTCCCTGTTTATTATAATTTTTACAGAGAAGGGATCAGTTGGGGATAATCTCTAGAGAACAATAGGGAGTTAGTTAAGAATACAATTATTATTTTTTCATTGCCAATTTAGCATTGAAGTTGTGATTACTACTTAGTCTTTTTACTATGAACAATTTATGCTTATTCTTCTTCTGACACTACCCGGTATATTCTCCCATATTAAATAAATATAACATTCCTGCCAAAACTATTAAGGGAGGTCTCTGCCACCAAACTCAGAATAGCAGGACAACAGTAATTCTGCTGAAGTAAAGAAAAAAGCAAACTATTAGGTAATGCATTGTTAACCACGGGCAACTTACTAAACAGTAGGCAATGCTTTTTTTTTTTTTTTTTTATCAATGGGCACTTTTCCCTTCAAAATCAGGTTTCATCAGTGAAAGAATCTGCTTTCCACAGTAAACAAAAGCTGTCTTGATTCTTTTTAATTTCAATGGTGCCAAAGACTGGCAGCTTTGTTAAAACTCCTTTTACTTTGCCTACATTTGTTGGTACTGGGTGCTTCGCCCTCCTGCCTGAAAGTTAGTTTTTAAAATTAATTCTGTGTAAAAGCTCTACCTTCAGTCTCTTGGATCTAGCACCTAAGTGGACAGCCAAGAATAATCCTTGGAAAATGTAAAGGTCTGCCTGAAGAGGATCAATTCCAAAACACCGAAGTTGAAGCAAGTGAAGAAAATGGTTACTTATTCTGCCTCTGTTTATTTATATCTCTGACAGTATAATTGTAGTATATTTACCGGCGGTTATGAATTGGATCAAACCACCTGGAGAATACTCCTGAAAAAGCCATACAGAATGACTCAAATTGACTAAATAACAGTTGTTCCAAATATTCTGTGTAATACATCTATCCAAATCCTAAAGAGTGGCATAATGAACTCTTAACTGGAAACTGGGATGATCTTTGGAGAATATGTGATTTTCCTGAGTGGTACATCTCTTCGCTATTCTTCTTATGTGCATTCTACATTTATATATATAGTCCCTGCATTTCTAAAAAGAGGAACAGTAACCATAGGCCTCCACGAGGCCAGGAGGCAACAAGAGGCAAAACATATGTTATCACCCACTTACATACTTGCATCTGACTTTAATATCCAAGTACAAAATCCAAGGGGTTTTATTTGAATGTGTTACAATGAAACTGTATCTCAGTTGGGCCAATTATAATGGGATAGAAATTATGGCTCTCTAGATATTACTGAATTATAACTTGCAGCATCCAACCATTAACTGGCTGGGGTTGCTGGGAATTGTATTTTAACAACATATCTAAGGACACTTTTTCACTATTGTTAGCACAGCTGAAGCAAGAACTTTTAATTTTTTCTATTGCCTTTCTTGTGTTATTGTATTAATATCTAGAATTTCAAGTCTGCCACCAGGAAACGTGAAAGGTTTGTCACAGTTCAATTAGCAAATCTTTTTTATTAACTATTTACAAAGGGCCATTGCAGTCTCTATACTTACTTCCAGAGACTATGCTTTGTACTTTCAAATTATGAGGCATATTTATTTATATTGCCAAGCTAATATACTATTATAATTAATATTAAAAAACAGACTTTTTTTTTAAGAAAATGTCTCCCTTTTGTCTTTTCCTTGATCTAGACAATACAGCATCTATACTCACCAGACGAAATGGCTTTCGAAGGCAAGAACAGTCTGTTTATTATTTGCCAATATTCATTGTAGACAGTGGCTCACCTTCCCTGAGTAGCACCAATACACTCACGATTCGAGTCTGTGACTGCGATGCAGATGGCATTGCCCAAACATGTAATGCAGAGGCCTACATCTTGCCAGCTGGACTTAGTACTGGAGCACTCATAGCAATCCTGGCTTGCGTGTTGACATTGCTAGGTATGTTTGTGTGGTTCCTTCACTGAAGGGAACAATCTTCCTTTAAAAAAAAATGGAATACTGTTATTTTAATTTCATAATTATTGCATGAATTATTAATTCATTTTTAATTATTTCTTTTTATTGCAAGAAATATAGGGACTAAAAATAGTTTTTAAAATTATCTCATATAAAGGTCCAGATTTGCTTAACATCAGTAGATGTGGTTGCATCTGATATCTTCAGTTCTTTATAACATTTAATTTCTATAATGTCTGGTTTTTTTTAAATTAGCCTTTTGGTGTATTTTTGGAGTGATCATTCAGAATAGCTAACAGTTAAAACAAGAAATAAAGATGTATAATTACAAAAATAAATAGCAAGAAATCTTGGCCTTATCAAAAATCAGGCAGGGGTGTTATTGTGTTTAAATTTATGGAACAGTGTTGCACAAGTTTTGATGGTAATGATATCTGATGACCTTGGGTGGAAATTCTACAATGGGAGGAAACATTTTTTCATATATCCTGCAGCCAGTTGAGCATTTAAAAGACAGACACAACAATGTGAACTGAATTTGAAAGAAGCCAGAATTCTTATCAGGTCAGGTCATTTTACACAGCCTATGACGTGTTTATGCAGTCATATTTTATCTGATACAAAAGGCATCAAAATTTATGATTGTTAAAAAACCATTATCTCTAATGACAGATTAATTTATTTGGGATATATATGAAGGTACAAATTTTAAACAAACGTGTGCTTCATTCTTTTTTTTTAAATTGATCATGTAGAACTAAATTACATTAGCAAAATGGTAGAAAAGCAATATATTAAGGAAGCACTAAGATGCATTACATTCTCTTAAGTGTAGACAGTGAGCTGTGAATGTAGTAGTGAATGTTTGTTCAGTATTGTCCGATGTTTTATTTATTTTGTAATTATGGCTTTGCTTAGGTCTGGATATTTCTGGACAAATAGAGTTTGTTCAAAGTTAATCCAAAGTTCCTATTTTACTGGAGTACATTTTGCATTATCTACTCAGGAAATCATTCTCATTTATATAATAAACATTGAACTGAAACTTTCTACAGCCCTATCACATTGCATGTAATCATTCAGACTAGAAATTTCCAATCTCCATCTGTATGATCTTTTTCCGTAATACTCCCCATGTCAAAGGGCATTCTAGAATTCTGCTTGCTCAGAATTATTTCTTAAACAAAACAATTATATGTGGAATGGAAAAAATTCACTTACAGATTTACAGGAATATTTAAAACTAGTTGTTTTCTCAAGCATAGCAGTTCAGATAAGCTTGAAAAGAACTTGATGAGAAAACCTTAACATCATTATTATTTTCATATACCTATTCTTATTGGGCTCTGTCTTTCTTCTTGGTTGTCGAAAATTACTCATATAGTAAAATATAAAACAAAATGAAGAAAATGCCATGAATTCACCGCTAGGCTCTTTCAGGCTTTATCTGGTAACTGGATTGGAACCAATTAGATAAGCCCACAGGAAAATCCAAGGATAAATAATATTTATTGAAGAAAGTAGAAAGACTTCCCTAGAAAGTAGAAAGAATATCCCTAGAATTTACTATTAATTA
Organism: Hydrophis major; assembly: GCA_033807585.1. Classification (NCBI taxonomy): domain Eukaryota; kingdom Metazoa; phylum Chordata; class Lepidosauria; order Squamata; family Elapidae; genus Hydrophis; species Hydrophis major. The sequence continues at coordinate 65,107,202 of CM066330.1, forward strand.
TGGAACTAGCCTTATTTATAAATACAAGAATAAAATATTTTTACATTTAATTTTTATCTCCACCCTAAATGATAGAGAACGTGCTCCTCTTTGTTTGGATTTATTTGTTCATTTTTGTCCTTTCTTTTTACAGGTTTATTTTGATATGGTTGCTCACTGACTGTGTAGTATTAACTCTCAACAGGTGTTGTGCCAAATTCAGAAATCATTATAACTTTTGTTTGGTTAACCTTTTCAGAATTTAAACTCTTTTTTCCTAAGTGTGCTACCTTTCTAAGTTTTTCTAACTTTCTGTTTTTGAATAGTACAGGTTTTTAAAAACAGTTTCCACCAAAAATATCAGATATAAAAGTTAAGATAACAATACTTTACTGAGTACTGTAATTATTGTGCTAAGAAATAATAAAAGTAAAGACTCAGATCTTCAGTTGGCCCCTTTACCTTATTAAAGCTCACAAATACATTTCATAATTGATATATTAAATCTGAGCTCTAGAAACGCAATTGGCACTAAAGCAGATTTGAAGGCAGATTCAACTTTGCTGAGAACTCCAAGTTATATTGGAGACAATATAACTTATTAGATATAGAATAAAGATCAAATCCTTACTTCCAAACAATTCCTACATCATTCAAAGTATTCTTGCTTAAGCTACTGCCTTGCAAATCCAGCACAGTGGAATGACTCCAGGTTTCAAAATTTGCCATAAACTTATGTTACACAGTTTACCATTGTAGTTGAAAACTTTACCTGTAAGTCAAGATGTAAATCTGATTTTACATTATTTTCCTGGGGTCAAATAAAACATAAGTAAACTCCTAAAACTAATTTTGTAATTAGCAAAATCACATGAAAATTGTTATGACGTTTGTCATTTCATTTACACTTTACATAATTTTAAAGAGAAATGAAGAAAATCTTTAATGCCTCTGAATAATATGGCAATTGCAATATTTTTTTTTCAGTTAATATCACAGAAACTTAATAATAATAACTGCCTAATATTGTAGTTATAATGTTGTTTTTATAATAATTGCTTAATATTCTAGTTATAATTTTGTGCATACCAATAACTCTCTTTTTCCATACTTTCTTCACCAAGTTTTATTGTATTTGAACATGGTTCAGTCTAGTTAACCTGCTTTCCAGATTTGCATCAATATTTCACATAGGTATCTGATTTGTAGAGGGTCATGTTAAGTTCTTTTTCAGATCAGGAATAAGTAAATTTTAATGGCTATGGATTGAGTTTAATGATTTCTGAGAACAAAGGTCATTGTAGTACAATACAAGGGGCTGTATAATAAGAAGTAGGACTATGTTTTTCTCCCTAGTTTTGTGCTATAGTTGTTACTGTTTTGGCCTCAAAGTTTGAAAGAACACCTTATTAGATTTTGTGTTTTTTTAAAAGACAGAGTGGTGACTTTTTGCAGTTCAGCATGAACTTTTTAGGTTACTTGTATTAAATCTTGATCTAATTTTTATTTAAGGTTTGCCTTTTTACACAATATTGCCTTTCAAAGCAGTTTAGGAGAATCAAATAATAGTTGGGTAATGAAATGCAAATAAGGAAACAACCAGGGGTGGGATTCAAATTTTTTAACAACCGGTTCTGTGGGCGTGGCTTGGTGGGTGTGGCTTGGTGGTCGTGTTATTGGCTGGGTGTGACCAACTCAATATCACTCACATCGAGGCACACATCTCCTCGCCTGGCCTCTCCTGACTGTGGGGATGCTGCAACAGTCGTAAGTGTGAAAAATGGTAATAAGTCACTTTTTTCAGTGCCATTGTAACTTTGAATGGTCACTCTACACAAGCAAAGTACCAGCAAAGGAGGGGAAAAAAACTCCAGAGACATTCCAGAGACAGGAAATCTAGTCCTGTCAAGAATGTAATAAGGGTTAATGGAGAGGCAGTTTCTATAAGCAATACCAGAATGTTTCCTTACTGCCTTCTTTACAGGATTAGGTCAGTAATTTCTTCTAACAACCGGTTCTATGAACTGCTTAGAATGTTAACAACTGGTTCTAGCGAATAGGTGCAAACTGGTAGAATCCCAGCCCTGGAAACAACCAAGTTCAAAGAACACCAGGAACTCCACAGTTCAAACCTGAACTATAGATATTCTCTTCTATTGACATAATATTTCAGGAACAAGTGAGTATCCTTTCAAGAAAGCTCTTGTATCCTTAAGCTCAGGTAAATAAAAGCTGGAGATACATTAGGTTATAACATATATTTATCTTTTAGAGTCCTTCTTCCTTTTCCTTTGTTATCTTTGTTTTGGTGAAGACAGGTCTCAAATAATTTGTAAATTAGCCAAAAACAAATTTGGAATATTATGTTCTTAAACCTAAAAAAAAAATGTACAGTAAAAGTAATGAACAATTCTGTCTGTGAATTTCATTATTTGTTTCGCCTAATACTAATAAGAATCCCATATTATTATAAAAGCTTACATGTTTATTTTTATACAAGGTAAACTTATGATCACAATCCACTAGCAAGAATGTAAAGGTAAGAAAGAAAGATTAATGTAATTGTTAGCCTTCAAAGTACCATAAACTCTTTGTTGCCTTTCTGCTAAAAAAAAAAACAAAACCCTCTAAAATAGCTGTCATGGACTAAGCCAACGCAGCGATACAACCCTGAACAGCTTTACTTTACATCAAGCTTGTAATCCTGCACTTCTCATTGGCCCACAAATAGCAAGTCGTGATTGATCGTTTTTGACCAGTCTGATTGGCTGTTAACGGGCCCCTCTGATTGGATGCTTGTGAAAGCGGTAAACTCAAATCATTGGTTGTTTTGACAGCAACCAGATCTATAAAAGAGCTGCTGCTGCCCAAGTATTTGCTCTGTTCTTATTTTACAATAAAGAGTTGAAGTCACTGTATGATGTCTCGTCTCCGTTCCTTGCGCCAATGTTCAGGACTTAACACTGGCGATGAGGATGGGATGCGGAGACGATAGAGCTGACTAAGTACTCATCGAACAAGGCAGAGAACGTGGCTGAAGGGCGCACGCAACAAATGGCAAAATGACCAGCGGTGCCATACCACCCACTCCATTTGACCCAGCAACCGAAGACTGGGACTCGTATATAGATCGCTTCCAGATGTTCCTGCAGACCAACAATTTAAAAGATGCTACGCCTGGCAAGAAATGAGTGGTGTTCCTGGCTCATTGAGGCCCCGCTGTTTTCAAAATGGGTAAAGCACTGGCAAAACCGGCGGAAGTGAAGACCATGGATTGGGATACCCTCGCCCCAATCCTCCAGGCCCATTACGCACCCACAGTACCTACACTGATACGAAGACACGAGTTTTACCAGAGGGACCAATGGAAGGACAAGAGCGTTGGGAATTTCACAGCCGACCTCCGGAACCTAGGAGGCCTTTGTGGTTTTGCAAACCTCGAGGAAGCCCTAAGAGACCGCATAGTTCTGGGATTAAAAGCACCACACGTGCAGAGTAAACTGATGGTGAAAGGAGACATCAGCCTTACAGATATTATCGCCGACGCTACTGCCGCAAAACCAACCAGGAAGTCAGCTGTTCAAATGCGCCGAGCGAACGCACCGCTTCACCAACTCGCTAATGATAGCCCACTCGCCACTGAGAAGCACGCTACCACCACCCACTACGAAGACCTCAAGTCATCCTCAGACCGTGAGGAAGAGGAGGTCAACTGGCTCCGCTCAGAACGAGAGCAAAGGAACCAGAGACGTCCTTGCCAATGTGCTGGTTGCGGGGCAAACCACCCACGATCGGACTGCAAATTCCTTGACGCACTCTGTCGTACTTGCGGAAAAAGAGCCAAATCGCAAGCGAGAGTCCAGTCCCAGCCGAAGGGAGAACAACCTCCGTCGGGAGACAGGCAAACCTCCTGAGAACCAGGACCATCTGAACCACCAATGGAACAACCACTACTACTACAGAAATCGAGCACCTGCTTCTTCAACGAGATGAGAAGAGGCCCATCAAACCATTATTATCGGCCACGCTTCATCGTTCGATGCAAGAAAGATCCGCGTAAGGGTTACTATTGAGAATTGACCGTGCGAGATGGAAGTCGATTCAGGATCACCCCTATCGATGGTATCCTGGAAAACCCTCAAACAGCTGATCCCTGCCATCTGCCGCCAGGACCTCAGCACTCAATGAGTCATCCTAAAAGACTACCAGGGAAACAGAATTCCAGTTGTCGGTTCCAGCCACGTCCAAGTATCCTTCAAGGACCGACCCAGTTTGTTAGGGTTACAGTGGTTCGCCCCACTCGGGATTGAACTAGCTGGCATACACCAAACCAGAAGCGACGACTTGGAAAAGGCTCTCATCCAGGAATTCCAGGACATATTCACAGGAACATTAGGCAAGTACAAGGGACCCCTATATCATTTAATCTCAGCCCCGATGTAGCTCCCATTCGGCTTAAGCCTCGTCAGATGCCTTTTGCCCTAAAGCCGAAGATCAACGAGCAGCTAGATAAACTGATAGCCCAGGACATATTGGAACCGATTGACCATGCCCGCTGGGAAACTCCAATAGTAACGCCCATGAAGCCAGACGGTTCGTTTAGAATTTGTGGGGATTACCGGGCCACCCTAAATCATGCTCTTCAACAGAGTGCTTACCCAGTACCGGTGGTTCAACACCTTCATTCCCTGGGTGGCGGAAAAATATTTGCGAAATTGGACTTAGCTCAGGCGTACCAGCAACTACCTGTAGACGCAACTGCAGAAGCCCAGACAATAGTTACACATAGAGGCGCCTTCAAGTGCAATAGACTCCAATTCGGAGTAAGCGTGGCACCTGGCATTTTCCAAAGTTTGATGGAGAGACTATTACAAGGCATAAAAGGCATCGTGCCTTATTTTGACGATGTCCTAATCGCTGCCCCCACTAAAGAGTTATTAGTACAACAACTCAGAAAAGTTCTTCAGAAATTTAAAGATGCTTGTCTGAAGGTAAAAAGGGACAAGTGTCAACTTTGTACGGAGAGAGTGGAGTTCCTGGGATACCTTCTCGACAGACAGGGAATCCACCCCACCGAAAAAAACTAACCGCAATCAAAAATGCCCCGAGACCTAGGAATAAGACAGACCTCCAAGCCTTCCTGGGACTCATTAACTTTTATAACATCTTCTTGCCCCAGAAGGCGACCGTAGCTGAGCCCCTACATAGACTTCTCGATAAAAAGGCTTCCTGGGTCTGGGGACGGGGCGTGAAGAAAGGGCATTCCAACAAGTAAAAGACCTTTTAACCTCCGATACTGTATTAATGCAATACAACGAGACTCTACCTTTGACAGTTACCTGTGACGCCTCACCATTTGGAGTGGGAGCCATTTTAAGCCATGTCCTACCAAATGGGAATGAGGCACCTATTGCGTTCTTTTGGAGAACTTTGTCTAAAACTGAAAGGAACTATAGTCAACTTGATAAAGAGGCTCTCGCTATTGTATCCGCAATTAAACGTTTCCATGAATATGTGTATGGGAGATCCTTTGCCATAATTACAGACCACAAGCCGCTACTTGGTATTTTGGCGGGAAACAAACCAACTCCCCATATCTTATCACCAAGAATGACACGTTGGTCAGAATTTTTAGCCGCCTACGATTACCGATTGCAACACCACCCGGGGAAAACCATTCTCCACGCTGACGCTTTGAGCCGCTCTCCACTACCAGACATCATAGAGGACCCAGCTCCAACCTTAGCCGTATTGCAAATCGAAACCATCAAATCGCCGCCGCTGACCGCTCGAGACATCGCCTTAGAAACAAAAAATGACCCTGTTTTGGCAGGAGTCCTCAGCTGGGTGGAACGGGATTGGCCGGTCAGTGCAACCAATGACACGTTCAAGCCACTTAGGAATCGTCAAACAGAGCTATTCTCCCAAAAAGGCTACATAGTGTGGGGAGACAGAGTCATAATCCTGGAGAAATTGCAACATAGGGTATTAAAATTGTTGCACGATGGACATCCAGGCATCGTGCAGATGAAGGCATTGGCCAGGAGTTACGCATGGTGGCCTGGGTTAGACAAACAGATAGAGACCTGGGTAGCAAAGTGCAGCAAATGCCAGGAGACTCGCTCCACTCCTCCAAAAACTCCCCCAACTCAGTGGGAAACGCCTCGAGGTCCTTGGTCCTATATCCACATCGATTTTGCGGGACCCACAAGAGGACACACTTTCCTCCTAACAGTGGATGCAAATTCAAACTGGTTTGAAGTCCACAAGATGAAAAGCACCACCACAGAGGCAGTCACTAAAAAGCTGAATAAGCTATTCGCTACCCACAGATTTCTGGATGTCCTGGTCTCCGATAATGGCCCCCAATTCACTGCCCTGGCATTCAAACAGTACCTAGCAGATTGGGGCATCCGCCATGCCTTAACATCGCCAGCCACCCTACAGCCAATGGTAGGGCTGAGCGAATGGTTCAATTTGTAAAAAAGACCTTGCACAAAATGGACCATGGCGACATTGACGACAAAATAAACCAGATGCTTCTCCTCCAGCACATAACCCCAAACAGTACCATGAACAAAACCCCAGCTGAACTCCTGATGGGCCGGAAACTTTGCTCGCATCTCGATCACCTCCACCCAAACTACACGCCAGAACAACCCCCAGGATCCAGCAGCAAGTGTCGGGCATTCCAGGAAGATGACCTTGTGTTTGCGAAAACCTTCTCGGGCAACCCATTGTGGGTCCCTGCTACCATAATGCAACTTACGGGGCCCCCATCCTATCACCTACAAACTGCAGATGGTAAGATGTGGAAACGCCACATAGACCAGCTCCGTTCCAGATTAGCACCTAGTCCTATCTCAGCCCCGGAATCTCGAGCTGGGGGGGGAAGGAACATTGAGGAGGCCGAAGAAGAAATAACAATCGAAACCCAACAATCTACACAACCAACCAGGGGATACTCACCGTCAGAAGGAGAACCGAGCCAGGGAATGGCCTCGCCGCGTGACAGCACTGCGATGGAAACAGATCCAGGAACCTGGAAGACAGCACTGGCGTAAGCAGGGAAAGCAGCCCAGGGCCACAATTTTCACCATCCAACCCAGCTAGCAGCCCACTGGAACCAAAGCCAGGACAGAAACTGGTGGAACAGCGCAGGTCAAGCAGACAGGTGAAGCGACCTGCCTATTTACGAGAATATGTCAACCCACCCCTCAGACCGAACCTAGGGGGGAGGGGTGTTATGGACTAAGCCAACGCAGCGATACAACCCTAAACAGCTTTACTTTACAGCAGGCTTGTAATCCTGCACTTCTCATTGGCCCGCAAATAGCGAGTCGTGATTGGTCGTTTCTGGCCAGTCTGATTGGCTGTTAATGGTCCCCTCTGATTGGATGCTTGTGAAAGCGGCAAACTCAAATCATTGGTTGTTTTGACAGCAGCCAGATCTATAAAAGAGCTGCTGCTGCCCAAGTATTTGCTCTGTTCTTATTTTACAATAAAGAGTTGAAGTCACCGTGTGATGTCTCGTCTCCGTTCCTCGCATCCATGCTCAGGACTTAACAATAGCTGTATCTTATTTTAAAACTAGTGTTGGCTGATTTTTTTCCCCAAACATGTCATCACTGTTAATTTTATTTGTTCTATAATAGTTCCCATTGAAATCCAGCAATTAGTGCATTGGAAACAAAATTGACTAGTTTTTCAGACATTGCCATGGATTTTGCATGGTTATTGATACAGCTTTTATTCAGATAGAGGTAAAAAATTATTGTGCAAAAGCAGTTGAAGTTATTAGAAATTAATATTCTCTTAAAACCATTTATATGCTAAATTGTTTAACATTTCAAAGGACTTTTGGGAGGGGTTGGTTTCAAGCAATCATGAGCTGTGCAAGGCAAACATTCTTTTTATCTTGCTTTTTACTGTACCTCTCAGCAGATAAGTCTACTAAGTTTCATATATTTTGCGCTTATTAGCAGGTATTTAACTCCCCAGATAAAGTCTGCTGAACATGTCACAGTGTGAAAACACATTTTCACTGGCGTAATGAACAGATTAACTGCTTGCTACATGGCATAGTTAGTAACTTAGAATAGTCAAAAGTAATTTTAAAAGAAAGAACGAAAAGCCTAGAGCATCCATTTGGGGGATAGATTTATATATACTGTATAATATTTTTTTTCATTTTTTACTTTATAAAACATAAAGGCTGATAGGAATCTTACCCAGTCTTCTCCAGTTACTCCATGAATCGCTACTTTTATTTTCCAACTCATATGGAAAATACACACCAGTTAATGTCTTTGTTTTATTCCAGATTTCTTTTCTTTCTGTACAGCCATTGAAATATTCTTTTATGGAAAAAAATGTATTCAGTATGGTAATTATAATATAGACATTAAGATTTTTCAACTGCTTGAACCTACTGTACATTAACAGCCACTATTTTACATTGTGATGATTATTGCAAAAGCAGAAGAGATCATTATTAAAAAGAACCCAGTGCAATTTGGATTATCATGGGTTTCCTTAATATGTCGACTGTATTGAGGAATATTTAATTAATACAAATACATAATGTAGTGTTTTGTTTTTTATTCTGCAGAATGGTATAATTAGATTTTTAATGAAAGTCATCCATAAAGATAAATGTGTGTTTAATTTGAAATTCAGATAACAGATAATCAGAGTTGGAAGGGAACTTGTAGGTCATCTAGTCCAACCCCCAGCCAAGCAGGAGACCCTACACCATTTCTGACAAAAGGCAGTCCAATCTCTTCTTGAAAGTCTCAAGTGATGATGCTCGCACAACTTCTGAGAGCAAGCTGTTCCATTGGTTGATTGTTCTCATTGTCAGAAAGTTTCTCCTTATTTCCAGGTTAAATCTCTCCTTGTTCAGTGTCCATCCATTATACCTTGTCTGGCCTACAGGTGCTTTAGAAAATAGCTTGACCCCCTCCTCCTTGTGGCAGCCCCTCAAATATTGGAAGACTGCTATCATGTCTCCACTGGTCCTTCTCTTTACTAGCGTAGCCATGCCCAGTTCCTGTAACTGTTCTTCATATGTTTTAGTCTCCAGTCCCCTAATCATCCTGGTTGCTCTTCTCTGTACTTTTTCTAGAGTCTCAACATCTTTGTTATAATGTGGTGAACAAAACTGGATGCAGTACTCTAGGTGTGGTCTTACTAAGGCTTTATAGAATGGTTTTAGTACCTCCCTTGATCTTGATTGTATCCCTCTGTTAATACAATTTAGGATTGCAATGGTTTTTTTGGCTACTGCTGGCTCATATTTAGCTGATTGTCCACTAAGACTCCAAGATCCCTCTCACAGTTACTGTTATTGAGCCTGGTTTCACCCAGTCTATATGTGTACTTTTGGTTTTTCTTACCTAAGTGTAGGACTTTACTTTTCTCTACATTGAATTTCATTTTGTTAGATATGGCCCAGTGTTCTAGTCTGTCAAGATCCATCTGGATCTTGAGCCTATCTTCTTGGGTGTTAGCTATTCCTGCCAGCTTAGTATCATCTGCAAATTTGGTAAGTTTCTATTCCCTCATCTAAGTCATTAATGAAGATATTGAAGAATACTGAGCCTAAGACGGAACCTTGTGGCACCCCACTGCTTACTTCCCTCCATGTAGACTTAGACCCATTAAAGGACTACTTGTTGTATATGGTTTGCCAGCCAGTTGTGAGTCCATCTAGTGGTGGTGCTATCTGTTCCACTTTTTTCTAGCTTACTAAGAAGTAGTCTACTTCTTGTGGTCTCCTTTTCGAGTGCCTTGCTGAAATCTAAATATATTATGTCCACAGTATTTTGCTGGTCTACTAATTTAGTCACTGTGTTGAAGAATGAAATAAGATTGGTTTGGCATGATCTATTCTTAACAAACCCATGCTGCTGCTAGTTATTACTTTACTTGTTTCGAGATGTTGGCAGATCTGTTTTTTTTAATTATCTTTTCCAGTATCTTCCCTGGTATTGATGTCAGGCTGATTGGTTTATAGTTTCCTGGGTCTGTTTTTTTTTTCCTTTTTTGAAGATGGGAACCACATCTTCCTCTGGTAGTTCTCCGGTGCTCCAGGATTTTTGAAAGATATGCTGCAGTGGTTCTGAGATGACCTCAGCCAGCTCCTTTAAAAGTCTGGGATGTAATCCACCAGGCCCCGGTGATTTGTTTTCATCAAGATCAGACAGGTGTTCTCTTACTATTTTTTTTTTGCTTATTTTAACTTTATTTCTGGTCTGTCTTTTACAGTTATGTTTTTGTTGGGTTGAGCTATAGTTTCTTTTTGCGTGAAGACAGAAGCAAAGAATGAGTTAAGCAGTTCTGCTTTCTCTCTATTGTCTGTTACTTCCTTGCCATCTTCTCCCTTTAATGGACCGACTGTTTCCTTTATTTTTTTTCTTGTTATTTATATGTTGGAAGAAACTTTTTTTTTTATCATCTTTGACTTTTGTTGCAAGTCTTTGTTCGTTCTGAGCCTTTGCTATCCTGAGTTCGTTTTTGCAGATTCTGGCTATCTGCTGATATTCTGCCTTAGTTGTATGTCCTTCTTTCCAATTCTTGTACTTGTCCTTTTCTCTTTCAATTTGCCAGAGAAATCTTTGTGCAGCCATGCTGGTTTCTCCTTGGATTTCTTGTTTTTCTTTTTCAGTGGTATTGTGCTGGTCTGGGCTTCTATGATCATACTTTTTAGATTTTCCCAAGATACTTGAGTTGTTTTTCCCTTTAGGATTTTCATCCATGGAATCTTAGCCAAGTTCTCTCTGAGTTTATTGAAATCAGCTCTTTTAAAATCCAAGTCTCTGGTGTCATTATATTCTGTTGCTTGTGGTTGTGTTATGTTGAATTCTAGTATGACATGGTCACTCTCACCCAAGGTTCCTGCAATTTCAACTCCCTCTATCACTTCTTCTCTATTTGTAATAATTAAGTCCAGTATGGCTGTCCCTATAGTTTCACCCTCTACCTTTTGGACAACAAAGTTGTCAACTAGTTTGGTTAGGAACTTATTTGATTTCTCACTTGGTACAGAGTTAGTTTTTCAATTGATATCAGGATAATTGAAGTCTCCCATTACTATTATTGTGTGTTTCCTCAATATGTTGGTTAGTTGGCTGTCAAAAAGGACATCTATTTTTTCTGCTTGATTGGGTGGCCTATAATATACACCTATGGCCATGTCATTCTTTTTTCTTTTATATTAATCCATATGCATTCTAGAAGGTTTTCATCTTTGGTTTCATGCATTTCTGTAGCAGTATAATGGTCCTTTACAAACAGTGCAACTCCACCTCCTCTTTTATGGGGTCTTTTTTTTTTTTTAAATAGTATCTTTCTACCAGTATGTTCCAGTCATGGGTTTCATCCCACCAAGTTTCTGTTATTCCAACTATATCATATTTATCTTCATGTATTCATAGTTCGAGTTCACCCTGTTTGTTCCCCAAGACTTTGTGCATTTGTATATAGGCACTTGAGATTCGAATGATACGATTGAATTGTGTTTTTGTTGATTCTTGTTGATTCTTAATATTATCTACAAATGATTAAATGGGTATATACAGATTAAGTAAGTCTTTTTGGTAATTCTACGAATGTCCTATTTTTAAAGCCACCAAGAAATTATCTTCAATATTAGAAATGTCAAAAAACATTATTACCCAGGCAAGTGATCTGGGCCAGTATATCAACATATCTATGGTTTCTTATTGCAAAAAAAAAAAATAATAATAATAGATCAGTGATGGGTATTTTGCATGTTAAAGCAAAGTGTTCTGTGTTATAATGCTTTTAATGAATGAACCATAATTTGTGCTAGCTATTATTTAACAACTCTGAATTTTCCAATCAAGGATCAGATACTTTATCAATAATCTGTGCTCATACACTTCATTAATGTAGTTTACTTTCCAAACCCTGACAGTTAAAGAGAGAGTTTATGAACACACTTTTATCGGTCAAGCAATTAATAGTTTAAAAAAAGGTCTCTATATTTAATGGCTGAGAGGCTGTAATTTTCTACTTGAATTTGCTTTAAAACATATGTTTTAGCAATCTGTACCAAATAAACAATACATATGATGACGTTAAATCAGAATAAACATTGTAATAAATTATTTAATCTATTACATAATATTAATATTATGTTAAAACATTTAAAGCCACCTTAAGGAACTTTTTTTTTTCCTAAGAAGAATCCCAAACACACCTTATTGAAATCTATTTATCTTGCATAATTTATAAATAGTTTTACTCTGAACAGGGAATGTAATGAATTGGGGATTAATTTGGTTCAAGTTTGCTTAAAGCTTTACTTTTTTCATTGCAGTGCTTGTCCTGCTGATTGTTACAATGAGGCGACGGAAAAAAGAGCCTCTTGTTTTAGATGAAGAGAGAGATATCAGGGAAAATATAGTCCGATATGATGACGAAGGAGGTGGAGAGGAGGACACCGAGGCATTTGACATGGCTGCTCTGAGGAACCTCAATGTCATTCGTGATACCAAGATCAGGCGGGATGTGACTCCAGAGATCCAGTTCTTGAGCAGACCATCTTTTAAAAGCATCCCTGATAATGTTATTTTTCGGGAATTTATTTGGGAAAGGCTAAAAGAAGCTGATGTGGATCCCTGCGCTCCACCATATGATTCCTTGCAGACATATGCATTTGAGGGAAACGGTTCAGTGGCTGAGTCACTCAGCTCTTTAGATTCAGTCAGTTCAAACTCTGATCAGAATTATGATTACCTCAGTGACTGGGGGCCTCGTTTCAAACGGCTTGCAGATATGTATGGAACTGGATCAGAAAATTTGTATTCATAGCCTTTGAACTTTTTTTATGACAATGCACTAAAGGAAAAAGGAAAGAGAAACTCAATATCTGGACTAAGAAAAATTTGTAAATATTTCTCCATCTTTTTTTAAACTTGTTTTTTTTCCTTTCCTTTTCTTTTTCTTTGACTCGGTGAAGCTTATCTTCATTAGAAAATTGCCCAAGGAACTGCACTGAACAACAAATAGTGAGCATCAAATGGCATTTTTGGCAAAATTAAGATGCTTGGCCATATACAAATAGATAGCAACCCACATATCTCATATACCTGCAGAGGCAATTAACCTCTAAGAACACTGTGCTCTGTGACCTCAATGAGCCAATGATACCCTGTAGATGCCTTCTGAGTTTTGCTGGGTTGAGACTTTAGAGTCTCTGCTTAGTGGAGGAAAAGGGAACAAGTTCATTTACCATTTAAAATAGTATTACAATATATTGTATACTATTAATGCCAGGTTTCATCTTTCATTTGCAGTGTTGCATGCAAGTTGCTGGCTCAAAACAATCCAACACAGTGACTTCTATTTGTTTAAAAGGCTACTAAGTCCAAAAAAAATCTGTAAATATCTGGGTAATTCTGAAAATAGACTGCGGTTCCTGTTCTAAAAATCTGCAAAATATGCCATTGCCTTACTACAATTGTTTGCAGGAAATGTCAGTTAAAAAGATGGAAAGTGATTCTCACATTTTTGTGATGCCTATGTAGGTTTTGGGGGGAAAGTTGCTGTCTATATATTGATTATTATTAATATTAATATTATGTCTTCTGATTCATACAGGAGAACTTTTTTTTATTTTTTAAAAAATAAAATGTTGACATGTAGAGTTATGTTCCTTTTGGAGTTCTGATCTCCACTTACATTCAGGTTTGTTATATGCATTGTGGTGTTAAATGTTCGGGATCATGCTGTTTTTTTCTTCCAGTCTCAGCTACATGAAGGAAATGAAGCATGGAAATAGAGAAATTATAGTAAAGCAATTGAGCTCACCATTCATCTCTCCAAGAGGAACATGCTACAAGGACACATGGCTGTCATTGTTCTTCTGAGCCATTACAATGTCTAAGGTTTTGAATAAAATGTTTGTACTTTGAATTTTCAAAGAAGACTACAGATGCAGCCAGGAGTGTCTCTAATAGAAATTGTAGTTTTTCAAGGTCATCTGTTCTATGTGCTTCAGCAATTTAAACAAACCTGCTCCTTCTATCAAATTCCCTACCTCTTTGCTGCTATGGAATCACAGAAAAGTACTCTTTTACATTTCTTTCATATGTTAAGCAGCATGATATGATTAGCACCAATTCTGTCTTCAGATCTTCACAAGACACATAAGCATTTTCCTCCAGGGAGGTCACTTCATAACATATCATTTCTATAATGGTTCAGATGTGCCAAACTTGAAGGATGACTACTAAAGTCCATTAAAATAATATTAGGGGGGAGTTTTGATGTAGGATTTCTTAGAATATGACAACTTTTATGGTTCAGGCAATATTTATATTTTAGCTGTTACTAGAAAATAAGACATGGATTGAAGTAGAATAGTGCTTTATTTTAATACTTTATTTTTTTCTCTCTCCCTCCCTCCCTGTCTTCCTCTCTTTTCATGAACAAGGACCAGTTTTGAAAACATTAATTACAGCTACAACTCTTGTAACAAAAACTCTATAAAATATTATGAACTCCCTAGAATGGAGGATTTGGAGCATGTCCTTGAATGAGCATTTCTGAATCAAGAAGCAAATGGCTTGACTCTTACCTAATACCTAAACTGGTCAAGCCTATTCTTATAGGTAGCTAAACAAATAGAAAATCAAATCAGGGAGAGGTTGCTGAAATTCCTAATGTGCTCTGAAGCACTTTAAACAAGAATGATAGGGATTTGTGCCCCTTCAGATGTGATTTCAAAAGATTCAGAGCACATGGAAACATAAATGTCCATGACCCTTTAAAGCAGCCACATCTTTTCCTCAAGATTGTGTGGTAGCTTGATATATATGACCTACAGACAGATACCATATTTATACAAAGGGATAGTATCAAGATCACGTGAAGCATTAGTCCTGCTTTATGCTTCATTGTTAAGACTACACTTACAATACTGTGTCTGGTTTTGGTCACTATGATACAAAAAATATGTTGAGATTCTAGAAAGAGGGCAGAGAAGAGCAGCAAAGATGCTTAGGGGACCAGAAGCTAAACCATATGATGAATGATTGTGGGAACTGGAAATGTGTAGTCTAATGAAGAGAAGGACTATAGCAGTCTTCAAATATTTGAGGGGCTGTCTCAGAGGAGTGGACTCAACCTATTATCCCAAGCATCTGAGAACAAGACAAGAGATAATAGATGGAAGCTCAGCAAAGAGAGATCCAACCTAGAATTAAGGAGGAATTTCCTGCCAGTGAGAGCAATCAGTGGAAAGGCTTGCCTCAGAAGTTGTGGGTGGTCTATTCACTGGAAATTTTTAAGAAGAAATTGAACAGCCATTTTTATGGAATGATATAGAATGATATCCTGCTTGAGCAGGTAGTTGGACTAGAAGATGTCCAAGCTCCCTTCCTGAATAACTCTGTTATTCTGTACCTCCACAAACTCTCAAAGACTATTTTGAAATCTAGTCCAAAACAATATTGGCCCTTTAAAATTTAAGAATTTTTTATATATAAAAGCCATTAATATAGCTGGAGTATTACACAGGTTTATTCTCTACTTACTGAACTGGAAAGAACATATACAAAAATCAGGTCACTGTCAGAGAAATTTGTGCTTTCACCTAGAAAGTTAAGTACCACAATAGAAAGGCCCATCTGACTTTTTGAAAACCTAGGTTGGAGAATGTACTTTTCAATATGAAATGATTTCTTTTATACAGTGATTGTGATAGACGAATCTAGAATGCATCAATAACAGAAGGGAAATCACCTTAAGGTTTTGTAATTCTTGCAGCTCAGCAGTATCAATGAACTACATCAAGTGGCCTTCAGCTTCATTAAAGAATAAAGTTTGATCATGCAGAAACACAATAACTTTTTTTGTAGACAATCATTGTTTCATGATTTAGTATACATTATATATATATATATATATTTCAATAATAAAAAAAACCCTGTCAGCTGTATGAAACTCAATAACTAATTGATCTGCAGGAGTTATGTAGCTGTTGTGTGAGAAAATCTTGTAAAAAAAAAATCACCTTGTTATTAGAAAAAATATTCTAGTTCAATACCAAGATCCAAAGAACTATGCAATTAACTTACATATCTACATATTCAAGGTGAAGTTTGGCATGTGCTTCTCAAATAATAGCATGTCATGTCACGTCATGTGGCAAACTCGAACTTAAACTCAGGGGACCTTCAAAACTGATTTCTTAGCTGACATCATTAAAAAAGAAAGAAGGAAAAGCCCATTGAGCATAGTCAACAATTTTGAGAATCTTTAGTTATGTCCTGTGTACTCTTACTTGGTCATACATTAAATTATTAAAATAAACGTATAAATATATATATATAAATAAATAAATACTTTAACTTTAATAAAGTTAAAGTATTGCTGAACTGGAATTATTTCTAGGGAGACGTGCATAGAATTATACTTTTAAATCTGTGTTACTCTTGGTCAATATACATTATTTGCATTTAGATTTTAATGTATCAATTCAGAGTAAGCCACTATAATGTACAAATTTGCCTCTCTTATTCTTTTTTTATATAAAGCTGTATGATATTATTTCTATAAAATATTGAGAGCATTATTGTTTTTGTTACCCAATCTATACTACCTGAAACATAAAAACCATTCCATGTTACCATTGGCTTTCCCTCTCACATACTTTCCTTCATTACAAATATTGGGAAGTTTTAAAATCATTCAGGGGCATAGACCTTGAATGGATTCTGTAACAAATAATTCCAATTTCTTACAAATAGATACCATTTCCAAATATTCCAGATTCATCCATTGAAATGAGAGGGAAATTGCTCATAAGTGAAGGATCACTGTATGATCAGTTTGTGCACCTATAGCAATTGTTAAATTGTGGTGCTTGGCTACATGATGTGAAACCAGTTTTATAGATTTGATGAGTGATTATCAATGCAGTGTGCAATTTGCATTATCTTTCTTGGTTTGTTGTACATCTTGTTATTTTGCTATGCCATAATGGACATCCACAATTCTTGTAGCAAAATCAATTTCTGACCTAGTCAAAAATTATGCATTAGATATTAACATATTACCACAGTGTATCAACAGATGAACTGTTAAACTGAAGTATAAGTAATATTTGTGACTTCTGCTGATATTAATTAGACTAAAACTAGCTATGGTTTTGTATACAATCACTATGTTTATATTTCGTCTTGTCTCATTTTTCAGGATTGTCTATTCTACCAAATATCTACATTATTCTATAATTTTTTTAAAAAGTGTGCAAGCTTTGCAATTTATTTCACATGCAATTTTTGTTTACATACAGTATATGTTTGAACAGTTGTACATCACATTCAGTTAACATTTGCATATTTATACCCTTTTTTTTTTTAAAGAATGTGCACATTTTTGTGCAAGTTATGTCTTGCTGAGACTTGCATTGCCAAGTTTGAGCATGTTCAAAATCTGAGAGCCAACTCCATTGGATTAGTTCGCTTTAAAATCTGGGCCAAAGTCACAATTTCTAATGCAGATCCTTGTAATATATAACAGAATGAAAAAATTCTCCTCTATTCTGCAACATGTACTTTTGCTAGCCATATCATGTTTTTTTAATGTTATTTTCCTTTGCTTCTATTCCATTGGTAGGGAAAAATATTATGTAATTCCATTACATTGCTGGAATCAGTGGCACTGATGTTTCCCATTCCTTTAAAAAAAAAAAAAGGTGCTAAGCCATGATATGTTTAAAAATGGCTGATGAAAAAACAGTAATCTGGAGTTTGCATGCAATGCTTGTCCATAAACAATGGTTTACAAATTACAGTTACATTACAAATTACAAAGGTTGAGCTCACACAGGGCGTTAAGCTGTACTCAAATGTGTGGTATCTCGCTCAAAAATAGTAACTGTAGAGGGATCTTACAGTCCTAGTGGACAATCATTTAAATATGAGCTAGCAGTGTGCTGCAACTGCCAAAAAAGCCAACACAGTTCTAGGCTGCATAAACAGAGGGATAGAATCAAAATCACATGAAGCATTAATACCACTTTATAATGCCTTGGTAAGGCCACACTTGGAATAGTGTATCCAATTCTGGTCGCCATGATGCAAAAAAGATGTTGAGAAAGAGTGCAGAGAAGAGCAACAAAGATGATTAGGGGACTGGAGGTTAAAATACAGAAGATGGTTGCTGGAACTGGGTATATAATTTGATGAAAAGAAGGACTAGGGTGACATGATAGCAGTGTTCCAATATCTCAGGGGCTGCCACAAAGAAGAGGAGGCCAAGCTATTCTCAAAAGCACCTGAGCGCAGGACAAGACACAATGGGTGGAAATTAACCAAAGAGAGAAGCAATGTAGAACTAAGGATAAATTTCCTGACAGAACAATTAATCAGTGGAACAACTTGACTCTAGAAGTTGTGAATGCTCCAACATTGGAGTTTTGTAATAAAAGATTGGATGACCATTTGTCTGAAATGGTATAGGGTTTACTGCCTAAGCAGGGGGTTGAACTAGAAGACCTCCAAGGTCCTTTCCAACTCTTAACCTTCGGCCCATTTGAGGCCTTTTTCGGCCTCCCAGAGGCTCAAGGGAAGGCTCTTCAGCCTTTGGAGGCCAAAAAATGGGACCGTTTTATCACTTCCAGTATTTCTGGAAAGACAGGAAATGATAAAACAGGCCTGTTTTTCAGCCTTCAAAGGCTTCAGAGGCTTCCCTCAAGCCTCCGAGAGGCTGAAAATCAGCTGGGAGGTGTGCGCATGAATAATGCAGATAAGTTTGCCTGGGGCTTGTGTGCCTGCACAAATGGCTCTGCGTGCCACCTGTGCCATAGGTTCACCAACACGGGCTTAGGACAATATGTAATAATCTTCCAAATTCATATAATTCAGATTGCTTCTGAATGTAACACAGCCACAATGTTCTGTCCTGATCTTGTTCATAAATTATAAGTAACCAGAGATATGCTGCTATTTCTCTGTTAACAAAGAGCATTCTCACTACAGATAGCAGATGAAAGAAAGAAGTGAGAACGGGCTGGTAGTCCAAAAAACCCTCAGTGAGATCCTTTCTCTTCCATATTGTTGGTCTAGTTGACAAAGAAGAAAGATATTGATGCCATCAAGTCATAATGAGTGACCGCATACCTGTTAGTCTTCCTCAAGCATACAGCATCCACATATGGGATCAGACTGCAACACCTCCCTTCTTGCCAGCCATAATTCCTTTACCCTTGCAAGACTGGAAATGATTCCTTAGTGCTTCTCCCGGCATTATTTCACCACCTTCCATGTTTGCTATTATAAATGAAATAACACTGTTTTAGCAGGCTCTGATATTCCCCATAAACTGAACAAAGGACTCTGATATGGTTCTAAGCCCCATTAAATATAACCCATTGTTAACAAGCAAAACAAACTCGGATACTTTTTTAACACATGATACCTTCATTATCTTTGTAACATATACTTTGTCGGACATTTAATGAAGGTAAAACAAATATAAAAGGAACAAATCAAGTCAAAATCCATTTTCTCTCTCTTTAAAACACACGTTCAGACACGTAAAATCTATTATAGCTTTAGCTTTAGCTTTCTCGAACACAATTACAGGTAACTCTTGACTTACAACCACAATTGACCCCAACATTTCTGTTGCCATGCAAAACATTTGTTGAGGGAATTTTGCCCCATTTTACGACCCTTCTTGCCACAACTGTTAAGTTAGTGGCACAATTGTTAATGAATCTGGCTTCCCCATTGACTGCTTGTCAGAAGGTCACAAAAGGTGATTGTATGACCCCAGGGCACATCAACCCTGAGTCAGTTTCCAAGCATCTGAATTTAGATTACATGATCATGGGGACGCTACAATGATTGTAAGTGTAAAAATGGACATAAGTCACTTTTTCAGTGTTTCTGTAAGTTTGGTTACTAAACAAATTGTTGTAAGTCAAGGGCTACCTGTATAGTGCAGTGTTTCATTGAGACTAACTATCAAGCTATGACGTCAAACCAAAAACTGGAGATACTATTAGACCATTCAAGTTGAAACAGAATTTTTAAATCTATCTATCTATCTATCTATCTATCTATCTATCTATCTATCTATCTATCTATTTATCTATCTATCTATCTCTGCACAGCCCTGAAAAATACCACACAGTAGCAGGATGGTATGGACAATTAGTTAAATTGTTGCAAAATAATGCAATGCAGCCAAAGGAAAGGATATGAATGAGCCATTTAGAATCATTAAAAAAATAAAGATAGGAAAATAACATCTGAATGCTCCACCAGTCCCTTAATTACTTTTTCATCCCTCTATATACACGAGCTTTTATTTCATTACAACTTAATAAGTATAAGCTCTTTTTCTATGTGAATCTCTGGCAAGAATGCTTTAATGGCAAAATTTAAGAACTGTCAGTATAGAGCACTTAATCTTGTAGAGTTGATGTCCTTGAGTTCCTTAGGTTGCTTGCAAAAATAGGTATTGCAATGTGGGTGGAAAAAAATAGTATTATTAGTAGCAAATATATTTTATGGTTCTTGTGGACGACTGCTGAAAATAGAAACAAGTAAAGTGTGGTGGTCCCTTGGAAAGCATAGAGTAACTGAGAATTGGCTCCCTGAAAAACAGCTTGCTAATCACTCTTAATTGAAGCTTTCTGGAACTTGCCAGCACTGAGAAATACTAGGAATATCCTAAAATGCCTTTCCTCTTCACATAAAAATTTAGTGATCCGTGTTACTATTTATATTGAACTACATAGACCAGCCAAGACATTCACAGCCTGGAGAGTCTGCAAATTCAAAGAAATACCCTTATTTTAGTTTAATGAGAGGTCTTGTCCTTGCTCTTCCTCCCTTCCCTCGAAGCCCACTAGGGAAATAAAGGTGATGCATTTAACTGCAACTTCATATTACAACAATGTTTCTCACCTGAGCAACTTTAAGAAGTGTGGACTTCATCTCACAGATTTCCCTAGCCAGTGCAGGCTGGGGAATTCTGGGAGATGAAATCCATGCCTCTTAATGTTGCTTAGGTTGAGAAACTCTACAGTATATAGCAAATTATATTGGAAGTGAACAGAAAGTGGGAATGTGTCTGAATTGTTCTTAGTAAGACTGATTTTTTTAAAAAAACAACAACAGTGGAAACAAGCCAAACACATGGAAGAAAAGAGAAAGCCAGTGAGGGTAGATTGGAGAGGAGAGAGAAATTGTGAGATGGGGGAGGTATTTAACATAGTGGGTGGAACATCTCCCAGCAGGTATTTTGCTTAGTGTCTTCCCCACTCTGCCAATTCCACTGATGACACAGAAGAAAGATGACGACTGTTGGAATCTCAGCATATGTCCAGGAAGATGTCCCAGAAATCAATGTGTTGGTAGACACAATTCTAATATAATAGTAATAATGCATATATTGTGATTCCTCTCAATTCATTTACTGCATGATGTGAACAGTCAGTTCTATGTTTGCTTGGCCATTATGGACGTGCTCTGGAAGGTACATAAAATAAGTCTAAAAGATCTAAGAAGCAACTACAATAATGATTGGTACCAATTGCTTACCTTGCATGCTTCTTCTTCTTCTTCTTCTTCTTCTTCTTCTTCTTCTTCTTCTTCTTCTTCTTCTTCTTCTTCTTCTTCTTCTTCTTCTTCTTCTTCTTCTTCTTCTTCTTCTTCTTCTTCTTCTTCTTTTCTCCCTCCCTCCCTCTCTCTCTCTTTTTTACACACACACACACAGAGAGAGAGAGAGCTTATATGAAATAGCAAAATGAAGAGGAGGAGGAGTTGTGAGGAATAACTGTCTCTACGTACAGACAGCGAGCATCAATTGACTTCAGTGAAAGCAGAACATATATTTTCAAGGTCAAAACTAGGCCTAACTAGGCCTGTTCTCTCTAATTATTGAGCTGCATTGTAAAGCAGTTTTTAGGTAAGAGGGCACATGCGGTTTATAGAATAGTGGCTGCCATGGCAGTGTGAGATACAAGCGGGGGGGGGGGGGGAATCACAATTGTTACAGCATTTTACACAAGAAAGGAAGGAAGGAAGGAAGGAAGGAAGGAAGGAAGGAAGGAAGGAAGGAAGGAAGGAAGGAAGGAAGGAAGGAAGGAAAGAAAGAAAGAAAGAAAGAAAGAAAGAAAGAAAGAAAGAAAGAAAGAAAGAAAGAAAGAAAGAAAGAAAGAAAGAAAGAAAGAAAGAAAGAAAGCTGTCTTAAGGGGAAAATTCTTGTCAGTAAAAAGAATAGGATGTTTAAAATACTATTTTAATCCAGGTAGTATTCCCACTTAATGAAAGCTATTGTGGACTATAGCTGTACAGATAGTATTTCAGGACACTGTTTATCTGATAAACTATGGAAGCTGAGAATCTTAATGGTCCAATTTTCAATTATAACTGAATATCTGATAATTTGTATTTCTTAACTGGTTGACTCAAAGTTCAGTTACATAAAAGGCCTGTTTTAACTTAGGCATTATTTTTTCCTTTCAGCTCTTTAGCTGTTAACTGTATCATTCAATGTATATTCATGGGTCCTTTTTCAGAAAGGAATAGTCCCCACCATTGTAATTTCTTCACAATGTCTTAAATGAGTGCCTCTATTCTTAAATTCTTGGATTTAACCAAGAAAATATACAGATGTTGTATTTTTGCATTTAATGGAGCAATTTCATCTTTCACAGGAACCTAACATTAGATCTTATACATTGATAAGCCTCAAAATATCTGAATTGATGTCATTGAAATCTAAATTTAGCTTTTCAGGAAAATTTCTAAATATACACTAGTATTTCTCCATGTAATATTAAGAATAGAGCAGCGGGTAGCAGGTACTCTTATTAGCAAATCTAATAGGATTTGAAATAGTTATCTGATTATTCCATCAAACAGTTTAGATGAGAAAGCTTTTGAAGAGGCACTTTTTCTTATTTAGGATGAAAGACAAATTTAGCTGCACAATAGACCAATGAGATGAAAGTATTGCAATAATGAACACCAAAGTTGCTCATGGTCAGACCTTACCATTATTTATCTTCTCTCTTCTCTTGCATTAATAAGGTTCTAGCCTCAGCTAGTGATTCAGACTTGCCCAGAGGCAAATTATATGTTGAAAAGGCAGTTTTCAACCACATCTTTTAATCCACTGAGTGCACATTCTTGGAAATGTGCAGTTAGTTTGTATACTATTTAAAATTCTGCTGCACAGCTTTCTAAAGAAGGTGTCTGCTACCCTACATGTGCCAGGAGTGTATTGTCAGTTCAAGCAGAATTTAAAAGTACTCTAACTATTATGTTGCTGGTTATTTTTTAAATTATGAAATATTCAACCCAGAGTGCAATTCTGCTCAACTTTCATTTTAAAAAGTGTAGACATCAGCCTGCACTAACCACAGCTTGATCCTCATGAATATAAATATAATCAGTACTGAAACAAAACTTTAGGGAAGAAGAAATGTGAGACTTTTCTCTTTTTAGCTTTCCATTGATAAAGGAAAGGAAGAACATGCTCCTAAGGCTACTAAGGTCCATTCTACTTTTACTATAAGTGCAAAAATTCTGCAAATGGGCCTTCCAGCATCCTTGTGGCTGGTTTACCCAACATGCTAAGTTCTGACATTTTTGTGAACTATAATTTATTGGATAAGCTATGGTGTAGTGACTGGATTTATATATAACATTAAACATCAATATTCCATAAACATTTAGGATGTATATGTAAGATTTAAAAATAACTATCTTGAGAAATAGCAAGCAACTATGCATTTTATAGCAAAAGGTTCATCCATATGCTATAAAGGCAATAGAATCTAAATTTTGTTAGATGGATTATTAAAAGAGTGAGAACTTAATTTATAGTAACTTTAGTTTGAGTGTGTTGGAAATCAGGATGCTATATTGGAGGCAGAGGTGTCTGTGGGATGAATCTTAATTCCATTTAAGATGGAAGCTATGATGAAACAACTGAATTGTACATTTTTATGTGAATCACATGTAGGGGATCTATGAATTTCAAATGTAAAGTTTTCAATTGTATGATCGCAGCAATAATCACAATTGATTTGGAGGAGAACCTAAAAGACAAATAGCTGTCTAGGATGAAAAAGGGCATTACATTTATCACATACTTCAAATGGAGAAGCAAAACAGAATTTAATAATTTACTTTGGAGCCACCTAAATAAAATGTTTTCCGAGAAGATTGTCTATTGTTCTTAATCTCTAACTTAAATTGATATAGTATCAATTAAGTGATTTTGAATCTTTAAGGGTTAAGATTGTCATCTGGACTCGTAAAAATGTTGAGGTTGTTGTTATTTATCTACAAACATTGTTAAAAATTGTTTTTCAGTCCGGAAAATCTGAGTCATTTGCAAGTGTATTTTCTAATATAGTTTCTCTGTAATAGTTATGGAATTATAGGAATTGTACAAATGAGATAATCATTTGATAAAAATAGCATGAGTTTTTGTCGATTTTTAAACAGACTAATAGAAATTATTAATGAATAATTTCTTCCAGTTTTACTGATGAGACACCACTCCCTTAAAAGAGTTAAAATCACTTAGAAATTTCTTATTATGTCACATATCACCAAGTGAAAGGAACATAATGCTAATGTGATGAAGATTTTTAAGAGTCACTACATCAAATCATTGAAGCATCAAGTTCATACACAAGAGAATCCAGTCATTATCCTTGAACAAGTCATTTCTTGAGCAAATGTTAATGCTATCTTCAGCATAAGGTTGTTGGGGCAATAAAATATGGTGAGATAGATTAATCCATGCCATGCAAAGTAGCATTAATAGTAACTTACTTTGCAAGAATATGTGTTTCTTGGTGAATGAATGCATAGTCTGGAATGAAGCCACATCTTCTTCTAGCTGTCATTTTATCATTCCAAAGATCTTTGCAGTGTTCTTATGTACAAAACCAATAGAAAAAGTACAGTCAATGTCTGAAAATGAATCCTTCTTCCTGTCTAGGACTCAGTCCTTATGCCAGGTTGCCAGATTTTCAGTAGCTCTGGCCTTTGGCTGTTGTTGCTAAATTTCAAGTTGCTTTGTAACAAAACTCCCTTATCTCTGGTCTTATTGTAAACAAGGTGCTGACTGATATGTATAATTGACTGGTTTTCCTTCTTAGAAATTTGCCTATTTGAGGAATATGTAAATGGGTATATATGTGTATACATACGTGTGTGTGTGTATGCATGCATATGTGTATACACACACACAGAGTGTTTGAAGATATTTTAACAAAGTAAAGGACATAAAAGAAAATAAAAACAACAAAGAAAAATAATAAATAGTGAAAATAAAAAAGAAATATCACAGAAAATAAAACAATATAATTGGTGTTATCACCCCAGAGCTATGAATGAACTTTACTCCACCACTGCTATAAATATCATATTTAAAGTTATTAATTCAGGAGTATTCACCCTTCGAATGTATATATGCATGTCATAGAGCTGATATGGTTGTACATTAAATTTTGTTCTCTGTATTAATACAAATGTCATCATAATCACAGAAACAATTCCATACCAAGATAAATAGTATTTTATAAGTTTTTTTCAGTGCCATTATAAATCAGATCTACTGAATATACTGATGACTGGATATAGGCTAACCAGACATTTATAATATACATTTGAAAATATAGAACTTGTCCCTGAACTAAGTTAACAGTGTAAACATATTTTTAAAGGTACTGTCAACTGTATTTTATTATTATTAGGGATGGAGTGAATTTCTGATGTCAAGAATATAAAGAAGAAATAAATCCAGCAGGTTCATATTCAGGAATGTTTTTGTATTTGTTAATCCATTTAGTTCAGAAGCTTTTGTGCAGATCTGCATTGTAAGATTTTTCATATGACTTATTCTATATAATCAGAGTGTCTATAAATATCCCACAAGACAAATTGCCATCTCCAACTGATACTTCATATTTGATTTGGTTGGCAGTGGGAAAACTTCACATACAGTGCTCTATTTCCATATAATCACTTCACTTAAGCCAATGTTAAATTCTTCACCTGCTCAAACTCTTCATTTTCAAACTGTATTTAGGGATCTCGAAGCAATAACCAAATTGGCAGATGTCCCAATGTCATTAGTCAAGTAGGGAAAGGGTGGAGAAGAATTCAAGATGTTACACTACTGTGCAAAATGTCAGCAATTAAAATTGATTAAAACTGATTAAGAAACTCCTACTTTCAAGTTCCCTTTTGGTATATATTTAATTTTTGTTCCACGGCAGTGGACACTCTAGGTAAAGGCCATTAAATAGGCAGAAAGAAACTTGATATAAAAAGGGCTTGTTTACAGTAGGTTATATTTCTTTCTTTCTTTTTTTTTAACCTTTCTCTTTGGACCTAAATTACAATTATGAATGCTTGAGGTAAGAACAAATAGTTTTACTATTATATCTGCCTATCCAGTTATTCTCATATTCTTTGAGATTGCTATCTCTTAACAGAGTAACAGAGTTGGAAGGGACCTTGGAGGTCTTCTAGTCCAGTGTATTTCTGGAATATCCTGTGTGTAAAACCCTTATTTTTTGCAACAAGAGGGATGTTTCTCCCTCTTTATCATATAGTATTTAGCATCTGGAAAATTATAAATCAGGAACTATTCAAGTCAATGAGAAACACAGCTCTGAGAGAAGTTCATAACTTGGGGTCCTGGAAAGTGTTTAGTAAATTTAGTTTAGTAAAAACTAAATTTGTTGCTGAATTGTAATATTTATTGTGATAAAGATGAAATTATAAACATATGGAGAACAATTATATTACCAATATTCATTTAAACTGTTCATCCTTCTTTGTTCTGGTCCTATCTGTTAACTGAATTCAGACTTTAGTCTGAAAAAGTAGTATACTTTTTCTCTAAGACATGAGGGCTTTGTTTATTGGAGATAGGTTTGTTAGAGGAAAATGTGAAGTGGGAAACAGTGTGAACTTTCCATTTATTATTACAGACTCATTATAAAATGATGAAGTAGGACTAAAGCTTTCAAATTCTGTTGAGATGTTTTTATTTGGATAGAAATGAAAATAACAAAAACAATAATAACTTGGTAAAAGCCTAATTGTATCTTATATTAATGTATTTAAAACCAATATTCTCCAGTAAAGCAAGTCGTATAATGCAGTCACAGGAAAGATTAGATGATAGTTATAAGAAACCACCACCATCATCGCCTCATGAGCCCCTACCTTGATATGATTGTGAGTTTTCAAATAATACCTGATCAAGAACTATCACCTAGAAACAAGGAATCACTGGAAATAATAAAGCAGCAAACAACAGCTATAGCCAAGAAAGAATAGCATACAAAACCGTTGATCACAATGACAAAAAAATATGTGTATAGTGGACATCACCATACCAGCAAAATAAAAGAGAAAATAATCAATATAATGACCTACAAATAGAAGTAGAATGACTGTGGAAAAGAAAGAAAAGATAGATGCCTTGGCTGCACACAATAAGCAAAATTTCAATATTAGTCAAATCAGAAATATTTCTACTGATTCATCATTGAAGAACCAGTGAACCAGTGAATACTTGACCAAAAAATGCAACTCTGGGCACAGCTATGGGACACCCTAAGGAAATATCACAAGAATGCATCTTGAATAAAGGAGGTAGATAAGAATTAAAAGGAAGCTGAAATGAAACAGCATGTAATAATAGCAGAAATGGAGAAAATGGCAGGGAAAATCAAGAATTGGTCAACACCATATGCAGATTAATTGCATGAAGTGTAAGTTGAAACATCTGACTTGTTATACCCACTCATTGATAAGCAGTTGAATAACATACTGCAAGAAGATGAAATGGAAGAATAGTCAACATCTGGCAAAACCTACCTGACAATGAAAGGTCTAACAAAATGGGCAGAACCAAGAAACTAGAGGTCAATTACCTGATTATTAATAACTTTAAAATTACTAATTGGTGTGGTAATTGAAATGAATCCAACAATATCTAGCTGAAAACAAGTTCTTCCGAGCTGGGCAGAAAGGAAGCCAGCCAAAGAGCAGAAGAACAAAACATTATCTCCTAATTGACAAAATGATTCTGGAAAATGTCAAGAGGAGGAAGACCAATTTGAATGTAGCTTGGATTGATTACAAGAAAGCATTTGACTTCATGACAAATCATTTGACAAACAAGTTCCTAAAAATAAAAGTAGAAACATCATAAGCTTTGTGCAAAGATCAATGGCACAATGGCAAATACAATTGCTGGTCAATGATCATAGGCTAGGAGAGATTAGAAGAGATTAATATCAAGAAAACATTTTTTCAAGGAGACTTGCTATCATCACAACTGTTTGTCATTGTATTAATACCTCTGTCAACAATACTGAACAAATCAGGCCATGGTAATAAAACTTCAAAAACATCTGCCAGACTATCCCAGCTCTTTACATGGATGATCTGAAGCTATATGGAAAAACACTATTTGAAATAAAATCACTGCTCAATACTATCTGTAAATAACAACTAAGATATTGTTGTGGAGTTTGGTACGGACAAATGTGCTACTCTCATTGACAGGAGAAAAGTAGTGAAAACTGAAGGAATTAAGATGCTCCATGGAAATAACATCAAGAGTCTGGATGAAAATGATCACTTGAGCATCCTTCAAGCTGACAAAATCAAGCATGCTGTAATCAAGGAGAGACTATAGATTCCAAACTCAGTAAAGTAGATCCAAACTCAGTGGAGGAAATACCATCAAGGTAATTAATGCCTGGGGAATCCCAGTCAATAGATACACAGCTGTAATCATGAAACTTAGCCAGAACTAAAAGTCCTGAAAACCAGAAAAATTATGACAATGAATCATCCTTTCTCACACAATGAAGTTGACAGACTCTACTCTGGGTGCGGGCTGTTGCAAGTATACTCTACAGCTAAAAAAAATGGGGAGATTGAAAGAATATCTGAAGGACAGTGAAGAAGATGCACTGAAGCTAATATGTTGGGAAGACTTATTAAGTACTGGAGAAATCAAACTGGCCTACAAGAAAAACCAGATGAAGAAGAGAAAATAGACATGGCAAGACAAAGTATTATATAGCCAGTATTCTTTAAAAAATTAGCAGGCAAAGCAGATAATAACAAGACTGACAATGGCTAAGAACAGGAAAGTAAGAGAACAGGAAAGTAACAGGAATGAGATAGAGGGGCTAATTCTGAATGCAAAGGACCAAGCTAAGAGCAACAAAAGCCAGAATTGAGAAGACAGCAAGAGACAGTAAGTACCACTGCAAAAAACAAACAAACCTTGAAAAAACCGTGGGCCACCCATTTAGCTGCTGCAAGAAAATATCACAAACTGACCATAAAATATGGCATGAGGGAAAATCTGCAAGAAACACCATTTGCTTGCAAGCAAGAAATGTCAGGATCATAAAATAGAGAAAGTAATAGAAAATGAAGATGCTAAAGTGCTTTAGGACTTTAGCATTCAAACAGATAAGCACCTGCTACACAACACTCCCGATTTAACAATTATTGAACCCAATGAAAAAAATGTCTGCATACTGGACATTGCCATACCTGGAGATAGCAGAAGAGAAGAAAAAGAATTGGAGAAAATCACAAAATATAAAGACTTTATTATAGAAATAAAATTACTATGAAAAAAAAAAGCAAAGATAGTACCAATGGATGTCTTGGCACCAATTCCAAAACAACTGAAGAACCAGTTCTCGAGATTGACAAAAGCACTATCAGTCAATTGCAAAAGGTGACTTTATTTGGAACAGCTTACAATAGAGCTGTCAAACTCCTGGCCCATGGGCTGGATGCATACCATGCTGGCCATGTCCATGCCCAATTTAGCAAAGGGGAAAAAGTCATGGTATGGCACATGATGCCACCGTAATGATGGGAGTTTGACACCCCAGCTTCTAACCTGAAACAATAACTCCTAACACCATCCAAGAACATCTGCCTGTCCCAGGTCCCTGGGAAAGACTTGAAAGGTAGATAAACATGCCAAATCCAGGCCAAACATCTGGTTGACTGAGTTACCAATCATAACATAATCTGTTATATATTCAGATTGCATCTAATTTTGATTGCACTGCTTAAATAGAAATAATTTGCTTCATTGTCCTCTCACTTTGGGTTGAATATATTGCTGTAGTTTTATATTGGTTTTTTAGAGGATAATACATTGAGCTTCTAATTCTAATTCTGATGTTGCCAATTTAACAATTGTTCCAACTGCTTTATCCAGAAGTTTGGCTTCAGATAAATGAGTATGGTACAATTTTATAGTATACTTACTTATTTAATCTGAATATATAAATCAAAACGGTTGCATTTTGAAAACAGAGCCCTTCCAGAACTCAAGACTTGAAAAACAAATGTTGGATGAGCTGAGCCTGGAATTTATTGATTTATAGCAAGAACAGCAATAGTATTATTATGCAGACACTGTCATGCCAGCTGGCAAAGGTAAGTACCCCTGTCAGTGAGTAAAGAGGCCATATTTTGTCTGCTTCTGACCTCACACAGCTGAAGAACAGTTTTCAGACCTATCATTCTGTTTAGGTGCCATACAGAATTCAATGAAGCCTGTTTTCATATCTCAAGTCCCAGATCCCAACTTGATATGTCACAATAAACCTATTATTCCTTAATGGTTTCAAATAGTCACTCAAATCTTATCCTTATTTGTCCAGCTTTCACTGTCCCTTTAAAAAATGACAAACCTTTTTTTTATAAAACTAGCTTCTAATCTATTTCAGTTATATTCATATGAATAATATGGACCTGCCCAACAAACAGGGTGATTCTGAGCATGTGACAATAACATTCTACTGAGCCTCTGGATTAGTTGCTTGAAGAGTGAGTGATGTTGGGAGCAAAGTTATGGAGGGCTGTGTTTTCCCAACCCTACAATATGGCAACTCATCAGAAGTAGAAAATTGTACTATCTCAAGAGAGAGTGGAGTTTCCCTGTGACTAACATAATAATAATACATAGTTCTCAGGTTGGGCCCCAACATATTCACCTTTGGAAACAGATATAGAGACTTATTTCATTTTATTATTTTATTAATTTGTAAAGCCACCCAATTCCATAACAGATATGGATATTGATTTCTAGAATTACATCTGTGACAGGCACTGGATAGAATTGCTGCAAAATGGCTTCTCAGAGGAAGAGTTGATTAAAATGATGGTGGTAGAGGATGATGAGCAAAGAATATAGGACATAGTTTCAAGCCTATAGTGGGGAAGTTGGCCAAAACAATTTTTGCCATTATTTTATTTAAAGCATCATTATTTTGAGTTTCACAATCTTTCTAGGAAAGCACAGGTAAAAAGATATTCATATGTATTAATCTAACTTTGTCCCTGGGTGAGGGAGTGCTTCATATAAAAGAGCAGGTTTATAATCTGGTGCTTCTATTGGACTCACAACTCCCAAAAGAAAAAACAAGACCATAAGCAGAAGGAAACATGGATGGAAGAAAGAGAAAGAGAAGGTTTTTTATTGCATTTGATGATAGTTTCATAAGGTTCAGTTCAAGGTTTAATAATTAGTAATTAAACCTTAATCTCTAGTGACCGGGGTATCTTGAAGACCACCTATGTTGGGTGGACTCTGCTCATTGATGGTGTGTGTCTATAGATCTTCCCATACATTGAGCCAGTCTTACAAATTTTGTCCTTTGAAGCTTTAGCCAGTTAGTTGGAATATTTTTCAGCTTTCTTTTGATAGCTTGGAATATATATTTTTTCATTTATTACTTTGGGAATATCAATGGACAATTGGATGATTGGAAGATTTAGTTGCCATTCCCTTAGCTTGCCACAGTGAAGTTCTCTGTCCAGGTCTTCCATAGCCTTACTTCTTCATCTCTGGTGCTGAGCTACCAATCTTGATGTGAATAGGACAACTCACCACAGCTAACTCGCTGTGGTCAATTCACCATGGCTAATTTGCCATGGCCAACTCACCATGGGACAACTTCCTATGGCCATAGGATATCTCACTTCAGGATAATTCAACAATTCAATAGAATTAAAATAGTTAAAAAATAATTTATTTTTTGTTTTTCACATTTCATTTTGTCCCTCCTTTGGCAGTCATTCTTTAATTATTCTATTCCATTATTTATCTGATATTAATGTAACTCTTATCCCTTGGCAAGTTGTCCCACAGTGAGTTGATAATGGTCAGATATCCTGCAGTGAGTTGGCCACAGCGAATAGCCCATGGTGAGTTGACTGTAGCAAATTGGCCATGGTGAGTTGTCTTCCTCTGTCCCATTTCTTTAGCCATTCAGATTGCTATCAGTCAATTCCAGTGGTCCTCTACTAGACTCCCATCCACAAGTGGATTCTAGTCCACTTAGCCTCCTCGCTGCATTTTGCTTCCAATACCTATTGTTCCTATTCCAATGATGCTGACTTTGCTTTATTTATTTCTCCATGCCACCAATGGTTACTTATATGTTCTTACCTGATGTGAATTCCTAGGCAAGCCTCACAATCAGATTGGAAACCAACCCTTCTTAGATCATTAGATGATTGACTTTTGTAGAACAGTTGATGGAAGTCTTCTCATTCAAGCTACTTAAATACTAAATAAGCAAATAATGAAGCAAAGTTTTACCCCTCTTCCCTCAGATTTGATAAGTCTGGTCTCCATATCAATGAAACCCACAGAGATACAAAGAAAGCTGTTTATCCCAATATGCCAAAAAATATGACACTTTGAATAACTCACGGTTAATATTTTTTTCTGCCACTTCCCTAAAGCTCTGATTCTCTTGCTAGAGAAATAATGTAGAGTGTCTCTGGAAACATTTTTCAGTATGTCTCATGTACTGGATTTTTAGCATTCAGCTTTCTTTGTATCTCTGTGGGTATGTATTTAATCCTGAGCTGGGGACTGTGTAATGGGTTTTAAAAGTTCTAGCTAAAAATATTTCCATGGATTGAACTTTTCAAAAACCAATATATGACATTGACCCCTAGAAGAAGAGAATTGTGACAGTGAAAATCAGCATTTGTGCGTGATGCGGGAAGATAGCTGCCACATGAACTTTTCAGTCTTTTAAATACCAATAGGGTAATTGATATCCTAGAAAATCTACTTCTTTTACATTTAGATGTATCATAGGACTCATCCTTCCATCCTACTAATCATAACATGAAAATGCCTTGCTAATAACTTTAAAGGACATTGTTTCCATTTTATTTCCAGCTCAACCTGTGGGCAGTCTGAAGTTGGTTTTGGTTTTTTGGTTTTTAATTGCTCCACTATCGACAACATCTTGGTGCAAAGTTACTGATGATATGCCCAGATGCTCTTGGCTACTTAAACCTAATGTGCCTAGGATTCCTTCCTATTTCATTTCTGGATATTGCTTTATATCACCTTTATGCATTTTAAGAGACACCAGATATTACAATAATAATAGTAATAGTAATTATAATAGCAATAGTAACAGCACTTAGACTTATATATCACTTCATAGTGCTTTAAAGCCTTCTTTAAGCAGTTTATAGAATCAACTTCTTGCCCCCAACAATTGGGGGCTTCATTTTACTGACCTCAGAAAGACGGAAGGCTGAGTCAATTTTGAGTTGGTAAGGATCAAACTCCTGGCAGTGGGCAGAATTAGACTGCAATACTGAATTCTAACCACTGCGTCATCATGGCTCATTTACCTTATGTAGCAGTACCTGGTCCATAATGCAGATTAAACTTTAAGTAGACTCCTTACGTACATGGATCTGTATAAAACCAGTACAACTACTTTTAAATATGTCTAAAAAATCACTAGGCTGGTCAGTATAATAAACTAGAAGAGATAATAAGACCGATTATGATCCAAATGAGAATATCACAAGTTTTCCATTGTTTCTAGGAAGAATATTTCCCTCCTTCCTCGATCCCTCCTTTCCTGATTGGTTACTGGAAAAATGAGGAGTACAGGATGATATTGGATGGAGCTCTGTGGATGTTGCTGTGATGTCTCTCCCACTCCACTCCACTCCACTCCACTCCACTCCACTCCACTCCATTCCATTGCCACTTCTATCCCATTGACTTGTCATTGGATTATTTTAACTTTCTTTAAGGAAGCTGCCTGATAAACAAATCATTTTCTCAGTGAGGATTGGGTTGTTGTTGTTGTTGTTTTTGAAAGCTTACTTTCTATGTCAGACATGGGCAGATCATATGTTAAGGGAGAGAGAGAGAGAGAGAGATTAAAAGTAATAATTAAAAATCAAGGAGATGTGGGGAGGGCAAGGGCAGAATGGGGGAGATGAGATCTGTTGTTAGTTGATCTGTTGTGAATGCATAAGGTTTAATAAAGTTATCTTGAACTTGGAGTCAAGTGCAGGGTTCTGGCCCTGCACTTCTGATTGGCTGTTAACGGCAGGATCGGATTGGCCCATTCCGGGGGATCTGATTGGCCATTAACGGAGCATTCATATTGGTTAAAGGAGCTAGCGCTCCTGGATTGTTATTGGTTAAATAGTTATTGGGTTGCCTATATAAGGAGGGCTATAACTGCCATTGAGTTTGTCACCATGTAAATAAAGAGTTGAAGTTCACCATTCCAGAGGCTTGTCTCCATTCTTTCTTGCCCATGCTCCAAACTTAACACTGGCGACGAGGGTGGGATGTGGAGACGTCAGAGCTGACTGAACTAAGAAGAAACACCGAGCACGTGGCTGACAGCGCTACACGACGGAACCATGTCCAGTGTCATCGTACCACCTGCTCCATTCGATCCAGTGCAAGAGGACTGGGAGTCCTACATGGATCGTTTCCAAGTGTTTTTGGAAACTAACAATTTAAAGGATGCCACAACCGGGAAGAAATGGGCGGTATTCCTAACACATTGCGGACCAACCATATTTAAGATGGCTAAAGCACTAGCCAAACCTGCAGAAGTGAAGGCGATGGACTGGGACATCCTCGAACCCCTACTAAGAGCTCATTATGCACCGACCATGCCCACGCTCATGAGACGGCATGAGTTCTATCAAAGAAACCAGCGAAAAGGAGAAAGCGTCGCCGATTTCATAGCAGACCTCCGAAATCTGGGATGCCTCTGCAGATTCACCGATTTGGAAGAGGCACTGAGAGATCAAATAGTTCTGGGACTAGATGCGCCAGGCATGCAGAGCAAGCTGATGGCGAAAGGCAACATCAGCCTTGCTGATTCCATCACTGATGCTACTGCAGCAGAAGCAACCAGGAAGTCAGCTGCACAATTACGCCGCAACCGCGCTCCGGTACACCAACCGACAGGCGACATTTTACCCAAGTCAGAAGGGCAGCTTACAACGGCCCACCACGAGGACCTCTCTTCATCGTCAGACAGCGACGAAGAAGAGGTCCATCAACTGTGGTCTGACTGGCACCCCTACCCGAAGTCCCTACACCCTTGCGCTGGCTGTGGAGCCAACCATGCCAGGTCCGAATGCAAATTCTGTGACGCGCTCTGCCATGAGTGCGGAAAGAGAGGCCACATCGGATGGGTCTGCCGAAGTTTCCAAGGACCCGACCAGGCCTCAAAAGGGCTAACTATCGCCAATCGACAGGAAACCATCCTGTAAGGCGAGAACCAGTAAACCACTCCTACAGAAACCGAGTTTTGAATCACCCCACGAAGCGAGAAGAGGCTCAACAGACTATCACTATTGGTCACGCCTCTGCCTTGGATGCCAAGAAAATCCGAATTACAGTGGCCATCGAGAACCAGCCTTGCCAAATGGAAGTGGACTCAGGATCGTCCCTCTCGATGGTGTCCTGGAAGACCCTCAAGCAACTCATCCCCACGATCCAGCGCCAAGACCTCCGTTCCCAAAGACTTATTCTTAAGGACTATCAAGGGAATCGAATCCCTGTCATTGGATCCCTGTCATTGGATCCCGCATCCCAGGTCTCATTCAAGAAGCACACAGCGTACTTACCACTAATTGTGATCGACAAAGATCGGCCTAGTCTGCTAGGTCTCCAATGGTTCGCGACACTTGGCATTGAAGTGGCAGGCATAACCTGAGTCAGCGGAAGTGACTGGGAGGAGGACCTCATCCATTAATTCAGGGACATCTTCACGGAAAATTTAGGCGAGTACAAGGGGACCCCAATATCGTTCAGCCTTAATCCAAAGATAGCTCCCATCCGCCTTAAGCCTCGTCGAGTTCCGTTTGCCTTAAAGCCGAAAATCGACGAACAACTCGATAAATTAATAGTTCAGGGGGTGCTAGAACCTACCGATCACTCCCCCTGGGAGATCCCAATCATAACACCAATTAAGCCGGATGGTTCAATTCGAATTTGTGGGGACTACCGGGCCACCCTGAACCACGCCCTACAGCAAAATGCATATCCGGTGCCGGTGGTGCAGCATCTCCTCCATTCCCTGGGGGGCGGAAAAGTCTTCGCTAAATTAGACTTAGCTCAGGCATATCAGCAATTACCTGTTGATGAAAAGACGGCACAGGCACAAACGATTGTGATGCACCGAGGTGCCTTTAAATGTATCCGGCTCCAATTCGGAGTCAGTGTAGCCCCGGGAATTTTTCAGAGCTTTATGGAGAGGCGACTACAAGGGATTAAAGGTGTGGTCCCCTACTTTGACGATGTATTAATTGCTGCACCTACAAAAAAAATCTTACGGGATCGTTTAAAATTAGTTCTACAAAAATTCCAAGACGCCGGTCTTAAAGTGAAAAAGAATAAGTGTAAATTGTGTACAGATTGTGTCGATTTTTTAGGGTACCTAATTGACAGTCAGGGTATTCACCCTACCGACAGTAAATTAAGAGCAATAAAAAACGCTCCCAGGCCTTGGAACAAGGATGATCTCCAGGCATTCCTAGGCCTCACCAACTTTTATAATGTATTTCTACCACATAAAGCAACTGTCCCTGAGCCGTTACATCGTTTGCTAGACAAAAAAGCAATTTGGTTATGGGGTCATAAAGAAGAACAGGCGTTCCATAATGTAAAAAAACTACTAACTTCTGACACTGTACTCATGCAGTACAATGAGACTTTGCTGTTAAATATCACATGTGATGCTTCACCTTTCAGAGTGGGCGCCATTTTGAGCCATGTACTGCCTAATGGTAACGAAGCCCCTGTTGCATATTTTTCAAAGACACTTTCAAAAACTGAGCGAAATTATAGCCAAATCGATAAAGAAGCCCTCACAATTGTATCTGCCATTAAAAGATTTCACGAGTATGTGTATGGCTGGGCTTTTACTATCGTGACTGATCCCAAACCGTTATTGGGGATAATAGCCGGAGATAAGCCAACTCCCTACATATTATCCCCCAGGATGACTCGCTGGTCAGAATTCTTGGCTGCTTATAATTATCGGCTGCAATACTGCGCGGGGAAAGCCATTCCCCATGCCGACGCATTGAGCCAAGCTTCCTCTTGATGATCCTGCACCAACGGTAACCACGTTACAGATTGAAACACTCCACACGCTGCCATTAACCGCCCGAGATATTGTGAGAGAAACCAGACGTGACCCCACCTTAGCGCGAGTCCTAGGCTGGGTAGAACGCGGATGGCCATTGGACCAATTATCGGATGACTTCACACCATTCAAGACTCGACAAACGGAGTTGTTTTCTCAAAAAGGCTGTGTCATCTGGGGTGATAGAGTTATTATCCCAGAACGACTCCAAAAAGCAGTCCTGAGAACCTTGCACAATGGCCACCCCAGTATCGTGCGAATGAAAGCCCTTGCACGAAGCTACGCATGGTGGCCGGGCATCGACAAGCAAATTGAGAATTGGGTTAAAGCTTGTCATAGATGCCAGGAAGTGAGCAACGCTCCACCAAAAGCCATCCCTACAGAATGGGAGACACCACGGGGACCCTCGTCCCGTATTCACCTGGACTTTGCGGGGCCAACCAAAGGCCACACCTTTCTTCTAACCATCGATGCCTACTCAAATTGGCTTGAGATTCACCGCATGACGAACATGACCACCGAAGTGGTTATCAAAAGATTGGAAAGACTGTTTGCAACCCATGGATTACCAGACGTTCTCGTATCCGACAACGGGCCCCAATTTACCACGCTGTCCTTCGAGCAGTACCTGGCTGACCGCGGCATCTGACATGCGCTCACCTCACCGGCGCACCCTGCGACCAATGGCAGGGCTGAGCGCATGGTCCAATTTGTTTTGAAAACTTTGCAGAAATTAGACTATGATCACATCGACAACAAAATCAACTGAATCCTTTTTCTACAATACATCACACCTCATAGCATCACCAACAAAACTCCCGCCAAACTGCTAATGGGATGAAAGCTCCACTCCCACCTCGACCGGTTACACCCAGCTTATGAACCGGAAAAACCACTAGGATCCAGCGGCCAATGTCGTACCTTCCAGGTAGGCGATTTGGTATACGCTAAAAACCTATCGGGCGATCCACTGTGGGTAGAGGCAACAGTAGTTCGTGTAACCGGCCCGAGATCCTACCTTGTACAATGCCTTGACGATAGACTATGGAAACACCATATCGATCAATTACGATCATGGCTCCGGTCGGGCATTTCTGAACTCCCTTGTAACCAAACTGAGGGGGGGGGAGATACAGAAGAAGACGAATTTCAACTAGAAGAAAACCCGTTTGAAGGGAACGATAGCGGAATAGAGACACAGGAACTGGAACCAGAGATGGGAATGGGTTCACCTCAGGGAGTTGCCAAAGATATTGTTGACGATGGAAACATGAACTCTGAACCAGAGGCAACTCCTTCGCCAAACAATGATCTACCTCAGCGAGATTGCAGCCAAATGCAAAACGCACAGCGAAAATCAAAAAGACTAATAAAGCAACCGTCCTACCTTAAGGACTATGTAACTGCGCCCTGTAAACAGAAGCCAGGGGGGAGGGGGTGTTGTGAATGCATAAGATTTAATAAAGTTATCTTGAGCTTGGAGTCAAGTTCAGGGTTCTGGCCCTGCGCTTCTGATTGGCTATTAATGGCAGGATCGGATTGGCCCGTTCCGGGGGATCTGATTGGCCATTAACAGAGCATTCATATTAGTTAAGGGAGCTAGCATTCCTGGATTGTTATTGGTTAAATAGTTATTGGGTTGCCTATATAAGGAGGGCTATAACTGCCATTGAGTTTGAGCTGTCACCATGTAAATAAGGAGTTGAAGTTCACCGTTCCAGAGGCTCGTCTCCATTCTTTCTCACCCATGCTCCAAAGTTAACATGATCAACCATTTCCGCTGTACTCCTCCTTTGGGGGCCCAGGCCAACTGGCAGAGTCAGGTCTTTAGGTCCCATACAAAAGGATAGGGTGGTTGGGTCCAACCTCACTGTAATTTCTATAGTCTGGAAAATGATTCAAATTATACAGTATATATTATATTTATACCATTTCTCTTAATTCCTGTTTAGTTATTGTTTAAACCTTTCATTCATGCTTTGCCTTTAATTTGCTAACTTAAAAATCTGTCTCCAAGGACAAAAATATCTAAAACTTTAAAATATTTTTAGAGATTTAAAATAGAATCAACTCATTTCACAAGTGATAAGTCTGATTTGTAACAGGGCCATCAGTTTGAAATAATGGTGTTCATAAGTCAAAGATTCAATTCCTAGACATTTCTCATTAATACCTGGGATTAATATTGTATAATAAAGAAAACAATGAGGTAAAATCCCATCACAGGGATATACAGCCTAAGGCCAAAGGCCTACAGCTTCTGACAAGTTGTAATTTTTAATATGGTACATTTGATTATATTAATTGAGTCCAATTAATTTAAATTTATTTTAAAGTGCACATAATGTAATTGTGATGATCCCTTTGTCCTCATTCTGTCCATTGCTTGTACTATGGCCTTTGATATATCACTTAAAGGCCAAGTCATGGCATTTAACCTGAATAAAAAATTATGTATATCTATCTTTGGAGCCACTTTAGTGAAATGATTGGCTAGAAACCAAAAGAGTTTGAATTCTAGTCCTGCCTTAGGTAAGAAGCCAGCTAGGTAACTTTGGGCTACTCATTACATTTTACCCCTAGGAAGAAGGCCACCAATCACTTCCAAACATGTTGCTGAGAATACTGCAGGGAACTGGTTGTATTGGTACAAGGATCCAGGATTAATTTAAAGGTCCCAAAGAAAAATATAAATCTGTATCCTACTCCATAGAACCTGTAGCTGAAAGTGTCCTGTATATAGGATAGGACAGGACGGGATAGGATAGGATAGGATTCTTTATTGGCCAAGTATCACTGGACACAAAAGGAATTTGTCTCCAGTGCATAATCTTACATGTACATATAAACAGCAAGGAATGTCATAGATCATAAATCATAATTACAACAATTGTTGTTTTGTACTTAATCATAAGTGACAAACAACAATTGATAAACCATAAGAAACCAATAGAAGAAGATGATAGGAAAGATGAGGAGATGAGAAATGAGACAGTGCTGTGGGAATTAAGAGTGATGTTATAGGGGAAAAAAGTATCTTTGTATCTGACATTTAACATGCAATACTTTATAGCAGTGTCCTGAGGGAAAAGTTGAAATACATTATGTCCAGGATGTGAGGGGGTCTATTTTCTCAGCCCTCTTTATGGTTTGACACTCAATGGAAGACAGGCTAGTTGCAATTGTTTTTTCTGCTGTCTTAAGTATCCATTGAAGTCTGCACCTGTTCCATTTGGTTGCTGTGCCAAACCAGACAGTTACTGAGGTACAAGAGACAGATTCAATAATTCATCTGTAGAACTGTATCAACAGATCCTTGGGACAATCTGACCTTTCTGAGTTGACAGAGAAATAGTACATTGTATAATTTACACTACTGTGTAAAATACATACACAAATTGGGATCCAGGTTTATAATTGGCAGGAATGTACTGATTCCAAAAGAAGAAAGGGCATTTTGAAAATTTGCTTCCATGCTGGGAGACTTTTCAAAGCAACATGAAGATCAGAATACAGTAGTGTAATGAAAAAAAGAATTGGCAAAAATGATCTTGTTTTGCTTCTTCAAGAGATAACTCCTTTAGAAGTGTTTTGCTTAAATTGAAGGCTCTACTATTTGTTTTAAATAATCCAAAAGTTATATTTGATATAATTGATTTGAAACAATTGAAATATTATATTTCAAGTGTGCTGACTAAAAGTGTATACATTCCCATGTATACGGGAAGTGTATACATTAAACAAACAAAATCACACATTACCTTTTCATTTATTTAAAATAAAGGAAAGCTGATGAAAAATTATCCCTTCTATCAATAACTAATTATCTCTTGAAGCCTAAAATAATATACATAGGTCTGTAAAATGAAATCAAATCACCTTACACTGTCTTTTCCTTTGCAATCATCTCTGCAAAGAAAATAGTTAAAATTCAGGAACAGGTAGAATAGGTTGGTAGGGTAAAAATAACTATAGTTTGAGAGAAATCTGTCCTGTGAAGCCTTTTAAGATTGAGTTTGCTTGACTGTGCAAGAGGGATGGGTTTGAGTTTTTTGAAAATTTATGAACTTTTGTAAGTAGTATAGAGATATACAGAGATAACTTTGAAACAGGAGGTGCAGGAACTATCAAATAAACTACTTAGTCCTGTGAAAGAACAAGTGGTGAGAATGAAATTCAAGATAACCCTGTCTTAATTCTGTTTGATATAAAAGGGGACAGATGCATATTCTGCAATTTTAAGATTCTGTTATACTTATAACAATAGATAATCCAGTACTTTTTACATTATCTGTTTCCTGATCTGATCCTTTGATCCCTCAAAGAGCTGACAACTATATTTTTTCTTAGAAAAGATTTTATAGATGCACTGAGGTTATAGTGTCTCCCAAAGAACTTAGCAATGTAAAAAAATTTCTGTTATCCCAACATAAAAATTTGTTCTCCTTATCCTTGAAAAGACATTTAGTGAATTCATCATGATGTTAGCGATTAGCTGAAGTAGCCAAATATTTTATTAGAAACAACCAGATGAGTTTTTCTGGAGAATTAAGGAAGAACATAGCTTTTTATTCTGTTCCATGACCATGAAATGAATGATTAGCACAACACACTGAATTTTCAGGAACTAATTCCTGTTTGGCTGGGGGGGGGGGGGGGGAGGGGAGAGAGAGAGAGAGAGGGAGAGAGAGAGTCGTCACATTTGATCTAATAGTAAATATAATAGGTATCCTAAATTGATATGACTTTTATGAAACCACAAAGAAATGATCCAAATATTTAACCCTGTGGGGCCAAAACTTCTTAAATTGTGGGAAAACAATTCTGCACAACTTTTAATATATTGATTTGAATCATTTAAGGATTAACAGCAGCATTGTATCATTTTTAAGCCTAATATATTCAGATGAATCCTGTGATCAAAAAGTAATTCTTTGATTTTCAGAGCTTTGTTAGTTGGCAATCCATCATTTTTCACAGTTTCTCTGTAGAGAACAAATGCTATCTCCAGTATTTGAAGATTCTTGACTATATGTACTAACGATATGATATCCTTTTATGTTCATAGTCAAATATTAATCAAAAACAGTATAATTAGGGACTAGCTGATTTAACTTAACCCAATAAATATTGCTATTCTTAATGAGTCTTTAGACCAAATTAGGATTGTCCAGGGATATCTATGGTTACATATTATGGATTGCTTAGATTAGAGATATGGAAGGAAAGGAGTTTGTCAGATACAAAGTGGATGTGAGCTTCAAGAGGTACTTCAGTAGGATAATTCTTCAGTTAAAATTAATCCTTGACCATCTTGAATCAAACACTAATCTGCAATGATTCCAAATAAAATAATCTGTCAAAATGGAGTACAACTGCTTTGAATCAAACTATATAATCCTATCATCTCACTGTGCCTTTTGTTCTTTGTGAATCTGCATTAAAGTAAAAAATAAAAGAAAATAGCCACCAT
This sequence comes from Hydrophis major, assembly GCA_033807585.1. Classification (NCBI taxonomy): domain Eukaryota; kingdom Metazoa; phylum Chordata; class Lepidosauria; order Squamata; family Elapidae; genus Hydrophis; species Hydrophis major. Next base: position 65,150,185 of record CM066330.1, read on the forward strand.
GTTTTCCTTTCTTGCTTTCCTCATCTAATTAACATTTAGTGGTTTATTTCCTTCCATCAAAATAAATAAATGAAGGCAGTTTCTCTCCTAACAGCCACTGTATTTCATAAAGAAAAAAATACATACTTATGAACCTAGACAATTTGTCCATTTGATTAATTGATCTATTTTTAACATTACTTAGCTATCCTACAGCAAAACATATTGTGGTGCCATTTTTTTACAGTACAATATAAAAGGGGAGGTTATTTCCTTTAGTCTTAAAGAAAGCCAGAGGAACCACTTCTCCATGCATGTGAGAAGTAATAGTATATACTAACTTTAACAGCAGTTATCAGTTGTTTAATAGTTGACATCATCAAAATAAACAAATGTCATATGATGCATAACCTGATCAGATACGAGATGCATACTTCCTCTCCATGTGATGTTAGAGTCACAAGGTCATGACACCTTGAACATAACATCGTGAACTGAATTCCATCAAGAAAAGGGAGATTGGATTGTTAACTTTCTAAGAAGTTCAGAGAACCAGAAGTTAGAAACAAACTCCTTTTGTTTTTTTCCACCCTTATTACATTCTTGCCAGAATGCCTAGACTTCCTTTCCGGTTTTTGCATGGCTTCGGGGCAGCAGGAATTCGCGACCGCTCACGATTCCTGCTGTGCTAGCTGCTGAGGTACCCCCGATCCAAATGGGTCAGGGGGATATGGCTGCCCTGTAGGGACAGCCGAAGAGAGAGGGGAGCTGGATAGGGGGTTGGGGGTGTCGCAGACCCCCTCCTCGTTCTGAAAAACCCCTTTTTCCCAAGGTGGTGGAGCAGCGGTCAGCAATGGCCGCCACGAAGAAGTCTGCAACCGGGTAAGATCGTGCTGGAGGAAGCAAGAAAAGTGAAAGTGCTGGCTGATCCGGGTCAATCAACATCCTTTAAATTCGCTGGAACTGAGCTGTCTGAATTGCTGGAGGATACATTGTATCCCTAAGAAGATCGAAAGCGGTGGAGAAACTGTTAAAGGGAACTTTTTTTTTTCTTCACTCTCCCACCCCATGAAAAAAGCAGAAGAAGATTTGAAATTTGTTTGGGCACTGAAGGTGAAATATTCTGAAAGTTGCTTGGACATTGGACTTAAAAATTTAAGAAATTGGAAAACCTTTATTAGAGGTATGGATTTTTGATTATTTAAAAATTGATGTTGCAAGTGGGAAGGGAGCGGAAAAATATTGGAGCAGAAGTGGAAAAAGGAGGAGATTGCCAAGAATACTAAAAAAAAAGAAATATGGTAATTGGACCTCTTTGATTAAACAGTAACCCCAGAAAGAGAAATAGAAGAAGGAAGAAAAGTATTAACTTTTGGAACTTTCTTTTTGAATTACTTTTGACTAAAAATACTTGGGTGGTTGTTTTGGGGAAAGTTTTTCTTTTCAGGATGGCATCGCTTGTGGATGAACTAAAGATTGAATATCAAAAATATAAAAAGGAAGAACAAGATGAAAAAGATACTTTGGGCACTTCATTTCAATTTTTAGAAATGGCGTTATGTACTTATGAAAAGTTGATTACGCAGCAGAATGACTGGGACAAAGAAGAAGAGGAACAAGAAGTCATCTTTGATTAACAATGGTTTTTTTCTGGGGAGGAGGAGAAAGAGGATAAAAAAAAGGGGATTTTAAGGTTTGAAAAAACAACCAAAAAAAAGAAAAATGAGAGGAAAGGTGGATGCAAGGTTAGAAAGCAAAGGAAAGGGAGTAAGAAAAGGGAAGAGGAGAGACAAAGGGGTAAAAAGGGCAAGGAGAAGAATAAGCAAGAGAAAAAGTGGGGGAGGAGAAGCCTCAATGGTGGGAAGCAAGATCTAAAGAAAAAAAGCTTATTTAGAGACAATGGGTGAATCTAATTAAGGATAAAAGGGGGATTCTGGAAGGTATATAAGATTGTGTTTTTATATGTGTATTTAGAGTATAAAATTTATTGTGTAAATTTAGAATTTATTAAATAGAATCCCAAGATAAATAGTGTTATATGAAGTACTTTTAAGTTAGGGTAAAGGCGTCACTCCAAATAGTGTATAGGAGAAGTATAGTAAAAGAAAAAAGATGAATGGATAGTTGGAAATAGAACAGACAAAGAATGTTATTGAAAATGGTTATAAGCTGTTATGCTTTGATTGTTTGTGCACTGTTTTTGTAAAATTAATAAAATTGGTTTATAAAAAAAAAAAAGAAAAGAAAATGATAACAAGATATGGAAGGATATATAAAATGAATATGATGTTTGAATTTGTGTCTGTGTGAAGAGTTTTAACCCGGGATCAGGCAGCTTTCAGAAAAGATGTTTTAGTTTATGTTTTGTGTATTGTGTTTGTAAAATTAATAAAATTTGTTTAAAAAAAAAGAATGCCTAGACTTCCTATCTCTGGAGCTTCTTGAGGCTTGCCTTTCTTAAAGGGGAAGGGATTTTTACGCTTCTTAAAGGGGAAGGGAGAAAATACTTCCCTGGACAATTAGCACTTTGAAGAAATAATTGAATAATGAAGCAGAGCTTTTAGTGACAGGGAACCAAGATGAGTGACAATCAGAAAGGCTTCTTGGCTAGCTAAAAAGATTGACATTCAAATGTGAGTTTACATACCCTTTCTGAGTTTTGGTCTAAAACTGTTTTTTGGTGAAGGTTAATTCCATGCTTGGTGATGTTTAATCCTGTGTTTATTGATGGGATAATTTTCTCTATTCAGCTTTAACAAGTAACAGCTACTGTTGTGATTTAATTCTTTGTATTGTGTTTGAATTTTTTTTCCTGCCTCATGGTTTCTCTTTCTATCTGGGGAGGGGGTCTTCCTCACTGCTTTTTAGTACTATCTGGCACTATCCTTTAGGGGTATATCCCCACTATCTGGCACTGACCTTTTGGGGTATATTTCCAAAAAAATGAGTGCAAGCTTGGCACTGATGTTTTTTACTGCCTTTCTAGGGGGCATGTGACCTTTCCTTAAATCTGGATGATTTCCTTAAGATATGTTGTGAGGTGAGGGAGACCAGCTGGTGGGTTTCTATTGGTTCTGTCCACCTCTGTACAACTGGTAGCTCTGAAGAGCAGCAGACATAAAACTGGTTCTATGTCTGCTGATGTTTTTGCCCACGCGCCCACCTGGGCTCTTACCTGACCTTTATTTCCTGATTTTTTCAACTTCAGCTGCCATGCGAGGCACAGCTGCAGTTAAAAAAGCAGGAAAAGAGGGCTACTTCAAAGGCTGCTTCTCTGCATGCAGCGTGTTGATGACGATTTACAGGCGCGCCCACTCAGTGTGCAAGGAAGCACATCATAAATCACCGAACTGTGTAAATCACTGGACCGGTAGTTAACCCTGTCGTATCTCACCCCTGGCTGGTATCTTTTAAGTGGTGGAAATGGATCTAAGGATTGCTTTTCCTGGGTGTGCATTTTCTGGAGAGCTTAAGTGACCTCTCTGCTAAAGGGTTCACTTTATGAGCAAGAGAGGGCTGCTTGATAGTTATCACTGCATTTTAACTATTTAATTCCTTAAGGTGCTCTGGCCCCCTGCCTGATATGTAACTCTGGCTTGCAATACCTGCAATACCTTTTAATCTAATGATTGGTATTTAGGGCAGCTTTTTGCAAGCAAAGAAGCTTTGTGTATTTTTGTACAGGTAATCCTTGACTCACAACAATTCATTTAGTGACCATTCAAAGTTACAATGGCACTAAAAAGTGACTTATGACCATTTTTCACACTTATGACAATTGCAGCATCCCCACTATCATGAGAGGCCAGACAAAGAGAAGCACCCCTTTACATGAGTGATACAGAGTTGGCCATACCTACCCAGTCACATGACCACCAAGCCACACCCACCAACTAAGCCACACCCACAGAACCAGTTGTTAAAAAAACTGAATCCCACCCCTGCCTTGGTTGCATTGCATTTCATTTCAGAAGCAAACCCTGTTTTGTGCATTGTGAAATAAATGCTACCCTAATGATGCTTTTAATTTTCATGAAGATTTAAAACTGGTACCTTGAAGACAGGAAAAATATGCCTCTAAAATGCAGCCACACCCTGCATAATGCCTTTTCTAAAAGGTTTTATTTTAATATACAGTTTTAAAATCATTTCGTTGTACACAGAAATACAAAGTTTTTCAACCACAGCAGGCCAGATGTGGTATTCAGCAGGTTCTGACTAGTTCTGGAGAAATTTTGAGTAGTTTGGAGAACCGGCAAATACCACCTCTGACGGGAAATTTTATCAAGCCATGCCTACAGAACTGATAGTAAAAACATTTGAATCCCACCAATGTAGCAGTCCCAGAATGATAAACCTAACCCTCTAACCTTATTCCTTTTCGGCCCAAATAATGCCTAAGTGAAATGAAAACTGCAGGCAGCTTTATCTTTTGTAAAACTTAAAGACATATACGTTACAAATACAGATGAACACACAAACCACTGTGTTTGCAAATTAAACTGATCAGGAAAATCATCACCACCACCGCCATCATATGGGAGCATAGAAATATGCAACTTTTGATATGGGAAGCAAAAAAATGTTGGCATGAAGCACATCTCCCTATCTGGCTTTACAAATTTCCAAAATTGTGAACATCCTATTTTTGTATAACTATACTTTAGTTCATGTATTAATTTTGGAATTATAAATTGTACTTGCACTTAAATGTGAACCCATTTTGATGTATCTATAGTTAATGTCAAATATACATAGGTAAAAATGGTTCAACTTTTAAAACCACTTGCACAGAATTATATTTAGGCAGGCAGATTATTGTTATTTCAGGATTAGTAACTTGGATGTAAAATTTACTTTATTATATTAGTTTAGGGTTTTTTTAAAAAATAATCTAATTTATGACTTGAGTCATGGTCATGCTTTCTTCACATCTGCTGTTAGTCAATTTCCTTGTTGTCCATATGTTGGTCTGATATCTCTAACTCAAAGTTTACAAAGTCCCAATTAATGGAAATCATCTATCTGCTTTGGGCTGGTTTGTCATTTGTAGACAAGCATGGAGATGGGCTGGCAGGATATACAGTTTTGGGGGCAGAATCAACATATGTAGCTGTGCAATTTCTCAACGTGTTAATTATATAGGTTTAATTTTAGAGTAGTGCTTCTATTAATCATTCTAACCAATGGCTTTCATCCAAAGTTCCTAACATATAGATAAAAAGAAAGCATTCCTCCTACTTTCATAAATGTCACTGATCCATTTCCCCCCCATCTGAATCAAAGTAGCATCACACTTGCTAGGATCAATACTAGATGGGCCTTGCTGTTTGCTTAATTTAAAAAAGTGACTGTGTTATGAACTAATAAAAGCACTTAAATAAAGTTTTAACAAAGCTTAAAGAAAAAGCAGGGTTCTAATCCTGCACTTCTGATTGGCCGATAATAGCGATATCGGATTGGTCCGTTCTGGAGAATCTGATTGGCTGTTAACGAACATTGGTTCAAGGGTTTAACACATACATGTTCTCATTGGTTAATAGGTCAGCAGCCTGCCCCATAAAAGGGCTGCTGCTGCCCTAGGGTTTTGCTCTGTTCAGAATGATTAATAAAGAGTTGAAGTTCACTGTTCACTGCCTCGTCTCTGTTCCTTGCACCCATGCGCAGAACTTAACACTGGCGATGAAGGTGGGATGCGGAGACATCAGAGCTGACTGAACACTACAGAGCACCAAACAGAGCACGTGGCTGAAGGCACATTGACAACAGAAAACATGTCCGGCGGCGCCATACCACCCGCTCCATTTGACCCGGCACAAGAAGACTGGGACTCGTACATAGACTGGTTCCAGATGTTTCTGGAGACCAACAACTTGAAGGATGCCACGACGGGAAAAAAGCAAGCAGTGTTCCTGACCCATTGCGGGCCTGCCGTCTTTAATATGGCCAAGGCACTAGCGAAACCAGCTGAGGTGAAGACCATGGACTGGGACGTCCTCGCGCCCCTTCTACAGACCCACTATGCACCTGCCGTACCAACGCTTGTCCGAAGACATGAATTTTACCAGAGGGACCAGAGGAAAGGAGAGAGTGTTGCAGATTTCATTGCAGATCTCCGGAACCTGGGAGGCCTCTGTGGGTTTACAGACCTCAAAGAAGCTCTGAGAGACTGAATAATTCTGGGATTAGATGACTCCACAACACAGAGCAAGATCATGGCCAAAGGGGACATCGACCTTGCTGATGTCATCAAGGATGCTACTGCAGCAGAAGCAACCAGGAAGTCGGCCGCCCGAATGCACCGCACTAATGCACTGCTCCGTCAACTCGCCAGCGATACCTCACCTCACCTTGAGAGGCACACAACGGTGACCCATCATGAGCACAACGGCGACCCATCATGAGCACAACGGCGACCCATCATGATCACTTTCTGAATCGCCATCAGAAAGTGATGAAGAGGAGGTCAACCGGCTCCGGTCTGAACATGACCAACGCCACCAGCGGAATCAAAGACTACCGCACCAATGCGTGCGTTGTGGGCCAAACCACTCGCGAACAGACTGCAAATTCCTCGACGCGGTCTGCCATTTCTGTGGGAAAAGAGGCCACATCGGAAAAGTCTGTAGAAGCAAGCAAGGATCCAGCCCATTTCAGAGGGGAAACAACTACCGCCAGACCACAGAGAATGGCCCTGTGAGTCGGGAACATTTGAACCACCAATGGAACATCCACTCCTACAGAAATAAAACACCGGCCATTTTATCGAGAAGAGAAGAGGCACACCAAACCATTACAATCGGTCACGCCTCATCGCTAGATGCAAAGAAGATCTGAGTGAAGGTCGCCATCGAAAACCAGCCTTGTGTGATGGAAATCGATTCAGGATCGTCCCTCTCGATGGTTTCCAAGAAGACCCTTAAACAATTAATCCCTGCCGTCTGGCGTCAAGACCTCAGAGCCCAAAGAATCATACTCAAAGATTATCAGGGGAACTGAATTCCAGTCGTTGGATCCAGCCAAGTCCAAGTATCATTCAAAAATCGTACTGCGTCATTACCACTGACCGTCATCAACCGTGACTGGCCTAGCTTGTTAGGCCTTCAATGGTTCGCCCCACTTGGGATTGAGGTCGCCGGCATTCACCAAACCAGAAGCGATGACTGGGTGGAGGCCCTCGTCCAGGAATTCCAGGACAAACTAGGCGAGTACAAGGGGACCCTGATATCATTTAACCTTAACCCTGAAGTAGCCCCCATACACCTAAAGCCTCGTCGGGTACCTTTTGCCCTTAAACCAAAAATTGACGAGCAGCTCGATAAATTAATAGCCCAGGGTGTTTTAGAACCAACTGACCATGCTCGTTGGGAAACCCCAATTGTAACACCCATCAAACTGGATGGATCGTTAAGGATTTGTGGGGACTACCGGGCCACCCTTAATCACGCCCTTCAACAGAACGCTTTCCCGGTGCCGGTGGAACAACACCTCCTCCATTCCCTGGGGGGCGGAAAAGTCTTTGCTAAACTGGATTTAACACAGGCATACCAACAACTGCCTGTGGATAAAAAAACCGCAGAGGCACAGATGATCGTTACGCACCGAGGCGCCTTTAAGTGCAACCGGCTCCAATTTGGAGTGAGCATAGCCCCAGGGATTTTTCAAATTCTGATGGAGAGACTATTGCAAGGGATCAAGGGGGTCATGCCATACTTTGATGACATTTTAATTGCTGCCCCGAATAGAGAAATACCAGAAAAGCATGTTAAAATGGTCCTCCAGAAATTTAAAGACTCTGGCCTTAAGGTTAAAAAAAATAAATGTCAACTGTGTACTGATAAAGTAGAGTTCCTGGGGTACCTAATCAATAAACAAGGCATTCACCCCACTAATAGCAAACTAGGGGCAATCAAAAATGCCCCAAGACCCAGAAATAGGACTGATCTCCAAGCTTTCCTGGGGCTCATTAACTTTTACAACATCTTCTTGCCCCAGAAAGCAACTGTAGCTGAGCCCCTACATAGACTTCTTGACAAAAAAGCAACCTGGGTCTGGGGACAACGCGAGGAGCACACATTCCAACAAGTGAAAAACTTACTAACCTCAGATGCTGTTTTAATGCATCTGTATAACGAGACTCTGCCCTTAACAATTACATGTGACACATCACTGTTGGAGTAGGAGCCATTTTGAGTCATGTGTTACCAAATGGTAGTGAGGCCCCTATTGCCTATTTTTCAAGGACCTTATCAAAGGCTGAACGTAACTTTAGCCAGATCGACAAAGAGGCTCTTGCTGTTGTATCTGCTGTGAAACGGTTTCATAAATATGTGTATGGATGAGTTCTTACTATTGTTACCAACCACAAACCTTTGCTAGGGATTATAGCGGGAGACAAGCCAACACCCTATATATTGTCACCTAGAATGACTCGCTGGTTGGAGTTTTTAGCTGCGTACAACTATATATTACAACACCGCCCAGGGAAAGCCATTCCCCACGCTGATGCATTGAGCCGTGCCCCACTTCCAGGAACCGTCGATGACCCAGCTCTGACCCTTACGACACTCCAGATTGAAACCCTACATTCACCACCGCTAACAGCCAGAGACATTGCAATCGAAACAAAACGAGATCCTGTCTTGGTGCGAGTTCTTAGCTGGGTCGAAAGAGGATGGCCAATAGAATAAACCTCTGATGAATTCACCCCTTTCAGAAACCGGGAGACAGAACTTTTTTCGCAAAAAGGCTGCATCCTATGGGGGGATAGAGTCGTCATCCCAGAGCGGTTACAACGAGCAGTATTGAAAACATTGCATGATGGTCACCCCGGCATCATGCGTATGAAAGTGCTCACACAAAGCTACGCGTGGTGGCCGGGCATCGACAAGCAGACCGAAGCCTGGATAAAGACTTGTCTAAAGTGCCAAGAAGTCAGCAGTGCCCCACCTAGAGCAACTCCAACAGAATGGGAAACACCCCGGGGGCCGTGGTCCCGCATTCATGTTGATTTTGTGGGACCTACTAAAGGACATATGTTCCTCCTAACAGTGGATGCCTATTCCAACTGGCTCGAGATTCACGAAATGAAGAGTACTACAACCGAGTCCATCATCCGGAAGTTGAACAGGCTATTCGTAACACACAGGCTGCCAGATGTTCTGGTCTCTGACAACGGACCCCAGTTCACCGCCCTGCTGTTTGAACAATACTTAGCGGATTGGGGCATCCGCCATGCACTAACTTCACCAGTGCACCCTGCGGCTAATGGCAGGGCCGAACGCATGGTACAATTTCTTAAAAAACTCTCCACAAAATGGACTATGGGGACATTGATGAAAAAATAAACAGAATACTCCTACTCCAACACATCACTCCACACAGCGTCACCAACAAGACGCCAACTGAACTGTTGATGGGATGCAAGCTCCGTTCCCACCTCGACTGGCTTCACCCTTCCTACGAGCCAGAGAAACCCTGTGGATCTCGCAGAAAATGCCGCGAGTTCAAGGTTGGCGACTTAGTTTTCACTAAAAACCTCTCCAGCGAACCATTATGGGTCGAAGCAACCATAATTCAAACCACCGGGCCCAGATCGTACCGTGTGCAAACCTGCAATGGAAAAATATGGAAACGCCATATAGATCAGCTTCGCTCTAGGCTGCAACCCAGTTCCCACGACTCCTGTGACTCCCAAACTGAGGGGGGAGGGGATGTCGAAGAAACCAAATTCAAGATGGTGGAAAGCAGAAGCGAAGAAAGTCAGCAATTGGGCGCAATAAGTGAAGAAGAATCAGGGAGGGGAATGTCTTCGCCACAGAGGAATACCTCAACAGAGGCTAGCTTGCAAAGATCAGAGGACAACAACAACGACAGAATTAGCGGCATCGAATTGTCCAGTGAGAATGCAGAACCGCCTGTACCAGATATGTCCAAAAACGTCCCACCGAAGCCAGATTGCAGACGGGAACCGGTGGGACAGCGCAAATTTAATAGACAGTTAAAACAACCTACATATCTTAGGGATTATGTCACCGCACCCCTCAAATGGAACCCGGGGGGAAGGGGTGTTATGAACTAATAAAAGCGCTTAAATAAAGTTTTAACAAACCTTAAAGAAAAAGCAGGGTTCTAATCCTGCACTTCTGATTGGCCGATAATAGCGATATCGGATTGGTCCATTCTGGAGAATCTGATTGGCTGTTAACGAGCCACTCTCATTGGTTCAAGGGTTTAACACTTCCATGTTTCTCATTGGCTAATAGTCAGCAGCCTGCCCTATAAAAGGGCTGCCGCTGCCCTAGGGTTTTTGGCTCTGTTCAGAATGATTAATAAAGAGTTGAAGTTCATTGTTCACTGCCTCGTCTCTGTTCCTTGCACCCATGCGCAGAACTTAACAGACTGCATGTTGCAGGAGGTGGTGTTTGATCCCAATTGGAACTACTTTTCCTCTTTTCTTAATCCACTTTTTTCTCTCTGTATTGTACATGAGGTTATTTCACACACACACACACCCCATTTTTAAAAGGTAAATCATTTGAAGTCAAAAGTGCAACAAGCAGGAATATTTGCAGAGGCTCAATACGCTGAAAGAATGTTCAGCATTATATTTTATCTATTTACTTTTTCTTGAATGAATATATCTACAGTATATAATTGATACTTTAAAATGCTAATGTATTGTTAAATTGTTCCCCTTTTGCATCCATGTCCCCACAAATCATCCTGCTCCAACAGCATTCATCTTTCCTCATTCATAAGTTGAAAAAGGAGAAGTGCTTTCCGCGATCCCTTAACTGGGAAAGAACATGAAGTAGGTTACAAAAAAATAATACATTCTCTTTTTAGTATTGTTGTAACTTTGAGTAGTCACTAAACAAATGGTTGTAAGTTGAGGAATAGATGCGTCTATATATATGCACATTATATATGTGTATATATTTAGAAACATGTCTGTGTAAATGCAGTATTAATGTGTGCGTGTGTGTGTGTGTATACACATCAATTGAAATATTTAAAAAAATAGCCCAGCTTTCAACATCTGCCACAGGTGTTTGTTCAATATATATTCTTGCTTGTTTATATGTAACTTCTTCCCCCAAGATATTCCATCTTTGGGGACTAGATTTTTTGTTTTGGTTTTCTTGAAATCTTATTCCAATTCAGATCCAGTTAAGTTAAAATTTCCAAGTACAAATATTTGTTTCACTGAGAATTAAAACATTTGCAAAACCTCCATTATGACAGAATTCCCTTAATTAACCTCTAAAGTTGGTGTCCAAAATCTCTTGCTAAAGTATACATTTAGAAGATTTCTTAAATAAATTTCTATCCCTGGCAGATTTAAATTTCCACTTAAATAGATATGATCAACGCACTTTCTGGCTGAAATATATATTTTTCCTAAGGAGGAATGTGGGTTTTTTTGAAAGAATAGCTCAGTTTCAGATTTAAATTTGGGGCAGCCTATTGCTGTGCCAGAATGGTTTTTTCTTCATCCTGATTGGTTGGGAGTCTTGGTCTGTGCTTATTGGTCTTGGAGTTTGCTGTGTTCTGCTTGATTGGTGTTTCTAATATCTTCTGTCTGTTTTTTTGGCTCTTTTTGTATCTTGATTGGCTGGCAGCATTGTGTTACTTTATTGGAGGTCTTTAGTGCAGCTTGGCTTTGGGTAAATGGACGGCTATCATTAGTTAGGAAGCTAGGTTTCATCTGGGTGCCTGGTTGGGGTATGTTTGAGCTGGAGGTATTGGGGGGATCTGTTTGTGCCCAGGTGCTTGTCTGGCTAGTGGTGTGGATATTTTTTTGTTTGTGAGTGCAGGCTTCCAAATGATTGACAGTCTGGTAGAATCATCTCTTCTGTTCATGCTTTCTGGTCTTTTTTCAATCTCTATGGCTTCTCTGATGATTCTGTGGCTGGGATTTTCTATAGTGGCTCGGGTTTTGGTGCCATTGAAGTTGATGCTATGACCTGTGGCTTCCATGTGTTGGACTAGTGAGGAAGTGTGTTCCAGTTTTTTGACTGTATTTTTGTGTTCATCCAGGCGGGTGCTGGATTTAGTGTTCATCCAGACAGGATTCTGCTGAAACGTTGCTACAACTTTAAAAGCGCAACTACAATGACGTGGGAAAATACCCAAACAAAGCTGAATGCCAGACATGTAAGTACCAGCGAAAACTTAAGAAAACATATACATACATACATACATACATACATACATACATACATATATATTTTCTTAAGTTTTCATGGGCACTTACATGTCTGGCATTCAGCTTTGTTCGGGTATTTTCCCACGTCATAGTAGTGGTGCTTTTAAAGTTGTGGCAACGTTTCAGCAGAATCTCATCTGCCATCATCAGGCTTCTGTATGGTGTTTGTCTTGAGTCAGACTTTTACAGTGGTTTCAGATTTAAATTTGGGGCAGCCTATTGCTGTGTCAGAATGGTTTTTTCTTCCTCCTGATTGGTTGAGAGTCTTGGTCTGTGTTTATTGGTCTTGGAGTGTGCTGTGTTCTGCTACTAATATCTTCTGTCTGTTTTTTTTTTTTGGGGGGGGGTCTTTTGTATCTTGATTGGCTGGCAACATTGTGTTACTTTATTGGAGGCCTTTAGTGCAGCTTGGCTTCGGGTAAATGGACGGCTATCATTAGTTAGGAAGCTGGGTTTCATCTGGGTGCCTGGTTGGGGTGTGTTTGAGCTGGAGGTATCAGGGGGGATCTGTTTGTGCCCAGGTGTTTGCCTGGCTTGTGGTGTGGAGATTTTTTTGTTTGTTTGTGAGTGCAGGCTTCCAAATGATTGACAGCCTGGTGGAATCATCTCTTCTGTTCATGCTTTCTGGTCTTTTTTTCAATCTCTATGGCTTCTCTGATGATTCTGTGGCTGGGATTTTCTATGATGGCTAGGGTTTTGGTGCCATTGAAGTTGATGTTATGACCTGTGGCTTCCATGTGTTGGACAAGTGAGGAAGTGTGTTCCAGCTTTTTGACTGCATTTTTGTGTTCATCCAGGCGGGTGCTTATTCTTCTATTGGTCTGTCCAATGTATGTGGCCGGGCATGATGCACAGGGGACTTCATATATGCCTTGGTTTTCCAGGTCAATTTTGTCTTTGGGGTTCCTGAGGATGGCTGCTATTTTTCTGTCTGTTTTGAAGGCAGTCTTGATGTGGTGTCTGTATAGAATCTTACTAATTTTGTCTGTAGTGCCTCTTATGTAGGGCAGGACAGCTGTTCCATGGGTCTGTTCATCTTCTGGGTCTCTATTATGTCTCAGTGTGCTTTTGTGGATCAAGTTGGTGATTTTGCTTTTGTGGAAGCCATTGGCTGTCAATATTTTAGTCAGGGTGCATAGTTCAGTCTTAATGTGTGTCTTGTCTGCCAGGCGTTTGGTTCTAGTAATTAGTGTTTTAGCCACGGAGTTTATCTGTGCTGGGTGGTGGTGGGATTGGGCGTTGAGGTAGCGGTTAGTGTGTGTTTTCTTCTGGTATATGGTGTGTCCTAGTGTGCCATCTGTTTTCTTGTAGTTTAGTACATCTAGGAATGGTAGTTGTTTGTTTGTTTCTGTTTCCATGGTGAACTTGATTTTGGGGTGTGCGCTGTTTAGGTGTGTTAGGAAGTTGTTTAGGTTTTCTTGTCCATGGGGCCAAATCACGAATGTGTCATCGATATATCTTAACCATAGTTTGGGTTTGAGTATGGCATTAGCCAGGGCTCTGGATTCGAATTCTTCCATGAACAGGTTTGCAATGACAGGTGACAGTGGTGATCCCATGGGGGCTCCTTCAATTTGTTTGTATCTTTGTCCTTTGTATATGAAATATGTGTTGGTTAAGCAGTGTTCTGTTAGTTCCATGAGGTGTTTAGCTGGTTGGTATTTATTTTTGATGATTTGGAGGGTCTCTTTTATCGGGACTTGAGTGAATAGTGAAACCACGTCAAAACTTACAAGCAGATCTTCTTGCTCCACATGTAGATCTTTCATCATTTCCAAGAAGTGGTATGAGTTTTGTACATGAGAAGCTGCTGTTTCAGTATGGGGCTGTAGCTCTTTTGCTAGGTGTTTAGCCAGGTTTTGTAGTGGTGCTCCTCTGGAGCTGACTATGGGTCTGAGAGGTATGCCTTCTTTGTGTATTTTTGGGAGGCCATATAGTTTGGGGCATCTGGAAGATTTCTCTCTGGGTATGATCATGTGTTGGATCTCTTTGCTTATGTGGCTGGTTATAATTTTCTTCTTGGTTAATTTTTCCAGATATGTGGTTGGGTCTGTGTTTATGGGTTTGTATGTGGAGTCTTGGAGTAGGTCTGTCAATTTAGTTTCATAGTCTTTTCTGTCCATTACTACAGTGGCATTCCCTTTATCTGCTGGGAGGATGATTATGCTGCTGTCTCTTTTCAGGGTTTGTAGCGCTTTAATTTCATTTTGCTGTAAGTTGCTTTTGGGTGGTTTGCTTGTGCATAGAATGTTGGTAACTTGGTGTCTTATTTTATCAGCTTCATCTGTATTTAATTTAGTTAGGCTGGATTCTACTGCACATATGATGGATTCTGTGGGGATTTTTGGGGGTGCTATAGCATAATTGAATCCTTTGGTAAGGACTTCTGTTTCTGTTTTGGTGAGTTCTCTGTTGGAAACATTGTACACTAATTGTTTCAGGTGTTGTTGTGAGTTGTTGGGGGTTTTCTTGTCATGTTCTAATTTCTTTAATTTGTTCAAGAGCTTTTCCTGTTTGTAAATGTTTGCAGATTCAGCTCTCCAAGTTGTAAGTTGTTTTATCTTGTCCCAAAGTAGAGGGTGGATTTTGCTACTCAATTCCAGGTGTAGTGCTAGCAAATCTTTGTTTAACTGATCTAATTGGAATCTCTTACTGTGGAGCTCGTTCCTTAGTAGAGCCATTTCAGTTCTTTTCAGGATACGTTTAGTGGCTGCTGTGCTTTGATGAAATGTTAATTTGAAGCAGGTTGGTGTAGTATTGTTGTCTCTGCAGCTGCGTAGGAATTGGAGGTCACATAGTATTACTGCTCTTTTAATTTCCAGTTTCTCGTAGGTTTTGATCTGGTTGTTTATTCCCTCCCCGTAGAGGTTTGATATTTGTTTTCTTAAGTTTTCGCGGGTACTTACATGTCTGGCATTCAGCTTTGTTCGGGTATTTTCCCACGTGGTGCTTTTAAAGTTGTAGCAACGTTTCAGCAGAATCTCATCTGCCATCATCAGGCTTCTGTATGGTGTTTGTCTTGAGTCAGACTTTTACAGTGGTTTCAGATTTAAATTTGGGGCAGCCTATTGCTGTGTCAGAATGGTTTTTTCTTCCTCCTGATTGGTTGAGAGTCTTGGTCTGTGTTTATTGGTCTTGGAGTGTGCTGTGTTCTGCTACTAATATCTTCTGTCTGTTTTTTTTGGGGGGGGGGCTCTTTTTGTATCTTGATTGGCTGGCAACATTGTGTTACTTTATTGGAGGCCTTTAGTGCAGCTTGGCTTCGGGTAAATGGACGGCTATCATTAGTTAGGAAGCTGGGTTTCATCTGGGTGCCTGGTTGGGGTGTGTTTGAGCTGGAGGTATCAGGGGGGATCTGTTTGTGCCCAGGTGTTTGTCTGGCTTGTGGTGTGGAGATTTTTTTATTGTTTGTGAGTGCAGGCTTCCAAATGATTGACAGCCTGGTGGAATCATCTCTTCTGTTCATGCTTTCTGGTCTTTTTTCAATCTCTATGGCTTCTCTGATGATTCTGTGGCTGGGATTTTCTATGATGGCTAGGGTTTTGGTGCCATTGAAGTTCATGTTATGACCTGTGGCTTCCATGTGTTGGACAAGTGAGGAAGTGTGTTCCAGCTCAGGAACCCCAAAGACAAAATTGACCTGGAAAACCAAGGCATATATGAAGTCCCCTGTGCATCATGCCCAGCCACATACATTGGACAGACCAATAGAAGAATAAGCACCCGTCTGGATGAACACAAAAATGCAGTCAAAAAGCTGGAACACACTTCCTCACTTGTCCAACACATGGAAGCCACAGGTCATAACATCAACTTCAATGGCACCAAAAGCAAAATCACCAACTTGATCCACAAAAGCACACTGAGACATAATAGAGACCCAGAAGATGAACAGACCCATGGAACAGCTGTCCTGCCCTACATAAGAGGCACTACAGACAAAATTAGTAAGATTCTATACAGACACCACATCAAGACTGCCTTCAAAACAGACAGAAAAATAGCAGCCATCCTCAGGAACCCCAAAGACAAAATTGACCTGGAAAACCAAGGCATATATGAAGTCCCCTGTGCATCATGCCCGGCCACATACATTGGACAGACCAATAGAAGAATAAGCACCCGCCTGGATGAACACAAAAATGCAGTCAAAAAGCTGGAACACACTTCCTCACTTGTCCAACACATGGAAGCCACAGGTCATAACATCAACTTCAATGGCACCAAAACCCTAGCCATCATAGAAAATCCCAGCCACAGAATCATCAGAGAAGCCATAGAGATTGAAAAAAGACCAGAAAGCATGAACAGAAGAGATGATTCCACCAGGCTGTCAATCATTTGGAAGCCTGCACTCACAAACAAAAAAATCTCCACACCACAAGCCAGGCAAACACCTGGGCACAAACAGATCCCCCCTGATACCTCCAGCTCAAACACACCCCAACCAGGCACCCAGATGAAACCCAGCTTCCTAACTAATGATAGCCGTCCATTTACCCGAAGCCAAGCTGCACTAAAGGCCTCCAATAAAGTAACACAATGTTGCCAGCCAATCAAGATACAAAAAGAGCCCCCCCCCCAAAAAACAGAAGATATTAGTAGCAGAACACAGCAAACTCCAAGACCAATAAACACAGACCAAGACTCTCAACCAATCAGGAGGAAGAAAAAACCATTCTGACACAGCAATAGGCTGCCCCAAATTTAAATCTGAAACCACTGTAAAAGTCTGACTCACAGACAAAAACCATACAGAAGCCTGATGATGGCAGATGAGATTCTGCTGAAACGTTGCTACAACTTTAAAAGCACCACTACTATGACGTGGGAAAATACCCAAACAAAGCTTTTTTATGACCCTGTAATCTTTAATTTGGGATAGAGTCAAGGTGATTCAATAGAGCTGAATATTTACTGGCTGGATGCCCTTCCTGATGCTATGCGAGGTTCGCAGCAGATATTTTTTCTTTGTGCCCTAGGAGAGAAACATCTGTCCCTACCTAGGATTCAGCTGTCAACCTTCTGAGTGGGAAGCAAGCATCTTCTTCAGTAGGTCACCACACTGCTCACATATACAATGCAATAAGAAAAATCAAGCATTTTGGATAGTCTCTCCTACAAATGAAAAAACAACAACAATAAAATAGGAATGAAACATTATGATACATGGCCAGATTATAAGCATTTAAACTAGAAAAGAACAAAAACAGAAGATGGGTGCATTTAGTGATTAGAGGAATTGCTCCTTCATAATTCTTTTTGTTTTAAGTGTCAGGTTAGAATGGATTCTATGCCACCAATGATCCAGAGATGTCAATGTTCAGCTGCCCTTTCCTTAATTTAGTGGCTTCCTCATCATGACCAGAGTGTATCATATTTAGTTCCCATTGATTTTTGCTCTGTAGTTTTATTCTAGTTTGCAAGATACACTTAAACAGAAAAGCTGCCTTTATCATTAAGAGGCACTTTGTCTTAACAAGTTAAAGACTTGAGAGCATAGCATCCAAAAGGTTAATGGAGACTGGTAAAAGAAATGGTCCATTGCAGAGTCACTTTGGCCTTCATTAAAATGTAGCACTATTGGGCATTTAAGGTTCTTAGCCTTCACTGCACCATCTGATTTCACCCTTGTCATTTCCTTAATAATTCAACATTTTTGTTTCAAGGCTCATCTGCTAGCATTTCTGCCATCGTTACATCACATTCATTACCTGAGTATCATTTGACTTCCCCTGAGTGGGAATTTCAAGCAAAGTATTTCTGTTTACCAATTGGGACAAATTTGTTTCCAGAAAGTCAGAAAAAACATATAATCCTTTAAAATAATGCTGTACTTGTTGCATTTCTAATAAGATCAAAAAATAAACAAATAACAATGTATGATTTTATTTATTTTAATACCATGACAATCTAAAGCAGGGGTGTCAAACCATGTCATCACAGTGGTATCACTTGGTGTATTGTGACTTCCCCCCCCTTTGCTAAACTGGGCATGGACAGAGCGTGATGCATCTGGTCTGTGGGCCGCAAGTTTGACAGCTCTTATCTAAAGGAACTCCCAGAGGGTTACCACAATAAAAGACTCTAAAATTGACATTTATTGCTTATCAATGATTAACATGTTGAAAATTTAAAATTCAATGAGTTTTTAGAAAAATTAAATTTACAAAACAAATGTCACTCCAACATACAAACGCACATAACCATTTACACATGAACATCAGCTATATAAAGTTTTTTTAAAAATAATCTGGATTATGAATTTAGACTTTATCACCTCCATATGAATATGGGCAAGGATGGAATTTTTCTTTTTCAATTTCAAGTTGACCTTTTTTCTTCAGGAAATTTAAGTGATTGATCTCAGAGACCATGATGGCCATGATTAGGTTAGTATTCTCCATATTTTATAGTTTAGCAGGGATTTATTTCCTGTTTTAGTTATAGTGTAAATCAGTAATTCCTCTACTAAAGTCTGTGAGGATATTGAACAGAAAACTTAAATGAAAAATTTTGTTCCAAGCCAGGTCTTCATCCTCAGAAACAAGTGGTAGTCTCTTGGTGCAAGATCGGGGCTGTAAGGCGGATGAGGAAAAATCTCCCACTTGAAAGCATTCAGGACTTCTCGAGTGCGATTTGCTGTGTGTGGTCAGGCATTGTCATGCAAAGACAAAATTTTTGAGCTTAACTTTCCTCTATGCTTGTTTTGAATTGCTTTTCTTAGTTTTTCAATTTTTCAATTAAAATTTCAATCGGTTTATGGTTTTTTGCCAACAAAAACCTTATTACTGATCGCACCTCACAACTCGTGGGATTTTCAATTGCAGCACACATTTCAAACGTTTGCTGGGAAATAACGGACAATGATACGAACCTCCCACTTGCACGACTAGATGCAGACTGAGCGGCAGACGCACAGACCAAAGATGGCCATGCTAGCTCCGCCCCTCCTTGCTACAGATGAAAATGTAATCTATTTTGTGGATAGCCCTCATATAATTAATGGAGAGTACACGCACTCAATAAAAATAGAGAAAGGATGGGATAGGGATGTCCATTATCTCCCTTGCTCTTCATATTATCTTTGGAAACATTGCTTACACGAATTAGACAGAACCCAGGAATAAAAAGACTAAAAATTAAGAAAGAAGAATATAAACTCCAGTCATTTGTGGATGATATGGTATTTTTCATTGAAACAGGTCAAAAACTATTGAAAGAGTTAGATCAATTTGGGGAAGTAGCAGGACTTAAAATTAATAGGGAAAAAATGAAATTAATAACTAAAAATTTAACAGAAAAACTAAAATTGGAAAGGATAATGGGATTACAAATAGTAAAAAAAGTTAAACACTTAGGAATTTGGTTGATGGCTCAATGCAAAACTCTAATGGAAAATAATTATAATAAATTATTACAGCAAGTCAAAAAAGATTTAGAGATATGGGTTAAATTGCAAATCTCCTTATTAGGGAGGATTGCCACTATAAAAATGAACATTTTGCCCAAATTTCTTTACTTATTCCAAACAATACTAATAAAAATACATAAAAAATATTTTGTGGAACTTAAAAAGATAAATACCAAATTTATTTGGCAAGGGAAAAAACCGAAGATAAACCTAAAGGCAATGCAAGATATGAAGAGCAGGGAAGGTATGGCACTCCCAAATTGGGAAACTTAAATGAGGTCTTAATTAACAACTGTATAATATTCCCAACTGGAAAGATACCAATAAATTTTTATTCTGGAGCTGATGGATAAAAAAATGTATTATACTTTGCATCATTCATTATCAGTCCTTCAATTTTTTCTTTGTTTTGTAAAAATAAATTTGAATTGCTGAAAACCAGTCAGCAATAACATATTAATTTAAATCATATTTGGAATTTGGAATGTCAGTTTGAAGAATTAGAAGCATCTGAAATTCTTAAATGATTAATATTATTGATAAAAAAAAGTTATTTGTAAATTCACAATCATTTTTATGTATATTTGAAAATTATTAAGTTAGTAGACTCTGTTTTAATATTCAACATGGGGTTCATTTTAATGGGTACTGAACAAACTTATTTAGTTAGTTAGTCAGTTAGTAAATTTTTGTGCTTCCTATCTCCCCAGTAATGCGATTCTGGGCAGTTTACAGGTTATAAAACAAATAGAAAAATAGTTACAATATTAAAACTTCACAGTGTAAGATTTAAAAAAAAAACTACACTAAAGCTTAATAAAGATTAATATTTGGGTATGTTGGGAGTAATTGTTTTAGAGAGTTGTATATTTGGAACTTGTTCTACTGTGGCTTGTTATTTGAAAGTTATTTGTAGGAAACATAATTTGATATTCATTTGTATTCCAAGTTCTTGTAATGTGATATAATCTTAATACTCATTAATTTGGAATTTTTAAAATGTAATTTACAAATGCAAGAACAATCATTTTTCCTTTCAATCCTTCAATAAATCACAGTTAAAATACATTGCTTGCCAAAACACAAAGATACAAGTTCTTTTGTAAGAGTGCACAATCATTTTTTTTTTAATTTGTCAATTGCTTACAAGATAATAGGCATAAGTAAAAACATAGTTGCGAATACATGAATACATATAAGAAAAATAAAAAAATATATAAAAGAAACAATAGGACAGGGACGGTAGGCACACTGGTGTGCTTATGCACACCCCCTACAGATCTCTTAGGAAAGGGGTGAGGTCAATAGTAAACAGTCTAAGGTTAAAGTTTTTGGGGTTTGGGGAAAAAATACACAGAGTCAGGTAGAGTATTCCAGATATTGACCACTCTGTTGCTGAAGTCGTATTTCCTGCAATCAAGTTTGATGTGATTAACCTTGAGTTTGTATCTATTGTTTGCTCTTGTGTTGTTATGATTGAAGCTGAAGTATTCATTGACTGATAGGTCATTGCAATGTATGATTTTATATACTATACTTAGATCACACCGAAGGTGGCGTAGTTCTAGGTTTTCTAGTTCTAGAATTTCAAGTCTGGTGGCATAAGGTATTCTGCAATGAGTATAGGAATGGAGAACTCTTCTTGTGAAATATTTCTGGACTTTCAACTATGTTAATATCAGATACGTAATGTGGGTTCCAGACTGATGAGCTGTATTCAAGTATTGGTCTAGCAAATGTTTTGTATGCTCTAGTTAGTAGTGTAATATTACCGGAGAAAAGGCTACATAAGATTCGGTTAACAACTCTTAACACCTTTTTGGCTATGTAGTTACAGTGGGCTCTAGCACTTAGGTCATTTGAGATGAGTACTCCAAGATCCTTGACAGAGTTTGGATCATCAACAAGGTCTTGACTATTCAGCCGGTATTTTATTTTCTGATTTTTTTTTGCCAATATGTAAAATGGAGCATTTATTTGTTGAGATTTGTTGCCATTTGTTTGACCATTCTGATACATAGTGAAGGTCTTTTTGAAGGGTAGCGGTATTGTCTGTGGTGTTGACCAGCTTTACATCATCAACGAAGAGAACGCAGTTGCTCTTGATATGATTTGAGATCTATTGATTAAATATACATTATTTTAATCAGTTTGGACTGTGTTCAAAGGAAGATAAAATGAACCTCCAAAGATACTGGGTCTTACAATTAAAATTGACTGGGCTTGACATTCTAACCACACATATGTTCAGTTAAGTGTGTCGTACAAACTTATCCATTGGCACAATTGTGATAAATAGTAGGAGGTAGAAAAGTAATACTGGGAAAATCCATGAAATATTGAAGAATATGCCTATGGAGATTCACAGTCATCCAAGTCATGGTTGTCCCAAAGGTGCTTTTTTCAGCAACTGGACTGTCTGATTTTTCTTTGAAGATGTTTTGCTTCTCATCCAAGAAGCTTCTTCAGCTCTGACTGGATGGTGGGAAATGGAAGAATTTATACTCATCACAGACAGCTGGTCATTTGCTTCCTTTATCACAGAGGCCATTGAAGGATATAGTTATGTGTGCTATGGAGGGTGTTGTGTTCTCTCTAATAATCCCTGATGGTCAATATCAGAAATAAAATGTTTCTTCCTAAAACTCATTAGTTCTTTTCATGGACTTTGAGGGTTAAGACAGTATTTTATTTATCCCAGGCACCAAAAATAATTTATATAAAAATATATGGATTTAAACATAGAATATGTCTGATGGAGAGCCTGTGTTTTTATTTATTTATTAATTAAATTTATGTGCTACCCATCTCAATCTCTAGCATGCTGTTCTTTTACAATGGACAAAAAAAGATTCACTCACACTGGTTTAAGTCATTTCTCCACATAGCATTTTTGAGAATCCCCTAACCATTCTTGTGCCAAGAGAGTAACAATAAGGGTAGACTATAACTTTAACAGTTGTGTCATGAGGCTATGAACTTAAGCTTCCATGACAGGGGAAGGATGGCATGTGATGAAACACATGCTGTGTCATCGTGATCTGAATTGCATGACTTACATACATCAGAATGCAAAGGTGCTAGGTTGGTATCCTGACATCATGTACATTTTGTTATTTTTGAATTGCTGCATTTCATAGTTGACACTATGGCTTTGAAGCTACAACAAGCCACTAGTGGGGAAATAACTTTAGGATTACTATTCCTGGATTACAAAAAAGCTGTAAGTTTCATATATACCTTCTGCCATTCAATTATAATCTGGTTTTTTATTATTATTTTTGCAGTGCAGAAATTGTAGCTCTATCTTTGTATTTATCTGAATCTATATTGATATCTATCTATATCCAATTGTACATAGAATCCAAACTATTTTATCTTTAAAGATACAAATGAGAAACTTAGCTCTAAGTAGCAACGAAGAATCAATGCTAATATAATTCTTACCAAATTTGTATTCTTTTAATTGGTATGTAAACAAAGTTCTCATTTAATAGGTAGAAGATGAAAACTAATACCAGCCAACTGATGGAAACTTTACATTTAAATTAGATTTTTTTTTCATTTTATATAATGTCAGCATGTTTGTTCATTGTTTTTTTATTATGGATCCAGTTAATGGTAAACAATAAAAAAATGAAAAAAAACCCTCAATCTAAATTAAAGAACTTTAATTCTACTCTGAAATGTTTAATGTATCTTGGAGGATGTAGTGCTGTTGGGAAGTTATTTGTCAGGACAAGACATTCAGTGATATGTCTCAATTTGTCTTTATGTCATTAGGCCTTAGAATTCTTTAAAATAATGATATAGTGTCCATTTACTCATTAATTGGCTAAAAAATTACTTTCTGTTTCCCAGAACCAATTTAGGCCAGATCTGTGGACAGATTTCAAAATTTTTGATCACAGATAAGTATAAGTGTTCTGAACTAAGCAAACTCGTTAGCTTGCAATTCTAATAGTTTTCCTTTCACAGCAGGCTCATATACCTGCACTTCTGATTGGCCCGCTGATAGCGGATCGTGGTTGGTCGTTGTTGGCTGATCTGATTGGCTGTTAGCGGGTTACCATTGATTGGACGCTTCCTGCACGGCAAACTCAAATCATTGGGTGTTGTGACAGCAGCCAGCTCTATAAAGGGAGCTGCTGCTGCCCTAGTATTTTGCTCTGTTCTGAAAGTCACTAATAAAGAGTTGGAGTCACTATTCGATGCCTCGTCTCCGTACTTGTGCCCACTCTCCCAGATCTAACACTGGCGATGAAGGTAGGATGCGGAGACTATAGAGCTGACTGAACAATCATTGAACGCTAACAGAACACGTGGCTGAGAGTGCACCAATAGCGGCAACATGACCAGCAGAGCCATACCACCTGCTCCATTTGACCTGGCTAACGAAGACTGGGACTCATATATGGACAGGTTTCAGATGTTCCTGGAAACCAACAACTTGAAGGATGCTACGCCTGGCAAGAAATGAGCTGTATTCCTGACCCATTGCGGGCCCGCCGTGTTTAAGATGGCAAAGGCACTCGCAAAACCATCTGAAGTCAAGACGATGGACTGGGACACCCTCGCCCCAATCCTCCGGGCCCAGCCCAGTGGTGCCAACACTCATCAGGAGACATGAGTTTTACCAGTGGGACCAGCAGGAAAGCGAGAGTGTTGGAGATCTCAGAAACCTGGGGGGACTCTGTGGCTTCGCCAATCTCGAAGAAGCCATGAGAGATCAAATTGTTTTGGGTCTAAGAGACCCCACAACCCAGAGCAAGATTATGGTGAAGGGAGACATCGGCCTCGCAGATGTCATCGCCGATGCTACTGCAGCAGAAGCAACCAGGAAGTCAGCAGCTCAAATGCGCCGAGCAAATGGACCACACCGCCAACTCGCCAGTAATACTACGCCTCGTCCCGAGAGGCACGCAACGACCACCCACCATGAAGACCTCGAATCCTCATCTGAAAGCGAGGGAGAGGAGGTCAACAGACTCAGGTCAGAACATGATCAGCGAGATCAATGGAGCCGTAAGCCCTCATATCAGTGTGCTGGATGTGGGGGAAACCACCCACGATCAGGCTGCACATTCCTAGATGCACTCTGCCATTCCTGTGGAAAGAGGGGCCACATTGCAAAGGTCTGTAGAAGCAAGCGAGGGTCCAGCCTGAACCGAAGAGAAAATAATTTCCGGCAGACAACAGGCACCCCACCAGTAAATCGGGACCGCCCAAGCAACCAATGGAACCACTACTACAGAAATCGAGCACCGGCCACTTCTACCAGATGAGAAGAGGCACAGCAAACCATCACCATTGGCCATGCTTCATCCCTTGATGCAAGAAAAATCCAAGTAAAGGTCATCATTGAGAAGCGACCATGCGTTATGGAAGTCCACTCCGGATCTTCCCTATCGATGGTTTCCTGGAAAACCCTCAAACAGCTGATCCCTGACATCCGTCGCCAGGACCTCAGCACTCAGAGAATCATATTAAAGGACTACCAAGGGAATAGTATCCCAGTCACCGGTTCCAGCCACGTCCAAGTCTCCTTCAAGTACCACACTGCAACCCTACCTCTTACCATCATCGATAGAGATTGACCCAGCTTATGAGGCTTACAGTGGTTCGCGCCACTGGGAATCGAACTGGCAGGCATCAACCAGACCAAAGGCAATGACTGGGAAGTGGCCCTTGTCCAGGAATTCCAGGAAATTTTCACTGAAAAGCTAGGCAAGTACAAGGGATCCCCCATATCATTTAATCTCTGCCCTGATATTGCACCCATTCGTCTTAAGCCTTGTTGAGTGCCCTTTGCATTCAAACCAAAGATTGATGAACAATTGGACAAATTAATAGCCCAAGGCGTGTTGAAACCAATTGACCACACCCGATGGGAGACCCCAATTGTAACCCCCATAAAACCTGATGGATCTGAGAATTTGTGGGGTTTACAAGGCCACCCTAAACCACGCACTTCAGCAGAGCGCTTACCCCGTGCCTGTGGTCCAACACCTTCTTCATTCCCTTGGGGGCATAAAAATATTCGCAAAATTGGACTTAGCCCAGGCGTACCAGCAGCTGCCCGTAGATGCAGAGACCGCAGAAGCCCAAACTATAGTCACGCACAGAGGTGCGTTCAAATGTAATAGACTCCAGTTTGGAGTGAGCGTAGCACCTGGCATCTTCCAAAATCTGATGGAGAGATTGCTACAAGGCATAAAAGGGGTCATGCCATATTTCGATGATGTCTTGATAGCCACCCCCACTAGAAGTCTACAAGAAAAGCAACTAAGAATGGTCCTCCAAAAATTTAAAGACACTGGCCTGAAGGTCAAGAAGGACAAGTGCCAACTGTGTACAGAGAGGGTTGAATTCCTTGGTTACCTTCTTGACAAACAGGAAATTCACCCTACTGATAAAAAATTGGCTGCAATAAAAAATGCCCCGAGACCTAGGAACAAAACAGATCTCCAAGCCTTCCTGGGACTCATCAACTTTTATAACATCTTCCTACCCCAGAAGGTAACTGTTGCTGAACCCCTGCATAGGCTCCTTAACAAGAAAGCTTCCTGGATCTGGGGACATCGAGAAGAGCGAGCCTTTCAGCAAGTAAAAGACCTTTTAACATCAAATGCTGTTCTAATACAATATAACGAGACTTTGCCCTTAACTGTCACCTGTGACGCCTCACCGTTTGGAGTAGGAACCATCCTGAGCCACAACCTGCCAAACGGTACTGAGGCGCCCATTGCATTCTTTTCTAGAACTTTATCTAAAACTGAGAGAAACTATAGCCAACTAGATAAAGAGGCTCTTGCTATTGTGTCTGTGATCAAATGATTCCATGAGTATGTATATGGAAGATCTTTTTCTATAATCACCAATCACAAACCATTACTTGGCATCTTGGCGGGGGATAAACCAACTCCCCAATCTTATCACCAAGAATGATACGCTGGTCAGAGTTTCTAGCCGCATACGATTACCAACTGCAACACCAACCGGGGAAAGCCATTCCCCATGCTGACGCCCTGAGCCACTCTCCGCTACCAGAAGTCCTGGACGACCCAGCTCCAACCCTAGCTACACTACAAATCGAGACACTTCCATCACCACCACTGACTGCACAAGACATCGCATCAGAAACAAGGAAGGACCCTTGTTTAGCACAAGTCCTCAGCTGGGTGGAAAGAGGTTGGCCTGACAACGAACTCAACGACACCTTCAAGCCTTTCAAACACAGGCAGACAGAACAGGATGTTTTTTATGGGGAGACAGAGTCGTCATCCCAGGAAGACTGCAGCATAAGGTCCTAAAACTATTGCATGATGGACACCCGGGCATCATGCAAATGAAGGCACTAGCAAGGAGCTACGCTTGGTGGCCAGGTATAGATAAGCAAATAGAAACCTGGGTCGACACCTTCAACAAATGCCAGGAAACACGCTCAGCTCCACCAAAAGCACCACCAACGGAATGGGAAGCACCGTGAGGTCCCTGGTCCCATATCCACATCGATTTTGCAGGACCCACCAAGGGGCATATATTTCTCATAACAGTGGATGCCTATTCCAACTAGCTTGAAGTCCACAAAATGAAGAGCACCACCACAGAGGCAGTCATTAAAAAACTAAACAGACTATTTGCTACACACGGCTTGCCAGATGTCTTGGTTTCAGACAATGGCCCACAATTCACCGCCTTGGCATTTGAACAGTACCTAGCAGACCGGGGGATATGCCACGCCTTAACATCGCCAGCTCACCCTGTGGCCAACGGTAGGGCTGAACAAATGGTCCAGTTCATAAAGAAAACCTTACACAAGATGGAACAAGGGAACATCCACGACAAGGTGACCAGGATGCTTCTCCTCCAACATATTACTCCAAACAGCACCACAAACAAAACCCCAGCCGAACTCCTGATGGGCAGGCAACTTCGATCACATCTTGACCGACTACACCCTGCCTACATGCCGGAAAAGCCCCTGGGGTCCAGCAGCAAGTATCGCACGTTCAAGGTAGGAGACCCGGTTTTTGCAAAAAACTTTACTGGTGACCCATTGTGGGTCCCCGCTACCATAACTCAACTTACGGGTCCCTAATCCTACCGTTTACAAACTACTGATGGGAGACTGTGGAAGTGCCACATCGACCAGCTACATTCCAGGCTGGCACCTAACCCCTTCACAAGCCCTGAACTCCAAACCAGGGGGGAAAGGGAAATCAAGGGGGCCGAAAATGAACTAGTACCCGACCCAGTACTCGAAACCCAGCAATCAGCGTGACCAAATCTGGAATATTCACCTTCCGAAGAAGAGCCGGGGCAGATGGTCATCTCTCCATGAAGCAGCACGGCGGCATCAGCAAACCCAGAGAATCCAGATGACAGCCTTGACGGGAGTAGAGATGACAACCCCAAGTCACCCAATGGAGAAGTCAGATCACCATTACCGCTGAGTCCAACAAACAGCCCACCGGAACCAGAGTCCGGGCAAAGACTGGTGGAGCAACGTAGATCAGGTAGACAGGTGAGACGACCTGCCTACCTGCGAGAATACATCACCCCACCCTTGAGACGGAATCTAGGGGGGAGGAGTGTTCCGAACTAAGCAAACTCATTAGCTTGCAATTCTAATAGTTTTCCTTTCACAGCAGGCTCATAAACCTGCACTTCTGATTGGCCTGCTGATAGCGGATTGTGATTGGTTATTGTTGGCTGATCTGATTGGCTGTTAGCGGGTCACCGCTGATTGGACGCTTCCTGCGCGGCAAACTCAAATCATTGGATGTTGTGACAGCAGCCAGCTCCATAAAAGGAGCTGCTGCTGCCCTAGTATTTTGCTCTGTTCTGAAGTCACTAATAAAGAGTTGGAGTCACTATTCGATTCCTCATCTCCATTCTTGCGCCCACTCTCCCAGATCTAACAATAAGTATATAGATAACAGTGTCAGGGTTCCAAGCAATAGACCCATAGAAAACCAAACTCTGAGGCAGGTAGATTCTTCAAAGAATAGCTTTATTGGATATATCATATTTGCACAGATCTGATGAAAACTGACTCTGAAGACTTCCACAGTTTTCACCTAGTTAAAAGTAAAAAAATTGTCACTTTCTCAAAACAGTCACATGATCCAATTATGGTGTGGTCTGGTTGCTGAGTGACATCTCTACTCCTTCCTCTGACCAGGTGTGAGAATGTCCTTGGTTCCTAAGAGAAAGTATTTTGTTTTGGCTACAGAATTCCAATTATCTCAAATCCCTTTCCCAATCTCTCAGCTCCAGTGTGGCAACACTGAAGTTGTCACAAATGGCTTTTGTCAGGTCAACTTCAGGGTTGACAAAAAACCTAATTAGAATCAGGAATTGGCATACCTTAAATGTTTCAGAACTTCTTTAGAGCCAGAACCTCTGAAAGGTGATGTTACAGGACAGTGCTACAAACCAAATGGTCTTATACTATTCATTGTTATTCTGATTAGGATATTTTTTTTTTTACTTTTCATCATTTTCCTTTGACATATGTTTCTGTTATTTCCCTGAGCTTATTTAATACATCCCATTGTTTTCCTTCACTTGAAAATTCATTGCCTTCTAATCTCTAAACCTTTGGTCTACGATATATAGTGCTGAAATATTTGGCAAAAAAAGTAAGAGATCAGGAAATGTTTCATCCTAAGTAATGAAAGCTCTATAGTAGTTATATTAATGTAATATGAGTATGACAAATTCTGGGAATTTTTTAAGAAAATAATCTTTCAGTTTTCATATTCACCATTTATATAGCAATGTGCTTTTGATGCACAACATATGCTACAAATAGTAAAAGCAACTTGCAGGTCAGATGAATATTTGTGGGAAAATTACAAAATCAATCAACTTGAGAGTCAAATGGGTTAAAATAATGGCTTTCCATTAAGATCTTTTCATTGCAAAAAGTAAGTGTTCAGTTTGAAAATAGTCAGCCATGACCCCCTAACCTGTCAAGAATTAATTCAACATTCTCTGTCTCTTCAGAGAAACAAGTTTATTTATTACTATGCATTTATTATTTTATAAAAAGAATCCTGGAAATGGGATTTACATTTAAAAAAATAAATAAAAGAGGAGACTATTGCCACTCCCAAACTTACTTGTGAAAATGATCATTAATTTTCTAACTCTATTTTTAGCTGCTTTGTCAACCTATGTCTACTAATTTATTGTTATTTCAATTCTAGCCAGGGGTTCGATTCAACCAGTGTAACAATTGCTTTGGTGAGCATGTGCTTCACACACATGCAGAGCGTTTGGTAATGATCTTGTCCAGCAATTTCTCTGTGTTAAACAGCTGACATGCGGCAATCTGCTGTGCCCCGTGAATCAGCTGAACTTGAAAACCAGGATATAAAGCACAGATTAGAGCCTGGGCAGGCAGATGGGCCCAACAGCTTATCATCGGAGCGAACTATCACAGCTGATTCTTAGAGCTACTGATTTGCCTGAACCAGGCCGAACTGGTAGATCATTTATATCAGGGAGTTCTTGTGTATCTGAATGATATTCTGATTTACACCACCAGCTTAGAGGAACATATACAGTTCCTCATTCATATACAGGCTTTGAAAAAACTTTTGGATGCCAAACTATATGTGAAATTATCAAAATGTGAGTTCACAAAACCCAGCTGGACTATCTGGGGTATCGTATTTCTGATTTATAGACTCAAATCTGTCTATAAATCAGTAGTTGGTGTTTATATCAACTTCAATCAAATATAATTTTAAGGCAATTACAGAGGAGTTACAGCAGGTGTACATTTTTTTTAAACTGATGCTATCTGACTCCACAATATGTGTAGGAAACCTTATATTTTGAAACTGTGGAAGAGTTGGCATGGTTCTCAGAGTTCCAAAAACTCTGACCAAATGTTGAATATATAAATGGAAGAAATTAGTTCCACAAATGAGACCATGTTGTGGGAGATATCTGTGTATCAAAGGTAGAGGCAAGGGCAGTGAAAGAAAACCAGACTGCAGTTCCATAAGAACCTGTATGCTCGAAGTTCAAATCCCCACAAAACTCACTATCTGACTTTTGCCAATCATGATGTTTCAGCCTGACCCAGGTAGCCCAGGCCGATAAACAAGCATTACAAACATTATAGCAATGCTACCATATTATGGTAGGGTATAATAACAGAATCTTGACAGCTTGCTTAAGCTTCCTTCTGCTCTCTTTCATATATAACAGAATCAAGACAGAGTTATTTTGAATTTCTTTCCCAAGCCTTCCCAGGACTGGTTGTCTTGTATTTTCCCTTACTTGTTCTTGCATATCTTCCTCAAAGTTATCTCCACACTCTTTTTTCAATTTGTTCCTTGGATTATAAACACACATATTATTGCTTATAAATCCAAGCAGCTTAACTCTTTTGTGGATCCCTTGCGCCAATCAATTTAATTCAGGAGAATCTGAGGAAATGT
The DNA here is from genome assembly GCA_033807585.1 of Hydrophis major. Taxonomy (NCBI): domain Eukaryota; kingdom Metazoa; phylum Chordata; class Lepidosauria; order Squamata; family Elapidae; genus Hydrophis; species Hydrophis major. The sequence continues at coordinate 65,181,251 of CM066330.1, forward strand.
TAGGTATCTGCAAGTCTAAGAGTAAACCGAAAGTAACAACAAAGATTTGGGATACTTAGGATACTGCCAGAAAATGCACGTGTGAATGGACCTATTTCTAAACATTTCAGAGTTAACCTTTCCCTCTGAAGAAAGCAGTTGTAGGTTTGTTTGTTTTGTGTAGGAGAAGCTACCCTTAAAACAAAAATTGTCAAATGATGTATATCACCGTTCACTTGAAAGCCATAGGTTGTCAAAAACAGTGGTGGTCATTTCTGCCTCATTAACTGAGAATGGAATATATATTGCTATTATAAAAATGATCCTTAATAGACATGCTGTCATAGTCTAGCCTTCTAATCAGACATTATAATTAAAAAGCTATTTGGAAAGGGTTTTTTTTTTAAAAAGACAGATTGCTATATCGAGAGTGGGAGTTGCAAACCTCAGGTAATATTACTTTTATTTAGCTTTGTTTAGTAGTACAGAATATATCCAGCCTTCCTTATTATTTTATTCAGAGACATTTTTGTAGGAATTCGGTGGATTCTTTCCAGCCTGCCAGAATATATTTCTATTGGATTTCCTTATCACTTAACATTTATTTTGATACTTTGACATATGTGTAATGATAAATGACAAATTCATCCTGTCTGAAGTTTGATTTGAGGTTATTCAATTTCCACCTTGTAATTCTACAGGCAAATCAGAGTGCAAATGCATTCAAAATGTCAGTTTGCAGAATTTGGAGATGCTTCCTGCAATAAAAAATGTGTATGCAGGAAAGCAAAGTACATATACAAAAGTACACATTAGGGAAAATGTCTATGGAAAGTATTTTATATGAAGACTTCAATCATAAGGTAGTCAGAAATTAAAATTGAGTAGAGAATATACAAATAAGATAGGATAAAGATGTCTCCAGGGGTTTTACTCCACTAGTCATGACTGACTTTAAGGGATGGTACTCCTCTCCATTTCTTAAGCCAAAGAGACAGCATTGTCCAGAGACATGTGGACAACATGTGGCTATCATGACATATCATGTCAACATGTGGCTATCATGACATATCATGACACAGAACATATGGTGAAAGATGGAATACTGTTGCCTTCCCACATGCTTACCTATTCACTTTCTTACATTTGCATGCTTTTGAACTGCTACATTGTCAGGAGCTGGGACAAATGATGGTAGCTCACTCTATCTCACAGTGCTCAGATCTCAAAATGCTGAGCTGTAGACCTTTAATGGTCTAAGACTCAGCATCTTACCCACTGAACCATCATGGCCAGCTATAAAGGAATTGTAAAAATAAGTGATGGAGTCTGGAGTGCAAACTGGCAATAGTTTAGGCTCAGGAGAGAAGAATCCAACAACCCAATCATGTTAGAGCATCAGGCAGCTGACAGAAAGTCATTAGGTGCCCCATAAGAATCTGTTTAAATGTGCTTTAAATTGCATATTGGAGCAGTTGGCCAAAAATATTACTTAATCCTTGAGAGGGCAAGAAGTTGGTTCATCTGGATTAGACAAGATTTGTAACATACAAAGGAAGCAGAAGAATGGTTTGATTTCTATGTACTAAGTCACTGAGGACAGTTTATGCAGTGTCTAAGAAACAGAACCATTAAAAAATGACATAAAATCCAACCATATATTAAAGGGAAGCTCTACTCTGAGCAATAACAGATCTAATTGTATGCACTAAGCTTTCCTTAACAAGAAAAAAATGCAATGGTGTTTGATCTTAACATTTTCCTTCACTCTTAGATGTTTGGCAATCAATAGAAAAACCAAGAGATTTCTACATGTCAAGAACTTGACGTTGATGGAAGCATCTGCTACAAAAACAAAGCTTCAGTTTCTTTAGCTTAGATAAAACATTGAGATGGAAAAAGAATTCTGATTTTATCCCATCTTTCCCAAAATTGTTACCACTATCCCATCAAAAATCTTTCCTGGCTCATTTGTCAGATAGAGTCGTTCTGATTAGTTGGGTTGAAATCAATACACATGGAATATGTTTTCTTGAAACAATTGAAATCAAATCTAGAGATTTTTGTTTGCCAGTGGCACTTAAAGGAAGGAAATTAGACTGTGGGACTCTATTGCTGATTGGCAATACCAAGCACAAAAAGATTATTATATGTTGCCCATAAAAAAAAGGATAAAAATGGTAAAAGCAAGAATCATGGCCCACCACCATGTGTGTGTAAGAATTTTGATTAGTCACAAAAGTCATAGTTATCTTCTTACTATCTTCATTGTCCGTCACTTCAGTCTACAAGAGAACAAAAATGTTGATGTAGAAAATAAATCTGCTGGCAGAATCAACTTTAAAAAACCCAAAGGTTTATTTCAGATTTTAATTGAGGGTTTGGATTCATTCAAATATTTTTAACTGGCTCTATGTTTGAAAAACAATAACACCAAATCTAAATAAGTTAACAAAAAAAAAAAAATCATTTCACTCATGAAAGGTTAGGTAAATATCATAGTCTTAGCTTCAAAATGAAATTAAGCAATGTCAAGGTCATTATAATGAAGCTGTTTTATATTCATGTTAAGGTCGAATGCTCTTAAATAAACAAAATTGCAAAACCTTAAAAAGTAGAGGGGGGGGAACTAATGCTGAAACTTGATTTCTGTTTTTTGTTTTTTTGTTTTTTCATATTTTTCACTTGTATACCAGGGGAAATATTGAACTATGAAGTTTTCACTTGCAGTCTTAAACTCTATTTGCAGCAAAGCTGAATTACTTAATGGCCCTGTAAAAGCTAAGTTGATCGAGAAACTTTAAAATGTAATTTGAATGGTAAGAAAGAACACAGGATGATTTTGCAATTATTTAATATGAGTAGTAGTTAAAATTGATTTTAATAATTGATAGTTCTGGAGAGGTATGATAAAAAGCTGACAGTTGGTTTTCATGTGGAGAAAATATTTATACCTTGGCACTTTAGTGCTTCTGAAACAAGTCCTGTCTTTTTCTCTCTCTCTCAGAAAAATAGGAGCAGGTGGGGGAAAATAAGAAATCAAGATTCTAAAGTGATTTAGTGAAGCCGGGAAAGCCATTTGTAGCCTGCCATGTGTTGGCTGACTCTTATCTTGTAATTACATTGAATCGGCTTTGAAACCTTTTGTTCCTTAGGCTGAACCATCTTTTGCAGAAGGTATCATCAGTATGCCTTAATAATACATTATCTGACTGACAATTTCAATGGCATGCTGATGCCACATTTCATCCCAGCTGCGTACTCTAATGATTTATCATGACAACACACCATCAGAATGAGACAATTTAATAATCTATGATTAAAAAACCCACAGGGACATATGCAGGAACAGGTTCAGTTGAGGCTACCCTTGGGATGTTACCAAAAAAGGAATTAATAGAATTTGGGAGATATTTACGGGACCAGCACATGAATGTTCATTGCACACTTTTGTCCCACATTTATTATGTTCATCATTTTCCCCATGAGATAGCATACAAACAAAGTTGTAGAGGACATTAAAGGCTACGATTAGTGGCACGATCATTTTGGTTTGTCTTGGAAGGACACAAACTGATGGAACCAGAACTGCTGAGCTCAAAACACACTGGCAATGATGGTCTCAGATGATACATCATGAAATATAACACAGTTAAAATGGCTTTTAATATTGATTACTGATAGCTAGAAGGTTAAAGTCATAAGAAATAGAATGAAATTATTACTAGATAAAATGTGGGATTCAGGGGTGGGTTTCTACCGGTTCTGTCCACCTCTATATAACTGGTAGCTTTGAAGAGCAGCAGACATAGAACCGGAGTCTGCTGATGTTTTTGCCCACCCGCCCAGCCGGGCTGTTACTTGATCTTTATTTCCTGATTTTTCAACTTCAGCTGCCGAATGAGGTACAGTTGCAGTTAAAAAAGCAGGAAAAGAGGGCTGTTTCAAAGGATGCTTCTCTGCACGCAGCTGCTGATGACGATGAGCCAGATTGAATTCTTTGGAGAATAGTTTCACCTCCTCATCTTTTTGGATCCCCTCAAATATTGGAGTACTTCTTCTTTTCATGTAATCGTACTTTGTATGTCTTCCAGCCCCCTAATCATTTTTGGTTGCTCTTCTTTTTGCTCTTTCCAGAGTCTCAACATCTTTCAGCATTCTTTGGATAAACCATTACTGTATTAAAAACCAGAATGATTTCTTTAACAGAGAACTCCTAAGTATTCAAATCAGAGGTGGTATTCAGCAGGTTCTGACCACTTCTGGAGAACAGGTAGTGGAAATTTTGATTAGTTCGGAGAACCAGCAAATACCACCTCTGACTGGAGATTTTACAATATCCTTCCCCCTGCCACACCCACCAAGCCACACCCACAGAACCGGTAGTAAAAAAAATTGAATCCACCCACCGATTCAAATGATCTACTGTCATTGATTATACATTGCCATTTTCACTCCTGTAAATTTTATAAGGGGACTCAAAAAATCTCCAACATTTACTTTGAAAGTTTACAAAAAATAAGTAGGGTACCAAATTATATAACAATAAAAAAAAATTAAACTTTAAACTTTAAAATTTAAACCAAGAAATAAGAAGGAAAAAATCTACAGCAGAAAATTAACTCAATTAAAATGAATATTTTCCCTCATCTGATTTATGCTTTAAGAGACATCCAAATGCAAACTCCAAATATTTTCTTCAGATTGATAGATTATTTAGAAAATATCATTTGGCATAATAGCCTATCAAGGATTTAAACTGAGAATTAGAGAACCCTTTCAAGGGTTGAAGCTTCAGTTTGTTGGATTTGCAAAATTATCATTGGGCTTGTATTCTGGCAGCCATATGTATATGGAATGAAAATCTAGTAAAATATTGAGCTTTGTTGGAAAGTGATTATTTATTTCTCAAACAATTATGGCAAATTCTTGGAGCAAATTAGAGCAGAAAAGTTTTTTTTTTATTATTTCCAGGAGTGCATGTGGTGAGAAACCTCTGTGTCATACATTGGGTTTTTATCATAACTCATGATTCATTATAACCCTTGGCAAAAAAAAAAAATTGCTTTAAAAACAGGCGGTAAAATGATTTATTATAAACCATGGGTTGGAGCAAGGAAGGTGACTTTAAATAATGGTTATTTTAATGATTTTTCCTGATTGCAAAATCAATTTTGATCTTCCTAAATCACAATGACACTATTTTCAATTTTAAACATATTTTGATAAGGGTCAATTGCTTATTATAAGTGATAAACGCTGAAATCTCAATTACAAGTAGTCCTTAGTTTATGACTTCAATTTATCCTCAAATTTCTGTCTACAGCTGTTAGGTGAATCTTGGCCCACTTTATTATCTTCCCTGCCATAGTTGTTAACTGAATTACTACAGTTGTTATGTTAGTAACTCAGTTGTTAAATTAATCTGGTTTCCCCATTGACTTTGCTTGCCAGAAGATTGCAAAAGGTGATCACATGACCCCAGGATCCTGCAACTGTCATAAATACATGCCAGTTGTTAAGTGTCTGAATTTTGATCATGTGACATGGGGATACTGCAACGGTCATAAGTATGAAAAATGGTCATAAGTCACTTTTTTCAGTGCCATTATAACTTCGAATAGTCCCTAATTAATGGTTGTACATCAAGGACTACCTATGTATTGATAAATTGGAACAATAATATTGTTTTCTTCTCTTCCCTTCTTGGTTTACTAGAAGTATGTTACAGAAGACTGACGTTAATGTGTTTAAATCGATCACTTCAACTAGAGTTACTTCAGTTTTCTAATATTCTTCCCATGGATGTTTTTTTATGAAGCTCTTTGATTCCACTTTATAAATACACCACCTTTCTTTAAAGAAACTATTGCATACTATTCAATGTGCCTTCTTATCTCTGCTTCTTGATGTACATCACAGATATGTCAGAGTCCAAAACTTTGAAATCTCACTGGCAATTATGCTACAATAGTTTTATTTGCTCTCAGAAAAGAATTTATCTATATTTGATGACATAACATTTTTATTCTAAATTGCTCCATCCATCACTGGCTCCAAATATTTAATGTCTCATAGAGTTCTTATGGAAAGATGCATCACTACTCTGAACCAAATATAGTTTTCAGGCTGGGTGGGTTCAATGAATTTGTAGATATTCTTTTTTAAAAAAAGAAAGATTGTAAATATATGTAATTATAAACCCTCATTCCATTCCAGTTCAGTTCTATCATTAATAATCATTAAAACCATAACATCTTTAACATTTCTTTTCAATTAAATATCATACTTCCTTAAAAACACATATCATCTCCATAATTAATTTTTCCCTTATTTCTCTTCACATATGTTTTATAAATTATTAAATATACCTTTTGTTACATTTATTTATTGACAAGCATTCCACTGAATTACGATAGCTATTTTATCAGACATTTTAATCATACATTGTTTCATATTTTCTAAAATTATTTCTGTTAAGTACTGAGTGTGGGCGTGAAGAATGGAGATGAGCCGGTAAAATAGTGAACTTCAAAACTCTTTATTAACATGGTGTGACAGCTCAGATCAATGGCTGTAACGGGCCTCCTTATATAGGCAACTTATTAACTATTCAACCAATGAAAACTTGGGAGCGCTAGCTCCGTTAACCAATGGGAGAGGCTCGTTAATGGCCAATCAGATTCACCTGAATGGACCAATCTGATGTCGCCATTAATGGCCAATCAGAAGTGCAGGGCCAGAACCCTGCACTTGACTTCAAGCTCTTGATAACTTTATAAACACATTTATTCATTCACAACAATTTCTGCTTCTAATATAACCATACTATCTTATGTACCTTTGCAGAATCCCTTTTTCCATTAAGTTTTTCACCCATTATCCCTAAATAGACCCTGTTTCTCTATATTTTGCTTCTGTCCTTTATAACTTCTTTTCCTTTCTTTCTTCCTCTCATCTTCTCCCTCCCCTTTTTATCCCTTTGTCTCTCTAGTTCTAATTCTCTCTTCTGCATTTCCCTCTTCTGTTGCTTTCTGATTTTATACTTATTTTTCACTCTATTTTATTTTTTGGAGTTGTTTTTCCCAATCTTAAACTTTCCATTCTCTTTCCCCCCTTTCCTTTCTTTCCCCCATCTAAGATTACTTGTTCATTAAAGATGGCTTCTTCTTTGTCGCAATCTTCTTGTTCTGCAGGAATTTCTTGTTGTTTCTCATAATTCCAAATCTCCATTTCTAAAAACTGAAATACGAAGCCAAAAGAACCTCTCCCTTCTTGTGCATCTTTGTACTTTTTAAGTTCCATTTTCAGTTCTTCTAAAAGTGGAGCCATTTTAAAAAGTTTTAAATAACCATTCATTCAAAACAATAACTAAGAATCTAGCAATCATCAAGTAATCCAGATAGTCTTGAGTTATGTCTTCTTTTTTTCGACTTTCTCTTCCTGGGGTTTTTGTTGTGATATTTCAGTTAGAATGTACCTTTTGGAAGTCTTGTTGAGATTTTGCTGTAAGTTCTTTTTTAATTCCAGGCAGTCTCCTCCCTTCCAGATCCTGCCCTTTTATTCTTCCTCTTTCCTTTCCTGTTTTCAAAAGCTTTTAATTATCCAGAAATCTTTATTATCCCTTTGACTTTTTATTTTCAGCATTAAATGCCTGTTGATGTCAAAGTGGATTTTTTTCCAATTTCTTGCTTAAGTCTCTTAGCTATCAGTATAGGAAAAGGAGAAAACCATATCTTTCCCCCTTTTTCTCTCCTTTGCAGCTTAAAAATCTTCTTAGGGAACAATGTTATTGTTTTTTTAACATTTTCAATTCCAGGGTACCTTATTTTTTGCTTTTGCTGTTTGACCTGATCAACCAAAACTTTCTCTTCTTATCTTCCTCCTGCACATTCTTTTCCAGTCGAGTACTTCTTTGTGGTGTCCATTTCTGACCACCGCTGCAACCGTCTTTGGGAAAGGGAGTAATGGCCAGCTGGGGAGGAGAGATGCGGTTCTCCTCAACCCTGCAGGCAGTCTCCCCCCTCTTCACCACCTCTACGGGGTGGCTTAGCCCCGAAACCAGCTGGCTCAGGGTGCTCCAGCGGCGAGCACAGATCAAAGCCTCACAGAGACGAGGTTTCGGTCTGTCGCTGAAGAAGCTCAAACCGGAAGTCCCCTCAAAGGTGCTTTTTTCAAGAGGCAATTTGGACTTCAGGGGACCTCTTAAACCCCTCTTTCAAACCAGCAGTCCTCTAAGCAATGTGGTACAATGCAGTGAGCTATGTGCCGATCTGTACATTGGGGAAACAAAACAATCACTTCATAAACACATGGCACAAACTAGGAGAACAAACCAATCAGGACTAGTTTTAGCAGTCTATCTGCATTTGAAAAACAAAGGCCATTCTTTTGAAGACAGCAAAGTCCACATTTTGGACAGAGAGGACCACTGGCTTGAAAGAAGAGTCAAAGAGGCCATGTGATGATCCAGGGTGGGATACAAAACAAACACAGTCACAGAAAACAGGTGAAGCCCCTTTTATTCCTTCACTTTGCTTCTAAGCTCTGAATATCTTTGACAGAAGATAAAAACCTCCTACACAAACAGTTGCACGAAGAAGGACAAAAGCAACACAAGCCAGGCAAGATAAGAGCTGGACAGATAACACACACTGGGAAGGATGAGAAAAGAAAGGTCTTCAAAGAAAAAACAGAAAGTCCAGTTGCCTTTGAAAAAGCACTTATGGGACAACCATTACCTGGTTGCCTGAGGATCTCCATAAACATAGAGCAGTTTTAAGTGTCACACCTTTGCCACACTGTTGTTCTTTTTCTCTTGCCTCTCAGGGCCATGTACCATTTATTGTCTGAAATTGTAACAATAATTATATAATGTAGAATTTCATTTCAAATGTCCCTATGTTAAAAATTGTGCAAAGTAGTGCTGCTTTATTCACAAGCATCTATTAACTATATTTCACTGTAGTCTACTAGCCAAGATATGGATTTATATTTATGCAGATTGGATTTGCTTAGCTCTGTTATTTCTCACATTCTCTTTCAGCTGTTTATTTCAATATAATAAGTTAACTTTCTATTTATAAAGCTTCATTCTTTTTCTGGAACAAAATGGAACTATAGGGAAATTCTTGTATTTTATGTAAAATAGCTTTTCAGCTGCAGTCCACAATGATGAACAGTTCCTCTGCCTTTGTAAAATTTATGCTGTAGTATCAGTTGTTCATAAAATGCATGAATACAGGCAGCCCTTGTCTTACCGCAATTCATTTAGTGACTGTTTGGGAGTGACAATGGCACTGAAGAAAGTGACTTAGGAGTGGGATTCCACCAGTATAACAATTGGTTTGGTGATCGTGCATGGATGCGCCAAACACGTGCTCCACATTTAGAAAAGCTCTAATACTTACCTTCTTTAGCAGGCCCTGTGAATAAAACAGCTGAGGCACAGCAAAGTGCTCTGCCACATGAATCAGCTGTGCTCTAAACAAAGGAAATAAAGCACAGGAAAGAGCAAGGGCAGGCAGGCCCACATGTTCATCACAGTGAACTGGTTCATTGCCAGCTGATCTTTGGAGCAAGGGGTTCACCCAAATGGGTCTGAACCAGTAGAATCCCACCCCTGCTTATGACCATTTTTCACATGTGTAGCACCCCCATGGTCACATTATTTACATTCAGATGCTTGACAACTGACTCACATTGATGACAGTGACGATGTCCTGTGATTCCCTTTTATGACCTTCTGACAAGCAAGGGTAATGAGGTAACCAGATGCACTTAACAACCATGTTACTAATTTAAGAACTGCAGTGATTCCCTTAAGAAATGTGGAGGAAAGTCATAAAATGGGACAAAACTCACTTAGCAACAAAAATGTTGGGCTCAATTATGGCCCTAAGTTGAGGGCCCCCTGTACATACATTTAATATGGACAGCTAAAGTGATGTATGGGATAAAAATTTTTCCAAGCAATTCCAAATTCAGCATTATTAAGGTTTGAACTGATATGGAAGTCTTCCCATCTTGAATTCTACACCTGAGTAGCCCTACTGCACAGTCATATTATATCCACAGCCAACTGATGTAAAATCATAGGAATGACTTATCATGATTTCCCTCCTGTAGAGTTCTCCTCCTGTATATAGCACCTGAGCGGGACTAGAATTGCTTCAAAAGAATCACAAACTTTGTGTGATGGTATTTGGGAAAGACTTTAGGAAATATGGGAAAAGATGCTACCTGTTGTGAATGAATAATACCAATAAAGTTTTATTGAGCTTGTTAGGGATAACATTGTTTACCCTAACTGGTTTAGGTAAAATAATAAATATGTTATCATGGTTTATAAGTTAAAGTGTCTGAAACTTTAAATATAGGAATGTAATTAAGGGAGTGGTTGTGAAAGCACTTTAAAAGAAGCAAGATGACAGCTTGCTCTCTCTCTGGCTTTGATGATCCCTAATTACTGCATGGACTCAAGACTGCGTTACTCGAACAGGAGAGAGACAAAGGACTGATTTCTAAGTGAACTGACATAGGATATTCCACACGGACTTTGCAAACTGAATATCCTTGAATGGACTGACTAAAAGATACATGACTATTGGACTATTATTTTGACTATGCTATGAACTCATAATGGAATAAACTATATTTTTGATAGCACAAGCATATCTGTTATTTTTACTGTATGTTAATAAACATACAAGTTTATCTCACTCATTTATCTGTGTGCCTATCTGACTAATGCTGCACATTCTGTTTAGCTTGTCTCCTTAACCCTGGTTGGGGAACCCAGGCTTAACAGAGCTTAAAGTCAAGTGCAGGGTTCTGGCCCTGCACTTCTGATTGGCTGTTAGTGGCAGGATCGGATTGGTCCGTTCAGCAGCATCTGATTGGCCATTAATAGGCCATTCCCATTGGTTAACAGAGCTAGCGCTCCAGGTTTGCTATTGGTTGAATAGTTAATAAGTTGCCTATATAAGGAAGGCTATAGCAGCCCTCAAGCTGAGCTGTCACACCATGTAAATAAAGAGTTTGAAGTTCACTGTTTCTACCAGCTCGTCTCCATTATTTGCACCCATGCTGCAGACTTAACACTGGCAATGAGGATGGGATTGGATGACATCCGAGCCAACTAAAGACAACTAAGCACGTGGCTGAAGCGCACAATGGCGGATCCATGTCCGGCGGTGTAGTACCACCCGCTCCGTTCAATCCAGCTCAAGAGGACTGGGAGTCCTACATGGATTGTTTTCAAATGTTTTTGGAAACAAATAATCTGAAGGATGCCACAACCAGGAAGAAACGGGCGGTATTCCTAACGCACTGTGGCCTGAAGGTATTCAAAATAGCCAAGGCATCAGCAAAACCGGCTGAAGTGAAGGCCATGGACTTCCTTGAACCGTTGCTAAGGGCCCACTATGCACCAACCGTTCCAACGCTCATGAGACGACACGAGTTCTATCAAAGAAACCAGCGGAAAGGAGAAAGCGTTGCCGATTTCGTTGCAGACCTCCGGAACTTGGGAGGCCTTTGCGATTTTGCCGACCTAGAGGAGGCCTTGAGAGACCGAGTAGTTCTCGGGTTAGACGCTCTAAACGTACAGAGCAAAATAATGGCAAAGGGCGACATCACCCTTAAAGACGCCATAGCTGAAGCTACAGCAGTGGAGGCGACCAAGAAGTCGGCTGCCCAACTACGCCGAAATCACGCTCCAACACACCAACTGGCTGGCGAAGTTTCACCTAATGCAAAAGGGCGGCTACCGACGGCCCACCATGAGGACCTCTCTTTGTCATCAGACAGTGACGAAGAAGAAGTCTATCGCCTGCGGTCCGATCGGGACTGATACCCGAAGTCCCAGCAACCGTGCGCTGGCTGCGGGGCCAACCATTACCGCTCTGATTGCAAATTCCACGACGCGCTCTGCCATGAGTGCGGGAAACGAGGCCACATTGTACGGGTCTGCAGAAGCCTCCTCGAACCTAGCCAGACCTCGAAAGGAACCAATCTCCGCCAATCGACAGGGAATCGCCCTGTAAGGCGAGAACCAGTAAACCACTCCTACAGAAACCGACCCGTGAGTCATCTAGAGAGATGGGAAGAGGCCCACCAAACACTCACTATTGGCAATGCCTCTTCGCTAGACGCTAAGAAAATTTGAGTCAACGTGAACATTGAAAATCGGCCTTGCCAAATGGAAGTTGACTCAGGATCGTCTCTTTCAATGGTCTCATGGAAGACCCTCAAGCAACTCATCCCCACTATCCGGTGCCAAGACCTTCAATTCCAACGGCTTGTGTTAAAGGACTACCAGGGGAACCAAATTCCAGTCGCATGATCCAGTCAAGTCCAGATTGCATTCAAGAACCGCACAGCGTACTTACCCCTGATGATAATCGATAAGGACCGGCCTAGTCTGTTAGGCCTGCAATGGTTCGCACCACTCGGCATTGAAGTGGCAGGCATTAACTGAATTGGTGGCAGTGACTGGGAGGAAGACCTCGCCCACGAGTTCAGGGACATCTTTGAGGTAAAGCTAGGTGAGTACAAGGGGACCCCGATATCCTTTAGCCTTAATCCAAAGATAGCCCCCATCCGCCTTAAGCCTCGTCGAGTTCCATTCGCTCTGAAACCCAAAATCGAAGAGCAGCTTGATAAGTTGATTGCCCAGGGAGTCTTAAAGCCAACTGACCACTCCCCATGGGAAACGCCTATTGTGATACCAATTAAGCCGGACAGCTCAATTAGAATTTGTGGGGACTACCGAGCCACCCTAAACCATGCCCTGCAACAGAACCCATATCCGGTGCCAGTGGTACAACACCTCCTCCATTCCCTGGGGGTTGGAAAAGTCTTCGCTAAACTAGACTTGGCTCAGGCTTATCAGCAACTGCCGGTTGACGAAAAAACGGCACAGGCACAGACTATTGTAACACACTGAGGTGCCTTTAAGTGCACGCAGCTCCAATTCGGAGTCAGTGTAGCCCCAGGGATCTTTCAGAGCCTAATGGAGAGACTATTACAGGGGATCAAGGGCGTTGTCCCCTATTTTGATGATGTACTCATTGCTGCCCCCACTCCAAAAATCTTACAGGAGCGTTTAAGACTGGTATAACGAAAATTCCAGGAAGGAGGCCTGAAAGTCAAAAAAAAAAAAAAAAGTGCAAACTGTGTACAGATCGTGTTGAATTCTTAGGGTACTTAATTGACAATCAGGGTATTCACCCTACCGATAGCAAATTGAGAGCAATAAAAAATGCTCCTAGATCCTGGAACAAGACCGACCTCCAGGTGTTCTTAGGCCTCATCAATTTCTATAATGTATTCTTGCTGCACAAGGCAACTGTCGCTGAACCTTTACATCATCTATTAGATAAAAAAGCAATTTGGGTATGGGGTCACAAAGAACAGCAGGTGTTCCGTAATGTGAAAAAACTACTGACTTCGGATGCCGTACTTATGCAGTACAATGAGACTTTGCCAATAAACATTACATGCGATGCATCACCCTTTGGAGTGGGCGCCATTTTGAGCCATGTGTTGCCTAACGGTAACGAAGCCCCTGTTGCTTACTTCTCAAAGACGCTCTCAAAAACCGAGCGAAATTACAGCCAGATCGATAAAGAAGCCCTGGTGATTGTATCAGCTGTTAAAAGATTTCATGAGTATGTGTACAGCCGGGTTTTCACCATCGTAACTGACCACAAACCATTGCTGGGGATCATCGCTGAGGACAAGCCAACTCCCTACATACTTTCTCCCAGAATGACCCGCTGGTCAGAATTCTTGGCTGCCTACAATTATCGGCTACAATATCATCCCAGTGAAGCCATTCCCCACGCCGACGCGCTGAGCTGTACACCACTCCCTGAAACTATCAATGATCCTGCACCAACGATGACAGCGTTGCAGATCGAGACACTCCACATGCCGCCATTAACTGCCCGTGACATCGCGAGAGAAACAAAACACGACCCCATCTTGGCACGAGTCCTCACATGGTTGGAACGCGGATGGCCATTGGACCAAGTACCAGATGACTTTGCACCATTCAAAAGTCATCAAACAGAGTTGTTCTCGCAGAAGGGCTGTATCATCTGGGGTGATAGAGTCGTTATCCCAGAACGACTCCAACAGACACTGCTAAGAACCTTGCATGATGGCCACCCTGGCATCGTGCGCATGAAGGGCCTCACACGAAGCTACGCGTGGTGGCCAGGCATCGACAGACAAATCGAATCATGGGTTAAAACTTGCAAGAGATGCCAAGAAGTAAGCAACGCTCCACCAAAGGCAACCCCAACCGAATGGGAGATGCCGCGGGGACCCTGGTCCCAGGACTTTCCTGGGCCAACCAAAGGCCAAACATTTTTGATAACCATCGACGCCTACTCGAATTGGCTCGAGATTCACCGAATGAGCAACACAACCACTGACGCGGTCATCAAAAGACTGGAAAGACTTTTTGCAACCCACGGATTACCAGACATTCTGGTATCCGACAACGGGCCCCAATTTACCGCGCTGTCTTTTGAGCAGTACCTGGCTGACCGGGGTATTCAACATGCGCTCACTTCGCCTGTGCACCCTGCTGCCAATGGTAGGGCTGAGCGCATGGTACAATTCATCAAAAAGACTCTCCAAAAGATAGACTACGACAACATCGACGAGAAAATCAACCGAATCCTTTTCCTGCAGCACATCACACCTCACAGCGTCACCAAGAAAACTCCCGCCGAGCTGTTAATGGGACGAAAGCTCCGCTCCCACCTCGATCGGTTACACCCAGCCTACAAACCGGAAAAGCCACTCGGATCCAGCGGCCGATGCCTTACCTTCCAGGTAGGTGATTTAGTATTCGCTAAAAACTTATTGGGCGATCCGCTGTGGGTAGAGGTGACCGTAATCCATGTAACCGGCCCAAGATCATACCTCGTTCAGTGCCCTGACAACAGACTTTGAAAGCGCCACATAGATCAACTACAATCGCAACTACTGTCTCGCAATTCCGAACTCCCTTATGACCAAACTGAGGGGGGGGGAGATACAGAGGAAAGCGAATTACAATTAGAGGGAACCCTTTTCGATGAGACTGATAATGGAACTGAAATGCAGGAACAGGAACCAGGGACCGGAGTGAGTTCACCTCAGGGAGTGGCCAGTGATATTGGTGATAATGGGAACGCGAACTCAGAACCAGAGGCACCCCTACCATTAAACATTGATCTACCTCAACAGAAGTGCAGGCAACCGCCAGGCACTTTGCAAAAATCGAAAAGACTAATAAAACAGCCGTCCTACCTGAAGGACTATGTAACCGCGCCCCGTGGGCAGAAGCTGGGGGAAAGGGGTGTTGTGAATGAATTATACTAATAAAGTTATCTTGAGCTTGAAGTCAAGTGTAGGGTTCTGGCCCTGCACTTCTGATTGGCTGTTAGTGGCAGGA
Source organism: Hydrophis major (assembly GCA_033807585.1). Classification (NCBI taxonomy): domain Eukaryota; kingdom Metazoa; phylum Chordata; class Lepidosauria; order Squamata; family Elapidae; genus Hydrophis; species Hydrophis major. The sequence goes on from CM066330.1 coordinate 65,196,684, forward strand.
TCGGGTTGGTCCGTTCAGCAGCATCTGATTGGCCATTAACAGGCCATTCCCATTGGTTAACAGGAGCTAGCGCTCCAGGTTTGCTATTGGTTGAATAGTTAATAAGTTGCCTATATAAGGAAGGCTATAGCAGCCCTCGAGCTGAGCTGTCACACTATGTAAATAAAGAGTTTGAAGTTCACTGTTTCTACCGGCTCGTCTCCATTATTTGCACCCATGCTCCAGACTTAACACTTCCTGTTGTGGTTCACCGGCAGCCGGTGTAGATGGCAGAGGTATTGGACAGTGAGGATGAAAGGGAACCAGTCAGGGAGTCTGGCAAGGACTTGGATGATGCAGGAATGGTGCCAGGGCCATCTGAGAGTGGGGTGCTGCCTTAGGAAGGAATAAAAGTCAGTCCTCAATGATGAAGAGCTTTACAGGAAGCAAAGCAGTTCAGTAATCTCTGAATCCTTTGTGAAGGTTGGTTTATGACTCTGGTCAGTTTTTTCTAGGTTTTTGGGTTGGTTTATGTTAGCCTTAATTCGACAGCACTGAAAAGCATGCTCTTATCTGGACAAACTGTGTATAATGACTTTTGGCTGGGAACGCAAAGTAATTCCCAGCATCACAATAAAAAAGCTTTTACTTTTAAATTCAGCTTGTGTTTTATTAAGTTTGACAAGCCTGGGTCAGAATACTACCTCAGGAACAATCAGGTAAGAGAGGCCATAGCCCACAATTGCATAATGGGCAGAGAAAGAAATGGAGAAGGGTTCATCTGGTTGTTTCCTGTCTGGTCTACTTGACACTTTGCAACCTTGAGAGTATATGAGTCATTTTGGTGGGGGGGGGGGGAAGCAAAAACCAGGAGCCCCAACCATGTAATACATTTTAAAATGTTAATAATCTAGATGGGCCAGCAAATTTATGTACATTTAAAATAAAAAAAATATGGGATAAAACTGCTGAAGTGAAAAATCTGCCCTAAAAACTAAGCAGTTAAATAGATTTAATTTATACTGATTGCCTAACTGACTCAGTAGGGTTATTCCTGTATTCTTCAAATCCAGCTTCATTGAGATACGTTTAATAATATAAAGGTGAAAAGTATTTTCTCTGTAACCTGTTCCTTTCCATGAATTATAATTGAATGGCCCTAGAATATATCACTCCATCTTCTTTCCAAAAACCAACTTTATGTTCACAACTGTCCTATAGAATTACCCATTGTATTTATAAAAAATGAAAATATAATTGTCAACATTCCGACTGATGAACCCATCCAACCCGTGGTTGAGACGATCCAATCTCTTAATGCAAACACTTTAATTAATATTTCATATTGGCAAAGATGAAGGTAAAACCAGATCTAACTATTTCCCACGCAATCCCATATAAATAAAGTTCAAATTTTCCCTACCGTCTATTAAACCAGGTCATACCTTCCAATGGAGGTCTTTGGTATTGTTGTGAGAAAGTCTTTTTCAGCTCTGGTAAACACCTGCTGAAATGTCCTTGGTTCCTATATATCTTGATAGCTGAAGCTTTCTCCCCTTCCCCTTTAGTTTGTTGGCAAGCTGAGAAATGAAAATAGTTGCAACAGCAAAAATACTGTTTGAAGCTTGACAATAGTCAGTTTGAGAGTCCAACCTACATGCTAGAGAAGAGAAATTAAACTGCTCATGTGCTTTCTTTGTTTAAAGTCAGGGGGGAAAACTCCATAACAATATTTCTTGTAATTGTGCTCTTCATTTTGTTAGCAGTTTCAAATGATGCACAAATACTGGTCAGCAACGTAGAATAATATTTCACTTGGAAAACACATAATTCTGTGTAGCAGTACCACCCACACAATAAGCAAACATGATTTTGCTCCAAAGCATTATGCTGTTGTGGTAATTGTAAAGGAATGCAGATTCTGAATATTTCATTTATATTGTACATGTTTCTCGCACTGAAAAGTGACACTGACAGGCTTTATTACCTTTAACCTTTTCATAGGACAAATATTGATTGTTACATTTTCTTTTAACTCAACAACACATTTCCCATTTTAGAGGTGATCATGGGTTAAATCACTGGTTGAATCTTTTAAGGCCATGATTTGGCAGGCTTTAAAACTCAATTTATTAAAACTTCTAATATGTTTTGCCTTCTGTGCATACCAAAGGAAGCTCATTCCTCCATTTCATTTTTTTTTCTTTTGCTTTCTGTCATGATTGAAACTGCAAAGATCTAGTGCTATCCAGAGGAAATTCACATTAGCATGAACATTATACCGAACTGCTTAGAATGTTAATAACCGGTTCTAGCGAATAGGTGTGAACCTGTAAAACCTCAAACCTGTATTTATGGCACTGTATGGATTAACAGATGAAAGTCTGGAGTGAAATGATTAAAATTGTGCCTCTCAACATCTTGGCATCATTCTTTATTGCTTATACTGTTTCAAATAAGGCTTAATTAGGGATTTCTAAAATGTCTTCAAGTCTGCAGATATGATGAAAACAAGAGCACATAGAACTGGTAAGAAGTCTGCAGATACAAAGAACACTAGATAATTTTAAGAGGGAGGTATTTTGGATTTTGAGGGGGATTTTATAGCTGCTGAACCTTCTTTTTGGTATCCTTTCTAACCATCTGAAAACTACAGGTGAAACTCGAAAAATTAGAATATCGTGCAAAAGTTCATTTATTTCCGTAATGCAACTTAAAAGGTGGAACTAATATATGAGATAGACTCATTACATGCAAAACAAGATAGTTCAAATCTTGATTTGTCATAATTGTGATGATTATGGCTTACAGCTCATGAAAACCCCAAATTCACAATCTCAGAAAATTAGAATATTACATGCAATCAATAAAACAAGGATTGTACATAGAACAATGTCGGACCTCTGAAAAGTATAATCATGCATATGTGCTCAGTGCTTAGTTTGGGCCGCTTTTGCAGCAATTACTACCTCAATGGAGCGTGGCATGGAAGCTATCAGCCTGGGGCACTGCTGAGGTGTTATGGAAGACCAGGATGCTTCAATAGCAGCCTTCAGCTCTTCTGCATTGTTCGGTCTCATGTCTCTCATCTTTCTCTTGGCAATGTCCCATAGATTCTCTATGAGGTTCAGATCAAGTGAGTTTGCTGGCCAATCAAGCACAGTAATCCCACAGTCATTGAACCAGGTTTTGGAGCTTTTGACAGTGTGAGCAGGTGCCAAGTCCTGCTGGAAAATGAAGTCAGCATCCCCATAAAGCTCATCTGTAGAAGGAAGTATGAAGTGCTCCAAAATCTCCTGGTAGATGGCTGTGACAACCCTGGACTTAATGAAGCACAGTGGACCAACACCAGCAGATGACATGGCTCCCCAAATCAACACAGACCGTGGAAACTTCACACTGGACTTCAAGCATCTTGCAGTGTGTGCCTCTCCATTCTTCCTCCAGACTCTGGGTCCTTGGTTTCTAAATGAGATGCAAAAGTTGCTCTTATCAGAAAAGAGGACTTTGGAGCAATAGACCAGTTTTTTGTTTTTTTGTTTTAACCCAGGAAGATGCTTCTGATGTTGTTTATTGTTCAGGAGTGGCTTGACAAGAGGAATATGACATTTGAAGCCCATGTCCAGGATCCGTCTGTGTGTGGTGGCTCTTGATGCACTGACTCCAGCCTCAGTCCACTCCTTGTGAAAGTCCCCAACACTTTTGAATGGCCTTTTCCTGACAATCCTCTCCAGGCTGCAATCATCCCTGCTGCTTGTGCATCTTTTTCTTCCACACTTTTCATTCCACATAACTTTCTATTAATGTGCTTTGATTCAGCACTTTGGGAACACCCAACTTCATTGAGGCTTTCCCTCCTTAAGGAGGGTGTCAGTGATGGTTTTCTGAACTGTCAGGTCAGCCATCTTTCCCATGATTGTGATTCCTACTGAACCAGACCGAGAGACCATTTAAAGGCTCAGGAACCCTTTGCAGGAGTTATGGCTTACTGATTAGAGTGGGACACTTTGAGCCTAGAATATTGAACCTTTTCACAATATTCTAATTTTCTGAGATTGTGGATTTGGGGTTTTCATGAGCTATAAGCCATAATCATCTCAATTATGACAACTCACAGCTTGAACTATCTTGCTTTACATGTAATGAGTCTATCTCATATATTAGGTTCACCTTTTAAATTGCATTACGGAAATAAATAAACTTTTGCACGATATTCTAATTTTTCAAGTTTCACCTGTAGTTAGACTGTTGTTTCTATTTTAAAGAGGAAAAGAAACAAAAACTGTTCTGTCCTTAATTAACATACTCGAGATCCCCGCGCTTTGATTGGCCAAAGCGCGGGGCTCTCCGATTGGTCAGGCGAGCCGCGCCGATTGGCTCGCTAGGAATCTCCCGCGATTGGTCCATTCGGATCGCGGGAGATTCAAAGCGGTGCCATTGGCCGCGGCCGCCGCGGCGAAAGGAATAAAAGCCGCGGGCTTTTTTCCTTTCACCAGTTCGGTTCCACCTTGCTAATAAAGAGCTTTGCACTAAAGTCACCGACTCCTGGCATCATTTCGTGGACACAACACTGGCGACGAGGATGGGATCCAGACCCTGAACTGAACCACGTGTCCAACGGAAGCCAGACGAACCACCGAGATGGCAAAGATCGCACCACCCGCACCCTTCAACCCCGCCACCAAGGACTGGGAATCGTTCTCCGACCGATTCTGCATGTACCTCGAGTGCAACGGCCTGAAGGATGCCACCGGCCCAATGAAACGCGCCATCTTCCTGACCCACTGCGGGACCGAGGTCTTCCAGATGGCCAAGGCGCTCGCCAAACCCGCCGATGCGACCGCGATGGACTGGGACGTCCTCGAACCCATACTTCGGCGGCACTACGCTCCAGAGGTACCCATCCTGATCCGGCGCAACGAGTTCTACCGGCGGGACCAGAGTTCGGGTGAGAGCTTCAGTGACTTCATCGCCGAGCTACGGCCTTTAGGGGGGCTCTGCGAATTCGATAACCTAAACGATGCCCTGCGAGACCGAATCGTGCTCGGTTTGTGGGACCCCGTCCTCTAGAGCTGGCTGATGGCCAAGGGCAACATCAGCCTAGCAGACACCCTCACCGCAGCTGCCGCCGCCGAAGCAACCCGAACTTCCGCCGACCGCATGCGCAGACCGAACACTGGGGACCGCAGTGGAAACAACAACCCGGCGAGGTCGACCGAGCCCAAACCCGAGACGACCACCCACCAGGGCGATTTCCACTCGGCATCGGGCACTTCCGATGACGAGGAGGACATCCATCGACTCCAGACAGGCCGCGACCCACGAAACCGGCGAGGTCGTAAGTCGAGGACCAACTGTGCCGGTTGCGGCGGCGGCCACCCCAGGTCGGAATGCCGGTTTTTCGAATCGATCTGCCGGCATTGCGACAAGAAGGGACACATCGCCCATGTCTGCCGCCTGAAGAAAAATCGCAGCCCGGCACGATGGGACCAGAATGACCGGAGGAGAGAAAGCACACCACCCCGGACCAGAGATCGCCCCTCAGACAGCCGATGGGACCGGAACGGGCGATCCTCGCGAGGCGGCGACAACCGGCGGAGAGAGGAGACCCACCAGACGGTCACCATCGGCCACGCCATCACCAACGACGCCCGGAAGGTCCACGTGGAGGTAGGCATCGAGGGCCAGCCATGCAAAATGGAGGTGGACTCCGGGTCCTACCTCTCCATGATTGCATGGCATGAAATAAAGCGCTTGGTGCCTACCCTCCATAGGAGGAACATAGACAGCCAGAGACTCATTGTAAAGGACTACCAGGGAAACCGCATCCCGATAGTCGGAACCAAACACTTCAACATCACGTATAAGGGGCGCACCGAATGACTTCCCCTAACAATCGTCGACCGCGACTGCTCAAGCCTACTGGGACTGCAATGGTTCGCCCCGCTCGACATCGCACTCACGGGAGTCGACCACGTCACCGACGACAGCTGGGAGCAGCAACTGGCCCGGGAGTTCCAAGAGGTCTTCGACGGAAACCTAGGCAAGTACCGAGGGCCCCTTATATCTTTTGACCTAGACCCTAACGTCTCCCCAAAACGCCTGAAACCAAGACGGGTGCCATTCGCACTGAAACCCAAGATAGACGAGCAAATTGACAAGCTCATCAAACAAGGGGTTCTGCAGCCCATAGACCACGCCCGGTGGGAGACCCCCATAGTCACCCCGATCAAGCCCGATGGGTCGGTGAGGATCTGTGGGGACTATAAGGCCACCCTAAATGGCGCGCTGCAACAAAGCGCCTACCCTGTCCCAGTAGTGCAACACCTACTGCACTCACTGGGAGGGGGCAAGGTTTTCGCCAAGCTCGACCTCACCCAGGCAAACCAACAGTTGCCGGTCGACGAGCAAACGGCAGAAGCACAGACCATAGTCACCCACCGGGGGGCATTCAAATGCAACCGACTCCAATTCGGAGTCAGCGTGGCACCGGGCATATTCCAAAGCCTAATGGAGAGACTATTGCAAGGTATCAAGGGGGTGGTACCTTACTTCGACGACGTCCTAGTGTCGGCAGCCAACCAAGCCGAACTAGAGGGTCGCCTAAGGGAGGTCCTAACCAAATTTAAAGAGACCGGACTAAAAGTCAAGAGGGAGAAATGCCAGCTATGCATGGAACGAGTAGAATTCCTGGGCTACCTCCTAGACCGTCACGGCATTCACCCCACAAACCAAAAAATCAAGGCCATCAAAGAAGCCCCCACACCCAAGTCAAAGACTGAACTACAGGCGTTCTTGGGGTTACTGAACTTTTGCAATGTTTTCCTACCCCAAAAGGCGACGGCGGCAGAGCCCTTGCATAGGCTCCTGGACAAGGCGGCGACCTGGACTTGGGGGAAACGCAAGCAAGCCGCCTTCCAAAGAACGAAGGACCTCCTCACCTCCGACGCCATCCTTATACAATTCAACGAGAGCCTACCTCTGGCCGTCACATGTGACGCATCACCCTTCGGTGTCGGCGCTGTCCTCAGCCATACCCTTCCCGACAGAAAAGAAGCGCCCATCGCATTCTTTTCAAGGACCCTCACCAAACCGGAGCGGAACTATAGCCAACTGGACAAAGAGGCTCTGGCTATAGTTGCCGCCGTAAAACGATTCCACGAATACCTCTACGGCCGGACTTTCACCATCATAACGGATCACAAGCCACTGCTGGGAATCCTTGCAGGAAACCGGGCCACCCCGAACATTCTGTCTCCCCAAATGACAAGGTGGTCCGAGTTCCTGGCAGCCTACAACTACGAACTCATACACAGACCGGGTAAGACGATCTCCCATGCAGACGCCTTAAGCCGCTCGCCGCTACCGGAACCCGACACCGACCCAGCACCCACGACGACCACCCTCAGCATAGAGACTCTACCCAACCTGCCCATAACCGCGTCAGACATTGCCCGAGAGACTAATAAAGACAAACATCTGGCGCGGGTGTTGCATTGGGTGGAGAAAGGGTGGCCGGAAAGGGACAACGACGAGTCCGTCAAAACGTTCCGAAACTGCCAAACGGAACTCTCTTTGTTAAAAGGGTGCATACTATGGGGGGATAGGGTGGTCATTCCGGAAAAGCTACAGGGGAAGGTTTTGGAACTGCTACACGAGGGGCACCCTGGCATCGTTAGGACTAAAACCCTGGCCAGAAGTTACGCTTGGTGGCCAGGGATGGACAAACAAATAGAGGCCTGGGTAGCTAGGTGCCAACGATGCCAGGAAACTAGGCCAAGCCCACCCACAGCACCCGTCCTAGAGTGGGAAACCCCAAGGGGACCTTGGTCTAGGATCCATATAGACTTCGCCGGGCCCACAAAAGGACACACCTTCCTCATAACAGTTGACGCTTACTCCAACTGGCTGGAGGTTCGCGGACACAACAAAAACTATCCTAGAAGCCTTAAACTAAATGTAATACAGTTAAAATTCACTCCAAACTTAAGGGGCAAAGAAAGAACACAGAAAATTTAGCCCCTCTTTGGGTATCATATAGCCTCAGTCATTCATTTTCCAAATCAGAGTGACAATCACTGGGTCCACACTTGTCCTTTTTTGAGCATATCTATGATCTTCCCAAATCTATCTTTCTTTCCTTCCTTCTGTCCTTTCTCCCTCCCTCCCTTCTTCTTTATCCTTCGTTCCTCCTTCTCATCACCTCCCTCTATTGATGTTTGTCCCCTTGTTAAATCTGAGCAAAACTCATTTTCAAATATCTCTGTACAATGTAGGTGTTAATGGCTGAAGAGATTGATCATTGGAACCAAGGTGTGCACTTGCAATCTTGTTCCTTCTCTGCTTCTAGTTCTCATTTAGGCAGGCCAAGTGTTTAATTGGATTATTGTTAATGTTACAAACATTTCAATAAAACTTTTCAGATATGGCTTTCCAAGGTATTTTCAATCAATTGAAAAAAGAAAAGGAAGAATGAAGGAGGAGAGGGAGGAATGATATCATACTGATGTGCTTGGGGATAAAATACATTTGTAAAAATTGACACAATTTAAAACTAAAAGAAAACAGCAGTGCACACTCCAAATACTGTACACTCCAAATGCAAACATAGATCTGGGGCAGGTTGAGCAGTGGCATCTAGACTTTTTTTTCCCTTTTTGACCTTTTTCAAACATAATTTATCTCTTTTTTCATTCATGATAATTCATAGAAGCATTCAGTGATTGCCATTATGCATAATTTTTCAAATTATTAAACCCCAGCTACACCCAAACCATGAATCTCTGTATCTCAATACTTATTTGTATGGACATATTTGGATAGAACTGGGCTAATGTTTATTACAGCAACATTTCTTTCCTAGCAATCATACTATGCAATAGGATAAAAATAATAATTTTACATTAATTAATCCAAGTCTCAGAATATTCCTCAAATGTTTGGATTAACAGAATTACAGAAAAACAGAGTTGGAAGAGACTTTTAAAGGTCTTCTAGTCCAATCCTCTGCTCCAGCAGGAAAAATGGTCTCTCAGAAAGATGGTTGTCTAATCTGTTCCACTAATGGATTTTAGAATAAATCTGTTATTTATCAGAAGTTGTATATTCTTGAATTACCTTAATAGGCTGCTTCAGTTTTCATGCTAGTTCAGTCCTAAAATGAGTTAAGAATTGCAAGTCAAATATTTAAAATCCTGAAGAGGGTCAAATTCATTGCTTGCTGAAATTATTTTTATTGCGTACGTCAGACAGAGAATAGATATGTTTAATTTGTGTCATTATGCCCTTTGTGGTCTTGTCTTGGCAAAATCAAATTGCTATTACTTTCATTTAAAGATAAAATTGTTTGATTGCAATTCAGTTAAGATCTTTAGTGAACTTTAGACTGTATTTTTCACAATCACAACTGTTTGTTCAGATAAGGTGTTGTATATGTGCATGTATAATATGTTAATATGGCAAAACCCAATGAGATTGATGGCTATAGTATCAAAGTATTATGATATCTGGTGATATTGGCCATGTTATTAAGAATAAATTTGATATCCACCCTGGAATTATTTCCAGACTCAAGCATCCCATCATTATCCCCAGACCATAAGTTGATTTATTATTAGACTAGAAATAAATAAATTCCATGATCAGCTTCTGTTATTTCCAGTAAGATGAAATCAAAACAAGACACTGAGTAGTCTCGTGAAATAATAATAATAATAATAATAATAATAATAATAATAATAATAATAATAATAATAATAATAATAATAATAATAATCTGGTGCTTCATTCTATGAAGTTTTTTTAGGATTCCAGATAGAAACAATAAATGAATTATTAATTCTACAGCTGTGTTCAGGTCAGATCAAGACACTGAGAAAAACAGGTTACTGAAACTGATCTAATTTTATAAAATTGCAGAAATAACTCTACTCATTCCCTACTGAAGTATAATTAAATAAATACAAGTATCGATTTTTGTCAACATCCAAGTCAAGGAATAGCTTGCTGTAATTAGTAAAATTACATAATTATCTGTTTCCATTTTGTAATTGCATTACAAAAAACATTCCCTCTTTTATATTTTTTATCTTTCATATTCTTTCATGCATAAAACAGTGTCAAATTTTGCTCTGAAAGATAATTGGTAGAATTATAATTATGTTTTTTTTTAGAATTTAATTCCTACCAGCACATGTTTCTTGAAAATCTATGCTGTCTTAATATGAAAAATGTATCTTTGAATTAAATTGTTAGGAAAGCATAGACTTCCTTTTTATAAATATAAAATTCTTCTTCAGCCCCCAAAACTGAAGCAACAGGATTCAAATCATGTTATATTTAAGTGTGGTATTTAATATTAATCATTAGTGTTTAAGCATTATTGGATGCTATCTAACAAAATGAAATTCAATGGTGACAGAAGTAAGGTTCTACATTTAGGCAAGAAAAATCAAATGCACAGGTATAGCATAGGTGATATATGACTCAATAGTAGTATCTGGGAGAGAGATATTAAAGTCCTAGTGGACAATACAGTACTTAAATATGAACCAACAGTGTGCTGCAGCTGCCAAAAAAGCCAACACAGTTCTAGGCTACCTTAACAGAGGGATAGAATCAAGATCACATGAATTGTTAATACCACTTTATAATTCCTTGGTAAAGCCGCACTTGGAATAATGCATCCAGTTTTGGTTGCTATGATGTAAAAATGATGTTGAGACTCTACAAAGAGTGCAGAGAAGATAAATAAAGATGATTAGGGGACTGGACACTAAAACATATAAAGAATGGATGCTAGAATAAGTTATGTCTAGTTCATGGGTGTCAAACTAGATTTCATTGACGACCGCATCATGGTTGTGTTTGACCTCAGGGGACTGGGTAACCAGGATGGGCATGGCCATCACTCATTTCAGGGGCACCTGTGTTGGCCCAACACTCTGCCAGTGAAAATGTAACTTGGGATGGTCACGCATGACCCTCCTGATCTCTGTTTTCACTGGCAGAGGGTTGCAGAAGGCTGCTGCATCCAAAAACAGAGCTCGTGAGAGCTGCACATGGCCCGCTAGAGCTCCATTTTAACTGGCAGCCACGTGCAGGTCCTTCGCTGTTTCCTGGGCAGCCCTGTGGGCCAGATCTAAGCACCCACCAGGCCTAGAGTTTGACATCCCTGGTCTAGTTTAATGAAAAGGACTAGGGATGATATGATAACAGTGTTCCAATATCATAAGGGTTACCACAATGAAGAGGGAGTCAAGCTATTCTCCAAAGCACTCTGAAGGCAGGACAAGAATCAATGGGTAGAGGTTAATCAAGGAGAGAAGCAACCTAGAACTAAGGAAAAAATTTCCTGACAGAATAATTATCAAGTGGAACAATTTGCCTTCAGAGGTTGTGAATTCTCCAACACTGGACAATTTTAAGATATTGGACAACCATTTGTCTGAAATGGTATAGGGTTTCCTACCTGAACAGGGAGTTGGATTAAAGATCTCCAAGGTCCCTTCCAAATCTGTCATTCTATTCTATTCTGTTCTGTCCTGTTCTATCCTAGTCTAGAATGAATTGACATTATGTAGAATTAAGCTCATATTGATTGTTAGCATCTACCTACACGGGCCTTCTTTAGGATGATCTATTCTCAATCAAGCCCTTCACTTTTCACTGCCATAATTGAATTTATCCACCTTGTTACTGGTCATTCTTTTCTTGCTCCTTTCACCTTTCCCAACGCTTTGAGATTTCTCAAAGACTAATTTGCATAATGTGTTGAATAAGTAATACATTGAGTCTGGTCATTTGAGCCTTGTTTGAGAAAATTAAACTGGTTTGTTAACCATTTGTTTGTTTTCTTGTTTATCCTCGATTTTTTTCCAGCCCCAAAGTCCAATAAAATTAGATAAAACATTTTTAACTTGTTTTCACATCCATAGAGTGTTATAGTGAAATATTTCTGACCTTTTTTGGTGTAGACATATCAGCAGGTGAATATCTTTCCCAAGGACTTATTTGCTACTCTACCAAGCCTGTGGAATATTTTTTTCACTGCTGTTTGCTTTTACAATTGAAAAATTCTTCTAAAAGACAGAAGCTATCCTTCACTTTAACATTTTTACTGTCAGTTATTAGGCTGTTGTCATTTGTTTGGTCTTCTTTATATTTAATCTTATCCCAATTTTCTTTTTACTATGCAACTTGACTTTCATTAACAGAGTTAGCAGATTATTTGAATTTTAGCTATCAGATGAATATCATCAGTATAGCACAGTTTAATAATATTTCTTCCCCCAGCTCTAAAACAATGAAATGTATATTTTTTGCTAAGAATAGAATAGAATAGAATAGAATAGAATTCTTTATTGGCCAAGTGTGATTGGATACACAAGGAATTTGTCTTGGTGCAATTGCTCTCAGTATACATAAAAGAAAAGATATATTCATCAAGAATTATAAGGTACTTAATAATAGTCATAGGGCAATCAAATTATACTAGGAAAAAGTCAATATAGATCGTAAGGATATAAGTGACAAAGTTACAGTCATACAGTCACAAATGGGAGGGGATGGATGATAAGGGGTGATGAGAAGGTTAATAGTAATAGTAGTGCAGACTTTGTAAATAATTGAAACAGTGTTGAGGGAATTATTTGTTTAGCTGAGTGATGGCATTTTGGAAAAAAACTGTTCTTGTGTCTAGTTGTTCTGGTGTGTAGTGCTCTATAGTGTCGTTTTGAGGGAAGGAGTTGAAATAGTTTATGTCCGGGATGCGAGGGGTCTGTGAATATTTTCACAGCCCTCTTTTTGACTCGTGCAGTATACAGGTCCTTGATGCAAAGGAGGTTGGTGGTAATTTTTTTTTTTCTGCAGTCTTAATTATACTCTGAAGTCTGTGTCTGTCTTGTTGGGCTGCAAACCAGACAGTTATAGAGGTACAGATGCCAGACTCAATAATTCCTCTATAGAATTGTATCTGCTACATGCTGCGCTCCATGGTGCTTCCTCCAACTTTATACATTATAGTTCATTGTTACAAATTCACTCACATATGAGGAAAGAAGCATTTAAAATATGTGCAGTAGATTTATTGCATCGCATGTGGGAATGTATTTTGAAGAACTACTGCAGCCATTAAACAGAAAAGATCATCTTATGAAGATGGTCGACAATCAAAACTGAACATAACAAGTCTCCCTAAGCTATAGTCCAGAAGCTATTGTAGCTGAATTTAATATAGTTAAACTAGCAGTCTTCAATTTTAACTGGCTTGCAATTTCAAGAGTAGATGGTTATGGCTTTAGAAATGGCTTAATGGGGTACACAAAATTCGTGTTTCAATAATGAGCCTCTACAATTCATTAGAGGAAAAATAATTGCTTTGCAGCAAAACTGATGATCAGATAGCATAGCTCTATTCTTAGTTTAGAGAAGTTCATTCCCAGAAAGATTAGTTTGATTTTCTTCACATTCATTACTCTCCAGGATTTATTTTCAATGCATGTAAATGTGTCACAATATAACTTTCATTAAAATGCTTAGATGCCTTTTGAAGAATTAGTAAATATTTCAACTACATACTTGGCCCCTCTTTATGTAGCCTGCCAATGGCATTTACTAGTAATGAGCCTATCTACATTCATGAAATACAAAGATGTTATGTGGGAAGCTATAAGTTCCCTATAATACATTTAAATACATTTAGTTTAAAATTGTATGAAACTTTCCTGGGAATAAGCTGTTTTGAACTGAGTGGCTTTTTCTTTTGAATTAAGACTTGCATGGCAACGATCTGATAATCAGTGCATTGAATGAGTGACCCCTTAGTTATGAAGCCTAGATATAATACATATTAAAAGAAAGTGCAGTCATCCTTAAAGATGAGGAAAAACATGATGTATTTGTTGATTGTATCAACTTGAATCCCACCTCAATTACAAAGGCAACTTTAGAAGAATGTTTTTGGAACACATCATGCTCCTTCTTACAAATACTCTTGCATTCAATGGGTGTACTTTCATTTACTTTGATAGCTTTTGAAGTTGACAGCTTGTTTAGTTTATTTTAAAGTGTTTTTCATTTCATGTTTTAAGTTAATTATAAACCAGATAAAACAAATGACAATGGTGAAGACTTTTAAAGACACAAAGTTCTCAGGTTTATCTGACAAGGTAGACATGGTGTCAAAAATGGTTTACGAATCACAAGCCAAAACAATGATTGAGTAAATGATATTTCACACACACACACACACACACACACATACACACACACTGTGCAATGATTAATTATGGCCCATCAAGCTACTAGTGATTTCGAGTAGCCATGTAGATAAATTTTCTCCATGATGATCTATTCTCAATGTTGTGCCTCAGGTCTTCCAAGTGCACAGTCATCAGTGTAGCTGAGTCCAACCACTATTCTTTCAATCATCTTTTTTTTCTCTTAGTAGAGTAGATAGAAATAAATCTTCTTTGATGCTGATACAGCAAAGAACACCATGACTTTGCCTCACTTCTGAGCTGAGAACAATGATGTACACATTGTGGAGACATAACATCAAATCAAAGATCTTTCCAGTACAATTTTGTTTTGTTTGTTGTGAGGTGAAAGTTATAAAAGGAATTTGTAAATATTGTAAATATTGTAAATGATATAAAATCTAGTGGTTAATCCTTCCTGTTTTCTAGGGGAGATGTTTGATTTTTAATTATCATGTATCATTGAGGATAGCAAAAACATTGGAACAGCAGAGTATAGATTTTCTTGGATTTTAAAAAAGGCAAAAAGTGCATTCCAAATTAACAGATTCTGGATTCAGAATACCCTAAAGGTAACGATTGTTGCACTTTTGTATTTTTTACAGCAGGTTCTTCAAAATGTTGATCACTTCAGAAAGTATAAATAAATTTAGAACCAGTTTTCATTTTCTTTCCATCCTAAAAAAAACTATAATGAATATTACCAAAGGGTGGGATTTCTCAGTCTAGCCATCTGATTTGTTTATCTGTCAGCATGTTCAGTCTCCAAAATTGAACATTAACAGAGCCAAATTAATTATGCAGGGAAAAGTGGACAAAAAGAAAAGATGGATTTCAGAAGTGGACTCTGGGACTTGAAGGAAAATACAGTCTACCAATTCCCAATGCAACCCTGTTGGTGATTTTTCCTTCTTTGTCCATTCTTTCTTCCCTTCTGGTCATGTGATCCAAAGCAGAGCATATGAAGTCCACATCATGCTACCCAAATATACGTTCATGCTGTTAAAAAGTTTGAAAACCATTTAAGAATCTATATTGTGCACGGATTCCGTGCCTTGTTATAACAGACTAAATATTTTCTTGTGACTCTCCCTTTATATCTTAGGGCTGCTGTCATACAAACTTTCTCTCAGTGTTCTGGGGAATATATTCTCATTTTAGTATTCCAAAGGAATAAGTGCATAAATTCTACTAATACAAAATGAAATGTATCCATTAATTTTTCCCAAACACACTGAGAGGAACAAATTAATTCCTCAGCCTTAATTTAGCTTTGTCTCCCCCGATTCAATATTCATTCTGCTGAGATATCTGTTAGAAGATCACAGTGTCCTTCATCAAGCTTAGAATGTGTAGTCAGAATGGGGGCAAAGAAGATAATCTTTATTGCAAGATAAATTTTGAATTATGGAAAAAAATATAGTTAGGTGGCTTATTCAGCAACCTGCAGGGGTTCATGTTGTTAAAAACAATTCTTTGAGAAAGAATTTTTAGGATATTCTACTCAGGTGAATGTTTCAGTAAAATGTTACTGGTACATTTTAGCTATATTATAACAACTTCTCCCACAGTTTAGGACAAATGTGTATTTGCTTTAGATAGAGCTGCTTAAAGACTTCATGGAAGTTAATGTAGTGGCTTGGGTAGTAATGAATGCTTCAAGATCTGCCTGTTGATTCTTATATTCCAGGAAGTATATTGCCAGTCAGCTTCTGGGTACAATTTAATTTAGTACATTTCATCCCCCCCCCACCACCACCACATGGCTCATAGCCTAGCAAGCCATTTGCTCCAAAGTAATCTGCCTGTCTGGTAAAATCTGGAACAGAGGCTTTGCTATGGTGCCATTTCCAAGAAAACTTCATCTACAAGGATCTAGTATCAAGTTCTTCTCAGTGGTGGCACCTCTCATATTGATTAGCTTGTCTTGTTACATAAAAATTAATTATTTCCCCAAGGAAAAATAACTTTCCCCAAAAGCATTTAGGGAATAATTAGATATTGATATCTACTCATATTAATCAGGATTATAATAACACATACTGTTAAGTAATGTTTTTTTTAAATTCATTCTGCCTTGAACGATTGGGAATAGAGTAGCGCAGAAATTTTAATAAATACTTTAAAAAGACATTTCATCACGTTGTAATTATTAAATAAAAGCAGGGATAGAAAAGGGAAGTTGATCCAATTGTTCACAATCTAAAGTCTTTCCCATTGCCTATAAGTTTTTTTTTTTTTAAATCAGTGCTGCATGTAGCCCCACAAAAATTTAGTAAATCTCCCAAAATCTCTCAAAAATTTCCACAGATCTGCCTATTTTTTTGTATTAATATGTGGAATTAAACTGATTCCATTTTTACCTAATTATATCCTACTGAAAGAGTCACACTAGCCAGCCATGAACTGAAGGGGGAAAATATTTATCTATAACTTTTATCAGGTAGCTGGTATGATGAAGCTTAGGTTCCAATAAGTGTCTAGGACAGGAGATATGATTTTCCAGAATTTTGATGAATTGGAATGTCCATCTTGTTTTTGACCAAACAGTAGAACCTCTGGTCATGACCATAATTCATTCCATAACTTAAGCAATTTCTTTGTCTTCTAATGTTTCATCTTCAGGAATTTCTGGGTCAGGTATCATGTTTAATTACCACCCCAGCATGTGTTTGCGACCAGATTCAAAACTTTTGTAAATTTTTTGGTTGGAACCTGATTTGGCGGTGGTCAGAAGCATTTGTGACCAGAGGTTCTACTGTATTTGTCAAGGTTGATGGAAATGGGAGGTTAAGCAAGAACTAGAAGGCCTTACTTCAGCTACTCCCACTCTAGGTCCACCCCAGTACTATTCTCCTCATCCCACATGCTGATGTCCAAAATAACCCCTTTTTCTGCTTTCAGCTTCAGGAACAAGATTGTTCTCTGAAGTAGCAGAAGGGAGATAGCAGCTTCCCAAAAAACAAAGAAAGCTTAGCCATTTTTGTGACCAGTCTGAATAATATTGTTGCAACTGATGATCATTTTATAATGTGTTTCCCCCCAAATAAAATATTTTTCCTATTTTTTCTGTTCTATATTTTCTCTGTTATCCAAGACTGTACATTTCAAATTTCTGTAACTAATAGTTCTTTTATGCCTTAAGGTATTTCTTTTATCCATTGTATACAAGAGGATGTTGTACAAAAATAGGACTAAAATAATATATATTTGGATGTAACTATGCTTTTCCATTGTGTTTCAAATGGGCCTTAAATCATAAGTTGAGAAGATTGTGAACAAAAGTATATGTATCTGTAAAATAATCTATATAGATGTTCCTTTCAGGCAATTTTTCCTTTCACACGAGCTTCTATTCACTTAAGTCTCTGGAAAAATATGCTGCATATTCAGAACCTATGCCCAGTTTCAGACAAATCTCTTAAACTGATTAAAGCAAATAGAAATACAGTAAAATAGTTTTAAAATATTTTTTTCATATTTCAAGATTTTTCAAGGATGACATTTCAATCAATTTACTGTGACTTTGAGGATATCAGAGAAGGTATATATACAACATGCAAAACAGCCTAACAAGGAGACCACTGGAGTGAATAAGAGATAGATTTTGCCAGAATTTAATCTTTCATGCTGTTTTAGAAAGAATGACCTTTCCTGGTAGCTTGAAACCCAACACTTATTCTTGGATTATCCATGACCATCTGAACCCTGCAGCATCTGAAGGGACCATCCGGACCTTGAAGGAAATTGAGAATTATCAAAGGGTATTGTTCCACTTGCCTTTAAGATGTCATCAGATATTTTCACCCAAACTTTTAAAAATATCTTTCATTTTGAATAATTGTTATCTTGTATAGAGTTCTTGAGAAGAACATATAAAAAGTTGTGGCTTCTGTTTTGTCTATTTTATATTCCAAGTTAATTTTTGGCCTTTTTTAAGGGGGGGAAAGCCATTATTTTCCATTATCTTTCTACCAAGAAACAGATGGAGAAATAGAATTTTGTTTCATGACCAGAGCCTCTGAAACTGATACCCTTTAAATAAGATTGTTGTGACAATTATTATAAAGTGGCTCAAATTCTTTTAAGAAGAACGTAGTCAGAAAGTGATATTAAGATATTTTGTTTCTGCCTCATGGCAGTTGGTCCCCTGTTTTAATTTATCTGATCTTTTTAAATACATATACATATACATATACATATACATATACATATACATATACATATACATATACATATACATATACATATACATATACATATACATATACATATACATATACATATACATACATACATACATACATACATACATACATATATATATATATATATATATATATATATATATATATATATGTGGATCTTTGGTTATTCGGGTTTTCTCCCGCGTAAGATTGGAAGTATCTAGGCAATGTTTCGATGAAGTCTCATTCATCATCTTCAGGCTTGGTCTTCAGCTTTGTGCTTCTCAGAGTGATGTGAGCTTGCAGTTGCTTCTTCCTTTTAACTGCTAGTGGGGGTGTGACTTGATTGGGTGGGGGCTTGACTGTGTTCTGATTGGGTGGGGGTGTGTTCTGATTGGTTGGGGGTTTGGCTGTGTTCTGATTGGTTGGGGGGTTGGCTGTGTTCTGATTGGCTGGAGGCGTGTTCTGTTCAGGTGGGGGCTTGATTGTGCTCAGGTTAGTCTTAGTTGCTGGAGGGTTTGAGCTGGTGAGCTGTGATCTTGCTGTTTGGCTTCGAGTTCGTGGTCGTGCTGCATCTTCATGGTGGAGGTCAATTCGCTTCATGTGTGGCTCAGAGGGGTTTGAGGTGGGTAGTGATGCAGCTGCAGTGCGGCTTCTGGTCCGTGGTTGTGTTTCATCTTCTGTGTGGGTGTGAGTCTGCTTTCTACGTGGAAGTGTGGTGGTGACATCTTGTGTGGCTCTCAGGGGTGTGGGTCTGGTGTCATTCTTCATGTTAGGTACACGTCTGTTCATGAGGGCGGGTTTCCAAATGGCTGGTAGGCAGGAGGCATCATCTCGTTTATTCATGCTGTGTAGGCGTTTTTCTATCTCTATGGCTTCTCTGATGATTCTGCTGCTGAAGTGTTCGGTTTTGGTGATAGTTCTGGTATTTTTAAAGTCAATCTCATGTCCTGTGGCTTTGAGGTATTGGACCAGAGAAGAGGTCAGTTCTTCCTTTTTGATTGAGTTCTTATGTTCTTCAATGCGTGCACCTATTCTTCTGTTAGTCTGCCCAATGTATGTGATGGGGCAGGCAGTGCAAGGGATTTCGTATACTCCTTGATTTTCTATCTCGATTCTGTCCTTAGGGTTTCGTAGGATGGTGGATATCTTTCTGTTTGTGCAGAATGCTGTCTTAATGTTGTGTTTTTGGAGGATCTTGCTGATTTTGTCCGTAGTGCCTTTTATATATGGGAGGAGGGCTTTGCCATTCTCTTGTTCTTTGTCTTGGATTTTGGCTGGGGTTTCTTTTTGGATTAGGTGTGTGATCTTCTTTCTTTGGAATCCATTGGCTGTCAGCACGCCAGTGAGAGTGTGTAGTTCGGTCTCTAGGTATTGTTCATCGGCTAAGCATTTTGTTCTGGAGATGAGTGTCTCGGCTACGGAATTGATCTGTGCTGGGTGGTGGTGTGAGAGTGCATGTAGATAGCGGTTTGTATGTGTTTTCTTCTGGTAGATAGTGTGTCCTAGGGAGCCATTGGATTTTTTTGTATACCAAGACATCTAGGAAGGGAAGTTGGCTGTTAGCTTCTGTTTCCATGGTGAATTGTATTTTGGGGTGTAGGCTGTTGAGGTGTGTGAGGAAGTTGTTTAGTTTTTCTTTCCCGTGTGGCCAGATTATGAAGGTGTCATGTACGTATCTGAGCCAGAGTTTGGGTTTGTGATCATATTTTTCTAGAGCTTGTGTTTCAAAGTGTTCCATGTAGAGGTTAGCGATGACAGGTGAGAGGGGTGATCCCATGGGTGCTCCTTCTATTTGTTTGTATTTTTGTCCATTGTAGGTGAAGTATGTATTGGATAGGCAGTGGTTGGTCAGATCTAGGAGCTGACTATTGGTCTAAGTGGGGTTCCGTCTTTGTGTATCTTGGGGAGACCATAAAGTTTAGGGCATCTGGATGATTTCTCTCTGGGTATGATTCTTTGCTGGATTTCTTCACTGATGGGGGAGGCTTTTATTTTGGATCTGGTGGTTTTTTCTAGGTAGGTGGTGGGGTCTGTCTTTAGGGGTTTGTATGTGGGGTCTTGGAGTAGGTTGGTTAACTTGGATTGGTAGTCAGATGTGTTCATAACCACTGTCGCGTTGCCCTTGTCTGCTGGTAGGATTATTATGCTGGTGTCTTCTTTCAGGTTAAGTAGTGCAGTTTGTTCTTCTTTGGATAAGTTGCTTTTGGGTGGTTTGCTAGTGCAGAGGATGTTGGTGAACACCACTTAGACCAATAGTCAGCTCCATAGGCTCACCTCTACAAAACCTAGCCAAATTTCTCACCAAACAACTACAGCCCAATGTAGAATACATCAACTCACACGTAAAAAACTCATTCCAGTTCATCGAGATCATAAAGAAACAAAACTTACAACCCAGTGACCTACTAGTGAGCTTCGATGTCATATCCCTCTTCACCCAAGTGCCAATAAAAGAAGCCTTGACAGCCATCCAAAACAAATACAACCCCCCCAAGCACATCCTAGATCTGACCAACCACTGCCTATCCAATACATATTTCACCTACCAGCCATTTGGAAACCTGCCCTCATGAACAGACGAGTACCTAACATGAAGAATGACACTAGACCCACACCCGAGAGCCACAGCTCACCAGCTCAAATCCTCCAGCAACTAAGACTAACCTGAGCACAACCAAGCCCCCACCTGAACAGAACACGCCTCCAGCCAATCAGAACACAGCCAACCCCCCAACCAATCAGAACACAGCCAAACCCCCAACCAATGAGAATACACCCCCACTCAATCAGAACACAGCCAAGCCCCCACCCAATCAAGTCACACCCCCACTAGCAGTTAAAAGGAAGAAGCAGCTGCAAGCTCACATCACTCTGAGAAGCACAGAGCTGAAGACCAAGCCTGAAGATGATGAATGAGAGTTCATCGAAACGTTGCCTAGATACTTCCAATCTTACGCAGGAGAAAACCCAAATAACCAAAGATCCATATGTATGTATGTATGTATGTATGTATGTATGTATGTATGTATGTATGTGTATATATGTATATATGTATATATATATATATATATATATATATATATATATATATATGTATATATATATATATATATATGTATATATGTATATGTATGTATATATATATATATATATATATATATATATATATATATATATATATGTACATGTTTTCTTAAGTTTTCGCGGGTACTTACATGTATTGCATTCAGCTTTGTTCGGGTATTTTCCCATGTCATTTTAGTTGTGCTTTTAAAGTTGTAGCAACGTTTCAGCAGAATTCTGCCTGGATGAACACAAAATCCAGCACCCGCCTGGATGAACACAAAAATGCAGTCAAAAAACTGGAACACACTTCCTCACTAGTCCATCACATGGAAGCCACAGGTCATAGCATCAACTTCAATGGCACCAAAACCCTCGCCACTATAGAAAACCCTAGCCACAGAATCATCAGAAAAGCCATAAAGATTGAAAAAAGACCAGAAAGCATGAACAGAAGAGATGATTCCACCAGGCTGTCAATCATTTGGAAGCCTGCACTCACAAACAAACAAATCTCCACACCACTAGCCAGACAAGCACCTGGGCAAAAACAGATCCCCCCGATACCTGCAGCTCAAACATACCTCAACCAGGCACCCAGATGAAACCTAGCTTCCTAACTAATGATAGCCATCCATTTACCCAAAGCCAAGCTGCACTAAAGGCCTCCAATAAAGTAACGCAATGATGCCAGCCAATCAAGATACAAAAAGAGCCAAAAAAACAGACAGAAGATATTAGAAGCAGAACACAGCAAACGCCAAGACCAATAAGCACAGACCAAGACTCCCAACCAATCAGGATGAAGAAAAAACCATTCTGGCACAGCAATAGGCTGCCCCAAATTTAAATCTGAAACCACTGTAAAAGTCTAACTCACAGACGAACACTATACAGAAGCCTGATGATGGCAGATGAGATTCTGCTGAAACGTTGCTACAACTTTAAAAGCACCACTACTATGACGTGGGAAAATACCCGAACAAAGCTGAATGCCATACATGTAAGTACCCGTGAAAACTTAAGAATATGAATGTATATATATATATATATTTATTTATTTATATTTTCTGAGGTTCTCGCGGGTATTTGTATCTGGATCTTTGGTTATTTGGGTTATCTCCCGCGTAAGATTGGAAGTATCTAGGCAACGTTTCAATGAAGTCTCATTCATCATCTTCAGGCTTGGTCTTCAGCTCTGTGCTTCTCAGAGTGATGTGAGCTTGCAGCTGCTTCTTCCTTTTAACTGCTAGTGGGGGTGTGACTTGATTGGGTGCGGGCTTGGCTGTGTTCTGATTGGGTGGGGGTGTGTTCTGATTGGCTGGAGGTGTGTTGTGTTCAGGTGGGGGTTTGGTTGTGCTCAGGTTAGTCTTAGTTGCTGGGGGATTCAGCAACACAGCCAAATCAGAACACAGCGAAATCAGAACATAGCCAATCAGATCCATGTATCGCCTCCCAAAAATACACAAAGACGGCATACCTCTCAGACCCATAGTCAGCTCCAGAGGAGCACCACTACAAAACCAAGCTAAACATCTAGCAAAAGAGCTACAGCCCCATGCTGAAACAGCAGCTTCTCATGTACAAAATTAATACCAGTTCTTGGAAATGATCAAAGATCTACACGTGGAGCAAGAAGATCTGCTTGTAAGTTTTGACGTGGTTTCACTATTCACTCAAGTCCCGATAAAAGAGACCCTTGAAATCATCAAAAATAAATACCAATCAGCTAAACACCTCATGGAACTAACAGAACACTGCTTAACCAACACATATTTCATATACAAAGGACAAAGATACAAACAAATTGAAGGAACCCCCATGGGATCACCACTGTCACCTGTAATTGCAAACCTGTTCATGGAAGAATTCGAATCCAGAGCCCTGGCCAATGCCATCCTCAAACCCAAACTATGGTTAAGATATATCAATGACACATTCGTGATTTGGCCCCATGGACAAGAAAACCTAAACAATTTCCTAACACACCTAAACAGCGCACACCCCAAAATCAAGTTCACCATGGAAACAGAAACAAACAAACAACTACTATTCCTAGATGTACTAATCTACAAAAAAACAGATGGCACACTAGGACACACCATATACCAGAAGAAAACACACACCAACCGCTACCTCAACACCCAATCCCACCACCCAGCACAGATAAACTCCGTGGCTAAAACACTAATTACTAGAACCAAACGCCTGGCAGACAAGACACACATTAAGACTGAACTATGCACCCTGATTAAAATATTGACAGCCAACGGCTTCCACAAAAGCAAAATCACCAACTTGATCCACAAAAACACACTGAGACATAATAGAGACCCAGAAGATGAACAGACCCATGGAACAGCTGTCCTGCCCTACATAAGAGGCACTACAGACAAAATTAGTAAGATACTATACAGACACCACATCAAGACTGCCTTCAAAACAGACAGAAAAATAGCAGCCATCCTCAGGAATCCCAAAGACAAAATTGACCTGGAAAACCAAGGTATATATGAAGTCCCCTGTGCATCATGCCCGGCCACATACATTGGACAGACCAATAGAAGAATAAGCACCCACCTGGATGAACACAAAAATGCAATCAAAAAGCTGGAACACACTTCCTCACTAGTCCAACACATGGAAGCCACAGGTCATAACATCAACTTCAATGGCACCAAAACCCTAGCCACTATTGAAAATCCCAGCCACAGAATCATCAGAGAAGCCATAGAGATTGAAAAAAGACCAGAAAGCATGAACAGAAGAGATGATTCCACCAGGCTGTCAATCATTTGGAAGCCTGCACTCACAAACAAAAAAAAATCTCCACACCACAAGCCAGGCAAACACCTGGGCACAAACAGATCCCCCCTGATACCTCCATCTCAAACACACCCCAACCTGGTACCCAGATGAAACCCAGCTTCCTAACTAATGATAGCCGTCCATTTACCCGAAGCCAAGCTGCACATAAAGGCCTCCAATAAAGTAACACAATGTTGCCAGCCAATCAAGATACAAAAAGAGCCCCCCCCCAAAAAAACAAAAACAGACAGAAGATATTAGAAGCAGAACACAGCAAACTCCAAGACCAATAAACACAGACCAACACTCTCAACCAATCAGGATGAAGAAAAAACCATTCTGTCACAGCAATAGGCTGCCCAAATTTAAATCTGAAACCACTGTAAAAGTCTAACTCACAGACGAACACTATACAGAAGCCTGATGATAGCAGATGAGATTCTGCTGAAACGTTGCTACAACTTTAAAAGCACCACTACTATGATGTTGGAAAATACCCGAACAAAGCTGAATGCCAGACATGTAAGTACCCGCGAAAACTTAAGAAAATATATATATATATTTGTTTTCTTAAGTTTTCGCGGGTACTTACATGTCTGGCATTCAGCTTAGTTCATGTATTTTCCCACATCATAATAGTTGTGCTTTTAAAGTTGTAGCAATGTTTCAGCAGAATCTCATTTGCCATCATCAGGCTTCTGTATAGTGTTCATCTTCAGATGAATATTTTTTTATTTAGAATATGGGTGGCCTGTCTCTTTTACTTTACAAGGAAGCTCCACCCACAAGATATATATATTAAAATGGATGTATATATGTATGTATGAATGAAATGGAAAAAAATATATAGAGATTTGAGCTAAGGTGTATATATATATATATATATATATATATATATATATATATATATATATATATATATATATGAATGAAATGGAAAAAAATATATAGAGATTTGAGCTATATATATATATATATATATATATATATATATATATATATATATATATATATATATATATATGAATGAAATGGAAAAAAATATATAGAGATTTGAGCTAAGGTTTTATCAAATAATAACCTGAAATTTTGAACAGATGTGGGAAGATACTTGACAGTTTCTCCTGTCCTTTTTTTCATAACAGTTCACTCTAAATTATTTTTTAACAAATCCTTTCTGACCTCTTTGGCAACAGATTGCATTGTATTCATTCCAGGCAACATATGATCACATCTTCATATTGGACAATTCCCCTAGTGTTGTGCCACCTCACTCTTATTTTCCATGAAAACAATAATAATTTGATTTCTTTCTTGTGGGTGGAGCTTCCTTGTAAAGTAAAAGAGACAGGCCACCCATATTCTAAATAAAAAAATGCACATAGTCACTGGTTTGAGATGGAGGACTCTGAAAATTGAATAAAATGCATGCATATATACATGATATATGTCTCATGATAGATTTTGTGGATAGTTCCCAGAGGCTGGTAATATTGTGCAAAGAAAGCAAAATCAAATTCACCAATTGCTTTATTTCACACACCTTGCATTCAAAATCAAGACACCACCATTCAGCAGCAAGACCATAAATAATAAATTTTGGACAGGGACTGGCAATGGAGACAGTCATTTTTATGCTGGTGTAGTTTTCTGATATGTCCATGGTGGGTACATTTCATTTGAACTTGGCAGTGGGGGGAAGGTACTGGAATATACTGTATGATGTGTTTAAAAGGTGTTTTTTGGGGATGGAGAGAAAAGCTTCTTTTTATATAGAATACCATTGTTTATTAATTTTCACAGATCAAAGGATACACTGATACTGTATCGCCTGCATTAATGACTACTGTGCTTTTGGCCCAATTAAAGTGTTAAGGTAATAATTTTTAAGCCCATATTTAAAGTTCTTTAATTCAAAGTTCTAGAATAATTCACTTCCATTTTAAAAATGGCCAAAGGCTCTATTTACATATCCATAGATAATATATTAGATTAGGACTCAAGAATAGAGCTCCTTTATATGGTGCTATCATTGTTCTGTAATTTGTGCAAGACTCACTCCAGGCTGGTTTTAAATAGGCTTTAAAGATTCTGTTTAGAAATGAATGGATGCCCATGTTTATTTTATAGTTTTCCTGTTCCAGTCACTCCAAATGGTTTGTGCTGCTCCTTTAATTAATTGCATATTATGCAGTCCAAAAATGATTTAAATAAATAAGAGTCTATAGCAGAAAGAATTTAGCTGCTTTAGCACTGTGATTTGACAAATGTGTGTGGGTCACTTAAAGTAGAAGCATAATTGAATCGGATAAGCACTTGGTGCACCATCAATTGCAAAGAAGTGCTAAATATATATTTAAACATGTCTTAGAAAATTCGCCTTCCAAAGTAAAAATTACAATAAGGTTTTTTTTTCAGGATGCCCAGATAAATTACTGCAACTTTGAATCACATTGCTAGTTATATATTAGGTCTCTCTCTCTCTCTCTCTCCCTCCTTCTCTCTTTTTTCTCTCTGTCCCCTTTCCTCCTTCTCTCCCTCTCTCTCCCTCCATCTTTTTTTTTCTCTCTCTCTATCACCATCATCATCATATCTAATCATACTTGACATAACAAACATTTTTTTTAAAAAAATAGTCAAAATAAAAAACTCATTTAATTCAAATTTCACTCCTGCAACTTCATGAGAATATCCAATTTCTTCTGTTGTCTTCTTGGCCACAAAATTAAAATACTTTGCCATTAACTTCTTCTAGGATTTTTTTTTTTAACAGATGTATCACTCCATAATTTCCTGTTGGTCTCCCATTCAAGCATTTACCCATCTGATTCTAGTGAGCATTTCAACAATAGTCACAGCTGGACTGATGCTGCCACTTAGCTGTTTCTTTTTCTTTTTTAGAAGTGGTTTGTTAAAATGGTACTTCCCGATTAAATGGAATATATAAGAAATATATTTCAGCCTTAAAAAGTGAATAGCAACTTTATATTTAACAGAATAACAGAACTGGAAGGCACCTGGAAGGTTTTCTAGTTCAACCCTCTTCTCAGACAGGAAATTGTATACCATTTCAGACAAATGATCAGTTTCTTCTTAAAAGCTTCCAGTGATGAAGCATTCCCAACTTCTGGAGGCAAGTCATTCCATTGATTAATTGTTCTAACTGTCAGGAAGTTTTTCTTTAGTTCTAGGTAGGTTCACTCCTAGATTAGATTTTATCCATTGCTTTTTGTCCTGCCTTCAGGCGTGTTGAAGAATAGGTTGACATCCCCTCTTCTTTGTGGCATCCCCTTAGATATTGGAACACTGGCTGAAAAAAGTTGAATATTAATACTTTTTTAAAACTTTTTTTACTTTCACCCTGCACTTCTCTTTTCCTCTTTTTTTCCTCTTCCCATTTCCTTATTGTCTTTATTTTCATGTGTATTGTATACTACAATAATTTTAATCAATACAAAAGGGGAAAAAATGAATTGCAAATAGTAGAACAAGTGCCAGGCTTGCACTGCTGGATTAGACCAGCAAGACACAACTTTATATTCCTGTTACCCTAACATTTGGTGGGAAACTTGGGAGATGACATTGTCTTTTCACTAAAATTATCTCATAAACAGCTGTAAAAAGAAAAGGCATTTAGAGAAAGGTAGATACAAGTCATTTTTTTTTTTTAAGTTCAAGAGAGATTGTACACTAAGGGCTCATTTAGCATATGCAAAATATTTTGAACAAAAACACTTTGGGGAATAAAGTGGATATTTGGAATATAAACAAAAATAAAAGAACTAAGAAATGCAAAGGCATCTTCTGCACGTAAGTGTTGCTAACGATTCTGAGAGTGTAGCTGATAGATGTTAAGACTGGTATGTACCAGAGTAACAGAATAACAGAGTTGGAAGGGACCTTGGGTGTCTTAGAGTCCAATCCCCTGCTCAAGCAGCAGACCTTATATCATTTCAGATAAATGGCTGTCCAGTCTCTGCTTAAAAACCTCTGGTGATGGAGCACGTATAGCTTCTTGAAGGCAAAGCATTCTACTGGTTAATTATTCCCACCTTTAGGAGATTTTTCCTGCTTCTCTTCTTGCTTAATTTCCATTCCTTGTTTCTTCTCTTGTGTTGTTTCTTTGTGATACCCCTCAAATACTGGAATACTGCTATCATGCCACCCCAGTCCTTCTTTTCTGTAGATAGCCATACCTAATTACTCTTCATATGTTTTAGTCTTGTGTGTGTGTGCGTGCTCTAATCTTGTGTGTGTGTGCGTGCTCATGCATAATCTTGTGTGTGTGTGCGTGCTCATGCATGCACACCTTTGGGTTAGTTTTAGATCTGAGCAACTGCCTGGACAAATCTCTGTAGTTTTTACTGGCAAATTTTTAGAAGCATTTCCATTTCCTCTTTCCTAGGGCTTGTTAATCTTCAACTATTAAACTGATTTTTTAAACTATTAAATGTAACATTGTTTTTTGCACTGACAAAATACCTCCTTCATGTACCTCCAAATACACTTAATAAGTATTTAATATTGTAAACATGTAAGTATGTATTCAAGGTTGTCTGGCGGTTACCTCCAAGGTAAATAGGCTGACAAAAAAGTAAAGAAAAACTCAGCAGTTTAATTGCATATTGACTGCTACCTCCTACAAATCTCAGAAAAAAACAGCAATCATGATGATTAAAATAAAAATAAAAACAATCACACCGGAATTTTAGGTACTCTAGGATAATAATGATTAAAAAAACCAAAGTAATTATTATTTTTTTAAACCGGAGAAGTGTCATATGAACTCACACATTTAAAGACAATTTGTACTACCAGATCTAGATATTCAATACCTGGAATCAAATGTTATAATATTTCACATTATTTATATTGCAGCTAGTTTGCAAGCGAAGAGTTGCAGAGAAGTACAGAGAGAATTTAGAATATTTAATTTTATTACACCATTTCACTATATCTTAGATTTTTATACTATTGAACAAGGTAATTTTTTAAAAACCAAAATGTGTTTTACCTTTTTTTTCTTGTAATTTTGATGTATGTTTGGGGATTTTACATGTTGGTTTGCCTAACAAACCATTATTAAAAACTCTTGATTGTAGAAGAAGAACTATTTAAAGTCCTAAAATAATTTAAAGTCCTAAAATAATCGCATTTATGTATATTCCGGCCATTTCAGATATCACAGTACTCTTGGGTAATTTTAGAGTTGGTAAATCATTTCTTTAAACTTTGGAGGATGTCTAAGCACTATATGTCAGAATACTAAAATAGCAACATGAGGATTTTCTAACTTATTACTCTCACTTTTCTAATTTCAGGATGTTTGAATGTTGCCAAATTTCATTCTATTGTTTACTGGGCCTGTCAAAAATTTGCCTGCAATGATGTCTTATAATTTGATGAGGTTGCTTAACTTTTCACAATTGACAGATTAAGTGCAAAAACAGAAGGATTTATCACTAGGCTAACCTGAGCAGCCTGAAGCATCTTAATGGATATACTTTTCTTATTCCATCTATCTTGTACATAGGAAGGAATGAAACTCTTCATCTTAGCTCACTGTTTCTCCCAGGATTAAAAAAAATATAAACATGTTTATATTCATTGGTCCTAATACAATCTCCTAATATATTTCTTTTTTTTTAATGTAATGTATTTCTTTATTTCAATGTATTTCTTTCTTTTTTTCTTGTAATATGCTTTACTACTACAAGACTTTGCATTTTGAAACTTTGAATTGGCAAATATTAAAAAGTGTAAATTTCAAGGAATAAAGGTGTTCTGTCTGTTGATTCTAAGTTAAAAATAAGTAACTCTGTGTTGTGTATAGTGACAGTTTCACAAAAACAAACATTGTTCTGTCCAAAGTAAACTCCCATAAGTGAAAAAAAGAGGGGAGCAAGTGGGAAAAAAAGAGGAGGGGGCAAGATCACCATGTTCACATTTTCGAAATCATGTGAAAAAAACGTTTACAGATGGCTGCCACCAACATTATATAGGCAGATTCAACTGGGAAAGCTTTCGTTTTAAAATAATATTAGTGTAAATCATTCAAAAAGCTACCATTTTAAATATATCTGTAGAAAGTGATTGTGGATCTGTTAAATTCCCCAAGCAGATAGGAGGACCTACTGTTTATAAATAATGAATTTTAATATATAACCCTTCCTCCCAGTTTCAGTGGACTCCCAATATGTCCCAACTCTAAAACCCAATTGGTATTGGATTTGGATTTGGTTGAATGAATCTAGAGATGATTCTGTAGTCAATAAAGGAACAGAAGATGAGGAATTGGGAATGGGGTCATTTAACTGAAAAATGAAGGTTGGGGTAAATGTATTGAAGCTCATGACCCACCTGCTTCCAAGAGAGAGTTGAACATCTTCTCTAAATTGATTTCTTTGGAAGAGCCTGAAGGCAGAGCTTTTGTCTTGTTGGAAGAATCATATTGTAGCTACTATTGTTTTCTGTCTGGAGGCATGTCTGGCTGCTAAGGCACCCAATCACTGTCATTTCATCAAGTTCAGTGTCAGTATTTGTGCTGGCACAATTTCTATCCATGAGGGATTTTTGAGAAATACTATGTCCAGGTGCACAAAGCAAGATTTATCAGAGTCATTTTTCTCAAATGGTAAGGGGGAAATGCTTGTGTTTCTTTTTCCAGCCCAGGATTGTCCAGGGAGACTAATGCAAAGTTATATGATAGAAGTATAATTTCTAAATTCATCATAATTTAAAAACTATACAGTAGCTTTACAGCCGGATAGATAGATAGATAGATAGATAGATAGATAGATAGATAGATAGATAGATAGATAGATAGATAGATAGATTCATTAGTTCATTTAATACGCACACACACACAAATACATCTCTCTGTGTGTATTAAATGAATTAATGAATGAGTTAGTTAGTAGAATGTGAGCAATTTTGCTTGAATTGGCTTCAACTATTTAATGGCAGTAAACACACACACACACACACCACACACATTCATCATTCATTTTCTGTCACCCAAAGAAAATCAAGCTAATAAGAAAGGCAGGTTTTTCAATAGATTTATACTGACAGTCGAGAGGTACAAAGTGATTGGTTTCATTCTTATTCAGACTTTTCAATTACATAACTGTCCACAAGTCTTACAGTTGCCAAATTTGGAGACCTGTAGATTAGCCAAATCATTGTTTTGAATAGAAGCTAGAAAATTAATAATGGTCATTTGAGCCATTAAAGGATAAATATGAAAAGGAAAATAAACCAAGTATTGCAAGCATTTACCTTTCCCCAATAAAGGGACTGTTTTGGGTAGACTTTTAATTATTGGTGACACCAAATGGAACAAATTAGCCTTCCAACTGCAGCTATGTGTAGGTTCCATTTTCACCATAGCAGCTTGTCTTGTTTTAGTTTCATGAATGAAAGGCATAGGAAGAAAATAATTCAGAACAATGCCCTTTTGCCTAAATATTCTACTGTAATAACCTTAAAATATTTTTTTGATAAAGCCAGCTTTCTTCCTCCTTCAGTGGTATTACATCCCACCCCTGGACACAGATATACTTTTCATATTGGGCAGCAGATTCTGATTCTCCAGTCGTAAAATTTTCCCTCCTACTGCGATATGCAGTGCTTTCTAAATCAGGTCTAATAAGTCAATATGAATCATCCAAATTTCCTGCTGCATCTACTAAGGTGGGAGGGAGGGAGATCAAGCTTTAATACTGTATAACAAATAATGTGAAGTGAAAGAAAGAAAGACTCAAAGAAAATGAAGCAAGGTATGAGAGAGCTAAATGAGGATATGAGGAGAACAGAAGTAGAAAACAGAATTTTGGAGATATAGAAGTAAGTGTGTCTATTGAGGAATGACTTGGAACCACAGGTAGCAGCAAAGGAACAGAAAAAGGAGGAATATGCAGAGGGAAAAGGAGACTAAACAACGGAGCAAATTGGAGATGCAATTTGATACAGAGGAAGCCACATAGCAACAAAGAAGAGAGAGGTGTATTTAAAAAGGGCAAAGGAAGATGAAGAGAAATATGGATTGAGAATTGAGCAGTCCTATAGCTAAGGGTCCCCAACCACTGTTCCCCGGACTGGTACCAGTCCATGGATCATTTTTTACCAGGCCACAAAGCTTGGACACCACCATCTTGTTTCAACGGCGCTTCCGGGTTTTTGGTTGCTTCCAGGTTTTCAGTTGGAAAGTGCTTCCGGGTTTTCAGTTGGAAAGCGGCGTTTGGGTGCTCGCATCTTAGTTTCGTCGAAGGGGGGGCGGCTTCGAATTTTGAGCAAAATAAAATAATAGTTTTTTTAGTCAACTCTTTCTTGTTATTGGCATACTTTAAGTATCCCTCAAAATGATGTAAATCAAAAGTGTAAATTCACTGCAGAATTAAGGACAAACTCCCTTGCTTTGAAGTGAATAAGAAGAGAAAGCTAAGTGCCTGGTGCATAAGCTTCTTTGTGACAAAGGAAAGTGTCTTTTACTTAATGAGCTTTTCCTAGTTTCTGTGTAGTACTCGTACAAATTTAGTTTTATTTTTAATTCTTAGGATTAAGGGAAGTTCATCCTGGGGTCTTGAAGATTGTCCCACAAAGTGATATGTGTATCTATCTCCATAGCTAAGAATTGCTATTGATTTTCAGTCAGGCAATTAGACACTTGTAGCTATAGTGTACCACTGATATGTTTTAATGCTTGAGGCAGGATCTAACAAGTGCTTAGAAAAAAACGCTGCATTGATGTATTATTCCACAATACAGATCTCCATGTAGGTCTACTAAATCAGGTCCAGTGGTGGGATTCAATTTTTTTTTACTGTTGGTTCTGTGGGAGTGGCTTGGGTTGTGTG
Source organism: Hydrophis major (assembly GCA_033807585.1). Taxonomy (NCBI): domain Eukaryota; kingdom Metazoa; phylum Chordata; class Lepidosauria; order Squamata; family Elapidae; genus Hydrophis; species Hydrophis major. Next base: position 65,229,840 of record CM066330.1, read on the forward strand.
GTAGGGGAAGGATACTGTAAAATCTCTAGTCAGAGGTGGTATTTGATGGTTCTCTGTTCAAAATTTTCATTACTTCAGAACTGGTCAGAACCTGCTGATAGGGTCCCTTTCTATAGAATATAATTCTTTATTGTCCAAGTGTGATTGGACACACAATAAATTTGTTTTCGGTTCGTAAGCTCTCAGTAAATAGTATATAGTATATCTACATAAAAGATATAAGTGATAAATGATCATAGTCATCATAAATACATTCATCATGAATCATAAGATACAACACTTAGTGATAGTTATAGGATACTAAATAATCAACATAAATCATACTAGGAAACTAATTAAACAATATAAATCATGAATATACAAGCAACAAAGTTACAGTCATACGTAGAAAAGGAAATAGGTAATAGGATGAGAATAATAATAACAAAGCAGTCTTAGTAAATAGTTTGATAGTGTTGTAGGAATTAGTTTTTAGCAGAGTGATGGCATGTGGGGAGGAACTGTCCTTGTGTTTAGTTGTTCTGGTGTGCAATGCTCTATAATGTCATTTTGAGGGTAGAAGTTGAAATAATTTATGTCGAGGATGTGAGGGGTCTGTAGATATTTTCACAGCCCTCTTTTTGACTTGTGCAGTGTACAGGTCCTCAATGGAAGGCAGGTTGTTAGCCACTGTTTTTTCTGCAGTTCTAATTATCCATGGAAATCTGTGTCTGTCTTGTTGGGTTGCAGAGCCAAACCAGACCCTTATAGAGGTGCAGATGACAGACTCAATAATTCCTCTGTAGAGCTGTATCAATAGCTCCTTGGGCAGTCTGAGCTTTCTGAGTTAGCTTAGCTTACACTTTCATAAAATATGGAAGAGACTTATCTTTGCTGCCTCCCTACCTTCTTATGGTAATCCCTCATCCATGTACTAAACCTGCTTATCCGTTCTAAAGATCAGCCAACATCATATAGATGCTGCCAACTACAAATAATGAATAAAAAAGAGCAACTGAGGCTACTACTTTATATTCTTCTTTCCCCAGGACATGATGCTAGTGAACCACTTTACATTTTTTCAACTTTCAACTTGTCACAAAAACATATGCACCTATCCATTAAAAAGAAACAAGATTTATATTTCATGGAAGCACATTATTTGATTCTGTGCCTTTGTATAAATTGCTGGCAAAAGCCTAATCTTGATGTAAAGCAGAATGTGGAGTAAGAATTCTCAAAAAGCAAAACACTTCAGAATGCAGAAGAAAATATAATTTGAGGGAAATGGTACTAAAATTAGTGCATTAAAGAAAAAGATGAAAGGGTATTGGCATGAAAGTAAAAACTAAAAATAAAAATGGTGATTGGGATCACATGACTGATGCCCTGCTCTTTTTTTGTGTGTGTGTTGCAAACACCATACATAAAAAGGATAAGAATTGATCACCTGGTTCTGGCTACCATCTTGATTTCCTTAACATTTCTCTGGAACACAACCCTAGAAGGGCACTATTTTTAACCTTCTCCATTGTATATTTTTTTCAGGTTTCAGAACAATATTTAAATCAGCTATTTATTGTTATTGTATTTATTTTGATTTGTCAATCACTTAAAAGATAATAGGTATAAGTATATACATAGTTATGAATATGTGAAATGGTTACATATAAGAAAAATAAAAGAAACAATAGGACAGGGATGGTAGGCACATTGGTGTGCTTATGCATGCCCCTACAGACCTCTTAGGAAAGGGGTGAGGTCAATAGTAGTCAGTGTAAGGTTAAAGTTTTTGGGGTTTGGGGAAGAAACCACAGAGTCAGGTAGAGTATTCCAAACATTGACCACTCTGTTGCTGAAGTCGTATTTCCTGCAATCAAGTTTGGGGAGGTTAACCTTGAGTTTGTATCTATTGTGTGCTCTTGTGTTGTTATGATTGAAGCTGAAGTATTCATTGACAGGTAAGCGCTTGCAATGTATGATTTTATATACCATACTTAGATCAGGCCAAAGACAGCATAATTCTAGGTTTTCTAGGTCGAGAATTTCAAGTCTGATGGCATAAGATATTCTACAACAAGTAGAGTGGAGAACTCTTCTTGTGAAATATTTCTGGACTTTTTAAATTGTGTTCATATCAGATGCATGATATGGGTTCCAGACTGATGAGCTGTATTCAAGTATAGGTCTAGCAAATGTTTTGTATGCTCTAGTTAGTAGTGTGATATTACCAGAGAAGAAGCTACGTAGGATTAGATTATCAACTCTTAATGCCTTTTTGGCTATGTAGTTACAGTGGGCTCTAGCACTTAGATCATTAGAGATGAGTATTCCAAGGTCCTTTACAGAGCTTGGGTCATCAACAAGGTCTTAGTCAAGATCTTTTTGAAGAGTAGCAGTTTTGTCTGTGGTATTGAACAGCTTTACATCATCAGTGAAGAGAACGCAGTTGCTCTTAATATGATCACAGAGGTCATTTATGTAGAGTATGAAGAGAGTTGGTCCTAGAACACTACCTTGGGGGACACCCCTGTTGACAGGCACAGAATTTGATAGGATGCTCCCAATTTTGACTATTTGTTGTCTGTTTGACAGGAATGCTTCTATCCAGTTATGCAGTTGTCCAGAGATACCATAAGATTTTAGTTTTAGGAGTAGTTTGTCATGTACCACTGAATCAGAGGCTTTACAGAAGTCTATGTAGATTGTGTCTATTGTTTTGCCCTGATCGAGTTGTGTAGTCCATATGTTTTTGCAGTGTAAGAGTTGCAGATTACAGGATAGTTTTTTTTCTGAAACCAAATTGTTTATTAGAGAGTAGGTTGTTTGTCTCTAAGTGGAGGATAATGGATTGGTTAATAATTGATTCCATGACTTTACAGTTGACGCAGCATAAAGAGATTGGTCTGTAATTTTCAGCTAGGCTGGGGTCTCCCTTTTTGAAGATGGGGATGACTGTGGCTTGTGACCATAGTTTTGGCAAGGAGCTGGTCCTGAAAGATTTTTCAAAGATTATGCTTAGAGGTTCAACTGTGGCAGAGGATAGCATTTTTAACAAGTAGGCACATATTCCATCCGGTCCAATAGATAGAGATGGTTTTGTGTAGTGCTTTTTCAACATTGTCTTCTGTAAAATCGACATATATTAGATCATTGTAGTTTTCTGTGGTTCGGCTAGGAAATACTGGGTATGATCCATTGCTGTTTACAAATACTGAGCCAAAGAATCTGTTAAAGATGTTGGCTTTAATGGTGCCGTTGTTGCAGTCTTTACCATTAGGTCCTATCAGGGGTGGGATGGACCTTGAGTTTTTTAGTTTGTTGTTTACAAAATTGTAAAAAGCGCAAGTAGAATTGGTGCGTAGAAGATTTTCCTCAGTCTTTATCTGGTGGCATAAATTTTTGTATCGGCTTTTGAAGTTGGCAACGTGACCAGATTTGTTTTTCCATCAGAGTGATCTCTTTTTGGATTGGAGTTTCCTTATTGTTATGGGTAATCTGTTTTTTTCTGGTTTTGGGAGCTGTTATTGGTACATATAGTTTGATGATTCTTTTGACTTCAAGTAAAAATATGTTGTTATGGTCTTCAACAGTATTGCATCAAGTGAATAGAGATTGCCAATCAAGGGATGAGAGATCATTGTCTATAAGATCATAGTTGCCTTTTTTGAAGTTATAATTGGGGATTCCATCGTTATGATGATTTTTGTGCGGGTGTATGTTGAGACAAATGTCAATAATGCTGTGGTCACTTTGGAAAAGGGTTCTTTAATTTGTATTCTGTAAATTGAATTCAAACTATTGCAGAATATGAGATTGAGGCAGTTGTTAAGTTTGTTTCTAGTTATTCCAGTCCCAGATATGTTGCATGTATGGGTTCAGTTGAAGGTTGCATGTATGGGTTCAGTTGTACATTTGTTTAGGGTTCAGTTAATATGAGGTAGATTGAAGTCAGCAAGAAAGATAAAAACGTGTGGGCAGGATGCTGCCTATGTTAGCAGTGAATTTAGCTTGCCTACATGTTCGATGTCATAATCAGGGGCTCTGTAACATAGTAAGAATTGAAATGTGATATTTAAGGACAGTTCACAGATGATGGTCTCAGGAAGAGCAAGCTCTTGGGTAACTTGGATGTTTTTTTAGATGTAAGGGCTTTTTATAGAAGATAGCAACACTACCTCATGTACGAATTTCACAATCTGATCAGAAAACATGATAGTCTCTCACTGTGGTAATGGAGTCAGGGAGAGATGCGTTGAGCCATGTTTCACAGACAAATATGACGTCAAATTTAGCCATATTTAGTAAGAGGAGAAATTCAGGTATTTTATTCACAAGGCTTCTTGCATTGAGTAGCTTGCATTTAAGGCCAGCTGTAGTTTTATTAAAAACAAAATCTCCTATTTCAAGATTCTTTCTTTTTTCCCCCACAGACTCACCTCACCTTTGGCATTGTTTGTTCAATGCAAAAGCAGATTTTTATTTGTTACAGACAAAATAATATAAAAATAAGTACAGCTGTATGCTAACAATGCTCATCTATAGTATATAGACTTCTATGTTATGCATTTGCCCTTGATTCAAGATTTAAGGGAGTGACACACACAATTTTCTTATCTTTTAGATGTGTCTTTGTTCAATTCAAATCACCATTATGGGGAAAAAACCTCTTCAAATTAAAAACCTTTTTCAATAAAATGATTGAATCAAAAAAGCTGCCAGTAAATAAGTGGGTAATATTGTTATTCAAATAGACACCAATTGTACTCAAGTTTGAATCCGTCCAAGACAAACTTGTCAAGATGTCAAGTACCCCATTAACTTTTCTGTAGATGAAGTAAGAATGTTCCATCTGTGGTACTCACAAATGAAGTTTTAGATATTGAAGTGAATTATTTCAGTGGAAATGACAGAAAATGCATAATGTGAAATGAATGATACAGAAAATCTATGTAGAGAGTAGTTGCTGCTTTATGTATCAGCAAATCAAGATATACTGAAAAAATAGACAAATAATCAACTTTTCTTCTACAAAATAATTAGTATGATAACTGTTTGATAATCAAATATGTGTTAATTGCTGAGAAACTGTAACTTTCAAAGGCTGAACCTTTGTGAATATTTGAAAGTTGCAGCCTTTCAGCAAACAGATTTCAAAAACCACAAGCAGAATCTGATTCCCGACTTTCCTATTGCACAGAATGGAAGAGATTACAATTTTAAAGTTTTTCATAGGTGCAAAAATAGGAAAGAGAGGCAGGGAGGGAGGAACCTGAAGAGAATGTGCAGTTGTTTCTAATAATCTCTAACTTGATTTCTGATAATGCAGTACAGTACTGCTCAATATTTCTAGACAGCAATCCATGGCACGATGCATACATTAATTTTTCATGTTTCAGCTATCTCTCCACGGTTTAAAGTCTTCCGAGATTTTCATGTTTCAGTTAATTCCACAAGACAGTATTTCTTAAGCTTTGCTGGCTGAGGAATTCTGGGAGTTAAAGTCCACCACACATCTTAAAGTTGCTAAGATTGAAAAACACTATGATAAGGAAGTGTAAGAAGAAAACATTACCACAGGACTTTTTGAGATCAAGAAGTGATTTTCAGCCAGGAATCCTAAAACAGGATAGAAATATACTAGAGAACAGCAGAAGCTACAACAGCAGCACAATCCATCATCTCAGAACAAGAGGAACATAAAACAAACCAGAAAGCAATTGTTAAAAGAAAGAGAAAGAAAAACAGAGGAATCTTTCACAGAAAACAACAAAATAATCAAATGGAGAATGGATTTTAGTACACTTACACAGATAGTTACAGCACTAGCACTTAGACTTATATAATGCTTCATAATGCTTTACAGCCCTCCCTAAGTGGTTTATGGAGTCAGGCATATGACCCCCAATAATTTGGGTCCTCATTTTACTAACCTCTGAAGAATGGAAGGCTGAGTCAAGCTTGAGGCTCAGGATCGAACTGCTGGCAGTAGGCAGAATTAGCCTGTAATACTGCATTCTAACCAGTGCACCACTCACAGCTCTTTCTGGTAATGGATTTTGATTGAGTAGCCAAAACCAGGTTCAGTTCGGACATTCAGAAATAACATTCATTGGGCCTATTTCTCTGTTCTCAAAAGGGAGAAATAGGCCCAATTCTCATCAGGTGGGGTGGGGGTAAAAAGCACAAAAAGCACAAACCAGAGGCTAAATTCCTTCCTCTTTGAGCATGCATTGCATAAAGTGAAGTGCATATAAAAAAGGGGTCACAGCTTCAGTAATATTGATCTTTTTTGTACACCATTTTCTAGCTAAAGGTAGACTTAAACCTGGCTCTTTTCAGTCCTAGTGTAAATCCTTCACCATTGCATTAGAAAAAGTAAAATATAAAGGCTTCTCCTGTCCAGTTGTGTCTGATTTGGAGAGATGGGAGGCAACAATCATCTGTTTTCTAGTCAAGATAGCCAGCATTGTAATGAGCCTCTATGGCGCAGTGGTTAGAATGCAGTACTGCAAGCTACTTCTGCAGCCAGCTGCTTACAATTTGGCAGTTCAAATCCCACCAGGCTCAAGGTTGACTCAGCCTTCCATCCTTCCGAGGTGGGTAAAATGAGGGCCCAGATTGTTGGGGGAAATATGCTAACTCTGTAAACTGCTTAGAGAGGGCTATAAAGCACTATAAAGTGATATATAAGTCTAAGTGCTATTGCAATTGGTATTGTACAAAAATGCTTTTATAGTCATGTGGCTGAGATGACTATACATGAGGTGCATGGAACGCTGCTACCTTCCTACCAAAATGGTACCTATTTATCTTCTTGTATTTGCATGTTTTTGAACTGTTAGCTGGATCTGCAATCAGGAACCCGTCACATGGTACATGGGTCTCAAACTACCACTTCGTAGATAAGAAGATCCCTTAAAGGATTATTGAAAAAGCAAGAGAAATTTTGTATGAAGCAAAATTTGGCAAAACTGTCCTCTGGATCATTTTAAGCACATCTCTCCAAAATACCTTAAATTGACCAGAGTGCCCTGTCAAGATTAGTTGAAGACTAATATGGCTCAAAAAAAAACAAACCCAAAAACAAAACAGGAAGCCTACTCTACATGTCATTGATAGCAAAGATAGACACTTTCTGTCCTTGGTTTTCCCTTCAGCTAAGAAGCATGTTATTATTTTAAGATTTGAAGGATGGCTTCAGGTTATCTTTTACAGGTCCCAGGCTTTAAATTAGTGCTAACTACCTTTATTCTGTCTTTAGGCTGAAGCATATTATTGCATCTAAACCCATTTGGAAAGAAAGTCATGGAGTAAGCTTTGCCAACTAATTTAAGGTCATCCCCCATGAGACTATCTCCCTCCTTCCCTGCCCTCAAAACATATGTGTTTGGGATCTCAGGTTATTCATTATCTTTCTTTACCCTAAGGCAGGTTGGTTAATGATAACATTTCTCAGAGCTTTTCCCAGGGAGATATGCAACCATTTTCTGATCTACAGTAGGCTGCTAGTCTGGTGAGGTGATTTAGTACCAAAGAGGAAAGTTAAATCTGCTTTTGGGCTGCTTCTTGTGCATCCCAGAAATATTGACTGGCCCTGGTAATAAAGTTATCTTTGTGGAGTAAATTTTATTCTTTCATTTCTTTTGTTTCCTTTCTGGACAGAATATTTAGATTTCATATTGGTTCTTTGTTATGTTCATCATATTGAGATGATAGATTCTAGGGTAGAATTGTGAAGTATGTGACACAATTAACCCAGATTATTATTAGACCACAGGAATGTTGGGTTTGAATGCAGAAGCACTCAGAGTCTTCCAGGCCTTCATTAATCCCATAGTTCTACCAAAAAAAGTACACACAAACAAAAACACATATGTCTCAGCTCCATTTTGAAACACAGGATTACATTTTGATTGCACATAATAACATTAGTATTTTTGTTGTATCAGTAGAAAGCCATAATAACCCATAAACAAAATATTTTTAAAAATGCATATAATCAATTCAAGACTAAAAATACAGGTGTGGTTTTTGTTTTGTTTTTGTTTTGTTTTTCTGTCTCATGTTCAATTTTTGATAGCTTTCAGTTAATATCTGGTATGAAATATGTGCAAGGAATAAAGTATATAATCCTCTTTAATTGTTCATAAAAAGTGCTGTAGATTTCAAATTACCCATTGCACATTCCGGTGCTGTTAGTAATTACCAAGTTTTAAATGCTGTCAATGTCTCTGGACCAAACAATAAGATCAAGATGTGAATTGATTCAATATATCTGCAGTTATTCACAATCCAAATTCCTATTGCAATAACCAAAATGATTTAAAACTTTGACTAGATCTAAATTATTAATGTATCTATTAACTTTTTTTTTAAAAAAGTGATTTACTTCCAGTTCTCAAATTGGTATTATTTCAAAGTTTATTGATTTAACTGTGTTCACAGTAAAAAAAAAAAAAAAAGCTATTACAAAATATATATTCATTGTCTGAATGAGGATCAAAATTATACTTGTGTCCCAACATTTTTAAAAAATGCCTTACATTTTTTTTAACACTGATTATACAGAGTAGATCTTCTTTAATCCTTTAGAGTGAGTTTTTAATTTTTTAATTTTCTGAAGCCAACTTTTCAAATCCTTAAGAAAAACCTGTAGGCTTAAAAGATCCGGGTAGTTTAAAAGGTTAATTTCATGTAGAAAGGTGAGAATTAGGTAGATTTGCATAAAAAATATTTCCTAGCCTATTTCTGATTCCTTTAGGATCCTCAGCAATAAGTAACACAATTTCTCTGGAAAGATACAGTAAGATAGAAAACTTTAGATTGCTTTCTAAAGATATCCCAAAAGGAAGACAGAAACAGTTGGGTAAGAAGGAAGAAAACATGAATAACTATAATTGATTCTGGATGAGGAAGTAGTTGGAGACAGACAGTTAGAGAAACAGAGAGACAGAGAAAGAGAAGCAGAATTTAATGAACTGATACCACTGTCTTAAGGATATTATTCTGTGGTATAGTGGTATTAATGACTAGTGGTATTAATGACTTTATATATGTAGTCCATAGCATATTCCACAAAACCTACATGTGCTTCTCAGTACAAACATGAGAGTTAAAAGAAACTACAGATATCAATAAAAATCCTGAAATGCATTCGTTTTTAAGTATACTATTGCTTAATTTATCCTGTTTGTCGCTTGTATCCTTACGATTTATATTGACTGTTTCCTAGTATGATTTGATTGCTTATTGTACCCTATGACTATCATTAAGTGTTGTACCTTATGATTCTTGATGAATGTATCTTTTCTTTTATGTATACTGAGAGTATTTGGACTAAGACAAATTCCTTGTATGTCCAACCACACTTAGCTAATAAAGAATTCTATTCTATTCTATTATGGTTATAAAGGCAGAACTTCTGCATTTATGCTAAATATCATGCAAGTAAAATTTTCCTGAACCTATGACCATACTTGTGATAGTAGATCCTTGTATTTAATTTAGTAATTAACATTAAATATCTACATTACAAATTTTGTACTTCATCTACGCTCCCAGTAATGAATTCACTGCAATAGAACAATAGACTAAAAAATGAAATCAAATGAAATTCAGTAAAAACATATGAGATGCTGGGTTTGACATTGTATCATTTTGGTCCATATGTTAAGACTTGGTGGTGTTGCCAAGAAAGATTAAGTTGCAACCTAGAAAGTCTGATCTTTCTTTTCCTCAATTGTGTGGATGGATTCTTTAAAAAAATACTGAATGAACATTAGAGAAGAATTAGATTAGAATGAAAGAAAAAGCAGAATTACAAAGATAAAGGAAAAATATTACATGTTCTTACATGGTATGAAAGATGCTAATATCAAAGCTTATTTGATCAGCTAAACTTTTTTTTACCCAGAAATAGTAGATTCAGCTGAGCAGAGGCATGTGGTCCTTTTCCTTCCACTACAGCTGACATAAACTCAATATACAAATTATGTTAATAGCATGAGTTGGCCACGACTTTCATCTTTCCCTTGCGTTTCCAATTTCTTTTGTTTTCTTCCAGTTTTTCCATTCCACTTGAATCAAAACATTGTGGAGATCAATATGTCATATAACTATTTCCAGTACATTTTGCTCTGAAATTTTTTTGTGGCTATCTACCTATCCATAACTAAATTACTAACTTGTAAATTACTAAATTGTATGTTAGCAACTGGGTATCTCAAATCATTATGTGCAGCTATATTTATTAAAGATGCAATGTAATAGGGGATTATCAAAGAATGGCTTTTTAAACTTTTGAAGAAATTCAGGACAAGGATCCAAAATCATTTGAATGGATAAAAGAGCAAGGGTGTTTTTTTATAAAAAGAAGGAACATAATAAAGCCAGTTTATTTCAGGGTTATTTATCTCAGGTTTTTCGAAACATTTTCTATTGGATTTCTTTTACTAAATATGATGCTTTAAGCCTACTTCCTATAGTTACTTTGTGTTATCTGATTATGTTTAAAATCAGATAACATTTAAATTAGCTTTTTATTTAATTATTCTTCTACTTCAAGTAAGGGATTTTTGTGAGCTTTCCCACATTCCTATTAGGATACTGGGACCAGTTTATGTGGATTTGCTTACTGTTAAGAGTTGAGATATGGATTAAAGAAATGTTATTTCTTGGTTGTCTCTACAATTAAGAGTTTCGTTATGGGATGAAGAGTTTTATATTTGTTAAATTAAGAGGAGGTGACTAGAGTAATCAATGTTAGGATTATTTTCCTTTTCCTTTGGTTTTCTTGAAGCTCCTTTTATTCTCGCTGTCTATTTCTTTTTTCTTTCAGTTTGCATTATCTTTTACTATTGTAATTAAAACTTTAAATAAAAATTGTTTAAAAAAGAATCTTCTATATTTTCAGAATTCTCTGATGTTATAAAAAATAAACCAGTCTTTTCTTTGTACTTGAAAATCTGAATATGTTTTGTTGGTAGTGGTGACTTGTTTTCATTTTTTTCATTTTTGCTATTTTTAAACTGATGATTCATCCACAAAGCATCTAGTGTGATTCAGTAAATCCGAACCATCCAATTTACCCGTTTGTTTGTGACATAACTGAACATGTCACAGAGAAAAAAAAGCTATTGTTAGAGAAACCTTTTCAAGGATTGTTTAGGAAATTCTTCACACTGACAAAGTCCTTCAAAAATAGAATACTATATTTAAAGTAAATATAAGTCAACACAAGAAATAATAATAATAAAAAAACCAAAAATGGAATTCTTGTAGCTGAAAAGGCATATGGGACAATTAACAGTCATTTTTTCCAGGATGTTTTTTAGACCATTGATACATTTAAATTTGATTAAATATTACATATTCACAAATTGAATGTGAACATTTGTGGAAGAGGAAGATATATTCATTAAATTGATTAGAGTAAAAGAAGGAACTAGTATTTCCACAACTATGGGCACAACCAGACCACTCTGTTAAAGTCCACAAAGCTATACCAAAATAAATTGTCCTTCTACAAGGGTCTTTGTAGATACCAGTTCTGCCTTGGTAATGAGACCAGTGAGTGGTAACTGTTCTTACTGTTTTAATTAGAGATAAATTAAGGAAAATAATTGATGTGTTCCCCTGTCATTGTTTCTCTTGTGACAAAGTGCCACCTGCTCATAGGAAAAACAACTGCCAGTTGTTCTTCCTAATATGTAATGCTGTGGGGATTGGCATTAGTAAAGGGATTTAAACAATGGGTTTTGTCACTTGTCAAGTTTCTGAACAGGTTGTGGTAATGGAAGTGTCTAGAATAGTTGGATATGTTTGTTTGTTTGTTTGTTTCCTAGTTTATATTCTACTTTCCTAGTTTATAAGCTAGTTTTCCTAGCTTGTTCCAGAGGTAGTATTCAGCAGGTTCTGATAAGTTCTGAAGAACCGGTAGCAGAAATTTTGAGTAGGTCAGAGAACCGGCAAATACCACCTCTGACTGGCCCCGTCCCCATCTATTCTCTGCCTCCTGAGTCCCAGCTGATTGGCTGGATTCTTCTTTTATTGCCCTGCACAGAACAGAACTGGAAAACAGGTTAGTGGGGTGGGGAAGGAATGGAGATTTTACAGTATCCTTCCCCTGCCATGCCCCCCAAGCCATGCCCACAGAACCTGAGTAAAAAAATGTTTAATCACACCACTGGCTTGTTCTTATTCTACTCCAGTAATGACTGCTTCTGAATGGTCCCCAAACATTTAAAGGATTAAAAAGAGAAAGCCACTGGGGCACATTTGGGTTTAAGTTAGTTGTGTAATCCATCAAAAAGCCATTCTCAGATAATAGCATAGCCCTTTCTTATTTAGCATCATTCTTCAACATTTGTCAATGAAGATTCTCAGTAGTCCAGGTAGAGTTGTCTGGAGTTATTGCAACTGGGCTTCTTTTCTTGTTGGGTTGAAACATTTTGCTGCTTATCCAAGTAGCTTCTTCAGATTGAAGCAGCAACTTGTTTAAGCTGCAAAATGTTTCAAATCAACAAGAAAAGAAATCCAGTTTCCATGTCTCAACTTTCAGAGCGCTCAACATTCTTTCACTGAAGGATCAGAATTTTGTTATTTTTTCTCAAGATCACTTCCAATGTACATAATTGTATCCATCACACATTTGCCAAACAGGAATTGAAGTCGAAGTATGTAGAAATACACTTTTTCCTTCATCCCATTCTTATATAAACTTTCTTAGAGGTTCCCTCTGTGCTGTCTTCTTTATCCAAATGCCTATTTCTTTGCTACCTTTTCCCTCAAATGTCTCATTCCCAGTGCAAGCCTGCTAATTCATGTCTGCAATCCATTAAATTTTATCCAATTAATCCCTGATTTTCTTCCTTGATGGCTCAACCATAGTGAGTTATCTCCAATCCTGTTTTCATCTTTAATTCACTGCAGTACTCTGTAATGAAAGATTAATGTAAATTATGGATTCAATTTATAGTAGTCTTGTCCAGTTTATTCTCTTTTTTCTTTTATCTGAATTTCTCATTATTGTTTTGTCTTTACTTTTACCTGGCTTATCCCATCTCATTTCTACTGGAACCTATGTGAAAAGCATGATAATTTATCATTCCTACAGGAGTAAGATGCACATCCTCATGCAATTATATTAAAATTATAATTAATGAATAACTGTAAATGTACTGAATGTCTTTAAAAATTGAAGTATGGTTCCAACACAGTTGTCATCAATAAAAATCTATTAACCACCTGTTCTACTATCCTATCTAGCAACACTTCAATGTCTAATCATTCCATCACATATGACTACATAATTTTTGTAAAAAAAAATATGGTAATTATAACAGATAATATCCCAAAGATTATGTGAGCTTTTGTGTGTGCGGGGGGAGGGGGGAGAGAACATAAATGTAAATGCTTTGAAATTAAACTCATTTGCAAAAATAGGGAGCATACTCCATATTTTCCTATCTTAGGAAATGTATAATATTTGCAAAATTTCAACAGGCTTCAAAGGTAAGGAGAGTGAGAATGAAAGGATAATAGCAAATATGTAGCAAATAATAGCAAATATAGAGCTGCAGACTGAATTTCGGTCACAGTTTATTTGTTTATTTATCAGGACAAAGTAAACTATTTCTGTGTGCAGCAACCAAATATTGACTTCCACCCATATATTTAATGTAATGCCAGATCATTGTAATGCATGAATGGGCACTGTCTGAAATGGCCCAAGATTATGGAGGAAAAAAACTCACACAAGCCTGAGTGAGCAAAAAAATAGCAAGCTAGGAATGAAAAAGTGGGCCATAAACTCATGTACCTTTGTTTCTTTCTTAACGTTATCCTTAGGCACTTATTCAGCCAGCACTTATGTAACTGATGGATCATGTAGATGCTGAAGTCAGCAACATTAAATAGATGCTTTGTCTTTCAGAAAGATGAGCTATATATGGTAAGCTCTCCACTCTAAGAAGCATAAATATTTAATCTGGAAGAGCTAAATTATCATATCAAACTCACTGTTTATTGGGCTTCATCTACACTTAGTAATATTATAAGGCATATGTTGATTTGATGAACAATTAAACTATAGAAACCAAACTCTAAAATTCCTAACCCGGAATCTAACTATACCACAGACCTCTATGACCATTTATAAAGCCTTAAACTGGTAAACAATGAGGCCATAGATGCAATTTCACCTCCTATTCTTCTTGTTTTTCTTGCAAAGAACCATGAGTTATTCTTGATTTTCCATGAATGTGAGAGCAGCTTTCTGTAATCCATAAACCAAATAAATCAGGATTCTCCAGAGATCTTATGCTACTGATTTATTGCAGATAACAGAGGTTTTGAAAACAACACTTTCATTTCTGGAGATCAGAACTGAAATCCAGAATATATTTCAAAAGGAGGTTTGGAAGACTTAAAATCCATACAGAGCTTTTCAAGGAATTACATAACTACTGGAATAGTGGTATAACAATGATAGCAGCAAGGGTAAATACTGCTGCTGCTATTACTACTGCTACTACTATTACTACAAACACTCACATCAATGGCAGCATATTACCTCCTGCCTGTTGTGGTAACATGTTGTTAATTGAGACGAGCTTAGCATTGCTTATGATGCTTCATGGCCAAGTAGAAATCTAAACCATAAATTCCAGATGTACTAATGACAAGTAGGGATGAATGATATTAGACATTTTTGTTTATTTTTCTTATTGAATATTTTTTGGAAAAAATACTTTGCATATTTTATGATCATTGATAATACACATTTAATAGACATTGTGTACATGTTTCCATGAATGCATTTGTGTATGGATTTTCTCTAATACATATACAGACCATTTAGGTGTTTTACTATTCAACTATTTCAGAACAAAGTCTGCAGAGATTCTCAGTCATCCAGGTCATGGTTGCCCCAAAGGTGCTTTTTTAGGAGGCAATTGGACTTTCCTGTTTTCTCTTTGAAGATGCTTCGCTTCTCATTCAAGAAGCTTCTTCAGCTCTGACAGGATAGTGGGGAATGGAAGGATTTATATACAAGAAATATAAATATAAAAATAAATCCTTCCATTTGTCGTTATCCTGTCAGAGCTGGATGAGAAGCGAAATGTCTTCAAATAAAAAACAAGAAAGTCCAGTTGCCTCCTGAAAATGCACATTTGAGGCTATTTCAGAACAATTCACCACATTTGACGAACATTTTATAAGAAGAACTAGATAAATATGTGTATAAATATCTATATGAAAATATAAATAAAAGAAATTTTTATCACCCATTAAGTCAGTGGGGGAAGCCAGATTCACTAAACAACTGCATGTCTCAATAACTGCAGGGATTCATTTAGCAACTGGGGCAAAAAGATCATAAAGAGGGGCAGTACTCACTTAACAACTGTATTGCTTAGCAACAAAAATTTGGGGCTCCACTGTGAGTGTAAGTTGAGGATTACCTATAATGAACTGCATCTCCTACACTGCATCAGTAAACCATCACACTTATTTTTAGACAGTATCTATTTTTCTTCTCTAAAAGGACCAAAATAAGAGAACAATAAATGGGGTGATTCAGTGATACTGTGTAGGGATATTCCTATAGGCTCTTACATATTATTGTGATTGTTTTCATTATTTTGATTTACATCTGGTTTTGAGGACTGCTTATATCTCACATTCAGGAACCAAGAGAACTAGAAATCTACTTGGAAAGGCTGACACAGATTTTAAAAAAAATGGGACTATGTATCTTGGGGATTGTAGTTTCTCTGTTATTGCCCAAGATTATTAACTGGTAAAAGCAGGTTAATTCTTCTGAAGCAAAGGTAGCTTTCTTTGACTGATGCCACTTGAGAAATAATATTTTCACAATCATATGGTAGGTAGCAAAGACATCAGCTCTCCATATAAGTGATTTAGCGATCATACCAATGTTATACTGGGGGGAAAAAAACTGTGTTAAATAAAAACCCTAGTGATTGAAGCATCAAGGACAAAGTATCTTTCCCATTATAATTTAATCCTTGCTAGATATTCAATTTGCCTGTTATCAACCTCTTTTCCCAAACTATCTTTGGGGATTAAGAGGGACTAGGGAAATAATATTACATTTTCAATACACTGAGGTTTTCTTATTCTCAGATTGATTTCACATTTTAAAGTTCACCTGTAGTCAAGCAGAACAAAAACAATTTACAAATAGTTGAAGTTTTGAATCTCTAAAATGAGATCTATTTACTTTGATATGTGCAGTCATTTATCCATACTGACTTCAATGAATCAGCTACATTGATGCTAGGAATAGATAGACTACCTTTAGAAAAACTCACTGCACACTTATTGTTATTATTTAAAGTATTTTTGCAGGGAAAATGTATCTTTTGTGGAGTCATATCTTTCAATAATTATTCATGGCTTCAGGATTACGTGATTCAAAACTAGTTGTGGGATGAGACTGAAGTTTAAATTTGGATTCCTTAACATATGTAATATTAAGATTTTTTCCCCATCCCTTTTTAAAATTACTTTTGGAAAGTTCTGTTTTTTATGGCAGTTAATATCTAGATTCCTTTGAACCCAGAAAATAAATTCAGGGTTGCCAAAACTGATAAACTGTCCATAGTCACTCCAGAGGGTAAAATATTTTCTTTCTAGGATAGAAGAACTGCCAATCATTGTTATTTTAAGTTGCCTCTGCTTCAGCATCTGTTTTAAACTTATTTCTCTTTGAATATGAGATTCTAGTCAGAGATCATATCATTAGTGTTATGTTTGGAGCATGGGCAAGAAAGAATGGAGACAAGCCTCTGAACGGTGAACTTCAGCTCTTTATTTACATAGTGACTTCTAACATCTATAACAGTTTTAACCCGCCTTATATAGGCAAACCCCGTAACTATTAACCAATAACCAACGAGGAGCGCTAGCTCTCATAACCAATAGAAACTCTCTGTTTAAGGGCCAATCGGATTCCCCAGAGCGGGCCAATCCGATCCGGCCGTTTAACAGCCAATCAGAAGTGCAGGGCCAGAACCCTGCACTTTACTCCAAGCTCACGCTTTATTAAAACTTTATACATTCACAACACCCCTTTCCCCTGGCTTCTGTTTGCAGGGCGCAGTTACATAGTCCTTTAGGTAGGATGGTTGCTTTATTAGTCTCTTTGATTTTCGCTGTGTCATTTGGCTGCAATCACGCTGAGGTAGATCGTTGTTTGGCAGTGGGGCTGTTTCTGGTTCAGAGTTCATTTCCCCGTTGTTGCCCATGTTCTCTGTAATTCCCTGAGGTGCAACTATTTACCTCTCTGGTTCCACTTCCTGAGTCTCTATTATACTGTCGTTCCCTTCGAACGGGTTTTCTTCTCCTTGGAATTCATCTTCTTCTGTACCTCCCCCCCTCAGTCTGGTCATAGGGGAGTTCAGGACTGCCCGCCGGAAGCCGCGATCGTAATTGATCGAGATGGTGTTTCCATTGTCTATCGTCAAGGCATTGTACAAGGTAGGATCTCGGGCTGGTTACACGAACTACTGTCGCCTCCACCCACAATGGGTTGCCCGGTAGGTTTTTAGCATATACCAAATCTCCTACCTGGAAGGCATGACAGCGGCCGCTGGATCCTAGTGGTTTTTCCAGTTCGTAAGCTGGGTGTAACCGGTCGAGGTGGGAGCGGAGTTTTCGTCCCATTAGCAGTTCGGCAGGAGTTTTGTTGGTGATGCTATGTGGTGTGATGTGTTATAAAAAAAGGATTCGATTGATCTTGTCGTCAATGTTGTCGTAGTCTACCTTCTGTAAGGTTTTCTTCACAAATTGTACCATGCGTTCTGCTTTGCCATTGGTCGCAGGGTGCGCAGTCGAGGTGAGCGCATGTTGAATGCCGCGGTCAGCGAGGTACTGCTCGAATGACAGTGCTGTAAATTGGGGCCTGTTATCGGATACCAGGAAGTCTGGTAGTCCGTGGGTTGCAAATAGTCTTTCCAAGGTTTTGATAACCGCCTCGGAGGTTGTAGTCGTCATGCGATGAATCTCGAGACAATTTGAATAGGCATCGACAGTTAGTAGAAAGGTGTGGCCTTTAGTTGGCGAAGTCCAAGTGAATTCGGGACCAGGGTCCGCGTGGTGTCTCCCATTCAGTAGGAATGGCTTTAGGTGGGGCGTTGCTCACTTCCTGGTATTTTGGACAAGCTTTAACCCAATGTTCGATTTGCTTGTCAATGCCCGGCCACCATGCATAGCTTCGCGCAAGGGCTTTCATTCGCACGATGCTAGGGTGGCCATCGTGCAAGGTTCTCAGAAGCACTTTCTGGAGTCGTTCTGGGTTAATGACTCTATCACCCCAGATGACACAGCCTTTTTGGGAGAACAACTCGGTTTGTCGAGTCTTGAATGGTGTGAAGTCATCTGATAATTGGTCCAATGGCCATCCGCGTTCTACCCAGCTTAGGACTCGTGCTAAGGTGGGGTCACGTTTGGTTTCTCTTGCGATATCTTGGGCAGTTAATGGCAGCGAGTTGAGTGCCTCAATTTGCAACGTGGTTACCGTTGGTGCAGGATCGTCGAGAGTCTCTGGAAGCGGTACTCGGCTCAATGCGTTGGCGTGGGGAATGGCTTTCCCCGGGTGGTATTGCAGCCGATAGTTATAAGCAGCTAAGAATTCTGACCATCGAGTCATCCTAGGAGATAATATGTAGGGAGTCGGCTTATCTCCGGCTATTAGACCCAATAATGGTTTGTGGTCAGTCACGATAGTAAAAGCCCGGCCATACACGTACTCGTGGAATCTTTTCACAGCTGAGACAACTGCGAGGGCTTCTTTATCGATTTGTCCATAATTTCGCTCAGTTTTTGAAAGTGTCTTTGAAAAATATGCAACAGGGGCTTCGTTCCCATTAGGCAGTACATGGCTCAAAATGGCACCCACTCCGAAAGGCGAAGCATCACATGTTATATTTATCGGCAAGGTCTCGTTATACTGCATGAGTACAGAGTCAGAAGTGAGCAGTTTTCTCACATTGCAGAAAGCCTGTTCTCGGTGACCCCATAACCAATTTGCTTTCTTATCTAGCAACCAGTGTAATGGTTCAGAGACCGTTGCTTTATACGGTAAAAATACATTATAAAAGTTGATGAGGCCTAGGAACGCCTGGAGATTGGCCTTGTTTCGTGGCCTGGGAGCGTTTTTTATCGCTCTTAGTTTACTTTCAGTAGGGTGAATACCCTGGCTATCAATTAGGTACCCTAAAAACTCAACACTGTCAGTACACAATTTACATTTGTTTTTTTTTACTTTAAGACCGGCCTCTTGGAATTCTTTTAGGACTAATTTTAACCGGTCCTATAAGATTTTTTTGTAGGGGCCGCAATTAATACATCATCAAAATAGGGGACCACGCCCTTAATTCCTTGCAATAACCTCTCCATAAGGCTCTGAAAAATCCCCTGGGCTACACTAACTCCAAATTGAAACCGGGTACATTTAAAGGCACCTCGGTGCATCACAATCGTTTGTGCCAGAGCCGTCTTTTCATCAACAGGTTGTTGCTGATATGCCTGAGGTAAGTCTAATTTAGCGAAGACTTTCCCACCCCCCAGGGAGTGGAGGAGATGCTGCACCACCGGCACTGGATATGCGTTCTGCTGTAGGGCATGGTTCAAAGTGGCCCGTTAGTCCCCACAAATTCGGATCAACCCGTCTGGCTTAATGGGTGTTACGATTGGGATTTCCCAGGGGGAGTGATCGATGGGCTCTAACACCCCCTGAGCTATCAGCTTGTCGAGTTGTTTGTCGATTTTTGACTTTAAGGCAAACGGAACACGATGGGGCTTAAGTCGGATGGGAGCTATCTTTGGGTCTAGACTGAACGAAATCGGGGTCCCCTTGTACTCGCCTAAGCTGTCTGTGAAGACGTCCCTGAACTCATGGATGAGGTCTCCCTCCCAGTCACCTCCACTGACTCGTTTTATGCCAGCCACTTCAATGCCGAGTGGCACGAACCATTGGAGGCCTAGTAGGCTAGGCCTGTCTCTATTGATGACAGTTAGTGGTAAGTACACTGTGTGCTTCTTGAAGGAGACTCGGACTCAGCAGGAACCAACAACGGGGATTCGATTCCCTTGGTAGTCCTTGAGGATGAGTCTTTGGGAGCGGAGATCTTGGCGTTGAATCGTGGGGATGAGCTGCTTAAAGGTTTTCCAGGACACCATCTAGAGGGACGATCCCGAGTCGACTTCCATGTGGCAAGGCTGGTTCTCGATGGCTACTGTGACTCGTATTTTCTTGGTGTCTAAAGCTGAGGCGTGACCGATAGTGATAGTATGCTGAGCCTCTTCTCTCTGCAAAACTCGATTTCTGTAGGAGTGGTTTACTGGCTCTCGCCGTACAGGACGGTTTCCTGTCGATTGGCGATAATTAGTCCCTTTTGAGGCCTGGCTGGGTCCTGGTAAGTTTCGGCAGACCCGTCTGATGTGGCCTCGCTTCCCGCACTCATGGCAGAGCGTGTTGTGGAATTTGCATTCAGACCTGGCATGGTTGGCCCCACAGCCAGCGCAAGGGCGTAAAGGCTTCAGGTGATGGTCCCAGTCGGACCGCAGTCGATGGACCCCTTCTTCGTTGCTGTCTGACAACGAAGAGATGTCCTCGTGGTGCATAGTTGCAAGCTGCCCTGGGTAAGATATCGCTTGTCGGTGGTGGTACCGGAGCGCGGTTTCGGCGTAGTTGTGCAGCCGACTTCCTGGTTGCTTCTGCTGCAGTAGCATCGGCGATGGCGTCGGCAAGGCTGATGTTGCCTTTCGCCATCAGCTTGCTTTGAACGCCTGGTGCATCTAGTCCCAGAACTATGAGATCTCTTAGTGCTTCTTTTAAATCGGCGAATCCGCAGAGGCCTCCCAAATTTCGGAGGTCTGCTATGAAGTCGGCCACGCGTTCTCCCTTTCGCTGGCTCCTCTGATAAAACTCGTGCCGTCTCACAAGGGTAGGCACGGTTGGTGCGTAGTGATCTCGTAGGAGAGGTTTGAGGTTGTCCCAATCCATCGCCTTCACTTCTTGGGGTTTTGCTAGTGCTTTAGCTATCTTAAATACGGTTGGACTACAATGCGTTAAGAACACCACCCGTTTCTTTCCTGGTGTGGCGTCCTTTAAGTTGTTGGTTTCTAAGAACATTTGGAAGTGATCCATGTAGGGCTCCCAGTCCTCCTGTACTGGATCAAACGGAGTGGGTGGTACAACGACGCCGGACATGGTTCCGTTGTGTAGCATCGTCTGTCACGTGCTCGGTGTTCTTCGAAGTTTCGTTGGTTCAGATGTCTCCACATTCCACCCTCGTCGCCAGTGTTATGTTTGGAGCATGGGCGAGAAAGAATGGAGACAAGCCTCTGAACGGTGAACTTCAGCTCTTTATTTACATAGTGACTTCTAACATCTATAACAGTTTTAACCCGCCTTATATAGGCAACCCCGTAACTATTAACCAATAACCAACGAGGAGCGCTAGCTCTCATAACCAATAGGAACTCTCTGTTTAAGGGCCAATCAGATTCCCCAGAGCGGGCCAATCCGATCCGGCCGTTTAACAGCCAATCAGAAGTGCAGGGCCAGAACCCTGCACTTTACTCCAAGCTCACGCTTTATTAAAACTTTATACATTCACAACAATAAGCATAATGGCAATGCAGGCTGACTTGGCCTATTGAAAGATGAAAGTTAGTGAGTTCAATTGCAACAGGTGAAGTGTTATTTCTCCTAGTTTTGATCATATTACACTGGATAGCATGTAAGTACTGAATTCTGAAATAATTGGCTGATACTATCTGCATCCAAATATACATTATGGTTTAATGGCTTCTAGTTTAATATGCAGCTCAAAAATTATTACCTGAGGCACAATGGAAAACAAATCTATGTGCTACTTGACTTATTATTATTTTTCTATTTCCACAAGAGTTCATTAGGAAGGACCATGTAAAAGTTTACAAAAATCCAATTCCCAGTAGATCCATTTCAGATTGCAAGCTTTCTCTATTGATTTCTTAGGAATTAATTTGTTCTCCCAATTCAAATCAGTAACAGGCCTGAACAGTCATGCACTGGCCAAAAGAAGTCATTTTCTTGCACTTATCCAATTACTTGCTGAAGTTCTAAATTGCTCTCTTTCAACCCAGATTCTTCTTCCATATAAAATAGTGATATAATGCAAAATAAATAAATAAAGACCGGTCTAAACCATAGACTGAAAATGTATCTGCTTTCATATTGTATCATATGTTGAACAGTGCCATGTTTTTTAGACAACTAATGTGTTTCTGAAATAAATAAGCCAAGTGAACATAAAAAAACATTAGAGTACATAAATTCAAAGCTTTATACCAAGCAGAATGACTGAATAGGATAAAATTCCCTAAGATAGACTTTTGATTCCTAATTTCTATTTTGGACTGCCTTCAGATCTTGTTATAAAATGCAAAGCAGTAATATAAATATTATTAATTTATTGTCACTTTTTGCAGCATGGCCCCAGCACTCCAAAAATAGCTGGATTGTTCTTGGCCTGAGCAAAATGGCGGGGGTCTTTTCTAATGGATTAGAAATCCAATAAACAAGCAAACAAATAAATCTCACGCCAAAGATAAAACTAGCTTCAAAGCAACAGTATCCTGCATTTATATACTTGTCAGCTTCATTGTCTCTCGTATGACCTATCTTTATAATAATAATACATTTAAATAGTTGGGATGATAACTAACTATTTAGTACCAGGAATGTCTCAGATGGTGTAATTCTGTTTTGAGATAAACATGGATCTCTTGGGGAGAAATAAGCTTGTAGAGATTTAAACGTATTAATATGAAGGTAGGTCATATTAGAGACAATGAAGCTGACAAGTATATAAATGCAGGATTCTGTTGCTTTTAAGCTAGTTTTATCTTTGGCCTGAGATTTATTTGTTAGCTTGTTGATTGGATTTCTAATAACTCAGTGGTGATGCTGGACAATGTACAAATTAAAAACACTACCGCAATGCATTAAACCAAGCGAATTATAAGATAAATGTATGGGGGGGGGAGAGATACACCATAAACAATCAACATAATACACTCCAGGAAAATGTATCCCAATTTGCCCTCAATTGGTTTGGAAAAGAAAATGAAAAGAAAAGTGGGAAGAGGTTACCTTAATTCTTTTGAAGAATTTAGGAGACAATGTAAAACATACAAGCACATCTGGACACATAAGGATCTTGTCTCTGATGAAAAAAAAAATAGTTGGTGATTGTTTAACTTTTTGTTGTTTTTATTAGACAACTGTGGGTCACTACTATTGAATACAACATATACACCAGAGATGCTATTCAGCCAATTCTGACAGATTGTGGAGAACCGGTAGTGGAAATTTTAAGTAGTTCAGAGAACCAGCAAATACCTCTGGTTGGCCCCACCCCCATCTTTTCTCTGCCTCCTGAATCCCAGATGATTGGCTGGGTCTTCTTTTGCTGCCCTGCACAGGAGAATGGAGCTGGAAATCAGGTTAATATGGTGGGGAGGGAATGGGTATTTTAAGGTATCCTTCCCCTGCCATGCCCACCAAGCCACACCACATCCACAGAACCAGTAGTAAAAAAAATTGAATACCACCACAGATATACACATATGTATAATGTTTAAAATATATTACAAGATCTTGTCAGCCAAGATATATAGACATGGAACAATAGTATGTCAAACAATTGTCACAACATTTTTATTTGTAACTTATATATATGCAATATAAATCCAATCCTTGCATCTTAATATTTGGGCACTTATATCCATGTTCAGATGGAACATAGATGAGATTTAACAGTGTGCTCTATCCCATCAGATAAACATCATTCAGCACTATTGCATTGCTCTCAGTGGGATTGGATGACCTAAAAAAAGTAATGCAATGTAACCACTGAGCAGTATATTGTTCTGCTATACTTAGATCCAACTGAAGGTTGGATCTCCTATTTGATCACAGCTTGACCTAAAGTTGTAATAGCTGTCCTATGGTTATACAGACGTAAGATATCACATGTGTCCCATTTTGCTTAATTTGTTGCCTCAGAAAAGTTGAAGATTTTCCCAAACGAACTTAACTTTTGTGGAGTTTTAGAATTGGTCAAGGGAACTTCTAAAGAACATAAAGTCCCATGATCCACATACAAACAGTAGGCATGGGAATATTCCTAAACCTACTATGCAACACAACTTGTTAAATATGCATGCCACCATATTTAGGTTTGGAACTCTTTTTCATTATGTTTAAAGCAATAACTTTTCATAGAGGTGCAGAAACTGAAACAGAAAATGTTGAAGTAAAACAAGTAGAGCACTGTAAATCAGGGGTGGGATTCAAAATTTTAACAACTGGTTCTGTGGGCGTGGCTTAGGTGGTGGGTGTGGCTTGGTGGTCATGTGACTGGGTGGACATGGCTTGGTGGTCATATTATTGGCTGGATGTGGCCAACTCAATATCACTCACTTCGAGGCATGCATCTCCTTGCCTGGCCTCTCATGACTGTGGGAATGCTGCAACAGTCGTAAGTGTGAAAAATGGTCATAAGTCACTTTTTTCAGTGACATTGTAACTTTGAATGGTCACTCCACACAAGCAAAGTACCAGTAAAGGAAGGGAAAATAACTCCAGAGACATCCCTGAGACAGGAAGTCTAGTCCTGCCAAGAATGTAATAAGGGTTAATGGAGAGGCAGTTTCTGTAAGCAACCCCAGAATGTTTCCTTCCTGCCTTCCTTACAGGATTAGGCCAGTAATTTCTTCTAACAACTGGTTCTCTGAACTGCTTAGAATGTTAACAACCAGTTCTAGCGAATAGGAACGAACTGGTAGAATCCCACCCCTGCTATAAATGTATGATTATCTGAGTTTTGCACCAAATGGCAAATGTTGCTTATTTTTGTTAAAAAAAACAACAATTAATTATCCCCTACTTTTAAGGGAAGGAATAGTGAAAGAGCTTAGTTTTCACTAACAGTGGCTTTTTTTGATCAAATCCTGATCAAATTATCTTGCTGGGTCAACTGTTGGGTACTTAGAGAAATTGGAGGCTAGGAAAATTATTGGGTAAATAATTAAATATCAAGAGGTAGAAAACCTCGCAGAAAATGTGGTTGAGCACCATAACAGATCATCATGAAACTTTTTGTGTTTGTTTGTTTCTTTTCTACTTATAAAATCTCTGTACAATGATGACAGTAAATTATTTCAAGCAATGGAAGCCCTACTTTATGTAGATCTGGGTAGGCTTCATTGCAAATAGGCATAAAGTCCTGCAATCTATATAACTGTTGTACTGGATTTCAGAAGTAATAAATATTTCATAAAGGTAGAGTTGTTAAAGGCCATTTAGACCATCACATTTAAGTCCCTCCTCAGTGTTCAAATCAATGTTAAACCATCCATAGCTACCTAGATTCTGTTTGAGTGCATCCACCATTTCCTTTTTTTAATCAGTTCAAATAAGTCATAATACTATAACGATTTTCCTCACATTCAACCAGAATTCAACTTTCTTTAAGTTACAATTATAATTTTGTGCTTTCCTTTATGAAAGAATAGAAAACAAGTATTGACTTTTGGGATTGTTATGAACTAATAAAGGTGCTTAAATAAAGTTTTAACAAAGCTTAAGAAAAGCAGGGTTCTATCCTGCACTTCTGATTGGCCGATAATAGCGATATCGGATTGGTCTGTTCTGGGGAATCTGATTGACTGTTAACGAGCCACTCTCATTGGTTCAAGGGTTTAACACTTCCATGTTTCTCATTGGCTAACAGGTCAGCAGCCTACCCTATAAAAGGGCTGCTGCTGCCCTAGGGTTTTGCTCTGTTCAGAATGATTAATAAAGAGTTGAAGTTCACTCTTCACTGCCTCGTCTCCGTTCCTTGCACTCATGCGCAGAACTTAATACTGGCGACAAAGGTGGGATGCAGAGACATCAGAGCTGACTGAACACTACAGAGCACCAAACAGAGCACGTGGCTGAAGGCACATCGACAACGGAAACCATGTCCGGCGGTGTCATACCACCCACTCCATTTGACCTGGCACAAGAAGACTGGGACTCATACATAGACCAGTTCCAGATGTTTCTGGAGACCAACAACTTGAAGGATGCCACTACAGGGAAAAAGCGAGCAGTGTTCCTGACCTATTGCGGGCCTGCCATCTTTAAGATGGCCAAGGCACTAGCAAAACTGGCTGAGGTGAAAACCATGGACTGGGACGTCCTCGCGCCCCTTCTACGGGCCCACTATGCACCCGCCGTACCAACGCTTGTCCGAAGACATGAATTTTACCAGAGGGACCAGCGGAAAGGAGAGAGTGGTAGGGATTTCATTGTGGATCTCTGGAACCTGGGAGGCCTCTGTGGGTTTATAGACCTCAAATAAGCTCTGAGAGACCGAATAATTCTGGGATTAGATGACCACACTACGCAGAGCAAGATCAAGGCCAAAGGGGACATCAACCTTGCTGATGTCAGCAAGGACACTACTGCAGCAGAAACAACCAGGAAGTCAGCCGCCCGAATGCGCCATACCAATGCACCGCTCCATCAACTCGCCAGCAATACCTCACCTCACTTAGAGAGGCACGCAACAGTGACCCACCATGAGGACCTTGAAGCACCATCAGAAAGTGACAAGGAGGAGGTCAACCAGCTCCAGTCTGAACGTGACCAATGCTACCAGCGGAATCAAAGATTACCGCACCAATGCGCGGGTTGTGGGGCAAACCACCCGCGATCAGACTGCAAATTCATCAATGCGCTCTGCCATTTCTGTGGAAAAAGAGGCCACATCGGGAAGGTCTGTAGAAGCAAGCAAGGATCCAGCCCACTTCAGAGGGGAAACAACTACTGCCAGACCACAGGGAATCATCCTGTGAGTCAGGAACATTTGAACCACCAATGGAACAACCACTCCTACAGAAATAAAACACTGGCTACTTCAACGAGACGAGAAGAGGCACACCAAACCATTACAATCGGTCACGCCTCATCGCTAGATGCAAAGAAGATCCGAGTGAAGGTCGCCATCGAAAACCAGCCTTGCATGATGGAAGTTGATTCAGGATTGTCCCTCTCGATGATTTCCTGGAAGACCCTGAAACAATTAATCCCTGCCGTCCGGCATCAAGACCTCAGAGCCCAAAGCATCATACTCAAAGATTATCAGGGGAACCGAATTCCAGTCGTTGGATCCAGCCAAGTCCAAGTATCATTCAAAAATCGTACTGCATCATTACCACTGACCGTCATCAACCGTGACCGGCCTAGCTTCAATGGTTCGTCCCACTCAGGATCGAGGTAGCCGGCATTCACCAAACCAGAAGCGATGACTGGGAGGAGGTCCTCGTCCAGGAATTCCAGGACGTCTTTGCAGACAAACTAGGCGAGTACAAGGGGATCCTGATATCATGTAACCTTAACCCTGAAGTAGCCCCCATCTGCCTTAAGCCTCGTAGGGTACCTTTTGCCCTTAAACCAAAGATTGACGGGCAGCTCGATAAATTAATAGCCCAGGGTGTTTTAGAACCAACTGACCACGCTCCTTGGGAAACCCCAATCGTAACACCCATCAAACCGGATGGATCATTAAGGATTTGTGGGGACTACCGGGCCACCCTTAATCACGCCCGTCAACAGAACGCTTACCCGGTGCCGGTGGTACAACACCTTCTCCATTCCCTGGGGGGCGGAAAAGTCTTCGCTAAATTGGATTTAGCACAGGCGTACCAACAATTACCTGTAGATAAAAAAACTGCAGAGGCACAGACAATCGTTGTGCACTGAGGCGCCTTTAAATGCAACTGACTCCAATTCGGAGTGAGCGTAGCCCCGGGGATTTTTCAAAGTCTGATGGAGAGACTCTTGCAAGGGATCAAGGGGGTCGTGCCATACTTTGATGACGTTTTAATTGTGGCCCCGAATAGAGAAGTACTAGAAAAGCATCTTAAAATGGTTCTCCAGAAATTTAAAGACTCTGGCTGTAAGCTTAAAAAAATAAATGTCAACTATGTACAGATAAAATAAAGTTCCTGGGGTACCTAATCGATAAACAAGGT
The DNA here is from genome assembly GCA_033807585.1 of Hydrophis major. Lineage (NCBI taxonomy): Eukaryota > Metazoa > Chordata > Lepidosauria > Squamata > Elapidae > Hydrophis > Hydrophis major. The sequence continues at coordinate 65,257,926 of CM066330.1, forward strand.
ATTCATCCCACTAATAGCAAACTAAAAGCAATCAAAAATGCCCCAAAGACCCAGAAATAAGACTGACCTCCAAGCTTTCCTGGGGCTCATTAACTTCTACAACATCTTCTTGCCCCAGAAAGCGACTGTAGCTGAGCCCCTACATAGACTTCTCGACAAAAAAGCAACCTGGGTCTGGGGACACTGAGAGGAGCACGCCTTCCGACAAGTGAAAAACTTATTAATCTCAGATGCTGTTTAATGCATCTGTATAACAAGACTCTCCCTTTAACAACTACATGTGACGCATCACCATTTGGAGTAGGAGCCATTTTGAGCAACGTGTTACCAAATGGTAGTGAGGTCCCTATTGCCTATTTTTCAAGGACCCTATCAAAGGCTGAATGTAACTATAGCCAAATCGACAAATAGGCTCTTGCTGTTGTATCTGCTGTGAAATGGTTTCATGAATATGTGTATGGATGAGTTTTTACTATTGTTACCGATCACAAACCTTTGCTAGGGATCATAGCGGGAGACAAGCCAACCCCCTATATATTGTCACCTAGAATGACTCGCTGGTCGGAGTTCTTAGCTGCGTACAACTATAAATTACAACACCGCCTGGGGAAAGCAATTCCCCACACTGATGCATTGAGCCATGCCCTACTTCTGGAAACCATTGACGACCCAGCTCCAACCCTTACAACACTCCAGATTGAAATGCTACATTCACTGCCACTAACAGCTAGAGACATTGCGGTCGAAACAAAACGAGATCCTGTCCTGACGCGAGTTCTTAGCTGGGTCAAACGAGGATGGCCAGTAGAACAAACCCCTGACAACTTCACCCCTTTCAGAAACCGGCAAACAGAACTTTTTTCACAAAAAGACTGCATCCTATGGGGAGATAGAGTCGTCGTCCCAGAGCAGTTGCAACGAGCATACTGAAAACATTGCATGACGGTCACCCCGGGATCATGCGTATGAAAGCGCTTGCACGAAGCTTCGCCTGGTGGCTGTGCATCGACAAGCAGATCGAAGCCTGGGTAAAAACTTGTCTAAAGTGCCAAGAAGTCAACAGTGCCCCACCTCGAGCAACTCCAACAGAGTGGGAAACCCCCTGGGGGCCGTGGTCCCGCATCCTTGTTGACTTTGTGGGACCTACTAAGGGACATACGTTCCTCCGAACAGTGGATGCCTATTCCAACTGGCTCGAGATCCACGAAATGAAGAATACTACAACCGAATCCGACATCTGAAAATTGAATAGGCTATTTGCGACGCATGGGCTGCCAGACGTCCTGGTCTCCAACAACGGACCCCAGTTCACTGTCCTGGCATTTGAACAATACTTAGTGGACCAGGGTATCCGCCATGCGCTAACTTCGCCAGCGCACCCTGCGGCTAATGGCAGGGCCGAGCGCATGGTACAATTTGTTAAAACAACTCTCCACAAAATGGACTATGGGGACATTGACGACAAACTAAACAGAATAGTCCTACTCCAACACATCACTCCACACAGCGTCTCCAACAAGACTCCAGCTGAACTGTTGATGGGACGCAAGCTCCGTTCCCACCTTGACCGGCTCCACCCATCTACGAGCCAGAGAAACCCTGTGGATCTAGCGGAAAATGCCGCGAGTTCAAGGTAGGTGACTTAGTTTTCGCTAAAAACCTCTCCGGCGAACCATTATGGGTCGAAGCAACCGTAATTCAAACTACCGGGCCCAGATCGTACCTTGTGCAAACCTGGGACAGAAAAATATGGAAACGCCATATAGATCAGCTTTGCTCTAGGCTACAACCCAGTTCCCGCAACTCCTGTGACTCCCAAACTGAGGGGGGAGGGGATGTCAAAGAAACCAAATTCGAGATGGTGGAAAGCAGAAGCGAAGGAAGTCAGCAATCGGGCGTGATACATGAAGAAGAATCAGGGAGGGGATTGGCCTCGCCACAGAGGAATACCTCAACGGAGGCAAGCCCGCAAAGATCGGAGGACAACAACGACAGAATTAGCGGCACCGAATTGTCCGGTGAGGATGCGGAACCGCCTGTACCAGATATGTCCAAAAACATCCTGCCGAAACCGGACTACAGACAGGAACCGGTGGGACAGCGCAAATCTAATAGACAGTTAAAACAACCTACATATCTTAGGGATTACATCACCGCACCCCTCAAATGGAACCCGGGCGGAAAGAGTATTATGAACTAATAAAGGTGCTTAAATAAAGTTTTAACAAACCTTAAGGAAAGCAGGGTTCGAATGCTGCACTTCTGATTGGCCGATAATAGCGATATCGGATTGGTCCGTTCTGGAGAATCTGATTGGCTGTTAACGAACCACTCTTATTGGTTCAAGGGTTTAACACTTCCATGTTTCTCATTGGCTAATAGGTCAGCAGCCTACCCTATAAAAGGGCTGCTGCTGCCCTAGGGTTTTGCTCTGTTCAGAATGATTAATAAAGAGTTGAAGTTCACTGTTCACTGCCTCATCTCCGTTCCTTGCACCCATGCGCAGAACTTAACAGGGAAGACAACCAGAGGTGGTATTCAGCAGGTTCTGACCTGTTCTGGAGAACCGGTAGCAGAAATTCAGAGATATAATACCACCTCTGACTGGAGATTTTACAGTTTACTTCCCCTACCATGCCCACCAAGCCATGCCCACAGAACCGGTAGTAAAAAATTTTGAATCCCACCACTGATGACAACCTTCAAATACTGTTACAAAACTTGTCTTTTTCTCAAAAGTAAATATAAGTAGCTCCACCAATCTGTTCTCAAAAGGCTTAGTGCACCAGTTCCTTGATAATACTAACTGTTATCTGTATCTACGGTATTTCAGCCATTAAAGTATTGTCCAGAAAGGTCCAGAGTGCCTGAGGTGAGGTATAATAAATTCAGAATGTTCTCCCTGTGATTTGAAAATTATACTTTTACTGAAGAAGCCTAAAATTATGCATATTTTAGCAGCTTTATTCCCTTGTTAATTCACATCCAGTATCTGTTAATTGCAGGAATCTTTTCAAAGTTGCTATTACCATGTCATCTTATATTTGTGCAATTTTAAATCTTTTCTAAGTGAAGTGCTGTCACTATTTGCCATTTTCCCATTAAATCCAGACCATTTCTCCAGTTTATCAAAATTATTTTGAATTTTTTTTTTTAAATGGAATATTAGTTATACCACAGTTTTGCATTTTTATGCATTTGGAAAATATTTCCTTTATCTATTAATCCCAATAATTAGTGAAAATGTTCTAGATTCTGGGACCAAATATGGTAGATTTCCACGTCAGACATTTGAGATAATTCAATTAAAAAACAGACACTGTGAGGATTTATGAAATGTTCCTTTACTATGTCCCAAGTTTCTGTCTGTCCCATCTTGCATTAAACAAAATCAAGGTGGGTTTATTTTAAGTTTCTTTGTCATACATGCTTCTTTATATCTTTGGACTGTATAATCTCTTGTCTCAGTGTCTTTTAACAGCTTTCTTATACATTCTCCAAGGTAAGCTCTAAATTTAATTCTATCCCATGTGAACCATTGTCCAGTGTGATAAAGAAAAATAGATGAGAACTATTTAAGTACAGTTGTCAAACTGGCTGTTGCTCCACCTAAGAGACATGCTGTTGAGTCTATATTTATTTAGCTTGCCCATTAAAATGTCATGTTCCACAATCTATTAAGGAAACTATTAAATCAACAAGGGAATAAAATAGTCTGATGAAACTTCTTTTTAACAAATCCATTTTAGCAATAACTACATTGTTTGCAAGGTCTATACAAATGCATTATGTTATTATCTAGTTTATTAGATTCCCATTTATCAATATAATACAGATTAGTTTCTGTTTTCTAGTGTTATAAGCTATATGGAGATATAATTTAAAACTTTCATGGCAGACTCCTTCTTCCAAGAATTCCCTAGTAAGAATTAATTGCAATATGCTTCTACTACCAGTAGTCACTCTGGGCCTGCTAACATGTCCTATACTGTTTTTACCCTTCATACTCAGGACATTTTCTTACAGGCCAGTTCTAGGAAAATGGAATTTAAGATGCTTATCATGGCCAAAATCCAGAAACATAAGGGGTAGGTAGATGTGTGTGCAAATATACACATCAGGTAGAATTCAAAGATAAATCTATCTATCTATCTATCTATCTATCTATCTATCTATCTATCTATCTATCTATCTTCCATCTATATAAAAGTGAATACCACTCATGCACGATCACAAAATCTCCAGAACCATAAAGCCTACAAACTTGAAATTTGGCATGTATGTTCTTCTTGGCTTCTAAGTACTCACTAAGAATGGGTTTTTCAAAATGACCATCAGAGCATTAGTATTTTGTACATTATTATTAACATGTTCTGATGCTAAGGAGTTCTATTCTCCTCTCTCCTGAAAATAAATCTGTTCCAAATGCAAAACACAAGCAGAGGAATGGTAACTGAAACAAGCAGTTTCAGTTTTAGTTTCACAGCAGCAACCAGCTTTAGTACAGAACAGTTGAGCTAAGCTACACCTAGGCTCCTTGCTGTCTCCTTCTTGCTCACACAGCAAATTTTGTTTCAATTTCCAAACAGCCCTCAACTCTCTCACACACTGGCAGGATGCTAGCCAGATGAATACCAATGGATGCTGGTAGGCAAAGGCACAATTTTTTCCCTAATTTTCCTCCCCCCAAATTAAGCCTGATTACATAGTTTCATAGCGAAGCACGGGTATAGAGCTAGTTTCTTTATAAAAACATGCCAAATTTCTAAATATGAAAAGGTATTGAGAAAAAAGAATAGATAAATAAGATGATGCAATCATTACATGCATAAGATAGCTCCTATCAGTGGGCTTCCAAATCTTGCAGTTTCCTAATACTTCCCTGATATATATATACATCAGTTGACATTTGTTTTCTTAAGTTTTCTCAGTTGACATTTTATATATCAATGAATTGAATGGATTGCAATTGGACATTTCCAGTCAGGACATAGAAAACAAAGAAGAAATGGTGTTTCTCCCATTGTTAGGAAGCATATATCAAGAATAGTACTTAGGTACAATGCAATTAATGATTGAATCACATCAATTACTTTGTGTTCAACCCTTTAATATGACAATTATCAAAGTTTATGTTCCAACCATTGAGGTAAAACAAAAGTTTGTGGGCGTGTATGTATGAGTTTTATGGTCAAGTTCAATTTGAGGTTAGCAAAATATGAGAGCAAAATTGGGAGCTGGAATACCCAAATTGGAAATATTAAGGAGAAAAATATATACTTTGGCTGTATAGACTTAGAAACTGAAACAAAGCCAAATGATGGTTTATCCATTTCTACAAATTCCATATTAACAGATATTTCAAATGCAAATGATGTCTCTCTCTATATATATGGGCATCTTCAGATAAAAACCATCAGATTATTGGTAGAAGGAGATGTAAGAGTTCAGTTATAATAGCAAAGACAGGACTGGAGGTTGCATGTGGAATAGATTACAAACAGTTCATTTGCAAGATAAGGTCATGGCAGAAGAAAACCAACCTGTTTTTACAATATGATTCTTAATGTATATTCATTATTTTTTAGGATAACATCAGGAATCAATTTAAATTCTGGAGCACCATGATATGGAGGCAGAGGAACTGTGGAATGAACCTAAAGAAGTTGTTAAGGGTAACTGTGAAAAGAGCCTGCCAAAGATCAAGAAACAGAAGGCAAATGGATGTCAGAACAAATGATGGAAATTGCCAAGAGTAGAGAAGCCAAAAGCATAAAAGATAAAGAAAAGAACTTAACGAAGTGTTTCAGAAAGCTGTTAGAAAAGACAAGAAGCAATATTATGAAAACATCTGAAAAGAATTTAAATCAGAAACACACAAAGAAACAAGGAAAGTCTTCCAAAAGATCTCTGAACTCAGAAGAGCATCCCAGTCAAATTGTATTGTAAAGAATGCCAATGAAGAGATAGTAATTTATTCCAAGAAAATCAAAGACAGGAGGAATATACTGGATTTCTGTACAGTAAAGTTGTCATCATCTAGGATACTCTGTACTTATAAAAACATCTAGTAATAGACAATTAAGTTAGATTTGAATTTTGGTGATTATTCAATTAGAAGGCTAGGAGAATTGTTGGGATGTCTACAGAAATACCGAAAAAGAATCAGTAACAGTTCTAACCAAACTGTGCCAGGAAATATAGATAAATTTAAATGACACTGCGGCCCACAGATTGAAAGATATCAATCTACATATTAATTCTAAAATAGGAGACTTAACAAAATGATCAGACTATTGTATGAATCCTTTATTGTATATGCTAGCAAAACAATGCTTAGAGTCATCCAGTACCAGATTGCCAGCTGTTCAATCTAGCTTTAAAAAAGTCAGGGACCATTATACATCTTTGCCAATGCATGCTGGAGAATCCAAAGAATGCCAAAAAGACATCAGTATGTGTTTTATTGATTACAAACATGTTTCTGATTTTGATGACTATGTCAAGTTGTCGAAATGGAAACACCCAGAACGTATCTTTAAGCCCCATGAAAAACTTGTACTCAAATCAGGAATCACAGGACAAAACACGGTGAAACAAATTGATTCCAGGTTGGTAAAGAAGACACACAAGGCTAAATATTTTCTCCTATTCATCCAGTCTATATGCTGGATATATACTGAAGGTAGTGGAACTGGAAAATATTTAGTTTGGTTTTAATATTGGAGGAATAAACATAAATAACCTGTGCTAAATTGATAACATAGTTCATACTGAAGCCTGCTTTAACTATAGCAACTATAAGGCCTGAAACTGTTGAAGCTGAATAAAGTAACTCCCAGGCTATGGGAAACAATTTTGAAAACAATTCCCAACATGTTGGGAGCATGCATAAGTGCACCAAGGTGCCTACCATCCCTATCCTATTGTTTATTTTTATTTTTCTTATATATATCCATTTCATGTATTCATAACTATATTTACACTTATACCTGTTATCTTATAATCGCTTGACAAATAAATAAATAAATAAATAAATACATCTTTCCAAGATTATGATGAGACTAGCCAAGTTTCTATTGTCTGTAAAAGGCAGGAGGCAAAAGGGAAGAGCTAAAAGCCTGGAGCATAGATATATAAAGTTGTGCATTCTTGCTGTGCTATGATGAGTCACTCAGACTGTTTAGCCTTCATTCTAATTTATTTATGTTTCTAATCTATTTGTGTCATGTAGTGGAGGCAGATTGAGGATAAGAGACCCATCCTTGTGCTCTTTGATCTTTTAGCAGTTTTCAATACTGTCAACTACAATATTCTTAGGGTTAGAGGTTAGCAGAATTGTTTTACAGTTGTTCTTTTTCTTTCTCTGTGCCATATTCAATTGATGTTGACAGGTGATAAGAGTTCACCTACCACCGTTCTCTTGTGGTATGCCATAGGGCTCAAAAGTCTATTATCTTCCCTTTAACATCTGTATAAAAATGCTTGGTGAGGTAATCTATTGGTCTGGAAACAGGCATCTTCAATATGCTGATGATATACAGTGGTACATATTGACTCTGGGAAGACCAAGCAATGCTATCAAAATACTGTCCCAATGCCTGGAAGCTAAATATGTCTGGATGAGGAGGAAAAGATACAGTCTCCATTCTTAGAAGACTGACAGTCTGCCTTTCTTTGGCAACTTCTGGCTCTAGGGAATATTCAATTGCTAGTTTTAATAGGGTTATAGTTTCCCATTCAACTTTTGTACAATTTAGTAGCCTTCTTGGACTTTCAGCTCCTGTTTACCCAGCAGGAGGAGTGCTCTTAAAAACTATCCAGAAGCTACAATTCTGGGAATAGTTGTAGAATGCAGTGGCACAGACAGCCAAAGGGACTATTGTATTATGGTCATGTAACCCAACTGCTTCATGAACTGCAGTAGTTACCTATTAGCTTCCAAGTGCAATTTAAGCTGATGGTTATTACCTTTGAAGCCGAGGTGGTATTCAGCAGGTTCTGACCAGTTATGGAGAACTGGTATCAGAAATTTTGAGTAGTTCAGAGAACCAGCAAATATCACCTCTGACTGGAGATTTTACAGTATCCTTTTCCTGCCATACCCACCAAGCCATGCCCACAGAACCGGTAGTAAAAAAATTTGAATCCCACCACTGATTTGAAGGATTTCACTGAATATGGCCTGAAGAATCTGAATGACCTCTTATTTCCAACTGTTTCTGCCCATCCAGTATGATCAAGTAGGATGGGGGAACTCGAGATCCCATTGATTAAACAATGTCATCTTGCAGGACCCAGGAAGCACACTTTCTCTGTTGTAAAGTATGCCCTCTGTAATGGTATCTTCCCAGACATTCAACTAACTTCCACCCTATTTACATTCAAGAAATTACTGAAAACTTAGTTGTCCTGCAAAGCCTTGGTTGTCTTTTGTTTGTGGCTGATTTAAGCAGGGCTTTTTTCTGGTATTTCTTTAAAAAAAATTATATTATTTGGTACAAATCAGAGGTGGTATTCAGCAGGTTCTAACCAGTTCTGGAGAACTGGTAGCAGAAATTTTGAGTAGTCAGAAAACTGGCAAATGCCACCTCTGACTGAAGATTTTATAGTATCCTTCCCTTGCCATGCCCACCAAGCCATGCCCACAGAACCGGTAGTAAAAAAAATTGAATCCCACCACTGGTACAGGTTTGTTTGTTTAGGCCCTTATGAAAAGATAGAAGGGTTGCGGCCAACCTCACATTGAGGGGGCAAGATGTTCCAGAGGGCAGGAGCAACAGCAGCTAGAATATTTGGGTTGCAGGACCCACAGCACACCTCCTCTTCAATTTGCATTATCGTAAAGTAAATTTTTATTTTTTTTCTTGATTAAGTGCAGACCCATAAATATATTAAATGCCTCCCACCAGAGGTAGTATTCAGCAGGTTCTGACCAGTTCTGGAGAACCGGTAGCAGAAATTTGGAGTAGTTCAGAGAACCAGCAAATACCACCTCTGACTGATCCTGCCCCCATCTGTTCTCTGCCTCCTAAGTCCCAGCTGATTGGCTGGGTCTTCTTTTGTTGCCCTGCACAGGAGAACAGAGCTGGAAAGCAGGTTAGTGGGGTGGGGAGGGAATGGAGATTTTACAGTATCCTTCCCCTACCATGCCCATTAAGCCATGCCCACCAAGCTTCATCACGCCCACCAAGCCACACCCACAGAACCGGTAGTAAAAAATTTAAATCCCACCACTGCCTCCCACTCATGTTTCCACAATGCTACTACCATGCAGATGTGAACATACTGACTCCCATCCTTCTCCAGCTTCAGTTGCACCAATTTGAGGAGACAGGTTAAAGTGCTTTTACAATTTGACACTGACTTTTTTTTTTCTTCCTCTGTCAATATTGTAAGCTGCCTTGGGAATATCAGAACATTGACTGATGCATTCAATAATTAAAGAAACTGTCGGTACTTCCTATTAATGTAAGGGTTTTGGACAGTGCTTGCTTAGCCCGTTTCATGCTCAAGTATGCATATGGGATTTCAAGCCAATTGAGATTCTCATATATATTCAAAAAAATATGACAGGGACTGACTAAACATGACACATTTTTATGTTCTGTTAATAGAGAATGTATTCTGGAGCATATGTTCATGATCTTTTGCCAAGAGATGAGTTCCTCCCATAGCTGCTGCTAGAGAACAGCAGAAAAACCTTCTGTTGGTGTGGCACCTTTCCATATGATGCTGGGAATGAAAAAAAGCTACACACAGTTGATTGTAATGTACAGTTCCTGCCCCAATACAACAGAGCTATTATTATTTCACCAATTGGACTGATTCCATCCACCCTATTGGATAAATTCCAATCTTCATGGCTGCAAATATTTTTTTAAAAAAAGCTCTTGTCTTTCTAAAGTTTTTATTGTGTCTTAAAAACATGGACACTAAGTGAATCAATAGATAACAGTTCCTGAACATTATCAGAATGGAAGAGGTCTTAGTCCAATATCAGCATAATTTAAATATCCTAGATGAAAATCAAACTAATCATATCAATTCATTAAGATTTACTTTAAGGCGGAGAAGGCGGAGCTTCGTCGCCGCGATACAGCTGTGATCTCGGGGCTCTGAGATCACAGCTGATATCTTCGCCCCTGGTCAGTCCCAATGGACCTAAACCGTCTTGTAGTGACGGTGACAGTAAGGGGCGCGTTTTGTAGATTCCGGGGACATCGCAAGTCCCTGGTCGATTTAGAAGAAGCCCTTTTGCCAACGGCGGAGAGGCAGCCATTAGGCTGCTGAAGCTGGGACAGCTCCGGAAGAACGGGATAGAAAGAAGTGTATCGGCTGGTGAGGATCTTTTTTTTTTTGCTTGGGACTCAAGAACACTCTAATATTAGAAGAAATCTGTAAAATTATTGACAGAATTTGATTTAGCAGCAATTTTTTTAGTAATGTCAAAGTGAGGCTTGGCTTTTTACTTTTACTTTTTTTTTTTCTTCACTGAACTTTTATTGCGATCAAGTTAACCAGACTGGCTTTTTTCTTTTATATTTTTATATTTACTTGCTTTCTCTTTGCCTTTCTGATTGTTTATATTTTTTAAAAATAGAAGCCCCCTTTAATATCTTTTTTTAATATACATAAATATACATACATACTTTTTTTTCTCTTTTTCTCTCTTTTTTTTTAGGGGGAGTGGATTGAAGAAACTTTGTAACACTGCCAACTAGAGGCTTGAAAATATTCTGTTTGAAGTTGAAAAACTTTTGTTTGAAAAACTTTTCTCAAGGCTACTGGAAATGATAAGATAGAGGGAAGAGTACTGGAGGATGTTTATACAGGTGCTCTTTGGAACTTCTATTATTAAATGAATATTTGAAGTTTGGCTTTGAAACTTGTGGAGAAGTCAAATAAGAGCCTTGGATAAATAAAAGGCAGTGTGTGTCTTTTTTTTTTTTTAACTTCTTATTAATTGTTTCATTCCTCCCCTCCAACCCCACACTATTTTGTAATATTGATATATTTATTTTTTATTATATCTCATTTTTTATTTATTTTTTTTCAAAGGGGAAGCCTCAGAATATCTTTTTTTCGCTTTTTTCTCTTTTTTTATAGGGATGTCTGCCTTTTGATTTCTATTTTTGTCCTATTTTTATGGCTTTTCTTCATTTTCTGAGGTTTTTCAATTGGATAAAGGTGGGAAGAATTTGAAGAAATATCCTTTTCTTTTTTTTCTTTTCCTTTTTCTTTGCTTATTATTTTTTGATATTATTGGGCTTTATTTTGCTTCTTTTTTTCTCTGCATCTTTTAATTTTTACTTTTGAATTATATTTGCGTATTTTACAATTGGATTAAGGTCTTGAAGAACCTGAAGAATCTTTTTCTTTTTAATTTTGGGCTTTTTACTTATTACTGCTTTTGTTTTTTGTTTTTTGTGGTGTTTTCCTTTTTTTAAATTGGATTATAATTGGCTACCTCACTAATTGGATTAAAAAACCTGGAAGACCCTGAGTTATCGAAATGAGCAAGAAAATTTTACCTTCGGGCATCTCAACTTCTGCTCCTGTTTCCCCATCATCTGGAGGACGACTCTCAACAATGGTGAAGCAAGACAAAGTGCAAGTGGATTTAACGATGGTTATGCAAGGAATACAAGATCTTAAAATGAGTATGGAACAAAGAATGGAGAGTATTGACCAAAGAATTGGAAAGATGGATGAGAAAATTGAAAATTTTCAACAAATGATGGTGAAACATGATGACAGAATCCAAAAAATAGAAGAGAAAGACAAACAAAGAGATGATACAATTGGGAATATTGATAACAGATTAACAATGGTTGAACAAGAAAAAGTGGAATGTTAAAGTGGGAGATGGACAGGTCAGAATTTTATCTTAGATTCCAAAATATTGAGGAAGAAAAAGGACAAAACTTGGCGGCAGTAATGACTGAAATTCTGGCTGGAGTCTTGGAAATAACAGAGGAAAAGATGATGGATGGAGTAGATGAGATATATCGAGTCTTCACAAGTTATGCGATGAGGAACCAATTACCAAGAGAGGTCCATATTAGATTCACTAAAAAAAACTATTAAAAATCAAATATTACAAGTGGTAAGAGAGAAGGGGTTGAAATATAAAGGCAAAGAGATTCTGGTCTTAAAACAAGTACCTAGAAAAGTGAGAGAGATTAGAAGAGAGTATCGATTTTTGACTAAAATGCTATTGAAAAAAGAGGTGAACTATAGATGGCTGATCCCAGAAGGATTAATGTTTACATGGCAAGAACAGAGACACAGAATTGATTCAATTGCAAAAACAGAAATGTTTTACAAGGAATTTTTTGGAAGAAGAGGAATGTAGACAGAAAAAGAAAAGATTTTAACTGAATTTGAAGAGGATCAAATGGAGATGGAAAAAGAAGAAGGCGCAATAGGTGGACAAATGGAGATCAAAGAACAACATGAAATAAGATCCACGAGAGCTGTTAGACCTAAATATAAAGCATAACCATGGGGGAGAAAAAACTGATTTCCATGAATATAAATGGACTGAACTCAGCTATCAAAAGAAGGAAAACTTTTTGTAAATTAGAGAAGTTAAAATTTGATATAATTTGTTTACAAGAAGTACACATTAAAAAACAACATGAACAATTATTGATACGACCAAAGTTAGGGAAAATATTTACTTCTCTGACTCATTGTAAGAAAAGAGGAGTGGTTTTGTATGTTAAAGAAACCACTCCAGCTAAATTGATTGATACTGATGAAGACGGAAGAGTATTAATAGTTGAAATAGTGGATAATAATATAAAAACTCTCTTGATTGCAATTTAAGCCCCAAATGATAAACAAGAAGAATTTTATAAAAAGTTACATATGAAAACAATTGAACTGGACTATGCTAACATACTTATGATGGGCGACTTTAATGGAATTGTAGACAATAAACTGGACATACAGTAAAAACAACACGACAAAATAGGAAAACTCTCCCTAAATCTTTTTTTAAAATGATAGATGAATTAAATTTAAAAGATATATGGAGAGAAAGAAATGTTAAAACTCAACAATATACTTTTTATTCAAATAGGCATTTATCGTGGTCCAGAATAGATATGATTTGGACATCAACAGAATTATTATCTAATATTCAAGAAATAAATATTGAAACAAGTACATGGGCAGACCATAATCCAATGACAATTCAATGGAAAGGACAAAAAAGAAGATCTAGATGGACATTAAACAATACTATTTTAAAGGGAAAATATTTTATACAATGCATGGAAAAAGAATTGGCCTTCTTCTTCAATGAAAATAAAAGAGAAGATACTTCAATACAGAATGTTTGGGATACAATGAAGGCATATGCAAGAGGATTAATAATTGACTATACAAAGAAAAAGAACATTAGGAAGAGGCAAATGATTAAAGCTCTAGAAGATGACTATAAAAAACTGGAAAAAGAATTACAGAAGATGCCACAGAAAAAAGATATCAAACTTAAAATGGACATAATTAAACATAAAATGGATCAAGCAGAGAAAGAAGAACTGGCACAAAAAATTAGAAGTGCTAAACAGAACTATTTCGAAGATGCAAATAGGCCAGGTAGATGGTTAGCATATAAGTTGAGAAAAGAGAAAGAGTCAAGGAAAATATCACAGTTAATAGATGATCATGGTCAAATTTGTTATGGTAATAAGGAGAAAAAGGCAATCATTCGAGATTTTTATGGACAATTATATAAACAGGAGGATCTTGATGAAGGAAAAATTAAACAGTATTTACAAAATGCTAACCTACCTAAGATACCTGATGAAACTCGGAAAATGTTAGAAAGTGCCATAACAATGATGGAATTAACTGAAGCACTTAACAGACAGAACAATGGAAAACCACCAGGACCAGATGGTTTCCTGGCAGAATTTTATAAAACACTACAAGAATCGTTGAGCATTCGACTGTTAGAAGTCATGAATGAAGTTATGATAAATAAGAAAATACCTGAAACATGGTCAGAAGCTTATATTACACTTATTCCAAAAGAAGGGGTTGACCCATTACAAATTAAGAACTATAGACCTATTTCTTTATTGAATGCAGACTATAAAATCTTTGCTTCAATCTTGGCAGAAAGGCTTAAAAAATACCTAAATAACTTTATTCACTCTGATCAGAATGGATTTTTACCAAAGAGACAGATTAAAGACAATATGAGGGTAATCCTGGACACATTGGAATATTATGAGGCGCACCCAGAAAAACAAATGGCTTTGATATTCTTAGATGCCCAAAAGGCATTTGATAATGTGAACTGGAGATTTATGTTATTACTATTGGAACAGATGGGCTTTGCTAGAAAATTTATTCAAGCAATAGAAGCCGTATATTATAAGCAAACGGCAAAAGTAATGATAGATGGAGAATTCACAGACTCTATTAATATTAAAAAAGGTACAAGACAAGGATGCCCATTATCTCCTTTGTTATTTGTATTGACTTTGGAAGTTTTAAATAGAAATATTAGAGAGGATATAAACATAAAAGGAATGAAAATCAAAAAGGAGGAATTCAAATTGCAAGCCTTTGCGGATGATTTGGTCTTTATTTTGGAAGACCCTTTAGAGACAGCTCTAAAACTATTGGAAAAGATAGAGACGTATGGTGAGATGGCTGGTTTAAAAATAAATAAATACAAAACAAAGATTCTGACAAAGAACATGTTATTAAGACAAAGAGAAGAGCTGGCAGATTTATTGAAAATTCAAGTTACGAACAAAGTTAAATATTTGGGGATATATTTGACTTCAAGATGTACTACATTGAAAGAGAATAATTATATTAAGCTTAAACAGCAAATAGCATCCGACCTGAAAAAATGGGAAAACCTACAATTGTCATTGATTGGTAGAATTTCAACAATCAAGATGAATATTTTACCCAGAACTCTATAGTTGTTTCAAACAATACCAATTAGGTTAAACAAGGATTTCTTTGAAGAACTAAATAAAATTGTGTTGAAGTATATATGGCAAGGCAAGAAAGCAAGAATAAAATTAAAACTTTTACAGGATGCTAGAATTAGAGGAGGATTTGGCCTTCCTAATTGGGAGTTGTATTATCAAGCTGCAAACTTAATGTGGGTTAAAGAATGGATAACGTTAAGAAAGACTAGATTATTGACATTAGAAAGTCATGATTTATTTTTGGGTTGGCATGCTTTTTTTATGGTATAAGGGAACTAAATCACAGGGTTATTTTATAAGGCATTATATACGGGAATCGTTATGGTTGAATTGGGAGAAAACTAAGAAACAATGTTATTTGAAAATTCCAGTTTAGTTATCAACTATTGAAGCTTTTTCGTATCCTATAACTTATAAGAAGGAAGAAACAGTTAGATATGGGGAAATATTGGATGAAAAGGGTGAACTTAAAACGATGCAAAATTTAGAAAAACAAGGTATAAAGATGAATTGGGTTTCATATGCGCAAATACATGCAAGGTATCTTAAAGATTCTGAAACAGAAGGATTTTATGATAAATTGACTGACTTAGATAGGATTTTGACAGGTACTGATGAAAAAGTGATTAAAAAACTATTTTGTTATTTGTTGGAAATTAAAATTAGAGGAAGAACAAGTTAAAGAAACAATGATTGCTTGGGGGAAGAATTTTGGATATGGGATTGATTTAGAGAAATGGCAAAAATTGTGGTCACAAAATTATAAAATGACAATGTCAACAGCATATAAAGAAAATTTGGATTACAGGTGGCATTTTCCCCCGACAAGAATAGCAAGAATGTTCAAGAATAAATCTGAAAAGTGCTGGAAATGTCATCAGATACCTGGATCATATTACCATATGTGGTGGACTTGTGAGGAGGCCAGGAAATATTGGACTAGAATTCGCATATGGCTGGAAAAAATGATAAAGAAACACATAGATTTGAAACCAGAGATTTTTTTATTGGGAATCGTACCTGATATATATAATAAAAATTTAAAGTATCTGATTGTAAATGTATTAACAGCAGCTAGGATTGTATTTGCTAAACATTGGAAGAGTGAGAAAATACCATTAGAGGAAGAAATTATTAAGAAAATATTGGAATGTGCTGAAATGAGTAGATTGACATTTGAAATTGGAGAACAAGAAGATAAACAATTTTATGAAGTTTGGGATCTTTTTTATCAATGGTTAGATAATACAATATGATAATAGAATATTTAGAAATTTAGGAAATAATGAATATATAATTTTTCTTGGTTTTGATTATTTTTAAGAATATTTTATTAAGATAGATTTGGTATGATTTCATGATTTGTCATAAAATAATTTAACTTAATTATAGTTATCTCGCTTAAGTATGAATTAGTAAAATTATAGTCAAATGATTGTTCAATAATGATATTGGGATATTTTATTGATGATTGATAATGTGAGTTATTATGTAATATAATTATTCTGATGACTATGAAATGGATGCACAAAAGGGAGTGGTAAACCAACCGATACACTGTAAATTTATGAAGAATGTTATAATTTTTTTATTTTTTATTTTTTATTTTTTTTATGTCATGTTTTATGTCTTATATGTTTTTTGTCTGTTGTTAAAATCAATAAAAGTTTTACCAAAAAAAAAAAAAGATTTAATTTAAGGCCAGATTCAACAGGCTTCCCTCAATACTTTCATATGGGAAATGTAATAAGGTTTGTATTGCTAGATGAATCTGCCTTTATGGTGACAATTGAATTAGATCCATCCTTCAAGTGTTGTTACATTGTCCATTATATAACAATGCCCAAAGAAGGTCCATTTTTCTTCTTTTGTAATACATTATAAATTGACCTGATGAATTTTATATTGATTTTCTGATAAGAATATCCCTATCATATATAATATAGCCAGGTCTTGTATAACAACAATGAATGGGTATTAGTAATTACTCTCAAGATTACATCAGTATTTACTTTTCAATCTGTATATTAATCATTCTTTTTTGTAATCTACAATTAAATTTTACAAAAAGAATATGTCTGTATTGTTAAATTATTTTATTACAAGTTGTATATTCCCCTTTTAGATTTAGAGTTTTAAAAATTGCTTTAATGATGTATCATTTTTTCATTCTGTTTAAATATACCATATTTGTACACTTCCTTTTATTCTACTTTTTTCTTTATAATGGTGATCATACACCAAATCTCTCTCTCTCCCTCTTCCCTCCCTCTCTCTCACAAACATGCCTGAGTGTAAAACCTCCCTTTAAAAAAAAAAAAGAGAGAGAGAGAGAGAGAGAGAGAGAAACAGCTTATTAAAATTTTGGACACAAAGGACAAAAGTGTGGCTATCCTGCAAATTGGATTCCCAAACCTTTACCTGGAAGAATTGCCAGCTAAAGTGATAGGTGGAATGAAGATATTGGTAAACTTGGAGTTTTTAAAGGAAGAAAGGGACAGAGGACAGACCTTCCCTAGAATTCCTGAAGCCTTTGTCTGGTTATTCTCAAAAGAATGTAGTCAGTCTGGTGAGAGACTTGTAAATAGGCAGGAACAAAACAGAAGCAACTCTGATCAACTGGTGGTGTTGCTTTGGTTTCTGGCACCTGGCACAATTGACTAATTAACTCAATTGGGAATGCAAAGATATTTCACATAGTTTGTGACAGCACAAGCATGCTGGGTTTTTTTTTTTTTTATAAATTGGACATCACTATATTATTTTTTCATGTTGGAGTAGTCTAATGTAATAGGGACAAAATAGTAAGCTACAATCAATTCTTTGTTACTCTTATTTAATTTCCACCATTAAGTGGAAGAACAGGAAGCAAGTTCCAGATTTCTCTTACTGTTTTTCCTATGGCTATAGGCTACCTATAAAACAACTTGGTAAAGTTTCTATATCTCAGGAAAAATAAAATTACCTAGTACATTTTCTATGTTAAAAATCTAAGTTATAATTTATCTTAGCTGATAGCTTACAAAACAGTTAAAAACAAGGAAGAACCATTTTACATGCTTTTTATTGATGTAGCATTTCACATTAAACCAATGGGATAAAGGCAGTTAAGAGAAATGATAAAGAAATAGTAAAATATTCAAAGTCTAGTAAAAAGAAAAAAAAATCCTACATTCTTGGTCTAATGCAAGGATTGAACAAGAAAATGCGGACAACCTTTCTGAAGGTAAAAAACATGGAAGCTAAGAAGAAAACCAAATGTATTCCCTAGCTTTAACATGACACAAGAGAAGTCACTCTTCTTGATAGTGAGAAACAATTCTTTGAACTTGTGAAAATCTGTAAGAGGGTTTTTCATGCAGATCTGATTTCCCAGGTGTAATTATTTCCTAAATAAGCAAGCTCTCAATCACATCTAAATCTTGGAAATGTCTGTCTGACTATCTGTCTATCTAACAATCTATTTTATGTCTGTCTATCTGTTGTCTGTCTATCTATGTCATCTATCACAGGGGTGTCAAACTCACGATGACACATTGTCTTCACGTGATGTATCACAACATATTTCCCTTTGTTAAACTGAGGGTGGGCATAGCCAGTGCATGATGCATCCAGCCTGTGGGTTGTGAGTTTGATACACCTAATTTATTATCCTTCCCTCCCTCTCCCTCTCCATATCTATCTATCTATCTATCTATCTATCTATCTATCTATCTATCTATCTATCTATCTATCTATCTATCTATCTATCTATCATCTGTCATTATCTGTCATCTATCATCCAACAATAAAAATGGAAAATAAAAGGAAGGCACATAATCAGCAGGGAACTATATTGGCATGAGGAATCTCATGGGTTGCTGAATGCTAGGTATACATCAGATGTAAAATTTCACAGAAGTTTTACTTAGGGATATTTGTGGAGGAGTCTCTAAAAAGTCAGGATGATAACTACATTGCATATTGAAATCTCACCCTTTTTAAAAATCTGTGTTACATCTGAGGGGGGTTTGATTGCATGGTTATTGCTACCATTTTGACTTTTTTATGTCTGGTCCCTAAGGACACTCTTGTTCATATTTGTAGAGTATCATACAATATTCAAAATCCCTCCAGGTTTCCAGTGACTTCTTTTCAAAGGAACCAAGACTATATCAATGCACTATTAATATCCAGCTAATTGCAGTGTGTATTATATAAATATGTCTTTGTTTATAAAACTAGTAATTTACCTTTCATTATTACAAACATAATACAAATCAGGATCTTCTATGTTACCAGGTACAAGAATGTACAGTAATATCATAGCAATATTGCCAAAGATTGGATACAGAAAGTGGCTACAAGCTATACTGAAACCAAGACAGTATCGATGAACTATACTTTGAAAGCTGCAAACATTAACAATTGAAAAATCCAGTCCTGAACTGATATGCCATCCAATTCTATACAGTGCACATAGCTTAATGTCTTCTCAAGAGAGAAATATAGACAAATAATGGAGATTTCAGCTGACTCAGGAATTCTAATCAAGAAATATAAGCTACTTCTTGATCGAGAGCCTTAACTTTAATAAAAATGACAATTTTGTTTATTTCTTTTTAAAAAAATAAACAAAGGCATTTTACTGGATTATATTAAAGTGCTTTCCAAACATGAATTGAATATTTTTACATCATCTTTGTTATACACATTGTGATAGGCATACAAGGCCTTGCAATCATTTCCCTGAGGAAATACAGTGTCTGCGATGTCCTTTAAAAAAACTCACAACTGTATGGAGCTAGAAAAGAACATCAAAAATAATTCATAAAAGACTGATTGGATTAGAGATGACAGCATTGAATACTGACATTGAGTATAGGATTCCAGGATGAGTTTGTGATGGAAAACATCAGTAAATCAGTCATTAAAATAATGAATCAAAAACCTAGATTAAAATTCATATAAAACATGTCAGAGCACATTTCTCTATTTTCTATCAGTCTAATCTTGAATGATTCTTCCAAAGATATTGCCTGCAATACTTGAAATTGTTTTCTGTATTTTTGATAATTAGTTTTGTTCATTTACATCTATGTCTTATAATATTTCATAGACCAACTTTAAAGAAACTTGTCATGCTTTCTATTATCTATGCTGGCCTTGCCCAACCAGAAGTGAGTATGTTAGTGTAAGAAATCCTTATCATTTTTGTTGCATGAGGGGATACCGTGGCACAGTGGCTTAATGAGGTTGGACCTGTTGGTCAGAAATGGTCTGCACTCTGACAGTTTGAACCCAGCTCTGTGAGATGAAGCAAACTCCCCATCATTCAATCTCTAGCTCCTGCTCACCCAGCAACTCAAAAGCATAAAATACTGCAAGTGAGAAAAACCTAGCTGTATTTGTGTGTGTGGAGAGCAGAAAGCTAGTGCTAGACTTGACTAGACACGAAGTAAGGTATGGTGATACCAGCGGTGGAGCCGGGAAGTGCCAGCAACTGAGCCCGACTAGCTAATTGGTGTAAAACTAGTTCACCCCCTGCAGTGCACCAGGGATAGGCATTCAAGTGCCTAACAGAATGAACTACCAATTGTGTCCAGCATGTGTAGATTTCTCTGATATGGTATGCCATACAACAAATCAATCAATAAATAAATAAATAAATAAATAAATAAATAAATAAATAAATAAATAAATAAACAAACAAACAAACAAACAAACAAACAATAAATAAATAAATAAATAAATAAACAAACAAACAAACAAACAAATAATAAATAAATCTGTTGCACGAACATTTTAGCTAAGGCTGACAATGTTAAATCCAGAATAATAATGTGTATGTTATAGAACAAAGCCAAGGTGAGGTCTTCATGCATATCTTGTCCCTTATTAGCATTCTAAGTAGTTGAAAAGTTGTACCACATTTTTCCTCTTACATAAAGATTTTAAGTAAAGACTTTAAGAGCAGATAATTATATTGTATATATATATATATTAAACTATGTCCCTATGGCTTTAATATTTATAAATAAAAATAATTTGGAGTTGATATTAAATGTTTCAATAAGATATTAAAATATTAAGCATATATTTGCAGTTGAAGTCTCATATTATGAAAAAGGAACAAACACAGCTGCTAACATACAAAAGTGCTCAGCAAGTTTCTTTCAAAGCCTTAATTTTTAGAGTTCAATTATCTTAATAACAGCAAATTAGACTGTAATCATAAAACATATCTCAGAGAAAGTTCCATGGCATAATTTAAATTTATTTTTTAATAAAATGTTGTAACTGAGCACTTTGTGGTACATATATATCTTAGATTAAAATCAGTGGGCTATATTTCAACATATTTGATATTCAATTGCTTTTGATTCTTTATATTTGGACTTAGTAACATGTATTTGGGGTTTTCAAAAACCCATGCTTGTATAATCAGTTAGAGTATCCAACCATCTTGTCTTCTATGGTCCTCTTTTTTGGATTGCTTTTGATGCCCTCTCCCCTCCAAAGTTTCTTTAGTTCCTTTGATTTCACAACTTTTGCTCTGCTACAGTATGCATTGTCAGCTGTGAGGTCTTCTATAGAAAGGTGTGTGCCTTTCCAAATCATGTCCAATCAATTTAATTTATCACAGGTGGATTTCAATTAAGGTTTTATTTTATTTTATTTTTTTATTTATTTTTATTTGTCAATTGCTTACAAGATAATAGGTATAAGTAAAAGCATAGTTATGAATACATGGATACATATAAGAAAACTAAAAAATATATAAAAGAAACAATAGGACAGGGACGGTAGGCATGTTGATGCACTTATGCATGCCTCCTATGACATGTAGAAACATGACAGCAATGATCAAGAGAAATTGGAGCTAAATTTCAAGTAGTTGCAAAGGATCTGAATACTTATGCCAATGTGATATTTCAGGGTTTTTTTTTTAGTAAATTTACTAAAATTCTGTTTTTACTTTGTCATTATGGGATATTGAGTGTAGATTAATGAGAAATAAATGAATTTGAACAACTGTAGAATCAGGCTGCAGCATAACGAAATTGACAAAAGTGAAGGGGTCAAAATTCTTTCTGAATGCATTGTATTTCCTGACTTGGAAATGATATCAGTAATAAATCTAAGTTAGCTAATATTTTTTCAGCAGTTACAATGCCAATTTCTATTTCAAGTAATCTAACATTTCACATGACATATTCTTTGTGTGTTAATAAGTTGATAGTATAGAAGTTCAGGGAATACATTTCCTTATTTTGAAAACTTTAGTTGGTCTATAATCCATTGAAACTACTGTAAAATCTTAAGTCTTAACATTTCTTTGACTTAATATCTCTTAAATGTCATCTGCTACAAATACTGAAGAACATCTCTATAATTAATCTTTTTGTCTAATACATTCTTACAGATTGTATATTTTATTTATAGTTTGATAAATACCATAACTGAGTTGTTCCACAAAATTATTATGGTATATAGAAATAGTTCTGTAGTCTGGAAAAAACTCCTTTTACTAGTTAATCAGCTAAATAGTATCTTGCCCAAAATGAGGGATTTTAGTAATACTTATTAAGGTCAAGGAAAATTTAGAGAAGAGGATGTAAAAATACAATGCAAATATATTTCTTTCAATTTTTTTATCTGATCAAGGAGGCTCAAAAGCAATGCATTAAGAATAGTAAAGTTAGACAAATTAGCATTCTGGTGTTAATAAATATGTGTGGTACAATACATTTCTACTTTGGCTTAAAATGCCACTTTATTAACATGTCAAGTTAATATGTCAAGTTAATAAAGACCCAGTTAGTGTCAGTACAAAATATTTAATTGTGCTATTATGACATACAAACGAATTACCAAATAAGGAAAAGTTCTTCCTTTCCATCTTTTTTTAAAGGAGGAGGAGAAGAAAAAGGGGAAGGGAAAGGGAAAGAAGTGGGAGAAGTTCACTAAGCTTAGAGAAGGATAAGAATATTACAAATATATATGTATGGACAGTATAATATTATATGTTGAGTTTACTTTATAAAACTTTGGTTCAAAGGGTAGGTGTGGACTAAATACTATTTATGTTCCCAATTCATATTCAAAATAGCATTGAACTGATACTGTATATCAGAAGATAAACCTGAAGACATCGATTAGTGTTTGACAATGTGCACTGTTGGCTTTGGAACAACAACAACAAACAGAGTGAATCAAAATAGAAATGCATATGATGATTCTCATGGAAGCAAGTTCTTGACTTTCCTATAATGGAAGGTTTTGAGGATAATGTGATAAATCTGGAGAGGTTTAATTCTACCATTCAGATATTCAATCTCAATCTGCTCTAAACCTCTCTATATTTTTGCTTTCAGTGAGCAAGTTTTTTTTATGTTTGAATGTTTATTTTTATGTAATACAGGGTAATTTTATTTTTGTGGGATATCTATTAAAAAGAGTTTCTATGTTATTTTCCCAGTAGGAAGGATCCTCAAGATATCCAGTTTAAATGAACAGAACCCAAAAAACATCACATGACATTTTTTTGTTTTCTAGTTGTTGATCCTGGGACCCAAATCTCTGATAGTTAAAACTGTGTGGACAACGCAGGAATTGACTCTATATTCAGTACTAGGCTGAACTATTTTTTTTTAATTCAAAAAAGAAGAAGAAGAAGAAGAAGAAGAAGAAGAAGAAGAAGAAGAAGAAGAAGAAGAAGAAGAAGAAGAAGAAGAAGAAGAAGAAGAAGAAGAAGAAGAAGAAGAAGAAGAAGAAGAAGAAGAAGAAGAAGAAGAAGAAGAAGAAGAAGAAGAAGAAGAAAAAAAGCATAGGGAAGAAAATCCGATAATTTTCCCCACAAGAGATACCCTTTTACTACCTGAAATACTTTCTGTGCTATCAATATTTTGGATTCTTTATCATCAATATTTACTTCTGAGAATTAGCATGATTACATATAAGCACAATTAGTGGATCATTACATGTGCTAGATGTAGATTTTTAATTAAGCATTGAGTTACTTCATCTTGGTTTGTGTAAAGAATGTGTTTGTGGTCAATATTAAACAAACAATAATAACAGAGACTGGTACAAAGTTGCTGAAAAAAATAACAGAAAAATGGCAAACCCTTGAGTAATAATTTGGAATATAGATAGAGGCAGGGGTGTTGCCTAGCAATGATCTAACAATATTCACTTAGAAATTTGAAATTATGCAATGTCTTTGGAAAGCCAAATTGGGATTCATGTAAGAGAGATTGTATGAAGATAGTTGACTCAGAAATTAATGTGTAATATATATACACCTTTCTACATACACATACCTATCTACCTACCTATTACTGTACATACCTACTGTTGTGTTCTGTGCATGGGCACAAGAAGTGGAGACGAGACGATGAACAGTGAACTTCAACTCTTTATTTAACATTGTGGAACAGAGCAAAAACTACGGCAGCAATAGCCCTTTTTATAGGCAAGCTGCTGATCAAACAACCAATAAGAAACGGGAAGCGTTAGTTCCCTTAACCAATGAAAGAGGCCCGCCAATAGCCAATCAGATTCTCCTGAATGGACCAATCAGATGTCACTATTATCGGCCAATCAGAAGTGCAGGGCCAGAACCCTGCACTTTTCTAAAGGTTTTAATAATCTTTATTTAAGCACTTTTATTAATTCACAACACCCCTTCCCCCCCGGTTCCATTTAAGGGGTGCGGTGACATAATCTTTGAGGTAGGCAGGTTGTTTAGATTGTCTATTAGATTTTCGCTGTCCCCCTGGTATTTGTTTATAATCTTGTTTGGGCGGGACGTTTCCTGGCGAGTAGGGTGCCTCCGGTCCTTCATTTAAAAACTCGGTGCCGCTAATGTCCTCGTTGTCCTCTACCCTTTATGGGCTTGCCTCTGATAAGGTGTCTCTTTGAGGCAAGTCCATCACCCTCTCTGATCCTTCTTTATGCATAAAGTCCGAATGCTCACTTCTTCCACTTGTGCTTTCTGCCGTTTCGAACTCGGTCTCCTCGGCATCTCCTCCCCCCTAAGTTTGGAAGTTACTGGAGTCGCAGAAACCAGGTTGCAGCCTTGAATGCAGCTGATCAATATGGCGCTTCCATATTCTTCCATCGCGACTTTTTACTCGGTACGACCTGAATCCTGTGACTTGGATTACAGTTGCCTCAACCCACAAAGGATCGCCAGAAAAGTTTCTAGCGAAGACTAAGTCGCCTATCTGGAATTCGTGGCATTTCCCACTGGATCCATGTAGTTTTTCTGGTTCATATGATGGGTGTAGTCGGTCAAGGTGGGAGCGGAGTTTTCGTTCCATTAACAATTCAGCTGGAGTCTTGTTGGTGACGCTGTGCGGAGTGATGTGTTGAAGAAAGAGTATCCGGTTAATCTTATCTTCGATATCTCCATAGTCCATTTTATGTAGGGTCTTTTTGACGAATTGTACCATGCGCTCGGCTCTTCCATTGGCCGCAGGATGCACCGGCAAAGTTAGCGCATGGTGAATACCACGGTCCGCCAAATACTGTTCAAAAGAAAGCGCGGTAAACTGGGGGGCGTTGTTGGATACCAGAATGTCTGGCAGTCCATGGGTTGTGAATAATCTGTCCAATTTCCTGATGACGGATTCGGTTGTGGTACTTTTCATTTCATGGATTTCAAGCCAGTTTGAGTAGGCATCCACCTTTACTAGGAATGTGTGTCCTTTAGTAGGTCCCGCAAAGTCAATATGAATACAGGACCATGGTCCCCTGGGTTTTTCGAACTCTGTTGGAGTTACTTTCAGTGGGGCATTGCTAACTTCCTGGCATTTGCAACAAGTCTTTACCCAGGCCTTGATTTGCTTGTCGATACCCGGCCACCACACGTAGCTTTGTGCGAGCGCCTTCATGTGCACGATGCCAGGGTGGCCTTCATGCAAAGTTTTCAATACTGCTCATTGCAGCCGCTCTGGGACGATGACTCAATCCCCCCAAATGATGCAGCCTTTCTGGGAAAACAGTTCCGTCTGTCAATTCTTGAAAGGACTGAAGTTGTCAGGGATTTGATCCAATGGCCATCCTCGTTCAACCCAGCTAAGAACTCGTGCAAAAATGGGATCGCGTTTGGTTTTGATCGCGATATCTTGAGCTGTCAGTGGTGGTGATTGAAGTGTCTCAATCTGGAGCATTGTGACGGTTGGAGCTGAGTCGTCAATGGTTTCCAGAAGTGATGCACGGCTTAGTGTGTCAGCGTGGGGGATGGCTTTCCCCGGGCGGTGTTGCAGCTTATAATTATATGCAGCCAAGAATTCCTACCAGTGAGACATTCTGGGAGATAATATATAAGAGATTGGCTTGTCCCCCGCTATAATCCCCAGCAAAAATTTGTGGTCAGTAACTATAGTAAAAACTCGCCCATAAATATGTTCATGAAATCGTTTAACAGCAGAAACGACAGCAAGAGCCTCTTTATCGATTTGACTATAGTTACGTTCAGCTTTTGATAGAGTTTTTGAAAAGTAGGCAATAGAGGCTTCACTACCATTTGGTAACACATGGCTCAAAATGGCACCCACTCCGAATGGTGATGCATCACATGTAATCGTTAAAGGCAAAATCTCATTATACTGCATCAAAACAGCGTCTGAAGTCAATAAGTTTTTTACTTGTCGGAACGCGTGTTCCTCTCGGTATCCCCAGACCCAGGTTGCCTTTTTGTCCAACAGACGATGTAGGGGCTCGGCTACGGTCGCTTTGTGGGGCAGGAACACGTTGTAAAAATTGATAAGGTCCAGGAAAGCTTGGAGATCAGTCTTATTTCTGGGCCTTGGGGCGTTTTTGATTGCCCTTAGCTTGCTATCGGTGGGGTGAATGCCTTGTTTATCGATTAAGTACCCCAAAAATTCTACTTTATCCATACACAGTTGACACTTTTTTTTTTTTACTTTAAGGCCAGAGTCTTTAAATTTCTGGAGAACTAACCTCAGGTGCTCCCTTAGTATTTCTCTAGTCGGAGCAGCAATTAAAACGTCATCAAAATAAGGTACAACCCCTTTTATACCCTGTAGTAGTCTCTCCATCAAGCTCTGAAAAATTCCTGGGGCCACGCTAACTCCGAATTGGAGTTGGTTGCACTTAAATGCACCTCGGTGCGTAATGATTGTTTGTGCCTCTGCCGTTTTTTTTTATCTACAGGCAGTTGTTGGTATGCCTGTGCTAAATCCAATTTAGCAAAGACTTTTCCACCCCCCAGGGAATGGAGAAGGTGTTGTACCACTGGTACTGGGTAAGCATTCTGCTGAAGGGCATGATTCAGGGTGGCTCGATAATCCCCACAAATTCTTAACGATCCATCCGGCTTGATGGGTGTTACGATTGGGGTTTGCCAGGGAGCGTGGTCCTAACACACCCTGGCTATTAATTTATCAAGCTGCTCGTCAATCTTTGGTTTAAGGGCAAATGGAACTCAATGAGGCTTAAGGCAGATGGGGGCTACTTCAGTGTTAAGGTTAAATGATATCGGGGTCCCCTAGTACTCACCTAATTTATCTGTAAAGACGTCCTGGACCTCCCGGACGATGGCCTCTTCCCAGTTGTCGGTGTTGGTTTGGTGAATGCCGGCTACTTCAATTCCAAGTGGAGCGAACCATTGGAGGCCTAACAAACTAGGCCGATCCCTGTTGACTACGGTTAGTGGTAGGGATGCAGTATGATTTTTAAAGGAGACACGGACTTTGCTGGATCCAACGACTGGAATTTGATTTCCCTGATAGTCCTTGATTATGATTTTTTGGAATCTGAGGTCTTGCCGCCGGACGGTGGGAATTAATTGTTTAAGGGTCTTCCAGGAAACCATCGAGAGGGACGATCCTGAATCGACTTCCATCATGCAGGTCTGGTTTACGATGGTGACCTTCACCCGGATCTTCTTGGCGTCTAATGATGAGGCGTGACCAATCATAATGGTTTGGTGTGCCTCTTCTCGTTTCGTTGACTGGGCTGGTGGTTTGTTTCTGTAGGAGTGGTTGTTCCATTGGTGGGTTAAGTATTCCCGATTCACAGGATGACTTCTTGTGGGCTGGCGGTAGTTGGTCCCCCTCTGAGGTGGGCTGGATCCTTGCTTGCTTCTACAGAATCTTTTGATGTGACCTCTTTTCCCGCACACATGGCAAAGTGCGCCAAGGAATTTGCAGTCTGATTGTGGGTGGTTTGCCCCACAACCCATGCATTGGTACTGCACTCTCTGGTTACGTTGATGGCGTTGGTCTTGTTCAGACCGGAGCCGGTTGACCTCTTCTTCATCACTTTCTGATGATGATTGGAGGTCCTCGTGGTGGGCTGTTGTTGCCTGTCCTTCCAGGTGAGGTGAGATTTCACCAGCGAGTTGGTGGAGCGGGGCGTGGGTGCGGCACATTCGTGCAGCTGACTTCCTGGTTGCTTCTGCTGCAGTAGCATCAGTGATGGCATCTGTAAGGCTAATGTCACCTTTCGCCATCAGCTTACTTTGTGTAACTGGAGCATCTAGTCCCAGAACTATTCAGTCTCTCAGGGCATCTTCGAGGTCGGCAAACCCGCAGAGGCCTCCCAAATTCCGGAGATCCGCAATGAAATCTGCAACGCTTTCTCCCTTCCACTGGTCTCTCTGATAAAGTTCATGTCTTCGAACAAGAGTTGGTACGGTTGGTGCATAGTGGGTCCGTAGAAGGGGCTCGAGGACGTCCCAGTCCATGGACTTCACCTCAGCCAGTTTGGCAAGTGCCTTGGCCATCTTAAACACGGTCGGCCCACAGTGAGTTAGGAATACCGCTCGCTTCTTTCCGGTAGTGGCATCCTTCAAGTTGTTGGTCTCCAGAAACATCTGGAATCGGTCCATATGTGAGTCCCAGTCTTCTTGTGCCGGGTCGAATGGAGCGGGTGGTATGACGTTGCTAGACATGGTTCAGCCATTGGTGCGTCTTCAGCCACGTGCTCTGTTTAACGCTCTGTAGTGCTCAGTCAGCTCTGACGTCTCCAAATCCCATCCTCATCGCCAGTGTTGTGTTCTGCACATGGATGCAAGAAGTGGAGAGGAGACAATGAACAGTGAACTTCAACTCTTTATTTAACATTGTGGAACAGAGCAAAAACTATGGCAGCAATAGCCCCCTTTTTTTTTTGAAAGAGATTTCATTAATTTTCTACAAACAAACAAGACAAACAAAACATTAAAACATCAACTCTCACATGTACATCCAGTGTGTCAGTTGGTTCATCAGTTTTGTGCATTCATTTTGTAGTCTCAATTACAATTATGTTACATAACAACTCACATTGTCAATCCAAACTTATATATCCTAATATCACTAAAAAAAAGAAATTTTTGACTATACTTTTAATCATTCATATTTATGAGATAACAATACTTTAACCAGTTTATTCTGTAACAAATCATATAATCATACCAAATCAATCCTAAAAAACCCTTTATAAATATAATGTCAAATAACAAAGTACCAACAAAATAGCAAAATAAAAATATTCCTTACTGTCTAGCATTCTAAATATTCTATAATCGTATTTTATCATCTAGCCATTGATGAAAAAGATCCCAAATTTTGTAAAATTGTTTATCCTCTTGCTCTCTAATTTCAAATGTCAATCTACTCATCTCAGCACATTCCAATATTTTCTTAATAATTTCTTCCTGTAATGGTATTTTCTCATTCTTCCAATTTTTAGCAAATACAATCCTAGCCGCTGTTAATACATTTACAATCAGGTATTTCAAATCTTTACTATATATATCAGGTAAAAATCCCAATAAGAAGATCTCTGGTTTCAAGTCTATGAGTTTCTTTGTCATTTTTCCCAACCACATGCGAATTTTAGTCCAATATTTTCTAGCATCCTCATAAGTCCACCACATATGGTAATACGAGCCGGGTATCTGATGACATTTCCAGCATTTTTCAGATTTGTTCTTAAACATTCTTGCTATTCTTGTCGGGGGAAAGTGCCACCTGTAAAACATCTTATACAAGTTTTCTTTATATGCTGTTGACATTGTCATTTTATAATTTTGAGAGCACAATTTTTGCCATTTCTCTAGATCAATCCCATATCCAAAATTCTTCCCCCAAACAATCATAGTTTCTTTGACTTGTTCTTCCTCTAATTTAATTCCCAGTAAATAACCATATAATTTTTTAATCACCTTCTCATCAGTACCCATCAAGATCTTATCTAAATCAGTCTGATCATCATAGAATCCCTCCGTTTTAGAATCTTCATCATACCTTGATTGTATTTGCGCATATGAAAACCAGTTCATCTTTATACCTTGTTCCCCTAAGTTTTGGATCGATTTAAGTTCACCCTTTTCATCCAATAGTTCCCCATATCTAACTGTTTGTTCCTTCTTATAAATTATAGGACAGGAAAATGCTTCAATAGTCGATAACCAAACTGGAATATCATTGTCTTTTTATCTTCTCCCAGTTTAACCACAAAGATTCCCGTATATAATGTCTTCTAAAATAACCCTGTGTTTTAGTTCCCTTATACCATAAAAAAGCATGCCAGCCCAACAGCAAATCATGCCCTTCTAATATCAACAATCTATGCTTTCTTAATGTTCTCCATTCTTTGACCCACATCAAACTTGCAGCTTGATAGTACAATTCCCAATTGGGCAGGCCAAAACCTCCTCTAATTCTTGCATCTTGCAAAAGCTTTAGCTTTATTCTCGCTTTTTTACCTTGCCATATAAACTTCAACATGATTTTATTTAAATCTTCAAAATAGTCTTTTCCAAGCCTAATTGGTATTTTTTGGAACAAAAATAAAATTCTGGGTAAAATATTCATCTTGATTGTTGAAATTCTCCCTATTAATGACAATTGCAAGTTTTCCCACTTCTTCAAAACTGTAGCTATCTGTTGTTTGAGTTTAATATAATTATTCTCTTTTAATGTGCTATATCTTGCTGTCAAATATATCCCAGATACTTTATCTTATTTGTAATTTGGATTTTCAAAAGATCTGCCTGTTATTCTCTTTGTCTCAATAGCATGTTCTTTGTCAAAATCTTTGTTTTATCTTTATTTATTTTCAAACCAGCCATCTCACCATATGTCTCTATCTTTTCCAATAACCTTGGAGCTGTTTCTAACGGGTCTTCCAGAATAAAAGCTAAATCATCAGCAAAAGCTTGTAGTTTAAATTCTTCCTTCTTAATTTTCATTCCTTTTATGCTTTTATCATCCCTAATATTTCTATTCAACACTTCCAAGGTCAACACAAATAGCAAAGGAGATAGGGGACACCTTTGTCTTGTGCCTTTTCTTATATTAATAAAATCTGTAAGTTCCCCCTCCATCATTACCTTTGCTGTCTGTTTATTATATATGGCTTCGATTGCTCGAGTAAATTTTTTAGCAAAACCCATCTGTTCCAATAGTAATAACATAAATCTCCAGTTCACATTGTCAAATGCCTTTTGAGCATCTAGGAATATCAAAGCCATTTGCTTTTCAGGATGAGCCTCATAGTATTCCAAAGTATCCAAGATTACTCTCATATTGTCTCTGATTTGTCTCTTTGGAAGAAATCCATTTTGATCTGGCTGAATAAAATTATTTAAATATTTTTTAAGTCTTTCTGCTAAAATTGAAGTAAAGATTTTATAGTCTGCATTCAATAAGGAAATAGGTCTATAATTCTTAATTTGCAATGGGTCAGTCTCTTCTTTTGGAATAAGTGTGATATAAGCCTCTGACCATGTTTTGGGTATCATCTTCTTTAATATAACTTCATTCATGACTTCTAACAATGGGATGCTCAATGATTCTTGAAATGTTTTATAAAATTCTGCCGGAAGCCCATCTGGACCCTGTGCTTTCCCATTGTTTTGTCTCTTAAATGCTTCATTTAATTCTATCGTTGTTATATTACTTTCTAGCATTTCTTCAGTCTCTTTCGGTATCTTCAGTAAATTAGCATTCTGTAAATACTGTTTGATTTTTTCCTCATCAATATTCTCTTGTTTATATAGTTGCCCATAAAAATCTCAAATAATTTCCTTTTTCTCCTTATTACCATAACAGACTTGGCCTTGATCATCTATTAGCTTCAATATTTTTCTTGATTCCTTCTCCTTTCTCAATTTATATGCTAGCCATCTACCTGGTTTATTTGCATCTTCAAAGTAATTCTGTTTAGAATTTCTGATTTTCTGTGCCAGTTCTTCTTTCTTTATTAATCCCATTTTATGTTTAATTACATCCAATTTCAATTTAATATCTTTTTTCTGTGGTATTTTCTGTAATTCTTTTTCAAGTCTTTTATACTCGTCTCCCAAGGCCTTAGAAGCTTGCCTTTTCCTAATATTTTTTTTTCTTGTATAATCTATTATCAGACCTCTAGCATATGCCTTCATTGTATCCCAAACATTCTGTGTTGAAGTATCTTCTTTTTTATTTCTCTGAAGAAAAAAGCCAAATCCTTCTCCATCCATTGTATAAAATCTTTCTCCTTTAAAATAGTATTATTTAATGTCCATCTCGATCTTTTTTTTTGTCCCTTCCATTTAATTGTCATTGGGCTATGATCTGCCCAAGTACTTGTTTCAATATTTGTTTCTTGAATATTGGATATTAATTCTGTTGAGATCCAAATCATATCTAATCTGGACCATGATAAATGTCTATTTGAATAAAAAGTATATTGTTTAGCTTTAACATTTCTTTCTTTCCAAATATCTTTTAAAGTTAGTTCGTCTGTCATTTTAAAAAAAGATTTAGGGAGAGTCTTTCTATTTTGCTTTGTTGTTGTTGCTATGTAGTCCAATTTATTGTCCACAATTCCATTAAAGTCTCCCATCATAATTATATTAACATAGTCCAGTCCAATTATTTTCATGTGTAGCTTTTTATAAAACTGTTCTTGTTTATCATTCGGAGCATAAATTGCAATCAAGAGTATTTTTATATTATTGTCCATTATTTCCACCATTAATACTCTTCCGTCTTCATCCGTGTAGATCAGTTTTGCTGGGATAGCCTCTTTAATGTATAGAACCACTCCTCTTTTCTTAGTTCAATGCATTGGTCTTGATACCGCTTCAGTACCTGTATAATCTTTGGTACTGTGATTAAAGAGGGATGCAAATGTGCCTCTTGTGTCAAAGGCCTAATGTAGGGGAAAAACAAAGTACAGTTGTCTTTTGAAAAGGCACTTTTGGGAGACCTGGATGGCTGAGAATTTCCCTAGATAAGTAGACCTAATGTAGATCTTGTGAAATATGGAAATGGGACAAGGCAAATAGTGATATTGGTTGAAAAGGTAATGTGGTCCTGGTCAGTATAAAAACATTTTTTTTTCACAAATTGATTCTCTTTCACACTTTCAATCACCTGGTCCATTCTGAACATTTATCATCTCTAGTTTTAACTCATTCATTTATGGCAAGTAAAGATGTAGCCAATCATGCTTTTCTACCAGTTTTGATGGTGCCTGTCTTCAAAGCCATTGGAGGTTTCATAGCATAGGACTTTGCTGATTTCAGGAGTCATTTTTTTTTAGCCAAAGACCCTTCACTTGAAATGATGCTCTTCAAATATTTGAAATTATTTACATTTGTCACTTGGGTGTCATCAGTGGTGACTTTGGTTCTATTCTTGCAACCAAATTAGGCT
Organism: Hydrophis major; assembly: GCA_033807585.1. Taxonomy (NCBI): domain Eukaryota; kingdom Metazoa; phylum Chordata; class Lepidosauria; order Squamata; family Elapidae; genus Hydrophis; species Hydrophis major. The sequence continues at coordinate 65,291,539 of CM066330.1, forward strand.
TCAACCGAAAGAATTTGCAGGTGAATGGTAGATGAAGATGAATTGCACAACAAAAACCTGTGCTTTATGTAGTTTTAAGTGGAACTGCCATTGCAGTGGACCAGTCCTTCTCTCCCAGCAGAAAAAAAAAAGCTTAATTAAGTGGAATGGACAGCCATAATGGAAGAGATCTAAGTTCCACATTGAAACAAGCTTTAAAAAGAGTAGGGTAGACTATTCCACCAGAGATGCTACTCCTTCAATACCCCATACACCTTCATGTCATTTATAACCTCTGACATATTCACAAGCTTATGATGGGTGCTCATGATCCCTAACTAAAAAGAGAAATCAACATCTATTACATTGCATTTATACAGTGCAATTTATATATATTTTTCCTGCAAGATAGATAGCTGTGAACAGAAAGATAACCCATAAATTTAAACATGTCTGAGTTCCAAATCCACTGAGGATCAACATCATTTCCTGTACAATTTTAACTATCTATTTCTAGAGTTTCCTTAGTCTTTCTGTTCTAACCTGATGGCCTCACCAAATGATATACCAAGGTGTTTTTTGCCCCCAGTAAAGTTTATTTGGGTTTTATGAAACTCACCTTATGTCTATTGCTTTTAGCATGTAAACTTTTGAGCAAAAGAGAAAATCCAAGTACAAATCTATTTGCAAATAACATTTGGATTCTCTCAGAGTTAAGCAGAATGAAAAGTAAGATCAGATATTCTCTAAAATGCCAGATGACTTTCAAAAGAAATGTGGCAGGTCAGAGAAAGTTATTTTAATTTGCTGCTGAGAATGAATTGATCAGTGACAAGAGCTAAAGGATGACATTCTGTATTAAACAAGAATAATTAAATAAATGCTACCCCTCTTTTATGTTATACTTTACAAGTAAATCATAATATTATGCAACTACCAGTCTTCTAAGAAATGTTCACAAAATTTCATAAATGGAGAATTTCCCAGGAATATTTCTAGTCAGAGAAATATATAGCATACTTCTCCTGGCATAAATATTATCTAACTAAATCATTTAACATACATTTGTTTTTCCTAACTATGTAATCATGCATCATAGAAAATTTAGGTAGCATAATTTTAACTGATGTTTGTTAAATGGAATGGGTTTTCTTAAGTGTCCCTCTTCATAAGAAGTAAAATGCATCATTGAGTAAGCTGAGTTCCATAGACAAAAATAAAATAACATAAAATCCAGATTTCAAAATATTTTCTCTTTATATATTAGAAGCAGCAGTGAATGTGTTTGTTCATGTATAGGCCTCTCTGTGAAGACTTTGGTTATATATTTAATGAAATAAACTTTATTTTAATTGTATAATGTTATGGGTTCTACTGCATATATTATCAATACAATAGACCATGCTTAATGAACAATTAAGTTACAATTGACTCCTAAAAGGCATTTGTAACTTGATTTTGAAGTTCTGATGGCTGTACACACACTCCATGGCCATATGATCATAGAATATGATCATAGAATATGATCACAGAATGCAGTATTACAGGCTAATTCTGCTGACTGCCAGCAGTTCGATTCTCACTGGCTGAAGGTTGACTCAGCCTTCCATCCTTCTGAGGTTGATAAAATGAGGACCCAGATTGTTGGGGGCAATATGCTGACTCTGTAAACTTCCCAAAGAATGCTGTGAAACACTACAAGTCTAAGTGTTATTGTTTTTGCTATTTTGGGTGGCCACTGACTCACATTTTTGACCATTTGCAACATCCTGCAGTCATGTGAGCATGACTTCCAGTTTCCAACAAAAGACGCTCAATGGCAATAATAGATTTGCTTCATGACTGCCATATTCACTTAACAACCACAATAGAAAAGTTGTATAGATAGATAGATAGAAAGATAGATAGATAGATAGATAGATAGATAGATAGATAGATAGATAGATAGATATGTATATGTATACACACACACACACACACACACTTCTTTTTTCTTTTTCCTGATATTTTATCTTTTTTCCTTTTTCTGTTATTTTTCTCTAGTTCTCTTAACTTTAAATTAAAAATTGTAATGTCTTTACTCAGTGAAAAAAATAAATTAATAAATTATTATATATTAATTTAATATTATACAGTATATTAAAAGAGGTTTGTGATATAACTGGGCATTGTGTCCTTATTTATTATAACTTTGTTTGATTGAGATGAAGCTGATATGACTGGAAATAGCTAGACTCATTTATCCATTCATCTTCTTTCAATGGCATCTCCAATTCTTACAGATACAGATTAACAATTTTTGCAATTTTTAATGCACCAATTCTTTCCATAATTAAACAGGATGGATCAATCCAGCTTAAAAGAAATTTGGAAAATCTTTACCTTCATAATGATTATAAAATACTGTAACTTGGACCTAGTTCATTACTTAATCTTTCCAAAAATTTTAACCTTAGACTTTCTCGTCCATCATTGTAAATAGCAAGCATTAACTTTTTATTGTTATTACTAAATGATTGTTCCAGTGATGTGGCTTAGCTGGGACTTATTCACCTCATAGAAAGCATTGCCAACTATGTAAAATAGCAGCTATTATATTTTTCTCCCCAGGAAAATACATAAAACGTTTATTTAAAGCCTATTTTTCCCACCTTAAGTCTGACACACACAATGTTCTTTCAGAGTAATTTTCATCCGAAGCATTTTCTTATGATTTGAGGTCTAAGTAAAAGAACAAATTTACTGATGGAAAAATGCTTGCATACACAATGATAGTTCAAGAAGTTACAGCACAGGAAATGATACATGTCCCTCTCTGTGAACTATTCACTTCCAACAAAAACCTAACAAATGAATACAGAGATAAATAACATTCTGATAAATTTTTCTTATTCAAATTTAATGGTACATTATTGTAATCATTAGGCAAAAATCAGTCTTGCTGTTTGCCTAAAAAGTCCTAAGCTGCAGTGAGTGACATCTCTATTATAAGAACCACTCCCATGAAACGATTTTTAAGATTCAATTTCTGTATAAATCTGCTTTGATAGAAAGAAACTTGGTTAAATGGCATACTATTTCTCTTTACAAACAACACAATTACTAAAAGTGTCACTAATATAAATCTACATAATGATCATGTTATCTTCTTTCCATGTAGAACATATAACATTCACATAACATTGACATACATATGGCATATTTCCCTTTAATGTGTGTGTATGTGTGTATGAGTGCATCTGTGTAGTACGTATAATTACATAAACTGAGTTTTTAACCCCAAATTAATCATAGTTGGCATGTCTTTTTCTTAGGATAAAACTTTTAACTCTTTGTTGTAGCACACCAAGCGATTTCCATAGCAACGTTTTATTCATTTTCAAAGTCCAAAGCTCCTGAGAATTTTCAGATTTATCTAATTCTTGCTTATCCAAATACTCTATGTTCATCAGTCACTGGTAATAACAGAGTCATTTTTGTGCTAGATAGATAGATAGATAGATAGATAGATAGATAGATAGATAGATAGATAGATAGAATAAAAATAATTGCAGAGTTCAGGATAATTGTTGCCAAAAGGAAAGAGTCAATATCAGTGTTCCGAGTAATGCACCTATGGAAAGCAGAACTCTGAGGCAGGTAGATTCCTCAAAGAACATGTTCATTGGATACATCATATCAACACAGCTGGTGAAAACCAGCTCTGAAAGTTCCCGCAGTTTTCACCTAATTAAAAGAGTAAAACTTTCCCCCTCCCAGGTGTCATCAGTCACATTGTCCAATTAATACAGCTAGTAGGCTCCGCTCCTCCTTCAACAGCTACCTGTTACTACAACATAGGAAAACCTTTTTATTTTGACTATTAGCTAGGCTACTTCCCCCATTCCCTTCCCTCTCTCAAGCTTTGTGGCATTTATGAGGCAGCACAAGATGGTTTCAGCCAGGTTCACTTCAAAGTTGACAGTCAGTTTCTCCCACAAATGAGAACAGAAATGTCCAATTGTTCAGGAACAAACAAGATAGAAGAGACAAATATGTCTTTTTATGTGGTATTGAAATTCTTGCCCATGAGTGTAATATTGGAATTCTATATTTTTTTTAAAAGGTGCTGCATTATATGTTGGTAAATAGTAAAATATATGTAATGTTAATTCAACATTATTTGTGAATGTACTATAGCATATATCTGTTCAAAATGTTCTTGTTAATTGTTTAGCACAACTATACAGGTGGTCTTCAAATTACAACCATATTTAGTGATCAGAAGTTATAGCAGCAGTGAAAAAAGTGACTTATGACTGCTTTTCATACTTATGACTGTTGAAGCATCCCCACCATTACGTGATCAAAATTCAGGTGCTTGGCAACTGGCATGTATTTATGGCAGCTGCATAGTCCCAGAGCCATATGATCACTATTTGTAACCTTCCCAGCTGGCTTCTAAAAATCAAAATCAATGATAGGAATCAGATTCACTTAATGACTGCATGGCTCACTTAACTGCAGTGATTCACTTCACGACTGTGGCAAAAAGATTGTAACAAGAGTCACAACTCACTTAAAGACTGCCTTTCTTAGGAATGGAAATTTTGGGTTCAATGGTGTTTGTAACTCAAGGACTATCTTTATTGTCTTCTTGTGGCTAGACATGCCATTGTCAATGGACAATTAATTTGTCCTGTTCCATCCTCACCAAAACTGGAACTTTAAAGAGCAGCATCCACAGAAAATTGTAACGACACAAAGAAGGATGACATGACCATTATGGCATCATCATGCAAGTGATTAGTGCGTTAGATTAAGAGATACATGGGAAGAAATGAAACACGTTTCTGTCTCAATGCAGCAACTTGTGTACCAACTACCTTGAATGATACCATTGACTGAAGGAGCTGGAGTGTGCAGCAAGTATGTGTATAGATATACAGGGATTCCATGTATTATTGGAAACTCTATGGTTCCTCTATGCATAATTCTAAAGTACTTCTTAAGGCTTTAGAGAATAAATACTGAGGTACTAAAAAGGTTTTTTGCAGACATTTTACCCTATATCTTTGCAATATGTTCTTCATACTTTCTTCAATACAATAATTCAGAATGGAGCATTGCCTTGTGGTATTTGTAATCTGCACTTGATTTAAACTGAAGGGATTAGGGATTGGAAATTTTCTATGAGGTATCAATTGATTGATTCTAGTCTCTATTTTGATTGATCCTCCTTGTCTGTCTGTTGTACTGTAGGTGTTATGGACCAGGTACTTTGACCAGGTCAATTGCTAGTATCCAGGTCAATTGATAGTATCCAGGTCAATTGATAGTATCCATCTCAAGGATAAATAATGCCTATTTATTTAAGAATGATCTAAGAATTCTTAATATTGAGTGGCTGTTGGATATTTATAATATCTTGGGGTTTTGTTGCAGGTTCATATTTCTTCATTCTTTGATTTAGTCAGTGCCCTGTTTGACCTTTTTTAAAAAATAGTTACAATGCAGACAGTTAGATCAAATTGGTCCATCTCTATTCTAGGAAATTATCTTTACTTTCTCATTCACTTCTGAATTATTCATGAAAGTTCATAAAGGTCCAAATTCAGATCTATTCAGCTGTAGAAAAAACAGACTTCAGTTTAGATATATCCCATGGTCATCTAAATCAGTTTCATGACTTAGCATTCAAAAACATTTGACACATGTTTGAAATTTACCACAGATGTCTTTTTCCATTCATGGTTTCTCCACAACCAATGGTGATTTCCCCCCCTTCACTTTGGAGTGTATTCATACCAGAACATTTGACTCCTAAGAGAGACAACTATTTATCAACAAAACAGCGGAGTATATGTTTTTCTTATTTTCTTATTTTCCCTTCATAAATTTTGATTATACCAACACTTGTTTTGATCAGAGTAGGTCCTGCAATTCAGCTAAAAATTAGGAAATATGATGAGTTCAAATTGTCTGTGAGAAATAGATAGAAAGATTGAAAAAGACCAAGAACAAATTCTTAGAAACTCTAGCTTCAAACAGCATAAGGTAGAATTTGATAACCTGGGAAACTGCTGTGAAATTTCTAAGAACTTTCATAAAGAAGTCAGAAATGCATCTTTACAGGAATTTATATACAGTATGCATCTTGTCACAGACCCACAGATTTAATATATCCATCTACCACAGTGGTGAGATTCAAAAAAATTTACTACCAGTTCTGTGGCTTGGTGGGTGTGGCAGGGGAAGGATACTGTAAAATCTCCATTCCCACCCCACTCCAGGGGAAGGATACTGCAAAATCTCCATTCCCACCCCACTCCAGGGGAAGGTTGTTGGAAAATCTCCATTCCCTCCCCACCCCACTAACCTGCTTTCCAGCTCTGTTCTTCTGTGCAGGGCAACAAAAAAAGACCCAGCTAATTAGTTGGGACTTGGGAGGCAGGGAATAGATGGGGGTGGGGCCAGTCAGAGGTGGTATTTGCCAGTTCTCTGAACTACTCAAAATTTCCGCTACTGGTTTTGCAGAACTGGTCAGAACTTGCTGAATGCCACCTCTGATTTACCTGATTCTATACTCCTTGGAGGCATGTGCGGCAAGAAGGAGGAAGAGGGTCGGCAAGGCAATGGGACGAATCATGTTGATATGTCTGCGGGTGGTGATTTTTCTATCTTGGGGTGATATGGTCTGACGTGTTGTCCAGGAACCCACAGGACACGATCTGGAAGCTGGATAGCTGCGTAGCCATGACCCCAGGTGAGGAGAGCAGCAGGACCCTTCCAAGTAGGGTCTGGCAGTTGGCGGTAGTATACCTGTGGTTTGGGAGAATCAGGGGAAGGGGGGGAGGAAAAATGTCGCTCTTCTGCCATCGTAGCAGGGGTGCCGGAGAGATTGAGGAAGTTAAGTGTATAAAGAGAGAAATTAAGGGTGTCTTGCATCGCCGGGAGGCCAAGGGCTTTTTTCCCTTTGATGAAATGTCATTCTAACGCTCTTTTTAGCATTAGGTTTGCTCTCTCTACCAGAGCTTGTTCTTGACTGTTATAAGGGATTCTGAATTTGTGGGTAATTTGCCACTTAGCACAAAATTCTGACATGGCTGTGCTAGTGTATGCAGGACCATTATCTGTTTTTATTTCATTTGGGCGTCCCAACGATGCAAAGGTGCGAATGCAATGGTTCATGACATGTTTGGAGGCTTCTCCTCTTTGCGGGGTCGCCATTATGAACCCTGAATAAGTATCAATTGTGACATGCAGATACTTCCAGGGGGCAAATGGAGGAAACTGAGTAACGTCCATCTGCCATATTTCACAGGCTTTCAACCCGCAGGGATTTACCCCTAAGGGAATGGAATGGGCTTGTTGACTGCAGGTGGGGCACTGCTGTCTAATGGCTGAGGCTTTGGCCATAGTAAGGTTGAAATGTTTCACGAGAGCTTTTGTGTTTTGATGGAAGTATGAATGGCGCTCCCAAGGAATTAAGGTGTGTGAGGTCATGATACCTGCAGCCGCTTGATCAGCCACATCATTGCCTTCCTGGAGGATTCCTGGGAAGGGTTGGTGGCTGCAGATGTGTGCTACAAAGAGGGGGTGCTGACGCTGTGCAACAAGGTGTTGCAATGTAACAAAAAGAGAGAGAAGGTTTTTATCAATAGCGGGAGAGAGATAAGAATCGTGAATAGTAGAGACGATTTGGGTAACATATAGGCTGTCTAGGATTAAGTTGAGGGGTTCATTAAAATTCTGGAGGACTAATATGGTTGCAGCAAGCTCACCCTTTGTGGTGATGTTTGCACAGGGGTGGTTTTAGTGTGCCACACCCCATTCCTTTGCCAAGCGCATGCCCCTCGTTCCCTACTGCCATCAGCAAATATAGTCAAGGCATTGACCAAAGGCCTTTTGCTGATGGGAGAGGAGAAAGAGATGGGTATTGTCCGAATGATTTGAAAATGTGGATCAGCATGCAGGTGGCAGGAAACTAGTCCAGGCCAGTCAGCTAAGGCAAACTGAATTTCCTGGGAGTTTTGGAATAGAGATTCCCATATTTGGAGCAAAAAAGGGATGAAAAGTGTGGAGACATCTATTCCCATAAGTAATTTTGCACGACTCCTGCCTTTTGTGATCAATTGAGCCAATTGAGCTGATTTGGAAGTGATGGAGCATCGTGGTGTATGGGAAAGATGGATCCACTCTATGATGTGGAGTTTTTGGTCCTTTTGAGTTACTGCCGCAGTCATAAGCCTCATGGTGGCTAAAATGACCATATCTAAAGGAGTATTGGCAGCAGCTCTGTCTACCCATATTTTTCGGATATTCTCTTCTATTTGAGTTATTGCTTGAAGCTGAGGTTGCTGCAAGGATATTATGTCAGCAGGCTTTTTTCCCCAGGTAAGGGCTTCAAACAATGGAGAAAGAATATCAGTGGTTCAAGACAGGAAAGGTCGAGCCCAGTTAATGGTACCCAGATATTGCTGAAGTTGAATCAGGGTGGGTTGAGAAGGTAGAGACAGAGAGGGAAGTGAAGGATAGGCAGTAGCAGAAAGCATTTTATAGCCCAGATATGCGTATGGCACTTTTCAGGTGCGATGTGCAAGCCTCCTTTTGCAAGAACGGCTTTCAGGAAGGAAAATGAAGTGAACACTGTACCTGGTGGCCCAGGAGTGGCAACAAGGATATCATCCATGTAATGATACACCAGAAAATGTGGAAAAGCAGAACGATAGGGTAGCAGGACATTATTGACATAGTGTTGACACATAGTGGGGCTATTGAGCATACCTTGAGGTAGGACTTTCCACTGAAAGCGGGAGGAGGGAGAGGAGTTGTTTAAGCGAGGTAGTGTAAAAGCGAATAAGGCATGATCTTGTTCATGCAGAGGGATAGAAAAGAAACAGTCTTTTAAATCAATGGCCATTAGATCAAATTTTTCAGGAATGATGTTGGGATTTGGAAGACCACATTGTAATTCCCCCATTGGTTTTATTATAGTGTTCACGGCTCGTAGATCCTGCAATAGCCTCCATTTTCCTGACTTTTTCTTTATGATGGGGGTGTTATATGGGCTGACAGATGGTTCAACGTGCCCTTTGACAATTTGGTCCTGAACAAGTGATTGCAGGGCCTCTAGTTTGTCTATAGTGAGGGGCCATTGATCTACCCAAACAGGTTCTGTGGTTTTTAATTGTAGCCGCAGTGCAGTTCTAGCAAAAGATTCCATTAATCAACAATGAGTTTTGCGTTGAGACATAAGATCATAGCCCCACAGGTCAGTATGTAGCAGAAGGACCAAGGGTTGGAGGTAGGCAGTGCAAGAATTATCAGAGCAACTCACCGGTAGCCAGTGTTTGCTATGGTGGGCGTGCTGAACTCCTCCCACTCCCCGAACGGCTGGGGCAGTTTCCAAAGGCCAATCGTCCGGCCACTCAGCCGTTCGGATGACACTTACGTCAGCTCCAGTATCTAAGAGACCCGAAAAGACTTTGTTATGGATTGTGAATTGTAACACAGGCCTGGCTTGTTCCACTGTCTGATGGACAGTAAATCCCATGCATCAGCCGTTTTAACAGGTGCCAGAATAGCGGTTGCTACTAATTCTCCCTTGCTAAATTTTGTGGGAGTATTTCCAATTACTGCCATGGCCACTGAGGAAAAGTCATCGGAATCTCTCAGAATCGGAGAAGCATTGATTCCCCTTGCCATGTGGTCTTAGATGGGATAAATTATGAGGGGCGTCATGGCAGGAAGGATCATTTTCAGGCATGTGGGGAGAAAGTAAACAGTGTCTGGAATGTCAATTTCCATATCTTTGGAGGCAGTTAGTTGGAAAGATATGGAGTCAGCCTTGGGAGCGGGGCTGGCTGATCGCCCCTCCTCTAGTTTCCCTGTGGCTGAGGAATGTTGCTGTGACACTGGTTTGCCCAGTGGTACCCTTTCTTGCACCTTGGGCATATAGTTTTAGGCTTGGTATTGTTTTGTGTATTGTCTCTAGCTCTGCATTGTGCTTTGAAATGGCCTGGCTTCCCACAATTGAAGCAGTTTCCGGCTGGCCTGTTTTGAGAATTTGCTTGCTGCAAGGCCATGGCCAGATGCTCCATATTGTAGGAGACAGTTCCCATGATTCTGCAAGCCTTTAGATAGTCCTAGAGGGAAGCCCCCCTCGGGCAGATAGAGGCTGCAGAATCCTCTTGCAATCCTCATTAGCATTTTCAACGGCCAGTTTTAACAGAAGCTCTTTACGGGCTTCTTCATTCGAGATTTGTCTCTGAGTGGCTTTCTGAAATTCCTCTATGAACTCAGCATAAGGCTGATGTGAGCCTTGAGTAATTTTTGAAAAAGATCCTATGATGCCAGAGGTAGAATCATCAACTTTGTCAAGGGCTTTGACCACTATACTGATAAGGGCAAGGATACATGGTGGGATCGCCATCTGAGCTGTTAAGTCCATAAATCGGCCCATACCGAAAATTTGATCCACTCTTGTGGCCGCGCCACAATCGCAGGCAAATTTTTCAGCTTCGGCATGAAAATCTGACTCCCAAACAACATACTGTGGTCCTGTCAGTATCATACGGAAAAGATCTTTCCAATCTTGGGGTAACATGAAAAAGGAGATGCTGATGGTGTTAATGAAGCCTCTGACATATGGTGCCTGGATGCCGTACATGGCCACGGCTTGTTTTAAATCTCTAATTAATTTCATGGGTAAAGGTTCAAGTCTAGCACCATATTTCTGGCTCCATCCCCTATATATTCAACGGGACAGAGAGAGAGCTCCTCCAGAGTCAGAGAGCCTTCCCTGCATCCCTGCACCATGGCTTGTGCAATCGCTTCCATGGGTGTCTGATCCTCCACTGGATTTGAGTTAGGAGGACTCATGGGTTCAGGAGCAGTGGGGGAGGAAGCTTCTAACTGGAGAGCATCCTTTGTCTTGGTTTCAGCTGTATAAGGAGGAGGACCCTCCTGAGAGGAGGGGGCATTGGTCAGTGCTAAACCATGGATTTTTAAACATTCCATGACTATATGCCATGTGGTCAGAATCTTTGGTGGAGCCCTGGGATTACTATGAAAATAGTCACCCAAATGTTACCATGTGGAGACTTTCAAGGACCCTTTCTCCGGATAAGCCGGGCATTGTGTGTAAATGTAAGTCAAAAGGGTAATAAGGTCCTTCTTAGTTGGAACCGGGAGCGTTTTACCCTGATTCCTAAGAATAAGAATTGAGCTCTTCGTTAATTCTCCTAATTCCTGCAAATGTGCTATCTGTGCTTTGGAGAACTTTCCGCCCATACTCACCTGAAGGGAGGATGTTTTCTTTAGGGAAGATTCCTGGGGAGGGATCCGTGACACGAGATGGTGTCCCTGAGTTGCAACTGGCTCGTCCAGCCAGGTGAGATAAGCAGTCGAAGATAGACGCACCCGTCTCTTTTAACGGATCACGTCGGGGTCACCAGATGCAGCTTTGCTCCACATTTGGAAGGCTTCTCACTGGGTGGCCGAATGCATCAAGAAAGACACCAGGCTGGTTCTATCTCGGGTGAGCTGCCCCAATCACGAGCTTGGGAAGCTCTTTTATTAAAAACACACAGTAATACGTCACAAGCGGTGAACTCTATCCAATCATTATGTTACATGAGTAGAAATATTAGTGGACACATAGTAGCATCAAATCACAATGTTATATGGTCAGTTTTAGTAGGTACAAAGTAGCCAATCAACGCCTGCAGTCCAGTTAACAGCCCATGGTGTTGTATTGCTGATTGATGTTCTTTGTTCCTGGTACACGCTTTCAGCCTACGTGAGGCCTTGAGGCCTGGCATGTACTGAAACTGTTGAAGTTGATTCATTACTGCAATCACCATTTCTTAAAATACTCTTTCTCTCAAATGCTCTCTTCTTCCCATAACTCATCTGTTAACTATAAACAAAATCTTAAAAACTTATTATTCATTTTTAGATAGCAAAAGTCTATTGCACACTTCGAAAGATAACTACATATCTGTTTGATTTGTGATCAAATAACCTAACTGTGTAATCATTTCCTGTACTTTTAACAGTTTTCATATTTAATCCCTTCAAATAATATCCTCAAATGTAATTTCTTTTCAGCTTTTCTTTGTCTTCTCTCAGGAAATTCTTTCAAACAGATCTCTTTCGTAGATTCGGAAAGAAATGCCACCCAAATTACTCTTTTGGTTTTATACTTGTATATCATTTTCAAATACAAAGTCATCAAACAATTTCATTTATATATTCATCTTTTCCTATATCATTTGTCTTCATTTATACATTCAAATCAATTTCAGTCTAATTCAGTATTGTTTGCTCCTCTTCTGTAACAATGTTTGCACACTATCCATTTATGGTTTTAGACATTCTTGAAATTAATTTCTGAGTCCATTGTTCACAATCTCCATAAAATATCCACTGTTCAAATGTTTTGCTCCATTCTGTATTAGAGTGCCAAATCTAAGTATCCATTTTTAATTATAATATTTAGTTTCTTCTGGTGCCCTCTAGTGTCCAATATTCAAAGCCCCATCTTCTCATATAGTTCCCCCCCCCCCCCAAAAAAGCCCCAAATAACCACAATTTTCTATGGAAGAATTGTTATAATTAATCTTAAATTCTTGCTTGAAATCCATATGGACTACTAGTTCATTTTTAACTTTCCAAAATTAATATTCTAAGCATCCTTTTTTCCGTGTTTATTCTGAAAGTAATAGACTCTCAATTTTTAAACATATATTTAAACCTTTTCTTTTCATGAAGAGAGGGAAACTCACCCAGTGAATGTGATAAAATTTGCTATTCTGAACAGTCTTTATATTTCAAAAAGTTTCAAAGATGATTAAGAAACAAGGCTCTCTGTCACAGCTTTTTGTCCATAAAAACTGTGCTATGACTCTAAGCTTAAATGCAATTTCTCAAATTATAAACCAACTGCAAAAACAAAACAAAAAAACAACAACCCTTGATTCCTGGAGTCTATTCACAAGGAAAGACTCTCTGACATGCATATGGGCAATGTCATGACCCCTTCATTGTCGAGAGATTTTGCCAGCCATGATTCAGCATCCAGCCATGTTTTCTGTCTCTCTCAGACAGGAACATCTAACTTGTTATGGTCTTATCAGAAAACCTTTCAGGCTGATTCTTTTTAACAATGAAGAAAAGATTCCATTATTGTCCTATGGATTTAGAATTAATGCTCTGAGAGGTTTTACAAGGAATTATGCCATTTCTTCTAGATAAGGAAATTTCTCCAAATATAATAATATAATTCCAAATATAATTATGGAAACTTGGTTGTTAATAAGTTTGAATAACTGGAATTTTTTTTTAGGCCTATGCTGATTATTGAAGATTTTTTGCTGGCTATCCAGGTTGAAGTATCTTGTATAAATGTATAATCATTGGCCATACCAACTAGGAATTCTGGGAGCCAAGTAATCCATGGCAACAAAAATGAAAAGTGACAAAATTTTGATCAGACATCACAAGCAACTTCTTACCTTTTTTTTTTTGTTTTTTTGACAATGTCACTCCAGACTGAAATATTGAAAACTTGCTTCTGGTTATTTTTTAAAAATCTCAGACTTATGATGAAAAGTTTATGATGCTGGTTGAAATAAGATGAATGCATTTGTGATATAGATGTCTTCAGTGAGAAGGTCTTTGTGTGCATAGCTAGACAAATACCAGTTTTGAACCAAAGCTGGCTTTTAGGATTGCATGGAAATCAGTGTGGTACAACTGTATATACAAAGGCAGACATTCTCAGTAAGCTCACAAACTCTTACTTTAAGTGATGTGACAATCATGATTTCTTGATACCATTCACTATTGTTACCATGGTGAATTTTGTTAATTTGAATAATGGCTGGGTTGGACTCACATCTCAGAAATATCTCTCTTGCATTTGTGCAGCTGACATAATCAAAAGACTTTTAGATGAATACTTTGTTCACCACTGCATAGGTAATTGACAGGTTCACTGAAATCATTCTAATAATACTGGAATAAATGTCAAAAATTTAAAACTTTCCTTAATTTCTCAAACTAAGGGAAAAAAACCCAAGATAGAGTTGCTTCAAGATACTGTTAGAGTTATGAACTAATAACACGCTTAAATAAAGTGTTATCAAACCTTTAGAAAAAGCAGTGTTCTAATCCTGCACTTCTAATTGGCCGATAATAGTGATATTGGATTGGTCCATTTAGGAGAGTCTGATTGGCTGTTAACGAGCCACTCTCATTGGTTCAAGGGGTTAACACTCCACGTTTCTCATTGGTTACTAGATCAGCAGCCTGCCCTATAAAAGGGCTGCTGCTGCCCTAGGTTTTTGCTCTGTTCAGAATGATTAATAAAGAGTTGAAGTTCACTGTTCACTGCCTCGTCTCCGTTCCTTGCACCCATGTACAAACTTAACATTGGCGACAAGGGTGGGATGTGGAGAAGTCAGAGCTGACTGAACACTACAGAGCACCAAACAGAGCACGTGGCTAAAGGGACATCGACAGTGGAAACCATGTCTGGCAGTGCCATACTACCCGCTCCATTTGACCCGGCACAAGAAGACTGGGATTCGTACATGGACCGGTTCCAGATGTTTCTGGAGACCAACAACTTGAAGAATGCCACTACAGGAAAAAAGCGAGTGGTATTCCTGACCCACTGCGGACCTGCCATTTTTAAGATGGCCAAGGCAATGGCGAAACCGACTGAGGTGAAATCCATGGACTGGGACATCCTCGAGCCCCTCCTACGGGCCCACTATGCACCTACCGTACCAATGCTTGTCTGAAGACATGAATTTTACCAGAGAGACCAGCGGAAAGCAGAGAGTGTTGCAGATTTCATCGCGGATCTCCGGAACCTGGGAGGCCTCTGTGGGTTCACCGACCTCGAAGAAGCTCTGAGAGACCGAATAGTTCTTGGACTAGATGCACCACATGTGCAAAGTAAGCAGATGGTGAAAGGCGACATCAGCCTTGCAGATACCATTGCTGATGCTACTGCAGCAGAAGCAACCAGGAAGTTGGCTGCCCGAATGCGCCGCACCAACGCACCACTCCGCCAACTTGCCAGCGAAACCTCACCTCACCTAGAGGGACACACAACGGCAACCCACCACGAGGACCTCAAATCGTCATCAGAAAGTGAGGAGGAGGAGGTCAACCGGCTCTGCTCTGAATGTGACCAACGCCATCAGCGGAATCAAAGACTACAGCACCAATGCGCAGGTTGTGGGGCAAACCACCCGCAATCAGACTGTAAATTCCTCGATGTGCTCTGCCATTTTTGTGGGAAAAGAGGCCACATCGGAAAGGTCTGTAGAAGCAAGCAAGGATCCAGCCCACTTCAGAGGGGAACCAACTACCGCCAAACCATAGGGGATCGTCCTGTGAGTTGGGAACATTTGAACCACCAATGGAACAACCACTCCTACAGAAATAAACCACTGACCAATTCAACAAAATGAGAAGAGGCACACCAAACCATTACAATTAGTCACGCCTCATCACTAAATGCAAAGAAGATCTGAGTGAAGGTTGCCATCGAAAACCAGCCCTGCATGATGGAAGTCAATTCAGGATCATCCCTCTCAATGGTTTTCTGGAAGACCCTTAAACAATTAATCCCTGCTGTCCGGCAGCAAGACCTCAGAACCCAAAGAATCATACTCAAGGATTATCAAGGGAACCGAATTCCGGTCATTGGATCCAGCCTAGTACAGGTCTCATTCAAAAATTGTACTGCATCTTTACCATTGACCATCATCAACCGTGATCGGCCTAGCTTGCTAGGCCTTCAATGGTTCGCCCCACTCAGGATCGAGGTAGCCGGCATTCACCAAACCAGAAGCGACGACTGGGAGGAGGCCCTCGTCCAGGAATTCCAGGACATCTTTGCAGACAAAGTAGGTGAGTATCATTTAACCTTAACCCTGAAGTAGCCCCCATCGGCCTTAAGCCTCGTCGGGTACCTTTTGCCCTTAAACCAAAGATTGACGAGCTTGATAAATTAATAGCCCATGGTGTTTTAGAACCAACAGACCACACTCGTTGGGAAACCCCAATCGTAACACCCATCAAACCAGATGGATCATTAAGGATTTGTGGGGACTACCGTGCCACCCTGAATCATGCCCTTCAATAGAACGCTTACCCGGTGCCGGTGGTACAAGACCTTCTCCATTCCCTGGGGGGGAGAAAAGTCTTTGGTATATTGGATTTAGCACAGGCATACCAACAACTGCCTGTACATAAAGAAACAGCAGAAGCACAAACGATCGCTACACACTGAGGCGCCTTTAAGTGCAACTGACTCCAATTCAGAGTTAGCGTAGCCCCAGGGATTTTTCAAAGTTTGATGGAGAGATTCTTGCAGGGGATCAAAGGGGTCATACCATACTTTGATGATGTTTTAATTGCTGCCCCGAATAGAGAAATACTAGAAGAGCGTCTTTAATTGGTTCTCCAGAAATTTAAAGACTCCGGCCTTAAGGTTAAAAAAAATAAATGTCAACTGTGTACAGATAAAGTAGAGTTCCTGGGGTACCTAATCGATAAACAAGGCATTCACCCCACCAATAGCAAACTAAAAGCAATCAAGAACGCCCCAAGACCCAGAAATAAGACTGATCTCCAAGCATTTTGGGGGTTCATTAATTTTTACAACATATTCCTGCCCCACAAAGTGACTGTAGCTGAGCCCCTACATAGACTTCTCGACAAAAAAGCAACCTGGGTCTGGGGGCACCAAGAGGAGCATGTGTTCCGACAAGTGAAAAACTTATTAACCTCAGATGCTGTTTTAATGCAGTATAACGAGACTTTGCCTTTAACAATTACATGTGACACGTCACTGTTTGGAGTAGGAGCCATTTTGAGCCATGTGTTACCAAATGGTAGTGAGGCCCCTATTGCCTATTTTTCAAGGACCCTATCAAAGGCTGAACGTAACTATAGTCAAATTGATAAAGAGGCTGTTGCTGTTGTATCTGCTGTGAAATGGTTTCATGAATATGTGTATGGACGAGTTTTTACTATTGTTACCGACCACAAACCTTTGCTGGGGATTATAGTGGGAGACAAACCAACCCCCTATATATTATCACCTAGAATGACTTGCTGGTTGGAGTTTTTAGCTGCGTAGAACTATAGACTGCAACACCGCCTGGGGAAAGCCATTCCCCACGCTGATGCACTGAGCCATGCACCACTTCCGGAAACTGTCGACGACCCAGCTCCAACCTTTACGACACTCCAGATTGAAATGTTACATTCACCGCCGCTAACAGCTAGAGACATTGCGATCGAAACAAAATGCGATCCTGTCTTAGCGCGAGTTCTTAGATGGGTCGAACGGGGATGGCCAGTAGAACAAACCCCTGACGACTTCACCCCCTTCAAGAACCGGCAAACAGAACTTTTTTCGCAAAAAGGCTGCATCCTATGGGGGGATAGAGTCGTCGTCCCAGAGCGGTTACAACAAGCAGTATTAAAAACACTGCATGAGGGTCACCCCGGCATCGTGCGTATGAAAGTGCTCGCACGAAGCTATGCTTGGTGGCCGGGCATCGACAAACAGATAAAAGCCTGGGTAAAGACTTGTTTAAAGTGCCAAGAAGTTAGCAGTGCCCCACCTAAAGCAACTCCAACAGAAAGGGAAACACCCCGGGGACCATGGTCCTGCATCCACATTGACTTCATGGGACCTACTAAGGGACATACGTTCCTTCTAACAGTGGATGACTATTCCAACTGGCTCGAGATCCATGAAATGAAGAGTACTACAACCGAGTCCGTCATCTGAAAATTGAACAGGCTATTCGTGACGCATGGACTGCCAGACGTTCTGGTCTCCGACAATGGACCCCAGTTTACCGCTCTACCCTTTGAACAATACTTAGCGGACCGGGGTATTCACCATGCGCTAACTTTGCCAGTGCACCCTGCGGCTAATGGAAAGGCCGAGCGCATGGTACAATTTGTTAAAAAAAACTCTCCACAAAATGGACTATGGGGACATTGAAGATAAAATAAACAAATACTCCTGCTCCAACACATCACTCCACACAGCGTCACCAACAAGACTTCAGCTGAACTATTGATGGGACGCAAGCTCCGTTCCCACCTCGACCGGCTTCACCCATCTTACGAGCCATAGAAACCCTGTGGATCTAGCTGAAAATGCTGCGAGTTCAAGATAGACGACTTATTTTTTGCCAGAAACCTTTCCACTGAACCGTTGTGGGTCGAGGCAACCGTAATTTAAGCCACCGGACCCAGGTCGTACTGTGTGAAAACCTGCGATGGAAAAATATGGAAACGCCATATATATCAGCTTCACTCGAGGCTACAACCCAGTTTCCGTGCCTCCGGTAACTCCCAAACTGAGGGGGGAGGGGATGTCGAAGAAACCGAATTCGAGATGGTGGAAAGCAGGAGCGAAAGAAGTCAGCAATCGGGCGTGACAAATGAAGAAGAATCAGGGAGGGGAGTGTCCTCGCCACAGAGGAACACCTCAACAGAAGCAAGCCCGCAAAGATCAGAGGACAACAACGGGAACATTAGTGGCACCGAGTCATCCAATGAGGATATGGAACCACTGGTACCTGATTTGCCCAAAAACGTCCCGCCGAAACCGGATTACAGACAGGAACCGGTGGGACAGCATAAATCTAATAGACAGTCAAAACAACCTTCATACCTCAGGGATTATGTCACTGCACCCCTTAAATGGAACCCAGGGGGAAGGGGTGTTATAATAAAACTAATAAAACACTTAAATAAAGTTTTATCAAACTTTTAGAAAAAGCAGTGTTCTAATCCTGCACTTCTGATTAGCCGATAATAGCGATATCGGATTGGTCCATTCAGGAGAATCTGATTGGCTGTTAACGAGCCACTCTCATTGGTTCAAGGGGTTAACACTCCACGTTTCTCATTGGTTACTAGATCAGCAGCCTGCCCTATAAAAGGGCTGCTGCTGCCCTAGGTTTTTGCTCTGTTCAGAATGATTAATAAAGAGTTGAAGTTCACTGTTCACTGCCTCGTCTCTGTTCCTTGCGCCCATGCGCAGAACTTAACAGTTAGTTTTGTCCTAATACTGTAATTCTATATATTACCTAGCCTGAAGTTACTATTAAATTGACTAAGACATTTTGCTCATATATGGTTAGAATGCAGTACTGCAGGCTAATTCTAACTGAATATCAACAGTTTGACTGTCACGGGCTCAAGGTTGACTAAGCCTTCCATCCTTCAGAGGTGGGTAAAATGAGGACCCAGATTGTTGGGGGCAATATGCTGACTCTGTCTATTGCTTAGATAGGGCTGTAATATCTACCACTTCATAGTGGTAGATAACTTCTATATCTATGTCTAAGTGCTATTGCTATTCCAGAGATATATATAAAGAAGGCTATCTTATTATTCTTAGGTTACATCTTTATATGAGTTTAGACTATTTTGTTCAGTGAACAGAAGTAATCCTTATATGAGTTGAGACTATTCTGTTCAGTGAACAGAAGTAATTTCTTTCCCACACATGCACACACAAATAGACACACGATTGGTCTCAAATGATCCTCATTTGGATATACAGTATTATGCCAAGATCTAGTTCTCTGGAAAATATTGGAAATGGTGGAAGGAAAAATAAGAGGCCTACTTCCCTCAGTGCCATAATTCTTGTTCTCACTTGCTCAGTACTTAGCAAAAATAACCATCACATCTAAAAAACAGCAGCAAGGTCAATGGACTCATTTACAGTGACAATGAGTATACTGTTGGCAAACTTGAACGAACAGGTTAGGGACAGATTGCCATGGAGAAGATTTATCTGCAACTTTATGATACATCAGTCAATCAATCAACCAATGTGTGTGTGTATGTGTGTGTGTGTGTGTGCCCACACAAACATTGATTGCAACCTAGAACTAAAGACCTCTCTTACAACTCTATTATACTGTTTTGATGCAAATTGCAGGCCTGATAAGCTCAGACAAATATTAGTCAAATCCAATGAATGTCTATTCATTAATTTCTTTTTTAAAAAATATTTTAAGTGCTTACTTCCCTCAGTGCCATAATTCTTGTTCTCACTTGCTCAGTACTTAGCAAAAATGACCATCACATCTAAAAAACTGATGATACCCAAGTTCTCAAAAAATGTCAAATAATTATAAAAAGAGTCTTGAATTTTTATACATCTATTATCCACAGTGGCTCAGAAAAGCTATTTATTAAACATTAAATTTGAAATCCTAAGTCTCCCAGAGGACTGAAATCCTAAAGTAACTTATGTCTATACTGATTTCATAAGGAGTGCTCTCAAATTAGATGTCTATAAAAGCTTTGTAAGGATCTATCACCAACATCTTGAGGTCTAGCAAGGTCCAATTGGAAATATTCACCTGAGGTGAGTATTCAAAATCTTTAAGTTAAAAACATATCGAATTCTTAATGAACTGGCCAACAAATTTAATGACCATGAAGCTACATGGTGATTAAAATTTAATTTGGATATTGTTCTTATTACTTTGAATATAAGATATAAGCAGCATATTCAGCTTATGGGCAAAAAGGCTTGATAATAATGGCAATGGTGATAATAAAAGTGCTCAAAGCTTCAAAGATTAGGTCCAGTCCATTAAGTGAAAGAACATCAGATGGAACTTTCACTATAAGTGTCTGTTTCAGTTGCTAAATTCTGGATTTGTTCTTAGGGCAGGTATATGTTGTAGCAATTGGATTCCTTTAAAAGGAGCTTCTCAACAGAGGTTAGCTACATGGTCTGACACCATGCTATCCCCCAGCCCTCACCAAGGGAGTTTCTGTCCAAGCTTTATAATGAATGACTACAGCTCTGCCAAGAGAGTTCTTGTGGTTTTCCATATTAAATAAATAGCTGGCATGCTTGGAATATTAACTACAAAGCAGGCAGCAGGGAGGAGGTTCCTTAAGATACATGTTTGTGACCTGAGGTTCCACTATATTTCTAAACTGATTCCTGTTTAGATGTTGATTGTATTCATGGATATACATTTACTTGTACAAGCAACAAGAGGAATGTTTTGATTTGTGGGCATTCTTCATTCAGTCATGCCATTGCCATCATTGGATTGTTCTTAATGTTAAATCTTTGCTATTGTTTTTATAAATTGTCTCAGAGTACTGTTTGCCTACTTGCTGTTTCCTCCTTTTGAAGATTATTCCAGGTTTTGATGAAGTGACATCCAAATCTGCAAATAGCAGATCCAAATACAAACAGCAATCCTGATAATAAGAATTAAAAACTCCATCTCATGCCCTTGGTCCTCTGAAAAGCACGTCTCTGCCTTCTTTTGCAAAAAGAAGACAATTGTCATAACTTCTTGTGCATAGAATTCTTAATTGCTACTGTGTTTGATCCCAAGCTATTGTTCAGAACACTGGATTTCTGTATTGTGAAAAATTGCTTAATTGCATAATGTTCTGCACGGCAAATTACTTTTGCAGATCTGCAATGTTTTCCATTAAAATTGTATTTGAATATGGTTCATTTATCCAGTTTTGTCATGATGCAATGGCAGTACTGAGAATCGAAAAACAGAGGTAATATATTGATCCCAGGATATGTGACATGGATCCCAACTTATTTTTATTTATTTATTCCCCATTGCCTCCAATTATTTAGCTGCTTTGCTTTCTTCATATTTTAAAACACAAACAATCTGTTCTCGTTTTTCTGATATACCTGAATCATCCAAACTTATACAGTCCCTGGGTTAGACAAATTAGGCTGCAGGAAATCTTACATTCTAGTTCAAATAATTCCAACAAGGTAATGGCCTATTTGCATTTTAATGCAGATTTTGACTACAGCACCTGAGACTTCCTTTGGGGCTGGGATTTAAATTTTAAGGCAATTAAGAATTGATGGGAGTATGCATTTGTTTTATCTGTTTAATAATCCTGCTTATTTCTGTCATCAATACTATGCCTGACCTCAACTTGTCCTAAATTATGATGCACAAAATGTGAAGCTTCTGTTGTTGTCATTATTATGAGCATTCGGAGACAGGACAAACAATGCTGGATCACTGACTGTGTTTCCATATAAATGTTTTAATCAAGAAGGCTGATTTTCAATAAGAAAAATGGCAGAAATGTATTAAATGTTTAAAAATGTGATTTGGAGAGAATCTTATTGAGGTATGTGATTTAGCATGGACTTTTGTGTATGAATGCCTGCAAAAGTAATTTGGACATGTTGTAAGAAATATCCTTCTGGGTTCAGATCCAAGTGGGGAAAAGCATGGAGGCTGTTGGAAAAATGGTTTAATGGTGGAAAGGATCACATACCTTGGAGCTCTTGAGCAAAGAAAAGGGAAGAGATTCTGAGAGTCCCTGGGTTTTATACCCTCTATTGTTATGTATGTAAATAGCTTAAATAAAAGCAAGCTCGGGGTAAAGTGCAGGGTTCTGGCCCTGCACTTCTGATTGGGTGTTAAGCGGCTCGATCGGATTGGTTGGGTTCAGAGAATCCGATTGGCCCTTAACGAAGGACTCTTATTGGTTCTGGAGCTAGCGTCTTACAGCTCCCTATTGGTTATTTCACATTAAGGTCACCTATATAAGGCAGAGTTGTTGTTGTTCACTCTCTTAAGTCACTATGTAATAAAGAGCTGAAAGTTCAGCAACTAAGATTGTCTCCAGTCATTTCACCCATGCCTGAAACTATATCACTGGCGACGAGGATGGGATTTGGAGACATCTGATCTGAAGGAACCGGGAAGAAAAACAGAGCACGTGCCAAGATGATGCCACCAATGGAAACCATGTCCAGCAGCATCGTACCACCCGCTCCGTTCGATCCGAACCAAGAGGATTGGGAATCCTACATGGATCGCTTTCAAATGTTCCTTGAAACAAACAACCTGAAGGACACCACACCAGCCAAGAAGCGGGCGCTGTTCCTGACGTACTGTGGCCCGGCTGTCTTTAAAATGGCAAAGGCACTCGCGAAACCTCGAGAAGTTAAAGCAATGAGCTGGGACGACCTCGAACCTCTCCTGAGAGACCATTATGCGCCAACCGTACCTACACTCGTGAGATGTCACGAATTCTATCAAAGAAGCCAGCGAAAAGGAGAGAGTGTGGCTGACTTCGTGGCAGACCTCCGACACTTGGGAGGCCTCTGCGGATTCGCAGACTTAGAGGAAGCACTGAGAGACTACTTAATTCTGGGATAAGATGCGCTGGGTGTGCAAAGCAAGCGAAAGGCAACATCGACCTTGCTGACGCCATCGCCGAAGCCACTGCTGCTGAGGCGACCAAAAAGTCTGCGGCGCAACTACGGTGAAGCCGAAACCCAACAACCCCACAGACAGGTGACCTTTTATCCAAGTCAGAAGAGCAGCTTGTTACGACGCACCACGAGGACCTCTCTTCGTCGTCAGACAGTGACGAAGAAGGGGTCCATCGACTGCGGTCCGACCGGGTCCCTCGCTCTAAACCCTCATGCCCTTGCACTGGTTGCAGGGCAAACCACCCCAGGGCAGACTGCAAATTCCGTGATGCGATCTGTCATGAGTGCGGAAAACGAGGCCACATCAGTCGAGTCTGTTGCAGTTTACCGGGACCAAGTCAGGCCTCAAGGGGAACCAGCTCTCGCCAATCGGCAGGAAACCGTCCTGTAAGGCGAGATCCAGCAAACCACTCCTACAGATATTGAGCGTTGCAGAAAGAAGAGGCCCACCATACTATCACTATAGGTCACGCCTCAGCCATGGACACTAAAAAGATTCGAGTCACAGTAGCCATAGAGAACCAACCTTGCCACATGGAGGTCGATTCCAGATCGTCCCTCTCGATGGTGTCGTGGAAGACATTAAAACAACTCATTCCTACCATCCAATGCCAAGACCTTCGAATGCAACGTCTCATCCTTAAAGACTACCAAGGAAATCGGATCCCTGTGGTTGGGTCTTGTCAAGTCCGCGTCTCGTTTAAAAAGCATACGGCATACTTACCTCTAACGATCATCGATAGGGACAGGCCTAGTTTGTTGGGCCTCCAATGGTTTGCGCCACTCGGCATCGAAGTAGCCGGCGTGAACCGAGTCGGTGATTGCGAGTGGGAGGAGGACCTTATTACTGAATTCAGCGATGTCTTCGCAGATCATCTGGGCGAGTATAAGGGGACCCCAATTTCGTTTAGCCTCGACCCTAAGGTTGCCCCGATCCGTTTAAAGCCCCGTCGAGTTCCGTTCGCCCTTAAGGCCAAGATAGATGAACAACTTGACAAACTAATTAAACAAGGGGTACTGCAACCCATTGATCATTCTCCATGGGAAACTCCTATTGTAACCCCCATTAAACCAGATGGGTCAATCCGAATCTGTGGGGACTACCAGGCCACTCTAAACCACGCCCTCCAGCAGAATGCGTATCCAATGTCAGTGGTACAGCACCTCCTTCATTCCCTGGGAGGCGGAAAGGTTCTTGCTAAGTTAGATTTAGCTCAATCCTATCAACAATTGCTCATGGACGATAAAACAGCCCAAGCTCAAACGATAGTAACGCACAGAGGTGCTTTGAAATGTACCCAATTGCAATTCGGGGTAAGTGTAGCCCCGGGAATATTCCAAAGTTTAATGGAACGATTATTGCAGGGAATCAAGGGCATGGTTCTGTATTTTGATGACGTGTTAATTGCAGCTCCTAGTAAAAAAAATTCTACAGAATCGTTTAAAATGTGTTCTTAATAAATTCCAAGAAGCAGGATTGAAAGTAAAAAAGGATAAATGTCATCTGTATACCGACAGTGTTGAATTTCTAGGTTATCGCATTGATAGTCAGGGTATTCACCCTACTGAGAGTAAATTAAGGGCGATAAAAAATGCTCCCAGACCCCGTAACAAAACAGATCTCCAGGCATTTTTAGGCCTTATTAATTTCTATAATGTGTTTTTACCACATAAGGCGACTGTGGCTGAACCGTTACACCGGTTATTAGATAAGAAAGCATTGTGGGTTTGGGGTTACCGGGAGGAAAAAGCGTTTTGAAATGTAAAAGATTTACTTACATCTGATTCTGTACTTATGCAATATAATGAAACATTACCATTGGTTATAACTTGTGATGCCTCACCGTTTGGGGTGGGCGCTATTTTGAGCCATGTGCTGCCTAATGGAAACGAGGCCCCTGTTGCATACTTTTTGAAGACTCTTTCTCAGGCAGAATGTAACTATGGACAAATAGATAAGGAAGCTCTTGCAATTGTGGCAATCGTAAAAAAATTCCATGAGTATGTATATGGAAGGACATTTACCATTGTAACTGACCACAAACCTTTACTGGGGATAATCGCTGGGGACAAACCAACCCCCTATATATTGTCCCCAAGAATGACTCGATGGTCAGAGTTCCTAGCTGCTTATAATTATCGATTGTTACATTGCCCGGGGAAAGCCATTCCCCACGCTGACGCACTCAGCAGAGCACCGCTACCAGAAACTCTCGACGATCCGGCACCAACGGTATCGGCATTACAAATCGAGACGCTCAACTCGCCTCCTATGACCGCTCGAGATATCGCGAGAGAGACCAGACGAGATCACACCCTAGCTAGAGTCCTAGGCTGGGTAGAATGTGGATGGCCATTGGACCAGGTCCCAGATGACTTCGCGCCATTTAAAACAAGGCAGACTGAACTTTTTTCGCAAAAAGGCTGTGTCATCTGGGGCGATAGAGTCGTCGTTCCAGAACGACTCCAAAACTCGCTGTTACAAATTTTGCATGAAGACATCCTGGGATCGTGTGGATGAAAGCACTCGCACGGAGCTACACTTGGTGTCCAGGCATGGACCGACACATTAAGCAATGGGTCAAAGCCTGCACCAAGTGCCAACAAAACAGCACCGCACCACCAAAAGCTGCACCGACTGAATGGGAGACGCCATGCGGGCCCTGGTCCAGAATCCACCTGGATTTCACAGGACCGATTAAAAGACATACATTACTATTGACTGTCGATGCATACTCTAATTGGTTAGAAATTCATCGAATGACCAATACAACCTCCGAAGCAGTCATTAAAGTCCTTAATAGACTCTTTGCAACTCATGGATTGCTGGACGTCCTGGTGTCCGACAACAGACCACAGTTTACAGCGCTAATGTTTGAACAGTACCTTGCTGATAATGGCATCCGCCATGCGCTCACCTCGCCTGCGCATCCTGCTACCAACGGCCGAGCGGAACGCATGGTCCAATTTGTAAAAAAGACTTTGCAAAAAGTGGACTATGATAATATTGACGAAAAAATAAACCGCATTCTACTTCTACAACACATCACTCCGCACAGCGTAACCGGCAGAACTCCCGCAGAACTTCTCATGGGGCGAAAGCTCCATTCCCGCCTCGACCGATTGCACCCTGCTTACGAGCCAGAAAAGCCTGCAGGATCCAGTGGACGCTACCGTACCTTCAAGGTAGGCGATCCTGTTTATGCAAGAAATTTATCGGGCGACCCGGTTTGGATTGAAGTAACAATAATACGCGAGACTTGGCCCAAATCCTATATTGTAAAATGTGTTGATGAAAGACTGTGGAAACAACATATTGACCAATTACGGTCATGACTCATATCGGCCACCCAGCAACTCCCCTATGACCAAACTGAGGGGGGGGGGAAGGAATGGAAGAAGACGACATCCCAGGGAACCTGTTCCAAGAGAGTGATGAATCTAGTGAAACTCAGGAAATGGAGCAGGAGGAAGAATCGTACTCTCCAAGGGAAATCACACCACAACGAGAAGCTGAGCCACTGCCAAACAACATTTTACCTCAACAGGACTGCACACAGCCAGTCCAAAGAAAATCTAATAGACCCAAAAGACAACCGTCCTTACACTTATTAAAGTTCAACATTACCCTGTTGAACTTAATGCAATGTGAAAGGTTGACAAAGGCTGTGATTTTTCTTCTTCTAAAGTATCATCCAATTCCATCAATCTTGATAGCACTGGCAATAGTGCTTAGACTTATATACCACTTTGTAGTGTTTTACAGCCCTCTGTAAGTGGTTTAGAATTAGCATGCTGCCCCCAACAATCTGGGGCTTCATTTTACCGACCTCAGAAAGATGGAAGGCTGAGTCAACCAATTGATGATAATTGCATCCTGAACAATATATTCCCACTTTATGTGTATATGCATGCACATACATATATTCTCTTATATGTTATTACTTAAAAAGATGTTGAATTTTAGTGAGCCAAGGAAGGAACTCTGTCATAATAAATGATACTTCTTCCAAGGCAATGAAAAGTAGTTTATGGGCACAGCTTTGGTTACATTTTTTCAATCAGTTGCAAATCCACTGGACAGCAGAACTAAATATCCCTCATTTATCCTACTTGTCCATAGGGCTATAATGAAAGATTTGTATGTGGCTTGTCCAGTGAATCTGCTTAGCAGCCTATGAAACTGGTTGAATTTACAATTTTAAGATAAGCCTGATGAATTAATTATTGCTGTAAATCCAATAAGCATTGTCACTGGTAAAGCTAGGACATTGCTCTCTTCTGGTTGCTTCACATACAGTTTTCTGAATTCTCTGATATTCCTTCACCACCTTCTGCTGTTTTCCAGTTCCCTACTACTCTGTGCTTCAAAGGTTATGGGGGGGGACCATAGTAAAGAAGGCATTATTTAAAGATGATTTCCTTTTAGTTACCTGGAATCTACTTCCAGTCAGGAATCTATGGCTTTAGAAATTATTTGTTTCTAAAACACAATCTTTCTCTTTTTTTCTAAAACATTTAAAATATTTATATAATTACATTTTATACAATTCCATTTTATACAGTTAAGGTGTCAAACTCAAGGTCCGTGTGTGTGTGTGTGTATGTGTGTGTTAGATCTGGTCCTCATTTTAATGACCTTGGAAGGATGGAAGGTTGAGTCAACCTTGAGTCGATGAGACTTGGACTGCCAAACTGCACTTTAAGTGAGTTATCTATCAGATGCCTTTCTCTGCTGCAAATATTTCTCTTCTGTAGACAGTAAGTGCCAAATGCATTCTCTCTATCAAATGATCTCCAACAGTAAGTGCCAAAGGCATTCTCTCTATCAAATGATCTCCAACAGAGGGCTTATCTTATGCAAAGTCATATATCCTTTTAGCAAAAGGCAAAGATTGTTTATTTATTCAAACATTGACCATATAGATTTTATCTTGATATTTTTGCAATATATACACACACATATATATACATTTTGGTTATACTGTATACTGGGAGGCACTATCTCAATCAAACAGTGGGATATGATGGTCTTTGTTGTATGGTTTATTGTGAATCAATTCCTAAATCAAACAGTGGGATATGATGGTGTTCTTTTGCCCCATCCTGGGTTTTTTTCTGTTCTGATTTTTTGTTTCTGTTTTGTTAGAGGGAGAAAAAAAAAAGAAGTATATCCTAAGCAGTACTAAGTAAACAGGGCAAAATTATTTCAGTTGTCAAATGGGAAAAAAAGAGGGTTTACCATGACAACAGAATGTATGTTCTTTCTGATGAATGATTTTGGCTTATGCAAAATTAATCCTTAAATTGCTATTTGTAAATTTGGGGCTATTGGAAATGTGATTTCAGGTGCACTAACCCTTTTGCACTTCACAACTTAGTAACCACAAAGGGCAGTAAGATGTAGAGAGCACATAAGACATTTCTTTGGTGTGCTTCTGCATTGTCTCACTCTGGTGAGCTGGTGGGCTTGTTTTCCATTGAGCTTTAAACATCACATTTTGTTTCATTCCTAGATAGCTTGGGACTGAGATCCTCAAAAAGAACATCTTTCTTGTTCCATGTACCATATGGAAAACTACTTTCAGTACAGAAATTCAAAAACAGTTTTGGGAAAAATGCTAATGAACCTAAGGCTGTAATTGTATTCCCATTCATTCATTACATTTATATAATGGCAACTTCCATATGATTGAATTAAGGATTGTTACATTTATATACTGTACTTTTAGAGCTTGTTACATGTCCCACACAAATTAGTCAATAGACTGAAATCAAATGATGCCTAATGTTTAGGTTTTGTTTTTGATTGGGCAATGTAACAATGTTTAGCAAGTGCATACAGAATTAACATTACTTAATAGATCATTACATTTATACTGAGGCAATTCCAAATGTGGAGCTGAATTTTGATTGTGCAAATCTGAGTGAAATAATTGGTATCACATTATGTCAAATCTATGTAACCATCTGGCTTATAAACATGGTCATTTTCTTTCATATTAGAACTGCACATGAAGAAGTTGTTGTTAGATCCTAGAAATATTGATTAGTTTTCCCTATTATGTTATTTCCCAAAAGTAGGAGATGACTACCGGGAGTGCTGAAATATCAACATTCAAGCAACTACACAAAGTCAGTAAATGAATTTGTGTATATTTGGAGGGAAAGATGGACTGAAAAAAGGAAAATAAATTCCATTCAATGTTAACATAAACTTAATGCAATGAACATTTTATAAAAAAAAATGTTGAAGAAATAATACAAAATTTGAATTCAAAAAGAGAAAAGAAAAGTAAGAAGAAGGTGAAATAGAAACATAGAAAGAGAAAGAGAAACAAAGGAAAGAAAAAAAGGGGACAAAAGGAAAAATTCTAAAGAGATAACTTCTGATTTTCTTGACAGTGCTTATGGACACATTTATATTTTATCCTCTCACTTAAATGTACTGAACTTAAATTTGTTACATAGTGAACAATATTTAGAAGCAAATGATGTAGTAATTATTAATAAATATTATAGCAGAAATACAATATTTTATTAATGTATCATTTTTCTGTGTTAGAATTTGGTTACAGGTTTGGGATTGTATAGTTCTGACTTTAAGTCTTAGATAGTCAAGAACAGCATCAAGCTATTTTCATATAAGCAATTATAACAACAATCACATGTATTTCCTCCTTTCTTTTTATATTATTTCAGTTGTGTTGCTCTGGATTTAGGTCCTTCCTTTTCTTTTTAATTAGCCTTACAAACCCTTCCTTGCAAATTCTTCTCTTTTCACAGCTTAGCAACAAGCATCCACATCTCTGACTATACATCAATGTAAAGAGGTATCTTGATTAATACTGAATAACCCTTCAGTGTTCCAATTGTTTTCTTCTTATATAAATGAGCTTCTGTGTTTCTTTGTTAGTGTTAATTAAAATTTCTTGAACAATGTTTTCATAGCAAGGATGCTGTTATGTACTTTGTTTGGATCTTGGTCTATGCTACACCTAAATATCTCCTTTAAAGTTACCAATAAAGCTGTGCCAAGTATTTTCCTCCTATGTTTCATCAGCTATCTAGAGTAATTTTATACCCCTTCCTCAATGCCCATAAACTGCTTTTAATACCAGGAGACAAAAGCACCCTGAGAGAAAGTCCCTAATAAAGTCTTCCTTTGGGATTTAATTGAGATATGGAAAACTACAGATCATAGAATGAATTATTGTACAGTGAAAGACGGGGTACTCATACTGATCTTTCATCTTTATAAGTGAAATATATGCAAATTTTATCAATAAATGTTTTCTTCAAAATTTATTGGAAAGCAAATCCATCTATCAGGATAGTTGAAGGGAAAAACATAGCATTAACCTTGGCATTATTAGATGTTCTATCAAGATAGCTTTCTAAACAGTAGTTTAATGACATACAATGCTTGTGTCTGTCTGCAGCATGAACATAAAAAGCTAAGAATTATGCGGACTACACATGTAAAACCATCTGAGCAAAGACAGAAAATTGAAATTGTACAGATACCAAATCACTAACACAGAAGTACTACTTCAGAAACTAGATTAGATTTATTGGGAACCTCACTCTGCATAGGTATTAAGTTGTGAAAAATATCCTAAATAGAATACTGGATGGATAATTGTTTTTCCTGTGCCTACCTTGGTTAGGCATCATTGAATCACTGAGGCATATGATAGAGCTGAGGAATAATACCTCACAGTGCAGTAAGACTCCACTACTGTTTAGAATCACTTGATTCCACTATATAAAAATTAAGGAGGAAGTATGCATTTCTTTATTGTTGTGTTGGAAGAAATATCCATCTGGTTCAGTTCCAAGCCAGGAGAAAGACTGGAAACATAGAGACTGCTTGGAAAAATGGTTTAATGATGAAGCAAAACTGCATGGGTTCTGGTGCAGCTGACCACATGGAGTTGAGAGTGAGGGTTTTTATACCTTCTCTTAGGCTTTGCACTTGAACTTCCTGTTCCTGTGCAAGAACATGTATTTGGACTCCCATGGTGACCATGTAGGGGTTATGTAGGGGTCACAACTGGCTCTATAGGCAAAGTACAAATCCTAGGTGCTTGACTGAGTTAAGTTTGGTTGAAGTTTGGAGGGTGATGGATTAATTCCTATTATGGCTTAATGGCTTTGCCCTGTGTTGGCTCTTGGGTGAGGGCTAATCTGCCTTTGTTCAGATTTTGCTGCAGGGATTTTGCTGCAGGGATTTTGCTGCAGGGATTTTGCTGCAGGAATTAATGGATTTTGCTGCAAGGATTAATGGATTACCCAATCTGCATTTCTAAAAGCTGCCCCAGTTCAGTATCTCCTTGGCAGAAGAGGGCTGGGGCTCTGAGTTTCTGTCTCCCTTAAGATTTTTTATTTCTCTTTTAGGGGAAATATTTTATCCTGCCTTTTTAAAACATTCCTCAAAATATTTCATTATTCTGGGGTGGTGGTGGCTTCCCACAGTTGTTGCTATAAATTTTGAAAATGAATGTTGGGGTGGTTCATTTAGACTTTAAACAGAAAACAAATCAGTTGTTGGATCTGCATTGCAAAACATAATAGATAATGCCATCAAAGCACATGTTCTGTGACATATCCTGTAAATACATACAGATTTCCAGACATCTGCAGTTTGTTGAAACATGTCCCCACTGGTCCAAGCATCAAGCATGAAGCATCAAACATTGGGGTAAAACACTTATTACTGGCTGATTCTATGCCAGTTCTGGTTTGGGTTTAAAATGTTCAGAACTGAAAAAAGACACTTCAGGGTTGTTTTAACTAAAAAAAAGGAAATACAAGAATAGAAGAAACATAAGTAATAGCAGGATTAGAATTTGCAACTGGTAAAGGGGAGAGCTCTAGTATTAATGGCAAAATGAATCATTTTTGAAAGAGAATTTTGGTTTCTAATCTTCACACTTTACTCCAAGATGCTTAGACCCAAGTACAATACTGATAAATTACTCATTCTGCTCTGTCTTGTAATTTTGCCCCTTTTCTATTTTATACAATTACAGTCTTCAAGATAGAGTAACAAAAGATGCCTTTTCTCAAGAACTGAGATTTCTAAAGGAAAAAGAAAAGACAAATGCATTATAAAACATGAATAGTGGAAGTCTGGGAGATGAAAGAAAAAAAAACACCTCAACAAATTATTCACCTCACACAAGAAATAAATGTATTTTTGGCTTGACTTGTTTTGCTTCCATACTGCAGGAGGTTTTTTATTATTTTATTATTGCTCATCACTGCTGTATTACTTGTTCAGCAATGAAGATTCTATGAAAAACATGTTAGAGGTTGGGGTCTCAAAAGAGAAAGAAAAAAAACCTTCATTCTAGACTTTTCAGAAAATGTTTAACATATGTTATTATCACAACTTAATATTTCACAATAGAGTGCAGGATATACATTATCATACTATAATGATTCTACAAGCTTTGCAAAGGCAACAGTTTCCTGTGAAATTTATAAGACTGTTGTAAATGGAGATTTTGACTACCTTTAAAGGGTTTAATTCAGAGAGGATTTATTTAAACAGAAAAACAGTTCTGTTTGCATACTGTTAGGTTAGGGCCACAAAGTCTAAGCACATGTATTTTGGATGTGTGCAATTAGCCAAAAATGAAGATAAAGGGATTACTTTTTCAGAACTCTTAATGGAAGAGGGAAAAAGAAACCAGGTACCCAAAGAAGATGTATAGAGTTCCACTGCTTTGTAATGTTGCGTTCTTGTTGTTTTTAGTTTTGTTTTGTTTTTGCTATGTGTTTATGGAGAATTCAAGGTAGTTGCAAGAGAATTCTGTGGAGCTGCAACAGATTTTGAACATATATTGCAGTAGAATTATGCAATGAAGATTAAATGAAAGAAACCATTATTGAAATATGTGTGAAGATTGGTTAACATGGTTGAACTTTTGGGATAATAAGCTAAGACTTTTGGGTTAATAACAGACTTTTTTTTCAACTTTTGAGAAATCCTGCATATGTATGCATATATACATGCAACTCTCTTTGTATGTGATTAAGTGACTATGTGTGTATATATAATCTATGTGACTATGTGACTATTTGTGTAAATGTAATCATAGATTAGATGTTTAGTACTACACATAACCACTTGGAGATTGGGGAATATTTTAAATACACTGGTTTTGAAGTGTAAACTGTGTAAATCACTCCTATTTCTGACTCTTGAATTTAAAAATAATGACCAATGTAGGCAGTCATGATCTCATTTATAGCAAGATGCATGATCTCAGACAAAGCTCTGGAGTATATCTTTAGTGATTAAAATATTTTTAATCTAGCTTTCAATGTTATATTTCCAAGACAGAATACCACATAATGAGACATCTATCACAAACAGCATTAAAATAGGGTAAAATACTTCATGAATACAATCAAATATAACTAATAGGAAAATGAAAGAGACAATAAATCATAGAAATCACCAATTATGTTAGAAATCTGAAAAACAAAATTGTTTTTAACCAGTTTCTAAAAACGATCAGTTTTGGTGCCAAGTACACAGACAAGGGAGAAAAAAAATAGCATGGGTCTCATTATAGAGAAATATTAGCTTTCTTGTGTGTCGTATTTTGAAAAAGGTTTGGAGATATCTTGGTGATAAATACATGCTGAGGTAAAATCAAAATAGCAATAGCACTTAGACTTATATATTACTTCACAATCTGGGTCCTCATTTTACCGACCTTGGAAGGCTGGAACAGCTGAATCAACCTTGAACCAGTCAGAATCGAATTGCTGGCAGTCAGCAGAATCAGCCTGCAATATTGCATTCTAATCACTGCACCACCATGGCTCTTTAGAAAAGGAAGAGAGGCATCAGTTGTGGGCAGCAAATCAAAGCAGGTTAACAGGATTCAAAGGTGGGTCATTGCAGAAGTCAAGGAATAAATATATGAGAGTATTTCAAGGAGAATTCTGGGATAGCACACATGTTTATCTAAAACTTATTCTTCCTAGGATTTGATTAAAAAAATAGGCATTATGAGTGAAAGCAAGAAAAGCAGCCCACATACATATATATTTTAGAGCAGGGATGTCAAAGTCCTGGCTCGCAAGCTGGATGCATCACATGCTAGCCATGCCCCCCTCTGGTTTAGCAAAGGGAAAAAAATGTGATATGTCACGTGATGATGATGTGATGATGTGAGTTTGACACCCCTGGTTCAGAGTCTTTAACTAAAAGAGAGGGAGTCAGCTTGACATAGCATTTTAGACGTTGGGCAAGCAATCAAAAGAATGGGAATTATAACCTTCCATTAAGCATGAAAGCTATCTAGGTGACTTAAGGCTCTCTATTGGTGCAACTCACTTCATAGGGTTGTTGTGGCAAAAACAGGAGTTAGGAGTCTTATTTATTCCATTTTGAATTTTATAAAATCAAGATGGGATATGAATATAATAGAAGAATTGGAGTTACACAAACTTGTACCTGCCTACAATGCTGAAGGCCTGGAATATTACTATTCAATGAAGAGAAGACGATTCTGTTTCCTTTGGCTATGGATTCAGGTACTGGTTGGAGGAAAAATATGTGTGTATGGGTCTCCTTTTAGGGTCACAGTCTCTGCTAGATTGCAGAGCAGGAGCAGGTATAACCACTGATGAAATTAACTAAACTGCCTACCCACTATCACTTCTTAATCAATACCAATTTTGTAACAATTTTCTGACAGTTTTTCCAGTCTTCTATTTCTACTTGCTTTCAACTGCTCTTCACTCCTCCCAAACAATGCAAGGCAGACTAAAGTCTAGTGTTCCTCAACTTCAGAAATTTTAAGGTGTGTGGCTGTCAACTCCCACGCTAGTTGGGGAACCCTGAGAGTTGAAGTTCACATTTATTAAAGTTGCTGAGGTTGAGAAACATTGAAATATCCCATGATTGTGTCTGTTTAGCTATAAAACTGGAGTAAATCTGCCATAGTACTAAGAATCATCACAATAGCAAGAGGTAGGTCTAATTGACTTTGGTTGATTTTGGAAAAAGGTTTAGATGTAGTAAATCCTTAGAAAGAGCATCCTCAAAAAATCCCAGGGGTGCAGACTACACTGCAGGAACAATAATATGCAAGAAGGCAGTGGCAAGCCACTTGAATATCTATGGAATTATCAAAAGTTCAGCTTGTCTCAGAGCAGTCCTACAATTTATCATACAAGTTAATCACTGGTATATTCTTACTTTATTGAGAACAAAAATATATACAAGATGGCTTGAGATAAAAAAAAGGAAAATGCCCACTAAAGGAAATAATTCAATTATCTGGAATTTTCTTTTAAACATTGAAAAGCAGACATAATGTATTATAAATGAAATTCATTCGATTTTCCCCAAAATTAATAGTATTTTTATCAGAATAATAGGTTTTTAAAGGGCAAGGAATATTACAGTTATAAAAACTTCACTTATAAATCAAAGGAAGCAATGAACAATTCTAATATAAATTTTATTTGGGTTTTCACAAAAACATAATACAAATAAAACATATTTTTTTGAGAATAGCATGATCCCGGGTTTTCACTTCTTCATACAGACACAAACTCAATTTCATATTCATCTTTGTGTTCTATTCCATATCTTACTACTATTTTAACATTTTCTCCATAATTTTTCCCCTCCCTTTGTTTTCTCAACTTTATTTTTAATTATCTCATATCTAAATTCAATTATATATATTTTTCTAAGTTCCAATGTCTTTCCAATCATTATATTTATGCTTTTGTCTGTCCTGTTTCAATTTCATATTATCTTTTCTCATTAAACAAATTTTTCCCTGTAGTTACTAATTGGAGTATGACACCTTTATATCTTTTAATTTTATCCATTCAACTCTTATTTAAACTTTCGTTTATGCTTTTAAAATTATAACATTCAATAGAGTACATAACTTCCAATTGAATTCTGCTTGGTACATTCTTAAAATACATACTATGTTCTTTATATATGTGTGTGTGTGTGTGTGTGTTATTCAGTTTTGTTCGGGTATTTTCCCACGTCTGTTTCCCACATTGTGTTCGTCTGTGAGTCAGTAGACAATACAGAAGCCTGATGATGGCAGATGAGATTCTGCCGAAACGTTGCTACAACTTTAAAAGCACAACTATAATGACATGGGAAAATACCCGAACAAAGCTGAAGACCATAGCTTTTAAAGTTGTAGTAACGTTTCAGCAGAATCTCATCTGCCATCATCAGGCTTCTGTATGGTGTTTGTCTTGAGTCAGACTTTTACAGTGGTTTCAGATTTAAATTTGGGGCAGCCTATTGCTGTGTCAGAATGGTTTTTTCTTCCTCCTGATTGGTTGAGATTATTGGTCTGTGTTTATTGGACCAAGACTCTCAACCAATCAGGAGGAAGAAAAAACCATTCTGACACAGCAATAGGCTGCCCCAAATTTAAATCTGAAACCACTGTAAAAGTCTGACTCAAGACAAACACCATACAGAAGCCTGATGATGGCAGATGAGATTCTGCTGAAACGTTGCTACAACTTTAAAAGCACCACGTGGGAAAATACCCGAACAAAGCTGAATGCCAGACATGTAAGTACCCGCGAAAACTTAAGAAAACATATATATATATATATATATATATATATATATATATATATATATATATATATATAGAGAGAGAGAGAGAGAGAGAGAGAGAGAGAGAGAGAGAGAGAGGGAGAGAGATGTATATAATAGTAAATAAAACACTGATTCCATTCCAATTCAATTCTATCATTAATATTAATTAGAATCTTAACATATTTAACATTTCTTTTCAATTGTATATCATATTTCCTTGTGAACACCTATAAACTTTCCATAATTAATTTCCATAATTAAATAATTAATTCTTTTTTTCATATTTTTCTTCACTTATATTTTTATAAATCATTAATAATAATTAAAATTATTATTCCTAATTTCATTATCTCATTCACTTTATTTCATTTATTTATTAACAAACATCCCACTGCATTACAATAAGTATTTTATCCATCATTTTAATCATACATGAAACAATGAACAATTCTAGAATGCACAGTATTCTTCAGACAAACTATATTTAAAAATGCAAAAAATGTTTACATTTTATCTGCTTATCAAAGTAAACATAAATGGCTATGTGAAACTGAAATGGAAAGAGCATAACCTGAATTAATTTGCCAGTGTCATCTAATCTCAGACCTTAGAGACCTGAGATGTAACTTGAGAAATGGCATAGCAAATAAATATTCCACCAGACTGCTTTTGATTACAATGGTGAGTAAAAATCAATTGAATGGCATGGGTGAAAACAAACATGTGCAAAATAGGCAATTTATAGCTTGCATTGAGGTCAGGTTACTGCTGATGAATAACCACAGTAAATTCATTCTGTAACTGTACATAATAGAAAAAAATGTAAATGGTGTCAACCTATTGAATCAATGGCTTACTTCACTGCATGCTACCCTGGGCTATCCCAAAGGTGCCTTTTCAAGAGGCAAATGGACTTCCTTGCTTTTCTTTAAAGGTATTTTGCTTCTCATCCAAGAAGCTTCTTCAGCTCTGACTCATTTCCGCACCATTCCCCATTCTCCACCATTCAGAGCTAAAGAAACTACTTGGATGAGAAGCAAAATGTCTTCAAAGAAAAACAAGAAAGGCCAGTGGCGTCTTGAAAAAGCATCTTTCAGACAACCATGATCTGGATGACTGAGAATCTCCATAGCTTTTTATCCTACGCTATCAGATCCTGAAGATTAGAAGATGGCAAAACAAGCTTTCAAAAGGGTGGGGGTTGGACTAGATAACCTACAATGTCCCTTCCAACTCTGATTATTTGAACCTTAAATGAATGTACAGCTGAACCCATACATGCAACCTTCTACAACCTTCTACAATCTTTAACAGATTCTTTGGCTCAGTATTTGTAAACAGCAATGGATTAAGCCCAATACTTCCTAGCTGAACCACAGACAACTACAATGATCTAATACATATCAATTTTACAGAAGACTGTTGAAAAAGCACTGTGCAATCTAAAACCATCCCTATCTATTGGACCAGATGGAATATGTGCTTACTTCTTAAAAAAGCTATCCACTCCCATAGCCGAACCTCTAAGCATAATCTTTGAAAAATCTTTCAGGACCAGCTCCTTGCCAAAACTATGGTCACAAGCCATGGTCATCAAAAAAGGTCATTCAAAAAAGGGAGACACCAGCCTAGTTGAAAATTACAGACCAATCTCTTTATGCTGCCTCACCTGTAAAGTCATGGAATCAATTATAAACCAATCCATTATCCTCCACTTAGAGACAAACAACCTACTCTCTAATAAACAATTTGGTTGAAGAAAAAAATCTATCCTCTAATCTGCAACTCTTACACTGCAAAAACAAATGGACTACACAACTTGATCAGGGCAAAGCAATAGATGCAATCTACATAGACTTCTGTAAAGCCTTTGATTCAGTGGTACATGACCAACTACAACTACAACTAAAATCTTATGGTATCTCTGGACACCTACATAACTGGACAGAAGCATTCCTGTCAAACAGACAACAAATGGTCAAAATTGGGAGTGTCCTATCAAATTCTGTACCTGTCAACAGTGGTGTCCCCCAAGGCAGTGTTTTAGGACCAACTCTCTTCATACTCTACATTGACTTTGCAGGACCTACTAAGGGACATATGTTCCTCCTAACAGTGGATGCCTATTCCAACTGGCTCGAGATCCACGAAATGAAGAGTACTACAACCGAGTCCATCATCCAGAAGTTGAACAGGCTATTCACGATGCATGGACTGCCAGATGTTCTGGTCTCCGACAACGGACCCCAGTTTACCGCTCTAGCCTTTGAACAATACTTAGCAGACCGGGGTATTCGCCATGCACTAACTTCACCAGTGCACCCTGCGGCTAACGGAAGAGCCAAGCGCATGGTACAATTTATTAAAAAAACTCTTTACAAAATGGACTATGGGGACATTGAAGATAAAATAAACAGAATACTCCTTCTCCAACAGATCACTCCGCACAGCGTCACCAGCAAGATTCCAGCTGAACTATTAATGGGACGCAAACTCCGTTCCCACCTCGACCGACTTCACCCATCTTACGAGCCAGAGAAACCCTACGGATCTAGCGGAAAATGGCGCGAATTCAAGATAGATGACTTAGTTTTCGCCAGAAACCTTTCCGGCGAACCGTTGTGGGTCGAGGCAACTGCATTTCAAGCCACTGGACACAGGTTGTACCGGGTGAAAACCTGCGATGGAAAAATATGGAAACGCCATATAGATCAGCTTCGCTCAACCTAGTTTCCGCGACTCTGGTAACTCCCAAACTGAGGGGGGAGGGGATGTCGAAGAAACCGAATTCGAGATGGTGGAAAGCAGGAGCGAAAGAAGTCAGCAATCGGGCTTAACAAATGAAGAACAATAAGGGAGGGGCGTGTCCTCGCCACAGAGGAACACCTCAACAGAGGCAAGCGTGCAAAGATCAGAGGACAAGAACGAGAATATTAGCGGCACTGAGTCATCCAATGAGGAACCAACGGCACCCGACTTGCCCAAAAACGTCCCGCCGAAAGCGGGTTACAGACAGGAACTGGTGGGACAGCGTAAATCCAATAGACAGTCAAAACAACCTTCATACCTCAGGGATTACGTTACCGCACCCCTTAAACAGAACCCAGGGGGAAGGGGTGTTATGAACTAATAAACGCTTAAATAAAAGTTTATCAAACCTTTCGAAATAGAAGGGTTCTAATCCTGCACTTCTGATTGGCCAATAATAGCGATATTGGATTGGTCCATTCAGGAGAATCTGATTGGCTGTTAACGAGCCACTCTCATTGGTTAAAGCGGTTAACACTCTACGTTTCTCATTGGTTACTAGATCAGCAGCTTGCCTATAAAAAGGATGCTGCTGCCCTAGGTTTTTGCTCTGTTCAGAATGATTAATAAAGAGTTGAAGTTCACCGTTCACTGCCTCGTCTCCGTTCCTTGAGCCCATGCGCAGAACCTAATATTTTTGATCCCTGTTGTGCAAAGAAAATGGATCTAACTCACACAATAATTAGAAGGCCAATATTTAAAAACATGAAATATCTAAATGTTCACTTTACTTCAATATTTCAAATATTTATGAGTAAGAGGAATTCTTTCTTTGACAGCAATCATTATTTTGGCCATCTTTATTGAAGTCAGCAATTTTAGCACTTTACACTTCATGCATCAGAGAATCAAGTAAAACTAGGGAAAACTGAGAATGAAGGAACTGCTGTTTCCAATGAGACTTAACCAGGCAGCATTTTTAAATCACTTACTATGGAATAAAAAGGATTTAACTAAAAAAGACTTGGTTTTGAATTAAATATCCTGTTTTTATAAAGATGAATGCACTCTTGATCTTGACTTATGGTGATTGAATCCATCTAATTTTCTTGGCAATTGTTATGTATTTATTTTTTCCTGGAGATGAAAGAAAGTGAGAAAGAGAAAAGGAAACAATTAGTCTTCAGTCTAGATAGGAAACAGAAACTAGGTTAATCAGAATTCTGTACCTCAACCCCAGTCCTGGGCTGGATCTCAAGCACAGCAAAACAAAGAATTAAATATTTTTTAATTATAATTTTAATCTGTAAATATTTAAATTTAGTAAAGTTCCCAATTTTAATTATGGGATTTTAGTTGTGGGATACACTGCTTTTATCTGCTATAAGTGGAATGTTAGGAATTGCTTCCACTTGAATGAGTGGTGTTAGAATAGACTCTAAGCACTTAAATCGCTTAAAATTACTTGTTTATTTTATATGTTTGCATCCTGACTTTTTCCAACAGGGAGTTATTTACACTATCAATGGATGTCACACCCATGCAGTCATTAATCCCTTCTGATTTTTTTCAGGCCATATTTTAGGGGCCACTTTTGGTTTCTGTTTCAGATATAGCAATAGCACTTAGATTTATATACCATTTCATAGAGCTTTACAATCCTCACTTCCCCCGTTTTTGTTTTTGTGTGAAGGAGTGCTTGTTTTAGCGTCTGATGAGCTCATTCCACAATGGCCTGACCAGTGGAATTGTAGGGAATGCCAAATTAATGTATAATTGACCATTGATGACAAAATTCTGCAAAGGCAGTGCTAATGTAAGTAGGGCCATTATCGGTTTTGATATCCATTGGTGGCCCCACATGTGTGAATGTACGGAGGCAATGGTTGACTACATGTTTTGTAGCCTCTCCTTGTTGAGGTGTTGCCATAATAAATCCTGA
Source organism: Hydrophis major (assembly GCA_033807585.1). Lineage (NCBI taxonomy): Eukaryota > Metazoa > Chordata > Lepidosauria > Squamata > Elapidae > Hydrophis > Hydrophis major. Next base: position 65,333,113 of record CM066330.1, read on the forward strand.
ATAGGTATCAACGGTGACATGCAGATGGTGCCATGGTTTGAAGGGAGGGTGTTGTGTGACATCGATCTGCCATAGTTGACAAGCAGATGTCCCCCGAGGATTTACTCCTTGAGGAAGAGCAGTGGATTGAGCACTGCAACTAGGACATTGTTGAATAATAGCTGCAGCTTCTGCAGCAGTGAGACCAAATTGTTTACAAAGAGCTTTAGCATTTTGATGAAAATAGCTATGTGAGTCCCATGGAGTAACAGGAGAAAGCGAGAGACAGGTCATGGCCGAGGCCGCTGCATCAGCCACATCATTCCCTTCCTGCAGCTCCCCGGGAAGTGGCTGGTGGCTGCGAATGTGTGCGATATATAGAGAATGTGTGCAAGAATGAAGACAGCTTTGCAGAGCTAGAAACAAACTCATAAGATTAGCATCAACAGATGAAGAAAGATAAGCAAATTCAATGTTAAGTATCAATTAAGTATCAATTGATAAACGTAAAGAGAATCCACAATAAGATTTAGCGGTTCTTGTGCAAATTCCTGTAAGGCCAAAATAGCAGCAGCTAATTCAGCCCTTTGTGCTGATTGCTGAGGAGGGGTAATTTTTGTTTTCCATACCCCTTCCTGTCTCCAGGCACAAGCGCCATAGGTCTTACCACCGTCCGCATAAACGGTCACTCTCCCAACTGGTTGCTTAGCAATAACTGAATTAAAATTTACAGATACGTTTCGAAGCAACTGGAAACGAGGGTCACTGGGGGTGTGGCAAGAAATCTTCCCTGGCCAATTTTCAAGAGCAATTTGCAATTCAATGGATTGACTATACCAAGTTTCCCACAGAGTGAGGGACATAGGTAAAAATAACTGAACTAGATCTATGCCATATAAATGCATACTGCGATTTCAGCCTTTGATGATTAACTCACTATAAAGCACAGCCACAGTAGAAACTGTTTTTCTGGGAGTATTCTGCAAATGCAACCATTCAATGATATAAACCTGCGTTTCATGTAATTGAAATAAAGCTGCAGTAGGCAAGGCTGGAGTTTGCAAAATTGCCAAAGCAAACGGAGTATCAGGAATGCATCGATCAACCCAACGCTGCGTTAAAGCCACATTTACATGTGTCAGTACCTTCCTTTGTTCTGCTGATAAGGTTATAGCAGAATCCGGTCTCGCAGAGCCCTTTTTCTGATGCAGAAGACATGGGAAGTACTAATCCCACTGTTTTTTCTGGCAGTGGCCCATGCAAATGAGTGTCCTCAATACACACTTGATTAGGAAAGGTCACATTGAGTTCAACATTTTTGAACCCAAACCTGCACTCTCAGTAATTGCAGGTGATGCTTTTGTGACAGCCTTGGGAGCGGGGCTAGCTGCACGCCCCAAATTTAGTTTCCCGGATTTTGGTTCTGATCAGAGCGACATTGATTTGCCCAATGAAACCGTTTTTTGCATTTTGGACAGACCGATTTTGGACGGACGTCCTTAACTTTGTTTTTGTTAAATGCCATCCCCCCCCCCCTCAGGGGCACGGCTCTGGGCTTTAAAATGGCCAGGCTTTCCACAATTAAAATAATTCCCTGTAGGTTTCATCCCTTTTTGCAATGCCATAGCCAAAGTCTCCATGTTGTAAGCCTGAGAACCCACCACTGCACATGCCTTTAACAGATCAGCCAGAGTAACCTCACCTCTAGCCACCAAGAGCTGTAAGATACGCTTGCAGTCAGCGCTTGCATTTTCAACTGCCAATTTCAGCAAAAGTTCTTTTGCAGCTTCCTCATTAGAGATTTGCCTGGTAATAGCCAATTGTAGCCTTTCCACAAAATCATTATAAGACTCAGATGCTGTTTGCTTAATTTGAGAAAAAGACTGGATGTGGGACAACGCCCCAAGGACAGCTGCCATAACCACTGGAAATACGTGATCAGGCAAATTAGCAGCTTGATCAGCAGTGGATTCAAATAACCCTGCCACATAGATTTGGTCTGGCGTATACAGCCCCCCTGAATTCCTTCCCCTAGTGACAGCCTCCCTTTGGTATTCTGAGTCAAAAACCACATACTGAATAGAGCTCAATATCATTCTCATTAAATCTTTCCAGTCACTAGGAATCATGCGTGAGGTAGCCAAATTTGTCAGGAGCCCCTTTGTAAAAGGACTTTGAATACCATAATCTTGAACTGCTTTTTTAATTTCCCTAAGAACTGCTAAAGGAATCGGAACCCATTCAGTCTGCAGATTGCCTTGAGCATCCATTTGCCTGGAAACAAATTCATCTGGGGAATCTCATCAGGCTCTAATTTCCCCTCATTGAAAGTCTGATGCATCATTGCTTGAACTTTTCCCATTTTTGGTTGGATTTTATCATCCACAGGCATAGGCGCTATTGGAAATGATAAAGCACACTCCAGTTTTGGGCTAGGAGGGTGCAATACAATTCCTTTATAAGGAGGAGGTTCTACTAAAGTTTTAAAAAGAGGTTGTTGCTGGGTCTCTAAAGCAGTCATAACAACCTTCCAATATATCAAAATTTCAGCTGTTGCCCATGGCTCTTCATGAAGGATAGTTCCAATTCTCCTCCATGTGTCTAACTTTAAAGAGCCTTTCTCTGGATACCAGGGACATTGCTGCCAGATCTCTTGCAGCAGCTCTCTCACATTATCTTTTGAAAGAACTATTTGCTCCCCACCAGAGGGTTTAAAGATAAAGAAGTTTGTCCTGACTAACTTCAGCAGCCCACTAACATGCCGTTCCTGTGGCTGAGAGAGTTTTCCCCCCATGTTCCCTGAAAAAATCCTATTGTCCAGCAATAGTTAAGTACGTACTTTACCTATTCCAGGCAAGGAAACACGGAGGTCCGGACACGTACCACCTGCAGTGGATCACGTCGGGGTCACCACTTGTGGAAAGAATGAGACACAGGTTGGTGTACTCAGGATGGGAGCCCAGAGCAAATTCTAGTGCTCCCTTTTATTGAGAATTTTGTACATAATAAGCATTCACATTGTGGATTAAAATAATTACATATTGTACACAGAATTGTTTACAGTTGTCTGAGCTGCTTAAATGTTTCTGGTGTTTGCTTTTAATTTCCTTGCTTTATCTCAGTGACCCTTAGGCAGACATGTATGTATAAGGTCTTAGACTAATCATTACCCAATACTGAAGTCAAAGTTTATTCCCACACCACACCACCTTCGGGAAGTGAAAAAAACATCACAAAACATATGTGATGGCAATGTGACACCGCAAGTTTGACTCTCATGCTCTATATCATTTTGCTGAATTTCACTGAAGCCAAAACTGGAGCCATTGAATACTTGGTGATGCCTGAAAGTATATAAGCTTTTTTTTGTATTAAGCAAAACCTTTAAAAAAAAGAGAATGTGCCCATGTTTTTTAAAAACCTGCCTCTGTATCTGCCAAACTGCTGTTGCCTCATTGTTGCAATCACCAAGAATGAGTAGTCTGTACTGTTTGTCTAGTCAAGAGTTGCCCTTTATTTATTTATTTTCTTCCAGAGACAATGGGAGATAATGTCATAAAGAAGTGTGGAGTTGACTTTTCTTTTCAAAGAAAACAAAATATACCTGATGACCGTGTGAAATAAACATCTCATAAGCTCATTAGGTATATCAGTGAACCTATTTTGATGGGTTGATAGAGCTATTTGACAGGCATTCTTCCCCAACACTCCATAAAAATGGTGAATGTTGCATTGCAGGTGAAATTCAGAAGTTTGATTAGATGGAAAATGGTCTCGTGAAGCCATAAAAAAGATTAGAAGTCACATGCAGTCTTCAGGCCTCAAATTGTTCATCCTTACTAGGGAATGTCATAGTAGATGGCAGTATCTAACCAACCTTGAGTGAAATCAAAATTGGGGGTCTGATTTTCTTCACCTTTGCTCTAAAAAGTGATTCCAAATTGTATAGGGCAGACCAAAAAAAGAGAACATTTTCTATGTTCACAAAGTAAGTTTCATTTTACAAGATTGGTTTTCTTAGAAGTTTCATTGTTTGTTAGGCAATTAAATATTGACTTTTATGACACAGTATCAGCAAGTCATACTGAGCTGCACATTAGTTTGGTTGCAAATGCATAGGTTTGTAATGAAATTTCTATGTTAATGGGTTTTGCTATGGTAATAAGACTATTACTGTGGATTGCTTTAAGTCTTGGACTTGGCAGAGCAGTGGTAATATCCCTTGATTTTCAGGTAATATGTCTCCATGGGAGCTAATTGTGGGATTATTAGTTCTTGATATAGAACCCCTCAGAAATGTTCCACATAAACAGCCACAAATCCCATTATTCTCTACATTTCTATGGGGAAAATAGTTTGTATATTATATGAGAAAACTGAAAGTTTTGACAACTATATAACTTAGGTGGTGGCAAGGAAAAGGCATTCCTGATGCTATCTAATTTATTTTTCTTAATTGAGGAACAGCCCCAGATAAGTTCAAAATGAAAAGTACTTATCTATTAACTAATAGGAATCTGCTCAATAGCTTTAGGCAGCACTAAACTTTGTGCCTAATTGTGATTCTGAGCTTTGCTTACAAATACTGTTAATGTTCCTGTTTACTTTTCAGTTTGTTACTGTTTTGAACTATACAATTTATGAATTCATGCAACTACTAAAATTTCAAGTTATCATGAAAGTAATAAGCAGAACCATCCATTTGTATCACACTGAGTTTTTAAATTGCTCATCATCAAAGCACTTAGATGTTGAAAAAGTGAAAAGTATAAATGACCTGATGGATCCATCAAATAGTGTTCCATTAACAGAATGGCTTAATAATAAACCACAGCTATTAATAGCTAAAAACAGAAAACAGAATCTATTTTTTTTAAAATAAGATTCCAATTAACCATTTTTGAAGCATTTTTATTTCTCATAGCATGTTAAATTATGTTGAAGTGATACCCCAGAAATAATTATTTTTAAGATACGCAAAGGCAATAAATTCACACTTTGTCCTGTAATACAATTTCATTGTTCTAAATACTTTACTGCTTTCTTTTTATCTTTTACCCTCATCAGAATATTTCTCTAATCTTTTCACTTTTCCTATGTATGTGTTAAAGCTGTGAAGCATTTCATATTCATTTCCATATTTTGTAATGTCCAAAGGTGTAAATGTGGCATCTTTCAGCAGTTCTTTAAAGAAGCCGTGTCTTTTCCTAGGATCATGCAGCTACCCTCTGAAGTTGTCCCACAGCATATATACCTTTAAAGAGTTGCATACAGGCTCCACACTGCTGCATACATTTCTGCATGTCCAAAGCAATTTTTTTTTAATCAGGTCAAAAACATTGCTAAACCCCAGGGATTATTCATTTCCATCAAAACATCTTATGAGCTCTTGCTTACAAAGTCTCAGATAGACAGCCTTCTGCTGCTATGCATCTTCTGGTCTCTCTCTCTCTCTGTGTGTCTGTGTGTGTGTGTGTGTGTGATAGAGCTACAGTTCATAGCAAAAGTCTTATGCATATCAGAAATCAACTAGCAAACAGAGATACACCAGCCATACCCAAAAAGCAAACTGTGTGAAACCCGACAATAGTTTCTAAAGAGGTCACTGGAGAAATTATGAAATGTGTGACATTCACAATTTCCCTTCTTTTATTCCTTTACCTGATTAGAGGCTGCACCTGCAATCTCAATATCTCCAGGGCAGAACTGTCAAATGGGCTGGATGCGTCATGCCTAGTTTAGCGAAAGGAGGAAAAAAGTCCCGATACGTCACGTGATGCTACCCTGATGATGTGAGTTTGACACCCCTGCTCTAGGGTACACCTGCAAAACCATCCTGCCATACACTTCCTCCACTTGGAGGAAAAGGTCTAAAGGAGGTCTAAAGCAGAGAACCTGATTTGGGTGCTAATTTTAAGCATGCTTCCTGGCTGCTTCAGAACTGCTATCACTGCCAGATTGGTCACCTGGCTCAATCTCCCACAATTTTAATATGGAGAGGCTCAAATGTTTGCATACTGATGAGATGAGATTTGCGTTTTATCAGCATGAGGTTATGAGATGGATGGAGGGGTAAAAAAGTTCAGGGAATCACTATGCAATAGTAAAGGGAAAACATTGCCTGAGGGAAAAAGATTATATATTGTTATTGCTTTTAAATGGTGAAAAAACAAGAGTATTTTCCAGAAAGCTAGTCAAATGTCTCAGAGTTAATTTGTATACAGTTATCCATATGCATTTCTTCCCCTGCCCTTTTAAAAAAAAGTACAGTTTTAGAGTTTTTTAATTTATTATTTTGTCCATTTAAAACCACATGATTTGGTAACATTTGAAATGTATCAAATTTGATATGTTCGATAATTTAAATGGTAGGAGAGCGTTTAATGTTCTGCAATCTTCATGTTTAAAGGAGAGATTGAATACTGTTCTCCCATATGATTGCAAATGTCTGGCTTGGATAAGGTGATTGAGATAGGATTGTCTGTTCTGTTGCTCTTTGGTATCTACAGTGGCATTCTAAAATAATAATGTCTTTATAAATATTCTGTTTTGGTGAGCCCAACATGAAGGAAAAACTTTATTCTTCCTAGTGGATTGGTCAATAGAAATATCTGCAAAACTTATCAACTTCTGCTCCATCATAAGAAGGCTATAGATTTAACACTGAAGATGTCTGCAGGCTACTCTTCAGAGAACCACATTATTGTTATCTATTTTATTCACTTCTTGGTTTTCCTTTTCCTACTGTGCTAATCCCACATTTTATTTTTTTTTTGAAACAAATTTTTATTAATTTTAAAGATAAAACAACACATCATTAACCATTAAATACATAAACACATAAAACCTCTTAATATTGTAAATCCTTACAAGTCAAACAAAACAATATTTTTATACAACATAATTCCAATTTATCCCATCCCCATATGGACACGCAAATATCTTTCATCAAGTTTCTCATTATTTCTCTTTACTCCAATTCAATTTCATTTCTCTTCCATATTTATCCATTTTATAATCATCATATTCTTTTCTTTCTGACTTGTTTAAATTATTCTCATCTAACATTCCTCCAAGGTTTTATTGATTCTTTTTTCCTTTTTTTTTAATAAAAAACAAATTTTGTTAGTTTTATCATAAGCATAATACACAAACATACAAACACAAAACATAGACAAAACTACAAGATCTTTTCTGAAGGTTGTCTGTTCCCGGGTTAAAAACTCTTTACACAGACACAAATTCAAACATCATATTCAACCTAAGTCTCCTTCTATATCTTATTATCATTTTCTTTTTTATATATATATATAAAAACCATTTTTATCAGTTTTCTAAAATCAATACACACAAAATCAAGGCATAACAGCTTATAAATTCTTTTCTAAAAAATAATAATAATGATAGACCAATAAAACATAACATTTCCAGATTATAATATCAATATTTCATATAATATTAACTTCATATCTTATCCCTACTTCTCTTTTCCATCCAAATTATTTATCAATTAAAATTTTATTGCCTTTTATCAATATACAAAATCAAAAAAAAAAAAAGCATATATATCCTTCCATTATTACCATTTTCAACAACATTCTTTGTCTGTTCTATTTCCAAACATCCATTCATCTTTTTTCTTTTACTATACTTCTCCTGTAAACCAATTGGAGTTGCATCTATAACACATTACCTAACTTAAAAATACTACATATAAATCTTTCTTGGGATTCTGTTTAAAAAATTCTTAAAATTACATAATAAATTTTTTATTCTAAATATACATACATATAAAAACACACTCTTAAATACCCTCCAGAATCCCTCTTTTAGTCTAAATTAAATTCACCCATTGTCTCTAAATAAACTTTTTTTCTTTAAATCTTGCTTCCCCCCATTAAGGCTTCTCCTCCCCCCTTTTCTCTCTTGCTTATTCTTCTCCTTGCCCTTTCTACCCCTTTGCTTTTTCCCTTCGCTTTTCTTGCTCCTTTTCTTTTGTTTTCTAACCTTGCCTCCATCTCTTCGCTCATTTTTCTCTCTTTTGGTTGTTTTTATAATTCTTAAAAACCCCTTTTTCTTATCCTTTTTCTCCTCCTCTCCGGAAGGAACCCATTGTTCATCAAAGATGGCTTCTTTTTCCTCTTCTTCCTTGTCCCAGTCCTTCTGCTGCGTCAACTTTTCTAAGGAACATAACGCCATTTCTAAGAATTGGAACAAAGCGCCCAAAGTATCTTCTTTTTTATATTTTTGATATTCAATCTCTAGTTCATCCACAGAGAATGCCATTATGAAAAGGGAAACTTTTTCCAAAACAACCACAAGTATTTTTAATCCAAGACAATCAAAAGCAATTAAAAAAAGGAAAAAAAGAAAAAAGTTCCAAAAGTTAATACTTTTCTTCCTTCTTCTCTTTCTCTTTCCAAATTAATTTTTGATCAAAGAGGTCCAATTACCATATATCTTCTTTTGGGATCCACCAAGACGTTCTAGACAGTCTCCTCCTTTTTCAGTTTCTGCTCCAATTTTTCTTTCTCCCTTCCCACTTGCAATAACAATTTTAAATAATCAAAAATCCATACCTCCAGCAGAGATTTTCCAATTTCTTAAATTTTTCAATGTCCAAAAATCCCTTTGTCTCTTAGCTTAGCTTTCAAAGCAATCCACTTTCAGTGTCTAATACATCCAAATATTTCTGCTTTTTCCGTGGGATGAGAGAGTAAAAAAATAAATAAAAAAAAAGTTCCCTTTAACAGCTTCTCCGCCGCTTTCGATCTTCTTAGGGATACAATGTATCCTCCAGCAACAAGCAGCTCAATTCCAGGCAATTTAAAAGTTGTTACTTGACCCGGCTCAGACAGAACTTTCACTTTTCACACTTCCTCCAGCACAGTTCTTACCCGGTTGCTGGCTTCTTCGTGGCGGCCATTGCTGACCGCCGCTCCACCGCCTTGGGAAAAAGGGGTTTTCCCGGAGAAGGGGGGGGTCTGCGATGCCCCCACCTCCCTAACCGGCTCCCCTCTATCTTCAGCTGTCCCTACAGGGCAGCCATAACCCCCTGACCCATCTGGATCGGGGGTACCTCGGCAGCTAGCCAGCAGGAATCGCGAGCTGTCGCGAATTCCTGCTGCTCCGAAGCCACGCAAACCGGAAGTTAATCCCACATTTTATTATTACTTTATCGTATTTGGTGTTTTGATGTTTGGTCACAAACCAACCAAAAACATCAAGTTATATTTCTTTCTTGTTTGAATTTAATACAGCACAAGAGGGGAAAAAGAAAAGAATACATCTTCTGTATCATTTATTTTTACTGTATAGTATTTATTTATATAAATGGCCATTTCAACACTGTCACTGCTGGCCATGGACAGGGTGACTGAAGCTTTTAGAAGACTTCAATGAGAATAGCCTAAGAAAGGTGATGGAACCCAGAATCCCAGGAAAGACTTGTTTATTTTATTTATTTATAACATTTAATGGCCACCCATCTTACCACAAGGTAATTCCTATTTATCCCTTTTCCTATCTCTTCCCTTCCCGATAGGCTTAGAAACCCCGGGATTGAAAGTACAGCTAATTCTCAACATACAACCACAATTGAGCCCAGAATTTATGTTGCTCAGTGAGAAATTTGTATTGCTCCATTTTATGACTTTTCTTGCCACATTTGTTAAGTGAATCACTGCAATTCTTAAATTAGTAACATGGTTGTTAAGTGAATCTGGTTTCCCCATTGACTTTGCTTGCCAGAAAGCCATAAAAAGGGCTCACATGACTCTGGGACACTGCAACCCTCATAAATATGAGTCAGTTGTAAATCAGATTATCTTGGGGATTCTGCGATGGTCATAAGTGTGAAAAATGGTCATAAGTCACTTTTTTCAATGCTGTTGTAACTTTGAACAGTTACTAAATGAACTATTGTAAGTTGAGGACTACCTGTACCTACAACAGTTATTTGAGCCACAATGGGAAAAAGTCAGGGATGGGATTCTACCAGTTTGCACTTATTCACTAGAACCGGTTAACATTCTAAGCAGTTTGGAGAACCGGTTGTTAGAAGAAATTACTGGCCTAATCCTGTAAGGAAGTCAGGAAGGAAATATTCTGGTGTTGCTTACAGAAACTGCCTCTCCGTTAACCCTTATTACATTCTTGGCAGGACTCGACTTCCTGTCTCAGGAACTTCTCTGGAGTTTTTTTTCCTTCCTTTGCTGCTACTTTGCTTGTGTGGAGTGACCATTCAAAATTACAATGGCACTGAAAAAGTGACTTATGACCATTTTTCACACTTATGACTATTGCAGCATCCCCAAAGTCTTGAGAGGCCAGGTGAGGAGATGCGTGTCTCGATGTGAGCGATGTTGAGTTGGGCACACCCAGCCAATCACATGATCACCAAGCCACGCCCACCCAGTTACATGACCACCAAGCCACACCCACAGAACTGATTGTTAAATATTTTGAATCCCACCCCTGGAAAAAGTGAAACTGGTAAGACACTCTGAAAATTATCTTTGAAATTGTCTGTGGGAAACTGAATATGTTAAGCCATAAAATAAATGTAACTGAGAGAAGAGCATGGGTATGTCCATCCCTATTTCCCATCCTCTGACAAACTTTTGCCTTATTGCCACACAATATTTATTGCTTTCTGACCAGTATACAACAGTAATATTTTATAATCCTGTGTACTTTTAATTAAACTGAATCCCTTTTTTAAAATAGACATTACAGCAAGTCATACTATATCGTGGCAAAATTACTAATCATTTAATTAACATTTCCTTTTATTTATTACAGGTGCATTTGCCTTTAACATCCATGTAATTCTTTAAGAAAAAAGCAAACCCATCCTCCCACCACCATAAAATGAAAACGATTGCCTTGCAAATAAATTCTGTCTCAACAGGGGCTGAAACACTTCAGATATTTTCAGAAGAGCCCTTTGGATAATAAGTCTTTGAGTTCTAATGTGCAAAAAGCACAAATGAAATGCATAAATGTTTAAAGGTATAAAACATGAATGGAAAAATGAAAAATATTATGGAGAATAGTGTTGGTGGAGAAAGCTCTTGAAACAACCTTCAGTTCTACATTGTGGACACACCAAGAAACTGGCTCCACAGGATGATTAAATCTAAACCTTTTTCAGAGAATCCTTAGTAACATAACCTTGTAAGTCTGAGTGTTTTCCCTTCCCTCATTTTTATACCCCAAGAAGTCAAGGGGAGAATTAGGTCTAAATTTCTCATACTTTCTGTTGTGTATGTACCATAGTTAATAAAGTATGAGCTTGAGGTAAAGTGCAGGGTTCTGGCCCTGCACTTCTGATTGGCTGTTAGGCGGCCAGATCGGATTGGTTAGTTCTGAGGAATCCGATTGGCCCTTAACAGAGAATTCTTATTGGTTAAAAGAACTAGTGTTCATAGCTCGTTATTGGACAATTCTCACAAGGGTTGCCTATATAAGGCAGAGTTCACTGTTGTTGTTTTGAGAAGTCACTATGCAAATAAAGAGCTGAAAGTTCCCTATTCAGAGGCTGTCTCCATTTACTCCGACCCATGTTCAGTACTTAACACTGGCGACGAGGATGGGATGTGGAGACGTCTGAACCGAAGAAGCCAGGAAGCAATACCGAGCACGTGATAGACAACGCCAACAACGGAACCATGTCCGGCGGCATCGTACCACCCACTCCGTTCGATCCGAACCAAGAGGATTGGGAATCCTACATGGATCGCTTCCAAATGTTTCTTGAAACGAATAACTTGAAGGACGCCACACCAGCAAAGAAAAGGGCGCTGTTCCTGACGCATTGTGGCCCAGCCGTATTTAAGATGGCTAAAGCACTTGCCAAACCTCGAGAAGTGAAGGCAATGAGCTGGGACGACCTCGAACCCATCCTGAGAGACCATTACGTGCCAACCGTGCCTACGCTCATGAGACGCCACGAGTTTTATCAGAGAAACCAACGAAAAGGGAAAGCATGGCCGATTTCGTGGTGGACATCCGAAATTTAGGGGGCCTCTGTGGGTTCGCCAATTTAGAAGAGGAACTAAGAGATTGAATAGTTCTGGGACTAGATGCACTAGGCCTGCAAAGCAACCTGATGGTGAAAGGCGACATCAGCCTTGCCGATGCCATCGCCGAAGCCATGGCAGCAGAGGTGACCAAAAAGTTGGCTGCACAACTACGGCGAAGCCGCACTCCGGTACCACCACCGACAAGCGACATTTTATCCAAGCCTGAAGGACAGCTCACGACAGTGCACCACGAGGACCTCTCTTTGTCATCAGACAGCGACAAAGAAGGGGTCCATCGACTGCGGTCCAACTGGGAACCTCGCCCGAAGCCCTTACGTCCTTGCGCTGGCTGTGGAGCAAACCATGCCAGGTCCGAATGCAAATTCCGCGACGCACTCTGCCATGAGTGCAGGAAACGAGGCCACATTGGCCGGGTCTGCCGTAGCTTACCAGGACTCAGCCAGGCCTCAAAAGGGGCTAACTATCACCAATCGACAGGAAACCGTCCTGTAAGGCGAGAGCCAGTAAACCACTCCTACAGAAATCGAGCTTTGCAGAGAGAAGAGGCTCACCATACTATCACTATCGGTCACGCCTCGGCTTTAGACACTAAGAAAATCCGAGTCACGGTAGCCATCAAGAACCAGCCTTGCCACATGGAGGTCGACTCGGGATCGTCCCTCTCGATGGTGTCTTGGAAGACACTCAAGCAACTCATCCTCACAATTCTACGCCAAGACCTCCAATTTCAACGCCTCATCCTCAAGGACTACCAAGGAAATCGAATCCCCGTTGTCAGGTCCTGCCGAGTCCGAGTCTCCTTCAAGAAGCATACAGCGTACTTACCTCTAATGGTCATCGATAGAGATAGGCCTAGCCTACTAGGCCTCCAATGGTTCGCGCCACTCGGCATTGAAGTGGCTGGCGTGAACCGAGTCGGTGGTTGTGAGTGGGAGGAAGACCTTATCTCTGAGTTCAGTGACGTCTTCACGGACAGCTTAGGTGAATATAAAGGGACCCCGATCTCATTCAGTCTAGATCCAAAAGTAGCCCCCATTCACTTGAAGCCCTGTTGAGTTCCATTCGCTCTTAAAGCAAAAATCGATGAACACCTCGACAAGTTAATTGCTCAAGGGGTGTTGAAGCCCATCGATCTCTCTCCATGGGAAACCCCTATTGTAACACCCATTAAGCCAGACGGGTCAATCCGAATTTGTGGGGACTACCGGGCCACTTTGAACCACGCCCTAAAGCAGAATGCGTATCCAGTTCCGGTGGTGCAGCACTTCCTCCATTCCTTGGGGGGCGGTAAGGTTTTCGCTAAATTAAATTTAGCCCAAGCTTATCAACAATTACCAGTGGATGAAAAAATGGCTCAAGCCCAAACAATTATAACGCACAGGGGTACCTTTAAATGTACCCGATTGCAATTCGGAGTTAGTGTAGCCCCGGGGATCTTCCAGAGCCTTATGGAAAGGTTATTACAAGGAATCAAGGGCGTGGTCCCTTATTTTGATGACGTATTAATTGCAGCCCCTACCCAAAAAATCTTGCAGGACCGTTTGAAATGCGTCCTTAAAAAATTTCAAGAGGTCGGACTTAAGGTGAAAAAAAATAAATGTCAATTGTATACTGACAATGTTGAGTTTCTAGGGTACCCGATTGATAGCCAGGGCATTCATCCTACTGAGAGTAAATTAAAAGTGATCAAAAACGCTCCCAGGCCACGCAACAAGGCCGATCTCCAGGCGTTCTTAGGCCTCATTAATTTCTATAATGTATTTTTACCGCACAAGGCAACTGTCGCTGAACCGTTACACCGATTATTAGATAAGAAAGCATTGTGGGTATGGGGTTACCGGGAAGAGCAAGCGTTCCAGAATGTTAAAAAAACTGCTCACATCTGATTCTGTACTTATGCAGTATAACGAGACTTTGCCATTAGTTATAACCTGCGATGCATCGCCTTTCGGGGTGGGTGCCATTTTGAGTCATGTACTGCCTTATGGGAACGAAGACCCTGTTGCATACTTTTCGAAGACTCTTTCACAAGCAGAGCGGAACTATGGACAAATTGATAAAGAAGCTCTCGCAATCGTTTCAGCTGTAAAAATATTTCATGAATATGTGTATGGAAGGACATTTACCATTATAACTGACCACAAACCGTTGCTATGGATAATAGCCGGGGACAAGCCAACCCCCTACATATTATCCCCTAGAATGACCCGATGGTCAGAATTCCTAGCTGCTTATAATTATTGCCTGCAATATCGCCCAGGGAAAGCCATTCCCCATGCCGACGCATTAAGCCGAGCACCGCTTCCAGAGACTCTCGACGATCCGGCATCAACGGCAACCACGTTGCAGATCGAAACACTCAACTCACCGCCTATGGCAGCCCGAGACATCGCGAGAGAAACCAAACGAGACCACACCCTAGCTCGAGTCCTAGGCTGGGTAGAACATGGATGGCCATTGGACCAAGTACCAGATGACTTCGCACCATTCAAATCTCGACAGACTGAACTTTTTTCCCAAAAAGGCTGTATCATCTGGGGCGATAGAGTCGTTGTCCCAGAGCGTCTCCAGAAGACGCTGCTGCGAATCCTGCATGAGGGCCACCCTGGCATCGTGAGAATGAAGGCACTTGCACGGAGCTACGCATGGTAGCCGGGCATGGACCGGCAAATCGAGCAGTGGGTTAAAGCGTGTTCCAATTGCCAACAAGTCAGCAATGCCCCACCAAAAGCCATGCCTACTGAATGGGAGACGCCACGTGGACCCTGGTCCAGAATCCACCTGGATTTCGTGGGGCCAACTAAGGGCTTCCTACCTTCCTGCTGACAGTCGATGCTTACTCCAATTGGTTAGAAATTCATCATATGACGGCTGTGACCTCCAAGGCGGTGATCAAGATTCTAAACAGACTCTTTGCAACCCACAGATTGCCAGATGTCCTGGTGTCCGATAACAGGCCACAGTTTACGGCACTAATGTTCGAGCAGTACCTCGCTGACTGTGGCATCCGCCATGCGCTCACCTCGCCTGTGCACCCTGCGACTAATGGCCGAGCTGAACGCATGGTCCAATTTGTTAAAAAGACTTTGCAAAAAGTGGACTATGACAATATCGATGACAAGGTCAACCAAATTCTCTTTTTGCAACACATAACTCCACATAGCATCACCGGCAGAACTCCCGCCGAACTACTGATGGGACGAAGACTCCGCTCCCACCTCGACCGGTTGCACCCTGCTTATGAACTGGAAAAGCCAATAGGATCCAGCGGCTGCTGTCGCACCTTCCAGGTAGGAGACCTCGTTTATGCACGGAACTTATTGGGCAACCCATTATGGATAGAGGCAACAGTAGTACAAGTGACCGGCCCTAAATCCTACGTAGTGAAATGCTGTGACAATAAACTGTGGAAATGGCATATCGACCAATTACGGTCACGACTCACAACGGCCAGTCAACAACTCCCCCATGACCAAACTGAGGGGGGGGGAGGTACGGAAGAAGATGAAGTTCCAGGGAATCTGCTCGAAGGGAGCGACGAACTAAGTGATACTCAGGAAATGGAACAGGAAGGAGAAACGTTTGCACCGCAAGAAATTGCAGCTGAGCAAGAAGCAGAACCACTGCCAAACAACAATCTACCTCAACAGGATTGCAACCAACCAATCCAACAAAAATCCAAAAGAGTTAAAAGACAACCATCCTATCTAAGGGACTATATAACTACACCGTAATTAAGAAGCCAGGGGGAAGGGGTGTTGTGTATGTACCATTGTTAATAAAGTATGAGCTTGAGGTAAAGTGCAGGGTTCTGGCCCTGCACTTCTGATTGGCTGTTAGGCGGCCAGATCGGATTGGTTAGTTCTGAAGAATCCGATTGGCCCTTAACAGAGAATTCTTATTGGTTAAAAGAGCTAGCGTTCATAGCTCGTTATTGGACAATTCTCACAAGGGTTGCCTATATAAGGCAGAATTCACTGTTGTTGTTTTGAGAAGTCACTATGCAAATAAAGAGCTGAAAGTTCCCTATTCAGAGGCTGTCTCCATTTACTCCGACCCATGTTCAGTACTTAACACTTTCCCATTCCGTTCATGTCCAAATGTTTTTGGGATGTTTTCTCTTTTTATGGCTCCTTACAATGAAGACCAGGTCTCACTAACATTTGAATCCCATTTCACAGTGAGCACCAAAAATGCCCAATTTCTTCAAGTTCACAGATAGAATTTTCCACAGACAAACAAGGAAGGCTAATAATTGCAAAAGCTGGGAATATGTGAAGAGGTTGCTCCAGAGGGGTAGAAGTGGAAAATGATACCATTTGACATTATTGTAGCTTATATGCTATATGCTGTGTACATACTGTATAAAGGAAAGTGTAGCTAATTAACTTCCATTTTTTGAAAATTGGTTGAATGTTTCATTAAGGAAAAAATAAGTAAACAGAAGGCCATCTTGCTGAGAAAAAAAACAATGCAGTATGTTTTCAGCAAATAGAAGTCTTGACTCAATAACATTTTTGAAAGAATCAATAAGCATATTTATGATGGGATCCAACAAATATTGTATACAGGGTCTTTCAGAAAGACAAAGCCCATGAACAAATTCAGCATGAGATTAAAGGACAGATGTTTTTAGGAACTGACAACAATTTGGTTAACAAGTGGGAAATAGCACTTACAAACAAGCAGGCAATTCTCACTCTTCTGAAAAGTAGAATGAACTCCCCAAAGACAGGCAATGGCCTCAGAGCTTTTCAACATTATATATAAAGGAGTGAACAATGAGGAGAATGCAAATGCCAATTATATCATTGTTCAGGGTGGCAAAATGAAAACGGGATTGTGATGAGTTTCAAGAGAATCTCTCAAAACTGGATGATTGGACCTCAAAATGTAAACACATGTCAAATGTTGATGTGTGTACATATGCACAGAATATAAACCCCACTTTTGCCTTAATGGGATGTAAGATTTAAATTGGAATTAAAGGTAAAGATTTCTCCTCTCCAGTTGTGTTCTAATTCTAGGGGATGGAGCTTACCTCTGTTTTTTAGCTGAGAAAGCCAGCATTGTCTGGCATATAGTCATGGGCTGGCATGACTATATGCCAAGGCACACAGAAAACTGTTACCTTCCCACCAAAGTGATACCTATTTATCTACTTGCATTTGCAAGCTTTCAAACTACTAGATCATCAAAATAATAGAAATTACGGAACTATAAAATGAGTACTGGTACTTTTATTTTCATATCCAGAGTAATGGTAATGGTAGAAGTAAATATTTTAATCTTATTAAACAATCAAAAAGTAACAAACAAACTCTTTTCATGTTAGCTGACTGAACTGATATTCAAGCCCAGTGTTTCTGATTTCATTATAAACACACCATTGGGTTGTTTGGGTAATGCTATGCTAATCAATGAGTAAAATAAAGATTGTGATTTGATTTAGGGAAAAAAGAGAAAAATTCAAAGAATAATAATAAAAAAAGAAAGCAGTCTGTGCTTCATTGATTATAGAAAAGCCTTTTATTGTGCAAATCATGCCAATCTGTAGAATGTGCTTAGAAAAGCGGGAATCCCAAAACAACTCATTATCATCATGCAAAATCCATATGCAATTCAGGAAGCTATGGCAGGGACACAATAAAATAGATGGGCTTCAGATTGACAAAGGAATGAGACAAGTCTCTATACTCTTCCTGTTAAGTCTGCGTGGAAGGAAGCCATGAATCGGTGACTAAGTATCAAGCTCTTTTATTTAGTCAGGAACCAAACTCGGGGCTAAAGGAAAACTTCGCGGCTTTTTATTTCCAAGCCGCGGCGGCCGCAGCCAATGCAACCGCTTTGAATCTCCCATGATTCGAATTGACCAATTGCGGGAGATTCTCAGCGAGCCAATTGGCGCGGCTCGCCTAGTCAATCCGATCTCCCCGCGCTTTGGCCAATCAAAGCATGGGGATCTCAAGAATTCAAATGATGGGACAGAACACCCCTCCCCTCTTGGTTCAGTCCTTACGTCACGTAGTCCTGTAGGTAGGCGAGACTCCGTCTCTGCCTACTGGACCTGCGCAGGTCAGTCGTAGGTTGGATCCCGGCCGGTTTGGTCGGGGTCTCTGTTTCTCCGGACTCCGTCATGGGAACCGCCTGGTCTGTCTGGCCGGGCCGCTCTCTGCAGCTCCCTCCTGGGCTATGCGAGGTTGGTTGAGCTGCGGGTTTCACCACTCCCGCTCAGTCTTCCCGGGTTGGTTGAGCTGGCCTGGCTGTCTCTTGCTGGCAAGGGTTCATGCTGGCTGCTTTCAGATGAGTATGGTTGGTTTATTTTTTCTGGATTTTGGTTCCCTGGGTATCCCCTCCCCTCTTGGTTTGTGTTGCGGGGGTTGGTTTTGCTTGGTTGCGCATCGGTGGTGTCTTGTGTGGTCGTCCTTGATCTTAACTGGTCGATGTGGCATTTCCACACTCGTCCATCGCTTGTTTGTAGCCGGTACGAGTGTGGGCCTGTTAGTTGTGTTATGATTGCTGGTACCCACAATGGGTCTCCGGTTAGGTTCTTCGCGTAGACGGCGTCGCCTGGTGCGAAGGTTCGGTGTTTGCTGGTGGAGTCTGGGGGATTCTCTGGGTTGTAAGTGGGGTGTAATCTATTGAGTGGGGACCTTATTTTCCTCCCCATTAGCAGTTCTGCTGGGCTTTTATTTGTTGTGGTGTTTGGGGTTATGTGCTGTATGAAGAGTAATTTATTTATTTTGTCCTGGATCTCCCCGTGGTCTATTTTCTGAATGGTTTTCTTTGTGAATTGAACCATCTGTTCTGCCCTACCATTCACCGCCGGATGCACCGGGGCTGTCAGTGCGTGTCGTATGCCCCTCTCCGCTAGGAATTTTTCGAATTCTAGCGAGGTGAATTGGGGCCCATTGTTGGAAACGAGGACGTCCGGGAGGCCGTGTGTTGCGAAAAGTTTGCAGAGTTCTTTGGTCACGGCCTCCGTGGTGGTTGTTCTCATGTTGCTTACCTCCAGCCAGTTGGAGTATTAAGAAAGTGTGTCCTTTTGTGGGCCCAGCGAAATCTATGTGGATCTTAGACCACGGTCCCCTGGGGGTTTCCCACTCTAGGATGGGTGCTGTGGGTGGACTCGGCCTAGTTTCCTGGCATTGTTGACACCTTGCTACCTAGGCCTCGATCTGTTTGTCCATCCCTGGCCACCAAGCGTAACTTCTGGCCAGGGCTTTTGTCCTAACGATGCCCGGGTGCCCCCCAAAACCTTCCCTTGTAGTTTTTCCGGGATGACCACCCTATCCCCCCATAGTATGCACCCTTTTAGTAATGAGAGTTCCGTTTGCCGGTTCCGGAATGTCCTGACGGACTCGTCGTTGTCCCTTTCCGGCCACTCTTTCTCTACCCAATGCAAAACCCGCACCAGACGTTTGTCTTTATTAGTTTCTCGGGCAATGTCTGACACGGTTATGGGTAGGTTGGGTAGAGTCTCTATGCTGAGGGTGGTCATCGTGAGTGCTGGGTCAGTGTCTGGTTCAGGTAACGGTGAGCGGCTTAAGGCGTCCGCATGGGAGATAGTCTTACCAGGTCGGTGTGTGAGTCCGTAGTTGTAGGCAGCCAGGAATTTGGACCACCTTGTTATTCGGGGAGACAGAATGTTCGGGGTGGCCCTGTTCCCTGCAAGGATTCCCAGCAGCGGTTTGTGGTCGGTGATGATGGTAAACGTCCGGCCGTAGAGGTACTCGTGAAACCTTTTTACTGCGGCGATGATAGCCAAAGCCTCTTTGTCCAGCTGGCTGCAGTTCCACTCCGGTTTGGTGAGGGTCCTTGAAAAAAACGCGATGGGTGCTTCTTTTCCATTGGGGAGAGTGTGGCTGAGGACAGCACCGATGCCGAAGGGTGATGCGTCGCATGTGATGGCTAGGGGTAGGGTCTCATTGTACTGGATGAGGACGGCATCCGAAGTGAGCAGGTACTTGGTTTTTCTGAAGGCAGCTTCCTCACGTTTCCCCCAAGTCCAGGTAGCCGCCTTGTCCAAAAGCCTATGTAAAGACTCCACCGCGGTTGCCTTTTGGGGCAGGAAGACATTATGAAAGTTAAGTAGCCCCAGAAATGCCTGAAGTTCTGTTTTTGACTTGGGTGTGGGGGCTTCCTTGATGGCTTTAATTTTCTTGTTGGTGGGGTGAATGCCGTGTTGGTCTAGGAGGTATCCTAGGAATTCGACCCGCTCTGTGTACAGCTGGCATTTTTCCCTCTTCACTTTAAGCCCGGTTTCTTTGAACCTCGTTAGCACCTCCCTTAGCTGAGTCTCTAGTTCGGCCTGGTTGGTTGCCGATACTAGTACATCATCGAAGTATGGGACCACCCCCTTGATGCCCTGTAAGAGTCTTTCCATGAGGTTCTGGAAAATTCCAGGTGCCACGCTGACTCCAAATTGGAGGCGGTTGCATCTAAAGGCTCCCCGGTGGGTGACTATGGTTTGCACCTCTGCAGTTTCCTCGTCGACCGGCAGTTGCTGGTATGCTTGGGCCAGGTCAAGTTTCACTAAACTTTGCCCCCTCCCAGTGAGTGTAGGAGATGCTGCACTACTGGGACGGGGTAAGCGCTTTGCTGCAAGGCGCCTTTTAGGGTGGCCTTATAGTCCCCGCAGATTCTTACTGACCTATCAGGCTTAATTGGGGTGACTATGGGGGTCTCCAACCGGGCGTGGTCTATGGGTTGTAATACCCCTTGCTTGACGAGCTTGTCAATTTGCTCGTCTATCTTCGGTTTGAGTGCGAACGGTACCCGCCTTGGTTTTAGGTGTTTCGGGGGAACGTTGGGGTCTAGGCTGAAGGATATAGGGGGCCCTCGGTACTTGTCTAGGGTGCCGTCGAACACTTCCTGGAAGTCCCGGGCCAGTTGCTGCTCCCAGTTGGCTTCGGCGATGTGGTCGATGCCCGTGACTGCGATGCCTAGCGGTGCAAACCATTGAAGTCCCAGTAGGCTATGTCGGTCTCAATCAACGATGGTTAAAGGAAGCCTTTCGGCGTGTCCCTTGTAGGTCACTGTAAACTCTCCTGTTCCGACTACAGGGATGCGGTTTCCCTGGTAGTCCTTGAGGATTAGTTTCTGGTTTTCTAGTTGCCTTCTCTGGATGGTAGGCACCAAGCGTCTAATTTCTTGCCAGGCTACCATTGAGAGGTAGGACCCGGAGTCCACCTCCATTTTACAAGGTTCGCCTTCGATGCCTACCTCCACGTAGACCTTTCTGGCGTCTATGGTTGTGGCGTGGCCGATGGTGACCGTCTGATGTGTCTCTTCTCTCCGCCTGGTCTCGCCGCCTCATTGGGCTTGTCCGTTTCTCTCCCAGCGGTTGTCTGTTGGCCGGTCTCTGGTCCTGGGGGGTGTGGTCTCTCGTCTCCGCTCGCTCAGGTCCCATCGCCTGGGGCTGTGGGTTTTCTTGAGGCAGCAAACGCGTGCGATGTGGCCCTTCTTATCACAGTGCCGGCAAATGGAGTCGAAGAACCGGCATTCGGATCTGGGGTGGTCGCCTCCGCAACCGGCACACGCGGTCCTCGACTTATGACTTCACTGGCTGCGCTGGTCGCGGCCTGCCTGGAGACAGTGGATGTCTTCCTCCTCATCTGACGTGCCTGAGGTGGAGTGGAGTTCGCCCTGGTGGGTGGTAGTTTCAGGTTGGGCCTCGGTCGACCTTGCAGGGTTGTTGTTTGCGGTGCGGTCCCCGACGTTCGGTCTCCACATGCGGTCTGCTGATTGTCGGGTTGCTTCGGCGGCCGCGGCTTCAGAGATGGCGTCGGCAAGAGTGATGTTGCCCTTAGCCATCAACCAACTTTGGAGAATGGGGTCCCAAAGGCTGAGCACGATTTGGTCCCGAAGGGCCTCGTTCATGTTGGAGAACTCGCATAGTCCTCCCAGGCGCCGCAGCTCTGCAACGAAATCACTGAGACTCTCACCCGACCGCTGGTCCCGCCGATAAAATTCGTGTCGTCGGATGAGGATGGGCATGGCTGGAGCGTAATGTTTCCAGAGCAATGGTTCGAGGTCCGCCCAATCCATCACGGTAACGTCGGCAGGCTTGGCTAGCGCTTTTGCCATTTTAAACACTGCGGGCCCGCAGTGTGTTAGGAAGATGGCTTGTTTCTTCAGTCCCGTGGCATCCTTCAGATCGTTGCATTCGAGGAACATGTGGAATCTGTCCGTGTAAGATTCCCAGTCCTTGGTAGCGGGGTTGAAGGGGGTTGGTGGCGTGATGCTGCCCATCTCATCGGTTGGCTGGCTTCCGTCGGACACGTGCTTCAGTTCAGGAAAGGAATCCCACCTTCATCGCCAGTGTTAAGTCCGCGTGGAAGGAAGCCAGGAGTCGGTGACTTAGTATCAAGCTCTTTTATTTAGTCAGGAACCGAACTCGGGGCTAAAGGAAAACTTTGCGGCTTTTTATTTCCAAGCCACGGTGGCCGTGGCCAATGGCACCGCTTTGAATCTCCCGCGATTCAAATTGACCAATTGTGGGAGATTCTCAGCGAGCCAATCGGCGCAGCTCGCCTAGCCAATCCGATTGCCCCGCGCTTTGGCCAATCAAAGCACGGGGATCTCAACAATTCAAATGAGGGGACAGAACACTTCCCTTATTTATCCAATCTATATACTGAATATATATTAAGGGAAGATGGTTTAGAAAAACATGATTGGTTATAAGATTATATGAAGAGAGATCAGTAACCTCTACCCTGCTGATTATACTACTCTGATCACTGAGCATGGAAATAGCTGGCAGACTCTAGTAATGAAAATTAAGAGTCAAATGGGAAAAAAAGTATCTAAGATTAATTATAAAGAAGACCAAGCAAATTACAATAGATACAGCAACCAGCCCTAGAAACGACAATGGAGATATTGTAAATGATATGTAGATTCTGCCTTTTAGGATCAGCTTTCAATATTAAAAAAAACAGCAATCAAGGCATAAACCACAGATAAGTAGAATAGTCATAAAGGTCTTGGAAAAGATCATGAGATATCGATATATCTATATATACAAGATCAATATATAGCAGATAATGGTTTTTCTCAGGATATTCTATGGACGCCAAAGTTGGATTTTGAAGAAGGAGAATAGAAAGAGTATTGATACCTTTGAACTTTGGTGCAGTCAAAAACTCCGAAGAATACCCTAGATAGCCAGTAAAATAAACAAATGGATTATCAAGCTAATCAACACAGATTTTCCAACCTAGGCATATTTGATCAGATTCTACTTGAGATACATTATGTAAAGCTCTTTGAAAAGGTTAGAAAAGGCAAGAAGTAAGATAAGAGGATAAACACCAGCAAGGTGGATAGACTCTATTACAGTAGCAATGGGTTCACCTTTGGAAAAGCTGAAGGACAGATCCAGCTGGAGAAAATCTGTGATTGCTAAGGGTCAACCCCAATGTGATGGCCTATATTCATTCAATCAGTTACTATTGCCAGAGTCCATAGGCAGAGTCCTTAGGCAGCCTTAAATCCCAATCTATTGGTATCAGAAATAACAGCAAAAAAGACTTGAGAAGTATCCAAATGCAACTGGTTAGCCAGTGTGACATAAATATCAACTAGTTATGGGCCTATAGCTTGTTCCAGCAAAGTTCTTTATGAGTTTATGTTCTTAATTTCAATCAGTTCTTATCCCTGGATTGTAGTGATCTCATTCTTATTGAGTTACAAATAGGCAATGTGTGGGTAACTCTATTTTTCATTGCACAGTTTATACTCTCCAATCATCTGTAATATTTCTAGGTACTTAAATCCCTGAGAAAAAGATTATGTAGGAATTACCTGCAGTTTCTTTATCATCTAGAATAAGCTTCAAAAGCTGGTGCTTGGATATATTCAACACTCATTAACAAATTGTCTGTCTTTTAGAAGCCAAAATAATTCCTAGGGAATAATTGCACCTGAAACCACCAGGGAAACTACCTCCATTCATCCAAAATGGTTTTGAAGACCCCATCTGGGATGTGAACATTCACAAAGTATAATCTCTGCAGATAAAAATAATAATATTACTCTTAGAAACGTAGGCAGGATATAAATGGATCTGAAGACTGTCTTACAGGGTGAAAATATATTGACCGTATTTTATTTAAATCTGCAATAACGGTGACACTAAGAACAATGAAGCTTGTGCTCTAATGAAATTCTTACGACTATTGAAATATGTAGTTCAATTTCCTTTGTCACAACAGCAAATAATAGCCACAGAACATTGCATTAAAAAGGGTGCCTCCAAATGAAATATTCTCTCAAACTGAACCATGATTTTTTTTATAAAAACAAGATCAGCACTTATAAAGCAGCTAAAATGAAAAGTGTAGATTTCACTTCCATTTCTGCTATCCTTTTCAGGAGAAAAGCTTTCTCAAGTGGGGGTTTATGGATTTGTTTTCAATTTTGTTCCAGTCTGGCAGCATTCATGAGCAAATGTGTTACACTGACTACTACGTAAAAGCCTAATTACAGCTTTGGAAAGCTCTGATACATTTTGAATTGAACTACAGAAATGAAAGCATAGATGTAATTTTACCTGCAGGTAGATACCTGAAAACAAAACGCCAGAGTCTATTGTCAAAAAACAAAACAAAATGAAGCATATTTAAAGCAAGTTCCACAAAGTCCTTCTGAGTGAGTTTTGGGTATGAATGGAAGCATGCTATCTCTTTCAATTTGTTTCTCACCTGTACCTCATAGTCCAAGAATATGCCTCTGCTGGTTTTTGTACATTTGCAAGTTATACACATGCAAATAAGTTGAGAGCTATCTAGGGGGTAAACACGCAGCCCTTGATTTTCTTACCAGAAGCAGCTGCTGTGCCTATTCATGACTGAACCTCCATAGGGAGATTTAACCACCAGGCTCATAAGAGGCAATGTTCTTTGTTTAGATGCTGTGGGGAAATTATCAACTTTAAAATGCTTTTGACATTCAGGAGAAGCTACAAAGGCAATGAAATGGAGAACAAACACTGGAAATGCCATCAATAATAAGAGTCCCTTGAAAGTAATTTATTTAAAAAATGTAATAAATAATAGGCTGTGTGGATTGCATCACATTTGCTCAAGCAAGCACATTTTGTTCTTGGAATAAAGATATTTTTGCGTCTGTAAAGTGCAGTCAATGTGATTCTGCCGGTCATTGGAGTTGGGTCAAAGTGGCTTTGATTCATAAATGGGTGAAGCAAAATAAGGCTCTTGTCACTCTGCTCCTGGCTTTGTAAATGGGGCACTGGTATGTTCTGTTTCTTCAAAGAGGCACAAATCTTTGATCAAAATGAAGTTCGCCTTTCAAGTTTTGTATAGCCCTAATAAATAATATCAATGTCTATAATTACAAATTAGTGCAATACATTTATTTTTAATAGGCAATTCACTGGCCCCTTATGAAATGTATTCAAGTAAGACATTTCATAGTCTAAAAATTAATGAACCCTGCAATAGAGTTCCACAGTACTCTGTCTTGAAGTTGTTCTTCATGGAATCCTTTGATTCCCAGCTTCCAACCCATGTTCATGGTTTTTATATACTTCCTAATGCCTTGCCATAATGTTTGAGTGTTTGAACTTCCATGGTCAAGATTATCAACCTTCAAGATTATCAGCTAAGAATGCTGGGAAGTAGAATCCCAACATCCTAATCAAAAGGGCTGTTCTGCTGGAAAAGACACCTTTCTAAAGTAGTTCTAAAAAAGGCAAGTAGCAGTGATTATAAACTTCCGTATATTTTTATTTGTTTCTCTGTGGGTTCGTATGTTTTAAATGGAAATTAAAGGGATTTTCTCAATTTTTTTAAAAAGTATTATTGCAATGTATTTAAAACTTGGTTTAATTTACTCCTGCTTTAATGTGTACATTTGTATTTAAAATCTGTATATGTCTATAAACCACCCAGAGTTACCTTATGGTAAAATGGGCATCCAATAAATTTTATAAAGGCAAGCAGGGAGGGAGGGAGGGAGGGAGGGAGGGAGGGAGGAAGGGAGGAAGGAAGGAAGGAAGGAAGGAAGGAAGGAAGGAAAGAAAGAAAGAAAGAAAGAAAGAAAGAAAGAAAGAAAGAAAGAAAGAAAGAAAGAAAGAAAGAAATCTAAAAAGCTAATGCTATCCCTATTCCACAAAGAACAGAAAAGCCAAGACTGGTAATGATCTTAGTTGGCTTGTGCAAGAATAAAGACCATTGTCGTCTTCTTCTTCTTCTTCTTCTTCTTCTTCTTCTTCTTCTTCTTCTTCTTCTTCTTCTTCTTCTTCTTCTTCTTCTTCTTCTTCTTCTTCTTCTTCTTCTTCTTCTTCTTCTTCTTCTTCTTCTTCTTCTTCTTCTTTTTCATCTTCATCTTGCTCCTTCATCTTGTTTGTCTTTTTGTCCTTCATCTTGTTTGCCCTTTTTATGTTCCAACTGTTTCTCTTCAGCTTTTGTTTTATATAACTATGATATAAAGGCTGTAAAATACCAGGAGGAATATTTTTGAATGCAAAGAGCAATAAGCTATAATAAGATTGCATACTAGACTGGAAAAGTGCCTCTAGGTAGCAAAAAAATGAAATTAAGTCCTCTACTTTTACTTATCTCATGTATAGCTATTGTTCCTTTTGATAGCTGAGAGCCACAAATCATTTACAGAACTAAAAATTCTCTGGAAAGATAATATTATGAAACATTTTACCTCTGCTTCCTGAATTAACTTTAATGATGGTAAAATAAGGGCAAAGAACATGCATTTTAAATCTTCCAGGTATATAAGCTATACAAAGAGAAAGTCATCAATTTTCTAAAATTTTGATTCAGATACTCTCAGTAGTTTGGTTGGTGATAATTTTGAAATAAAAAGTATTTAAGTTTTAAACTGTCCATATCAGTAATCAAGAAATATATCACTGAAACCTTTCAGCATTCCTGCTGTGCTGGATAAAGTCAATCATACTTTGGATTTTAGAAACTGCAGGGAGCAGAAGCACCTACATAAGATATACTTTTCAAAACTTGTCAAAGATTTGAAAAGGGAAAAGAAAAGAAACGCTGCTTTGCTTGGAACATTGAAATGAAAAGCATGCTCACAGCAGCTTATATGCAAGAGATTATTTCTTTTTTTGAAACAAATTTTTATTAATTTTAAAGATAAAACAACACATCATTAACCATTAAATACATAAACACATAAAACCTCTTAATATTGTAAATCCTTACAAGTCAAACAAAACAATATTTTTATACAACATAATTCCAATTTATCCCATCCCCATATGGACACGCAAATATCTTTCATCAAGTTTCTCATTATTTCTCTTTACTCCAATTCAATTTCATTTCTCTTCCATATTTATCCATTTTATAATCATCATATTCTTTTCTTTCTGACTTGTTTAAATTATTCTCATCTAACATTCCTCCAAGGTTTTATTGATTCTTTTTTCCTTTTTTTTTAATAAAAAACAAATTTTGTTAGTTTTATCATAAGCATAATACACAAACATACAAACACAAAACATAGACAAAACTACAAGATCTTTTCTGAAGGTTGTCTGTTCCCGGGTTAAAAACTCTTTACACAGACACAAATTCAAACATCATATTCAACCTAAGTCTCCTTCTATATCTTATTATCATTTTCTTTTTTATATATATATATAAAAACCATTTTTATCAGTTTTCTAAAATCAATACACACAAAATCAAGGCATAACAGCTTATAAATTCTTTTCTAAAAAAAAATAATAATGATAGACCAATAAAACATAACATTTCCAGATTATAATATCAATATTTCATATAATATTAACTTCATATCTTATCCCTACTTCTCTTTTCCATCCAAATTATTTATCAATTAAAATTTTATTGCCTTTTATCAATATACAAAATCAAAAAAAAAAAAAAAAAGCATATATATCCTTCCATTATTACCATTTTCAACAACATTCTTTGTCTGTTCTATTTCCAAACATCCATTCATCTTTTTTCTTTTACTATACTTCTCCTGTAAACCAATTGGAGTTGCATCTATAACACATTACCTAACTTAAAAATACTACATATAAATCTTTCTTGGGATTCTGTTTAAAAAATTCTTAAAATTACATAATAAATTTTTTATTCTAAATATACATACATATAAAAACACACTCTTAAATACCCTCCAGAATCCCTCTTTTAGTCTAAATTAAATTCACCCATTGTCTCTAAATAAACTTTTTTTCTTTAAATCTTGCTTCCCCCCATTAAGGCTTCTCCTCCCCCCTTTTCTCTCTTGCTTATTCTTCTCCTTGCCCTTTCTACCCCTTTGCTTTTTCCCTTCGCTTTTCTTGCTCCTTTTCTTTTGTTTTCTAACCTTGCCTCCATCTCTTCGCTCATTTTTCTCTCTTTTGGTTGTTTTTATAATTCTTAAAAACCCCTTTTTCTTATCCTTTTTCTCCTCCTCTCCGGAAGGAACCCATTGTTCATCAAAGATGGCTTCTTTTTCCTCTTCTTCCTTGTCCCAGTCCTTCTGCTGCGTCAACTTTTCTAAGGAACATAACGCCATTTCTAAGAATTGGAACAAAGCGCCCAAAGTATCTTCTTTTTTATATTTTTGATATTCAATCTCTAGTTCATCCACAGAGAATGCCATTATGAAAAGGGAAACTTTTTCCAAAACAACCACAAGTATTTTTAATCCAAGACAATCAAAAGCAATTAAAAAAAGGAAAAAAAGAAAAAAGTTCCAAAAGTTAATACTTTTCTTCCTTCTTCTCTTTCTCTTTCCAAATTAATTTTTGATCAAAGAGGTCCAATAACCATATATCTTCTTTTGGGATCCACCAAGACGTTCTAGACAGTCTCCTCCTTTTTCAGTTTCTGCTCCAATTTTTCTTTCTCCCTTCCCATTTGCAATAACAATTTTAAATAATCAAAAATCCATACCTCCAGCAGAGATTTTCCAATTTCTTAAATTTTTCAATGTCCAAAAATCCCTTTGTCTCTTAGCTTAGCTTTCAAAGCAATCCACTTTCAGTGTCTAATACATCCAAATATTTCTGCTTTTTCCGTGGGATGAGAGAGTAAAAAAAAAAAATAAAAAAAAAAGTTCCCTTTAACAGCTTCTCCGCCGCTTTCGATCTTCTTAGGGATACAATGTATCCTCCAGCAACAAGCAGCTCAATTCCAGGCAATTTAAAAGTTGTTACTTGACCCGGCTCAGACAGAACTTTCACTTTTCACACTTCCTCCAGCACAGTTCTTACCCGGTTGCTGGCTTCTTCGTGGCGGCCATTGCTGACCGCCGCTCCACCGCCTTGGGAAAAAGGGGTTTTCCCGGAGAAGGGGGGGGTCTGCGATGCCCCCACCTCCCTAACCGGCTCCCCTCTATCTTCAGCTGTCCCTACAGGGCAGCCATAACCCCCTGACCCATCTGGATCGGGGGTACCTCGGCAGCTAGCCAGCAGGAATCGCGAGCTGTCGCGAATTCCTGCTGCTCCGAAGCCACGCAAACCGGAAGTCGCAAGAGATTATTTCTGATGATGGTGGAGATCAGGGAAGCAAGACGCTATCTCCCTTTTTTTAATTCATATCCTATTTCTTTGAAAAAAAATAACTTGGAAACAGTTCTAGTAGAACAATTTAAAGTAAGTTGGAAGCATATAACAATTATTATCTATCACAAAACTCATATCAAAACACTCACCAGAATGAATATTCATGTTTATATTAGAAACATCATGCCTGTCAGGTTAAGGATTCTCTCTCTCTCTCTCTCTCATTTGTGTTTTGCCCAACTGTTATAACAGCAATAAAACTCAAAACAATTTTTAAAAAGTATATAACATAAAACCAAGACAAAACCTGACACTAATGGACTATCAAGACCTGACTTTTTCCCCAGGCACTTCATTGAGTAACGACAGTTGGAGATGCTTCTCTATTCCCTTGGAGAATCAACTCCAGATATCCTTAATTAAACCAGTGCCTGGGAAAAAAGTCAGGTCTTCTAAAATGGCTGGGTTTAGCTGGATCACTCCAGAGGTTTGTAATCTAACAATATAATACAGTTTACGAGTAATAGGGTATTAATGGTAAAGAATAGATTTGTCTACCTCAGTTTTGTGAAGCTGAGATTATGAGACATTGCTCGTCTTCAGGTTCTTCAAGATGTATGGCAAAACCTTGAAGAACTTGAAGATGAATAGTGTCTCAACATATAAATTTAATAAATAAATGGCATAAGTGAAATGTATGTTTCCAACTTTTTACCTGATCAGTAAGGTGTGATTGAATTCAGAGGGAAACAATTCATATCAGATTGCCAAAACAGATGGAAGACAGGGAGATTGTCAACTGTCCCGCTAGGTTAGACAGCAAAAGGAACTCCTGGAACATTTTATTTTTACCAAGAGTATACCTTTGCTTAAGATTCCATATGGATATAGAAATAGAAGAGCCATTTCTAATGATTTTGCATAAAAACAGCATAGGAAAACTTTCCCTTTTCTTCCTGGACCTCTCATTGTTCATTGTCCACTGATCATTTGCAATCTGTTTTGAGAATGATCTGTCTGCCTTGTACTTCCCCAGGTGGCAACCTTGAGGTGTTGAGTTTGTTTCAGGCTTCCAATCAGCAGACTTACATTCAAAATATTCTTCCCAAACCTCCCTTAGGTTCCAATGCCTTCCCTTCCTTCTCCCATTACAGTTGTCTAGTTGCAAGCAGTACTACTTAGGGAGTCAACTATGACAACAGAAACTGGGCCTCACTTCCAGAAGAAAGGACTGGCCAGTTAGTCATACAATGCAAACAAAAAAAGGAGGCACAAATATTGAATATTGAGATCATTAAATAAAGGACCAGTGTTTTAGTCACATCAATTACTGGAATTCTTTCATACTGGCTTTTAATCTTTCTGTAGTAAAATTACTCATAAGCAGTTCCTGGATCCTTTAATACCTTTTTATAGTTTCCATTTAGGCTTGCAAGGAAAAGCCAGACCAATACAGAGTTTCTACAAAGGATTTCCAAGTTTTGTTTCTGTGCTCTTTTAAAGCAATTTATTTATTTTAAAGAATTTATTTTAAACACTTTCCTGCATTTTAATAATTAACTTGATGTAACAAAGGAACACGCCAAATTTAAAAATCTTTATCTGTGTGCCCGCTTCTTAATGTAATCAATTGTAGAACTATAGAACACAAAATACATAATTTTTTAAATATATATATTGTAATTATTTAAATGATGTCCTTTTCCCATGGTTCTTTATATTTTGTACAATTCATTAAATTCCATGTTCTGTAAGAATACAAACAAAAACTATATTTATTTATCAAGGAACAGGAACATTTCTTGAGAACTTTTCTGGTAGCCATACCTATCAAGAGTATCTTGGTTAAGGTTTTTTTCCACCTTGCCTTGGGGAAAAAATAAGAAAGAGAACAAAGTGTGTGAAGTCAACTTGGCCATATGGACAATTCACCCTCCAATACACTCACAGGCATATTGTTCCCTTCTGCAACAAATGGGAAATAAATCTGTTAGCATTTTTATAGCCTTGAAACTGTACCTGGAAGCAGGTCATAACATATCAAACTGACAACAAGTTAGCAGCTTATGAAGCA
Organism: Hydrophis major; assembly: GCA_033807585.1. NCBI lineage: Eukaryota > Metazoa > Chordata > Lepidosauria > Squamata > Elapidae > Hydrophis > Hydrophis major. The sequence continues at coordinate 65,364,743 of CM066330.1, forward strand.
CAAAGCTTCACATTGAAGTCCCCTGGAAGCTTAAAAGAACATTGCTTCAAAAAAAGGAACAAATGAGCAGCACCCTTGCATAAACTTCATTCATTTTGGTATTGCTTGTATAACATCCCACCACCACTGAAATGAATGACAATTATGGATAGAAAATTGTTTTGGTTGTCTGGCTCTGGTTTGGTTGAATGTGGCTGATTGCAAAAAAAAAAGCACAGTTAGATATGGTTAGTTCTTGGATGGAAGGCCAGTGTTATATGAGGCAGGGACATCAACAAACCCTAAAGACAACAATAGTGTCTTGTGACATGCCAAAATCTTTCCCAGATAAGGAAGAGAATGAGGAAGTTGCACATCCAAAACACTTCATATTCTGCTAGGTCATGAGGACTTTGCAATCTGTGTACTAGATCCATAAGACTTTGATCCAGATTTGGAACCTTCCCCATTCAGCACTCAAGTCACTGGCATTTGATGAGAAAGTAGCAAAAGGAAGAATGACACAAGAATGCTCTATTATGTTACTGGGCTAGTCAGGAGAAACTTGCTGGAAGAATCTATACTTGATGATGACCGTTTGTGCTGGGTTGAGCACAGAATGGTACTTAGAAATCAATTTAATAAAGCCACAGGGACAATTCTGTCTTGAAAATCATGTCTTAGACTCTACTCATTATTGGATCTTCCCTAAAAATCTAACTTGGTTTGCTTAAATTCACACTTTGTTCTTTTTCTCTTATATGCAATTTTCTCCTAAGAGGTATGGTAGTCAGTGACCTAAAGATCAAACCGATATGTATGTAGATTGCTACCTAAACCTAAACCTATGCAGCAACTGATGAACATGTAAAGAAAATGACAAGCCATTTCCACATTTTATTCCTTGATTTCCATGAAAACCTGGAACTGAAACTAATTCAAAGGAGACATTGATTTTCCATTTTTTTCCTAGTTGGCAGGATAGTATGAGAGGACATTTTAAAGGTCATCACCAACCCAGTCAGTTATAAACCAGTATCCAGCACAGCCCTCACAAGATTGTTATAATGATAAGGAGAAGGAAGGGATTTTTTTTGGTACTATTTATTATCACAAATGGATTATCTCAATGGACATAACACTATGCCATGAATGCCTTACAGTTATTCAATTATTCTTTATGTATGAATTTATACATTACCCTTCAAAACTAAAACTTTCCCAAGGCAGTTTCAACATAAAACATTTTAAAAACAATATCTAAACTGTTTAAAACTAAGATTAAACTGACAGCATAAAATGAATTCTAAAATAGCCTATATAAATATAATGAAACATCAGAACACAGATGGCTATGCACTCTAAATATGAGAATGGCTTCAAGATAAAAGAGAAACACACAGAACTAGAAGAGACTGAAGAGTATGAGGAGAAAGAAATTTTTAACCCCATCTTCTAGAATGGGATAATTGATCATGGCCAAGTTGTCACAGCCATCTCTCCATGGCCATTTTGCCATGGCCAGCCTACCACAGCCATTTCACCACAACCATATCACCATGGGACAATTTACCACAGACAATTCCATGTGGGATAATCAACACAATAAATATTATCGGCCACTGCTTCTTTGATATTATTTCCATTTTTGTCAATGGAAATAGTGTCAAAGAAAAAGTGGTGGATAACATTTATTGTGTTGAGTTATTCCATGTGGAATTCTCCATGGAGAGTCATCCTATGGCAAATTGGCCACAAATTGGCTATGGCTGGTTGGCCATAGCAAAATTGTCCTGGTGAGTTGGTGATAGCAAGATGGCCATGGTGACTTGACCATGGCAAGATGGCTATGGGATTTGGCTGTAGTGAATTGTCCTTCTAGAGGTAGATATCCAAGTATGAGGAGATTCACCTCAAGATTACCCATGTAGTTCAAGTAACCTTTCCAAGGATTCAGTGATCAGCTTCTGTGAAAACTGTTTAAAGGTTTTAAAGATTCAAAAGTTTCATTATTTTGGTCCTCTCATTTGCAAAGGTCAATTCCATATTCATTTTCAAAATGTAATGCTTTTATTTGTTTAGAGCTGATTAGGTGAGAGAAACTGGCATACCAATAGGTCATGGACAAGGTATAAAATTTGAACAAAAGCTCTTATTCTAATTGGAAGCATGCAGGTTTTTTTTTCAATGGTTGGTGGCAAGTATTCAGCAAGTATTCATGGCCTGATCTTTTGCAGTATGCAAAGTTTTCTAAATTTTCCTGTGTTTTCTTGACAGGCCATTTTACTTTCCAAACATTACCTTCAATATTATTCATTACTACTTTCTTTTTTTAAAAAAAACAAATTTTATTGATTTTATAGAACACAAACAAAACTAAAAGATCTTTTCTGAAGGTTGTCTGATCCCGGGTTGAAACTCTTCGCACAGACACAAATTCAAACATCATATTCACTTTATATATCTTTCCATATCTTATTATCATTTTCTTTTTTATATTATATATATAAACCATTTTTATCAATTTTATATAAACAATACACAAGGCATAACAGCTTATAAGTTCTTTTCTAAGAAAAAATAATAAAAGAAGAAAACCAATAGAACATAACAATCCCAAATTATAGTATCAATACTTTGTCTATTTAACTTCATATCTTATCCCAACTTCTCCTTTTCATCCAAATTATTTCTTATTAATTAAAAAAAATTTTTTTTGCCTTTTTTCAATATACATAAAAAAAAAAAAAGCATAACAAAACCTTTATATATCCTTTCATATCTTATTACCATTTTCAATAATATTCTTTGTCTGTTCTATTTCCAACTATCCATTCACCTTTTTTCTTTTATTATACTTCTCCTATACACCAATTGGAGTAACGTCTATAACTCATTACCCTAACTTAAAAGTACTTCATATAACAATTTTTCTTGGGATTCTGTTTAAAAGATTCTAAAATTACACAATGAATTTTATACTCTAAATACACATATAAAAAACACAATCTTATGTACCCTCCAGAATCCCTCTTTTATCCTAAATTAAATTCACCCATTGTCTCTGAATAAACTTTTTTTCTTTAGATCTTGCTTCCCCCCATTGAGGCTTCTCCTCCCCCCCATTATTCATTACTACTTTCAACGGTAGCATCTCTGTTATGTTGTCATGTGCATTAAGGGTGTCGTGTCCGTTAGGAAAGAGGCCAGGAGTCGGTGACTGTGTTCAAGCTCTTTATTGAAGGCAGGAACCGAACTGGGCTCTCAGGAAAACTTTGTGGCTTTTTATTTCCAAGCCGCGGTGGCCGTGGCCAATGGCACTGCTTTGAATCTCCCGCGATTCGAATCCACCAATCGTGGGAGATTCTCAGCGAGCCAATCGGCGCGGCTCGCCTAACCAATCCGGTCGCCCCGCGCTTTGGCCAATCAAAGCGCGGGGATTTCAAGAATTCAAATTGAGGTACAGAACACCCCTCCCCTCTTGGTTTGGTCCTACATAGCGTAGTCCCGTAGGTAGGCGGGGCTCCGTCTTTGCCTACTGGACCTGCGCAGGTCAGTTGTAGGTTGGATCTCGGCCGGTTTGGTCGGGGTCTCTGTGTCTCTTAACTCCGTCGTGGGAACCGCCTGGTATGTCTTGCCGGGCTGCTCTTCGCAGCTCCCTCCTGGGCTACCCGGGTTGGTTGAGCTGCGATTTTTGCTGTTCCCGCTCGGTCTTTCCGGGTTGGTCGAGCTGGCCTGGCTGTCTCTCCCTGGCGAGGTTCCGTGCTGGCTGCTAGCAGGTGAGTATGGCTGGTTTCTTTCTTCTGGGTTTTGGTTCCCGGGGTATCCCCTCCCCTCTTGGTTTGTGTTGAGGGGGTTGGTTGTGTTTGGTTGCATGTTGGTGATGTCTTCCGTGGCAGTCCTCGATCTTAACTGATCGATGTGGCGTTTCCATGCTCGTCCGTCGGTTGTTTGTAGCCGGTACGAGCGTGGGCCTGTTAGCTGTGTTATGATTGCTGGTACCCATAGTGGGTCTCCGGTTAGGTTCCTCACGTAGACGGCATCGCCTGGTGCGAAGGTTCGGTGTTTGCTGGTGGAGTCTGGGGGTTTCTATGGGTTGTAAGTGGGGTGTAGTCTATCGAGTGGGGACCTTATTTTCCTCCCCATTAGCAGTTCTGCCAGGCTTTTATTTGTTGTGGTGTTTGGGGTTATGTGCTGTATAAAGAGTAATTTATTTATTTTGTCTTGAATCTCCCCGTGGTCTATTTTCTGGATGGTTTTTTTGTGAATTGAACCATCCGTTCCGCCCTTCCGTTCGCCGGATGCACCGGGGCTGTCAGTGCATGTCGTATGCCCCTTTCCGCTAGGAATTTTTCGAATTCCAGTGAGGTGAATTGCCTGTTGTTGGACACGAGGACGTCTGGGAGACTGTGTGTCGTGAAGAGTTTGCACGGAGGTCACGGCCTCCGTGGTGGTTGTTCTCATGTTGCTTACCTCCAGCCAGTTGGAATAAGCGTCTACAGTTATTAAGAAAGTGTGTCCTTTTGTGGGCCCGGCGAAATCTATGTGGATCCTAGACCAAGGTCCCCTGGGGGTTTCCCACTCTAGGATGGGTGCTGTGGGTGGGCTTGGTCTAGTTTCCTGGCATCGTTGACACCTTGCTACAGGCCTCGATCTGTTTATCCATCCCTGGCCACCAAGCGTAACTTCTGGCCAGGGCTTTTGTTCTAACAATGCCCGGGTGCCCCTTGTGTAACAGTTCCAGTCCCTTCCCTTGTAGTTTTTCCGGGATGACCACCCATAGTATACACCCTTTTAGTAACGAGAGTTCCATTTGCCAGTTCTGGAATGTTCTGAAAGTCTCATCGTTGTCCTTTTCCGGCCACCCTTTCTCTACCCAATGCAAAACCCGCGCCAGACGTTTGTCTTTATTAGTTTCTCGGGCAATGTCTGACGCGGTTATGGGTAGGTCGGGTAGAGTCTCTATGCTGAGGGTGGTCATCATGCGTGCTGGGTCAGTGTCTGGTTCGGGTAACAGTGAGCGGCTTAAGGCATCCGCATGGGAGATAGTCTTACCGGGTCGGTTTGTGAGTCGGTAGTTGTACGCGGACAGGAATTCAGACCACCTTGTCATTCTGGGAGACAGAATGTTCGGGGTGGCCCTGTTCCCTGTGAGTATTCCCAGCAGCGGCTTGTGGTCGGTGATGATGGTAAACGTCTGGCCATAGAGGTACTCGTGAAAACTTTTTACTGCGGCGACAATAGCTAAGGCCTCTTTGTCCAGCTGGCTGCAGTTCTGCTCCGGTTTGGTGAGGGTCCTTGAAAAGAACATGATGGGTGCTTCTTTTCCATCGGGGAGAGTGTGGCTGAGGGCAGCACTGACACCGAAGGGTGATGCGTCACATGTGATGGCTAGTGGTAGGGTTTAGTTGTATTGAATGAGGACGGCATCCGAACTGAGCAGGTCCTTGGTTTTCCTGAAGACGGCTTCCTCGCGTTTCCCCCAAGTCCAGGTGGCCGCCTTGTCCAAAAGCCTATGCAAAGGCTCCACCGCGGTCGCCTTTTGGGGCAGCAAGACATTATAAAAGTTAAGTCTCCCCAGAAACGCCTGCAGTTCCGTTTTCAACCTGGGTGTGGGGGCTTCTTTGATGGCTTTAATTTTTTTGTCGGTGGGGTGAATGCCATGTCGGTCTAGGAGGTATCCTAGGAATTCGACCTGCTCTGTGTAAAGCTGGCATTTTTCCCTCTTCACCTTAAGCCCGGTTTCTTTGAATTTCGTTAGCACCTCCCTTAGGTGACTCTCTAGTTCAGCCTGGTTGGTTGCCGATACTAGTACATCGTCGAAGTAGGGTACCACCCCCTTGATGCCTTGTAAGAGTCTCTCCATGAGGCCCTGGAAAATTCCAGGTGCCACGCTGACTCCGAACTGGAGTCGGTTACATCTAACCCGGTGGGTGACTATGGTTTGCACCTCTGTAGTTTCCTCGTCGACCGGCAGTTGCTGGTATGCTTGGGCCAGGTCGAGTTTCGCGAAAACTTTGCCCCCTCCCAGTGAGTGTAGGAGATGCTGCACTACTGGGACGGGGAAAGAGCTTTGTTGCAAGGCACCATTTAGGGTGGCCTTATAATCCCCACAGATTCTCACTGACCCATCCGGTTTGATTGGGGTGACTATGGGGGTCTCCAACCGGGCGTGGTCTATGGGTTGTAGGACCCCTTGCTTGACGAGCTTGTCAATTTGCTTGTCAATTTTTGGTTTGAGTGCGAAAGGTACCCGCCTTGGTTTTAGGCATTTTGGGGAAACGTTTGGGTCTAGGCTGAAGGATATAGGGGGCCCTCGGTACTTGCCTAGAGTGCCATCGAACACTTCTTGGAAGTCCCGGGCCAGTTGCTGCTCCCAGTCGGCTTCGGCGATGTGGTCGATGCCCGTGACTGCGATGCTGAGTGGTGCGAACCATTGAAGTCCCAGCAGGCTGGGTTGGTCTCGATCGACGATGGTTAGGGGAAGTTTTTCGGTGCGCCCTTTATATGTTACTGTGAACTGTCCTGTTCCGACTACAGGGATGCGGTTTCCCTGGTAGTCTTTGAGGATTAGTCTCTGGTTTTCTAGTCCCCTTCTCTGGATGGTAGGCACCAAGCTGTTTAATTTCTTGCCAGGCTACCATTGAGAGGTAGGATCCGGAGTCCACCTCCATTTTACAGGGTTCGCCTTCGATGCCTACCTCCACCTTTCGGGTGTCAGTGGTTGTTGCGTGGCCAATGATGACCGTCTGATGTATCTCTTCTCTCCGTCGGGTCTCGCCACCTCATTGGGTTTGTCCATTCTGGTCCCAATGGTTGTCGGCTGGGCAGTCTCTGGTCCTGGGGGTGTGTGCTCGCTCGTCTCTCCTCATTCGGGTCCCATCGTCTGGGGCTGTAGGTTTTCTTGAGGCGGCAGACGCGGGCGATGTGGCCCTTTTTGTCACAGTGCCGGCAGACTGAGTCGAAGAACTGGCATTCGGATCTGGGGTGGTCGCCTCCGCAACTGGCACACGCAGTCCTCGACTTACGACTCCGCCGGCTGCGCTGGTCGTGGCCTGCCTGGAGATGGTGGATTTCTTCCTCCTTGTCTGAAGTTCCTGAGGGGGAGTGGAGTTTGCCATGGTGGGTGGCAGTTTCAGGTTGGGCGTCAGCCGGCCTTGCAGGGTGGTTGTTTGCTGTGCGGTCCCTGGCGTTCGGTCTCCGCATGCGATCTGCTGATTGTCGGGTGGCTTCAGCTGCGGTGGCTTCGGTGTTGGCATCGGTGAGGGTGATGTTGCCCTTGGCCATCAACCGACTTTGAAGAACGGGGTCCCAAAGGCCGAGTACGACTCGGTCCCGCAGGGCCTCATTCATATTGGAGAACTCGCATAGTCCTCCAAGGCACCGCAGCTCTGCGATGAAGTCACTGAAGCTTTCGCCCGACCACTGGTCCCGCCAATAAAATTCATGTCATCGGATGAGGATGGGCACGGTTGGAGCATAGTGTCGCCAGAGTAATGGCTCAAGGTCATTCCAGTCCATTGCGGTAATGTCGGCAGGTTTTGCTAGCACTTTTGCCATCTTAAACACTGCGGGCCCACAGTGCGTTCGGAAGACGGCTCGTTTCTTCGGTCTGGTGACGTCCTTCAAGTCGCTGCATTTGAGGAACATATGGAATCTGTCCATGTAAGATTCCCAGTCCTCGCTAGCGGGGTTGAAGGGTGCTGGTGGCGCGATGCTGGCCATCTCATCAGTCTTCTGGCTTCCGTCGGACACGTGCTTTGGGGTTCAGGCTCAGGATCCCACCTTCGTTGCCAGTGTCGTGTCCGTTAGGAAAGAGGCCAGGAGTCGGCGACTGTGTTCAAGCTCTTTATTGAAGGCAGGAACCGAACTGGGCTCCCAGGAAAACTTTGCGGCTTTTTATTTCCAAGCCGCGGCAGCCGCGGCCAATGGCACCACTTTGAATCTCCCGCGATTCGAATTCACCAATCGCGGGAGATTCTCAGCGAGCCAATCGGCGCAGCTCACCTAACCAATCCGGTCGCCCCGCACTTTGGCCAATCAAAGTGCGGGGATTTCAAGAATTCAAATTGAGGTACAGAACAAAGGGTATAGCTAATTAGGCTATTTGATACTATTACAATAGTTTTTCATAAAGATTTGGGACAAGCTAATTATATTGGATGACAGATATATTAAATAATGAAAGAGAGCACATTGGTCATTCACATACCCAGCTAATCCCTACGTGGTAATTTCCTTTCCTGAAACAAAGAAAATCTTTCTGGCTTTCACTATCTGCCAACTAAATTTACTTCGTTATATTCTGCAGTGTATGAACATAGCTGTCAGGGACTGAAAAGGGCAAATATATCTTGCAGTACACTGTCATAGGAAATTGGGGCATGCTAATATTAAGATCTAGAGAAATCCATTTTTGGCTGATGATGGAGCTAATTAAGGATGATGGGAAAAGTGTCAGGAGGCTTTCAATCTGAATACATTTATTCCTTCTGACCAGTGAAAAAGCGTAATTCACAGTCCCTGAAACCTGCTTCTCTACTCTCATACCCATCCATCATCTAATTCAACAGTGTCTCCATGAGTGACACTTTACTATTTTAGAACAAGTTGTGGTTGTCCCATCTTTTACAGCATAGCAAGATTGGAGTCTCTCTCTCTCTCTCTCTCCCCCCCCCCCTTTTCTTTGGTATTTGCAGAAAAGAAGTCAGAAAGGAGAAAGATGCAATGGCATGAAACTCCAGTTTGCAATGGACAATGATGTCATTTTCAACTCATTCCATGTGCATTGCTATCTCTGCTCTGAGTGGCATTAAGAAATTGCTGAGAATCAGAGCTAATATTCAACAACTGACCAAAAATAGGCATCCTGATCTGACCATCTTAACAATTTGAGGTTCAAAAATAATCATACTGTTGTTATACCACAACTGTATAATAGCCAGAAACTTATCTGGCCACAATACTCCACTTCTTTATAGTGCTAGCAGATCTTAAAACTAATAGATTTTAGGGACTATCCATACTCTTAACATAAAAATTGGCCAATACTCTGCTAGAAGACTACATGAACTTCAGAAACATAAATGCCTATGATAGGTCTTGACATCAGATCTAAAGTTTAATGCAGAAGCTATAAATTATAGTGTTAGGAGAAACAAAAAAAAAAAAAGGAAAAGGAAAGAGGAAATAGATGTTTTGGTAGGTTGGGTCATATGATTTTTTTTCTTTAGAATTTCAGATCATAATTCTACATAATAAATAAAGCCTTGATACAGTACTAGGTTTCACAATATTTGAAATTTATTTGCACAAGTGTTCATTTTTTAACTAATTAATGAGATTTATCCAGCAATTGTGCTCTAGTTGGCTTACAAACTTAGGAAATGAAGAAAAAAAATGCAAAAATCAACATTATAATTAATTAAAAGAACATTTTTTAAAAAACACAGTATTTTTTTTTTCTTTTAAGCAAAGGAATGCAAAGAGTAAGAAGTTCTGCAAAGGTGGCTTGTAGATGCCAAAGGCAATTTCTTTTATAATGCCTGCAGATCAAAAAAGAAAGTCCAACTTAGAAGTCTAGGTTCTTGAAGGTGAGCAGGAATATTTAGGCCAGGGAGTAAAAATTGTAGTCCTCCCCTTCTACTATTTAATTTAAATGAAAAAGATTTACCTGCAAAGAACTTTCTTTATCATTTTCTAATGTTATCTTTTATTTATTTTCCTTCCCTTTTTTAATATTTATTTTTATTTTTGCATTTCTTGCTTCTAGGCTTTAGAAGCTCTCAGCTCTTTGGGGTTGAAAAGCAGCACAGAAATAAAAACAATTCCTAAATGATGATAAAGCGTATTATGAGATAAAGTTAATTGTGTTGTCATTGAGCAAATCTGGCTTCCCCCATTGACTTTGCTGGCTGGGAAGGTTACAAATGGTGACCACATGATCCCAGGGCAGCACAGCTATCATAAATACATGCTAGTTGCCAAGTGCCCAAATTTTAATCACATGACTATGGGGAGGCTGCAACAACCATAAGAATGAAAACTTGTCTAAAGTCTTTTTTTTTTCCAGTGCCATTCTGACTTCAGACAGTCACTGAACACATGGTTATAAGTTGAGCACACTTGTATTATTATGTCTGAAGTTGGTAATTACATTATATCAATACTGATTGACTCTGCTTGACTTCATTTTAAACTATAGTTATTAAACAGCAATATGATTTATATACCACTCCACAGTGCTTTACAGCCCTCTCTAAGTGGTTTACAGAGTCAGTATATTGCCCCCAACAATCTGGATCCTCATTTTTACTGACCTTGGAAGGATGGAATGTTGAGTCAACCAACAATCAGATTTTTGTTCTTTTTTTCACATAAAGAACTCCACATGCGAAGAGTGAAAGACAAGTCTATTTTTTTTTCTAAATTTTATCATGTGCTGGGGTCTATGTGGCTAAAACCAGTACACCTCCAAAGAGTGAAACCAACTTACTAGCTTTCCTTCTGAATACATTTCTCATTGTAATGAAACTTCTAAAAGAATTGATTAACCCCCCCACACCTGTAATATTGTTTAGCATTTTTTTCAGCCATGCTGAACTGTCTAATGCAATAGTCCAATATTTCCAAAGTGCCATAATTTGTTTTGTGTATCTCTAACAGACAGTACTCTTTCTAAGATAAAAACTCAAAAAATTAATTGAGTGCATTTGAATGCAGTAACATTAGTGTTGAGTCAAAGCTGAAATTGATAAAAGGAGTTTTATATTTAGGAGGGGAAAAGTAGCAAAATATACAAGGTTGCATCAGTGTTGATATATTCAGTTCTTTCAGAGAAAACACTTTGTCTCAAGGATCTAGGATATGAAACAATCTTAACAGTTCTCTGCGGAAGTTGTTATAAATAGTACAAGAGTAATCTGGATAACCATTATGGCTGTCTATATTAGTTTCACAGTTTGACCTAAAGACCAAGCCAGCTGCATGTGAGCTGATATAAGTGTAAATTCCTTATTAAGAAAAAAAATACTAAGTGCATTTCATTCTTGATGCAATTATGCTTTTTTATCCTGTTGGAAAATAACATCTTGCATTAGGAAGAAACAAAAGTTATGCTGCAAAATAGATATTTCAAACTGATAGTCAAAATAGTTGGTTAAAGACTCATTCACAGTGTTAAAAGTACAAGAACCAGACACATAAGAACTTATGTAAAAATTGTAAAAAAAAAACCCTCCTTCTAACAACTACTTATCAAATAACTAAAACTAAGGAATGTAATGATATTGTATATTTGTTTCAGATTATTCATTTGCTTGATGCAGCTACTTGCTGTTTTGTTTTGGTATTCATAGCAGAAGTCGAGTCATAATCTGGAAAGTTACTCATTTATTTACACCATTTACCATACAAACCTATTATAAACTTTGAATATACTCAATCCAATCATCAAGGACTGCTGAAAAAATAGTAGTAGGAATTATATAGCCTCAGATATCAAATGCTTAATGCAATTTCATGGTTAATTCCAAAAGCATTATGAACCATAAATAGTTGCAATGAAACTAGCTTATGAATGAGTTTTGGCTGAATGGGTTTCATTCTAGCTGGTTCATAATCATTTATGAATATTCATATTCAACATTTAAATATGATGGAATACCACTGACTGTGAAGATCTCTTGTCAAGCAGGCAACAAAGATCCCCTAAATAGAGAATACAATATATTTATTTTTCTGTATTTAAGTTATCTCATCAGTGTATTCACTTGATTTTTTAAAAAGTGAGCAGAAAACATCTAATTAAAAAGTAACATTGAATAATTGACATCTTTAATCCAAATACCATAACAACAACAAAAGCAATAAAACAGAAAGGAAACTATCCAAACAGCAGAGGGACAACAGATCTACTCCTAACTGAAAAGATGATTTTGGAAAACTGTTAAGAGAAGCAAAAAACAACTTGAATGTTGATTCAATTTGATTGATCACTAGAAGGCATTTGGGTCCTTGCCACATGACTGGAAACTCAAGTGCCTGGAAATACCAGGAGTCAATAGAAACATCAGAAACTTTATGTAAAGATCAATCAAGATACCGTATATACTCGAGTATAAGTCGACCCGAATATAAGTCGAGGCACCCAATTTTACCACAAAAAACTGGGAAAACTTATTGACTCGAGTATAAGTCGAGGGTGGGAAATGCAGCAGCTACTGGTAAATTTCAAAAATAAAAATAGATGCCAATAAAAACTTTCACTAGGACAGTTGAGAATAAGTTTGATGTTCACAATTTCCTCTTTGAAAGAGACCAGTAAATAGGGAACAAGAAGATGAAGAAAAAGAAGTGTGTTTTTTCACACTTTTCACACTGAAGTGAACAAAAATGGCATCATAGGAACAAGCTTATTCTCAGCCCAAAGGTTTGTTTCTGATTTCTTCCCTGATTTAAGGGAAATTTGGGAAACGATCTCACTATCATGAAAGGTTTGATTGATTCACTAACGCAAAAGATGATGATGATGACAGTGGTAGGCAGGAGTCACTCTCTCCCTTGCAAGAAAAAACCAAGAGCCGTTCTTATGATATCTCTCTCTCTCTCCCCCCCCTCCTCCCCCTCCTCCCGAGTGGACTGAAAGCAGCTGGAGCTGAGGAAATGAAACTGAGTGGAGCGACCTCCACTTGCGTTGCTTTCTCAGCCTAAAGCTCAGAAAAGCCTCCCCCTCCCCCCCTCCTCCCCCTCCTCCTCCCCCTCCTCCCGAGTGGACTGAAAGCAGCTGGAGCTGAGGAAATGAAACTGAGTGGAGCGACCTCGGCTCGCGTTGCTTTTTCAGCCTAAAGCTCAGAAAAGCCTCCCCCTCCCCCTCCCCCTCCTCCTGAGTGGACTGAAAGCAGCTGGAGCTGAGGAAATGAAACTGAGTGGAGAGACCTCCGCTCGCGTTGCTTTTTCAGCCTAAAGCTCAGAAAAGCCTCCCCCTCCTCCTCCCCCTCCTCCCGAGTGGACTGAAAGCAGCTGGAGCTGAGGAAATGAAACTGAGTGGAGCGACCTCGGCTCGCGTTGCTTTTTCAGCCTAGAGCTCAGAAAAGCCTCCCCCTCCCATGCTTAAAAGTTGCAAAGGAAACACGGAAGCAGGGAAGCGGCTGCCCAGCTTCGGAGCTCCACACCATTTTTTTTTCAGAGGGGAATCTGACTCGAGTATAAGTCGAGGGCGGTTTTTTCAGCACAAAAAATGGGCTGAAAAACTCGACTTATACTCGAGTATATACGGTATCTGTTAGGACATAATGGTAGCAAATAAATTTAGTGATATCTGAATATAAGGCAATATAAAGCAATAAAAAAGAAGATTGTTATGAAATAATTGTTCCTTAATTTTAAGGATTGGTTAGGGCATAAGTTAAAACTAATGCCTGTGGGAGTGACTATTGAGAAAATTTCCTTAAATGTAAGCAAATATAATGAACTTTAATAACTAAAAAAAGAAACTTCATTTCTTGAAGTGAAGTAGAAATCATTTCCAACAAAATCACCTCTTTGGGGAAATGTGCCCCAATGAATTTAACAGGATTCATTACTAAATAAGCAGTTATAGGATTGAATAGAAATTGTTAATTAAATTTGTTTTTAAGGAATTTCTTACTTCAGCTGAATGATCACTTTCTGGAACAACAATCATGCTCATTTATGCAACAATATGGTGCGATCTGTGGATTAAATACTTTAATTTTACTCTCATGCTTAAATAATACTGAAATATAATTGCATTACAGTTATTGTATCAAATCCAAAACTTCTTTTCTCTAGGAGAACTGGATTAGAAAAGCAGCATATTTTCCATACATAAAATTCAATTAAAGAGCATGCATTTTTCTCAAACTGCTCTGCCAGCATTTGATACCTAGGGTGTTTACTTTGAATGGTTTTAAAATATTGTCTTCCTATAATGTAAGGTAATGCTGTGGCAAAATACCACAAAATGCAGTCACTTTTTGTTCCCAGGTTCTCAAAAATATAGTTTTTATCCACATAAATGCATGGTTCACAATGTATAGTAATAAATCATTTTTTTCCCAAATAGATAACTAAGCAAATCTATTGTGTCTTATACTAACTGTCCAAGTTATTATGATCAAGAATATGTAAATGATCATACTTTTACTTGATTAGAGAGTTATGGTGAGAAGCTAGGTATTCATACTTTCAGTTTCAAATACTCACACAATTATGAATTTGTCATTACTCTGTATCTCACAAGATTGTCGTACAGGTAAATATATATGGCATATTTTCTTGACTTTTTTAGGTAGGCACTTAATATCTCTAGTTCATTTTAGGTATCATTTTCATGGACCCAAAGGCATTTGCAATGATGGCCACTGGCTTCAAAATTACAAATGAAACTTTATTATGCATTCAATATATCCTGTTTCTCCAACAATACGGCCTCCCCCAAGAGGAAGTCCTAGCATGTTTTATAAGCATGAAATGAAATTAAGCCCCTCCCCCCAAATTAAGGTCTATATTAAAACATGCAAAATGGGGGGGAATGGTGGGGGGGCTTGTCATTAGGAAGTACTTTTGTTGCACACCTGGATATGGTGCTGCCTGCGTTGACCCCGATACAAAGTGCCCACCAATGCTGAGGTCAACATCCAAGCCGTTGCCACCCACCCACCCTAAGATGCAAGGGGGGGAATTAAGTCACCCCCGAAAACACATCTTAGCCATTTTTTCAGGGCTCAAAAAAAAATAAGACTCAGCCTGATTACATGAGAAACATGGTGTGTGGGTGTGGGTGTGGGTGTGTATATGTATGTATGTATCTATGTATGTTTTCTTAACTTTTCGCGGGTACTTACATGTATGGCATTCAGCTTTGTTCGGGTATTTTCCCACGTCATTGTAGTTGTTCTTTTAAAGTTGTAGCAACGTTTCAGCAGAATCTCATCTGCCATCATCAGGCTTCTGTACACTGTTCATCTGTGAATGCACTCAAATAGGCTGCCCCAAATTTAAATCTGAAACCACTGTAAAAGTCTGACTCACAGATGAACACTATACAGAAGCCTGATGATGGCACCAAAACCCTAGCCACTACAGAAAATCCCAGCCACAGAATCATCAGAGAAGCCATAGAGATTGAAAAAAGACCAGAAAGCATGAACAGAAGAGATGATTCCACCAGGCTGTCAATCATTTGGAAGCCTGCACTCACAAACAAAAAAATCTCCACACCACAAGCCAGGCAAACACCTGGACACAAACATATCCCCCCTGATACCTTCAGCTCAAACACACCCCAACCAGGCACCCAGATGAAACCCAGCTTTCTAACTAATGATAGCTGTCCATTTACCCGAAGCCAAGCTGCACTAAAGGCCTCCAATAAAGTAACACAATGTTGTCAGCCAATCAAGATACAAAAAGAGCCCCCCCAAAAAAAAAACAGACAGAAGATATTAGTAGCAGAACACAGCAAATTCCAAGACCAATAAACACAGACCAAGACTCTCAACCAATCAGGAGGAAGAAAAAACCATTCTGACACAGCAATAGGCTGCCCCAAATTTAAATCTGAAATCACCATAAAAGTCTGACTCACAGACAAACACTGTACAGAAGCCTGATGATGGCAGATGAGATTCTGCTGAAACGTTGCTACAACTTTAAAAGCACCACTACTATGATGTGGGAAAATACCCGAACAAAGCTGAATGCCAGACATGTAAGTACCCGCAAAAACTTAAGAAAATTGTGTGTATATATATATATATATATATATATATATATATATATATATATATATATATATATATATATATATATATATACATATATACATACATATATATATATATATATATATATATATATATATATATATATATATATATATATATATTCTGAATATATATATTTTCTGAATATATATATATTCTGAGGTTCTTGTGGGTATTTGTATGTGGATCTTTGGTTATTCAGGTTTTCTCCCGCGTAAGATTGGAAGTATCTAGGCAACGTTTTGATGAAGTCTCATTCATCATCTTCAGGCTTGGTCTTCAGCTCTGTGCTTCTCAGAGTGATGTGAGCTTGCAGCTGCTTCTTCCTTTTAACTGCTAGTGGGGGTGTGACTTGATTGGGTGGGGGCTTGGCTGTGTTCTGATTGGGTGGGGGTGTGTTCTCATTGGTTGGGGGTTTGGCTGTGTTCTGATTGGTTGGGGGGTTTGCTGTGTTCTGATTGGCTGGAGGCGTGTTCTGGTCAGGTGGGGGCTTGGTTGTGCTCAGGTTAGTCTTAATTGCTGGGGAATTTGAGCTGGTGAGCTGTGATCTTGCTGTTTGGCTTCAAGTTCGTGATCGTGCTGCATCTTCATGGTGGGGGTCAGCTTCATGTATGGCTCAGAGGGGTTTGAAGTGGGTAGTGATGCAACTGCAGTGCGGCTTCTGGTCCATGGTCGTGTCTCATCTTCTGTGTGGGTGTGAGTCTGAATTCTACGTAGAAGTGTGGTGGTGGTATCTTGTGTGGCTCTCAGGGGTGTGGGTCTGATGTCATTCTTCATGTTAGGTACTCGTCTGTTCATGAGGGTGGGTTTCCAAATGGCTGGTAGGCGGGAGGTATCATCTCGTTTATTCATGTGTGGGCATTTTTCTATCTCTTTGGCTTCTCTGATTATTCTGCTGTTGAAATGTTCGGTTTTGGTGATAGTTCTGGTATTTTTAAAGTCAATCTCATGTCCTGTGGCTTTGAGGTGTTGGAACAGGGAAGACGTCAGTCCTCTTCTGATGATGGCAGATGAGATTCTGCTGAAACGTTGCTACAACTTTAAAAGCACAACTATTATGACGTGGGAAAATACCCGAACTAAGCTGAATGCCATACATGTAAGTACCCGGGATTTGGCCCCATGGACAAGAAAACCTAAACAATTTCCTAACACACCTAAACAGCGCACACCCCAAAATCAAGTTCACCATGGAAACAGAAACAAACAAACAACTACCATTCCTAGATGTACTAATCTACAAAAAAACAGATGGCACACTAGGACACACCATATACCAGAAGAAAACACACACCGCTACCTCAACGCCCAATCCCACCACCACCCAGCACAGATAAACTCCGTGGCTAATACACTAATTACTAGAACCAAACGCCTGGCAGACAAGACACACATTAAGACTGAACTATGCACCCTGACTAAAATATTGACAGCCAATGGCTTCCAAAAAAGCAAAATCACCAACTTGATCCACAAAAACACACTGAGACATAATAGAGACCCAGAAGATGAACAGATCCATGGAACAGCTGTCCTGCCCTACATAAGAGGCACTACAGACAAAATTAGTACAGACACCACATCAAGACTGCCTTCAAAACAGACAGAAAAATAGCAGCCATCCTCAGAAACCCCAAAGACAAAATTGACCTGGAAACCAAGGCATATACGAAGTCCCCTGTGCATCATGCCTGGCCACATACATTGGACAGACCAATAGAAGAATAAGCACCCGCCTGGATGAACACAAAAATGCAGTCAAAAAGCTGGAACACACTTCCTCATTAGTCAAACACATGGAAGCCACAGGACATAGCATCAACTTCAATGGCACCAAAACCCTAGCCACTATAGAAAATCCCAGCCACAGAATCATCAGAGAAGCCATAGAGATTGAAAAAAGACCAGAAAGCATGAACAGAAGAGATGATTCCACCAGGCTGTCAATCATTTGGAAGCCTGCACTCACAAACGAAAAAATCTCCACACCACAAGCCAGGCAAACACCTGGGCACAAACAGATCCCCCCTGATACCTCCAGCTCAAACACACCCCCACCAGGCTCCCAGATGAAACCCAGCTTCCTAACGAATGATAGCCGTCCATTTACCCGAAGCCAAGCTGCACTAAAGGCCTCCAATAAAGTAACACAATGTTGCCAGCCAATCAAGATACAAAAAGAGCCAAAAAGAAACAGACAGAAAATATTAGAAGCAGAACACAGCAAACTCCAAGACCAATAAACACAGACCAAGACTCTCAACCAATCAGGATGAAGAAAAAAACATTCTGGCACAGCAATAGGCTGCCCCAAATTTAAATCTGAAACCACCATAAAAGTCTGACTCACAGACAAACACTATACAGAAGCCTGATGATGGCAAATGAGATTCTGCTGAAACGTTGCTACAACTTTAAAAGCACCACTACTATGACGTGGGAGAATACCCGAACAAAGCTGAATGCCCTATATATTACACATACATGCATATCCTGTACATTTTATTGTTGATGTTGTTATTGTTATTTCAGTATAGTCTGATAGCTTAAAAATTACAAAAATTAGAAATTCAGTTTTCCTCCACGTGTCATAGGTCTTCTTCCTAGGGCTAACTGGGTATGACTGGCCAAGTACATGCAGCTGGCTTATGCTTAAGGCAGGACTACCACACATGGATTCTTGGTTTCTAGCTCTATTGCGATTTGCATAATTCACAGACTAGTATCTCATATCCCCCTCAAACCAAAAATCAATAAAACTTGAAACAATTCTATATTTATGAAGAACAGGTATCTTTAAGGATGCAAATCCATGTTCTGCCATCATTTTTAATGTCCTTTTAAAGAGCAGATTTCTAGTCAGGTAGCTTTCTCTTCAGAATTTTTAACCTTTAAATTGCAAAATATTTTTCTGATTCATGCCAGGGCATGTGTATCCATATTTTCTATAAAAACTATTCCCGGGAGCAATGCAAAGGAAAATCATCTTTTTCAGAGAGTACTCCATTTCCGTGGAGCTCATTGAAAAATAATAAAGGAAATAAATTTCAAGAAACCTAGCCAGGTTCCAAATTTTAGAAAACAAGATTCTCTCTTTCCACCCATAGGACAAAAATAAACATTTGCTGGACATTTCCACATGGATCTGTTCTGAAAAATTCAGCAAGTTTCCATTTATCTTCAAATATGTGAATGTTAGGTGAAAGGAGAATAGGATACAATAAATCACTGAATTGTTATAGAGTTAAAGAAAAACAAAATCTATTAAATAATATTGCTGTGAAAATAAAAGTGGGGAAGTAGATGAGAATGCTCTAAAACTAAAGATCAGTTTTGGTGTAATTGGATTGAGTAAAACCAACTTTATAAGAAACAGGAAAGCCCAATTTATTGGAATGCCTCTTCATGATTCCATGACAAGATGTTATAACAAGTCAAAGCTTTTGTAAAGATGAAATAAATCTGCAATAAGAGTAAAAAACATAAATTACAGCCATTGTTTCAAAATATAAGCAAGAGCACTTCAATTTTTCATAAGGACTGCTGGGATGTCGGAACCAACAAATAAGAAAACCTTTAGTAGTATTACTTAAGCTTGAAATCCAAAGGAGAGATAGATTTGAGCAATTCCTAATGCTCTTTTTGATACTTATTGTACACCCTGGAAATCAATGAGTATATTATTGAGGACTACAATCAAAGTCATGCAATCATTCTGAAAACTACGTACTTTGAAGGAGAATCTCTTGATCACAGCTTAGAAACAAAAGGGTGGATTAATATCGTGGAGTGCTCAGAAAAGTTCAATGATCTATAGAAATTCAGAGACACAAGAATTTCTTTTTCTAATATTTCAGAGCTGAAACCTGTCATTCTAACAATATTTTTGTTTTATTTTATTTTGTTGCATTGTATCTGAAATACAATTCTAGTCACTAGATATAATCTGTACTGATCTTTGAGTAATACAAGGTAGCTGAAAGCAAGGACAATTCTTTAGATAATACTATCCTCATTTCTTTTTCCCTGCTTTGAAAAAAACAACAACTTTCAAATGTAATACAAAAGTATATCCTCACACCCAGACTTTCTGCATATGTCCATCAAAGAAAAAGAATGAAGTGAAATTTAGTGCACCTGCACTGAATCATTGTGTATGATTTCTAAGAATTGCTATGTTGCTTTTAAAATGAAACAAATAGAACCCTAAATTTAGCTGCCAACAGCTGATTTTCTTTCATATAATTATGAAAGGGGAAAAAAGGGAAAAGAAAATCTACAAACATTGTAAAATCTGAACACCTGAACTTAAATGTAATTTGTCTGGAGATGTTTTCTTAAGTATTTGGGAATAATTTGGAAATCAGTTCCTTGAGACATATTGAATGTATGCTTTGATTACTGACTTACTGTCTTGTATATACATTTTCTTCTGTTTTTGAAAAAAAAAATGTTAACATGCATAATACAATCTTATGGAGAGCATAAAATCTGGGACAGTCTTCCATTTTTTGTAACTTAGAAAATGAAATATGAATTACAGGGAACTATATTTATTATTTTAGTAATGTTCAGGAACGAATCAATGTGAAACATTTCTTGAGGAGAAAAAAAATCAGATGATAGAGTGCTCATAATGACAATGGTAAGATATTGTTCTTGAGTTAAACATTCAGCTTCATGAAATATTATTCCAGCAACAAATTAAACTGCACTGAGTCAATTTTTTAAACTTATTTTATTTAATTATTTAGAATATTTATATGGCCAACCACCTTAAACAATGCTAGGTGGCCCAGAGCAACAGTAAAACCAGTAACAATAGTGGTAATATGATAAAAAATAAATAAAATAAAACCAAAACCAATATCTCTTAATAATTTCCTTACAATGACCTGCAAGAAGCTCTATCTACCCTCATTCATATGCTATTCTATTTTATTCTAGCCCAGCCCAGCCCAGCGTAGCTGTGCCATAAGCTTGATGGCCTTCCAAATATTCAAAGGATGGGGGAGGGCTCCCATATAACCTGGGAAGGGTGTCACATAAGGTAGGGCCTGTCACACAAAAGGAGCACTCTCAAATTCATACAAGATAACAGGATTTCAGGGAAAGAAAGGGATAGGAAGTCCTACAAATAACCAGGTTCCGGGCCATCATGACTTTGTGTTACCTATTTCCCATTCCCACAATTTTAGGTAGCTCAGCCCAATAATCACATGATTGCTTCTGACTCTTTTTGATTAGATGGATGCTTGTCAACCACTTTTCCTATAGCTGAACTCCAAAGCTCTGGATTGAAGTATCTTCAAAAACTCTAAAGAAGCCTTTTAACTTGTTCCTGGAGGTCTTAGAATTTTGACACGTAGAATATAAATTCTTAGTGCCTTAAGGTGATTATGAGTTATTATTTTTACTCCACCCCTCATTATTTTCCCTCTCAATCTTTCATCCTTTTACTCTTTTTCAATTTTTCTTCAATCTTTTATTCTTTACCTTAACTGCTCTAGCAACTGTGATCCAGTGTGATTAACCTGTTCAACCAGAATAACCCTAAGATGAATTTCTTCACTCGGATCTGAAAATGCATGGTGGTGGTAGGGGAGACCTTTTAACTAATCAATATAGAAAAAGGGAGAAACTCCTCAGCCTTCAGCCAGTAACAGCAGAATCATAGAAGAGACCATGAATTATCAGTCAGCCAAGATGAAGGGAGGAAAAAAATTCCTCACTTCAGATGTTTGGAGGAAGTTACTGGAAGAAGAACATGGGGAAAAGAGTAAGCCTTGATAAATGTCAGTTGGATACACAGCCTACACTAGGTTATTCCAAGACCAGAGACAACCTTATGTCTCTCTATCACGTTAAACACTGTACTTCAATAGCAAATCATGGATACATTTGTAGGGTTTTAAAGGGCCATAAATTGTTTGCTTCAGGGCTAACAACGTATTATTTATTTGTT
This sequence comes from Hydrophis major, assembly GCA_033807585.1. NCBI lineage: Eukaryota > Metazoa > Chordata > Lepidosauria > Squamata > Elapidae > Hydrophis > Hydrophis major. The sequence continues at coordinate 65,386,475 of CM066330.1, forward strand.
GCTGCAGTGCACAACTGACTTGGCTTTTAAATGGCAAACTGTGGCTAAACTCCAAAAGTAGCTGGTAGGTCTGAGTGGGGAAAAATAAGTTTTGTTTGATATTAATGTACATCTCAATATGTGAAAAAAATAAGTGTCAAAGTGCCACTAACTCCTAACATGGAAACATCCATATTATTTTATTGGCAACAGTCTAGGAGCAGTTCGGCACCAACTTCTCTGAATGTGTTTGTTGGTTTATTTCCCAATTTTGCTTATCATTCTGGAATTCCTAAGAAGTATTCAAATACCAAGAACAATGTGGTGGCCTACTGGTGGAGCTGTCTGTGAGTTTGTCCTTGGTAGCAGCAGATGTTTTTTCTCTCTTGGACGCAAAGAGAAAATATCTGGTGTGATGTCAGTAAGGGCATCTGTGTAGATCTCAGTAAAGCATTTGGCCAGTAAACACTCAACTCCATTCAGTCACTCCGACTCCATCCCAGTACAAGGGATTAGAAAGTCATTAAAAGAAAAACAAAATCCAATCAACTACTAATAAGGTCTGGGATGCTCAGTTTTTCAAGATCAACAACAGCCAGCTAGGTTTGTCACCTGATAAATGTTAATTAAGATTTAATACACCTAATGTGTTTATTTTCCAGTCATGTTCTTTATAATTTTTCCCTTCTGTCACATTAAACATTATTACTCTTGAAGCACAGTATAGAGGCTATTCAAACATTCTACAAAGAGGGCTGAATGTGTCCCTAGGGCTTAAGGTTCTGCTATTGATTATATATATCATGTTTCACCATCAGTTTCTCAAGTAAACTTACAAGAGTAATAACATAATAAAATATAGGGAGAAAAAGATTCAATTATTACTTAGTTTCATTATTCAGAAAAGTCCTTCATCTAATTCTCTCTCTCTCTCTCTCTCTCTCCCCCTCGTGTGTGTGTGTGTGTGTGTATGTATGTGTATCCATACCGGTATGTATATATGGTATACCTCCCACTCACTTTCATATTCCAGTCATATTCTAACTTTTACACTAAAAATAACTGTGTGTTTTTCTCTTCCCAGAACCAGCTTGGTCTCTAGAATGCTTTTATCTGTATTTACAAGTTCAAATTCATTTTTCTTCCCAGAGACAGATTATCTATAAAGAGTACTATTTATCATTCTTTTCCTAGCTTGCAAAAGTTACAGTATTACTCCTAGTGAAAAGGACAGTTTGTATTTTTATTGTTAATCACTTATACAGTCAGACACTAATTATACTGAAGTCACAATAAAACAAAACCATAACTCTTTGGCAATGCTTTATTTCAGTGATTCTGTAAGATGTTGTGTCATGCTTTTCTAATCAGTTAGTGTTTCTGTATATTATAAAATGTATTTTAAAATATGCAAATGTGAATCAATAATTATACTACAAACATAATAAAGAATTATTTTCTTGTCAGAGTTAGACGAGGCATTGATGGATTGATTCTGCAAATATTCCTCTGTTTGGAAAATAGAACTGTTTTTTGAGTCCATTTAGCTCAGTGACCATTGCACAGTATAACAAGAAGGGGATATGAAAGATTTCTAACAGGCTGATCTCAGAACGAGTTGTTATTCCATTTCATTGTGAGGACGGGGATTGGAATATATAAACAATATTCTCTAGGCCCAAATATAACCAATCCCCCTATGAAGTTAACCTGTTACTTAGTTGATGTTGGGCATGGACACGCAGCAGGTGGCCTTTTTCAAAGGTTAGGCAAATTTAAACATGATCTAGAAGTTGTGTTTCAGAACTTGGGCAATATTCATAGCCATCTGCTACATATATTAAAGCAGTGAAATTTGGCAATTTTCTACATAAGCCTGTAAAAATGTTAACTCTTAATGCAACTGTGTTCAAGTTCATGAGAAAACCTATAAACAATACATATTGCTTTGTTGTATAGCAGGAACATATGAAAATCAGTGAAATGATATAATCATTTTCAAAATATGCATAGCAAGACAAGGCTATTGGGTTGAGGAGATATTTGATGAAAAAATATCTGTGTCGATTTGCAACTGTTGATTTTCCCCACCCACCATTGTAGGGAAAATATGTACTCTTACAATATATGAAGACCATCTTGTATCTCCACTAACAATGGTGATTGATACTATTTACTGTTATTATTCACAGTGGGATCTGACATTCATTTGCCATTCAGCTTATATAATCTTTTTTTGCAAGTGCTTTTCTGTATTACACACCCTAAATCAGTCTCCAAATTAGCTGGCTAACATTTATGCAATGCATCTAGTTTAATGCTGTGCTTTCAGTGGGCAAAAGAGAAGGTGATTTCAGTTCTTTAGCATTTCGCAAAACTGAGATTCTGTGGGATTGTCACATTAAATAAAATTATTGTCCCTGTTTTGCTGAAATGCCTGACAACCCTTTTCCATTTTCTTAGCAGCTTGCCCAGGTCCATGGTTTATAAAAGGGAAGTGCTCTTTCATTAAAGTATTAAGTTGTAAATCTGTGCAATGACTGTCTTTATTTTGTGAGTCTTTCTCTTCCTTTCTAGGAACCACAGGGTAGAATGATCTCCCTATGAAATTAAGGAGCCACATGGTGTTTTCTGTGGTGATTTAATGATGTGCTGTGAGCATTTGACTTTTTGGCTAAGATTATTGTCCTTTCAGCTACAGATGATGTATTGGGAAGGAACTAATTAATTTCAGGATGGTGGAAAGGAATTACATGATTTTTAATTGTGAATATCCAAAAAAATGTTGCTGTATGGAGTTAGAAAAGGTTTAACAAAAACAACAGCAGACACCCCCACCATTAAAATAATTCACATTTTGCAAGACATCTGCAGAGATGAGTGAAGGATACACACAGGTATATAATTATAACTTATTTAAAACCTCAAATTTCAGTGAAGATCTCTTATTCTCTCCTATGTAAGCTAGAAAATAATATGTCCAGAAGAATATATGTTCCACTCTTGTAAATATCTTTGTTCAGTCTATCAATTAAGAGAATGATGCAAATTACACAAGTTTTGTCCTGAACTTTCTAATATTCCCCTTTATTAAAAGCAAAATTCTGAAGCCCTTTGAATTAGTTTTCATGTTTAAACAAAGCGAAAATAAATATTTAAATACTCATCTGGCAATATTTTGTCTGTAGGATGAGAACATGCCATTTGATGCTACCATACCTAACAATTATAAAGTCACTATAGAAGCATTATCAAAACATTGTAAGTCAAAAACCAACTTTAAGCTATTGGCCTGTTTAAAGAGCAATGTCCTACTTCCAAATAGACCTCAGCTTTCAAGGTACATTTGTCAATATCTAGTACTTCTCCATGTTTGAGTTTTTTGTTTTTTTTGTCCATCTTCAAAGAAGAGTTGTTATTACAACTTTACTGCCCCCCCCCCCAAATCTGCATCTACAATTTTAGTGTCAGAGATGCTGAAAGTCAGTTTTGACAAGATGTCAAGAGCCAGCCCTTGCTCCCTCAGATTGGTTTATAGCAGAGGTCTCCAAACTTAGAAAACTTAGAGCTATGCTGGCTGGAGAATTCCACAAGTTGAAGTCCACAAGTCTTAAAGTTACCAAGTTTGGGGAGTCCTGGTTTATAGCCTCATCTAGTTCCTTTTCTGAAGAAGTTTCATCCACAGGAACCATCACATCTGTGCTTTAGATCCTGATTATTTTTGATAGAATGGAGTAGATTTTCTCCAGGAGAACTCAGAAATGGTTGTTTCCCATCTCTGATTCTGAAGGAGGCAGCTTTTCACTAGCTTCAAAGCACAAACAAATATATTAAATATTAAATATATTTGTTTTTTCTTTAAACCCTTTGGGGCTCTTTGACACTGTACAAGCACTAAAACAAATAAACAAACAAAAAAAGAATGAAAGACACTTTCTCATCCTAAATAAGAGCAAAGCAAGATCCTCTTAGGTATTAAATGCTTATCCATTTAAAACAAACAAAATTATTATTTGGTCTATTTAAATAGAATATTGTGGATATATAATCTCTCTCATTCCAGTGTTATGACTGTCATTTTGGATAGGAATATCCAGGGGTTTTCATTTCTTCCAATCCAGCTAGTTCTGATGACAAAATTTAGCTGAGGTTATTTTTCAAAAGATAGAATGAACACTTTTTCAGTATAAAAGGAAAATAAAGAGACACAAAGAGTAGTTTATCATGTCATGATGTACATAGCATACAAAATTCATTTATGGCTATACAGAAATGAAGTATGCTATTAATAACAACTCAATATTTCTTTCTTCCTTTGGAAACTAAACAATATCTACTGATAAAAGGGTTGCTAATAATGCCAGCATTCAAAGGAAAACAATACTGATATGCGTATTGATCTTAAATTGAAACATCACATTCATGTTTTATTTTCAAGTTTCTTTTCTTTGGCATGTTAGAATACATTTACTGATTATTGTTGTTACTGTTGAGGAGGAGGAGGAAGAGGAGGAGAAAAAGAAGAGGAGGAGGAAGAGGAGGAGGAGGAGGAAGAGGGAGAGGAAGGAGGAAGAGAAACAGAGGGAAGAAAAGAAACCAATAGGCTGTACCTTAGATAGCTTTGATCCATTTTTTTTCTATATGCTGCTGTCATTTCTCTGGAGTCAGTAAATTATTAAACTACACTGATTATACCTGTTACAGGAATGCATTATTCATGAAATTGACACCAGAACATCTTCAAACAGCCTGTCATTTTCCATTAGTTTCCATCAACAAAACCGTATGCTCTTCTCATGGTATGTTTCTATGAGATCATATACAAAGGAGACAAACAGGCATTCTCTTTCCAGATAAGCGTTGCTTTTCAAACAGCAGTTCTGAAAGATCAATTTTATGGTTTGTTTGATTATTTCCTGCTGCCATTTTTCTTGTAGGGGAAATGATCTTCTTCCCATTCAAGAATATATATAGCTTTTTAACCAATGGAACTTCATTAGAGTCTGTTTAAATGATAACAGAGGTGATTGCAAGATTATTGCCTTATTAAAATCCCTTGAACATTTTAATGAGATCTTACTTATTTACTTTTCTTTTAAAATGCAATAACCAGGTTCACTTTCCCTAGAGTTGTCTCTTCTGACTTCATAGGCTTGGAATAACCAGAAAATTGACTGGATTTAATTTAAATAATATCTAAAGTGTGCAAGTAGTATAAAATCAAAAACAAAACAGCACAATAATAAAAGTAATGCATTTGTTTATTTATTCAATTCACACAATTGTATATGTGCATGCTTTTAAGTAAGGTTTTTAATCCTGGCAATGGAATGGAAAAGTTCCTGCAGTTTTCATAGTGAGATTTTTCAGCAGTGTTTTGCCATTGCCTCCTTCCTAGGCCTGAGAAAGTCACCCAGCTGACTTTGTGCCTAAGGCAAGACCAGAACTCACAGTCTCTAATGTCTTAACCACTGCATTAACCACTATACCAAAGTTGTTTTTTCTCCAAAACTTTGGTTTGTGGCCAGATGGACAGCAAACAAATTTAATAATAAATAAAATAAAATAAATGTTTAAAAATAAATATAATCTGAGATCATTTAAGGAGGTTGAATATGATCCTGACCAAATTAACTTCTATTATATCAGAATCTTGATATAAAGACCATGAAAAAATGGGGCAAAGAAAGGGTGCGAGATCCAGTCTGGGTTGGTGACCGGAACCAGAGGTTTAGACTTTTGAACTCGTGCTGGAGCCCAACCTCAGGGACCTTCTCTCTACTGGAATGTGTGCTTTGGGCTATTCTATGTATTGTATTTATGTGGTGCCTTCCTATTGGTTGATTGGTGTGTTGATGGCTGGCAATTAGCTGTTGTTTCCTTGTGCTGCCAAGTCCTTGGCTCCTAAGTACCTGATAAGTTGGTGGTAAATCAGCACTCCTGTTGATTGGCAAGTGGACCATTTCCCATGTTTCAATCTTTTCTCTGGCTATTTTTGATCCTGCATGGCCAACAATCTTAGTAGCCCTGGAATTGAATGTAGAAAGAAGTGCTACCTAGGAACAGTAAGATAATAGAGGGCATAGACAACAGCTGCATAATTGGTGGGGAAAGGGCCTCAGAAGGGACTTCCCTAGCTTCTCAGGCTGTTAAGGAGATGGCAGGAGATTTGTACTTTCAGACTTACAAGCTTCGTGTCAGCCTTCCCACGTGGTTCACAATGAGCTAATGAGCTAATTTTATTTTATTGTATGTAACAGAATATTGCATGTCTGAAAGTATAAATCTCCTGCCATCTCCTTTACAGTCCAAGAAGCAAGGGAACATCCCTTCTGAGTCTCTTGCCTCAGCATTAAGCAGCTGTAGACTATGCTCTTATTTTATTTTTAATTCTCTTATCTTATCATTCCCTATGTAGCATCTCTTTGCCCCATTTCTCAAGGTTTTTCTCATATTCCAGGTCTGTCTGTGTAGAGAAGGCAAAATAATAATAATAATAATAATAATAATAATAATAATAATAATAATAATAATAATAATAATATCAAGATGGTGTCTATGATAACACACAAAAGAAGGTTGGACCTTTAATTATACTAGTCTGGCCCTTGTTTTAAGGTTTCTGAATTCATCTATGAATACCATCAATTAAAGTCTAAATTAGTTTAGTTCAATAAAAAGTTAAGCATGTGGTTACATAATTTAAAAATATTTCATGGTAATCATTTCTAGCTCCCATCCTTATAATGTTATTTTCATTTTAAGACTTTGACCCTATCCTGTTCATTAGAAATAGAGAAACAAATATTTTCTTCAATATTTGCTGTTACCATGTCCTTTTATTTTCTTCATTCTTTCACATAAAATAAATCATTTGAAATAAGAAAGAAATCCAGGGTCTAAGCAAAATTGCTGCGGGGGGGGGGGGGGGTTGTTTGTTGTTTAAATACTAGAACTCCGTGTCAACTGCCAGAACAGGCAACCTAGAAAGTTTTCATGACACAAGCTTTGTGTTCTACTAGGCTTTCTAGATGTCATTGGCTATCATACTTTGCTTTTTGTTTATGGAACTGTTTCTGAAAGTAATCGACAATGGAATGCATTTCCATTTCCTTTAGAAAAAGAAACACCAATCTTTTCCCCCTTCCCAATCGTGTTTCCCCTTCTATTATTTTTTCTCAATTCCCCTGGGGAAAAAAGAATTTCTGTTCTTAGCAAAAATAAATGGTCAGGAGCACAACAAATACAGCACTGGTATTTCTTAATAAATATATTTTTGCAAGAACACTCGAGGCAATATGGTGAAATATAAAAATAATACAGTATAATACAATGTGAACGGTATAATTTATTTTTTTTAAAAAGAATGCTAAGCAAAAAGTGGAGGTGGAGGAAATAATACCCATCCTCCCCCAAACAAAAAAAGTTATTTACCTCAACCCCTCCTTTCAAAAAAATGGTGAAGTGCATGATCAGCGAATCAGTTGTTACACCAGCAGTGTTCCACCACTGAGTTTGGGTTAGGATACATGACACATGTACAGATTTAACCATAGTTTCAACTAAGAAACTGTAATCATTCTAGACCAAGCCAAGTCCAAAACCAGTAGAGAATTCCTGGAAGCCTGGCACTCTGACAAATTGACCATCAATAGGCACAAATAACATCTACATTCCAGGCAAAAGAGACAAGCAACAAGCCAAAATGGCCACAAAAAGTGCAAAATAAAAAGTTCTTTTGTTCTTAATGAATACAAAGTCATTAGGAAGTAATTTTTGACTTTTTTATTCAATCTGAGTTTAGCCAAAATAACATTGCAAGCAATATTCCCAGCACTATTTAGCACACCATGCATTGCAAACTATTTGGAATGCAAATGATTTCACTGATGTGATAATAAATGACTTTTTTATTTTCTACCCAACAATTCGCTTTTTTGAAATATAGCATATCAAGTCTTTGGACCACTTTTGAGTCAGTTCTGCGCAATTGTGTGATCTTACAAAATCATCTGTGTTCAGCACCTGAGAGTATTTAATTCCAGCTGAACTGTAGTATTATTTGAAACCACAGTAAAGCAAGTCTGTAGCTCAAAAACAACACTTTCTTTTACAGCCTCCCTGGAAAAGTGGCTTGATAGTTTTCAATACTTTTCCTAGGAACCACTCATATTTTTTACTCCTATAAAGGCATGTTAGGTAACTACAAATGCACATGCAACATTAATATGGTGGCAGAAGGAGGTTGTGTGTTTGTGTTTACCTCCATTCCTTTTGCAAGGGGTAAGCAGATTTTTATTTCTCAGTGCCCTACTGAGGTTGGAAATGCAAGTATTAAATGCTGTTCTTTTTGATCAGTGTTTCAAAATTGAAATTCTTTTAGCACAATTTTCCAACTGCTCTGGTAGACTTGAGTAGAAAGAGTAGTGTTACTGAGGCATTTGCAAATGAATCTTACTGTATTTACAAAGAACTTCTTAAAGGTAACAGAATTCATTTAATAAAAACAGTTGTCTATGAAATAATCAGATAAGAAATATGTTGCAGAATTTATATTCAAACAGTCATATAATGCTTAAACAATGGGATAATACGTTGAAGAAAGGTTTAAAATTTACATTAAATGACATATTGTTGGTATTTAATTCTGGTAGTTGAAGTCCACAAGTCTTAAAGTTGCCAAGGTTGGAGACCCCTGGTGTAGGAATTGTTCCTTGTGTACGTGCTAGGACAACGGGCCTTCTGATAGTTGGCTGAAACACGGAACAATGAGCAAGGACAAACTGTTGCCATTTCTTACCCAGAACTGTAGCAAACTTAAACTTTGCAGCTTTGTATGCTTATGTGAATGATCAGTGCATTCTGTGTGATGTAACGCGTTTGTGATAAAACGCTAAGAAAAATTGCTACGTTAACAAGGATTGCTTCTAATAAAAGAGGGTGTCAGAGTCTGCTCTGGGCCCTCATCCCGATCTTGCTTCAAGATGTTGTCTCAGTGTCTTCCTTCATGAGAGACTACCACAACTGGTGACCCCGAAGTGATCATCTGCGTGGTGATGAGTCTTTGGACCATCCACACTCATCGGCTGGCATAGCCTAGGTATACCTCATCCCTGATTCAGTCGCAGGCGATCACTGTGGATCTCTCGTGAGTATGGGTGGAGGATTCTCTCAGGACCAGAAATTGCACATTGAGGAACTAAGAGAATTAACCAAATGAAAGTTTTTTACCTTTAAAAAGGGGGGCTCCCTTCATGCCCCCCTCATAAAAACCTCTATTGAGGAACTCCTAGAATACATTTGGCAACACTGCCCTTCTTATCCGGCTAAAGGCAGTATCAAAACTACAGTATGGAAGGAGATTGGAAAATACCTTCACGCAAGTCCTAGGGCCCCTTCATCTATATTAATTGCTTGGAGGGTGGTTTTTGAGGCTCTCTCCTCTCTAGAGCAACCCCTACTTGGCCCCCTTTCTGCACCCCCTCCTTATGTGGTACAACTCTTGCCCCCCTCTGTGGCACCTATGTCTCTTAAACCGACTGCCCCCCTGGAGGCAAATGAACCTCCCCCTCCTTCTCCTGACCCTCCCACCCAATCCCAATCTTCTTCTTCTCTTTCTCTCCCTTCTGTGCCTTCCTCTCCTGCCTTACCCCCTCCTATGGGCGTGGTACAAAGGCAAATTACAAATGAGGAGGCTCGGCAGGAAATTCTTCTTAAATTGGCATATGAGAATGCTAATGCAGACTGTAAAACCTTGCTTACTCCCTTGATTAATTCTCCAGATGCCACTCTAGCCCAATTCCTACAAGCCTGCAGGGTGGTGGGAACACACCAATACACTTCCGAAATGATGGCTGCAGCTATCACCAGAGGTAATAAGCATCTGGTAATTGTTACAATCATGGGAAGCCTGGTCATTTTAAATCACAATGCCGAGCCCCCGGCGGGGGGGCAGCAAAGCACTCCACCATAGAGATGTTTGACCAAAACCAGTCTGCCCGAAATGTAAGAAAGGCTATCATTGGGCTAATCAATGTAAATCAAAAACTGAACCCTCGGGAAACAAGTAGAAGGGCCGGCAGCTAGCCCCTCTCCCAAGGCTGCCCATATACCATCCACTGTGTATGAATTATCAGTGGCAGAAGATGTGCTCATATCCTTTCCCTATCTACCAGTCTCTGTCAGCGCACAGCTTCCTCCTTCTGCCTCCTTCTCCTCCGATAAAACTGCTCTTATACAATTTCACCCTCATGACCTCCTCAAAGAAATCTCTGTGGTTCCCGATCTGCTTTATCCTTCCTCAAAACTCTCAGCCATTAACCTTTCTGTGCTATCCACTCTTCCAAAGAAGTTACAAAAAGGTGACGTTGTATAAGATATGGAAGGATATATAAAGTGAATATGATGTTTGAATTTGTGTCTGTGTGAAGAGTTTCAACCCGGGATCAGACAGCCTTCAGAAAAGATCTTTTAGTCATGTTTATATTTTGTGTTTTGTATGTTTATGAAAGGCAATAAAATTTTATTGAGCAAGAAATATAATTTGGATAAAAGGAGAAGTCTGGATAAGATATAAAGTTAAGTAGATAATGTAAATATTGATATTACAATTTGAAATTATTTTATATGTTCTATTGGCTTTCTTCTTTAATTATTATTAATTTTTCTTTTAGAAAATACTTTTCAAGTTGGTATGCCTGGATTGTGTATTGTGTTTTCTGTAAAATTAATAAAAATTTTTTTTTTTTTTTTTAAAAAAGGGTGACGTTGTAACAAAAATGATCAAGGGATTCAAACGACTCACATCAGTAAATTTTGGCTCCCTGTGACTTCTGAAAATCTCACAGGGACTGCACAAATTAAGCCCGTCATCTCCCCCTTCACACAAACTTGTGGGGGAGGGACTTGCTCTCTCAATTTGGCGCTAAATTGCAGTTAGAATAACTCACCCTCTTCCCCTTCGCTTAACCTTAACCACGGGTGTTCCTGTTTGGGTTGAATTGCTTCAATTGCAGCAATGAACATCCACATCCACTGCTACTCTCTCTTTCTCCCCTAACCCCTTGGGACAGTCATAACTATTTTCATCAAAATAAAAGGGCTCTTATGAAGGAATTCCAAATCACCGCCCAAGAGGCTGCTGCAATTATTCAATAATGCCCTACTTGCAGCAAGCAAGCCCCTGCCCTGCCAATGGGAGTAAATCCCAGAGGCTTAAAAGCCTGCCAAATTTGGCAAATGGATGTTACCCAGTATGCGCCTTTTGTACCATGGAAATATATCCATGTTTCAGTGGACACATACTCAGGGTTAATCATGGCCTCCCCACAAAGAGGAGAGACCACAAAATATGTTATCAACCACTGCATCAGATCATTTGCGTGCCTGGGAAAGCCCTCAGAATTAAAAACTGATAATCGCCCCGCCTATACTAGTACCAACTTTGCTACCTTTTGTAAACAATGGGGCATTTTGCACAAATTTGGCATTCCATACAATTCTCAAGGGCAGGCCATAGTAAAGTTCACAACTTGATAGGGAAACTCACCCCAGGGCTACCCACGCTGCAAAACAAGCTTAACTTGTGCTTATTTACTCTTAACTTCCTCAATGAGTCCGGATCTCCCCCATGCACGGCGGCATCACACCATTTCGCTTCTTTGCTTCATCCTGAACCCAGACCAATGGTATATTTTCACCAGCTTCCAGATCCTCAGTGGAAAGGTCCTGCTGAACTTATAACCTGGGGACGAGGGTACGCTGCTGTTTCCTACAACAACAACACCATCTGGGTCCCCGGACAACAAGTGAGGCCTTTTCTACCCAAACCAGCCTTGCTTACATCAGCATCATGAAACTGCCCACTGCATTCATCATCTCCTTCCTGGGTTTCCACATCGTTCTTGCCGATACGACAGCCACCCCATCCTCCTGCGAGGCCTGCATCAAAACTACTCGCAGCGGAACGACAATCCAATCCACCCTGATCTATCATATTTTGAAGCCTGAGTGCAACTCCACAATGGTCTCCTCTTGTCTGCATAACAACACTCAACACGCACGATGCTACACTAGACAAGGTATCCAATGCTATGAACCAAAGGCTGTGGGGCCCATCACCGCCTCGCTGTATGTCTCTGCCTACAAAGGAGGACCCAGCTCTGACCTTGCCTCAATGTTCTCAACCAGTCAAACAAAAATTGGGTACATACCCATAATGTCACTCAGGGGGGTACCAACACTTCTCTGTGTTTTGATGCTTGCTTTGCCATCAGCAAAGGCCAAGGTCCTTACAACGCTGCAGGAGTTACCTGCAGCTCACACAGCTGGTAGAGATCTTATCAACAGGAAAAGAAATATCTCTTTCAAAAGGTGTCCGGGACTAACATGGGGGCCACCACTGTTTACAACTACTGGTATACCCCACCTATTGACTCTGCTCAAGTAAGAGGTCCTCAAAATATTAATATCGCTGTTAAATCAAGCTCTACCGCATGTACCACTGACAAATGTAATCCCATTTGCTTGTATACTCACTTTCCTGAATCTAAGCAGGAGTGTGTGGAAAATTTAACCTTAGTAATTGTTGTATTGAGGTAGATGATAGTGGAAAAGTTATTCAACAAATTACTGATAGAATGATCAAGATTGCGCATGTACCTATACAAACATGGAATGGTCTTGATTTTAGAGACATGTTTGGATCCTGGTTCCCAAAATTGCCTGGTTTGCAAGCTATTGTAGCGCTTATTGGTATGATTGCTGCGGGATGTGTTGTATTGCCTTGTGTATTACCCATCTTTGTACACACTATTTCTAACAGTTTATCCCTCTTGGCTGAGAAAAAAGCCACTGCGCAGGTAATGGCTCCCTGGAATCAACAAATGACTAACACATATGAACCATTGCCATCCAAAGATGAGATAGAAGAGCCAACCTGTGACGATCCAGACAAGGACGAGATGTTTGTGATGGTTGAAGAAGTCACGAACGCCACGGATAACATCAGCATGCACAGCACTCTTGCCTATTGGGACTAAAACACTCCCTGTCTCTTAAAAAACAAAAACAGGGGAGATGTGGGAACTGTTCCTTGTGTACGTGCTAGGACAATGGGCCTTCTGGTAGTTGGCTGAAACACGGAACAAGGAGCAAGGACAAACTGTTGCCATTTCTTACCCAGAACTGTAGCAAATTTAAACTTTGCAGCTTTGTATGCTTATGTGAATGATCAGTGCATTCTGTGTGATGTAATGCGTTTGTGATAAGACGCTAAGAAAAATTACTACATTAACAAGGATTGCTTCTAATAAAAGAGGGTGTCAGAGTCTGCTCTGGACTCTCATCCCGATCTTGCTTCAAGACGTTGTCTCAGTGTCTTCCTTCATGAGAGACCACCACACCCTGGTATAGAGCCACGGTGGCAAAGTGGTTAGAATGCAGTACCGCAGTCTACTTCTGCTGACTGCCTGCAATTTGGCAGTTTGAGTCTTACCAGGCTCAAGTCTTCCATTCTTCCGAGGTCAGTAAAATGAGAATCCAGATTGTTGGGGGCAATATCCTGATTCTGTAAATTGCTTAGAGAAGGCTGAAAAAGCACTGTGAAGTGGTATATAAATCTAAGTGCTATTGCTCTATACTACTGCATTATGGAGAAAGTATGATTTGTAAGAAGTACCTGAACTAAACAGGTCTGAGTCAGAAGAAGAAAAGACAAGGGAACTGAGAAGGGAAGCAAGGAAATGAAATGAAGGTGAAGATCGAAGGACAGAAATAATGAAAGCTCAGAGAATATCAATCTAATTAATAGTTAATAATTAATATCTAATTAATAATTTATCCTATTTAAAATAAAAGGGAAAAATAAGTCTTTGAGACAAAGCAAGGCCCTAAAAGGTAGGTAAGCATTACAGGTAATCTTTGATTGACAACCACAATTGAGAAAAAAATTTGTGTCGCTAAGTGAGAAATTTGTTAAATTAGTTTTGCCCCATTTTATGACTTTCCTTGCCACATTTGTTAAGTGAATCACTGCAGCTGTTAAGTTAGTAACATGGTTGTTAAGTGAATCTAGTTTCCTTATCGATGTTGCTTGTCAGAAGGTTGCAAAAGGGGATCCCATGACAACAACCATTATAAATGTGAATTACTGTATATACTCAAGTATAAGTCGACCCGAATATAAGCCGAGGCACCTAACTTAACCACAAAAAACTGGGAAAACTTATTGACTCGAGTATAAGCCGAGGGTGGGAAATGCAGCAGCTACTGGTAAATTTCAAAAATAAAAATAGATACCAATAAAAACTTTCACTAGGACAGTTGAGAATAAGTTTGATATTCACAATTTCCTCTTTGAAAGAGACCAGTAAATAGGGAACAAGAAGATGAAGAAAAAGAAGTGTGTTTTTTCACACTTTTCACACTGCAGTGAACAAAAATGGCATCATAGGAACAGGCTTATTCTCAGTCCAAAGGTTTGTTTCTGATTTCTTCCCTGATTTAAGGGAAATTTGGGAAACGATCTCACTATCATGAAAGGTTTAATTGATTCACTAACCCAAAAAGATGATGATGATGATGACAGTGGGAGGCAGGAGTCACTCTCTCCCTTGCAAGAAAAAAGCAAGAGCCGTTCTTATGATCTCTCCCTCCCTCTCTCTCTCCCCGTAATACAGTCAAGCCCTTTCCAGCACACGCGATCTGCCTTCGCCACTTTGCACCTTGCAAATGCAAAATCCTGGGGTTTTTGCATTTGCAAGGTGCAAAGCGTCGGGGGCGGATCCCGCGTGCTGGAAAGGGCTTGACTGTATTCCGGGGAGAGAGAGAGAGAGAGGGAGAGATCATAAGAACGGCTCTTGCTTTTTTCTTGCAAGGGAGAGAGTGACTCCTGCCTCCCACTGTCATCAACATCATCTTCTTTTGGGTTAGTGAATCAATTAATTTGGGAAATGATCTCATTATCAGAAAACAACGCGAGCCGCCACCATCACTACCTCCTCCCCCTCCTCCCGAGTGGACTGAAAGCAACTGGAGCTGAGGAAACGAAGCTGAGTGGAGCGACCTCGGCTCGCGTTGTTTTCTCAGCCTAGAGAAAAGGGAAGGGGGCTCATCTGGACCAAGGGTGAGTCTCCCCCTCAGTTTCCCTTGAAGGATCTTCCATCGCTTTTGCCTTCTCCCTACATCTTCCCTCTGTTAAAATCACACACACACACACTTATTTTCGGTCGGATAGATTTCATGTCTGAGCATTCTCACATGGCGGTGGGTCTTCCCCCCCCTAAAACAGTTAAAAAAAGAAAAAACAATATATCCTCAAGCAAGATCTTTTCTGCTTCCGATTACCCCCATGCTTAAAAGTTGCAAAGGAAACACGGAAGCAGGGAAGCGGCTGCCCAGCTTCGGAGCTCCACACCATTTTTTTTTCAGAGGGGAATCTGACTCGAGTATAAGCCGAGGGGTTTTTTTTCAGCACAAAAAAATGTGCTGAAAAACTCAGCTTATACTTGAGTATATATGGTAATTGTCAAGCATCTGAATTTTGCTCATGTGACAGTAGGGATGCTGCAAGAGTTGGAAGTGTGAAAAATGGTCATAGGTCACTTTTTTCAGTGCTATTGTAACTTTGAAAGGTCACTAAGAAAACTGTTGTAAGTCGAGCACTAACTGTACACCTAGTGATTAAGAAAGATGGTATATACAAAAGTTGAATTCCAACATTCTCAATAAGCCTACATTAACAGTGCAAACAGAAAGGAAATCTGTTTTACTTATTGCAGGGGAAGCATTTTGGCATCACTCTTAGCAATGGACATGCAAACAATATTGATTGTACATTGACCTGTTGCTGAAGTTACATCTTTCTTTAGTCTGCAGCAACTAGGGGAAAGAAGTAATGACTGGAATTCTCCATAACTGTCAGTTATTTTAATACCAGCAATACTCACATTGCTTAATCTGAATTCCATAGAACTGAAGTAGATCTCAGACAAAATATTAATGATCATTGTGAATAATTCATTAATCAATGAAAGTGACTGCAGGATAATTAAATTTGTCCCAGCCATCTTCTTTTTCCAAACCAGAGTGATCCAGTTAGATTTTTTTTTCCTCCTCTATAAAATAGGGAATTCAAATAAGAATTTGCAACATTAATGTCAACTGTACAGTGGCATAATGGGAGATTCTTGATGTTTAAGCATTCTGGTAAATTCGAAGAATATCAGGAGAGTAAATGATAGAAACAGCACCTAGATTCTGAATAATTTGAAGAATTATCTTATTCCATTCTACTTTACTCTAGTCCAGTCCAGTCTCTGAATTTTTCTCAATGAGAACAATTAATCAATGACAGCTTTCCTTCAGAAGTTGTGGTTGCCCCATCAATTGAGGTTTTTAAGTCAAAATTGGATAGCCATTTGTCCAGAAACATATCGGGTCTCCTACTTGAGCAAAGGGTCGGACTAGAAAATCTCTAAAGTCCCTTCCCCTTTTGTTATTCTGTAATTGTGTTCATGCTATTACTTAAAATGTTTGTAAAATACAAGTAGCTAGATTTCATTTAAATATAAGGAAAAATTCTGTTAAGGTATACTCTATACAACAGTGGAATAATCCACCTGATTTTGGGAGGGAGTGAGTTCTCCGTCTCTGGATATTTTTAGAAAAGGCTGGAGAGCAACCTCTCATGGATGGCTTGATAGGTGTCCTACACACTGCAAAGAATTGGCCTAACTAATCCTTATAGTGCCTTCCATGCGGTATCTGCCATCCCGCATCTGATGGGCAGCTCATGAAAGGGAGCAAGGGGGAGAGAAACGACACGAGACAAGGTTTCCTCGGGATGAGCGCGCCCAGAATGTCTTGGTACTCGCTCTTTTATAATGCTTTTTCACAGGGGAGGGGTGAAATTTTTCAGAGCCCAAGTCAAACAGGGTATTCAAGATTTACAATGGTTCAGGTCAGTTAAGATACCAGGTTAAACAGGATGCGCGTGATTTACAATAGTTCAGGTCAGTTAGGATACCAGGTTAACAGGATGTGTGTGATTTACAACAGTTCAAGTCAGTTAGGATATCATTCTGTATTGACAGTTGTTTATCTCCCCGTCTCTTGTGCGTGCCTGGCAAAGATCACTGAAGAGACAGAAATCTAATGTTTACACGTGAATGATACAATGTTGCAATGCTTGAATGATACATAGTTGCAATGATACATAGTTGCAATCACATGAATGATACATAGTTACAACATCTCCTCTGTTTTTATTATTTATGACGAGTCTTCTTCCTCATCCAAAAAGACAGGAACTATTTTTCTGAAATGTTCGCCGTCCCCGTCATCTAGGCAGGAGTGCGACCCGTCAGCGTCAGGGTTGTCCAAGGAGCGGTAACTCAGCAATGACATTTTTTCATCCGGTGTTGAGGATATAACATGAGCTTGCAATAGCACATTAACATCAGCAAAGGATAATTGATTTTTAAAAGTTGTAATATTCTATTAAAACAATAAAGTCCTATAATACAAATCAATATAATGATTATTAATGGTCCTGCCAATGCAGTTAAAAAGGTTGTAAGCCATGGTGAAATGAAAAACGAACCCCGCCCCTGCTATCAGCATAAAGACAACATTCTTTTTTAATTAGAAAATGAACCCCCCCCCGCTATCAGCATAAAGACAACATTCCTTTTTAAGCATAGCACACAATCCCCCTTTGTTTTAAAAATAACAGATCTAAATCTTTACGATTTTGCAAGAAAGGGGGTGTTCCATGGATACCTGTAGGGATATAAAATCATCAGAGTTATACACACAAGCCATACTTGAATGCAAAAATGATTTGGATTTAACAATTTCATCCCCGTGGATACATGCCATGAAACCATTGTAACAAGTCCAAACAAAATTATTGCCAGAGATAAAATACATTCCTTTCAGGTGTGATGTTAAAGTTCCTCCTGCAGTGGTGTGGATTGCAGGATATCCCCTGGTTGTGTGGGTGCGTCTGTCAAATCGAATTGAAGTGGTGGGTAGAAGTTTTCTATGCAAGAGAAATTGGTTGTAGAACTTAAACAAACTTTTTGAAAGTCAGTTATAGTCCAGGCAATATTATCTCTTCTATGAGGCTTCTGCGGATCGTCATGGGCAGTTCTTTTGAAGCATCGTTTGTTGACAGGATCAGAGTTCGGGTATAAAAAAACATGACAAGCAGGAGAGAGGGCTATGGAGAAGTTAGTTGTAGAACATTTGCGAAATGAAGAGGGAATTCAATTAATAGAAAAAGGATAATAATTACAATAATGACAATAAAGATTAATTTGATCATTCATCAAGGATGTTAATTGGGGTGGGGGAACCCATGATACAATACAAGGACATCTGGGTCCCCCTTTGTTTTAGATTGAATAGAGGAAAAGATTTTAAAGTTCCTTTCCATAGGAAGAGTAAAGAAGGAACAAAAGAGCGAGGGGTAGAGTGTTCTTTAAAATAAAACAGAAGTGGCAGAGTGAAAACTATGGGTAGCATTTTCATGACGTACCCACATGGAACAAGTATAACAGCCTTCTGTTAATGAAATGATTTTAACACGAATAGTCTTTTGACAGGAAGCATAGGTTTTGTTGAAGTAAGGTAGAAATTGCAAAGAAGATATAGGCAAGAATATCAGGAAAGATTTTGAAGATACAGATGTAGCAGAGGAATTCCCATGATTGGGTCTTACTGCCCGACCAGGGATCCAGAGAGTGGTTTTGTCTGGCAATAAGATCGCAGCGTATCCTCATCCCCAAGTGAGAAGCTCAGCGGGACCCTGCCAGGCAGGATCTGGCAATCTGCGATAATATACCAGAGGTCTGTTAGGAGGGGGTGAGGGGGAGGAAAAGTGACAAGAAGCAGCAGAAGTGGGAGGAATGCCAGTCAGATTGAGAAAGTTTAAAGTGTAAAGACAAAGGTTAAGAGAATTTTGCAATGCTGGGAGGTTCGGGGTTTTTTCCCGCAATGAATATCTATCAAGAGCACGTTTCAGAGATAAGTGAGCTCATTCCATAATAGCCTAATAGCCTGCCCCTGGCTGTTGTAGGGAATCCCAAACTTGTGGATTACATCCCATCTGTTACAGAAGTCCTGAAAAGCAGAACTTGTCTTGGCAAATCCATTGTCTGTTTTGATTTCTTTTGGACATCCCAGTGAGGCAAAGGTACGAATTGAATGATTGATGACATGTTTTACAGCTTCTCCCCTTTGAGGAGTAGCCAGAATAAAACCTGAATATGTATCGATGGAAACGTGCAAATATTTCCAAGGGGCAAAAGGTGGATACTGAGTTACATCCATTTGCCAAATTTCACAAGCTTTTAATCCTCTAGATTTTACTCCTATGGGAATGGAATGTCCTTGCTTACTACATTTGGGGCATTGTTGAATAATGGCAGCAGCTTCTGCCTGAGTTAGGGAAAATTGAAAAGTTATCATAACTTGGCAGGGGAGATTCAAACACACTCCTTTCTTCTATTTTATAATGGACTTTTAAAGCCTCCATAATTTTCCTCCAAGTGACCAAAATGCCAATAGGTGCACGAGGAGGACTATGGAGATGTTCACCAATTTTTTGCCAATTGGAAAATTTTTAAGGACCCTTCCTCAGAATAATTGGGACAATGTTGCCACACATAAGCCAATAATGTAGCAAGAGGTTTCTTTTTTATAGGAGAGCCCTTTAAATTAGCAGAGTATTTAGAAGAAGCGACTAGCTCTCTCAATTCCTTCAGATGCCGCGTCTGCTGTTGAGAAAAGCCTCCACCCATACTTACAAAAGTCGAGACCGTCTTTCAGATCCGATGAATGTGCCAGGCCTGGCGATAGCTCCCACCGAGTGAATAAGATATGGGCGCGCCGCTGCGTATCCCCCTTAGGGAATCACGTCGGGGTCACCAGAATGCGGTATCTGCCATCCCGCATCTGATGGGCGGCTCATGAAAGGGAGCAAGGGAGAGAGAAATGACACGAGACAAGGTTTCCTCAGGATGAGCGCGCCCAGAATGTCTTGGTACTCGCTCTTTTATTTTTCACAGGGTGGGTGAAATTTTTCAGAGCCCAAGTCAAACAGGGTATTCAAGATTTACAATGGTTCAGGTCAGTTAAGATACCAGGTTAAACAGGATGCGCGTGATTTACAATAGTTCAGGTCAGTTAGGATACCAGGTTAACAGGATGTGTGTGATTTACAACAGTTCAAGTCAGTTAGGATATCATTCTGTATTGACAGTTGTTTATCTCCCCGTCTCTTGTGCGTGCCTGGCAAAGATCACTGAAGAGACAGAAATCTAATGTTTACACGTGAATGATACAATGTTGCAATGCTTGAATGATACATAGTTGCAATGATACATAGTTGCAATCACATGAATGATACATAGTTACAACACTTCCAGTTTTACTGTTTACATAATTTGATAATCCTTCTGTCCTTTGGCTTATTAGAAATATTATATTCAGATGAAAAGACTGGATAGTTGCCCAATACTTTTTTAACTGATAGCTTTAGAAAGAACCAGTTGGAAAGCATCCTAAGACTACTACTATATAATGATCTATATGAACCTCTGTGAAAGTAAACCCTTAGAGAGAATGAAGAATGCTGCCTTGAATGTAAAAAATATATCTGACAGTACGTTTAGAATGTCTCCAACTGCTTGAAGGCTCTGCATAAAGATTAGAAGTGCAAAAGCCCTGCCTGCAGATTTTCATTCTAATTAAAGAGAAAATATAGGTAGGAATGTATTTATAATAGCTGTACCTGGGCATTGCTTGGTGCTTTCTCCCACATGGTCAGTGTACAACCATTGTTTGGGAAAAAATATCTCTCAAATGAAAATTGTAATAAGATGCTGTGCTGAGGTGGTGGCTGGTATGTTTTTCCTCCCTAAAACCCATTATTTTAAAAATGAATAATTTCATGGTATCAGCTTTAAGCATGATATAGTAGCTGTCTTATTACTATAGCAATTGTTGTTATAATAGAGTAATGCAAACGGACAGCATTGTTCAAGATGACTAGGAACCCAAAAGCAGGTGGGAATCTGCATGGAATAAAAGAAGTACCTCTATAGTCATTACAATTTTCATTTGTGATATAAAAATCAACACTTTTTCATGTATCTATAGGAGTTCTTTAAAGCTATATTCATGGAGTGAGCTTGTTACTTTAATTCAATTGAGAGAAGAATACTTAGAAGATTAAATGGCATACTTTTCCAAGAATGTACAGCATGAAGCTCATATGTACCCAGTTAGGGGAATGACATTCAGTTATAATGTAAACGTCTAGTCCATTAGCAGTATTATAATTGAAAGAATATGGTAGCAATAGCAACATCAATAGCCTTTAGATTTATATACTATAAATCTTCATAGTGTTTTGCAGCACTCTTTGAGCAGTTTACAGAATCAGGTTATTGTCCTCAACAATCTGAGTCCTCATTTTACTAACCTCAGAAGGATGGAAGGCTGAGTCAATCTTGAGTTGAGTCAACTTTTGTTGTTTTAACACTTTTGGGCTCCATTCCTTTGCAAAATTGATTCAGACTTAAATACTATCACAATTGCATCAGCATTTGAAGGCAACCATATAGTATTTAGTAGTGTGCTGGCTCACATGGTTAGGATTCTGGGTTGACAAATCACTAGCCCATGTTCGAAGCCCAAGTGCTGCTGTGAGATGGATTGAACTCCCCTGATTTGTTCCAGCTCTGTTGACCACATTGATGGGATCATTAACAGGGACATGAATGGAGACCACAACAGGATATCCCCAGGGCAACTTGATTTGATCAGCTAATCCTTTCACCATACCACACAGTGCTTTTGACACAGGATTAGAGTAAAGTAGAGTAGAGTAGAGTAGAGTAGAGTAGAGTAGAGTAGAGTAGAGTAGAGTAGAGTAGAGTAGAGTAGAGTAGAGTAGAGTAGAGTAGGGTAGGGTAGGGTAGGGTAGAGTAGAGCAGAGTGTCGAGGGCCTATATAGAACAAAAATCTGTTATAATAAATATAGTTTACACTATGGGGTCCTTGAAGCTCTCTGAGTTTCTTGCAGGTATTTTATTACCCAACTAAGTAACATCATAAGTGCTCTATGATTAGTGTTCTTCAAGAATACAACCAAAGATGTTCAACCCTGTGCTACAAACATTCTCTTTTATTGATACTTTACAATGTCAGGATATTTTTTAAAACGTTATATGAGGTTTCGTGTTGAAACAAATGGTTGTTCAATATTCAATTTACAAGAAGAAAGAATGAAAATCTCCAGGATGAAGCTATACATATTGTATTTTCTCAATACAGCTCTTCAACTGGAAATCAAGGAAGTATTTGTTTGGCTGAGTGGATGGCCAACAAATGAGGTTAATAAATTTTGGGAACAGCAGTTTTGGGGACAGATAAAAAGACAGATATTTTTATATGATTTCTATAGCTAAACTGTGGGAACTTGCTTTCATGAAAATAATTGATTTAGATTGATTTTAAAAGATAATTTAAGAAACAGAAGGCATTATTAACTTCTTGCAATTAATTATGTAATATAATCTTATGTGCCTTCTCTTTCAAAACAAAATTAATAACTGTAGAGACAATGTTTTCTATCTCTGTTAAATTATTGTTCTATGTTCACAACACATTTTTGTTTAAATTCAAATTATGTAATATCTGGCATATAGAATTGATAACAACTTCTATGAATTGCTATCGGAAATAAACAGGCCTTAAAAAGCTGCAGACTGCAGGTATGTACAATGAAATCTTGAGGCTTTGTTAATTAAATTCATGCCCTGTATGCAAAACACACAGTGTCAAATATATAATTGTGGTATGTTGTTATGTTAAGGATAATTTCCATGGGCTCATATTTTGGTTCAGTTTAAATTGTTTTAAATTAAGGATGAATTACAGTCTGCTCAGATGTTTGTCCACTGCTTTTATTTCTGCACTGACCTATTTCTGCTCTTCTCTTCAAAGTGAAGAAGAATGGAATATATTTGGAAACAAAGAAATAAAACCTAACAGATAATTAGTCTTTCTTCATATAGAGAATATCTTTGAATGGCCTCAGAGCCACTCTGCTATACAGTTTATTTATTTTTGTACAGCACTGTTTTATGTAGCATGTTTCCTATAAGAACATGTAAAGTCAGAAAAGTAAAATTATTGGCTTGAGTTTAATAAAGTCTCCGGGTTCCTTTATCTTAAGTTCTGAGAAGTATTAAGGATGTTTTTCATATGATAAAAAGCTATAGAAGGTATGTGAGCAACCTTCAGCTCCAGGCCACAATCATGGATCCCCATTTGTAGTGTCTTGTATCTCTTGTGACCATTATTGCTGAAATCTGCAAACTCAATTTCTCATCCAAGCTAATACTTAGATAAGACATGGCTGGATAGATTGGGAACTGATGTGTACTCACTCATTAAGTCACACCTGTACCGTTCACACACAAACACCATCTTGAATTAGGTAATGGTAAGCTACTTCTGCATTTTTTTCCTCAAGAAAACATCAAGATATCCATATGGTCACCAAGAGTCAGATTTATTCTCTGAAATACAGGTAGTTCTTGACTTATGATCACAGTTGAGTTTGGGATTTTGGTTGTAAGTCATTTTTAGGCAGGTGATTTACCCAGGTGACTGCTTTACTCACCAACTATATCCAAGATTACCCATGTGGTCATTAAAAGATTGCATGGTTAAGGGGATCATGGGGTACCTTAGGGGGTAGCGAAAACCATGGGACATGCAGCATAAGTCATGAATTTGCTGGGGGATGCTGTGTGTAACAAAGTTGCAGTTGCCCCAGCCCAACCCCACACAGCAGCATTCAGTAACACCATAAAGGCTGGGCCTGAAGTGGAGGCCTGGGGCTTCAGCAGTCTCAGGCAGCTGCCACCATTCCAGGGCTCTTCGTCAACTTTGTGCTCCTGCCACCTCTTGGAAATATTTCCTCTCACAATTCTCTAAGGTATGATTTTTCTTGCCACCCAGTGCTTCTGAGGATCAGATGCACTTTGCTTAACCTCAGGTGTATTTTCCTTTGTGGTTGAGAGGACTGCACAACGTATCAGCTCCCAATCATACCAGACCTTCTTTCCTGGACTCTACTCACAGACAACTTTGGAAGATTCTGGAACTCCCATGCAAACAGTATTCTTTCTTTGGAAACCTCTGGAAGACCAAATGACTTCAAAAGCCTCTGGTTGCCTTTGGAAGCTCTGAGAGAACAAAGCCTTCCAAAGTAGGCCTCTGGAGATTTTGGAAGCTGCACAGAGCTCCTGAAAGTTTCTGAAACCATATGAGGCTTTTGGAGTTGTGCAGAGCTTCCAGAGAATTCTAAAGAACAGAACCCATTCATGTGTGACTTTGAAAGCCTTCCAAAGTTCCACACAAACAGGCTTCATTTTTCAGAAGCCTCCAGAATGGAGGCTTCAGAAGCCCTATGAAAATGGAGCCTGTTTGCACATGGCATCGCAATAGTTTCTGAAGTCACATGGGGATTGGAGGCTTCTGAAGTTGTGTAGGGTTTCTGAAGAACAGAGCTGTTCATGTGAAGCTTCTGGAGGCTTCAGAATCATATACAAACAGACTCCAGGAAAGAAAACCTGGAGCAACTGGAAGTTGCCTCAGATAGGCTATGCAAGCTTTTCAACAGCAGCAGACAAATGCCCGAAGGTAAGTGGTGTGCTGCAGATCCTCAGAAACACTGGATGGCAGAGGTAATTGTACTATTCCACATGTCTCGCACACCTAGGAGAACACAATGAGTGAATGACAGCAGCAAAACTAGGATTGACGTAGAAGCCCGGGGCAGTGGCAGCTGGCTCAAAGTGCTGGAGGCCCTGAACCCTCTACTTCAAACATCACATCTAGGTTTGCCATTGTCCTCTCAACCTAAAAAGCAGCCAGGATTAGGTACAAATAAATAGTAATTATTGCAATAAAAGAGGAAAAATCCATTAAACTTTCCTTCCCAGACAAGATCAGGAACCACTCAAAACTCCTAAGAACAGTTAAGAATTCAGACTATGAAATATTAATTGAAGAATTAGAAGTCCATTATAATTTTAGCAATTTTGGAGATTTTGAAACATGGTCAAGAGTTCTTACATTTTGATTTCTTCCCCAGTAATGCAATCTTGGATCCCTCTTTTTGGTGGCTTATTCATGTTTTCTTTATTTATATATATTCTTTATTTATATCCCTCTTTTTGGTGGCTTATCCACATTTTCTTAATTTATATGTTTTGTTATATAAACTATTTTGTTATGATGCTTTTGTTTCTCCCAGTTGTTTGAGAATTAACTTTTCAACAGGCAATAAAGAAAACACCAGAGTATTTTATTCAGGGATGATTTGACAATAATTTTCACTTGTCCTTTGATACACTCTAACAGCAGTTATCTTTATTTCATCAACTTATTATACTTTGAAAAATAAATAAATGCAGTAAGTCTGCCTTTGCTACATTGTTAGCTATGCAACTAAGAGAGATATCCCTCTAGCTTCATATTCCTAGGTGAATTCCTTCTGAATTGTTCACAACTCTATTAATTTAGGATTACTTGGAAAAAAAACTATAGGGCTTCACAGATGACTACATTCACAGATGAATGTAGATTTCCTGTTCTTAATTTATACAAGCGGGAATTACCACTTGTTTACTGAGGAATTGCATATCAACCCAATGTTTGAAGAAATACAATTCTTAATTATTTGCCATTGCAAAACAAAACAAAACAAAACACCATCCCCTCTCTATAAATTCTTATTGCTGACTTTTTAATACCTCTCACTTTCTGGCCACAAAGAGTATAAAAAGAATAGAAATAGAGAATTATGGATTTATTATGTCTCCCTTTAATTCATTACTTGCCTATTTGTCTAATAATTTTTTTATTAAAAAAAATTATTAAAATTTTTATTAAAAACATTAAAAAATGTTTTTGCTTTAAAAATTTGCCATTTTAAGATGTATAGTTATCAAATCTTAGGCTTCCCCACCAGCAGGCAAGAAGAATGCTGGAAGTTGAGGTTTCAGTTAATAATTCCAGCAGTACAATGCAGTGAAACACGTGCAGATTGGAGAAATAAAACAACCACTTCTCAAATGCATGGCATTTGAGGGCCACTGGTTTGAAAGAGGGGTAAAAGAAGTCTTGTTGTATTATCTTGTTATCTATGTTAAAACTGAACAGTCCTCTCTCACAGAGGATATGACCCCATCTATTTCCTGTCTACAAACATAGTCCTTTCAGCAGTTCCAAGAAGGTCCCATACTCATTTGTACTCTGATTCAAATGATCCTGAAGATACAGATAAACTCCCAAGGGCCTTGAAGACTGAACAACCAGAAGGACTGCAAAGAATATAAACCTTTCCATTCCCCAACATTCTATCAGAACTGAAGAAGCTTTTTGGATAAGTAGTGAAACATCTTTAAGAAAAAAAAAAAGCAAAGAAAGTCCAGTTGCTTTTTGAAAAACTAATCTGAGACACCCATGACTTGGATAGCCGAGAATTTCCTTCAAACAAAGAAATAAACCTTCTGATTAGTGACAACTGACTTCAATTTATAAAAAAATCTACTCCAATGCCATTTCCTTGTCAGAAACAATGTGACATCTGGTTTGTACATGACATTTGTCCATGGATTTATTTATTTGATATGTCAATTGCTTACAAGATAATAGGTATAAAATAAACATGAGTATGAATACAGGAAATAGGTATGAATAAATGGGGACAATAGGACAGGGATGGGAGGCACGATTGTGCACTTATGCACTCTCCTGGTTCTGCTTCTTGAAACTTGATCTAGCTTTTAAACCTTGAAGGGATTTTTGACTATTATTTAGTACGGTCCTGTTCTCAAGCAAATCTTGCAGAGAAAGCCCAAAGATGCTTTTTCAGGAGGCAACTGGACTTTCTTGTTTTTCTTTGAAGAAGTTTTGCTTGCCATCCAAGAAGCTTCTTCTGCTCTGACTGGCTGGTGGGAAATGGAAGGATTCTTCAGTCAGAGCTGAAGAAGCTTCTTGGATGACAAGTGAAACATCTTCACAGAAAAACAGGAAAGTCCAATTACCTCCTGAAAAAGCCCCTTTGGGACAACCATGACCTGGATGACTGAGAATCACCAAAGTCAGGCAAGACTTGACTTTGTTTATATTCTGTGCTTTGGCTACATTCCTTTTTTCCCTGTAGCTTCTTCAGCCTAATCGTAAACTGATAACAGATAATCAGAGTTGGAAGAGACCTTGTAGGTCATCTAGTCCAACCCCCCCATCCAAGCGGAGATCCTATACCATTTCTGGCAGTCCAATCTCTTCTTGAAAGTCTCAAGTGATGGCACTCCCACAACTTCTGAGGGCAAGGTGTTCCATTGGTTGATTGTTCTCACTGTCAGAAAGTTTCTCCTGATTTCCAGGTTGAATCTGTCCTTGTTCAGTTTCCATCCATTATTTCTTGTCTGGCCTACAGGTGCTTTAAAAATAGCTTGATCCCTTCCTCTCTGTGGCAGCCCCTCAAATATTGGAAGACTGCTATCATGTCTCCCCTGGTTCTTCTCTTTACTAGATTAGCCAAGCCCAGTTCTTGTAACCATTCTTTGTATGTTTTAGTCTCCAGTCCTCTAATCATCCTGGTTGCTCTTCTCTGTACTTTTTCTAGAGTTTCAACATCTTTTTTATAATGTGGTGAACAAAACTGGATGCAGTACTGTAGGTGTGGTCTTACTAAGGCTTTATAGAATGGTATTAGTACCTGTCTTCATCTTTATTGTATCCCTCTGTTAATACAATTTAGGATTGCATTAGCTTTTTTGGCTGCTACTGTACACTGCTGGCTCATATTTAGTTGGTTGTCCACTAAGACTCCAAGATCCCTCTCACAGTTACTGCTATTGAGCCTGGTTTCACCCAGTCTATATGTGTACTTTTGGTTTTTCTTGCCTAAGTGTAGGACTTTACTTTTCTCTACATTGAATTTCATTTTGTTAGATATGGCCCAGTGTTCTAGTCTGTCAAAATCCATCTGGATCTTGAGCCTATCTTCTTGGATGTTAGCTATTCCTGCCAGCTTAGTATCATCTGCAAATTTGGTAAGTTCCCCTTCTATTCCCTCATCTAAGTCATTAATGAAGATATTGAAGAGTACTTGGCCTAAGATGGAACCTTGTGGCACTCCACTGCTTATTTCCCTCCACGTAGACTTAGACCCATTAAGGACTAATCATTGGATATGGTTTGTCAGCCAGTTGCGAGTCCATCTAGTGGTGGTGCTATCTATTCCACTTTTTTCTAGTTTACTAAGAAGTCTACTTTGTCGAATGCTTTGCTGAAATCTAAATATATTATGTCCACAGTATTTTGCTAGTCTACTAATTTAGCCACTTTGTTGAAGAATGAAATAAGGTTGGTTTGGTGTGATCTGTTCTTAACAAACCCGTGCTGACTGCTAGTTATTACTTTACTTGTTTCTAGATATTGGCAGATCTTTTCCAGTATCTTCCCTGGTATTGATGTCAGGCTGATTGGTCTATGGTTTCCTGGGTCCTTTTTTGAAGATGGGAACCACATATGTTGTTTTCCAATCCTCTGGTGCTCCAGGATTTTTGAAAGATATGGTGCAGTGGTTCTGAGATGACCTCTGCCAGCTCCTTTAAAACTCTGGGATGTAATCCATCGGGCCCCGGTGATTTGTATTCATCAAGATCAGACAGGTGTTCTCTTACTAATTTTTTGCTTATTTTAACTTTTATTTCTGGTCTGTATTTTACAGTTATGTTTTTGGTAGATTGAGCTATAGTTTCTTTTTGCATGAAGACAGAGGCAAAGAATGAGTTAAGCAGTTCTGCTTTCTCTCTGTTTCCTGTTACTTCCTTGCCGTCTTCTCTCTTTAGTGGACCGACTGTTTCATTGATTTTTTTTCGTGTTGTTTATATGTTGGAAGAAACTTTTTTTATTATCTTTGACTTTTGTTACAAGTCTTTGTTTGTTCTGAGCCTTTGCTATCCTGACTTCGTCTTTGCAGATCCTGGCTATCTGCTAATATTCTGTCTTAGTTGTATGTCCTTCTTTCCATTTTTTTGTACTTGTCCTTTTTTTCTTACCATCTGCCAGAGAGATCTTTGGGCAGCCATGCTGGTTTCTTCTTGGATTTATTGTCTTTCTTTCTCAGTGGTATTTTCTGGCCTGGACTTATATGATCATTCTTTTCAGAGTTTCCCAAGATTCTTGAGTTGTTTTCCCCTTTAGGATTTTCATCCATGGAATCTTTCCCAAGTTCTCTCTGAGTTTATTAAAATCAGCACTTTTAAAATCCAAGACTCTTGTGTCATTATGTTCTGTTGCTTGTGTTATGTTGAATTCTAGTATGACATGGTCACTCTCACCCAAGGTTCCTACAATTTCAACTCCCTCTATCACTTCTCTGTTTGTAAGCTAGGTTGGTTAGGAACTTATTTGATTTCTCACTTGGTACAGAATTAGATTTCCAATTGATATCAGGATAATTGAAAACTCCCATTACTATTGTTGTATGTTTCCTGCATATGTTGGTTAGTTGGTTGGCAAAAAGAACATCTATTTTTTCTGCTTGATTGGGTGGCCTATAATACACACCTATGTCCATGTCATTCTTTTTTTCTTTTATATTGACCCATATGCATTCTAGGAGGTTTTCATCTTTGGTTTCATGCATTTCTGTAGCAATATAGTGGTCCTTTACATACAGTGCAACTCCACCTCCTCTTGTATGGGGTCTGGGTTTTCTTGAATAGTTTGTATCCTTCTACCAGTATGTTCCAATTATGGGTTTCATCCCACCAAGTTTCTGTTATTACAACTACATCATATCTACCTTCATGTATTCATAGTTCAAGTTCATCCTGTTTGTTCCTCAGACTTTGTGCATTTGTATATAGGCACTTGAGATCTTTATGTCTGACACTGTGTTTACTGTCTATAAAACCTGTGTTGTGCCTGCCTGTCCCTACTTTCTTGCCACTTGTTTGATTAATGCACATGATAATCATCCAAGAAAATTTGTGGCTGAACCACCCTAGCCATTTTACCAAGAATAAGATTATCATGTATGCTCTGGAGTGCTTTGTGCTTCGAAGATGGAGAATAAAGAAATTTTATCATTGTAGTTGATATATAAAAGCATTCATCTCTTCTTCCCCATCCTCAAAGAATCATTCATAGAAGCAATTAATGAAGTGAAAAGACATTGGTCTTTTGTTCTCTTAACATCTAAACAATATTCAATTGACAGTATAAGCAATAGAAAGTATTTTTATAATTCAGCTGTGATGGTGATCAGAAACTTCAAGGACTGAGCTGTCATATTTTGCAGATCTACAAATCCTCTTTTTCAACGAATCATTATTATTTGCCACAGTTTTTAAGCTCTACAAACAGTTTTTGCTCCAAAAGTAGTTAATGCATTAATTTAAAATTTTACTTAAGATCACAAAAAAATGTTTTGACTTTTATGTGGGAGGGTATGATTTAACACACTAACAACATCAAAGGACTGTTGCATTGTAATTTAAAAAGAAAAGTAGGAACACTATCACAAATCACATTTAGCAGTGGCACTTAACACTTACATAAAAATTCATGAATGTAACATAAACAAGTTTCAATGAATACAAAATAAGATTTCTTTGTGTTTTGAATAACTTGATGAACTTGTCAAAAATATTTTAAAAATATTCTTGTATAAAATTAAAGTCTTTATAATAGTTCATATATATCACTTTATAATGGTCCATATAATACTACTTTATAATGCTTTGATAAGACCACACCTGGAATACTCCATTCAGTTTTGGTCACCACAATGTAAAAAAGATGTTGACACTCTAGAACAGCAGTCGCCAACTGGTGGGCCATGAGAACATTTTGCTGGGCCACAGAGAAATCTCACCCACAGAGGACCCCCCCAAAGCAATTCATCCAGGCTGTGCAGAAACACAAGGCTGAGCTGCCCACATGGCCTGTGGGAACCCTTCCCGCCCACTCACTCCTTACCCAGCAAATTTGTCTGCTAAATTGCTATCTTTCCTTTTTCTGACCAGCAACTGTTCTGCTGTGCCAGGAGATATAGATTAGCTAGGAAGCAGGAAATGGTTGGATTGCTTGCTTTCTAGCTGGTCTTTAGATCTTCGGCTCTGCTTTTAAGCAGACCCAAACCTCCTTTAGGACTGAAGGTTCTAGTATTCAATGCCGACTCATGGCAAGCAAATTTGAGAGACTGAGCTAGCTGATGGCAGATAGATAGATCACTGAATGATTCTCTGAGCAACTCAATCTGCCTGCCTGCTTTGCCTGATTTTGAGTAAAAGTTGCTCTTTTTTATATAAAAAAATCAATATTTACATACATGATGTGTTGTGACTTAATTTTGTGAGTTTTCTTGCAAGCAAATTTTATATGACAGACTGAGCTATCCAATGGCAGATAGATAGTTTTCTGAATGAATCTGTGATTCTGTGAGCAACTCAATCTGCCTGCTTTGCCTGGTTTTGGGTAAAAGTTGCTCTTTTTTTAAAAAAATCAATATTTATATAAATACTTATAATATTTACATACAAGCCATGCCCAGCCAGTCACATGACCACCAAGCCACACCCACAAATTAGGCCATGCCCACAGAACTGGTTAGTGGTCCCTGGGATTTAAAATTATGAGTTTGGTGGTCCCTGAGGCCCAAAAGGTTGGTGACTCCTGCTCTAGAAAAAGTACAGAATAGAGCAAGAAAGATGATTAGGGAAGTGGTGGTTAAAACATAGAAATAATGATTTCTGGAAATAATGGGCTGACATGATATCTAAGGGGCTGTCACAAAGGAGAGGGAGTTATTCTTCAAAGCACCTGAATACAGGGAAAGAAGCAATGGATGGAAACTAATCAAGGAAAGAAGCAACCTAGAAATAAGGAGAAATTTCCTGATAGTTAGAACAACTAATCAGTGGAATGACTTGCCTCCAGAAGTTGTAGAGGCATCAGCCCTGGAGGTTGAAGCACCCACAAGATATTGGACAACCATTTATCTGAAATGGTATAGGGTTTCCTGCTTGAGAAGAGGCTGGTCCAGAGTTCCTTCCAGCTCTGTTATTCTGTTATACTTAAGGTCAAGTATGCAACAATGACAAAAAAAAAAGGGAAATGCTAAGAAAGAAAACTTTCATTGTTTCTGTGTCCTGCAGTTCTAAGGGTGTCTAGGTATTCTAAGGGTGTAAATGTCTGAGTAGAATCTCAAAATTAATCCTCATTGATCTTAACCGCACTAACTTTTATGTATTTATATTAGTTTTTACAAACTTATTTGGAGGATTCTTTTGCAAAAGCTAATGCCCAGAAGGGTTACCCATTTGATGAAAGCCTATATTTTATGCATGGATGCATTCATTGATTGGATTTATATATGCCAGTTTGATTGTTAAAATTTACATAGCAACATAAAAATAGAAACAAATTTAGAAATATAATTAAGGTGCAGTCAAAACAGATATTATCAATTATGCCTAATATTTTTTTTAAAAAAAACATTCAGTAGCTGTTTTAATTTAATCACCAGAGAAGAAATACCTAGACAAAATGTCTAGGTGAAGTGCCATTCTGCACATGAGACTTGGTAATTAGCAAATAAAACACAATTTGGGAAATCTGAATGAAAACATGAAGACCTTCCTAAAGTTGTCAAGTAGAACACTTACTCCATTAGCAACTCTCATTCTCCCTTCAAACAATCACATAACATGCATGTATCTGAGGGGAAATGCATTTCAAATGATTAAGCTTTAAAACATGAAGCAAAGATTCACAAAGGAGATGTTAAACTAATTTATTTCTACCACATACCACTACCAATGGTATTCCCACACAGAAAAAAAAAAAAGCTTTTTCTTTGGGAACAATCTAGCTGCAGATTGTTCCCAAATGAAAAGCATTTTTTCTCTGCATGGGAATACCATTGGTAGAGGTATGTGGTAGAAATAAATTAGTTCAGCTTTTCATTTGTAAATCTTCATGTTTTAAAAGCTTAGTCATTTGAAATGCATTTTCTCTCAGACACATGCATGTTATGTGATTGTTTGAATGGAAAATTAGAGTTGCTAATGGACTCTATTCACTGCTACCCATTCGTAACATAACTTTGATTGGAATGCATGGTGGGTAGCTTTTACAACTGAGCAAGGTTCGAGAGGAAATTTCTAGGATGAAATTATCTGACACTTAGGGCAGGCTTTCTGAAGAGAAAGGGCTCCTAATGAAAATAGCAGAAGAATGACCAGTTAATATGAGGATAATGTTGAAGCAAATAGTTCTTTAAAACAAAAACAAATCAGTACCAACTTTTTTGCTTAGCTTTGCATGCTTACCACAACTTTTAGAAAATTTCCCCACACCTAGCATGCCTAATATTATTTTTTTGCAGAAAAAGTATTAGGAATGCTGGAATTTATCCATGTAAAGAGAGCTATAGAATTATGCTGGAATAAACCAGAGTCTTTTTTTTTTCTTTAATAACTAAAGTTAACACTGTATATGATAAAAATGTGCATTGGTTTTGTCAAGTGAAAAGTAAACAATTGCCTTGTATGTTGTTGCTTTCAGGAGGGTAGAAATGGGAGCGTGGCACACATTTCTGGTACTAAGGTGTTTGAAACATATTGGAATTTGTTTGTCTGAAGGGATTGTCTTGGATAAAGAACCTGCTGTTTATGCAGAATTTCCCAATTTCTTGAAAAATCGAGTAAAATTCTCTAGATCAGTTACTTATTTTCCAGTGTTAGATGGGCGAATAGAATGCTTCCCTTTGTAATAATAAAAAGACAGTTCAGAGAAAGAACTGGCAGGTCATAGCATTTCTATTGTTGTGTTATTTTATTTAATGCAATTTAGGTCCTGCCCAACTCCAAATGACCTTGGGCAGCTCACTACATATTACAGCTTAGAAATCCCAATACAAAACAGAACAAAATGTGATCTAGTCACAAAGAAAGGGAAACAAAGAAAGATCCAACAGGAAGTCCCATCCATCTCAAGGCAAGGCTCGGAAGAACAGGTCTTCAAAGTTTTATGGAATGCCAATCAGCCAGAGGTCACATGGATTTCAGAGGGGAATCTCATAAAATGTTGTGTTGTATTTTATTTAATTGTTTCTTTCAATGTCAATGCAGAATGTTGTAGTAGCATCAAACTACATGGAGGACTTAAGCTCCTACTGATGGCTTGAAGTATCTTGATCTGGAAGGCGGAGCTTCGTTTCGGCGATACAGCTGCAATCTCGGGGTTCTGAGATCGCAGCCGATATTTTTGCCCCTGGTCGGTCCCAATGGACCAAAACCGTCCCGTAGAGATGGGGATTGTGAAGGGCACTGTCCCAGGATCCCAGAGATATTGCAAAATCTCTGGTTTGATCCGGGAGAAGCCCTTTTGCTGGCAGCAGAGAGGCAGCCTCCATAGCTGCTGAAGTCAGGACAGCTCCGGAAAGAAAGTAGCTGGAAAGAAAGTGTGTTGGCTGGGTGAGAAATTTCTTTTGTGTTGTAAATTCGTTGAGGTTTGAAAGGGCATCCTGAACAAAGAAGAAACCTGTGAGATTTTTTTTTTTTTGACCAAAACTATTTGAGCAGCGTTTTTTAAAGTGATGTCAAATTGAGGCTTGGATTTTTTTTTCTTTTTCTTACTTTTTTTCTGGGGACTTTAGTGTGACTTTATAGGTAACCGGATTGAATTTTCTCTTATATATATATTTATGCACCTTTTGATTTTTTAATTTTCTTTAGGATAGAGGCTCCCTTTGGCTAATTTTTTTTTTTTTTTTTGAATACATTACTCCTTTTTTCTGGCTTGGGGGGGGGGAAGAGTATTAAGAAACTTTGCAACACTGCCAACTAGAGGCTTGAAAATACTTTATTTGAATTGGAGAGAACTGTAAGAAGACTCCTTCTCAAGGACATTTCAACGTGATAAGATAGAGGGAGAGCACAGCAAAATATTATTACAGGTGTTTTCCTGGACTCTTATCAATATTTCAACACTTGAGGCTTGGCTTTGAAGCTGCTGGAGAAGAGAGTCATAATAAGAGCCTTGGATAAATAAATAAAGTGCAGTGTGCTTATATATATAAATATGATACCTCCAGCTCAAACACACCCCAACCAGGCACCCAGATGAAACCCAGCTTCCTAACGAATGATAGCAGTCCATTTACCCGAAGCCAAGCTGCACTAAAGGCCTCCAATAAAGTAACACAATGTTGCCAGCCAATCAAGATACAAAAAGAGCCCCCCCCCAAAAAAAAAAACAGACAGAAGATATCAGTAGCAGAACACAGCAAACTCCAAGACCAATAAACACAGATCAAGACTCTCAACCAATCAGGAGGAAGAAAAAACCATTCTGACACAGCAATAGGCTGCCCCAAATTTAAATCTGAAACCACTGTAAAAGTCTGACTCACAAACACCATACAGAAGCCTGATGATGGCAGATGAGATTCTGCTGAAATGTTGCTACAACTTTAAAAGCACCACGTGGGAAAATACCCACATACAAAGCTGAATGCCAGACATGTAAGTACCCGCGAAAACTTAAGAAAACATATATATATGTTATATATACAACAACACCTGAAACAATTAGTGTACAATGTTTCCAACAGAGAACTCACCAAAACAGAAACAGAAGTCCTTACCAAAGGATTCAATTATGCTATAGCACCCCAAAAAATCCCCACAGAATCCATCATATGTGCAGTAGAATCCAGCCTAACTAAATTAAATACAGATGAAGCTGATAAAATAAGACACCAAGTTACCAACATTCTATGCACAAGCAAACCACCCAAAAGCAACTTACAGCAAAATGAAATTAAAGCGCTACAAACCCTGAAAAGAGACAGCAGCATAATCATCCTCCCAGCAGATAAAGGGAATGCCACTGTAGTAATGGACAGAAAAGACTATGAAACTAAATTGACAGACCTACTCCAAGACTCCACATACAAACCCATAAACACAGACCCAACCACATATCTGGAAAAATTAACCAAGAAGAAAATTATAACCAGCCACATAAGCAAAGAGATCCAACACACGATCATACCCAGAGAGAAATCTTCCAGATGCCCCAAACTATACGGCCTCCCAAAAATACACAAAGAAGGCATATCTCTCAGACCCATAGTCAGCTCCAGAGGAGCACCACTACAAAACCTGGCTAAACACCTAGCAAAAGAGCTACAGCCCCATGCTGAAACAGCAGCTTCTCATGTACAAAACTCATACCACTTCTTGGAAATGATCAAAGATCTACACGTGGAGCAAGAAGATCTGCTTGTAAGTTTTGACGTGGTTTCACTATTCACTCAAGTCCCGATAAAAGAGACTCTCGAAATCATCAAAAATAAATACCAACCAGCTAAACACCTCATGGAACTAACAGAACACTGCTTAACCAACACATATTTCATATACAAAGGACAAAGATACAAACAAATTGAAGGAGCCCCCATGGGATCACCACTGTCTCCTGTCATTGCAAACCTGTTCATGGAAGAATTCGAATCCAGAGCCCTGGCTAATGCCATACTCAAACCCAAACTATGGTTAAGATATATCGATGACACATTCGTGATTTGGCCCCATGGACAAGAAAACCTAAACAACTTCCTAACACACCTAAACAGCGCACACCCCAAAATCAAGTTCACCATGGAAACAGAAACAAACAAACAACTACCATTCCTAGATGTACTAATCTACAAGAAAACAGATGGCACACTAGGACACACCATATACCAGAAGAAAACACACACCAACCGCTACGTCAACGCCCAATCCCACCACCACCCAGCACAGATAAACTCCGTGGCTAAAACACTAATTACTAGAACCAAATGCCTGGCAGACAAGACACACATTAAGACTGAACTATGCACCCTGACTAAAATATTGACAGCCAACGGCTTCCACAAAAGCAAAATCACCAACTTGATCCACAAAAGCACACTGAGACATAATAGAGACCCAGAAGATGAACAGACCCATGGAACAGCTGTCCTGCCCTACATAAGAGGCACTACAGACAAAATTAGTAAGATTCTATACAGACACCACATCAAGACTGCCTTCAAAACAGACAGAAAAATAGCAGCCATCCTCAGGAACCCCAAAGACAAAATTGACCTGGAAAACCAAGGCATATATGAAGTCCCCTGTGCATCATGCCCGGCCACATACATTGGACAGACCAATAGAAGAATAAGCACCCGCCTGGATGAACACAAAAATGCAGTCAAAAAGCTGGAACACACTTCCTCACTTGTCCAACACATGGAAGCCACAGGTCATAACATCAACTTCAATGGCACCAAAACCCTAGCCACCATAGAAAATCCCAGACACAGAATCATCAGAGAAGCCATAGAGATTGAAAAAAGACCAGAAAGCATGAACAGAAGAGATGATTCCACCAGGCTGTCAATCATTTGGAAGCCTGCACTCACAAACAAAAAAACCTCCACACCACAAGCCAGGCAAACACCTGGGCACAAACAGATCCCCCCTGATACCTCCAGCTCAAACACACCCCAACCAGGCACCCAGATGAAACCCAGCTTCCTAACGAATGATAGCCGTCCATTTACCCGAAGCCAAGCTGCACTAAAGGTCTCCAATAAAGTAACACAATATTGCCAGCCAATCAAGATACAAAAAGAGCCCCCCCCCCAAAAAAAAAAAAACAGACAGAAGATATCAGTAGCAGAACACAGCAAACTCCAAGACCAATAAACACAAACCAAGACTCTCAACCAATCAGGAGGAAGAAAAAAACCATTCTGACACAGCAATAGGCTGCCCCAAATTTAAATCTGAAACCACTGCAAAAGTCTGACTCACAAACACCATACAAAAGCCTGATGATGGCAGATGAGATTCTGCTGAAACGTTGCTACAATTTTAAAAGCACCACGTGGGAAAATACCCGAACAAAGCTGAATGCCAGACATGTAAGTACCCGCGAAAACTTAAGAAAACAAATATATATATATATATATATATATATATATATATATATATATATATATATATATATATATATATATATATATACTTGTGATATCCCTACTCACCAGCCTTTTTGTAAATTTCAATTCTAGTAATATTCTTATTTTTGCTTTTTATTTTAAAGGGAAAGCCTCAGAGTTTTTTCTTTATTTTTCTTTTTTTCTCCTTATTTTTATTGGGACTTCTTTG
Organism: Hydrophis major; assembly: GCA_033807585.1. Taxonomy (NCBI): domain Eukaryota; kingdom Metazoa; phylum Chordata; class Lepidosauria; order Squamata; family Elapidae; genus Hydrophis; species Hydrophis major. The sequence goes on from CM066330.1 coordinate 65,424,775, forward strand.
CTCTTTCTATCCATGTTTTTGGACCACTTTGTTTTTCTTTTTTGATTATTGATATTTCTCAACTGGATTAAGGTGTGAAGAACCTGAAGGAATTTCTTCTTTTCTTTTTGCTTTTTTTTTTTTTTTTTGCTCTTAATCAATATTATTATTTTTGGGTTTGTTTGTTTTTTTCCTTTCTATTTTTCCTTTTTTATGGTGGATTACTTCGTAATTGGATTAGAAGAACCTGAAGATCTTTCTTCTTTCTTTTTTCCTTTTTCTTCTTTGGTTTTGGGCCTTTTACTATTGGATTTTTCCATTTTGGATTATAATTGGCTACTCTACCAGTTGGATAAAAAGTCAAAAAAATTTTGAAGCTTTGGAAGCATTAAAATGAGCAGGAAACCAATACCATTTGGCATTTCTACTTCTACCTCTGCTTCCCCACCAGCTGGAGGACAATGTTTAATTCAGACAATGTTGAAGCAACATGAAGAACAAGAAAAAGTAACTTTACAGATGATTATGCAAGGAATCCAAGATCTCAAGACAAAATCAGACACCATTGAACAAAGAATAGAGAACATTGAACAAAGAACAGAGAAGACTGATGAAAAAGTGGAAAATATTAAACAAATGATGGGGAAGTATGAGGAGAGATTCCAAAAAATTGAGGAAGAAGGAAAACAAAGAGAGTAGAAGATTGGAAATATTGACAGTAGATTAACAGTGGTTGAACAAGAAAAAAGTGGGATGTTGAGGTGGGAGATGGAAAGGTCAGAATTTTATCTCAGATTTCAAAATATAGAAGAGGAAAAAGGAGAAAATTTGGCTGTGATAATGATAGAAATTTTGGCAGATGCTTTGGAAATTACAGAGGAAAAGATGATGGATGGAGTAGATGAGGTATATCGAGTTTATACAAGATATGCAATGAGAAATAAATTACCAAAGGAAGTCCATATTAGATTTACCAAAAAATCCATTAAAACACAAATATTACAAGTGGTAAGAGAGAAAACATTGAAATACAAAGGTAAAGAGATTGTGGTTTTAAAACAAATACCCAGAAGAGTGAGAGAGATGAGAAGAGAATATCGATTTCTGACCAAAATGCTACTGGAAAACAAAGTGAATTATAGATGGCTGATTCCAGAATTGATTCAATTGAGAAAGCAGAACTTTTCCATGCAGAATTTTTTGGAAGAAGAAGAGAGGAGGCAGAGAAAGAGGTCTCGTTAATTGAGTTTCAAGAGGAACAACTGGAGATTGAAAAAGAGAAAGGAGCTGTAGGTGAACAGGTGGATAGTAAAGAACAATGTGAAGTGAGATCCACAAGAGCTGTTAGACCTAAATATAAAGCATAATTATGGGAAAGAAAAACTGATTACAATGTCTTGTTTGTTTGTAGAAAATTAATAAAATCTCTTTCAAAAAAAAAAAGTATCTTGATCTGTAGGCTATTGCTCTCTAGTCACAGAATTAAGAGAAATGAGTGCCAAGATATTAGAAAAAGTTCCTCTGCAGAGGACTTTGGCATAACCAAATATAGATTTTTAAGACTGAAGTCTGAAACCCTACATCTTGGGATGAAGGGTTAAGAATGCAATTTAGAAAACATTTAAGAGAAAGCAATGGCACAAAAGACTAATATGAGCATGGCAGGGCTCATGATATACTAGATTCACCACAATGTCCTTCCATTTTCCTAATGTTAAATAATGTTTTATGGTTAGGAGGTGATGAACAGGGAGGCACATAAACAACAGATGCAACAACTTCTACAGAAAGTACCCCAATGTGAAGGAATGGATTAGAGTTGGAGGGGGGAGATGAATGTTAAGAAAAACACTTGGAACAATGGATTAAAATTGGTCAAAAGGTTGAAAAATCTGAATTCCTTAACCCATGTCTCTCAAAGTTGCTCTAAGATTCACCATTCCTTCTTCAAAATATTGTAATTGATGTATCTCTAAGTTATTTCAAGTCATTAGATCTCGTTATCTATCTGGATACATCTTCCTATTGGTGTTTTGTATTATTTAAATGAAAGTATCTGTTTTTCTACATAAAGAATCATTTGATTTCTCCTAGGGCTGTTAGAAGTTCCTGACAATTTTGGTCACTTCAGAGACAGTCCCAGTTCTCCTTGTTCACCTGTCAAATTGTCCAGTTTGATCTGAATCTTCTATATATCCCAATATTTGATGACAATCCATAGGAAGTCAGTGAACAAAAGTGATTTCTTGGTTGCTTATATGGAGAGCAGGTGAGTCATGTTCTTAATAAAGACAGTTTCATTCTCTTCCAGAAATCTATCCAGAGTTGAGTCCCTGATTTTAGTGCATTGTCTCTTAATTCTGCCACTGGTTTTACTGCAGTACACTTAATATCAAATGGTATTGAAACAATGATATAATTTAGGTTGAGCCAGATGGTTCTTCTTAACAATTTAAAGCTTAAAGGGACAGGCATTCCATAACAGCCATTGCTCTGCAAATTTGATTTCATAAATTACTGTTCATCTCTGCATTGAATTATAGATTTCCTATTTTAAAAGCAAATATATTCAGTCAAGACACTTGCCAATTCACATTCAGGATAAGTTTTGAACTAATCACAAATTGTTTCTCAAACAGCGTGCACTGTCCTTGCTGTAGTCAATGGAGCCAAACCAATTTAAATTAGACTGTTCACCTTATTTTGATATTTTATACATTTGAAAATGACCTAAACAGATTTTCAATGTCTGTAATAATTTCCCAGAGTACTTCATTTCCAGACTATTTCAGAGCTCATGAAATTAGAATACTAATGTTTAAAATGAAAGTGCACTTTTAACTTTTCCCAACATTTATACAATTCTTGCCAAGCATTAACTAATTCAAAAGTATGTAGCTAAATTTTGGTCAATAGTTTTAGTTTTAAAGGTTAGTTTTAAAGAAATAATACAATGGTTTTAGCAGAACATAAATAATGAGTTTAATATTGATTCTAGAGGACCAAAGAAATATTCTAATAGTATACATACATACATGTGTGTATGTGTGTATGTGAGTGAGTAAACTTGGAGCCAAGCTGCACTAAAAGCCTCCAATACAGGAACACAATGTTGCCAGCCAAACAAGACAAAAAAAGGCACAAAACAGACAGAAGATATTAGAAACACCAATCAAGCAGAACACAGCAAACTCCAAGACCAATAAACACAGACCAAGACTCCCAACCAATCAGAATAAAGAAAAAACCATTCTGGCACAGCAGTAGGCTAGCCCCAAATTTAAAACAGAAATGGATGTGAAAGTCTGACTCACAGACAAACACAATACAGAAACCTGATGATGGCAGATGAGATTCTGCCAAAATGTTGCTACAACTTTAAAAGCACAACTATGATGACGTGGGAAAATACCCGAACAAAGCTGAATACCATACATGTAAGTCCGGGTCTTTTCCCATGTAAGATTGAGAGTATCTTGGTGATGTTTCGATGAGGTTCCACTCGCCATCTTCAGGCTGGTGCTTATGGCTTTGTGTTTGTGCGAGCAAAGCATGATTGGAGCTGCCGTCTCTCTATAAATACTGAATCTTACATGGGAAAAGACCCGACCACACCAAGACCTGCATAGCTGTATTCGTGAAAATCTACAAAAACAACTATCGTACCTCTACGGGGAGGAAACTTTCCAGCTGACCAGGACCTATGAGAAATTCAAAGTCTGAAGAGCCACCATTTTATGTGACCTCACATTCCTACACAATTGCCAAGATAAAAAAGTGATACCCACATGCTTCCAACTCAAATTCCATTCCAAAGCCTCAGCCACTGAAAGGATCCAGAAAAGAATAGAATTAGCCCTAATGATAAATGAACTCCACAGGAAAAGATTCCTACTAGACCAAACCAACAGGGACCTACTTACTCTCCACCTCAAACTCATCAACAAAATATAGTATCTGATCTTTGACAATAACTTCCATTCAAAATCTAAGGTGTGTTCTACCAGACAGATAATTTTCAAAAGTATGATGGTCTGTGTAATTTTAAGTTGGAGATCTTTAGCTCAAGAACTGAAAACTTTGCATTATGCCACATATACCTGAGGCACATGATTTGATCTGGAAATTCATGTTCATAAGACCATCTCTCAAAGCTCTGAGTGAGGAGAAAATTAGATGAAAGCACAGGTCAGTCTTTAGAATTTAGGTACCAGATGCATGAGTAAAATAGAATTTGAGGGAGATTTTTAAATTGTTTTATTTTAGAACTATTTTAAGGTTTATGCTACAATCTCCATCTGTTCTGTCCTCCAAACAGTGCGAACCTATGCTGTCAGATGTCAGCAACCTAAGTTTAAGTAATTTCCAAGGTGTCCTGTATCTGACTTGTATTTTTCAATTAACACCTGGGAGATTTTTCAGACAAGCCAGCTCTTCCTTTTTACTCTTGCAAGTTGTGAGATAACAATTTTTTGCTGTAGCCCCAGTTAGATAATTATTTCTCTCTTGTCACAGCAGGCATCTAGTGTTGGACACTTAATCCCAATTAATATGTAACCTTCCTTTATTGATGTCTAAACTAAGCAGCTCAAGGGCTTGAGCAAAAAAAGAGGTTACAGGGCCATAAAATTTGCCCAATAAGAAACAATCCTTAATGAGTCAAATTCTGGAGAATGTTTTTGCCATTCTGATATATTAAGGCACTGTACTGTGGCACTATATTTCTTATAAACTCCAATGATAGCATCTCCTGGCACCTCTCTTGGTGTTTTCATTCTTTTGTATCCATACTGCAAACCTAAATTAAGAACTAATACACAAATCAAGCAGCAAGATAAAGTTTCCAAAAAGAGAAGTTGTAGGTCAAATGTGGCCTTGGAATCTCTATTTGTCCACACTGAATTAGCTAAATCTTTCATCAGGGGGAATTCCTTTGAAATTCACTTGGTACAAAATGCCTTCATTTGATCTGGAATTATTCTCTGCCACAATCTATGACATTTATATCTACTGACATAAGAGTGCCCCAAGGTAAGATCCAACCAACACTACTAGTTAAGCATTTATCACTTTGTCAGAGCAAGAAAATTTAAGTATAGCAAAGGGACAGTGGTTATGTTCCTTAGAAACACAGCTAAAATCACAATTTAATCTCTCCCTTGAGAAGGTGAGAGAAAAATCTTTATCCGAAAACTATGAATTTGGTCAATATTTGAAGTAGATTTCTTCAGAATTTATCCTTCAACTTTTTCTGTGGTAGCAAAATGGATGACAAATCTTCTACATCATTGTCCAACAACCTGGGGGGACAGGGATTTCAACCCCATTCTTTTTTTCCATTGGAAAAATATTTTTTGTATGTTTGTTCCAATGTTTGCTGGGCAAAATTTGATATATAGTTAGACAGACCCACTTGAGACATGGCTGTGGAAGGGAAATTTTCTTAGAGAGGTCAAATAAGTACAGCTGATTCAGACTGGTGGACAATTGTTTTCCAATCTACTGCAATTGAGGAACTATGTCAAGTACTTATATACATAAAGGACCATCAATGTGTTTTTGCCTGTTCCTGTGTATCAGTAGGAACCCATCTTGGGCTACCATGTACTCAGTCAGCCTCATATAGGGAAAAAAATATAAGAGCGGAGAAAAAAAAGTTAGTTATCTATTTAGAACCACTTACTCTCACATTAGAAACATTCAACACAAAAAACAAATCTATTGGGACATTTTTCACCCCAGTAAACAAAGCATTTGTTCTAATGGACTTCATTATACAACAGCTTCAGTAGAAGCATATATCAGCCTTTCTTATGTGATAAAATCAAACTTCTCTTTTTATTTTTGAAGCAAAGTGTTACATTTTAACTCATTCTCTGGCAATAAATGGAAATGATCTTTGCATCAGCTTAGCTAATGACAGTGTTTTTACTACTCTACAAGGATTTTACAGGAAAGGAGAGGCACTGTATCTTTCTGGCAATAAAGGTTAAGCTGACTATTAGAATGGCAGCCAAGAGATATTCCAGGAACAAGTTTAACTTTTTTTTGAGATATAAAATGCAAAACCCCAACCATCAATTGCATGGGTATTATACAGAACTTGTGCAGAAACCCGAGACCTGTTCAAATAAGTAGTATTAACTTGGTGTAGGAAAGAGACTGTGTATCTTTAATATAAGTTTAAGATTCATGATTCTCAAATTCATAATAGTGTCTTAGATTGAGGAACCTTCTGAAGTCTTGCAAGAAGTGCCTTACTTTAAGGCTATGACTCTAAGATTAACTCATTTGTCAGGGGAATTTTCTCATGTTTCTCCCATTATCAAATATTTTGAACCGGAAAGCATAAAAAAAGATATCATTGTGAACTTGTTAGTCAATTAAACATGTTAATTTTGCTATATCTTCTTCCTGCATATTGCAATATACTAGTTAAAAGGTTACATCGTTATGTCGATCATAATCTACCTTGAGGAGGGATGTGTTGGGGGGAGACAAAGATGTGAGTTACAGTGAGATACAGCATTCTGAGGAAGTAGAAAAGCAGAGGGCAACTTGGCCAGTTAACTGTGTAATTAATGTTTTGTGACCAACATCATTAGAAGGCAAGGATACCAACCTCAGTCAGTGATGGAAACACTCAGTCAGTGATTGAAACACCCAAAAGGTAATTCAAACTATGTCCATTGTTTTAAACATCTAGTGCATGCTTTGCTTTGGTGTGTGTGTGTGAGTGTGAGTGTGTGCGTGTGAGTGTGTGTGCATATATGTGTTGGTTGGTTGGTTGGTTGGTTGGTTTTTGCTCACCAATCAACTGCTTTTATTTTATGGTAGCATATGAAAACAAATATGAACCAAAATATGGACCAAGTGAATGTTCAGAATAGGATACTAATCAGCCTTGTACCTATTTCATTATCTTTCAAAAGGACCAAATCACTTTGTTAGGGATAACATTGTTTTACCCTAACTGGTTTAGGTAAATAATAATATGTAATCATAGTTTATATGTTAAAGTGTCTGCAACTTTAAATATGAGAAAGTAATTAGGGGAGTGGTTGTGAAAGCACTTTAAAAGAAGCAAGACTGCAGCTTGCTCTCTCTCTGGCTTTGATGATCACTGATTACTGCTTGGAATCAAGACTGCATTGCTCGAACGGGAGAGAAACAAAGGACTGATTTGTAAGTGAACTGACATAGGATATTCTGCATGGACTTTGCTAACTGAATATCCCTGAATGGACTGACTAAATGATACATGACTATTGGACTGTTATTTTGATTATGCTATGAACTCATAATGGAATAAACTATATTTTTGATAGCACAAAAATATAGTTATTTTTACTGTATGTTAATAAACATACAAGCTTAGCTCACTCATTTATCTGTGTGCCTATCTGACTAACGCTGCACATTCTGTTTAGCTTGTCTCACTAACCCTGGTTGGGGAAACCAGGCTTAACACTGGTTATGGGCCCAGAGGCTGCAAAGTCAGTTTAACTAGGATAAAACAGATTTATGTAAAAGTGAGAGTTTGTGTTGTTAAACATTACAGGAAACAGACAGCTGTGTTTTATTAATTATAGTTTTATATCCATACAAAGAAAACATGGCACAAGTCAATCTACAAAGTTTGTCTCTTATATCCAAGTTGGATGGAACAAACTATGTATCATGGTCTATGAAATGTAGTCTGCTTCTACGAAGAGAAGGTTTGTGGAACATAATTGAAAATCCACCAAATATAGAAGAATGGGATCCAGAGGATGATGAAGATAGACTAAAGATAGAAGAATTTATGCATAAAAATCAACAAGCTATTTGCATAATTGGGTTAACCTTAACTGATCAACAGCTTGTTTATATCTACGGAGAGAAAACGGCTGTTGGGTGTTGGCAGAAGCTGAAGAAGATTTATGTTCGAGATAACGTTGGTGTACACATAAATCTAACACGGAAGCTTTTCAGTACACATCTCCAGACAAATGGTGATATGCTGAGTCATTTGAAAACTATGCAAAGCATTTTTCAAGAACTGCACGAGAAAGAGCTTATTTTCTCTGAACTACACCAAGTCTACATAATTCTATCTTCCCTTGATGAAAGTTATGACAACTACGTAACTTCCCTTGAAATTTTGCCAAAGGAAAGTCTAACTTTAACTGATATAACTGGCAGATTGATTGAAGAGACCAGAAGAAGGCTTGAAAGAGACGATTTAAGGAGGCAGCAACCTCAAAAAGAAGATAATGAATCTCCTACTGCATATGCAATTAAAAAGTGTTTTAATTGTGGAGGAAGAGGACATTTGGCAAGATTTTGTAAAAAAGCAAAGTACCAGAACGCTGGCCAGAATACTAAAAGTCATCAAAAGATAAATAAAAATTTAGAGTTAGCCATGTATAGTAACGGAGCTGTAAAAAATAATTTATGGGTGGTTGACAGTGGAGCATCCCACTGTATAACAAATGATAACAGAAATTTTATTAAAATGTCCAAGAGTACACAGCAGATATCGTTAGCCAATGGCTGGAAACTGAAAGCTAAAGGTCAAGGTACAGTATATTGTTCTTTTATAAAAGAGAATGTAAAAATGTTATATGTACCACAACTTAAGTTTAATTTAATTTCAGTCAGAATTTTGGTTAAACTAGGATATGTAGTTACTTTTAAAGGAGATAACTGCATAATTGAAAAAGAAGATAAGAAAATTACTGCATCTTTAAGAGGTGAATTATATGTGTTAAATGATAATGGTTTAAAGGTGGCTAACACAGTTTATGAAAATAAGAAACCTCATGATGAATGTATTCACTTGTTACACCGAAGGCTAGGGCATTTAAATTTTAAAATGCTTAAGAAAACTGTTGAATTATCTAAGGGAATAAGTTTGAAACCTTGTAATAAGTATTTGCAATGTAATGCCTGTAATCAAAGCAAAGCAAGGGTCACACCGGCTAATAGAGTTGATGGATTTACTACCAAAGAACCTTTAGAGGTAGTATTTGCAGATTTAATAGGTCCTAAAAAACCAAGTGTAGGAGGAGCTCGTTACATATTAAGTATAATGGACCACTATTCTAGATATGGGTTTTGCTATTTAATGAAGAACAAAACTGAAACGTATCAAAATCTCTTTAATTGGATAAAATTTGCTGAAAGGAAAACTAAAAAGAAATTAGTAACTCTTATAACAGATAATGGTACAGAATTTACAAATAATAAATTCCAGAACAGACTAAGAATGTTAGGTATTCAACATAAAATGTCTGCACCATATAGGCCACAACATAATGCCTTTATAGAGAGAAGAGGCCAAACATTACAATCAATGACACGAACTATGATGTCTGATTCAGGATTACCTGACAATTTATGGGGAGAAGCAACAATGTGTGGTAATCATATATTAAATAATGTTGTTAATTCAACAACAGGTGAATTACCATTCACACTGTGGCATGGTACAAAACCTGATTTAAGTTACATGCACACATTTGGAGCACCAGCATGGGTGCATATCCCTACACAACTTAGACACAAAGGACAACATAGAGCTAAAAGATTATATTTTGTAGGATATACATCTAATCATAGATCTTATAGATTCTGGGAACCAGGTACATCTAGAGTTTACACCAGTGCCAGTGCTAAATTCCTAGAACATGTAGGATGGAATAGATTAGAGCAAGATTTAAATAACGAAGTAATTATTGAACCCTACAAAAGGCAGAAAGATCAGACAAGTTATAAGAAGAGTCCAATTAAAGAAGAAGTCCAAGAAGAGCAAATAGGACCAGAACAAGAGGAAACAGTTGATCAGGAAGAGTAAGATAATCAAGAAGACTTAAGAAATGAAAGTCCACCTGTAAGTCCTGTAATACCTAGACGTACTACACATATAACTAGACCACCTGATAGGTATCAAGCAAGTATAGTTTGCCAAGTAACTAAAGTTCCAACTAGTGTAGATGAACTTAAGATGTATCCTGCTAAGGATCAGGAGAATTGGCAAAAGGCAATGGAAAAGGAACTAAATTCATTAAAGGTAATGAAAGTTTATGAAGATGCTAAATTACCTCCAGGAGAAAAATCCATTGGGTGCAAATGGATATTTAAAGTAAAAACTGGAAATGATGGGACTGTTACCCATAAGGCTAGGTTAGTAGCTCAAGGATTTAATCAAACTTCATCTGATTACGATGAAGTTTTTGCACCAAGTCTTAAAGCAACATCTTTAAGAGCAGCATTAGTGTGGGCAGCTAAGAAAAACTATGTCATTAACCATTTAGATGTAGAAACTGCTTATCTGCATGCACCATTGCAGCACACTATATATTTGAAAAAGCCAATTATTATAAAAGACAATAAAGTAAATAGTAATGATTGTTGGAAACTCAAAAAGAGTCTTTACGGGTTGAAACAATCTGGGTTTGAGTGGAACCAATATATTGTGAAAGAGTTAAACAATATAGGTTTTAAATCTGGTTTAGCAGATCCATGTGTGTTTAAAAGAGAAAATAATGGAACGGTGTCATTATTGTTATTATTTACAGATGATATTGCTTTGATAACTAAGACTAATAATGAAGCTAATGAGATTATATCATTATTAGCCAAAAAGATAAAATTAAAGCATTTAGGTGAAATTAAAAAGTATCTAGGATTGACAATTAACAAAACAAATAATGGTTTTAAGATATCTCAAGAAGATAAAATTTGCCAATTAATTAAAACGTTTAAAATGGAACTTTGTAAACCGGCAAAGACTCCAATGAATCAGGAAGTTTGCCAAACTGATGATCAAAGTCCCAAATTTGATAAGTCTATATATCAATCTTTGATTGGTAGCTTATCATATATAAGCAATTGGTCTAGGCCAGATATAGCTTATAGTGTAAATCAGCTGGCACGTTTTAATTCAGATCCACATCAATGTCATTGGCAATCATTAAAGAGAATTTTAAGATATCTTAAAGGAACAATGAACCATGCATTGTATATAGAACCAAAGGGTGATTTGAGTCTTAGTGCCTATGCAGATGCAAGTTTTGCAACTGATATAAACACTAGAAAATCAACATCTGGGATGGCTATATTATTTGGTAAGACACTAATAGGGTGGAGGTCAATCAGACAACAGCATATCAGCTTGTCTACAATGGAAGCGGAATTTTCATGTCTGTCATTACTATGCACTGACTTAATTTTGTACAAACAGTTATTATTAGACATGGGTATAACTGTAAAAGATTCCATTATTGTGTACGAGGATAACCAAGCAGCTATAAAGTTAGTTACTAGTATTGCTTTTAAAACTAGATCAAAGCATACTGATTTAAGATACTTAAATGTTAGAGAATCTGTAAAGAATGGGCTATTTAAATTGGAATACTGCATGACGGAAGAAAACATTGCAGACCAATTTACAAAAGCTCAAGGAGTAACTAAGTTTAAAGAAAGTTGTAACAAATGTGATTTAAAGAGGTAAATAGTTATATTTATTATTATTTCCTAAAAGGGGAGAATGTTAGGGATAACATTGTTTTACCCTAACTGGTTTAGGTAAATAATAATATGTAATCATAGTTTATATGTTAAAGTGTCTGCAACTTTAAATATGAGAAAGTAATTAGGGGAGTGGTTGTGAAAGCACTTTAAAAGAAGCAAGACTGCAGCTTGCTCTCTCTCTGGCTTTGATGATCACTGATTACTGCTTGGAATCAAGACAGCATTGCTCGAACGGGAGAGAAACAAAGGACTGATTTGTAAGTGAACTGACATAGGATATTCTGCATGGACTTTGCTAACTGAATATCCCTGAATGGACTGACTAAATGATACATGACTATTGGACTGTTATTTTGACTATGCTATGAACTTGTTAGGGATAACATTGTTTTACCCTAACTGGTTTAGGTAAATAATAATATGTAATCATAGTTTGTAAGTTAAAGTGTCTGCAACTTTAACTGTGGGATAGTAATTAAGGGAGTGGTTGTGAAAGCACTTTAAAAGAAGCAAGGCTGCAGCTTGCTATCTCTCTGGCTTTGATGATCCCTGATTACTGCAAGGAAACAAGTCTGCATTGCTCGAACGGGAGAGAAAACAAAGGACAGACTTGTAAGTGAATTGACATAGGATATTCTAACACGGACTTTGCTAACTGAATATCCTTGAATGGACTGACTAAATGATACATGACTATTGGACTGTTATTTTGACTATGCTATGAACTTATAATGGAATAAACTATATATTTGATAGCACAAGCGTATCTGTTATTTTTACTGTATGTTAATAAACATACAAGCTTTGCTCACTCATTTATCTGTGTGCCTATCTGACTAAGCTGCACATTCTGTTTAGCTTGTCTCCCTAACCCTGGTTGGGGAAACCAGGCTTAACACTGGTTATGGGCCCAGAGGCTGCAAAGTCAGTTTAACTAGGATAAAACAGATTTATGTAAAAGTGAGAGTTTGTGTTGTTATACATTACAGTAAACAGACAGCTGTGTTTTATTAATTATAGTTTTTATATCCATATAAGAAAACATGGCACAAGTCAATCTACAAAGTTTGTCCCTTATATCCAAGCTGGATGGAACAAACTATGTATCATGGTCTATGAAATGTAGTCTGCTTCTACGAAGAGAAGGTTTGTGGAACATAATTGAAAATCCACCAAACATAGAAGAATGGGATCCAGAGGATGATGAAGATAGATTAAAGATAGAAGAATTTATGCATAAAAATCAACAAGCTATTTGCATTATTGCTTTAACCTTAACTGATATGCAACTTGTTTATATCCACGGAGAGAATACGGCTGTTGGGTGTTGGCAGAAGCTGAAGAGGATTTATGTTCGAGATAACGTTGGTGCTCACATAAATCTAACACGGAAACTTTTCAGTACACATCTCCATAAAAATGGTGATATGCTGAGTCATTTGAAAACTATGCAAAGCATTTTTCAAAAACTGCACGAGAAAGAGCTTATTTTCTCTGAACTACACCAAGTCTACATAATTCTATCTTCCCTTGATGAAAGTTATGACAACTACGTAACTTCCCTTGAAATATTGCCAAAGGAAAGTCTAACTTTAACTGATATAACTGGCAGATTGATTGAAGAGGCCAGAAGAAGGCTTGAAAGAGACGAATTAAGGAGGCAGCAACCTCAAAAAGAAGATAATGAATCTCCTACTGCATACGCAATTAAAAAGTGCTTTAATTGTGGAGGAAGAGGACATTTGGCAAGATTTTGTAAAAAAGCAAAGTACCGGAACGCTGGCCAGAATACAAAAAGTCATCAAAAGATAAATAAAAATTTAGAGTTAGCCATGTATACTGACGGAGCTGTAAAAAATAATTTATGGGTGGTTGACAGTGGAGCATCTCATTGTATAACTAATGATAAGAAACATTTTATTAAAATGTCCAAGAGGACACAGCAGATATCGTTAGCCAATGGCTGGAAACTGAAAGCTAAAGGTCAAGGTATAGCATATTGTTCTTTTATAAAAGAGAATGTAAAAATGTTATATGTACCACAACTTAAGTTTAATTTAATTTCAGTTAGAATTTTGGTTAAACTAGGATATGTAGTTACATTTAAAGGAGATAACTGCATAATTGAGAAAGAAGATAAGAAAATTACTGCATCTTTAAGAGGTGAATTATATGTGTTAAATGATGATGGTTTAAAGGTGGCTAACACAGTTTATGAAAATAAGAAACCTCATGATGAATGTATTCACTTGTTACATCGAAGGCTAGGGCATTTAAATTTTAAAATACTTAAGAAAACTGTTGAATTATCTAAGGGAATAAGTTTGAAACCTTGTAATAAGTATTTGCAATGTAATGCCTGTAATCAAAGCAAAGCAAGGGTCACACCGGCTAATAGAGTTGATGGATTTACTACCAAAGAACCTTTAGAGGTAGTACTTGCTGATTTAATAGGTCCTAAAAAACCAAGTGTAGGAGGAGCTCGTTACATACTAAGTATAATGGACCACTATTCTAGATATGGGTTTTGCTATTTAATGAAGAGCAAAACTGAAACGTATCAAAATCTCTTTAATTGGATTAAATTTGCAGAAAGGAAAACTAAAAAGAAATTAGTAACTCTTATAACAGATAATGGTACAGAATTTACAAATAATAAATTCCAGAACAGACTAAGAATGTTAGGTATTCAACATAAAATGTCTGCACCATATAGGCCACAACATAATGCCTTTATAGAGAGAAGAGGCCAAACATTACAATCAATGACACAATCTATGATGTCTGATTCAGGATTACCTGACAATTTGTGGGGAGAAGCAATAATGTGTGGTAATCATATATTAAATAATGTTGTTAATTCAACAACAGGTGAATTACCATTCACACTGTGGCATGGTACAAAACCTGATTTAAGTTACATGCACACATTTGGAGCACCAGCATGGGTGCATATCCCTTCACAACTTAGACACAAAGGACAACATAGAGCTAAAAGATTATATTTTGTAGGATATACATCTAATCATAGATCTTATAGATTTACAAAAGCTCAAGGAGTAATTAAGTTTAAAGAGAGTTGTAACAAATATGATTTAAAGATGTAAATAGTTATATTTATTATTATTTCCTAAAAGGGGAGAATGTTCGGGATAACATTGTTTTACCCTAACTGGTTTAGGTAAATAATAATATGTAATCATAGTTTGTAAGTTAAAGTGTCTGCAACTTTAACTGTGGGATAGTAATTAAGGGAGTGGTTGTGAAAGCACTTTAAAAGAAGCAAGGCTGCAGCTTGCTATCTCTCTGGCTTTGATGATCCCTGATTACTGCAAGGAAACAAGTCTGCATTGCTCGAACGGGAGAGAAAACAAAGGACAGACTTGTAAGTGAATTGACATAGGATATTCTAACACGGACTTTGCTAACTGAATATCCTTGAATGGACTGACTAAATGATACATGACTATTGGACTGTTATTTTGACTATGCTATGAACTTATAATGGAATAAACTATATATTTGATAGCACAAGCGTATCTGTTATTTTTACTGTATGTTAATAAACATACAAGCTTTGCTCACTCATTTATCTGTGTGCCTATCTGACTAAGCTGCACATTCTGTTTAGCTTGTCTCCCTAACCCTTAGAGATGATCTAAAACTAGATCAAAGCATACTGATTTAAGATACTTAAATGTTAGAGAATCTGTAAAAAATGGGCTATTTAAATTGGAATACTGCATGACGGAAGAAAACATTGCAGACCAATTTACAAAAGCTCAAGGAGTAACTAAGTTTAAAGAAAGTTGTAACAAATATGATTTAAAGATGTAAATAGTTATATTTATTATTATTTCCTAAAAGGGGAGAATGTTAGGGATAACATTGTTTTACCCTAACTGGTTTAGGTAAATAATAATATGTAATCATAGTTTATATGTTAAAGTGTCTGCAACTTTAAATATGAGAAAGTAATTAGGGGAGTGGTTGTGAAAGCACTTTAAAAGAAGCAAGACTGCAGCTTGCTCTCTCTCTGGCTTTGATGATCACTGATTACTGCTTGGAATCAAGACTGCATTGCTCGAACGGGAGAGAAACAAAGGACTGATTTGTAAGTGAACTGACATAGGATATTCTGCATGGACTTTGCTAACTGAATATCCCTGAATGGACTGACTAAATGATACATGACTATTGGACTGTTATTTTGACTATGCTATGAACTCATAATGGAATAAACTATATTTTTGATAGCACAAGCGTATCTGTTATTTTTACTGTATGTTAATAAACATACAAGCTTAGCTCACTCATTTATCTGTGTGCCTATCTGACTAACGCTGCACATTCTGTTTAGCTTGTCTCCCTAACCCTGGTTGGGGAAACCAGGCTTAACACACTTCTACTTTTAAACTATGATATATTCATTATTCCAGCAATTCTTGTTTATTTGAGATGTAGATGGATTTATTTAGGGTTTATGACATCCATTTTAGAATGAAAAGTTACATGTTTGTTTTTACTTTCCATTTTCTATTTAAAATATATGTAAGTCTTTAGTTTTCTAGTAATACATTAATTGTCTCATAAATGTAGCTGAAACTCTACAATAAATAGGAAACAATCACATATTTTTTCATTCAATGTAAAATAGTTTTCTCTTATAGATCATAAGTCCAGTCAAGAGGAAAACATGTATGCCATTATCTTGAAAAAGATTATTTCTGACCTTCCTATGGAAGAGAATATTTGGTTTTGTCTGTTTAGTATCATTTTCTTTCTCATTCTATGTTGTCATGTATTACTTTGAAATGGCATACTTAGGCAATACTTAGACAAAGCATCCAGTGAGAAAAATAATATAGTTAGGGATATTTGGCTCTGGTTATGTTCACTGGATATAAATTCTTTCAGGAATTTGCTTTGCTTTGCAAATAGTCTACATTGGTTTGTTTTTTTAAAAAACCACATAGAAATCTTATGAGATTAGTCCAATTTAAAATCCACCATGCATTCAAGGATAAACAGGTTGTACTAACAAGTTAAATGCTACCTTTCAGAAATAATTTGAGAATGTAGTACAAGGGCTAAGATATCACCATAGGAACATATGTAGAATCCAGTGTAAAATGAGTAGACATGGGATAGCCTAGCTTGTTACTTTTCTTGCATCAGGTTCCCTCAGTCTTCTAAGAAGAATTCTTCCCCTTTAAAGATATTTCTAGGAATAAAGGGAAAGTGACTACTTCTACCCAAAAAAGCTCCATTGTGTAAGAAGGAATATTGGTTGCTACTCTAAGAAAAGAGGACGCACCTGTCATTTAAATCATAATTGTGGCTATCAATTATTCCATTACTTCCAACTTTATGGGCATCATTTTGCCAGGACAGTATGTCATTGACTGTTTCTTTGTTCTGTACTCATGCTTGTGTCATCTGTGACAATATTAAGTCACTTTGTATTCTGTCAGCCTCTTTATCGATTGTCTTAGATGTGTTCCAAGCTTCAGATCTTCTCCAGTGACTCTCTTCTGCACACTAAGTGTCTAAAATAGTTAAGTTTTAGCTTCATGATAGTTCTTTCAGTGAACAGGCTAGTTTTACCATCAACATTCAATGTTATTGACATTTACTATGGTTTTGGTATAAATAGACATAAATCTGGATGATACAACTTAGCTAGGTAGAGTCTTTCTTTCAATCTTCAGTATGTTTATGCTTCTGAAACCCTAAAATACAGCCACTACATCTTTCACCTTGAGTGCCCTCTGTGAAAAAAAACCCCAAAATACCTTCTTCCTCATCTTCTTTATCTATCAGCCACAAACATAATATATTTACAGTGTTGGCAGTATGGCTTGATTTATAAGAATGTTTTCCATTTGAAAATCTTTTTTGACTGATGTGAACATGAATTTGCCTAAGTAGATCAGCCAAAGGGAAAAATATGTTCATTAATACAAATATTTGTCTAATTTAGCATATGCTATCATTGTTTGTAAATTGACAAGCAATGATTTTTTCCAGTTGTTTTGCCTGTATTTTGTGAAGTGAAATTATCTTTAGGAAATATGTCAGAAGCAGCAACTCCCAGTATTTCAAACATCAATGTATTTAAACTAGAAACTGTCTAGTAAATATTAATTTCTACTATCAGCTGTGATTCAATTCGCTTTAGGTAATCATAATCACTTATGCTTTTAAATCCACAGTAAATGAAGATGATAGTATTTTAGATTTAAGTAGTCTCTACTGTAATTGTACAAGGTCTTTCATTGGGTAAAATATAGTATAGTTTATGGCAATTCTTGTATAATGGTTGTGGTAACATTTGAAAGAGCATTTCTCAAGCTCATACTATTAAAAACTCATCTACCTTATAGAGGGGAACACACTGAGCTTAATTTTTTACAACAAACAGAGAATATGAACTTCAAGACACTGGTGCAGAAATTAATTAGGAGCTGTTTTGACCCAAACCTGGTTCCAATTGAGCAAACACAAGACAAAGGCAGCAGTACAACCTTTTTATGTTTCAGCTAAGAATTATGTTTCTTCACAGATAAAAGGTTGCTTCCAACTAATTAGCTCCGACAAGAAAGAACCTTGCCAAGTTTTTGCAAGTCTGCCAAAACACAACAGATAAGAAATAGTTTACAAAACAAGAGTCTTCAAATACCAACTGTAATGTCCACGAAGCTGAGTTCAAAACGTCTTTGCCTTCTGCAAAGAAGGTTAGTTTCACAGCTGCCTTTTATCTTCTTGAAGGAGGGGCCATTACCTTGGAGCCTTACTTCTGAGTCACCTGTGCTGTTGTAATTGCTTTTTCATATGAGCAATCCTGCGCACATGCACACTTGGCACAGGCTCCTTGGGAACCTCCTCATCACTGCTGCCAGCCCCCACAATCTCTGAAGGCAACAGTCCACTCCCTAATGGTCCTGGCCCCTCATCTGAGTCCTCATTCTCCTCAGCTGTCCATACCTGCTGCCAGCTAACCGCAACAGGTGCACCTCTCAATTAGATATACCAGAAAAATAGAATATCATAGAATATAACTTTATTATGGTCTTAGACCAGCAATAAACATCAGTATTTACAATATTAAAAAGGTACTGACACATTATAATACATTAATAGTGGATAAAAACATCCCTGTTAAGAAAATACATGTTCTCAAAGAGTTAGGGTCACTCCCTGGTTTATATGAGTGGAGAGCCAATAAGTATTTGTGTAAATATCATTTTCCAAAGATTGTTCTATCACCAAAAATTGGCACAAATTGACAGCTATAATTCTATATAATTATAGTTATAATTATAACTATGATTAACCAATTTTTTTTCTTGTAGACATTGCAGCAACACAGAATTTTGCCACTGTATGTGTAATAGCTGGGTTTGAATCCTGGAGGAGAAAGCCTACATAAAAATTGTCTGCCCACCCTGGCAATTTCTCTAGTAAGGGGAGAATATACAATGACCTATAAACTCTGTATAATCACAGTACCAATTAGATATATCAAAAAGTATTAAGCTTATATGTCACTTAAGATTAGCTATGATGCATTAGAGTACATGAAAGAAGGCACTGATAAGCTATATATACAAATGGAATCATAGTTGGGAATTAGTGCAAGTTCAATTAAAAAGAAGATTTTAGTTAAATCAGTAAGTCTGTGTAAGACAGATCTAACACATTTTGCTGCCCAAGCTAATAGCAACAGCACTTAGGCTTATATATCGCTTCACAGTGCTTTACAGCCCTCTCTAAGTGATTTACAGAGTCAGCATATTGCTGCCAACAATCTGAGTCCTCATTTTACCCACCTCGGAAGGATGGAAAGCTGAGTCAATCTTGAGCCTGGTGAGATTCAAACTGCCAAATTGCTGTCAGCCAGCAGAAGTAGCCTGCAGAACTGCCTTCTAACCACTGTGCCACCATGGATAAGATAGTGTTCCTTGTTTGTTCATATGCAAATGCATTTAAGATCTTTATTTAACCCAGACAATAGAATTATATGTTTTAACAACAGAGACAACCAAATAAGAGTAGAATAGAATTCTTTATTGGCCAAGTGTGATTGGAAACACAAGGCTTAGTGATCGTCATGGGTTAGAGACTAGAAGTTAGAGCAGGCAGCATGCACAAGTATTTTCTTTCAGCATCTTATCTAAGATCTAAGAACATCTAACAATTTGATAGCTGATATAGCTATCTCACTGCAGTTAATGGTAGAGCTTTGATTATTTAATACATTAACAATAACAGAATATCAGTATGATTTGGGAGGGACCTTGGAGATCTTTTAATCCAACCCCCACTCAGGCAGGAGATCCTATATCATTCTGGACAAATGGCTATCCAATCTCTTCTTGGAAACCTCCAGTGATGGAACCAACACAACTTCTAGAGTGTTACATTATACTACATTACACACTATTACATTACCTTCCAAATAGAGGTGATGGAAGTATCTCCAGGTATCCTACAGGAGACAATAACAGGCACAATGGAAATAAATTAGGTAGTACACAGCCACAATGAGGTATTAATTCCCTGAAATTGGCATAGGGCCAAAATAGGTATCTCTGATACTTCTATTGCCGAAAGAGATTTGAGTTGATTTCACAAAAGTCATGATAACTTACAACCTATTAATTGCTCAATGTTATTTTCATTAGAAAGTTTCCAATTATTATAAAAGTATGTTGGCTTATAAAGATTATATTTTTCAAGAATTTCATCTTAACTAAACCATAAAAATTATCTTGATTAGAGAGATAGATAGATAGATAGATAGATGATAGATAGATAGATAGATAGATAGATAGATAGATAGATAGATAGATAGATAGATAGATAGATAGATAGATAGATAAATAGATAGATAGATAGATAGATAGATAGATAGATAGATAGATAGATAGATAGATAGATAGATAGATAGATGGATGGATGAATAGATGGATAGATACAGTAGATGGAGAGAGAGGGAGAGAGAGAAAAAAAATGTTAAAGGAGAAGCATCCCTTATAAAACAATGTACTTATTCTTCCAAATTTGAGATATTGTTTTAGTAAAAATATTTTCAATGGGTTTTATTCTAGAATAATATTCTGAGTGAATTATGCATATCTGGCTTCAACATAATTTCAATTTGAATCCATAGTTTAGAAAAGTCTTCCATAATAGATGGTATCATATACTCTGTGCCATTCTCCTTATACTTGATGCCTCTACACTACGTGGACACAAGCACTTGCTATATTTAGTTGTGTGCTAAGATTCTAATCTACTGTAACAAACTAATGAGAGTTTTATAGAGCATCTATAGACCTTCAAACTAGCAGATTATCATCAATTTGTCTGATCTACATTACAGCTCCATTTTGCATCTTGCAGGGTGTAATTAGTCACACAAATTAGTTTAACAATGTGCCCCACACCACCTTTTTATATCATCTTCCTGCCAAGAGACCCAGAACATTGATTTGGCAGAGTTGACAATGATTAGTCAATCTCTGTAAAGTAGACAATAAATTGTGTCTTCTGTATGACAGCATGTTTCCAGGAAAGTGAAATGAATGAAAGGTATCAGTGATCATAAATAAGATCATTAAAAAAAAAATTCAGACTGATTAAAATATACTACTTAATGCACTGTTACCTCTTACCTTCAGGAATGAACTAACAACATTGTGAACAAGGAGAAATAAGTATTTGACTTTTTAATGCACAAGGAAATGGATATGATGGCCATGAATAAATTGTTTCTACTACAGCATTTTGCTAGAGTAGTTGAGCCAACAAGACACTATTTTTTTCTTAGTACAGATTTGACAACTGGGATCCTTCTTTTGTTGACAGCAATTGACATTATGAGCCAACATTATTTAAGGCACATTTTATTAATTCTAATTGAATTTATTCCTCATAGCTACATCAGTTTCATCTTCTGTATCCAGGTTATATATGATAGGTAACAGTCACTTTAGATTTCAATCTCATATGTCATTGAGGATAGAATAGATGCTTCTGCTAAGTATGTACTGTATATGCAGGACTACATATTGGACTAAAAAGCTATTATATTTTCTCAGGGTTATGTAGTAAGAAACAACCTGAAAATAAATATGATTAATACCCAAATGCAGTATTTTTATCCTGAGATGTAACTCAAGAAAACTATTATTATAATTTAGTTTTCTTTAGTCCAGTTCTATTAAAGCAAATGCTATGCCAAGCTGTGATACAGTTTTGCTATTTTCAGGCTTGAGGTAACCATGAACAGCTTTTAGATCTTTTTAAAAATAGAAATATAAAAAAGGCAACTTTCCCTCCCATTTTTGTTTCCTAGTAGATAAAATAGTCTCACTCTCTCTGTGTATTTCATATCTCTTGAAAGTGTACTTTGTGTGTTTAATTAGTGTATGGCTAATCCTGGAGAATGTTGTGCAAAGGAATCATCAGTTCAATTGGTGCCATTGCCTACAGATTGTATAGATTTTAAACTTTTTCTTTGTAACTACTGTATTTCTGAATCTACTCTTGAATTCCCAGAAGTTATACAAAATTGAACATTTATCCCCTTGAGAATTATTTGCCTCTCTTTAAACCTTTGTATGGGTAAAAAAATTAAAGTAATTGAGGGGGAAGCTGTAACCCTTTCCCCAGGGGTGGGATTTAAACTTTTTAACAACCAGTTCTGTGAGTGTGGCTTAGTTGGTGGGCGTGGCTTGGTGGTCATGTTATTAGCTGGGCGTGGCCAACTCAATATCACATGCATCGAGGCATGTGTCTCCTCACCTGGCCTCTCATGACTGTGGGGATGCTGCAACAGTCGTAAGTGTGAAAAAGGGTCAAAGGTTACTTTTTTCAGTGCCATTGTAACTTTGAATGGTCACTCCACACAAGCAAAGTACCAGCAAAGGAGGGGAAAAAAAAACTCCAGAGAAGTTCCTGAGACAGGAAATCTAGTCCTGCCCAGAATGTAATAAGGGCTAAAGGAGAGAGAGTTTCTGTAAGCAACACCAGAATGTTTCCTTCTTGCCTTTCTTACAGGATTAGGCCAGTAATTTCTTCTAACAACCGGTTCTCTGAACTGCTTAGAATGTTAACAACTGGTTCTACCGAATAGGTGTGAACCTGTAGAATCCCACCCCTGCCCTTCCCCAATTTGCAAGCAGTGTGATCATGTTTAATCACAGTCTCACAGTTTCCTGTTCATTAGTTAAAATTCCAACACGCAGAAACATAGAATGGATTTTCGCACTTAAAGCATGTGAAGAAAGTGAAACTAGTTTTTCTATTCCCATTTCATATTCAGTCTGAATGATTAATTTAATCATGAAGAAGAATAAGTGGTAGATCTCTTATAGGATTTTGGTTTGGTAGACTTAGCATTATTTTTCTGGATGTTTGTTTTTGTATGGTTTTGTATTATATTGTCTTAAATTATGCCATGCTATAAGTCAGCCTGATCATGATGGAGGTGCAAAATTGATCAAGCTAATAAATAAGTAATAAATCTTTGCATTCTATCTTTAGTAAAATACCAATCAACCTTGCATACTACTATTTATTTGCTCAATAAGTTCCAGTATTTGCCTTTTAACAGCTTTTTAGATATCACACAAGAAAGGAAGAATGGCTGAAATTTTATCCATTCACCCCAGAGCTGATTTTGTTTGGCTTCTTTTGAAGTAGCAAAACTCTTAGAAACAACATCTGCATCAGACATCATACAGCCATTGCGTTTGGAAGAGGAAGGGATGACAACATGAGCTCCTGCCTGCCTTGCTTGTAATTCCAGCTGCTGCTTTGCTCCAGCTGAGTAACTTATTGAATAAATCTTCCAACCAAAATGTATGGATGGTGAACAGATGCTAAAAAGATGTTGCTCTGCTGTAGAAGATCTGTTCCATTAGAGATGAGATAATAAGGTCTGCTGTTCAAATGACCTTGTAACACTGTGAAAATGAAGTCCTAGGAAAAAGGGTTTTTTTCTCTTCTAGATTGAAATATTAATCTAGAAAAAAAGCTAGGGTGTTTATGTATTTATTACAATTCATTGCAAAATAAAGTCAATTGAACTATCCTATAACTCTCAGCATTATTCAAGAATAATTTGACTCTAGGCAGTGTACAAACTAAAAAAAATCAGAAAAAAACCCCCAGATCAAATATAAAACCACACAGATAGCCCAAGATAAAATGAACTTAAAAATAACAATAATCAGACAAAACAGCTCCCCAAAGTACAATAATACATTAAAACAATATCCCCAGGTAGTAGATCAAAGCCAGGTATTATGAGTTTCCTAAACCTAGAAGAAAGGGTCCTTATTTTGGGGGTGATACTGTTCCACAGGGTGTGATGATTTAAGCACTATTCTCCTTCATTCTTATTGCTATCTTCCTTCTGAGTGTGAATGCCAGAAAAATAAAGGCACTAAAAGTGGAAGTAGATGCATCTTTTACTTGTTTTCTACTAATTTCTTAGATAGGGCAAACAATCAACAATGCAATAACAATCAACAAAAGGCAGGGGCTAGAAAGTTTGGGGCTTATCAATGGAATATGGATCTCATTGCTCAGAAGTGGAACATTGATACCAGTCAACTTTTTCAGCAGACTTCCTGCACTTCATGATATATACCTGTTATTACCTATGGATATGTAAACAAGATATAAAAAGTTGTACCAAACACATTCTTCAAATGAAAGTCCAGCACAAGCTGTGTGCTTATTTGATTGCACTCAAAGCATCCTTGAATGGAAAAGGAGAGGGGTCAATGACATCAAGATGGTGGACACAATTGAAGCCCTGTCCTTGTTTAGCATGTGTTGTACATCGCACAATTATTTAAAAAAAAAAAAGAAAAAGAAACATGGGCTAATTATCCATTCTGACCACTGTTTTGACATCATTGACCTCCCAAAGGTGCTTTTTTTTCAAGAGGCAACTTGACTTTCTGTTTTTTCTTTAAAGCTTCCTCAGCTCTGACTGAATAGTGGGGAAATGAAACATCAGAGCTGAAGAAGCTTTTTGGACAAGAAGAGAAACGTATTCAAAGAAAGTCTAGTTGCTTCTTGAAAAAGCACCTTTGGCACAACCATTACATGGATCACTGAGAATCCCCATAGATACCCTGATTATGTTTCATGACTTTTCACCTGATTTTATAACAATAACACTTAGTCTTACATACCACTTCATAGTGCTTTACAGCCCTCTCTAAGAGGTATACAGAATCAGCATATTGCCCAACAATCTGGCTCCTCATTTTACCATCCTTGGAAGGATGAGGCAATCTTGAGCCACTCAAACTCATCAATTGAGCAATGAGTTAGCATGAAGTATTGCATTCTATCCATTGTGTCACCACAGCTTTTTTATTCTTAGTAATATTGTTTTATCCACAGTAATCCAATGCTAAGAAAAGGTACCAATTTACCCTGGCCTTTAAGTTCTGTATTATAAACAGGAGAGCTGATTGAATCTTACCTGGTTGCTTTAAAGTGACATTTATTGAGAACATTTTGACACTTGAAATGTGGATAGCAATAAGATTTTATCTCAAAGTAAAATGTTTTCCAGAAAGTGAATCTGCTCTGCAGATTTCAGAAAAGTTGTTCAAATACCTCAAGAATGGTAATTGTCAATTGCTCACTGTTTCTTGTTGAAGTTACTAGTTGGTATTCATCCTGAAAGAATATTCAAGAACATTTTGACCAGTTTGGAAGACTGAATCTATGACGATTAAAGTGCTTATCTGGAGGGTACATCAAATCTATGTCACCCTGTTCCCATTTCTGATTTTATTGAGTTCATAGAAAAGTATAGTAACTTCTATATAGTAACTTATATCTCTTAGTTTCCTGTGTATAGACATTGGGGTTCAGAAAATGCCTTCACTTACAAGTGAATAAATAAAAAGCAGAAACTGCAGCAGGTGCTTACTTACTTTGCATATGATTTAATTTCCTAAATCAGTGAAACACGGTTTTGTTGCCAGAGAGTAGATGTCTTGGGAAGTAGTGGGTTTTACTTCTAAACAGTGGAAAGGGTGGAGAGCTGCCAGAAAAGTCATGATGGCAGTCAGTATCATGTGAATGAAGCCCTAATGTAAACACTCATGATTCAGATGAAAAAAAAAATTAAGTGTCAACACTCCATGGGGTCATCTCTTATGGACTTCTGCTGTCCTAAATAAATATATAGGATACAAGCAACAAAGTAAAGGTAAATTTGCATTCTCCTTTTAATATTGGTCTTAGTTCTATGCTTGGTATGCTATTTGAGTCATTATTAAGTACCCACAACATGAACTTAAGATGTGTAGTCATATTAATTTAGCAAATGAGTAAATGAATGAATGAATACATGCATGAATGAATGAATGAATGAATGAATGAATGAATGAATGAATACATGTATGAATCAATCAATCAATCACTCAAATGATACCATGGATTCTCCCAATATGAACCGTTACCATTGCTTGTAAGGAGTTTTAAAGATTCTCTTCGTAGCCAGAACTTCCCCTTCAGATGTTTTGAGGGATAGTGAACGATTGTGGTAGAAAAAAATAACCCATCCTTTTTTCTTTTAATCAAATCCTAACCTGGATCAGCTCCTCCCATTCTCCAAAGTTCATTTTTGATTAAGAAAAAGAAATACACATAGCTACAGATTCCAAATTAAGACAATTTATAGTGTTAATTGAAAATTGAATAAGGGAACCCAGGGATAGCCACAGAGAATGGAAAAAGACATGCGGGGTTCACAGATCGGTTATACGATTTAAAATTAGTGGCACATTAGAGTCAAGCAGCCTTAAGCCTGCACCTTTCATCTCTTTGGTTTTCTTTATTTCATAATGGAGTAAAGAACTGAAAAAATGATTCAAAAGATTAGGGTTTGCAGCTGTTCATCAATGCAGGGTAGATAGACAATTTAAGCATCCTTAACTTTATTGAGATTAACATTTTAAAAACCATATTGATATTAATCTAAACCTTTCCCTCTTATCTATAAAGGATTAACTTTTCTAAATCAACACAATGTTAATGATTAAGAAATTGGTGATTTAAAAGATGCTGTTCACTTTATCAAATGCCTTTTGGGCATCTAAGAATATCAAAGCCATTTGTTTTTCCGGGTGCGCCTCATAATATTCCAATGTGTTTAGGATTACCCTCATATAGTCTTTAATCTGTCTCTTTGGTAAAAATCCATTCTGACTATTGGAACAGATGGGCTTTGCTAGAAAATTTATCCAAGCAATAGAAGCCGTATATTATAAGCAAACGGCAAAAGTAATGATAGATGGAGAATTCACAGATTCTATCAATATTAAAAAAGGTACAAGACAAGGATGCCCATTATCTCCTTTGTTATTTGTATTGACCTTGGAAGTCTTAAATAGAAATATTAGAGAGGATATAAACATAAAAGGAATGAAAGTCAAAAAGGAGGAATTCAAATTGCAAGCCTTTGCGGATGACTTGGTCTTTATTTTGGAAGACCCTTTAGAGACAGCTTTAAAACTATTGGAAAAGATAGAGACATATGGTGAGATGGCTGGTTTAAAAATAAATAAAGACAAAAAAAAGATTCTGACAAAGAACATGTTATTAAGACAAAGAGAAGAGCTGGCAGATTTATTGAAAATTCAAGTTACGAACAAAGTTAAATATTTGGGGATATATTTGACGTCAACATGTACTACACTGAAAGAGAATAACTATATTAAACTTAAACAGCAGATAGCATCTGACCTGAAAAATTGGAAAAACCTACAATTGTCATTGATAGGTAGAATTTCAACAATTAAGATGAATATTTTACCCAGAATTTTATATTTGTTCCAAACAATACCAATTAGGTTAAGTAAGGATTACTTCGAAGAATTAAATAAAATTGTGTTGAAGTATATATGGCAAGGCAAGAAAGCGAGAATAAAATTAAAACTTTTACAGGATGCTAGAATTAGAGAAGGATTTGGCCTTCCTAATTGGGAGTTGTATTATCAAGCTGCAAACTTAATGTGGGTTAAAGAATGGATAACGTTAAGAAAGACTAGATTTTTGACATTTGAAGGTCATGATTTATTATTGGGTTGGCATGCTTTTTTATGGTATAAGGGAACTAAATCACAGGGTTATTTTAGAAGGCATTATATACGGGAATCGTTATGGTTGAATTAGGAGAAAATTAAGAAACAATGTTATTTGAAAATTCCAGTTTGGTTATCAACTATTGAAGCTTTTTCGTATCCTATAACTTATAAGAAGGAACAAACAGTTAGATATGGGGAAATATTGGATGAAAAGGGTGAACTTAAAACGATGCAAAATTTAGAAGAACAAGGTGTAAAGATGAATTGGTTTTCATATGCGCAAATACATGTAAGGTATCTTAAAGATTTTAAAACAGAAGGATTTTATAATAAATTGACTGATTTAGATAGGATTTTGACAGGTACTGATGAAAAAGTGATTAAAAAACTATTTTGTTATTTGTTGGAAATTAAATTAGAGGAAGAACAAGTTAAAGAAACAATGATTGCTTGGGGGAAGAATTTTGGATATGGGATTGATTTAGAGAAATGGCAAAAATTGTGGTCACAAAATTATAAAATGACAATATTAACAGCATATAAAGAAAATTTGTATTACAGGTGGCACTTTCCCCCGATAAGAATAGCAAGAATGTTCAAGAATATATTTGAAAAGTGCTGGAAATGTCATCAGATACCTGGCTCATATTACCATATGTGGTGGACTTGTGAGGAGGCCAGGAAATACTGGACTGGAATTCACATATGGCTGGAAAAAAAATGACAAAGAAACACATAGATTTGAAACCAGAGATTTTTTTTATTGGGAATCGTACCTGATATATATAATAAAAATTTAAAGTATTTGATTGTAAATGTATTAACAGCAGCTAGGATTGTATTTGCTAAACATTGGAAGAGTGAGAAAATACCATTAGAGGAAGAAATTATTAAGAAAATATTGGAATGTGCTGAAATGAGTAGATTGACATTTGAAATTGGAGAACAAGAAGATAAACAATTTTATGAAGTTTGGGATCTTTTTTTATCAATGGTTAGATAATACAATATGATGATAGAATATTTAGAAATTTAGGAAATAATGAATATCTAATTTTTCTTGGTTTTGATAATTTTTAAGAATATTTTATTAAGATAGATTTGGTATGATTTCATGATTTGTCATAAAATAATTTAACTTAATTATAGTTATCTCGCTTAAGTATGAATTAGTAAAATTATAGTCAAATGATTGTTCAATAATGATATTGGGATATTTTACTGATGATTGATAATGTGAGTTATTATGTAATATAATTATTGATTCTCCCTATGAAGGCGAAGTTGAGAGGATTCTGGTAGCCCCACAACGTGGAAAGTTTGATACTTAGGGTAGGATAGTAATTACAAATCATTAGTCAGCTGGAAATACAGCACCACTTGGTCCTTAGGGTTTGCTGATTGTTCTCTCCATTGCAAAGTCTGCAGGAATGAAGGCTATTGTAGAGTCAGATTCAAAATGGCTCGGGTGAACTTGTGAATAGAAATGGTACTATAGGACAAGGCTCTTACAGTCCAATCCAATGGTGGTAAATATATGAAATAGATGTTCTGATTCTCATCAATGCTTCTCTCCATATGCTGTAAGTTCAGAAGATGAACCATATCCCGAAAGAAAATTAAGATTCTAGTTAAGCAAAACTAGGCCACCCAGAACTGGCTGGTTATAGTATGTTATAACCCCTTTAAATAAATAACCAAGCAACTAATATATATATATATATATATATATAGAAGCACTGATGTGCCATGAAATCTGCATTGACTCTTAGGGACCATAGAGATAGAAAATGTGGTTTTATGTGGTCACTAAAAGTCAATAGCGACTCAATATATCAGGATGTTCTTCCCCCAGCCTGTTTTTCAGGTCCTTCAGCTGGAAATACAGAAATAGTCTTAGTGTTGAGAATGAAAAAGAAATGAGCAAACCCTTCCCAAGAACAATTCTGCCTGCAAATGTGATTTAAAGGTGAAAGAGTCCTTAACCAAGAGTTGATGAAATATCTCTGAAGAATTCATTTCTCTTACCTTTAAACTTACCTACCCAAATTCTTCACTTTGGTCAGCATTTTAGATAGAAATATATTAATGTCACAGGAAAAAAAAACTGTACATTGCCATTTCTTTCTGTGGATTGCCTACACAAAGACTAGGTCTGCCACAGTTGTCCAAATGTTACTAAAGTCTTATCAGTGCACCCATTTACTCACCCTTGCAACATGAGAACTTGCAGGCTTTCAATAATTA
This sequence comes from Hydrophis major, assembly GCA_033807585.1. NCBI lineage: Eukaryota > Metazoa > Chordata > Lepidosauria > Squamata > Elapidae > Hydrophis > Hydrophis major. The sequence goes on from CM066330.1 coordinate 65,454,648, forward strand.
GGAGACCATAGATGGTCTCCACATCTATTTTATGTAAAGTTTTGAGCATCTCTAATCTGATAAATTCTTGCTTTCTTTTGTTTTAATTCTGAAAATGGGGGGAATGAGAACATCTGAATTTTGATTGACAAGGAAGATAACAGAATTTGTGATACAAAAAAATATTTGTTCTTTGTAATATATTTTTTGACATTTTGTTTTGTGAAATGGAGCACAGTTTTTCGTTGGTGGTTGGCAAATATTCAAAAAATAATAATTATCACATTGCATTCTGGAAAATGCTTGAAAATGATATGCTGAAAGATGGACATTACGTTTGTTTTTATTTCAGTTTCTTTGTGTAACCATACAATCTAGTGTCTGTTGAATGAAAAAGGATCTATAATAATCGATGAGTTGCAAATAACATATGTGGCTATTTTGACAGACTGTCAATTTTAAAATAAAAATTATACAGTCTGTAGTCATCTTGGGCACAATACATACATACCTGGTCACATTTTAAAACAGTTTCAGATTATTACCATGTGTAAGCATTTGCATGAAACCCAGGCTTAGTAATATATGTGTGTGGGGGGGGGGGTTGGATCTTTGGTTATTCGGGTTTTCTCCTGCGTAAGATTGGAAGTATCTAGGCAACGTTTCGATGAAGTCTCATTCATCATCTTCTCATCTTCAGGCTTGATCTTCAGCTCTGCGCTTCTCAGAGTGATGTGAGCTTGCAGCTGCTTCTTCCTTTTAACTGCAAGTGGGGGTGTGACTTGATTGGGTGGGGGCTTGGCTGTGTTCTGATTGGGTGGGCATGTGTTCTCATTGGTTGGAGGTTTGGCTGTGTTCTGATTGGTTGGGGGGTTGGCTGTGTTCTGATTGGCTGGAGGCGTGTTCTGTTTAGGTGGGGGCTTGGTTGTGTTCAGATTAGTCTTAGTTGCTGGGGGATTTGAGCTGATGAGCTGTGATCTTGCTGTTTGGCTTCGAGTTTGTGGTCATGCTGCATCTTCATGGTGGGGGTCAGTTCGCTTCATGTATGGCTCAGAGGGGTTTGAAGTGGGTAGTGATGCAGCTGCAGTGCGGCTTCTGGTCCATGGTCGTGTCTCATCTTCTGTGTGGGTGTGAGTCTGCTTTCTACGTGGAAGTGTGGTGGTGGCATCTTGTGTGGCTCTCGGGGGTGTGGGTCTAGTGTCATTCTTCATGTTAGGTACTCATCTGTTCATGAGGGCGGGTTTCCAAATGGCTGATAGGCGGGAGGTATCATCTCGTTTATTCATTCTGTGTGGGTGTTTTTCTATCTCTATGGCTTCTCTGATTATTCTGCTGCTGAAGTGTTCAGTTTTGCCGATAGTTCTGATATTTTTAAAGTCAATCTCATGTCCTGTGGCTTAGAGGTGTTGGACCATGGAAGAGGTTGGTTCTTCCTTTTTGATTGAGTTCTTGTGTTCTTCAATGTGTGCACTTATTCTTCTCTGAGAAGCGCAGAGCTGAAGACCAAGCCTGAAGATGATGAATGAGACTTCATCGAAACATTGCCTAGATATTTCCAATCTTACGTGGGAGAAAACCCGAATAACGAAAGATCCACATACAAATACCCGCGAGAACCTCAGAATATATATATATATATATATATGTTTTCTGAGGTTCTCGCGGGTATTTGTATGTGGATCTTTGGTTATTCGGGTTTTCTCCCGCGTAAGATTGGAAGTATCTAGGCAATGTTTCGATGAAGTCTCATTCATCATCTTCAGGCTTGGTCTTCAGCTCTGTGCTTCTCAGAGTGAAGGCCTTTCTCCGCGTAAGATTGGAAGTATCTGTTAAGCCTGTGTTCCCCAACCAGGGTTAAAGAGACAAGCTAAACAGAATGTGCAGCATTAGTCAGATAGGTACACAGATAAATGAGTGAGATAAGTTTGTATGTTTGTTAACATACAGTAAAAATAACAGATACGCTTGTGCTATCAAAAATATAATTTATTCCATTTAGAGTTTATAGCATAGTCAAAATAACAGTCCATTAGTCATGTATCGTTTAGTCAGTCCATTCAAGGATATTCAATCAGCAAAGTCCGTGTAGAATATCCAATGTCAGTTCACTTACAAATAAATCAGTCTTTTATCTCTCTCCCATTCCAGTAGGGAAAAACGCAGTCTTCATCCAGTAATTAGGGATCATCAAGTCAGGGAAAGCAATGTGGCATGGGGATGGTGTACAAATATATGAAGAGGTGTACAAGAGACACTGAATTAGGAAGGATGAGAAAGAGGCAGAGGTGTGTAGATGAGATGGTATCTGAAGGTACTATTTGGGTAAGGATGGGAAATCTGCATGAGTAGAGGGGGGTGAGAAAGATGTCCAAGGTTGTGTGAGGGATTGAAAGAGGTCCATGAGATTCAGAAAGGATTTGCAAGAGGCACCACACAGGTTGTGGTAGGTGTACAAAGTGCACAAGTGGCCAGCACTACACTAATGCAGAGGGCTGGGGGAAGGTGCTTGGGTAGGGCAGACTTACCTTAATGACTTGTGATCTTCCTTACTGGCTTCACCGTTCTGAGAGAGCCAGCATGGAAGGTTGCAAATGGCAATCATGTGATCACATGGTGCTTGGCAGGCAATCATAGATGCAAATGGGTTGCCAAGCAACCAGATCATGCTCACATGGTTCCCACAGTGCTGGCCAGAACTCATATTCATTAAAATGAAAATGTTACATTTGAAAAAAAATTGTGTGATATGTGATATGCATTGTTCTTTCTTCTTGCCCTCATCTCATGGTGGTATGTTTGTAGTCTCCCCCACCCTCCCCCCAAAAGATAGTTTTCCATTGTTTGCTTTATTTAAGGGCTTTGGTGTTTTTGTGTGTGTGTCTGTGTGTCTATGTGAGTGTGTGTTTTTATCTAATTAATGCCCATTTGCACTGGTAGAATGTGTCAGAAAAGCAAAAATTTCAAAGGAACACAAACTTGTCCAATTGGGTATGTTCTGATTCCAAATTTAATTTTAGATATGAAAGCTTGCCAACAATGGGCAAAATCTTCTGTGCTTGATAAATGATGGGACTAAAATATACTTCAAATAAGTTATATACAAAATAACTTTTTTTCTTTTCTTATTCCTTGTAAAATTCTCTCTCTCTCTTTCCCCTCACCTCCCCCATAGCCTGTAATCTTCAAATATGTACTGAGGCTGATGACATAACTTTATTGCAACTTTAAGAGTACATTGCACTAGCAATTCTAACAGATGGACAAATTATAATAATTAATGTTGCAGTATAAAGAAAAAAACTGTAAAATCACTTAGGAAAGACTTCTATATTGCCAGCTGAAATCCATCATAGTTATTTCTGTAGAATTACTCAAGATAGCTTAGCCAAGTTTTGAAAATTATTCTATGTCATTAAAGAATAAGGATAAAATTAAGTTAAAACATATTTTTAACTTAAATTGAAATTTTGGATTGAAACTAATTTATAATCATGACAGACAACACATCCTAAATCATGTAGTATTTGCCTTTATACCATTAGATAAAGGTAGAGATGAAAAGAGATATTGCCACAGTCCTGTTTTATTTCCCAAATACTACTTGTACTTATTTATTTTACTAAAAATAGATTATGTAAGGAAACTTGCATAGAAGACTTATGAAAATGCATACTCATTCTTCATATGCAAATTAAAGAAAGAAGCATAGATATTATAAATTGGAAACATGCATATTTTGGATGATGAAAAATACAAGTTGTTGCCTGTACAATGCATTCACAACTATTTGCACAAAACAAGAAATATATATGGTTTTTTTCTTCATATGTACATATGTACAACTGCTAACAATCAAAGCATTCAGATATTAACTTAGAAATGGAGGACTGAAGAAGACTTGCTCATAGTTGTCTAACTGAGTGACTGGTAGCACTGGAATATGGATTGTGGGGAATAGCTGGTACAATAAATCAAGAGCATATCTGTATTATCTGAACACCAAATTAAAGGAAGTTACTGGAAAAAAATGATAAATAAGCTTATAGGAGACTCTGTGGGATTCTAGCAATAATCAGACTAGCTCTAGTACATACAGTGGTGGGATTCAACCAGTTTGCACCAGTTTGGGAGAACTGGTTGTTAACTTTTTGAGCAGTTTGGTGAACTGGTTGTTGGAAGAAATAATTAGGGGAGAGTTATTAAATTATTTGAATCCTACCACTGAGTACATAGGATTAGCCTCCTTTATATTTAAGCCACGTTTATGTTTAAATCATTATAGTAAAATCTCTATTTTTATATTAGGAAGGTAGTATCAAGGCAAGATATACATTGACTGACGGACTGCCTGAATCTAAGCTGAGCAAAATTTGGGAAAAATGAAATGTTCCCTGTAACTCCTCCTTAGAATTTAATGTCACTTTTCAGAGATTATATGAAATCTTCTTTCCCTAAACTTTAGTTCATTACCACAGGAAACTTTCACCATCTTGTTAGATAAGTTCAACATTTTGTATAATTTGCCAGGTCCCAGAACTTGGAAGCAGCTCTAGGAATCTGAAATGCAATCTTTTCCTTTATTATTTTGAAACAGATGTCAATGCTTTGGGGGCACCTATTACATGTTACAGAGATACTTGTAAGGTTACACGCATTATAGAACCGTATGTTTTTTCTGCCTTCGTGCCTCTTACATTTGGGGGTTTCTTTTTTCATTTGGCTGCAGAATGCTTCTCTTTCTCAGGTAATTTGGCCTTTTCCCATCTGTAGAATTTAAAACTCACATGGGACTGAATGCTATTATATTTGGGAAGAAATAGGAGAAAACCAATAAACACTGCAGAAAATAAGCAAAGGGTTAGGTTAACTTGGCAGTAGAAATGTCACTATTGTCAATAGTGAAGCCATAATTTGAACTTGTGCCCTCAAAAAGTACAGGATGAAACAAAGCTACTGTACACCCACGTGCTATAAAGAGCTGGTCTACTTGACTCATTAGCTCAATATTTCATATCTCCATTAAAAAACAGTAATTAAGTAAAGGGCATGTTATGCATGCTTATTAAGAAAATATTAAAATTCCCTTCATTTTATGTCGTGTCCGCACAAAGACGCTCAGAGTCGGTGACTTTCATTCAAAGCTCTTTATTTACAATGGGGAACCGAACCGGCGAGAAGTAAAAAGCCCGCGGCTTTTATACTTTTCGCTGCGGCGGCCGCGGCCAATGGCAGCGATTCAAGTCTCCCGCTCTTGGTTTGAACCAATCGCAGGAGACTTCAATTGGGCCAATCAGCGCGGCTCGCCTGGCCAATCAGAAATCCCCGCGCCTTAGCCAATGAAGGCGCGGGGATTTCGAGTATGCAAATTCAGGACATAACACCCCTCCCCTCTTGGTATGGTCCATCACGTGGTGTAGTCACGCAGGTAGGCGGGGCTCCGTTGAGTCCTAGTTGACCTGCGCAACTCACTTGCAAGCTGTAACTCGGCCGGAGCGGTCATCTTTTTGGCTGCTCCTGCCTCTGTGCGAACCGGCTGGATGATCGGGCCGGTTCTTTCACCGTGGCTCCCGCCTGGGCCTACCGGGTCGGTTGAGCTACGGATTTCGCCGCTCCCGCTTGGCTTCTCCGAGTCGGTAGAGCTGGCCAGGTGGTTCTTCTCCGGAGGGGACTCGCGATGGCTGTGTTCCGGTGAGTATTTTTGGTTTATTTTTTCCGGCGATTGTCTATCCGGGTATTCCCTCCCCCCTTGGTTCGTGTCTTGGGGGTTGAGGTCAGTCGCTGTTCGTGACCTGAGCTGGTTGATGTGTCGCTTCCAGGCTCGCCCATCGATGGTTTGGAGCCGGTACGACCGCGGACCAGTGACCTGAGTTATGACGGCTGGGATCCATAGGGGGTCCCCCGTCATATTCTTTGCGTAGACTAAGTCACCTGGGCCGAATGTCCGGTACCTGGAACTGGAGTCTGGGGGCCGCTCCGGGTTATAGGTCGGGTGTAACCTGTCGAGTGGGGACCTCAGCTTTCTGCCCATCAGAAGTTCTGCAGGGCTCTTGTTAGTTGTGGTATTGGGAGTGATGTGCTGTATGAAGAGGAGTTTGTTGATTTTGTCGCTGATCTCCCCGTGGTCCATTTTCCGGAGGGTCTTTTTCGTAAACTGAACCATCCGTTCCGCCCTACCGTTCGCCGCCGGATGCGCCGGTGCTGTTAATGTGTGGCGGATACCCCTCTCCGCCAGGAACCTTTCGAAATCGATGGAAGTGAACTGGAGTCCGTTGTCTGAGACGACGACGTCTGGGAGGCCGTGCGTGGAAAATAGTTTACACAGTTCTTTAACGACGGCCTCTGTGGTAGTGGATTTCATGTCGCATAACTCCAACCAATTGGAGTATGCGTCAACTGTGATTAGAAAAGTATGCCCATTTGTGGGACCAGCAAAGTCTAAATGGATTCTGGACCAGGGCCCCCGTGGTGTCTCCCAGTCTCGGATAGGTGCTGCGGGTGGGCTGGATCTGGTCTCCTGGCACCGGTGGCATTTGGCGACCCATGCTTCAATCTGCTTGTCCATCCCTGGCCACCAAGCGTAACTCCTGGCCAGGGCTTTAGTCCTGACGATGCCAGGATGACCCTCATGTAGCATCTCTAAGACCTTCTCTTGCAATCTGTCCGGAATGACCACCCTGTCACCCCACAAAATACATCCTCTCAGTAGTGAGAGTTCAGTCTGGCGCTGTCGGAATGTTTTAAAAGTCTCGTCATTGTCTTTCTCCGGCCAACCTTTTTCTAACCAGTGTAAGATTCGCGCCAGACGCCTATCCTTAACGGTTTCTCTGGCAATGTCTGATGCGGTAATAGGTAAGCTCTCGATACTTAGGGTGTTTGTTGTTGGTGCTGGGTCAGGTTCAGGGTCAGGTAAAGGCGAGCGGCTTAAAGCGTCCGCGTGCGAAATTTTCTTACCTGGCTTGTGAAGCAGTTCGTAATTGTAGGCTGCCAGGAATTCGGACCATCTTGTCATCTGGGGTGACAAGATGTTCGGCGTGGCCCGGTTTCCAGCGAGGATGCCCAGCAATGGCTTATGATCCGTCACAATGGTGAACGGGCAGCCGTACAGGTATTCGTGGAAACGCTTAACGGCGGCAACTATAGCCAAAGCTTCTTTGTCCAGCTGGCTATAGTTCCGTTCCGGTTTAGTCAGAGTCCTGGAGAAAAAAGCGATGGGTGCTTCTCTCTGGTCGGGGAGGGTGTGGCTGAGGACAGCGCCAACGCCGAAAGGTGATGCGTCGCAAGTGACAGCTAAGGGCAAGCTTTCGCAGAATTGCATCAGGACGGCGTCGGAGGTGAGGAGGTCTTTGGTTTTTTGAAAGGCGGCTTGCTCTCGTCTCCCCCAAGTCCAGGCTGCCGTCTTGTCCAGGAGTCTATGTAAAGGTTCCGCCGCCGTTGCCTTTTGGGGTAGGAAAACATTATAAAAATTCAACAAGCCTAGGAACGCTTGTAGTTCCGTTTTAAACTTTGGGGTGGGGGCTTCCTTGATGGCTTTCACTTTTTTAGTCGTAGGGTGAATGCCATGCCGGTCTAGAAGATAGCCCAAAAACTCTACTTGCTTTGTACATAGTTGGCATTTTTCTCGTTTAACTTTAAGTCCTGTCTCTTTAAATTTTGTTAAGACTTGTCTGAGTCGGTTTTCCAATTCGGCTTCGTTTGGCGCCGCCACTAATACGTCATCGAAATAGGGCACCACCCCCTTGATGCCCTGCAACAAACGTTCCATCAGGCTCTGAAAGATGCCTGGTGCCACGCTGACTCCAAATTGGAGTCGGTTACACTTGAAGGCCCCCCGATGAGTCACGATTGTTTGGGCTTCCGCCGTTTTCTCGTCCACAGGTAGCTGCTGATATGCCTGGGCGAGGTCAAGCTTGGCAAAGACTTTGCCCCCTCCCAGTGAGTGCAGTAAATGTTGCACTATTAGGACTGGGTAGGCGCTTTGTTGCAACGTGCCATTTAGGGTGGCCTTATAGTCCCCGCAAATTCTCACGGACCTGTCTGGCTTTACTGGGGTCACTATAGGGGTCTCCCATCTGGCATGGTCTATCGGTTGCAATACCCCTTGTTTGACGAGCTTGTCGATCTGCTCGTCAATTTTAGGCTTTAGGGCGAATGGTACCCTTCTAGGTTTAAGCCGCTTAGGGGGAACCCTTGGGTCTAGGTCAAACGAGATAAGGGGCCCCTGGTACTTGCCCAAGCCTCCATCGAAGACTTCCTGGAACTCCTGGGCTAGCCGCTGTTCCCAAGCTTCGATGGTGACGTGGTTGACTCCTGTCAGCGCGATGTCAAGCGGGGCGAACCATTGTAAGCCCAGTAGGCTTGGGCGGTCGCGATCGACGATAGTGAGTGGCAGTTGTTCGGTGTGGCCTTTGTAAGTTATATTAAAGTTCTTGGTGCCCACCACCGGGACGCGATTCCCTTGGTAGTCTTTTATGATGATCTTTTGGGCAGGCACGTTTCTTTTTTGTAGTGTGGGCACTAGTCTTTTGATCTCGCGCCATGCAATCATGGAAAGGTAGGACCCGGAGTCCACTTCCATTTTGCATGGCTGGCCTTCAATATGGACTTCTACGTGTACCTTTCTGGCGCCGTCGGAGATGGCGTGGCCGATGGTCACCGTCTGGTGGGTCTCTTCCTTTCGTCGACCGTCGCCGCCTCTTGAAGATCGTTGAGCACGGTCCCATCTACCGTCTGGTTGGCGCTCTCTGGCTCTGGGCGGGGAACTTTCTCTCCTTCTGTCGTGTTGTTCCCATTTGGGCGGGCTGCGGGTCTTCTTTTGGCGGCAAACTCGGGCGATGTGACCCCGTCGTTCACAATGCCTACAGATAGAGTCAAGGAATCGGCATTCTGACCTGGGGTGGTCGCCGCCGCATCCGGCGCAGTTGGTCCTCGACCTACGACCTTTTCGACTTCGTTGGTGGCCGCGTCCCGTCTGCACGCGATGTATGTCCTCCTCGTCTTCCGACGTGCTGGAGGTTGACTGGTATTCTCCGTAGTGTGCGGTTGCTTCGTTTCTTGTGTTGGCCGACCTTTGCCGGGTTGTTGTTTCCGCCCTTCGCGTCAGATCTTCGCATGCTGTCAGCTGACGTGCGGGTTGCTTCCGCGGCTGCGGCTGCGGTAAGGGCATCGGCTAGGCTGATGTCGCCCTTGGCCATAAGTCGGCTCTGGAGTGTAGGATCCCATAAGCCGAGTACGAAGCGGTCTCTTATGAGACTGTTCAGACCTTCAAACTCGCAGAGTCCTCCTAGGTGCCGTAGCTCTGCGACGAAGTCGCTCAATTTTTCGTCTGGTTTCTGATTGCGGCGGTAGAACTCGTTGCGCCGTATCAGGATGGGGACTTCGGGGGCGTAATGGCACCGCAGTATGGGTTCGAGGACGTCCCAGTCCATGGCGGTTGCGTCTGCCGGCTTGGCCAATGCTTTGGCCATCTGGAAGTCCTCTGGTCCGCAGTGAGTAAGGAAGATGGCGCGTTTTAGCGGGCCCGGGGTGTCCTTCATTCCGGCGCATTCCAGGTACATACGGAACCGATCGGAATACGATTCCCAGTCCTCGGCGGCGGGGTTGAAGGGGGCGGGCGGTGCAATCTTCGCCATCTCTGCGCTGGAGCTGGTTCTTTGGTGTTCACGGGGTTCGGTTCAGGGGCGAGATCCCACCCTCGTCGCCAGTGTCGTGTCCGCACAAAGACGCTCAGAGTCGGTGACTTTCATTCAAAGCTCTTTATTTACAATGGGGAACCGAACCGGCGAGAAGTAGAAAGCCCGCGGCTTTTATACTTTTCGCTGCGGCGGCCGCGGCCAATGGCAGCAATTCAAGTCTCCCGCTCTTGGTTTGAACCAATCGCGGGAGACTTCAATCGGGCCAATCAGCGCGGCTCGCCTGGCCAATCAGAAATCCCCGCGCCTTAGCCAATCAAGGCGCGGGGATTTCGAGTATGCAAATTCAGGACATAACATTTTAGAGCTGGATTCAAGAACTGACAGAGATGTAGCAGTATTTCCAAGTACAATTATCTTCTTTCTCTTACCTTAAATCTGAAAAAGAACCCATAACCTCATTTTCACTTTGCAATGCACTACTCAGATAGGCTATTTTATACAGAAAGCCCACTTAATATCACTCCCCAGGAGAACAGATTGTAACATTCTCTCACTTCACTGATATTGTATCTTGAGTCATGTCCTTGTGAACTTCAGAGGCCAAAAAAGGAGAGAAATTAAAAGTGTCCATTTTTTTCTAGAAAAAGTGGAGAAAACTCAGACATGCCTTATTATTTTTCTTTGGTTGGTCCAGTATCAGCCTCCCTATAGGATAGGTGGCTATGAAATAGAATGGTAATTGTGTTTTGAGTTCAGATGAAAACAACAGCATTTCAAATGTTTTGCGTTGTCTGTGTTCTGTCAAAATAAAGTTGGGAATGATTCAAAGATTCTGTAAGAATAGGACTTACATGTTTGGTATGATATGATGTGATACTAAATATATGAATTCTACTCTTACAGAACATTTGAACCATTCCAAGCTTTGCTTGACAAAATGCACACAACTCAAAACATTTGAAATGCTGTTTTTTGACTAGCCCCATGCAATATGGACAGAATTCACACAGGCCATGATAGATGTACAGAGTCAATAAGTGGGGAAAAATACTATCACCAAATTGTAACTATGGGGTGGAAAAACAAACTATCCAAAATAGAGTGCTAAAATAGATCCCATAATGGAGACCATGCTGATTTCCTGGCTGATTTTCCTGAAGCAAAAATAGAATAAATCACGCTTGTAATCTACATATTCTTTTGTAATATTTTAGATTCTATATTTCATATTTTGAATTTGTCTTGTCTTTAATAAAATGTGATGTGAATGTGCCATATGATGAATAAATCACATATTTAGTGTCCCAGCCTTAGAAAACTCAGGTCTCTTACCTTTGTTCATTTCCCGCTACCTAGATCACAAACATTGATGGGAGATAGTTTAGGCTGATTGGTATCAGCTTTTCTAGGGGGCAGACAATTTATCAAAGGGTGTTTTAAAAAATGCAAATAAAAGACCAGAACAATAGTAGCAATTATCAAAAATCTGTGATGCAATAGATTTCTTAATACTGGAAGAGAACTTTTCAACATCTTACTCAACATTTCAATTTGAGCCTCTGGCTCTTTAAGAAAGATGCTAATTTCTCATCAACACTATTTAGTAACAGCTATATGCGAAAAATGTAGCCAAATGTCAGATGATTCTATCAACTTCCCCCTACCCCAATTTTCTATTCCAACTTTAGAATGGCTCTTCTCACTGGACATATTTTACTATCAGAACATATTTTTCAAATATATCAGAAGTGGTCCAAATTCCAAACAACCCAAGTTCAAAATCAGTCTACTTCAGCAACATAAAAAGGAAATGGTTTTTATAGAAAGAATAAAACCTGATAAAATCAAAGGCTGTTTCAGGATGGAATATGTTGATGATGCAATATTCTACATACCTTAAGTAACAAACATTATTCTTTACAGTTAGTAAAAGCCATCCAGCCATACCAGCAGAGAGCAGACAGAAATACAAATTTGTTCTGCATGATGCATTTCTATCAATTTTGTTAGCATTTTGTTTTCAAACATTTTAAATTTTTAAGTCAAGCAAAATTGTTATATAGAGTTTTGTAAGTTGCTCTCTACAGTATTGAAAAGACCATATCACTTGTATTTTTCTGTATGTAGTGCTATTTTTATCATCTAACTCAACACTTCCAAACTTTTTAAACAAATGATATCCTTCAAATACAATTTTCCAACCATTATCCTATTAAGTCTCCTGTTGACCTATTAAATCACATTCAGTATTTGTCTTTCAGTGTTAAGTTTCAAGATCATTTCTTGGGGGTTTGATGGACAAACAGTTAGAAAAAAAGTCATAGGACTTCAATTCTGTATATTATCACTGAATCAAGATTATTGGATGTGCAAAGATGAAAACTACACAGACAATGGGGAAATATAACGATAATATAACTTCCTAAAATGGCCAAATTGACTTCTTTGATTAGAGAAAAAAACAATGAGTATATTTATTACTGATTGGAAATTCCTTATGGATTTTTTGCCAAAAACTTTTGATTTATTATTTTGCTGATTAGACAGGAAAGATTATAGAAAAAGGGGAGTAATGTTGTAACCGTGGAGTCACAGTTAAATTTATAATTAGCTAAAAAAAAGTTGTTTCTACTTCAGCAGTGTTCTGTTTTGTTTTTCTTTTTAGACTGTTGCTCTTGTCCTCTCACTCACTCTTTTTGTTGTTGTTTATGTAGACTTCTTCTGTTTGTCAATTCTATTTTAGTGTCTGTGTTGTTTGATTTGATCTGTCTTCATTCCTTTTTGAAATGTCTTTGTGACCATTCAGTGTTCAAGTCTCCTGACTTTTTCCTTTAAGTGCTGCTGTATTTCCTTTAGTGGCAAGCAAATATATGCTAGGTTGCTGTCAGGCAGGAATACCAATAGGGTACAAGAATAGTAGGACATGATTACATAATTGTCTCCACTTTGTTTCTTAAGGTAGCAGCAATAGAAAAACTTCTTCTTTTTGAAGCCATTTTCAATGATCAAATAATGCAAAGTGTGGTAATAAGGGGAAAAAGCGGGAAAGGAGTTGAAAATTTGAGATCAAAGGGAACAGCCAAAAAAAAAAAAAAAGTCTGAAAAAGGAGTATAACAGCAAGGAGAAGCAGAAAAGAAAACTACAAAAGGGAAAATTAGAGAGAGAAGGGTATAAAAAAGGGATGAGAAAAAAGGGGGGAAAGATAGAAAGGGAAAGAACTTATGAGGGACAAAAACAGGAAATAAAGAAAAAAGGGAAACGTACTAGGATTAAAGGTATTTGCTCATCTAGAAAACATAGAGACAATGGTTAAATTAAGTTAAAAGTAAGGATTCTGCAAGGGTACAAAAGATAGTGTTGTGACAATAGAATACTGTAACGAGTTAGAAATGAAATAAGTAAATAATCTATTACATAAAACAGTATTGTTATGTAATGGTATGTTTATTTATAATTAATGCAATAATAAAGAAGAGAGGGAAACATTGCAATTGTTTCTAAAGATTGATAAAATATTGAAAAGAAATGTGAAAGATTTATAGGGAAATTTATACCAGTTATTAGAATGAATTTGAATAATTATTTTGCTTATTAATAGTAAATAATTTATAAGATAAAACTGTATGACTATCCAATGGTATGCTTATTAACAGTTAAATAATAATGCAGAAGGGAGGGAAACATTTCAATTGTTCTCAAAGATTGGTAGATATTGAAAAGAAATGTGAAAGATTTACAAGGTCCATACCAGTACAAGAATGATTTTGAATAACTATTTTGTTTACTAATGTTTATATATATATAAACATTGTTTTTGCTATGTTTTTAGAATTTTTCTTTTTACATTTTCAAGGGGAAGTACCAAGCAGAGTCTGAATGATGAGATCTACACGATATAAAATAGATATTAGAAATTTGAATGTTATAATTTTAGAATGCATAAATTCAATGTTTAATGAGATTTCATATGATAATAACAATAAGATTCAAAGGTGTTGCACTTTGATTGGCAATCATAAGGGGAATTTTGCTTCTTAAGAATGTTGGAAGAGAACATATGAAATTGTAAACAAGACAGACGAAAGTATAAGTACAATGAATAAAAAGATATAGAAATTTAGGAAAAAGAAATACAATTGAATAAGAAGAAAATGAGATAACCATAAAAGAAAATTAAGAGAAGTAAAGGGAGAAATAGTGAGAAGTTGGAAAAAGAGTAATAAGATATGAAGTTGAATACATAAGATGAATATGCATATGAAATTGTGTCTGTATGGAAATGTGATAACCCGGAATGATGCTGTACTCAAATAAGATGTTTTATTTGTTTTGTTAAAACTCAATAAAACTTTATTAAAAAATAAAAAAGAAAAACTTATTTTTCTTCTTTGCTTCTTGGGATCTTGGGCTATCCAAATATATGCTTTGGCAGGAGGATTATGTTTCGGGACATCTCTATTAAATTCCTTGATCAAATCCAATTCTGATACCATTCCCTGTTAGTTCTTGCAGTTTATTCACTTGAAAATGGTCTAGTTTATATTCCACCTATAGTTTTTGTAACAGCTTAATGCTTAATCTACAAAAAATGGTCACTCAATCACATACAATGAGCAATCAGTAAGTCTCAGATATATCTTTTTTTAGTCATAATCAATTCAATAAATATTTTCTTATACCCTGTATTGCTCAAACTCAGCTATATTCTTTCTATAGTTTACCATCCCAGTTGCTCTCAGCTCTGAGTTGCCCCATTGTTTATTTCTTAAATCAGCCGTCTTATTTCTGGCAGTACTTGTGTTTCTTCGGCTTATTCCCACTTTTTCATTCATTTTTAAATATACATTTGAGTATTTATATTTTAAAATGTAATTTATTCCCTTAATACAGATTTTTCATTCAATACTGCAATTGCCCCACTGATCACTGATTAAACATTAGAGCCTCCAATTTTCCCAGCTCTCTGCTAGTCACAGACTGGCAATTAGTTTTTAGGGAGGAACTGAACTTGATATCCTTTCTGACATAGTTTTAAGACATTATTTTTATTGTGGGTAAAAATAATTTAGAATGAATCAAATACTGTTCTAAATTTTTCTCTTGGTCCTCCAGTTGTGTCACCTCTCCTGACATACTTACAGTATGAACTTAATTGTTTTTCTTTCCTTTCCCATGGATGTGAATAATTTGATAAGGGAGCATAAATCTGAAATTTCCCAGTTAAGGTCAACACTTGCTCCTCCCTCCCTCCCCCCCTTTTCTCCTTTCAGGTAAAGATCAGATAAACCTGTGATGGCAAACCTATGGCATGTGTTTCACAACTAGCTTTCAGAGCCATTTGTGCTGACACACGAGCTGCAGGCAAAGTTAACTTCATTGTGCATGCATGCGCCTCATAACTCATCCCCCCCCCAGTTGGTTTGAGGCCTTTTTTGGCCTCCAGAGGCTTGGAAAAAGCCTCTGCAAGGCTTTTCAGGACAAATTATAGGCCTGTTCCATCACTTCCTGTAATACTGGAAGAGACAAAACGGGACTATAATTCGTCCTGAAAACTTTACAGAGGCTTTTTCCAAGCCTCTGGGAGGCCGAAAAAAGGCCTCAAACCAGCCGAAAAATCAGCTGTGAGGCACAGTGCAGGTAAGGCAGTTTTTGGCACAAAATTTTTGGCACAAAAAGTTTAGCCACCACTGAGATATACCATATGGCTTCTTGGATGCTATCCAAGGTCTGGCCTTATTCTTTTTGTTTTGTTTTCACAAACTACTGCAAAATATAGTTTGATATAGTTCTTAGACAAATAACTATTTTTTGAAACATGATTGAGCTAACAATCACAATCACTCATGCATTACTCAGTTTTGACTTCCACAACAATCCCCAGAGTATTGGTCCCATTAGCAGCTGACACTGCAATTCACAAAGATTAAATTTTCCAAGACTCTTTATTTCTTGGTATATACAAATACTTACTGAGAATGATTCATGGCTTGTAAACTTGTTGTTTTATCAGATGTCTTTTTTATGAATTTTTGACAGTGTAAAATAATAAAGGTGCTTACAATCACAACATAAACAAACAACATGTGACATTTCAATTTGGAAAGTATATTTATAAGTTGCAGGAAGGAAATAAGCAACTGCATGATTTTTGTGCTGTAATCTAATTTTAAACCAGTTTAGCTAGTCTTGCAGTAGAAAATCAGGAAATTATTGTTGCTTTCCACTCTCTAGTATATGCAGTGATTCTTCCAAATGTCTTGCAACATATTCTCATTTCCATTAAAAATAAATAAATTAATGAAAAAGCAATAGTGATGCAATGTCAGAAAACACTCCAACTGTTATGCTAAAATTATAGGTAGATGATTTATGTTAGCATAATCATTCATTGCTCATAAAACAGATTGACTTCATCTTCAAATTGTTTAAGAGATTTCTGGGCTTTGAATTGAGGATGACCACTTGTATGTCCACTCAGTATTATGGCTGTGCTTTTGCTATCAATTGAGCTAAGCTAGCATCTTCTGTGTCATAGGATTAGCTCAATTATTAAGCTTTATTGCTGCCCAATAAAGTCTGGACTGAGGACAAGAATATTCAACAAAGACAGAACCATCCAATTCACAGAAGGTAATGAAATGTGTCATAATAATTCCCTCTGAAAACACTCTTTGAAAAACATATTTTTTCATTGACAACAAACAAAGTGACAAAAGGGAGCAGGTGTGAAATAGTCTTACCTAATAGACAGGCTTTAAAATCTCACTGAATTTTTATTGGATATGTCAGCTACTTCTTCACTTTGCTCTGAAGGGGAGAAAAATGTAGATAAGATTACAGCATTTATAAGGATGCTGCTCATTATAACCTTAATCATAATAATTGACACTGGTATGTTTTCAAAATTCCAAGCCAGCCTGAAGAATTAACTTTGATATGTGGAATGTAACAGATGCTTTGGTGATATAAAACATTGATTTATAACTTCCTGCCCTCATTTTAAGTCATGTTCCCTCCCTGTTCTTTAGTTACATAAAGGGCTCTTTCTTGCTCTCTCACATACACTCTCCCTCCCTCTCTCCCCCCTCTCCATGTGTGTGTGTGTCTGTGTGTGTCTGTCTCTGTGTGAAGACTATCTTATAGGAGGTTGCCCAATTCAAAACTCTACAATCCCCTAAGTCCAACCTTATTTGATTTTTATTAAAAAAATAAGGGAACAATGGATTTTTGTCATATTATAATCTAATGTGGGGAAATCAGAAATAAGGTTTTGCTTTTAATTGCAATGGAATGACATTTTTTTTGCAGACAAGGTAGTGTTTTATGCTGATCTCCTACACTAAATTTGATACAAGAAGAATAGGGTTTTTTTTAATGAATTTCCTTGCATTTTTATATGAAAAAATATTTAACTTCATTGTGATAAAACCTGTACTATAGACCCAAAGGTAGGAATCACCTTTGCCAAATTTTAATATATAGCTTGATGATCTTTTGATGAAAAAAAAAAAGAGTTGTGTTCATAAAAAATAGTGATACTCTAGATTTTATGGACATCTTACTTGATCCTGGACTCAGGTTTGAACAACAAAATAAAATAACAATCAAATAGGATAAATAGGATCAAAGACCGAGTTCTCTGACATGAAACTGAGATAAATGAAGGTATGACATATAAAAGAGTGTCAAGACCTGTTCCATATAATTCTTGAGCTCAGAGACCAAATAGTGATCTTTAGTGATCTATTAGCAGCAAATTCAGGGGTAACAGCCTTGCGTTCTTCTTATTAAAATTCCTGAAGTGAGAAAGCATTGGAATCAAAAGTTTATATATCCTTTCCAGTTCTATAATTCTTGGAAGTAGAAAATATTTACATTTTCTACTAAATACAATTAGCTTGTTCAGCTAGATCAGCAACCATTAGGTAAACTGGTCTGCTATCTCTTGGTTCATAAGCCATCTTTCTTTCCCCAAAATGCCATGGTTGAAGAAATCAGAAAAAGAAATTATACCAAACATACAAAGTGGTAAAAATTGTCCTAGTTTTAGATAAGTTGTTTGTTTGTAGACTTCTGTCTAGATTTAATTCTGGAATGAAAGGTTGCATTCATGGTCATTTTTACCTGGAGGGCAACTTTAGAAGAGCCAGACTGACTTTAAATCACAACCGTCTTACTGTGTATATACAACAGTTTGAGGTTAAGAGACTGGTCAGTAGACAATGATATTGTTCAAGGATTGAGGAATCAGTTGCATTACATATAAGAAGCAGCAAAACATTCCTATGAATCTAACAGAAATCAGATAGTAAGATGACCAAAGAAATGTCCTGAAGGTACAGCTTTCATAAGCAAGACATTTCTCCGGTTGTGTGTGTGTGTGTTTCATAGTCACTCCTAGTGTTCAACCAACCATAGCTGATTTTCTTGGGGACTACAGGATATTCTTGAGTAGATCACTAATCCACTAATCCACCAATCTTCCACTTCTCTCCTCTTTCCAGTATTTAACTCATGGTCAATGATGCTGTACAGGTTGGTATAACACTTTTTCAGGAGCTGAGCCCTAGCAATGATAGCAGATGATCTCACCAAAACTTCTGAACCAGGACTTAGGTGTTGTGGACTGATGGGACCACAAAAAAGGCCCTTGGTAGTGACCCCTTCTCAATGGAACGTCATTTCCTCCAACAATTATTTGGCCCCTACTCAGCAGTTTTTCTAAAATGTCCTAAAAACATAATTCCATCATCAACTCTGGAGATCATGAATGGAGATTGTACTGATCAGATTTGATTGAGTTGTTGCTGCCATGGGGTGGAGTGGGATTTTTTAATGTTTTTTTTTATTATTATTATTATGCAGTGGAGATTTTAAGCATTGTAAGCTGCCCAGAATTGCATATGTTTGAATTGGATGAATATTTAAATTTGTCAAATAAATAAATATATCAGTGATAAATCAAAGTACAAAACTTCCCTAAGTATGAATGGATTATTTATTTTGAAAAGATTTCAAAAGTATTTACTACTGAGAAATCGTCACAGCTATTATCTAAATATCATTTCATTCCAAATGTCACAAGCTCAGATTTTCCTGAGCAATATTTATTTTCTTATAAACCACTGAATTACATCTCTTTCATAACGTTTTTTTCTTGTTGAACCAAAATGTCATGATTTTGGTGGACTCTGATTCTGAGGGAAAGGTGGAACAGCCAATAGGGAGTGAGGTTGTGGAGGAGGCTGCAGAAGGGCTGAGTCAGCTGGGCAGTCAGAGGAAGAACCAGGTCCATCCCCTCTGCATCCTAGGACATGCAGGGAGGAAAGGAGAAGGCAACAACTTGGCTTGCAAGAGAGGAAGCAGCAATGATACTCCTCATTGGTTATAGCTGGGGAGATGAGTATATAAGAGAGACAGTTATAACACAGGTTTCCAGAAGCAAGCATGTTTTATTTTGGTCTGAAGTTACCTTGGTTGGTGTCCTTCCAACAGACTGTGCTTTGTTATCTCCTTGAATTTGGTAAATACTTATCCTGTTCTGTTGTGGACATTTCATCATTGTAGTTTGTTTGGTTTTTTATTTCACCTCTATCTGCTCATTAAATTTGAACTGTATTGCTTTCTTTTGAAGACTATTTTTGAGTACATTTTATCTCCAACTGAGTATTATTGAACAGTGGGGCCGAGTTGGAGGCAATAAAGGACATTTATTTATGTTTTGGATTTTCTTACGTTTGTGTTACACTCTGAGTCATCACACGAAGTATCTCCTATAACTGAAATTATCAGTCTGAGATTCCCCCTCCCTATATTTTCTGGATATAATCTTTGGATATGTTGGAAAGAAGATAATATCATTGATGAGATCTTATTACAGCATGATAATACATCCTCTACTCACAATAGTATTTCCTATGCCTCCAGACTTGAAATTTTGGGCTTGGACAATCTGGAACTGTGCCGCCTGCAGTCCAATCTAAGCATAGTTCACAAAATTGTCTGCTATAACATTTTGCCTGTCAATGGCTTCTTCAGCTTCAATCACAATAATACACAGGCAAACAACCGATACAAACTCAAGGTAAACCATTCCAAATCCAATTGCAGAAAATACAACTTCAGTAATAAAGTGGTCAATGCCTGAAACAACCTACTTGACTCTGTTGTTACAGCCTCAACCCCTCACAGCTTCAATCTCAAACTGTCTATTGTGGACCTACCCCATTCTTAAGAAGTCCTTAAAGGGGACATGCATAAGCGCACCAGCGTGCCTACTGTCCCTGTCTTATTGTCCCCATTTATCTGTATTTACTTCCTTTGTTCATGTTTATGTTCATACCTATTCTTGTTATCTTGTACATGTTTGACTAAATAAATAAATAATTCGAAGTCCCTCATTTTATACTGAAAGTTTAAAAGAGCGCAGCATATGCTTCATTGTGGCTATTTGTACAGTGAAAATGATGAGATATATTCAGCTCTTATTGCATTCAAATACCATGAAGCAAAAAAAAAAAAAACCACCTTGAATTTAATTAATTGTTTCTCAGTCCATTTAAAAAGGATTAGTTGAAGCATTTCTATTGCTTTATCATGTTTGTTTTTGCCTAGGACATCTTGCTATTATCTTCCTGGTTCCTAGTACCAGTTTCAGGAAGAAGGGCTACTTAATAAAGAAGCAGAAAACTTTGAAATATGGGTTAGATTAACTTCTGAAATATCAAATCAATTGAAAGCCTTCAGGAAACTGGCATTTTTTATGTGCAAGGGAACACTGTTCTGGTAGAAATTTGCTTTTCTTACCCTTAGGAATAAGTCTGCTTTTGTGATTGATTTGTTTTCTTTAATGTTTTTCATTTGAAATCCTGGATTGAAGGTTGATAGGTTTTTTCCCCTCCTTCCAAATAGCTATTTTAATTCCAGATTTGACTTCTTTGAACACTGTCATGAATATACGTAAAATGAGATTTTTTTAGAATATGTTGCTTGACATAACCTCACTGAACTCAAGGAAGCTTCAAAGATTTCTATCAAGACAAAAAGCTTGTTTCAGTTTTTCTTAATACATTAGAAATGGTCAGTTTACATATGCTTTAAATCTGCTTTAGGTTTCATACAGATTTCATCATATTGTGCTGTTCAATCCTGTTTATATTTTGAATTGTAATTCCACATATACTAGATAACTCACATTACACTATACAATTTTTTCCTCAAAGTAAGGAACATGAAAGATCTTAAACATCTATTTTCTTGTCCTCAAACTTTTTAAAAATATAATATACATATGTTTAAATATGAAGATATTGAAGGCATAATTTGCTTTTGATTTATTCCTTTGAACCATGACATCTTTTCAACTGTTCTGGCATTTTTGTTCAGAATCATCCTTCTTCATCAGAACTTATGAAATGATCACTGCTTTGCTATAGGAAGTCCATTCCGGCTTTCATTATTCCAAATGGACAAAAACTTCTGATAATCCTGTACATTTACGCTGGAGAGCTCAACCAAATAAATAGCAGCTTTTGCAAATATTTGCACATTCAACATGAATATCTACACAAGTAAAGTCATACCATCTTGACACATGAGCTGTGACCCTAATAATGCTCATGAAGACCGACTGTTTGCACAGCTGTAGATGAAGACTTTCTTGCTGCAGACATTCAACTCAGCATGAGAGACCATATTGTGGCCAAGGTCATTAAAACAAAATTGGTAGGAGGTACTGTATATATGTTTAGGGCAGGGCAGAGTGGAGTTATGCCAAGTGTTCTTATATTGAGTACTACAAATAATGAGCACTTAAATTGGGCCATGAAAATGCTGGAAGGGAATAAATTTAGTAAAAGTAAATCTGTCCCTCGCTCTCTCCCCTTCCCCTTCACTTCTCTCCCCCCCCTCCAAACTAAAATAAGAGAAAGTCAAAAGACAGAGTAAAAAAAAGAAGGAAAGAGTAAAATGAAGAAAAATAAATATATAAAGAAGTTATTTACAAACTTCATCATAAGTAAAAACAAGTTCTGTCGCTCTTCACACCTATAAGTTTACAAATAGGTATTTCTTTTCCCCATAGCCTATTTTTTATCTATAAGGAGACAAAACATTGACTGTTCCATCTGAGATGAACAAAATGTCCCTAAGGATTGTCAGAAATTCATAAAAATGTGTCCAATTTTAACCCTGGTCAAATAAACTAACTTAAATTCCTTCCTTTTATTTCTGAAAATGTTAATCTTTAGGTCATTCAACTATTTTCATAGGATTAGATCTCTTTTTCATTGTTCTTTGATCACTTTGCCTCCCAATACTCAGTCCCAAAGGTGATCATTGTCTTGTAATCTCCTATATGTTTTTAACATATAAGTAGGGTTGGATGAACTTTTGATCCCATGTGGAATTTTATATAATTTTAACATAACATAACATAACATAACATAACATAACATAACATAACATAACATAACATAACATAACATAACATAACATAACATAACAAAAACCATTTTGAGAGACCTGAAATGCATAAGCATAGCAAAAGATGTTGTGCTTGAAGTTTAAAACACACACACACACACACACAGAGGGGGGGGGGAGGAGGGAGGGAGGGAGGGAGGGAGAGATTATATAGATGGAAATGCAGATGGAGATGAAGATAGATAACAAAGTGGACATGCTACCAAAGAATATTAGGAAAAAACTGCATTTACCCTCCTTAGCATAAGGACTGCTGGAATCTCAAATAATAAACAAATAAACAAGCAAGCAAGCAAATTGTGCACAGGCTGCCAACAGTAAAAGCAATGCATTCAGAAATGCATGCATTTTTTTAAAAAATATGGAACCAAAAATGAAAGTGAATGATATATAGTTATTCCTGTAATAAAGAAGAGCAAAATAGTATTTTGCCTGGGAACACTGAGGTCAATCAAGAAGATCAAAATCTCTCAAGAAAAGTATCTCTAAAATCATCTCTTTAGGATATGGACTTTTCCTTCAGGCTTTAGGGAAGACACTTAACCCTACCCAGTCCTCAGGAGGGTCAGAGTCAAATCTGTCAGTTTGATCTGTCAACTGTGTATAGAAATAGCCATCTAAAGAAGCAAAGATACCCCCAAGATACTGCAGATATTGACTAGTTTGCCTTCTCAGTTGTGATTTTGCTAGAAGCACACAAAAAAAATAATGATGCCTTATTTTTAACATTGGCTCAGGCAGCTCAATATCTTGAGATAACCTTATTCAAATTACAATAATTTCAATAGCAAAATAATGGGAAAGTATCTCTTCTCTGAGGAGGAAAATTGAACCTGAGCTCACACAAGCCAAGGCAATTTCAAAGACATTACATCCTTCTAGTGTTTTATTTAAGAATGTAAAGTAAAATGAGCAAGTATTTTTAGAATGTTGTACTTTTCCATTTTTGGTAATCTTCCTCCCTCCCTTATTTACTACTTTGGAGGTCTTCTGGATAACTCTGTTCATCCTTGTCATTTCCTGACGCAGATGGAAATGCCACACATATTGCTTTGTCAAAGTTTAGCAAAAGAGAGAAATATATCACCAGTCCCTGAGAGAGACAGCTCTACCCTATAGTACAAATAACATCTTCTCATGATTCACGCTTTGTGCATTCCTATTTAGCCAATATATCAATGATCTTGCAGGGTTAAACAATGACCCTAAAGTACATATGCCTAAGGTATGTAATGTACAGCTTTGCATCCTGTTTTCACATGCACATGTTGGACTGCAATGACTGAGAAATAGATTTGTCTCTTGACTTTAATGATTTGGTGGTGTTAGCCTATAGCATCAGTGCCATATACCAAAGACAAAGATTACCTATCATTCACCCACACATTGCTTATATGTCAATAAAAAGCTCATCCTCAGTGCAATGCAACCTAGATTTGACCTAAGTAGGAGCTGTGCACCATGGATGGGAACTTGTCCAATGAAAAAGATAATGGATTTCAACCCACCAAAACTCTTTGCATTACCTGAAAGCCCTTCTGTGTTATTTACAAAATGGAGAAGAAAGCATTGCCTTTTACCAAGGTCTAGATGAGAGGAACCTCTGGAAAGTTTCTGTTTAACTCCATATGCAGAAGTCTGTATTGCTTCACAAAAAAACTTTGAAGAGTGCTGCTTTCAAACCTTCATCAAAATAAAGCACTCTGTATCATCCTATCATCCTAATTCATTACAAGCCTTCTTCACAGGCCCTCTGGTTGATGGAAAAAGAAGGATCTCTTTCAAAACCCTACTCTAAGTAGCTTAAATACTGTAACAGTACATATCAGACACGACAATGATCACAAATAGTTACATAGAAAGCAACTATATTCATGTATGCTAGTTAAGGTCCTTGGGATGTACGTAATTTAACAGGTATCACATTAGAATCATTTGTTTATATCTCCAACAAGTCTCCCAAAGCAAAAATAAGATCCCATGATAAGCAATACAATGAACTTGTGCGTTCTTGACTCCTATTTGACACTACACTACACATCCCTGAATTATGAAATATTTAAGCTGACAGATTTAATGTAGCAACAGGGAGAAATGTCCAAGGGCACCTTTGTTTTCAGCAATAGGTCACCTTACAGTGCCTTTCAGTGTACTACTTTCCCCATTATTTCTTCCACAGATAGTTCCAATAATGCTTTTAAGTCAGTTTTCTTGCCCAGCAGACAGAAAATACTTTAATCTTATTTCATTATAAAGCAAAACAAAAACAAACCAGTCCATAGAACTGATAGTTTTCTGTCAAACCGCAGCTATATTTTTGATCCATCATGTACAAATGGCAATAAAGATTGAAACAAGAAGTACCTTGTCATTTGAAATTGAGTTTAAATTGGGTTGGATGATGAGGAAAAGAGTAAATGTGGATGAACTTTAATCACTTGTAGTTCTACTCTTTTTTTTTTTTTTTGAAAAAGATTTTATTAATTTTCCACAAACAAACAAGACAAACAAAACATAAAAACATCAACTCTCATATGTACATCCAGTGTGTCAGTTGGTTCATCATTTTTGTGCATTCATTCTGTAGTCTCAATTACAATTATGTTACATAACAACTCATATTGTCAATCCAAACTTATATATCCTAATATCACTAAAAAAAGAAGTTTTTGACTATATTTTTAATCATTCATGCTTTATGAGATAACAATACTTTAAACCAGTTTACTCTATAACAAATCATATAATCATATCAAATCAATCCTAAAAAACCCTTTATAAATATAATGTCAAATAACAAAATAATAGCAAAATAGCAAAATAAAGATATTCCTTACTGTCTAGCATTCAAAATATTCTATTATCGTATTTTATCATCTAGCCATTGATAAAAAAGATCCCAAATTTCATAAAATTGTTTATCCGCTTGCTCTCTAATTTCAAATGTCAATCTACTCATCTCAGCACATTCCAATATTTTCTGAATAATTTCTTCCTGTAATGGTATTTTCTCATTCTTCCAATTTTTAGCAAATACAATCGAAGCCGTTGTTAATACATTTACAATCAGGTACTTCAAATCTTTACTATATATATCAGGTAAAATTCCCAATAAGAAGATCTCTAGTTTCAAGTCTATGTTTTTCTTTGTCATTTTTTCCAACCACATGCGAATTATAGTCCAATATTTTCTAGCGTCCTCACAAGTCCGCCACATATGGTAATACGAGCCGGGTATCTGATGACATTTCCAGCATTTTTCAGATTTGTTCTTAAACATTCTTGCTATTCTTGTCGGGGGAAAGTGCCACCTGTAAAACATCTTATACAAGTTTTCTTTATATGCTGTTGACATTGTCATTTTATAATTTTGTATAATTTTATAATTTTATAATTTTGAGACCACAATTTCTGCCATTTCTCTAGATCAATCCCATATCCAAAATTCTTCCCCCAAACAATCATAGTTTCTTTGACTTGTTCTTCCTCTAATTTCATTCCCAGTAAATAACCATATAATTTTTTAATTACCTTCTCATCAGTACCCATCAAGATCTTATCTAAATCAGTCTGCTTATCATAGAATCCCTCCGTTTTAGAATCTTCATCATAACTTGAATGTATTTGCGCATATGAAAACCAATTCATCCTTTTTCCTTGTTCCTCTAAGTTTTGGATCAATTTAAGTTCACCCTTTTCATCCAAGAGTTCCCCATATCTAACTGTTTGTTCCTTCTTATAAATTATAGGATAGGAAAATGCTTCAATAGTCGATAACCAAACTGGAATTTTCAAATAACATTGTCTTTTTATCTTCTCCCAGTTTAACCACAAAGACTCCCGCATATAATGTCTTCTAAAATAACCCTGTGTTTTAGTTCCCTTATACCATAAAAAAGCATGCCAGCCCAACAGCAAATCATGCCCTTCTAATGTCAACAACCTATGCTTTCTTAATGTTATCCATTCTTTGACCACATCAAGTTTGCAGCTTGATAATACAATTCCCAATTAGGCAGGCCAAAACTTCCTCTAATTCTAGCGTCTTGCAAAAGCTTTAGCTTTATTCTCGCTTTTTTACCTTGCCATATAAACTTCAACATGATTTTATTTAAATCTTCAAAATAGTCTTTTCCAAGCCTAATTGGTATTGTTTGGAACAAAAATAAAATTCTAGGTAAAATATTCATCTTGATTGTTGAAATTCTCCCTATTAATGACAATTGCAAGTTTTCCCACTTCTTCAAATCTGTAGCTATCTGTTGTTTGAGTTTAATATAATTATTCTCTTTTAATGTGTTACATCTTGCTGTCAAATATATCCCCAGATACTTAACCTTATTCGTAATTTGGATTTTCAAAAGATCTGCCAGTTCTTCTCTTTGTCTCAATAGCATGTTCTTTGTCAAAATCTTTGTTTTATCTTTATTTATTTTCAAACCAGCCACCTCACCATATGTCTCTATCTTTTCCAATAGCTTTGGAGCTGTTTCTAGCGGATCTTCCAGAATAAAAGCTAAATCATCAGCAAAAGCTTGTAGTTTAAATTCTTCCTTCTTAATTTTCATTCCTTTTATGCTTTTATCATCCCTAATATTTCTATTCAACACTTCCAAGGTCAACACAAATAGCAAAGGAGATAGGGGACACCCTTGTCTTGTGCCTTTTCTTATATTAATAAAATCTGTAAGTCCCCCCCCCCCCCCTTTGCTGTCTGTTTATTATATATGGCTTCAATTGCTTGAATAATTTTTTTAGCAAAACCCATCTGTTCCAATAGTAATGACATAAATCTCCAATTCACATTGTCAAATGCCTTTTGAGCATCTAGGAATATCAAAGCCATTTGCTTTTCAGGATGAGCCTCATAGTATTCCAAAGTATCCAAGATTACTCTCATCTTGTCTCTGATTTGTTTCTTTGGCAGAAATCCATTTTGATCTGGGTGAATAAAATTATTTAAATATTTTTTAAGTCTTTCTGCTAAAATTGAAACAAAGATTTTATAGTCTGCATTCAATAAGGAGATGGGTCTGTAGTTCTTAATTTGCAGTGGGTCAGCCTCTTCTTTTGGAATAAGTGTGATATAAGCCTCTGACCATGTTTTGGGTATCATCTTCTTTAACATAACTTCATTCATGACTTCTAACAATGGGATACCCATTGATTCTTGAAATGTTTTATAGAATTCTGCTGGAAGCCCATCTGGATCCGGTGCTTTCCCATTGTTTTGTCTCTTAAATGCTTCACTTAATTCCATCATTGTTATATTGCTTTCTAACATTTCTTCAGTCTCTTTAGGTATCTTCGGTAAATTAGCATTCTGTAAATATTGTTTGACTTTTTTCTCATCAATATTCTCTTGTTTATATAATTGCCCATAAAAATCTCGAATAATTTCCTTTTTCTCCATATTACCATAACAAACTTGGCCTTGATCATCTGTTAACTTCAATATTTTTCTTGATTCCTTCTCTTTTCTCAATTTATATGCTAGCCATCTACCTGGTTTATTCGCATCTTCAAAGTAATTCTGTTTAGAATTTCTGATTTTCTGTGCCAGTTCTTCTTTCTCTATTAATTCCATTTTATGTTTAATTACATCCAGCTTCAATTTAATATCTTTTTTCTGTGGCATTTTCTGTAATTCTTTTTCAAGTCTTTTATACTCATCTTCCAAGGCCTTAGAAGCTTGCCTTTTCCTAATATTCTTTTTTCTTGTATAATCAGACCTCTAGCATATGCCTTCATTGTATCCCAAACATTCTGCATTGAAGTATCTTCTTTTTTATTTTCTCTGAAAAAAAAAAGCCAATTCCTTCTCCATCCATTGTATAAAATCTTTCTCCTTTAAAATAGTATTATTTAATGTCAATCTTGATCTTTTTTTTTTGTCCCTTCCATTTAATTGTCATTGGGCTATGATCTGCCCAAGTACTTCTTTCAATATTTGTTTCTTGAATATTGGATATTAATTCTGTTGAGATCCAAATCATATCTAATCTGGACCATGATAAATGTCTATTTGAATAAAAAGTATATTGTTTAGCTTTAACATTTCTTTCTCTCCAAATATCTTTTAAAGATAGTTCGTCTGTCATTTTAAAAAATGATTTAGGGAGAGCCTTTCTATTTTGCTTGGTTGTTGTTGCTATATAGTCCAATTTATTGTCCACAATTCCATTAAAGTCTCCCATCATAATTATATTAACATAGTCCAGTCCAGTTATTTTCATGTGTAGCTTTTTATCAAACTCTTCTTGTTTTTCATTCGGAGCATAAATTGCAATCAAGAGTATTTTTATATTATTGTCCATTATTTCCACCATTAATACTCTTCCATCTTCATCATTGTAGATCAGTTTTGCTGGGATAGCCTCTTTAATATATAGAACCACTCCTCTTTTCTTACATTGAGTCAAAGAAGTAAATATTTTCCCCAATTTTGGCTTTACTAACAATTGTTCATGTTCTTTTTTAATATGAACTTCTTGTAGACAAATTATATCAAATTTTAATTTCTCTAATTTATGAAAAGTTTTCCTTCTTTTAACAGCCGAATTAAGTCCATTTATATTCATTGTAATCAGTTTTCTTTCTTCCATGATTATGCTTTATATTTAGGTCTAACAGCTCTCGTGGATCTCACTTCACGCTGTTCTTTACTGTCCACCTGTCCACCTACAGCTCCTTTCTCTTTTTCAGTCTCCAGTTGTTCCTCTTGAAACTCAATTAATGAGACCTCTTTCTCTGCCTCCTCTCTTCTTCTTCCAAAAAATTCTGCATGGAAAAGTTCTGCTTTCTCAATTGAATCAATTCTATGTCTCTGCTCTTGCCACGTAAACATTAATCCTTCTGGAATCAGCCATCTATAATTCACTTTGTTTTCCAGTAGCATTTTGGTCAGAAATCGATATTCTCTTCTCATCTCTCTCACTCTTCTGTGTGTTTGTTTAAAAACCACAATCTCTTTACCTTTGTATTTCAATGTTTTCTCTCTTACCACTTGTAATATTTGTGTTTTGATGGATTTTTTGGTAAATCCAATATGGACTTCCTTTGGTAATTTATTTCTCATCGCATATATTGTATAAACTCGATATACCTCATCTACTCCATCCATCATCTTTTCCTCTGTAATTTCCAAAGCATCTGCCAAAATTTCTATCATTATCGCAGCCAAATTTTCTCCTTTTTCCTCTTCTATATTTTGAAATCTGAGATAAAATTCTGACCTTTCCATCTCCCACCTCAACATCCCATTTTTTCTTGTTCAACCTCTGTTAATCAACGGTCAATATTTCCAATCTTCTCCTCTCTTTGTTTCCCTTCTTCCTCAATTTTTTGGAATCTCTCCTCATACTTCCCCATCATTTGTTTAATATTTTCCACTTTTTCATCAGTCTTCTCTATTCTTTGTTCAATGATGTCTGATTTTATCTTGAGATCTTGGATTCCTTGCATAATCATCTGTAAAGTTACTATTTCTTGTTCTTTATTTTGCTTCAACATTGTCTGAATTAAACGTTGTCCTCCAGCTGGTGGGGAAGCAGAGGTAGAAGTAGAAATGCCAACTGGTATTGGTTTCCTGCTCATTTTAATGCCTCCAAAGCTTCAAATTCTTTTTGACTTTTAATCCAACTGGTAGAATAGTCAATTATAATCCAAAATGGAAAAATCCAATAGTAAAAGATCCAAAACCAAAGAAGAAAAGGGAAAAAGAAAGAAGAGAAATCTTCAGGTCCTTCTTGACCCTAATCCAATTACAAAGTAGTCCACCATAAAAAAGGAAAAATAGAAAGGAAAAAAACAAACAAACCCAAAAATGATATTATTGATTAAGAGCAAATAAAAAACAAAAGAAAAAAAGAAATTCCTTCAGGTTCTTCACACCTTAATCTCAATAATCAAAAAAGAAAAACAAAGTGGTCCAAAAACATGGATAGAAAAAGCAAAGAAGTCCCAATAAAAATAAAGAGAAAAAAAGAGAAAAAGAAAAATGGACAGTTCTTCTCTATATGCATACACGCACACACTTTAGAGAAAACATATATGGACAAAATGCCCTGCAAAATTTATCAATTAATAGATGTATGAAGTCCAGATAAATTTTATAAACATTTTTAAGAAACAATGTAGACTTAGGATACAATGAATTAATATTGGAAAAGTGAGAAACTTCATGGTCATATTGAACTTTTCCTCCAATCACAAGTTAAAATCAATTAAATCATTAACAAAAATCTTAATACTCATAAAAAAGAGACAGTTTAAAGACATTACAATGTTTTAGAAAGCATAAATGAAGAATTCCCTTCCTTTCTTCCTCCCCCCCCCTGTGTGTGTGTGTGTGTGTGTGAGTGTATTAGAGTTGGGCAAAGGAGGCAGATAACTCCCCACTGAATCATGGGATCTGAATGATGTTCTTCCATCACTGAGGTTCATGGATAGTTAATGATTTCAAACAATATAGGTCATATTAATTAAAGGTTCAGGATCTATCAGGCAATCTAATATTTCAAAACTATGTAACAAGGTTTAAACTTTATAACAAAAACTCTCATTCTTCTAATGAAATGTCTCAATTGCTAATTTTTGACTATGTTTTTTAACATCACCAATTAATGCTTCCTCATCACCTGCATTATAGCCTTCTCTGAAGTATTTGTCAAATATTATCATATTCTTCCTATTCAGCATCCTTTTTCCCTAGGCTAAACAAACCAACTCTTATATACAGGTCTACTGAAGTGTTAAAGTCCTTGAAGTGGATTTAAAATAATGTTACTTAAACCAGATAGATTATTTCATCTTTCAGGTGGAAAGTAAAGTCACATTTATGCTTAATACAAAGAGAAAAAGAGATTCAGGAGAAAATACAATGTTGAAATATTTTCTTACATAACGTGACAGGAAATAATAATGAAGGATATAGGTTCTGAATTATAAAAAAGGAAATTGCTTTTCATTTTGCTTTTCTATCTTTTAGAAACCCTTTCTTTTTAATAAACAACCCAAGTAAACTTCATTTCCCACCTCTGAATTTCAAATAACCTTCCCATGATTGAAACAATACCAAGAATTCTAGATAAATTTTACATGAGAACTAGGAAAACAATTGCAAATCAAAATTGAGCATGAAAAACATAGTGTAAATAGCAATAATAATATACACTCCAAGCTTTATATGGTTACTATTCAAGCAGTATGCTTCATTACTTGGTTTACTTTGTTTTCACTTTTGATTTAATTTGAGCCAAGACTAGAGAAATTCCAATATATGCAGTATGTATATTGCTATAGAAGCTGAATATTCACTATAGCTCAATTAGCTTACAAAGGATATAATAATAAAAATATGCTTAGGTTCCACAAGTCACAAACGCCAGTGTACTTTACACATAATTATAAAAGATACTGAGACATGCAATTATATGCATTATTACTAATTTAAAAAACAAAAAGGAAAAGAAACACTTACTCAACTCTTGGATTAACATCATAAAGGGAGGGGGGGAATAAGAACTACAGACTTTTGATGTACTCCAGAATGAATAACAAAAGAGAAACAGTGGAATGCAGAATATATAAATGGGAACATTGTCATTGTTTCATTTGCTTAATTGTTAATATAAGGTATACTTTTTCATCATTGTTGTGGATTATGAATAGTTCAGAGTAGTAAGAAATTAGAAGAGTATTATTAAAAGAATTAATAATGTTTATTTTGAAGGAGAACAATTTTCTTAGATCTTTTCTGGACAGCACCATTCCTAGTCAATTCACAGCAGCTTGAAGCAGACCTGCTGATTGCTTTGATGACCTTGGAATACAATTATGCCAATTGTGCTTTCCCTGCAGGTATCCAAGAGGACTCCACAAAGAAAATTGTTCAATTAGTCCCCCTTTCAAGTTATTGCTGTCCTGAAGCAATGAAAAAAAAAACCCCTGTCATCTCCATTTCACTTGGAAAAAATGGTTATGTCATATGATAATATTATTAACAATAATATGGGAGTGCTTGTGGTGAAACTGCCTGGTTAGCAAACCAAGTCATCATTCTTCCTGTGTTGAACATCTTAAAGCTCTGAAGAGAGCATGTTATCATGTTTTCAGTTGTTACATTTTTTTCACAATGGGTATTGGAAATATGCAACTACACTTACAAGTCATTAAAGTAGGAGCCAAGGGAAGTTGCTAATTCCAAACAAAGGGCATATTATTCTAGATTGTGGAAAATAGAAGCTGTTATAAAAATGCTTCTATCCTGCAAAGGAGAACATTTTATAGCTCTGGGTTGAAATGAGGGGTCCTTGGTGTTCTTTGAACTTGCTTGTTTTCTATTGGTTATGAGATAATGATCACAGATCTTGTAGAAAACTACTAGGTATGGGAAACTGGAAGACATTTTCCTTTCCTTTCCTTTCCTTTCCTTTCCTTTCCTTTCCTTTCCTTTCCTTTCCTTTCCTTTCCTTTCCTTCTCTTCCCTTCCCTTCCCTTCCCCTTCCTTCCTTCCTTCCTTCCTTCCTTCCTTCCTTCCTTCCTTCCTTCCTTCCTTCCTTCCTTCCTTTTAGTTCATTTCATTATCAAAACTAGGTAATGTGATATGCGTTAATAAGGAGTGAGGTTTGGTTTCAGTTTAAATTCTAGTGCAGAGATCTCCAAACTTGGCAACTTTAAGACTTGTGGACTTCGAGTCCCAGAATTCTTCAACCAGCCATACTGGCTGGGGAATTCTGGGAGTAGAAGTCCACAAATCTCAAAGTTACCAAGTTTGGAGATCCCTGTTCTAGTGGCTTGCCTTGTCAAGAAACTGCCCAACAAACCAACAGTAAATAGCCCAACAAAAGAACTTCTAATCCAGGGTTGTCAAATTCACGTCATCACAGTGTCATCATGCGACATATTGTTACTTTTTCCTCCTTCACTAAACCAGGCATGGGTGTGGCCAGTGTATGATGCATCCGGCCTTTGGGACACAAGTTTGACAGCCCTGCTCTAAGACTACCACCACCAGCATTGAAAAGGCAAGCCACTAGAATAGAATAGAATAGAATAGAATAGAATAGAATAGAATAGAATAGAATAGAATAGAATAGAATAGAATTCTTTATTGGCCAAGTGTGGTTGGACACACAAGAAATTTGTCTTGATGCAAATGCTCTCAGTGTGCATAAAAGAAAAGATACATTCATCAAGAATCATAAGGTACAACACTTAATGATAGTGAACATAAACCGAGAGCAAAACTTACTCCTTACTAGCACTGATACTGTTACCTACTGTATTTTGGGTAATGAAATGTCTGCAAAGAAACAACCAAACTCCATTTCCACTCTAGTGGTATGACCAAAAAAGCCTCATTGTCCTCCCTATATCTTCTCTATTCAAAAGGGAAATAAAAGATTTTAATAAATAATAGCAATAATAATAAATCAGCAAAACATCTTTTCTATTACTTTCTTTTTTTAGACCGAACCCTCATTAAATTTATCACTTTTATGTTAGGTCTGCATTTCATGTACAGAATCTGTTAGGAGGCTCATGTTTGGTAGCCTGGAGAAAGATTGACATAATAGTTTCCCTGTACCCTTGAGGAACTGTATTGTTTCTGCATATTACAAATTTCCCTTCTCCTTCCAATGGAGAATTGGACCACTAAGTCAATGAAATTTAATTATTGGGTTTGGGGTATTTTGGGTGGGGGAAGCTATTGTGGAAGTGGAAATAAATCTGATCAACTAACATGATATCACAAATTATTGGTTATGGGATAATGCTCATAATGAAGTAACATATTTGTAATTTCAATATTATTCCTTCCTCCCCTGTACAAATACCGTAGTAGTTTTCTTCAATATAGAAGGAATGAGTTTCCATGGGAACTCCATTTTTACCTGTCAGTTTTCAAAAATATTCTTTGCTTTCAAGGTAACATTTCAGCAATCCCTAAGGTACCGATATGGCAAGTGGACATGAAGCATATGACCCGTAAGTCAGTGTTTGTGACCAGAAACCACCCAAGACCAACTCTGCCTGTTCTTTTGAAATTCATGCACTTCTGAATTTACCAGTGAGTTCACTGAAAAGAGGCTAGAAGCATTTTATCCCCCTGCTAAATGAGTTTGTGGCATGTCTGATTTGAACCATATGTGACTCCAGCGCAAAGAAAATGAGCCTCACCATAAGACATAATCATTTCCCCATACACTTGAGGAATTGCACTGCTTCTGTGTATTACAAATTTGCAAGCAATTTCCCTGCTGCCATCCAAGGCTGTCTTGAAAACTGCGGGCAACTAATTGAGAGAAGAACCAGGGAACATCTCTGAAATACAGGAATGGGTGATTCTCACTCACTTGATTTTTTTCATGAACAGTAAAGCAGGTGTTACCGGGCTATGTTATTGGGCCTTGAGAAAGGTTAAGAAGGATTTTGCTATCATTCTCTTCCTCTCCAATTATTGAATATTTCACAGATTTTTTTCTATGACTATGTATGTGGAGGATCAATTTCTTTTTATGAATGAAAACTGGAAGACACTTTCCTTTTTCTCCTTTTGTTTGCAATTGTCAGATAAAGGAGGAATTTGAAACAAAGGCTCAATAGGAACATGTCAACAGGGAGACTATTTAACAGCATGAAAAAAAAAAAGACAAAGAGTAAACCATCGGTGATTCTCAAATCTTATGTTAAAATTCTAAAAACGTGTGCTTATCTGATTTGACTTCAAACCCTAATATATGATTTGGGGTTTGTTCTTTTTCTTAACAGCAGAAGGACTGATGCAATTCTATTCTACCAGGCACTATGACTATCTGCACAATCTTCTCACCCACATATCCACTTCAATACAAGGTACAGATATTTTGTAATATTTATTCATTTCTTTGCAAAACATTTCTGATCAGTCTAGACATAGGGAATAAAGAGTAATGGGGTGAGTAGGACAAGGAAAATGGCTTTCATATCTGTACTTTGTCAGGGATAAATTCTTCTATCAACCAACTAAGAAGGCATGAAAGAAGCTCTTCTATCAGAGATGAGCAAAATATTTCAATCATGAAATATTGAAAGCCAGTCATTTGACTATTGCAAGCTGAAACCAAAAGCAGCAATTTTTAAAAGGAAACTGGAACAAAACAGGTTGCTTTGTGTTAGGGATAACATTGTTTACCCTAACTGGTTTAGGTAAAATAATAAATATGTTATCATGGTTTATAAGTTAAAGTGTCTGCAACTTTAAATATAGGAATGTAATTAAGGGAGTGGTTGTAAAAAGCACCATAAAAGAAGCAAGGCACTGCAGTTTGCTCTCTCTGGCTTGATGATCCCTAATTACTGGATAGACTGAAGACTGCGTTTTTCCCCTACTGAAAAGAAGAGACAAAGGACTGATTTGTAAGTGAACTGACATTGGATATTCTACACGGACTTTGCTAATTGAATATGCTTGAATGGACTGACTAAAATGATACATGACTATTGGACTATTATTTTGACTATGCTATAAACTCTAAATGGAATAAACTATATTTTGATAGCACAAGCGTATCTGTTATTTTTACTGTATGTTAATAAACATACAAGCTTATCTCACTCATTTATCTGTGTGCCTATCTGACTAACGCTGCACATTCTGTTTAGCTTGTCTCCTTAACCCTGGTTGGGGAACCCAGGCTTAACATTGGTTATGGGCCCAGAGGCTGCAAAGTCAGTTTAACTAGGATAAAACAGATTTATGTAAAAAGTGAGAGTTTGTGTTGTTAAACAGACAGCTGTGCTTTATTAATTATAGTTTTATATCCATATATAGAAAACATGGCACAAGTCAATCTACAAAGTTTGTCCCTTATATCCAAGCTGGATGGAACAAACTATGTATCATGGTCTATAAAATGTAGCCTACTTCTACGAAGAGAAGGTTTGTGGAACATAATAGAAAACCCACCAAACGTAGAGGAATGGGATCCAGAGATTGAGGAAGATAGACTAAAGATAGAAGAATTTAAAGAAAAGAATGAACAAGCTATTTGCAAAATAGGAATAACACTAACTGACCAGCAACTTGTTCATATCCATGGAG
The DNA here is from genome assembly GCA_033807585.1 of Hydrophis major. Classification (NCBI taxonomy): domain Eukaryota; kingdom Metazoa; phylum Chordata; class Lepidosauria; order Squamata; family Elapidae; genus Hydrophis; species Hydrophis major. Next base: position 65,490,829 of record CM066330.1, read on the forward strand.
AGCAAACAGCTGTTGGGTGTTGGCAGAAGCTGAAGAGGATTTATGTCCGAGATAACGTTGGTGCTCACATAAATCTAACACGGAAGCTTTTCAGGATGCATCTCCAGACGAATGGTGATATGCTGAGTCATTTGAATTCTATAAAAAGCATTTTTCAAGAACTGCACGAGAAAGAGCTTATTTTCTCTGAACTACACCAAGTCCACATCATTCTATCATCACTAAATGAAAGTTATGATAACTACGTCACTTCCCTTGAAATTTTGCCAAAGGAAAGTTTAACTTTAACTGATATAACTGGCAGATTGATTGAAGAGGCAAGAAGAAGACTTGAAAGAGATCAGTTAAGGAGGGAGCACCCTCAAAAAGAAGATAATCAATCTCCTACTGCATACGCAATTAAAAAGTGTTTTAATTGTGGAGGAAGAGGACATTTGGCAAGATTTTGTAAAAAAGCAAAACGCCAGAACGCTGGCCAGAATACTAAAAGTCATCAAAAGATAAATAAAAATTTAGAGTTAGCCATGTATAGTAATGGAGCTGTAAAAAATAATTTATGGGTGGTTGACAGTAGAGCATCCCACTGTATAACAAATGATAACAAAAAAATTATTAAAATGTCCCAGAGTACACAGCAGATATCGTTAGCCAATGGCTGGAAACTTAAAGCTAAAGGTCAAGGTATAGCATATTGTTCTTTTATAAAAGAGAATGTAAAAATGTTATATGTACCACAACTTAAGTTTAATTTAATTTCAGTTAGAATTTTGGTTAAACTAGGATATGTAGTTACCTTTAAAGGAGATAACTGCATAATTGAAAAAGAAGATAAGAAAATTACTGCATCTTTAAGAGGTGAATTATATGTGTTAAATGATAATGGTTTAGAGGTGGCTAACACGGTTTATGATAATAAGAAACCTCATGATGAATGTATTCACTTGTTACATCGAAGGCTAGGGCATTTAAATTTTAAAATGCTTAAGAAAACTGTTGAATTATCTAAAGGAATAAGTTTAAAACCTTGTGATAAGTATTTGCAATGTTCTATCTGTAATCAAAGCAAAAGCAGGGTCATACCGGTTAATAGAGTTGATGGATTTACTACCAAAGAGCCTTTAGAAGTAATATTTGCTGATTTAATAGGTCCGAAAAAACCAAGTGTAGGAGGAGCTCGACACATACTAAGTATAATGGACCACTATTCTAGATATGGGTTTTGCTATTTAATGAAGAGCAAAACTGAAATGTATCTAAATCTCTTTAATTGGATAAAATTTGCAGAAAGGAAAACTAAAAAGAAATTAGTAACTCTTATAACAGATAATGGTGCGGAATTTACAAATAATAAATTCCAGAATAGACTTAAGATGTTAGGTATTCAACATAAAAAGTCTGCACCATATAGGCCACAACATATAGAGAGACGAGGCCAAACACTACAGTCAATGGCACGTACTATGATGTCTGATTCAGGATTACCTGACAATTTATGGGGAGAAGCAATAATGTGTGGTAATCATATATTAAATAATGTTGTTAATTCAACAACAGGTGAATTACCATTCACACTGTGGCATGGTACAAAACCTGATTTAAGTTACATGCACACATTTGGAGCACCAGCATGGGTGCATATCCCTTCACAACTCAGACACAAAGGACAGCATAGAGCTAAAAGATTATTTTTTGTAGGATATAAATCTAATCATAGATCTTATAGATTCTGGGAACCAGGTAGATCTAGAGTTTACACCAGTGCTAGTGCTAAACTCCTAGAAAATATAGGATGGAATAGATTAGAGCAAGATTTAAATAATGAAGTAATTATTGAACCCTACAAAAGGCAGAAAGAACAGAATAGTTATAAGAAGAGTCCAATTAAAGAAGAAGTCCACGAAGAGCAAATAGGACCAGAACAAGAGGAAACAGTTGATCAGGAAGAGTTAGATAATCAAGAACAGTTAATAAATGAAAGTCCACCTGTAAGTCCTGTAATACCAAGACGTACTATACGTATGACTAGACCACCTGATAGGTATCAAGCAAGTATAGTTTGCCAAGTAACTAAAGTTCCAACTAGTGAAGATGAACTTAGGATGTATCCTGCTAAGGATCAGGAGAATTGGCAAAAGGCAATGGAAAAAGAACTAAATTCATTAAAGGTAATGAAAGTATATGAAGATGCTAAATTACCTCCAGGAGAAAAATCCATTGGGTGCAAATGGATATTTAAAGTAAAAACTGGAAATGATGGGACTGTTACCCATAAGGCTAGGTTAGTAGCTCAAGGATTTAATCAAACTTCATCTGATTACGATGAAGTTTTTGCACCAAGTCTTAAAGCAACATCTTTGAGAGCAGCTTTAGTGTGGGCAGCAAAGAAAAACTATGTCATGAACCATTTAGATGTAGAAACTGCTTATCTGCATGCACCATTGCAGCACACTATATATTTGAAAAAGCCAATTATTATAAAAGACAATAAAGTAAATAGTAATGATTGTTGGAAACTCAAAAAGAGTCTTTACGGGTTGAAACAATCTGGGTTTGAGTGGAACCAATATATTGTGAAAGAATTAAACAATATAGGATTTAAATCTGGTTTAGCAGATCCATGTGTGTTTAAAAGAGAAAATAATGGAACGGTGTCATTATTGTTATTATTTACAGATGATATTGCTTTGATAACTAAGACTAATAATGAAGCTATTGAAATTATATCATTATTAGCCAAAAAGATAAAATTAAAGCATTTAGGTGAAATTAAAAAGTATCTAGGATTGACAATTAACAAAACAAAAAATGGTTTTAAGATATCTCAAGAAGATAAAATTTGCCAATTAATTAAAACGTATAAAATGGAACTTTGTAAAACGGCAAAGACTCCAATGAGTCAGGAAGTTTGCCAAACTGATGATCAAAGTCCCAAATTTGATAAGTCCATATATCAATCTTTGATTGGTAGCTTATCATATATCAGCAATTGTTCAAGGCCAGATATAGCTTATAGTGTTAATCAGCTGGCACATTTTAATTCAGATCCACATCAATGTCATTGGCAATCATTAAAGAGAATTTTAAGATATCTTAGAGGAACAATGAACCATGCATTGTATATAGAACCAAAGGGTGATTTGAGTCTTAGTGCCTATGCAGATGCAAATTTTGCAACTGACATAAACACTAGAAATCAACATCTGGGATGGCTATATTATTTGGTAAGACACTAATAGGGTGAAGGTCAATCAGACAACAGCATATCAGCTTGTCCACGATGGAAGCGGAATTTTCATGTCTGTCATTACTATGCACTGACTTAATTTTGTACAAACAGTTATTATTAGACATGGGTATAACTGTTAAAGATTCCATTATTGTGTACGAGGACAACCAGGCAGCCATAAAGTTAGCTACTAATATAGCTGTAAAAACTAGATCAAAGCATACTGATTTAAGATACTTAAATGTTAGAGAATCTGTAAAGAATGGGCTAATTAAATTGGAATACTGCATGACAGAAGAAAACATTGCAGACCAATTTACAAAAGCTCAAGGAGTAATTAAGTTTAAAGAGAGTTGTAACAAATATGATTTAAAGATGTAAATAGTTATATTTATTATTATTTCCTAAAAGGGGAGAATGTTAGGGATAACATTGTTCACCCTAACTGGTTTAGGTAAAATAATAAATATGTTATCATGGTTTATAAGTTAAAGTGTCTGCAACTTTAAATATAGGAATGTAATTAAGGGAGTGGTTATAAAAAGCACCATAAAAGAAGCAAGGCACTGCAGCTTGCTCTCTCTGGCTTGATGATCCCTAATTACTGGATAGACTGAAGATTGTGTTTTTCCCCTACTGAAAAGGAGAGACAAAGGACTGATTTGTAAGTGAACTGACATTGGATATTCTACACGGACTTTGCTAATTGAATATCCTTGAATGGACTGACTAAAATGATACATGACTGATGGACTGTTATTTTGACTATGCTACAAACTCTAAATAAACTATATTTTGATAGCACAAGCGTATCTGTTATTTTTACTGTAAGTTAATAAACATACAAGCTTATCTCACTCATTTGTCTGTGTGCCTACTAACGCTGCACATTCTGTTTAGCTTGTCTCCTTAACCCTGATTGGGGAACCCAGGCTTAACACTGGTTATGGGCCCAGACATAACACTTTGTTCTGGGTGAAAAACTCTCAAGCTTGTCCCAATTTGAGTATTTCTCCATTTCTGAAGTGAAAGGATTATTTTTACTTAAGTCAAGCAATTATGCATAAGTAAAACTGTAATTAATATTACCACACAAAGAGTGCAATTTCCCTCTTTCCAGGCCCACCCCTCCTTGACCAGTCCATCAGTATCCAATGATATTCAAACTTAGATATTTTGGTTTCAGCTTTGAGGTATGGTGTCCCTTTGGCGGAGTTTCACATTCCATTCTCTTGGCTCTGTCCTTGATTAGCCAGTCTGTTCCAGATTGATACCTTTGGTTCCTGTCACTCTGTCATCCACCCTCCTACCTCCCGAATCCTCTACTTCCCCATTCCCCTCCCCCTTGCATTTTATGGCAGGATGCCAGTGAAGCAAAGTATGTTGAAGATGGAAGACTTGTTGAAAACAACACTTCACAATTTTGAATGTCGCTATTTCCAGTTCTCTGACTCTTTGGAGTGTTGTGTTTAGGCAGTTGTTTTGTGGCTTGTGACTCACTTGCTCTCCTTCTCCCTTTTTCAAAATTTCCCAGTAAAGATACTAATTTATAATGAATGGAGTGAAGAAATGGAGCATTCTGTAATGACTTCACATGAAGGGCCAATGTAATTAAGGTAGGACTTGCAACATTGCAATCCAAGCTCTGAGCCATTTAAACATACATCAGTATCATACACATGTAAAAAAGAAATGGAGCTTTGATGGTTATGCCATGACTGCCATCAGTCCTATCTTAATAAGATCTGTAGATGCTGCCCATTGACAAAAAAGCAGCCTATGGTCATTTAGGAAAAGACTGCTCACATGCATACTCATAACACTATTAAGACAATCCCGTATTAATCAGAATGGTGGTAAATTCTTGTTAGGAATGTAAGTCACCTAATAGTTGAGTTGAAAAATATATAAACCAGGATAGACATTTTCATACTGTCTCTTTTAAGAGAATGCTAAAATTGTAATTGGGTGTGGTTCCTCAAACGGCCATAGGATGGAGCCAGAAACCTAGGTTGCTTAGTTACTGTTCCCTTCTGGAGAGTGTTGCCTTTCCTGCATTTCCCTATTGATTGTTTCCGATCATAGTTCTTCTTGGGTTTGATGTAAGTCTGTTACATAATTTTTTTTGATACTGGACTATGTTATTTGGATTATCCCTGGACTGAAAACTGACTGTTTTAACTGTGAATGACTTGGAGTGCTTGTTTGGACTTTGCTTAAACGTTTATTGGAAGTAAAAACCTTTACTATACAGTGTAGCTGTGTGCTGCTTGTGTGTTATTCTTCACCACTCTCGCTATGTCTCCTTATATGTGCTCATTCTCCTAACGGGGAATTACCTCAACACTTCTTACTTGTAAAGCAGAAATTATGTGTTCACATAGAATATATCTAATCCTTTTCAGAGGATGGTTTAAGACTTTCTCCAATTTCTATTTATACCCAGAAGTTACAAAACTATTACCTTCAAGAATTGGGATGGATTTGACAAAATAGATACCTATCCTTTTCAATAGCAATATCACTTATACTTATATATGGCTGCATAGTGCTTTACAGTCCTCTCTAAGTGATTTACAGAATCAGCATATTGCTCCCAACAGTCTAGGACAGGTCCTCATTTTACTGGCCTGAGAAGGATGGAAGACCGAGTCAACCTTGAATTGGTCAGGATCGAGCTTCTGACAGTTGGCAGAGTTAGCCTGCAATACTACATTCTAACCACTGTGCCATCACAGCTCTTCAAGTAAGGCTACAGACAATTTTATTCTAAATTCAGCTAGGATCTTCCTTTGGAAGCTATGTGTGAATAATTGCATACACACACACACGCACACACAAACAAACAAACAAACAAACAAACAAGCACTACTGATCCTGTCCTAATATTTAATGGTGTTCCTCCACTGGTCAGTATAATCCAAGCAGCTTTTCCTTACCAATCCATTTATTTATTTGTTTGTTTATCTATCTATCTATCTATCTATCTATCTATCTATCTATCTATCTATCTATCTATCTATCTATCTATCTATCTATTTATTATTGCAGCCTATTCACCCATGGTGACTCGAGATGGCTTACAGTGTAACACCATATTTAAAACAAAAATTAAAAACAATAAACAATAAAAACTAACAAAAAGAATCAAATAAATTAATTAAGTACAATAGAACAAAATCTCAAAAAAATGAAAAAAATGAAAAATCACCACCACCACCCCACTCCCACCCTCCACCCCAAAGACAGCAGATCACACTAGCCATTTGATGGGCTCCATCCTGTTCTTGGTTTCCCAAGCCCACTGGCAAAACCAGGTCTTCAGTGCCTTCCGAAAGGGTGCTACAGTGGGGGCCATTCTAATCTCTGGGGGATTTTGCATCACTGCCTATCGTCTGTTCTTTTACTTGCATTAAAAGGTATCTTGGATTATACTTTCATTGCACAGGAGTGCTTCTTTTTTATTTCCAGACCTGAATCAGGTCAACTACAAAACATCAGCAAAGTTACAATGTGACAGTTAAGGTTGCCTTGGGAAATGGCCAGACATGGAAGTATACAGTGTGGAATATGCCAACAAATTTTATAGAGAAGAAGGCTAGAAAAAAGAAAGAAAGAAAGAAAGAAAGAAAGAAAGAAAGAAAGAAAGAAAGAAAGAAAGAAAGAAAGAAAGAAAGAAAGAAAGAAAGAAAGAAAGAAAGAAAGAAAGAAAACAGAGCTGTGCAATTTTCTGATATGGATTTGAAAAATAATCAGACAAATATGTTCAATCTCAGAGCTAATCTTTGGGAATCAAGCTGACATAAAATTGTCTTTGAAAAATGCTGATCAGAGAAAGGATTTTGCTTCCAGCTTATTTCAACAACACCTTGGGATTCAATCCTGATGGTCTTTAAAAGAAATTGTTCAGACAAAATTATATTTTTCCCTAGCTCTCCTTAAAGAAAAGAACAAAGGATATTACACATGATTTGGTGATCATTATAAAATAAGTGAATGTTCCTCTAGAGCAAAAATTAGATGTTAATGGAAAATAGGCCACATGAGAAGTTTAGCCTAGTTTTCACCTGGATATTTATGTTTTTCATGACTTGCTTCTAAAAAAATCCTAGCTTAAGTGAGAGGCAATTACACCAAGATCCTTTAGCTTGTACTTTAATATTTGATCCTCTTCTTTTACTCTGTCTGTCTATCTATCTATCTATCTATCTATCTATCTATCTATCTATCTATCTATCTATCATCTCTTTCAATCTTTAATCAGTATAGTGCTGGAAGAGACATTGAAGGTCTTCTAATCCAACCATTGCTCAAGCAGATCTTATATCATTTCAGATATACAGTCTTTTCTTAAAAATCTCCAGTGATGAAGCACCTACAACTTCTGAAGTCAAACTGTTCCATCTGTGAATTGTCCTCACTATTAGGACACTAACTCCTTAATTCTAGGTTGCTTTTCTCCTCCCCCTAATAGTTTCTATCCACTGTTTCTGGTCTTGCCTTCTGATACTTTGGAAAATAAGTTGACCCCCTCTTCTTTGTGGCAGCCCCTCAAATACTGGAATAGTGGGATACTCTCTTTCTCTCTCCCTCCCTCCCTCCCTCTTCCTCTCCTCCGTCTCTCCCTTGTCTCTTTCTCTCTCCCTCCCTCCCCCCTTCCTCTCTCTCTTTGTCTCCTGCCTTTATTAAATGTATCAAAAATTCAAGGTGGCAAACATATTCAGCACACCTTCCTCCTCCTATTTTCCCCACAGCAACAACATGGTGAGGTGGGTTGGGCTGAGAAAAAGTGATTGGCTTAAAGTCACCCATCTGGCTTTCATGGCTAAGGCAGGACTTGAACTCACAATCTCCCATTTTGTAGTCAAACTGGCTATTTATTTTACTTTTAAACAGTTTTTAATTGTTTTATTCTGTACTGATCTTGACCCAATCAAAGTTGGATCTCATCACACATGCATAGAATGAGATCTGGTTTCTACTTGATCCCCAGTCCACTCTCTACCTCATCTCATGCTGTTCTTATTCAATTTAAATCCTTACAGTAGACTCATTACTGCAGGATCCCAAGATTATGATTTGAAGATGATTTATTAACTTTGCTGCAGGTAAGCATATCCTCAGTAGACTATGAGACATGAAATCACCTAGTTCTATTACCGAGGAACCCTGGAATATTTATTCATTGATTGATTTGATTTGTACCTTGCCCTTAATCAGATGTCCAGGCTGTCATGAAAATGTTTCAACTGCAGGAACAAAGTGGAACAAAATGTTTAAAACTGAAATACTAACCCTACTAGTCTCCATATGAAGAAAGAGTGCTATAAAAAGAACTAAGTACGATTAAGGTGTATCATTGTTTTAAAAAAATGCATGGATAATTTTTTTTTATGATCATTAAAAAGAATTGGGGTTTTTTTTATTTATAGATTTAATGGAAAAATTGGCTCATGTCAAGAAGGAGATACAAGGCAATACTATCTGGGAAAAGTTCTCAAGATTTGTATTATAAACACTAAAATATTCCAAATGGAATATAGCAAATGATAGAGAGAAACATGTAAAATCTTATTTTATGGGCAGGCAACATGCACACACAAAAACTGTGTGTGTGTGGTATTCAGCTTTGTTCAGGTAATTTCCCACATCATTATAGTTGTGCTTTTAAAGTTTTAACGTTTCGGCAGAATCTCATCTGCCATCATCAGGCTTCTGTATTGTTTTTGTGAGTCAGACTTTCACAGCTGTTTCTGTTTTAAATTTGGTGCTAGCCTACTGCTGTGTTAGAATGGTTTTTTCTTAATCCTGATTGGTTGGGAAACTTGGTCTGTGTTTATTGATCATGGAGTTTGCTGTGTTCTGCTTGATTGGTGTTTCGAATATCTTCTGTCTGTTTTGTAGTGTCTTTTGTTTTTGTTTTGATTGGCTGGCAACATTATGTTTCCTGTATTGGAGGCTTTTAGTGTGGCTTGGCTTCGAGTAAATAGACGGCTATCATTTATTAGGAAGCTAGGTTTCATCTGGGTGCCTGGTTGGGGTGTGTTTGAGCTGGAGGTATCGGGGGGGGGTCTTTACTAAGGAAGAGTTTTATTCACAAGTATAAAGCAAAGGTGGAAGAAAGAAAAAGATATAAAAAGATGAAAGAAAACATGAAAAAAACAGATGGCACACTAGGACAACTATGATGTTGGAAAATACCTGAACAAAGCTGAATACCATACATGTAAGGATCTTTGGTTATTTGGGTTTTCTCCCGCGTAAGATTGGAAGTATCTAGGCAATGTTTCGATGAAGTCTCATTCATCATCTTCAGGCTTGGTCTTCAGCTCATCTTCAGCCTGAAGATGATGAATAAGACTTCATCGAAACGTTGCCTAGATACTTCCAATCTTACGCGGGAGAAAACACGAATAACCAAAGATCCACATACAAATACGCGCGAGAACCTCAGAAAACAAATACACACAGACACAGACACACAGACACACACGGATATATATACATGGATATGTGTGTGCATGTTTATCAGTGGTGGGATTCAGCCAGTTTGCAACACTTCAGGAGAAACAGTTGTTAAGTTTCTGAGCAGTTTGGTGAAACATTCCAAATGGAATATAGCAAATGATAGAGAGAAACATGTAAAATCTTATTTGATGGGCAGGCAACATGCACATACAAACTCTGTGTGTGTGTGTGTGCATATACATGGATATATATGGATATATAACTGGTTCTAACTGGTTGTTAGAAGAAATCATTAAGGCAAAGAACTGGTTGTTAAATTATTTGAATCCCACCACTGATGAGTGTGTATATGTATATATGTATATTTATATTTTTTTCAAACTTACATGCCATCCATCTCAATCTCAGGGTAACTCTGGTCAATTTGCAGATAAAAGCAGGAAACCATATAACACATGAAATGGGAGGCAAGTAGAAACAAAAATAAGTTAAAAATTAAAAGGCAGCAGGAGCACCTTCAGAGCCCTAACCATTCTCAGGGTTAGATGCCCTTCTTTCAATCCAACTCCAGTTGACAGAACCAGATCTTCATGGTTTTCTGAAAGGCCAGGAGAGTGGGGGCCCACCATACCTCTGCAGGAAGGGTGTTCCATAGGCTTTCTTGAGAAGGCTCTCTTCTCAAGAGAGAAGGCTCTCTTCTCATCCTCTTGAGAAGGCTCTCTTCTCATCCTGAATCCTGCCAATCAGAATTCAGGTTGGGCTATAATACTGAAACAACATTGAATGCACATTAGGATATGTATAAAGTACAATCTTCTAAAGCAGTTCTTTTTAAAAAATTCTTTGGAGGAAGAAGAGAGGAAGCAGAGAAAGAGGACTTATCAATTGAGTTTCAAGATGAACAACTGGAGACTGAAAAAGAGAAAGGAGCAGCAGGGGGACAGATGGATGATAAAGAACAGCGGGAAGTGAGATCCACGAGAGCTGTTAGACCTAAATATAAAGCATAATCATGGAGGAAAAAAAACTGATTACAATGAATATAAACGGACTTAATTCAGCTGTTAAAAGAAGGAAAACTTTTCATAAACTAGAGAAATTAAAATTTGATATAATTTGTTTACAAGAAGTTCACATTAAAAAACAACATGAACAATTGTTATTACAGCCAAAATTAGGGAAAATATTTACCTCTTTGACTCAATGTAAGAAAAGAGGTGTGGTTTTATACATTAAAGAGGCTATTCCAGCAAAATGATGATGAAAAGGATGAAGATGGAAGAGTATTAATGGTAGAAATAATGGATAATAATATAAAAATACTCTTGATTGCAATTTATGCTCCGAATGATAAACAAGAAGAGTTTTATAAAAAGCTGCACATGAAAATAATTGGACTGGACTATGTTAATATAATTATGATGGGAGATTTTAATGGAATTGTGGACAATAAACTGGACTATATAGCAACAACAACAAAGCAAAATAGAAAGGCTCTCCCAAGGTCCTTTTTTAAAATGACAGATGAATTAACTTTAAAAGATATTTGGAGAGAAAGAAACGTTAAAGCTAAACAATATACTTTTTATTCAAATAGACATTTATCATGGTCCAGATTAGATATGATTTGGATCTCAACAGAACTAATATCTAATATTAAAGAAACAAATATTGAAACAAGTACCTGGGCAGATCATAGCCCAATGACAATTAAATGGAAGGGACAAAAAAAAAGATCGAGATGGACATTAAATAATACTATTTTAAAGGAGAAAGATTTTACACAATGGATGGAGAAGGAATTGGCTTTTTTCTTCAGAGAAAATAAAAAAGAAGATACTTCAACGCAAAATGTGTGGGACACTATGAAGGCATACGCTAGAGGTTTGATAATAGATTATACAAGAAAAAAGAATATTAGGAAAAGGCAAGCTTCTAAGGTCTTGGAAAATGAGTATAAAACTCTTGAAAAAGAATTACAGAAAATGCCACAGAAAAAGGATATTAAATTGAAGCTGGATGTAATCAAACATAAAATGGAATTAATAGAGAAAGAAGAATTGGCGCAGAAAATTAGAAACTCTAAACAGAATTATTTTGAAGATGCAAATAAACCAGGTAGATGGCTAGCATATAAATTGAGAAAAGAGAAGGAATCAAGAAAAATATTGAAGTTAATAGATGAACAAGGCCAAGTTTGTTATGGGAATAAGGAGAAAAAAGAAATTATTCGAGATTTTTATGGGCAATTATATAAACAGGAGAATATTGATGAAGAAAAAGTCAAACAGTATTTACAGGAAGCTAAGTTATCAAAGATACCTAAAGAGACTGAAGAAATGCTAGAAAGCAATATAACAGTGATGGAACTAAATGAAGCATTTAAGAGACAAAATAATGGGAAAGCTCCGGGTCCAGATGGGCTTCCAGTAGAATTTTATAAAACATTTCAAGAATTATTGAGCATCCCATTGTTAGAAGTTATGAATGAAGTTATGTTAAAAAAGATGATACCTAAAACATGGTCAGAGGCTTATATTACACTCATACCAAAGGAAGAGACTGACCCATTGCAAATTAAGAATTATAGACCTATTTCTTTATTGAATGCAGACTATAAAATCTTTGCTTCAATCTTAGCAGAAAGACTTAAAAAATATTTAAATAATTTTATTCACTCAGATCAAAATGGATTTCTGCCAAAGAGACAAATTAGAGACAATATGAGAGTAATCTTGGACACTTTGGAATACTATGAGGCTCATCCTGAAAAGCAAATGGCTTTGATATTCCTAGATGCTCAAAAAGCATTTGACAACGTGAACTGGAGATTTATGTTATTATTATTGGAACAGATGGGTTTCGCTAAAAAATTTATTCAAGCAATAGAAGCTATATACAATAAACAGACAGCAAGGGTAATGATGGAGGGGGAACTTACAGATTTTATTAATATAAGGAAAGGCACAAGACAAGGATGTCCCCTATCTCCTTTGCTATTTGTGTTGACCTTGGAAGTGTTGAATAGAAATATTAGGGATGATAAAAGCATAAAAGGAATGAAAATTAAGAAGGAAGAATTTAAGCTACAAGCTTTTGCTGATGATTTAGTTTTTATTTTGGAAGATCCGCTAGAAACAGCTCCAAAGTTACTGGAAAGGATAGAGACATATGGAGAGGTGGCTGGTTTGAAAATAAATAAAGACAAAACAAAGATTTTGACAAAGAATATGTTATTGAGACAGAGAGAAGAATTGGCAGATCTTTTGAAAATTCAAGTTACAAATAAGGTTAAGTATTTGGGGATATAATTGACAACAAGATGTAGCACATTAAAGGAGAATAATTATATTAAACTTAAACAACAGATAACTACAGATTTGAAGAAGTGGGAAAACTTGCAATTGTCATTAATAGGGAGAATTTCAACAATTAAGATGAATATCTTACCTAGAATTTTATTTTTGTTTCAAACAATACCAATTAGGCTTGGAAAAGACTATTTTGAAGATTTAAATAAAATTATGTTGAAGTTTATATGGCAAGGTAAAAAAGCGAGAATAAAGCTAAAGCTTTTGCAAGATGCTAGAATTAGAGGAGGTTTTGGTCTGCCTAATTGGGAATTGTATTATCAAGCTGCAAGTTTGATGTGGGTCAAAGAATGGATAACATTAAGGAAACATAGGTTGTTGACATTAGAAGGGCATGACTTGCTGTTGGGTTGGCATGCTTTTTTATGGTATAAGGGAACTAAAACACAGGGTTATTTTAGAAGACATTATGTACGGGAGTCTTTGTGGTTAAATTGGGAGAAGATAAAAAGACAATGTTATTTGAAAATTCCAGTTTGGTTATCGACCATTGAAGCATTTTCCTATCCTATAATTTACAAGAAGGAACAAACAGTTAGATATGGGGAACTTTTGGATGAAAAGGGTGAACTTAAATCGATCCAAAATTTAGAGGAACAAGGTATAAGGATGAATTGGTTTTCATATGCACAAATACACTCAAGGTATGATGAAGATTCTAAAACGGAGGGATTTTATGATAAACAGACTGATTTAGATAAGATCTTGATGGGTACTGATGAGAAGGTGATTAAAAAATTATATGGTTATTTACTGGGAATGAAATTAGAGGAAGAACAAGTCAAAGAAACTATGATTGTTTGGGGGAAGAATTTTGGATATGGGATTGATTTAGAGAAATGGCAGAAATTGTGGTCTCAAAATTATAAAATGACAATGTCAACAGCATATAAAGAAAACTTGTATAAGATGTTTTACAGGTGGCACTTTCCTCCGACAAGAATAGCAAGAATGTTTAAGAACAAATCTGAAAAATGCTGGAAATGTCATCAGATACCCGGCTCGTATTACCATATGTGGTGGACTTGTGAGGATGCTAGAAAATATTGGACTATAATTTGCATGTGGTTGGAAAAAATGACAAAGAAACATATAGATTTGAAACCAGAGATCTTCTTATTGGGAATTTTACCTGATATATATAGTAAAGATTTGAAATATCTGATTGTAAATGTATTAACAGCGGCCAGGATTGTATTTGCTAAAAATTGGAAGAATGAGAAAATACCATTACAGGAAGAAATTATTAAGAAAATATTGGAATGTGCTGAGATGAGCAGATTGACATTTGAAATTAGAGAGCAAGAGGATAAACAATTTTACGAAATTTGGGATCTTTTTTATAAATGGCTAGATGATAAAATACGATAATAGAATATTTAGAATGCTAGATAGTAAGGAATATCTTTATTTTGCTATTATTTTGCTATTTGATATTATATTTATAAAGGATTTTTTAGGATTGATTTGATATGACTAGATGATTTGTTATAGAGTAAACTGGTTTAAAGTATTGTTAGCTCATTAAGCATGAATGATTAAAAATATAGTCAAAAACTTCTTTTTTTAGTGATATTAGGATATATAAGTTTGGATTGACAATATGAGTTGTTATATAATATAATTGTAATTGAGACTACAGAATGAATGCACAAAAATGATGAACCAACTGACACACTGGATGTACATATAAGAGTTGATGTTTTTATGTTTTGTTTGTCTTGTTTGTTTGTAGAAAATTAATAAAAACTTTTTCAACAAAAAAAATTAATCTTGATCAAAGTTTTTTTTTCACAATTGGAAATGTAATAAATTTGATAGAATTCTAAACAGGTGCTGGCTCAGTGCCTAGAGACTGTAAAATCCTGGATGGAAAAAATAAGTTGTAGTAACCCAAGTAAGTGGAAGCAGTCACAGTTTTGGCCTCCAGGATAACATCTCTGTTGACCTCTCTGACTCTAGACAGATTTGCATTCCCCCACACAGGTCTGCTACATATTTTGGGGTGAACACTTAGACCCATGACTTCTGTTAGAAGTCAGTGGCTTTTGCACAAATCTATCTTGTGCACCAATTGTGCCCTTTCTGGGATTAGAAGGATTTGCTCACACTCACTCATGTCTTGGTCATCTCTCTGTCTAGTTTATTGCAATGTGTTCTACATTGGGTTGCCCTTGAAAACTATCTAAAAATTGCAACTGGTTCAAATTTATTTATTATTTATAAAAGTTATTTGCTTCCCATATCATATCTATGCCTCTGGGTGGCTTACAACATAAAAAATGTTGTGGTCTGTTGGTTTTGGTCATCTTGTAGTTCACCTGAGTACCATCATTGCTGCATAAACTGCATTGGTTTCCTAAATGCCATTCAAGGTGATTTAAAGCCCTGTATGACACAAAAACCAACTCTTTTATCCTTTCAGAAGATCAGGCTATTTCCACAAGCATTGGGTTAGGAAAGATGGATAGTAAGAATGCGTGATCTGGTGCCTGGAGAGAGGGGAGCGGGCATGTTTTTAGCTATATTTTATGGATTGTTGTGAGCTGCCTAGAGTTATTATATGCAACAGGCAATTCTATAAGTCTTGTAAATAAATGAACACTTGAGCAGAAGTTAAGCCATTCCAGTTTTAACAAACTTTAATCAAATTACTGTCCAATGCTTCAACTCTACATTGTCCTTCACTGTTGGAAAAGTAATAGAAGAAATTTTGCAATGCAGAAATGCACAGGTTTGGTTTTCCTAGTGCATGGGGCTAAAGCCATGCTGCCTACAGGCTATAGGTCTGATTCTGCAGTGTTCTTGTGCTCTTGTATTAAAAGAACTATAGCAATAGGATAAGATCATAGATTTTGGTTTACAAATCTATTTTGCACAAAGCTCTTCAATTGCAGTGTAAGGATAAATAATTCCTTCTAACTTATACATGGAGTATATTTCTCAGAGATGTCATCAAAGAGAGCCCTCTCTTGACAGAAATACCTGAACACTTCTAATTACCAACCAAGAATGTGAAGTGTCATTATAAGAACACAATAGTAGGCCTCCATGCCCTAAATGTCACTGTAGTAAGACTGCATGTGGGTTTATGTGTGCCACTAATTTTCTGAGTTAAGGAAAATTTTCTGGTACCTGTTAGCTGAATATACCTTTCAGTGTTGGCATGGAGGCATCCATGTTTCTACTGAGAAAGAACAGTTAGCATTCCTTCCATTGACCATATTGGTTGATGTTTCTGAAAGCTATAACTAAGTCACATATATAACTCTGACTGTCCTTGACTCACAAGGATCATACAAGAAAGAACAACAACATAATATATGGTCACATATCTTAAAAGCTTGGCTGCTATACCTGGTCTCAATATCATATTTACTCAGTACAGTGATAGCTCTATCCCAATTTTTTTTTTTTTGAAAGAAAAGCCATTTGCTCTACAAGTACAAGTGTCCATGAACTAATTTTACTGGTTAAATTTGGGGCTTATTATTTATGTATTACAGCTTGGGTTATAATATATTTCAAAACAAATAAAGCCACGTACAAGGAACTACTGGAGAAGTTTATGTCTCATAAATCATAATGTTAAAAAATCACATACATAAGATATTTGAAGGTTGCTTGGTAGGTCTTTTGGATTCAAAACATTATTTAGCTCTGATCTGAAGAATAAATGATATGTAGTTCCACATTTAATAGTTATAAATTATGAAATATCATAAATTCTGATGTGATGGTAATGATTGAACAAGAAGAAAAAATTAATAGATGCAGAGATCAAATTTAGAAGCCTGAGGTTGAAGTCATATATCAATCAATTTCAGCTACAAGGGCAAAATGATTTAATTAGCTTGTATTCATATTTGAATAATTTGGGAAAGAATTTTACTGGCTGAACTGCTTTATTTGTAATGATGCATTAATTATCACAACAGCAAGGAAATATTTAATTTTTCCCAAATTTTCAATTTTCAGTGATCAAATAAATTTATGCTGGGCCAACTGATTACTCCAGTTTAGCTTTAGATCCATTTATCAAGCAATGATATGAAATGAATCAACAGCATATTTGTTAGATCAGATTTTAGTGCCATAGAATGGGAAGGTCATTGTGATTATCTATCTGTCTGTCTGTCTGTCTGTCTGTCTGTCTGTCTGTCTGTCTGTCTGTCTATCCATCCATCCATCTATCTATTTATCATGTATTAAAAGTCCAGCTGCTTTTTGAAAAAGCATCTTTGGGACAGCCATGACCTGGATGACTGAGACGCTCCATAGACATTTATTTATATCTCCTATTTCCTATTTCTAAACTGCCTATATCTAATACCCAGCCTTTCTAGTGTACTCATCATATCTATTAAAGTGGCTATTAGTCTGATAGCATATTGAGAAGGGAGCTAACAAATCACTTCTACCTATAGATGCCTATTTCAATTGAGCTGATTCTAAACTGTTTTAGTTCATTAAGTGAAAGTATTAAATTTCAACTTTTTCAGAAATTTAGAATGAGCATTCACTCATATCTTTAAACAAAAAGATCCCATCTGTTTGTTTCAAGAAGTGAAGCCTAGTGCGAAGAAGTGACGTTAACATAAAATGTATAGCTGTGACAAAATTATTTCAAAATGTTCTCCCTCCCTCTCCCTCTCCCTCCTTCCCTCCCTCTCTCTTTCTCCCCTCCTCTCTTTCTTTCCAAATGGTGAAAATTATGTGGTTTTTTTCCCAATAGGGTGAAGACAACTGACAATAATAATATGCCTCTTGGAATACTTCTTATTTTTCTACATGAGAATGGTGTCAATTGGAAAACTTTTGAACTCATTATGTCTAAAATGTATTTACATTGTCAAGGTTTTCAGGTTCTTATTTCTCTTTTCCCAGTCACACTTATGTCAATCATTATTGGTTTAAGAAAGAATCAAGACAGAAATCAGAATATACCATTTATTCCAAGAAGCTGTACAAAAAACAGGATGGTTAAATCACATGCATTTGACAACAATTATTAACTCAACAGAGATCAATTTCATGAAACTACCTGGTGTCTCAAAGTAAATTTTATCTTGACACACATCTAATTGGGACAGATTTTCAGCATAATGACTAAAAAACAATTCGGAAAGATTTTACGCCTTTCAAATGTTTCAAAATGTTCCTCAGAAAAAAAGATGGACATTATTTCATCTCTGAGCTTGCAGAAATCTTCTATTTATATCTGTGTTTATAAATGACACCTTTAAACTTTGTAATAAAACTCTTTCTTCTATAATTGCAATATATCGATTCACCAGATAAGAACTACAGCTCTTTCCAGAAATTTCAGCCAAGGTAATAAACCAAGCTATTCACAGTGTAGTTGTAGGGTTCCACCCTGACAATGTACAGACAATATGTTTATGGTTGTTTTACACAATATGCTAAACTTGGTTTTGATTTCTGTGAAATTTTGCTTTTTTACCTTATTTTTGATACGTACAGTACTGTTATAAATGTACATTCTAGGAAAAATAACCCATGATTAATCAAGTACAATCCATTAGGAAACAAATGGTAACCCACTACAATATTATGTCCGGAAAACTGAAGTGATATTCACAATTAGAACAATGTGAATATGCTTTTTAGAAGATGACCCATCTAAGTTATAATGTATCCAGTAAGGTACTGAGGAAAAGCAAGTGCAAGAATAGATAGCACCGGTGCATATGCTGTGGCTAGATTAACATTGAAAGAATGCCCAGCTGCTAATGTGCCAAGAAGCAAAAGGAAAAAAAAATGATGCTGCAAAGATCTGCAAAAAATCAGTATGTAGAATGTCAAAATCATAAACCAAGGCAAACTTGATTTTGTCAGAGCTGAAATGTCAAGGCTGAATATTGACATTTTTGGAACTGGCAAACTGAAATGGGTCATTTCACTTCAGAGGAACATCAAATTTTCTACTACAGTTCAGGAAAATCATAAAAGAAATGAAACAGCCATCATTATTAACAAAAAGGAGTCAGTGCTCAGATAGGCCATCACCCCCAACATGATCAAATTATCCCAATTCAAGTTCAAGAGCAAATAAATCAATATAACTGTGATCTGTTCAAAGCATTGAAACAGAGAGAACAATAGTTGAGCAGCTATATAATGACCTGCAACACCTTGCCGACACAACACCCCAAAAGACATCATGCTTTTAAAGTTGTAGCAACGTTTCAGCAGAATCTCATCTGCCATCATCAAGTTTCTATATAGTGTTTGTCTAATCTTTCGTTATTCGGGTTTTCTCCCGCGTAAGATTGGAAGTATCTAGGCAACGTTTCGATGAAGTTTCATTCATCATCTTCAGGCTTGGTCTTCAGCTCTGTGCTTCTCAGAGTGATGTGAGCTTGCAGCTGCTTCTTCCTTTTAACTGCTAGTGGGGGTGTGACTTGTTTGGGTGGGGGCTTGGCTGTGTTCTGATTGGGTGGGGGTGTGTTCTCATTGGTAGGGGGTTTGGCTGTGTTCTGATTGGTTGGGGGGTTGGCTGTGTTCTGATTGGCTGGAGGCGTGTTCTGTTCAGGTGGGGGCTTGATTGTGCTCAGGTTAGTCTTAGTGGCTGGAGGGTTTGAGCTGGTGAGCTGTGATCTTGCTGTTTGGCTTTGAGTTCGTAGTCGTGCTGCATCTTCATGGTGGAGGTCAGTTCGCTTCATGTATGGCTCAGAGGGGTTTGAGGTGGGTAGTGATGCAGCTGCAGTGCGGCTTCTGGTCCGTGGTCGTGTTTCATCTTCTGTGTGGGTATGAGTCTGCTTTCTACGTGGAAGTGTGGTGGTGGCATCTTGTGTGGCTCTCAGGGGTGTGGGTCTGGTGTCATTCTTCATGTTAGGTACACGTCTGTTCATGAGGGCGGGTTTCCAAATGGCTGGTAGGCGGGAGGCATCATCTCGTTTATTCATGCTGTGTGGGCGTTTTTCTATCTCTATGGCTTCTCTGATGATTCTGCTGCTGAAGTGTTCAGTTTTGGCGATAGTTCTGGTATTTTTAAAGTCAATCTCATGTCCTGTGGCTTTGAGGTGTTGGACCAGGGAAGAGGTCGGTTCTTCCTTTTTGATTGAGTTCTTATGTTCTTCAATGCGTGCACTTATTCTTCTGTTAGTCTGTCCAATGTATGTGGTGGGGCAGGCGGTGCAAGGGATTTCGTATACTCCTTGATTTTCTAACTCGATTCTGTCCTTAAGGTTTCTTAGGATGGTGGATATCTTTCTGTTTGTGCAGAATGCTGTCTTAATGTTGTGTTTTTGGAGGATCTTGCTAATTTTGTCCGTAGTGCCTTTTATATATGGGAGGAGGGCTTTGCCATTCTCTTGTTCTTTGTCTTGGATTTTGGCTGGGGTTTCTTTTTGGATTAGGTGTGTGATCTTCTTTCTTTGGAATCCATTGGCTGTCAGCACGCCGGTGAGAGTGTGTAGTTCGGTCTCTAGGTGTTGTTCGTCGGCTAAGCATTTTGTTCTGGAGATGAGTGTCTCGGCTACGGAATTGATCTGTGCTGGGTGGTGGTGTGAGAGTGCGTGTAGATAGCGGTTTGAATGTGTTTTCTTCTGGTAGATGGTGTGTCCTAGGGAGCCATTGGATCTTTTGTATACCAAGACATCTAGGAAGGGAAGTTGGTTGTTAGCTTCTGTTTCCATGGTGAATTGTATTTTGTGGTGTTGGCTGTTGAGGTGTGTGAGGAAGTTGTTCAGTTTTTCTTTCCCGTGTGGCCAGATTATGAAGGTGTCATCTACGTATCTGAGCCAGAGTTTGGGTTTGTGATCATATTTTTCTAGAGCTTGTGTTTCAAAATGTTCCATGTAGAGGTTAGCGATGACAGGTGAGAGGGGTGATCCCATGGGTGCTCCTTCTATTTGTTTGTATTTTTGTCCATTGTAGGTGAAGTATGTATTGGATAGGCAGTGGTTGGTCAGATCTAGGATGTGCTTGGGGGGGTTGTATTTGCTTTGGATGGCTGTCAAGGCTTCTTTTATTGGCACTTGGGTGAAGAGGGATATGACATCGAAGCTCACTAGTAGGTCACTGGGTTGTAAGTTTTGTTTCTTTATGATCTCGATGAACTGGAATGAGTTTCTTACATGTGAGTTGATGGATTCTGCATAGGGTTGTAGTTGTTTGGCGAGAAATTTGGCTAGGTTTTGTAGAGGTGAGCCTATGGAGCTGACTATTGGTCTAAGTGGGGTTCCTTCTTTGTGTATCTTGGGGAGACCATAAAGTTTAGGGCATCTGGATGATTTCTCTCTGGGTATGATTCTTTGCTGGATTTCCTCACTGATGGGGGAGGCTTTTATTTTGGATCTGGTGGTTTTTTCTAGGTAGGTGGTGGGGTCTGTCTTTAGGGGTTTGTATGTGGGGTCTTGGAGTAGGTTGGTTAACTTGGATTGGTAGTCAGATGTGTTCATAACCACTGTCGCGTTGCCCTTGTCTGCTGGTAGGATTATTTTGCTGGTGTCTTCTTTCAGGTTAAGTAGTGCAGTTTGTTCTTCTTTGGATAAGTTGAGATAGAAATATGCCCACACAGCATGAATAAATGAGATGATGCCTCCCGCCTACCAGCCATTTGGAAACCCGCCCTCATGAACAGACGCGTACCTAACATGAAGAATGACACCAGACCCACACCCCTGAGAGCCACACAAGATGCCACCACCACACTTCCACGTAGAAAGCAGACTCATACCCACACAGAAGATGAAACACGACCACGGACCAGAAGCCGCACTGCAGCTGCATCACTACCCACCTCAAACCCCTCTGAGCCATACATGAAGCGAACTGACCTCCACCATGAAGATGCAGCACGACTACGAACTCGAAGCCAAACAGCAAGATCACAGCTCACCAGCTCAAACCCTCCAGAAACTAAGACTAACCTGAGCACAATCAAGCCCCCACCTGAACAGAACACGCCTCCAGCCAATCAGAACACAGCCAACCCCCCAACCAATCAGAACACAGCCAAACCCCCTACCAATGAGAACACACCCCCACCCAATCAGAACACAGCCAAGCCCCCACCCAATCAAGTCACACCCCCACTAGCAGTTAAAAGGAAGAAGCAGCTGCAAGCTCACATCACTCTGAGAAGCACAGAGCTGAAGACCAAGCCTGAAGATGATGAATGAGACTTCATCGAAACGTTGCCTAGATACTTCCAATCTTACATGGGAGAAAACCCGAATAACCAAAGATCCACATACAAATACCCGCGAGAACCTCAGAAAACAAATATATATATATATATAAGAAAAACTAAAATGCTAAAGTTGGAAATTAATCACATCTGGAATAACAGCAAAAAATACCAATTAGTGCAAGAGTCTTCAAACTTGGCAAGTTTAAGACTTGTGGACTTCAATTCCCAGAATTCCTGAGCTAACATGATTGGAAGAGGAATTCTGGGAGTTGAAGTCCACAAGACTTAAAGCTGTCAAGTTTGAAGCCCCCTGAATTAATGTATGAAATAAACCAAGGGACAGAATAAAAGAATGTGCCAAGCAAATACAATATTTATAACAAATAATTTATTCCCAGAATTTTTATTAAAAAAATGACTCTGTACATGGATATCCCTGAATTAGACAGCACCAAAAGCAAATTGTTTAGATACACTGCAGACAGATATGATGGATTCAATCAGCAAAAAACAGGACTGGATGCTCACTGGCTCAGACTACGTTCCTTCTTGCAAGATTATAATTAAAAAAAATATTCCTACCAACAATAGAACTTCAGCAACATTCCATTTAGTTATGTGATAAATATAAAGAATAAATTGAATAGTTAGATTAAAGTGTTGTATCTTCGGAAATGATGCCAGGAGTCGGTGACTTTGTATCAAGCTCTTTTATTGATGTGGGAACCGAACTGGGGCTATAGGAAAAGTTCGCGGCTTTTATTCCTTTAGCCGCGACGGCCACGGCCAATGGCACCGCTTTGAATCTCCCGCGATTCGAATAGACCAATCGCGGGAGATTCCTAGCGAGCCAATCGGCGCGGCTCGCCTAACCAATCAGAGTGCCCCGCGCTTTGGCCAATCAAAGCGCGGGGATCTCAAGAATGCTAATGAGGGGACAGAACACCCCTCCCCTCTTGGTTTAGTCCTTACGTCGTGTAGTCCCGTAGGTAGGCGGGGCTCCGTCTTAGCCTACTGGACCTGCGCAGCTCAGTCGTAGGTTGGATCCCGGCCGGTTCGATAAGGTCTCTGCTTCTCCGGATGCCGTCGTGGGAACCGGCTGGTCGGTCGGGCCAGGCCGCTCTCCGTAGCTCCCTCCTGGGCTTCCCGGGTTGGTTGAGCAGCAGGTTTCGCCGCTCCCGCTCAGTCTCCCCGGGTCGGTCGAGCTGGTCTGGCTGTCTCTTCCTGGCGAGGGGGTCGTGCTGGCTGCTTTCCGGTAAGTATGGTTGGTTTATTCTTCTTTGGTTTTGGTCCCCTGGGTATTCCCTCCCCCCTTGGTTTTTGTTGTGGGGGTTGTTTTTGCCTGCTTGTGCATCGGTGGTCTCTTGGTTGGTCATCCTCGATCTTAATTGGTCGATGTGGCGTTTCCATGCTCGTCCGTCTGTCGTTTGTAGCCGGTACGAGTGTGGGCCTGTTATTTGTGTGATGACGGCCGGTACCCATAACGGGTCTCCAGTCAGGTTTTTTGCATACACGGGGTCGCCTGGTGCGAAAGTTCGGTGTTTGCTGGTTGAGTCTGGGGGCTTCTCTGGATTATACGTGAGGTGTAATCTGTCGAGTGGGGACCTTAATTTCCTCCCCATTAACAGTTCGGCTGGGCTCTTATTCATTGTGGTATTTGGGGTTATGTGTTGGGTGAAGAGTAATTTATTTATTTTATCCTGGATCTCCCCGTGGTCTATTTTCCGGATGGTTTTCTTTGTGAATTGCACCATCCGTTCCGCCCTACCGTTCGCCACCGGATGCGCCGGTGCTGTCAGCGTGTGTCGGATGCCCCTTTCCGCTAGGAATTTTTTGAATTCTAGCGAGGTGAATTGGGGCCCGTTGTCGGAAACGACGACGTCTGGGAGGCCGTGCGTTGCAAAGAGTTTGCTGAGTTCCTTGATCACGGCCTCTGTGGTTGTTGTTTTCATGTTGCTTGCCTCCAGCCAGTTGGAGTAAGCGTCTACTGTTATTAGGAAGGTGTGTCCTTTTGTGGGCCTGGCGAAATCTATGTGGATCCTCGACCAAGGTCCCCTTGGGGTTTCCCACTCTAGGACGGGTGCTGTGGGTGGGCTTGGCCTCGTTTCCTGGCATCGTTGGCACCTTGCTACCCATGTCTCAATCTGTTTGTCCATCCCTGGCCACCAAGCGTAACTTCTGGCCAGGGCTTTAGTCCTAACGATGCCAGGGTGCCCCTCGTGTAATAGTTCCAGAACCTTCCCTTGTAGTTTTTCTGGAATGACCACCCTATCCCCCCATAGTATGCACCCTTTTAATAACGAGAGTTCCCTTTGCTGGTTCCGGAATGTCTTGACGGACTCGTCGTTGTCCCTTTCCGGCCACCCTTTCTCTACCCAATGCAACACCTGCGCCAGACGTTTGTCTTTATTAGTCTCTCCGGGCAATGTCTGACGCGGTTATGGGTAGGTTGGGTAGAGTCTCTATACTGAGGGTGGTCATTGTGGGTGCTGGGTCGGTGTCAGGTTCCGGTAGCGGCGAGCGGCTTAAGGCATCTGCATGGGAGATCGTCTTACCCGGTCTGTGTATGAGTCCGTAGTTGTAGGCCGCCAGGAACTCGGACTACCTTGTCATTCGGGGAGACAGAATGTTCGGGGTGGCCCGGTTCCCTGCAAGGATTCCTAGCAGCGACTTGTGGTCGGTTATGATGGTAAATGTCCGGCCGTAGAGATACTCGTGGAATCTTTTTACTGCGGCAACGATAGCCAGAGCCTCTTTGTCCAGCTGGCTGTAGTTCCGCTCCAGTTTGGTGAGGGTCCTTGAAAAGAACGCGATGGGTGCTTCTTTTCCGTTGGGGAGGGTATGGCTGAGGACAGCGCCGACGCCGAAGGGTGATGCGTCGCATGTGATGGCCAGAGGTAGGGTCTCGTTGTACTGTATAAGGACGGTGTCCAAAGTGAGGAGGTCCTTTGTTCTCTGGAAGGTGGCTTGTTCGCGTTTCCCCCAAGTCCAGGTCGCCGCCTTGTCCAGGAGCCTATGCAAAGGCTCCGCCACCATCGCCTTTTGGGGCAGGAAAACATTGTAAAAGTTAAGTAGCCCCAGGAATGCCTGTAGCTCCGTCTTCGACTTGGGTGTGGGGGCTTCTTTGATGGCCTTGATTTTTTGGTTTGTGGGGTGAATGCCGTGACGGTCTAGGAGATATCCTAGGAATTCAACCCGTTCCGTGTATAATTGGCATTTCTCCCTCTTTACCTTGAGCCCCGTCTCTTTGAATTTGGTTAGGACCTCCCTGAGGTGACCCTCTAGTTCGGCTTGGTTGGTTGCCAACACTAAGACGTCGTCGAAGTAAGGTACCACCCCCTTGATGCCTTGTAGTAGTCTTTCCATCAGGCTTTGGAATATTCCCGGTGCCACGCTGACTCTGAATTGGAGTCAGTTACATCTAACCCGGTGGGTGACTATGGTTTGCGCTTCTGCCGTTTCCTCGTCTACTGGCAACTGTTGGTATGCCTGGGCGAGGTCGAGTTTGGCGAAAACCTTGCCCCCTCCCAGTGAATGCAGTAGGTGTTGCACTACTGGGATGGGGTAGGCGCTTTGTTGCAACGCGCCATTTAGGGTGGCCTTATAGTCCCCAGAAATCCTCACCGACCCATCGGGCTTGATCGGGGTGACTATGGGGGTCTCCCACCGGGCGTGGTCTATTGGTTGTAGGACCCCTTGCTTGACAAGCTTGTCAATTTTCTCGTCTATCTTGGGTTTCAGTGCAAATGGCACTCGCCTTGGTTTCAGGCGTTTTGGGGGGACGTTTGGGTCTAGGTTGAATGATATAAGGGGCCCTCGGTACTTGCCTAGGTTTCCGTCGAAGACCTCTTGGAATTCCCGGGCCAGTTGTTGCTCCCAGCTGTCGTCGGTGACGTGGTCGATTCCCGTGACTGCGATGCCGAGCGGGGCAAACCATTGCAGTCCCAGTAGGCTTGGGCGGTCGCGATCGACTGTTGTCAGGGGAAGCCTTTCGGTGCGCCCTTTGTATGTGACGTTGAAGTGTCCGGTTCCGACTACCGGGATGCAGTTTCCCTGGTAGTCCTTTACGATTAGTCTCTGGCTGTCTAGGCCTTTCCTTTGGATGGTAGACACCAAGCGCTTTATTTCTTGCCATGCTATCATGGAGAGGTAGGACCCGGAGCCCACCTCCATTTTGCATGGCTCGCCTTCGATGCCTACCTCCACGTAGACCCTCCGGGCGTCATTGGTTGTGGCGTGGCCGATGGTGACCGTCTGATGGGTCTCCTCTCTTCTCCGGGTCTCGCCGCCTCATAGGGATCGTCCGTTCCGGTCCCATCTGTTGTCAGAGGGGCGATCTCTGGTCCGGGGTGGTCTGCTCTTTCTCCTCCGTTCGCTCTGGTCCCATCGGGGCGGGCTGCGGTTCTTTTTGAGGCAGGAGACCCAGGCGATGTGTCCCTTCTTGTCACAATGCCGGCAGATCGACTCGAAAAACCGGCATTTGGACCTGGGGTGGTCGCCTCCGCAACCGGCACAGTTGGTCCTTGACTTACGACCCCGCTGGTTCCGTGGGTCGCGGCCTGCCTGGAGGCGATGAATTTCCTCCTCCTCGTCAGAAGTGCCCGATGCCGAGTGGAATTTGCCCTGGTGGGTGGTCGTCTCGGGTTGGGCCTCGGCTGACCTTGCAGGGTGGTTGTTCCCGCTGCAGTCCCCAGCGTTCGGTCGGCGCATTCGTTCAGCGGATGTTCGGGTCGCTTCGGCGGCTGTGGCGGCGGTGAGGGTATCTGCAAGGTTGATGTTGCCCTTGGCCATCAGCCGACTCTGGAGGACGGGGTCCCACAGGCCGAGCACGATTCGGTCTCGCAGGGCGTCATTCAGGTTGTCGAATTCGCATAGCCCCCCTAGGCGCCGTAGCTCGGCGATGAAGTCGCTGAAACTCTCACCCGACCGTTGGTCCCGACGGTAGAACTCATTGTGTCGGATTAGGATGGGCACCCCTGGAGCGTAGTGCCACCGAAGTATTGGCTCAAGGACGTCCCAGTCCATCGCGGTCGTGTCGGCGGGTTTGGCAAGTGCCTTGGCCATCTTAAATACCTCGGTCCCGCAGTGGGTCAGGAAGACGGCTCACTTCATGGGGCCGGTGGCGTCCTTCAGGTTGCTTCACTCGAGAAACATGCGGAATCTGTCAGAGTATGATTCCCAGTCCTCGCTGGCGGGGTTGAAGGGTGCGGGGGGTGCGATTTTCGCCATCGTGGAGATTCGTCTGGCTTCCGTCGGACACGTGGTTCAGTTCAGGATCTGAATCCCACCTTCGTCGCCAGTGTTGTATCTTCAGAAATGATGCCAGGAGTCGGTGACTTTGTATCAAGCTCTTTTGTTGATGTGGGAACTGGGGCTATAGGAAAAGTTCGCGGCTTTTATTCCTTTAGCCGCGGCGGCCGCGGCCAATGGCACCGCTTTGAATCTCCCGCGATTCGAATAGACCAATCGCGGGAGATTCCTAGCAAGCCAATCGGCGCGGCTCGCCTAACCAGAGTGCCCTGCGCTTTGGCCAATCAAAGCGTGGGGATCTCAAGAATGCTAATGAGGGGACAGAACAAAAGTGTCTGAAAACCTTTGGATTGAAATTTGTGATTCAGTAAGTCAAATCAAACAAAAAATAACTGAAATGCAAAAAGCAAAAGGAAAAATAGCCTCAGCTGAAGGAAACAGCAGAAGAAAGATAGAAAGCAAAAGACAACAGAGAAGCAATTTGGCCAAATAAATGCTGCATTTCAGACAAGAATAGGGGGAAAAAAACAAAAGAAAGATTAAAAGAAGAGATTGTGTGAACATATAGAGAAATTGTACAACAAAAAAAAAATCCTAACTGCAATTAACCAAAGGAATAGGCTGGCTTCAGAAGTTGTGGGTGCTTCATCACTGAAGACTTTCAAAAAGACAATCATTTGTCTGAAATTACATAGGGTTTCAGTTCAAGCAGGGGATTGAATTAGAAGACCTCCAAGATCCCTTCCAATTCTATTCTATGTTATAAACTGCCAAAACTGATGATGCAAATAAAGGTTTGATCACAAAACAACATGCAAACATTGTGGAAACTTAGGTTAAATTTACTCTTCAAAAAAATAGTTAACAAGGACGCTGCTGCAAATGTATTTGAATTCTTACAAGAGAATGAAATTAAAGTTGTACCAGAACTTGTAAACAAGTATGTAAACAAGTATGAGAAGATTTTATCTTCTAGGCTTCTCAAAGTTCTGGATAGCTACACTTATCTCACATACAAGTTCATGTTCAAGATTTTGTATTTCAGACTTCAACAACACAACAAGTAGTGCTGCCAATTGTGCAAGCTAGATTCAGAAAAGGTATGGGCACATAATATTACACTTTTAACATCCAACGCATAATTGAAAAAGCATGTGTGTTCCAATGCTACTTCAATATCTGTGTCTTTAATTGTACAAAGGCTTTTGACTCTGTAGACAATAAGAAATGGTGGATAGTTCTTTAAAAAGATTACCAGAATAGAATAGAATAGAATAGAATAGAATAGAATAGAATAGAATAGAATAGAATAGAATAGAATAGAATTCTTTATTGGCCAAGTGTAGTTGAACACACAAGGAATTTGTCTTGATGCAAATGCTCTCAATGTACATAAAAGAAAAGATACATTCATCAAGAATCAAGAATCATAATGTACAACACTTAATGATGGTCATAGGGTACAATAAGCAATCAAATCATACTAGGAAACAGTCAATATAAATCATAAGTATACAAGCGACAAAGTTATAGTCATACAGTCACAAGTGAGAGGGGATGGGTGATAAGGAGTGATGAGAAGATTAACAGGAATAGTCATGCAGACTTTGTAATAATTGAACAGTGTTGAGGGAATTATTTGTTTAGCAGAATGATGGCTTTCAGGAAAAAACTTGTGTCTAGTTGTTCTGGTATGCAGTGCTCTATAGCATTTGAGGGAAGGAGTTGAAACAGTTTATGTTCAGGATGTGAGGGGTCTGTAAATATTTATTGCCTATTGAAGAATTTGAATGAGATCAGAAAGCAACAATTAGCCTAGAAAAAGGATACATTATTTAAAATGGGGCAAGAGGTGTGCCAAAGTTACATACTATCATATTTATTTAATTTATGTAGAGAATATAATGAGCAATGCAGGATGAGAAGAAATAGAAATAGGCATTAAAACGATAGCTGGAAGCAAGGCTCTTCTAATGTTCAATATTAAATAATAATAATAATATGTCCAGAGACAATCCCAAGATGGCTAGATAATGACTCAGGCATGAATTTACAAGAACTCAAGAAAACAATCACTGAGGATAAATCCTGGTAAAATGTTGTCTAGCAGGTGATGAAAAGCCAAAAGCACTGAATAATTCAACAATTCTGTATGTGTCCCACATGATTGTGTTCTACAACTATAAACAACTCTGTATAGATTTCTATGATAAAATTATTTTATGTTTCAGCCTATTGTGAGAACTCAGACAAAGAGGGGTTTTTTTTTAGGTAAAAAGTAAATTAAGTACAATTAAATTCTATTTAACCAACATAATTGGTTAGATAAGTTTTCAAAGAACAATAATTTTCGTTATTGCCAGATATGTTTTCAACGAACAGTAATTTTCGTTACTATTTCTGATGGGGTAAACCATAAATGCTGTGCAGCTAGTCTTAGTGACTTAACATATTTCCAAATAACTAATTCATGAACACCAAATCAGACTTGACCTAAGAAAATATCAGTGTTTCCAGCTCTATTAACACCTCTATTCAGACAGTGGTTTGGAGAGGAAATCCATTTCTTCTGTGAGTGCATGGTACAACTCTATTGTTTAATGATTCATTTAATTAAGACAAATGATTATCAAACATTTAAGAAGTGTTAATTTAGTGTTTTCATCTCAGTGCAGAATAATCTATGATGAGATAATCTTGTATTGGCATTATGACTTCATTTTCTCCTTTTCCTAATTATATGTTTTAAAGCAAAGTATTCAGGAAGTTATGGTAGTCACTATCAAATGAGCTCATAGCATTTAGAATGGACAAAAGTAGGTAGCAAAACCTGAGGATTCAAATGCACAATATAAAAGAGTTATCAAATAACAGCAGCACCAAGAAAAAGAATACAACACCATGGTTTCATAAAATAATAAGGATTACAAAAGTAACAATGTAATAACAATATAAAGAAGAAAGTATGGAATCTCATAAAGAGGAAGTAATATGAAAAATGTATGCATAAGTAATGAAAGCACACTATCATGCTAGAAAAATGGCATAAAATCAAATTGTTAGAAGCAGACAATGCCCCCCCCCCCAAATCTTAAATGTTAAAATCTTGTATGTATGTATGTATGTATGTATGACTGTATGTATGTATGTATAAAAGATGTGGTTTTCTCCAGGTCTTTATTTTAAAATATATACAATATAAGCACAAGTAGTCCACAACATAATAATCATCCGTTTACCAACTGTTTGAAGTTACAATGGCACTGAAAGAAGTAACTTACAATTGGTCCTCACCTTTATGACCATTACAGCATCCCCAGTCACATGATCAAAATCTGCGCACTTGACAACCTGTATGTATTTAAGACAGTTGCTGCATCTCAGTGTTATATGATTGCAATTTGTAACCTTCACAGCTGCTTTCCAACAAGCAAACTCTACATGATTACACATGATTCACTTAATAATTAAAGTGATTTGCTTAGTAACCAAGAGAAAAAAGATCATGAAATCAAGTTAACAACTATCTTGCTTAGCAACATAAATTCTGGTTTCAGTTATGGACATAAATTAAGAATTATCTGTATTTAGAACTGATTTTGCTGTGAGCAAACAACAAACAAACACATACATAGAACCATGGAACACTTCTATGCAACAACGGAAGAACTGCATTAAATTCTTGGGGACTCAGAATTGCACTGCAAGCAACCCTGGCAATTTGTCTTATTTTAGTACCTTAAAATAATTAAAATACTTTTAAATACTTCAAAATAATTCCATCTTTAATAGAGAAGAGTTACATGTAAATAGCTGAAGATATCTGTGCTCATACTGCAAGCTACGATACTCTAACCTGAGTAGGAGGGTTACTGGAGATAAAGCAGCCATAATAGGGTAAGCAAAATGATATTGAAATATTGATTGTGGTTTAATAATAACACACTGCAAGATTATGGTCTACATTCATACTCCATTAGACAGACTTGTGCAAGCTTACCTAGTTATACCTGATCAAAGAAATTTGTAGTGCAGAAGAGTAGTGATTCTATTATCAAAACAAAGAGGAAAACCAGATTTGCAAAGAGACAACTATAGTGCCACAGGGAAGTAAAGCCCCATAGAAAGATTTTCCCACAGTCGTCATGAGGCCGCAGCCCTGGTGGAATTCTAACTGTCTTCATTGGGCACCCATATGGCAATCTGTTCCCTTGTTGTTGCTGTTTTTTAAAAAAGGAATAGAGTCCAATTTTTCAGCTTTCCTCTGGGTTGTTGTTCTGAAATCGTTGATTTTTTTTCCCCTTTGGAAAAGGCTTCTTTATCTATGGAGTCACAGAGTGATTCACTTGTGATGAGTAGGGTGTTCTATGAAAATATTGAGATGTTTTGCCCTTATTGACAAGACGTGATCTAGAGAAAAGCTTGTAAACTTGTCTGGCTGTCCCTTTGGCCTGCTGCTCACTGTGTATTTTCTCTTGGCATATGAGGAAAAAACACAGTTTTGTAGAGGAAACTCTAGATAAAAAACTCATCTTCATCAGTGCACAAAATAATAGTAAGGTTGCTTGTGGTGAATTTGGCTTGATTTGCAGATTCTTCAGTTGAAAAAAAGAAGTGAAACCATTGTTACATGTTAGATAACAATGCCTAGGGATTTCTGATTTGTAAAACAGTGATGTTTAGGCATGGTTATATGGATTTTCTTTTTCCCAAAATAATAATAATAATTATAATGACAACAACAACAGAGAACAATGTAATAAAACTATTCCTTAGAAAATTAAACACCAATTCACCTGCATGGTGACCTAGTGGACATCAATAAAAATAACTATTATTGTAATTTTCTTATTTCAGAACTGGAAAGTCAGCTGATTTAAGCTGGAGCAGACGATCATACATGATACATACATACACACAAGCAAGGTCTTTTGCTAGGATATTGCTATTTGTTTATTTGGCTAGCTGTTAATATTAATGAATGGCTCCAGTGATCAGTGATGGTTAAAAAGATTTACCTGGGCTTGTGTTGATCCATTTGAATTATTCATTCTTTCCTGGAAATTGAACCCATAGAACTTAATGAGGCCTTCTTTTGTGGAGATGGGTATAGGACTCATGTTATAGTGAGCCATATCTGGATAATCACATTGTCATGATAGGAAGAATTTAGCCTCAGGTTACTGAGGCTGTGATCCCCAAAAGTTTTATTTGAGCCTCTTAATTGTAATGCTGATTACTTGTGGAAGCCACCTGGTGCGTGCATTTCTGCTAGAAAACACAGAAGCAAATGGAACCCCATGAGTCAAAGGCAATGTTCAGTTGATTGTCTTCTACTGAAATCATAAAACAATTGACGCAGAATGAGGATAGGATGAAATAAAAACAAACAAAAACAGGTTTGATTTAACAAAAGTGAGCTTCCCTCCATTGCTTGTCATCACCAGGAAGAAACTATAGATAGCAAAGAATTGAAGCTGTCATGCTGAGAGTACTTTAGGTTCTAATTAGTATCTCTGTTTTATATATCCTCAAATCAATCCACATTATCTCTAATGGGACTTTTTCCAGAGTTGTGTGTTCTAGCAAATTAATTGTGTTAGTCTTTAACAGAGAAAATGGCAGATACATTTTAAAGTTTGATGACACCTGAAAAATACATCTTTTCTAAAGATACAGCACACATTTCTGGAGTTAGAATCCATTTTGGTTGATAATATGCATGAAATAGTTTTTTATACCGTTGGGTAAAAAACATGTCAGGAAGTAGATGAATTTTATACAGAGGGATGGAAACATCTGGCCTACAGAGCAGCTTTTCTCAACCCCTCTGTCCCTTCTGATTTGTATCAGTGATTTTGGGTTTTCTACTATTTTGATGCAAAAAGCAGTTTAAAATTGCAGTGTAAATCTATAATATGTTTAACCTAATTAAACTGTGTGTCTGTGTATCACATACCTGACAAGACCATCCACTTTACATCATTACTGTAGTCCTCAATTTCCCCCCAAAATCATGTGTGATTCTAAACGTTTGCCAACCCCACCTTTATAACCTCATTTATGTTGATTTATTGTATTTAAGAAATTACTACCTTTTTATCCCATTTCCCTCCTCTGAAGCACAATTTCTGCAACAATTTAAGTTGTTAAATATACAGAGATAGCACCTTAATTTAACTCAGACAAATCATTGGATTTCAGTCCATTGTTTTTATTACATAGAACACCCTATTCAAAAACAAAACAAAACCAAAGTATAAGTAAAACTCTACAATAACATTATGAATATTACATTGTGAAACAAGTGGGTCAAAAAGCCAGCAAATGCAAATGAAGAAATGCTATGAGTTGGTAAGAGCAAAAATACATTAAGAGTCCCTTAAGGTGGGTTGCAAATAATTCCATCCAACAACAAAAAAGCCTCCACCTGCAAAATGTACAACTGTCTTTTATTTTCCTAATTTATTTTATTTTATTTTTACAATAAATCCATCTTTCATTTAAACAGTGTATCTAATGGGTACGTGTATTTTGTGCTAACAATTGTAATTAGTACTTTTCTTACCAATATAACAATAATCACATTTTCTTTATAAGCCATTGTCTCTTATATCTATTAACTTTATAACAATCTTAACTGATTTAGCTATATATTCATTTACTCAATTTTAACTTGTTTTAATGTACCAATGTTTTAACTTCTTCCAGTAACTCCAATTTACCCTCCCAAATCTCATTTAGATAAACTTCTAAGTCTTTGCAATAAAGAAACACACAATTAAGAAAGGACATACTAGAAAATCATACCGTATTTCCGCCAGTGCAATTTCAGTGGAAAGAGTTCCTTGGAGTTCCTTGGATGTGCTGTGGTGTCACAGTGGTTAAGATACAGTACTGCAGGCCACTTCTGCTGACTGTTGGCTGCAATTCAGCAGTTCAGTTCTCACTGACTCAAAGTTGACAAAGCTTTCCATTCTTCTGAGGTGGGTAAAATGAGGATTCAGATTGCTGAGAGAAATATGCTGACTCTGTAAACTGTTTAGAGAGGGCTGTAAAGGACTATGAATCAGTATATAAGTCTAAGTGCTATTATTATTTCAGCTAAGATTTTGGGGAGAGAATCAAAAGAGTCAAGGTCAGTTGCAACTGTCTCTCTATGGACATACAAAAAGGGAAGGGCTTTGGGTGGCCAGGGCAACCATCTATTCCTTCATGGGTATCCCTGATCATAGCATGACCGTTTTATCTGTCTCTATTAAATACCATATATACATCAATTTATCTACATTTTTAAGGCAAACATGAGATGACAGTATTGCATTTAGTTTTCATTTCAGATATAATCAAATGTGTATTATATGGTTATAAGGAACAAAATCAGAGGTAAGTAATAGTTTTCCTTTATTACTGGGAGTTTTGTTGTACCCTTCCCAGAATGACTTGCTTTGTTTGGGCAATTATTTTAATTGGACAAACAAATCAAATTTATGTTGTAATATTGAGTAAACTTTGAAAATTAACCCTGGAAATGCATCCTTTTTTTTAACCTTTAACATAAAAGTTTATCATTGTTGATAAAAATATGAGCTGCCAGCTCTGTGGAAGATGAAATTCAACAGTACTAAGGAAACGAAACTCTTCACCAATCAGTTCATCAATTCAAGATGTATAACAACAGCTACATGTTCCTTTTAAGCCCATAACTCTTGGTAAAAGTGTTTGTGGCCTCTTGATAAAAATAATCTAGCAATTAAGATTAGTTTAGCTTGACCTGGAATATTCTCTCACAGGGATGCACCTCTTGAACTTTATCCCAAAGGTGCTTTTTCAAGAGGCAACTGTTTTTTCTTTAAAGACATTTCACTTCTCATCCAAGAAGCTTCTTCAGCTTTGACTGGTGGGGAATGGAAGAATTTCCCACCATCCAAGAAGCCAGGAATGTAAATCCTTCCATTCTCCATCATCCAGTCAAACTAAAGAAGCTTCTTATATGAGAAGCAAAACATCTTCAAGTAAAAAATCAAGCAAGTCCAGTTACCTCATGGAAAAGCATCTTTGGGACAACCAGGATCTGGATGACCAAGAATCTTCATAGACACTCTTGAAATTTAAGAAATGAGAAGTCTCATTATAACTTTTAATAATATGAAATAAGATGATCTACTAACAAAAATACCCATTCAAATGAAAGAAAACCATTTGGTTTGAAGTGGCATCCATTGGCAAAGATCAAACTGATGCAGTTTCGCACTTGACAAAGTGGCAGAGTACAATTAGGAACTTGGTTCAGACGTCCTATTTGTGTCTGAGTATTATTTCTCCCATGAATGTTGAGAAAGCAGAATTAAATGTTATAACTCACAGTGATTAAAATACTGTGAAAATGAAGTATAATAAATTGGAACGAAATGGAAGTGTCGTTTCATACCGTGAGTATAATGTTTGACTTAGTGGATTGCACATTCTACATTGCCTAACTCTTTGTAATCCCAAATCCACATGCAGTTCAAAGAGAAGAAAGGTACAGATAAGCAATGAAGCAGCAAACTGAAACACATTTAAGTATGAAATGTATGATTACTTGTACCATTTGTTGAGGAGAAAGGGGTACATTGATAGTTTAAAAAAAATTGTGGGCTGCAAAGTGCCAATCAGCTGTTCTTCAGCTAATGGATCAGGGGAAATGTTGGTGGTAGCAAGGTTTGGAGATGTTTGGCAGGTTGGGGTTGTAAATTTATAAAACATGGATAGATATTTGTGAAGGCAGTCACTTTATAACAGGTTTGCAAACCCTCTAACATATGTAACAAGAATTGGGAAGAGGGTATGAAACATATTACCAGGACAGCAATCAGTCATGGCAGCAATGCTTCCTTCTCTCAACACTTTTGGCAAGCATGGGGAGAGACCTGGATGACCAACAATGCATGTGCATAACTTTTCCATGTGGTTCTCTCCCTAATCAGACTAACTCAGTCCTCAAATGTGAATATCTTCTGTGTAAACATCTGTATATGTAGAGAGCATAGTGGTATTCTATAGGTTTGGCCCAAACCAGTAGCAAAAAAATGTTACCTTCAGCGAACCAATAGTAAAAAAACAGTTTGGCCAAACCTGTATTTCTTTTTTTTCCCCTCTGACAATCAGCTGTTCTGATTATCAGCTGTGCCAGGATCCCCCTTGTGTCTTACTGCTTCACCCAGGAGGCTTCCCTGAGGCCCAGGAGGCAAAAAAAAAAAATGGAGCATGAGGATGGGGTGGGCCTCAGGGAAGCCTCCTGGGAGGCCATTTTTGAGATTATTCCTATGGCATTCAATTGTCAAAATAAATATCCCAATTCCTACTCTTTTTTAAAAAAAAAAAAAGTTTTCTCTTTGTGTAATGGGAATAACCAGGGTTTTTTGTACAATCTGATTCCAATCTTACTCACTTTTCCCAGGGGCATCAACAGGGAATGTGAGAGTTGGGATTCAACAAAGGCTTCAATCACACGATTATTGTCACCAACTTCATATTTTTTACATCCCTTCCATGGATACCCCTGATACTTCCCTCTAGTTGTTACTTTAATGTTATTTTTAATTAAATGCCTAATTGCTTGCATATAACTGAAAACTGAGTTATCTTTCTTAATTTATTTACCCCTGAAAAAATAAAGAGCATGTGGTCCTTGGTGCTCTTTGATCTTGGGTTGTTGTTGTTGTTGTTGTTGTTTGCAGATATTTCATTACCAATTGAGGTAACATCATCACCACAGCATTGATGATGTTACCGAGTTTGGAAATAAAACATCTGCAAAAAAAATCCCACCAAGCTCAGAGAACATCAAGGACCCCACATGTCAATCCTGAGCTACAAATATTATCTTCTATCAATGTCTAAAAACCCAGGGCAGGACAGAAACCTGCATGGGCATCCCAAAGAAACTCTTAACAAATGGAAACGAAGTTTAGAATGAATGGGTCCATTTTCTCCTTATTGTTTAATATATTCCTCCTGTACTTTTATGATAAAGGT
The DNA here is from genome assembly GCA_033807585.1 of Hydrophis major. Classification (NCBI taxonomy): domain Eukaryota; kingdom Metazoa; phylum Chordata; class Lepidosauria; order Squamata; family Elapidae; genus Hydrophis; species Hydrophis major. The sequence goes on from CM066330.1 coordinate 65,528,324, forward strand.
AGTTTATTTAGTATCAACATGCTAATAACTCCACTTTGATGATGAATCCTTAAGCTTGTCACCTAATAAAGGAAGATCAAAGAAGTACAAAAAAAGCTGACCAACAAATTAGACTTCTCTAGGGGGAAAATGATGAGTTTGCCATGAATTGGGCTATTGTCAGCTCCTGTTTCTTAAAACAGATTTTATAGACAGCCTGCCAATCATCCCAAACATGGTTAAAAATAGCTGTTGGATTGGCATATTAAGTATCACAGGAGACTGATGTAAATGTCGTGAACTATTGGGGAAGAATAAACTGAGCTATAATACTTCTCCTCATCTGTTCCCAGTGTGCACAAATAAAATTTTTATCACACCAAACAGCAGGATAGTTTGCATGAATTATTAAATCATCTGCATACAAGAGGGTTAGTAATTAAACAGGAAGACCTACTGAGGATTATCATAAATGACAATGAATAGAGTTTGTAAAGTCCAGCTATAAGTCAGGAGACTAACATGTATGATTGCTTTTAATTTGTATGACAATTTGTGAGTTATTCATTTATAACACTTTCAGATGTTGCCATGGGGAAGCTGAATGTGCAATTAGTTTTCCAGTGTGCATATGTCAAACAGGCATAATAAATGATGAAAATACAGTGTTCGTTAGACACCTACCTTTTCATCCCACAAAATGAGCAACTTCACTTCAGCCCATGTTTCAGTTCCACAGTTCACAGATTTATTTATTTATTTATTTATTTTTAAAGAGAGATTTGCTTCATCATTTGTGCCTTAGTTGGAATGGCCAATGTGGTGATGTTTCAAAAAAAAAAACCTGATAATTTGGACTTCCGGTTTGAGCCTCTTCACAGACAGACTGAAACCGTGATTGTGCACGGTTTCGGTCCATGCTTGCCACTGGAGCTCCCCGAGCCAGCTGGTTTCGGGGCTAAGCCACCCTGTAGAGGTGGTGAAGAGGGGGGAGACTGCCAGCAGGATTGAGGAGAGCTGCATCTCTCCTCCTCAGCTGGCCATTACTCCCTTTCCCGAAGGCCGTTGCAGTGGTGGTCAGAAATGGCCACCACAAAGAAGAACTTGACTGGAAAAGAATGTGCAGGAGGAAGATAAGATAAGAAAAGAAAGTTTTGGTTGACCGGGTTAAACTGCAAAAGCAACAACTAAGGTACCCTGGAATTTAAACTAAAAAAAAAAAAAGTAACATTGTTCCCAAAGAAGATTTTGAAGCAGCGAAGGAGAGAGATTAGGTTTTTCTTCTTCTCTCCCTTTCCCTATACTGACAGCTAAGAGATTTAAATAAGAAATTGAAAAAAAAATCCACTTTGACATCAATAGGCATTTAAGCTGAAAATAAAATGTCAAAGGGATAATAAAGATTTCTGGATACTTAAAAACTTTTAAAAGCAGGAAAGGAAAGAGAAAGAATAAAAAGGCAGGATCTGGAAAAAAGGGAGGAAACTGCCTAGAATTTAAAAGAATTTACAGTAAAACCTCAACAAGACTTCTAAAATATACATTTTAACTGAAACTTGGCAACAAAATAGTAGAACCCCAGGAAGAGAAAGTGAAAAAAGAAGCATGAAGAAACAGCTTGGGAGTATTTGGATTATTTGATGATCTCTGGATTTTTGCTTATTGCATTTGAATTGCCTAAAATCAATCAGGTGGTTGTTTAAAAGTGTTTAAAATGGCACTACTTTTAGAACAACTGAAATGGAACTTAAAAAGTACAAAGACGATACACAAGAAGAGAGAGGTTCTTTTGGATTTGTATTTCAATTTTTAGAAATGGAGATCTGGAACTATGAGAAACAACAAGAAATGCCTGCAGAACAAGAAGATTGGAACAAAGAAGAAGCCATCTTTAATGAACAAATAATTTTATGTGAGGAAAAAAAAGGAAAGGGGGGAAAGAGAATGAAAAGTTTAAGATTTGAAAAAACAACCAAGAAAAGGAAGAATAATTTGAAAAATAAGTATAATATTACAAAGCAACAGAAGAGGGGAATACAGAAGAGAGAATTAGAAGTAGAGAGACAAGGGGGTAAAAAGGGAGGGAGAAGAAGAGAGGGAAGAAGGAAAGGAAAAGAAGTTATAAAGGATAGAACCAGATATGGAGAAACAGGGCCTATTTAGAAATAATGGGTGAAAATTTAATTGAAAAAGGGATTCTGTAAAGGTACATAAGATAGTATTGTTATATTAGAAATAGAAATAATTTTAGAAAATATGAAACAATGTATGATTAAAATGATGGATAAAATAATTATTGTAATCTTGTGAAATGTTTGTTAATAAATAAAGGAAATAAAATGAACGGGAGAATTGAATTAGGAAAGGATGGGAACATTTTAATTATTTAATATTTTATAAAATATAAAGGAAGAAAAATGGAGGGGAGGGAATTAATTACGGAAAGCTTATAAGTGTTTCCAAGGAAGTATGATGTTTAATTGAAAAGAAATGTTAAAGATGTTAAGATTTTAATGAATATTAATGATAGAACTGAATTGGAATGGAATAAGTGTTTTAATTGCATATATTTATAATCATTTTTTAAGAATATAGTGTGTATTTTAAGAATGTACCAAGCAGAATTCGATTGGAAGTTATGTATTATATATTTTTTAAAAAATATTGGTTTTTAAAACAAACATAAACAAACAAAACATAAAAACATCAAATCATCTTCCATATATGTACATACAGTGTACAAATTGTTTTGTGCTTCCATTTCGTAGTCTTCAATTACAATTACATTGTATATAATCTCATATTTTCAATCAAATATTAAATACATTAATATCATTATTAATCAATCATTTGACTATACTTTTATTCATTCATGCTTTACGAAATAATCATATTTTACTTAATTTGTTTTATGACAGTTCATATTATCATTCTAAATCTATCCTAGAATTATTTTGTAGATATAATAAGAAAAGAATTCATCTTTATATATTTAGTGTTCTCTAACAGCCTACATATTTCATTACTACATTTTATTGTCTAACCATTGATAGAATAGATCCCAAATTTTATAAAATTGTTTATTATCTTGTTCTCTAATTTCAAATGTCAATCTACTGATTTCAGCACATTCCAATATTTCCTCAATGATTTCCTCCTGTGATGGTATTTTCTCATTTTTCAAGTTTTTGGCAAATACAATCCTAGCCGCTGTTAATACATTTACAAACAGGTATTTCAAGTCTTTACTATATATTTCAGGTAAAATTCCTAATAAAAATATTTCTGGTTTCAAATCTATATGCTTTTTTTTTTCATTTTTTCCAACCACATGTGGATTTTAGTCCAGTATTTTTTAGCATCTACACAAGTCCACCACATATGGTAATATGTGGTGTCTGATGACATTTCCAACATTTTTCGGATTTATTCTTGAACATTCTTGCTATTCTTGTGGGGGGAAAGTGCCACCTGTAAAACTTCTTATACAAATTTTCTTTATATGCTGTTGACATTGTCATTTTATAATTTTGAGACCACAATTTTTGCTATTTCTTTTGATCAATCCCATATCCAAAATTCTTCCTCCAAGTAATCATAGTTTCTTTAACTTGTTCTTCCTCTAATTTAATTTCTAATAAATATCCATACAATTTTTTAATCACCTTTTCATCAGTACCTGTCAAAATCTTATCTAAGTCAGTCAATTTGTCATAGAATCCTTCTGTTTTGAGATCTTTATCATACCTTGAATGTATTTGCACATATGAAAACCAATTCATCTTTATAACTTGTTCCTCTAGATTTTGCATCGATTTAAGTTCACCCTTTTCATTCAATATTTCCCCATATCTAACTGTTTGTTCCTTCTTATATATTATAGGATAAGAAAATGCTTCTATAGTCGATAACCAGACTGGAATTTTTAAATAACATTGTCTTTTAGTCTTCTCCCAATTTAACCACAAAGACTCCCGTATATGGTTTCTTCTAAAATATCCCTGTATTTTAGTTCCCTTGTACCATAAAAAAGCATGCCAGCCCAACAACAAATCATGTCCTTCTAATGTCAACAATCTAGTCTTTCTTAATGTTATCCATTCCTTGACCCACATCAAATTTGTAGCTTGGTAATACAACTCCCAATTAGGAAAACCAAATCCTCCTCTAATTCTAGTGTCTTGCAAAAGTTTTAATTTTATTCTCCCTTTCTTACCTTGCCATATATATTTCAACACAATTTTATTTAAATCTTCAAAATAGTCTTTTCCAAGCCTAATTGGAATTGTTTGAAACAAATATAAAATTCTGGGTAATATATTCATCTTGATTGTTGAAATTCTCCCTATTAATGACAGTTTAGATTTTCCCATTTCGCCAAGTCAAGAGCTATCTGCTGCTTAAGTTTAATATAATTGTTCTTTTTTAATGTATTACATCTTGCTGTGAGATGTATCCTCAAATACTTAATCTTATTTGTGACCAGAATTTTCAATAGATCTGCCAATTCTTCCTTTTGTCTTGATAACATATTCTTTGTCAAGATCTTTGTCTTAGCTTTATTTATTTTCAAAGCAGCGACCTTTCCATATGTCTCTATCTTTTCTATCAATTTTGATGCTGTAAGGGAAGAGAAATAGGGGAAAAAATTAATTACAGAAAGCTTATAAGTGTTCCCAAGGAAGTATGATATTTAATTGAAAATAAATGTTAAAGATGTTAAGATTTTAATGAATATTAATGATAGAACTGAATTGGAATGGAATGAGTGTTTTAATTACATATATTTATAATCACTTTTTAAGAATATAGTGTGTATTTTAAGAATGTACCAAGCAGAATTCGATTGGAAGTTATGTATTATATTGAATGTTATAACCTCAAGGTATATATTGAAGTTTAAATAGAGTTGAATGGATGTAATTAAAAGATGTAAAGGTGTCATACTCCATTTAGTAACTGCAAGATAAAATTTGTTTAATGAGAAAAGAAAATATGAAATTGAAACAGAACAGACAAAAGTATAAATATAATGATTTGAATTTAGATGAGATAATTAAAATAAAATTGAGAAAATTAAGAGAGGAGAAAAACTATGTAGAAAATGTGAAACAGTAATAAGATATGGAATAGAACATAAAAGTGAGCATGAAATTGAGTTTGTGTCTGTATGAAGAAGTGTAACCTGGGACCATGCTATTTTCAAAAAAAGATGTTTTATTTGTATTATGGGTTTTGTTTTTGTTTTTTGTGAAAACCTGCGGTATCTGCCATCCCGCATCTGATGGGCGGCTCATGATAGGGAGCGAAGGGAAGAGAAACGACAGGAAGCGAGGTTTCCTTTTGATGAGCGCGCCCCGAATGTCTTGGCACACGCTCTTTTATTGTGCTTTTTTACAAGAAAATGATTTAATCAAAAAGCTCAAGTCAAACATGGTAATCTCATCAGGATGTGCATGTTTACAAAGCTGCATACCAGACAGATTATTTACAGTGTGGATAAGCTTATTAACAAAACGTCTAGCTCCTTGTCTCTTGTACGTGCCTTGCAAAGGTCACTGAAGAGACACAAGTTAATGATTACACGTGAATGATACAATGTTGCAAATGCATGAATGATACATAGTTGCAAACACATGAATGAAACATAGTTACAACATCTCCTCTGTTTTTATTATTTATGACGAGTCTTCTTCCTCGTCCGAGAAGACAGGAACCATTTTTATGAAATGTTCGCCGTCCCCGTCATCTAGGCAAGAGTGCGACCCGTCAGCGTCAGGGTTGTCCAAGGAGCGGTAACTCAGCAATGACATTTTTTCGTCCGGTGTTGAGGATATAACATGAGCTTGCAATAGCACATTAACATCAGCAGTTATGGAGGATAATTAATTTTTAAAAATTGCAATATTCTATAAAAACAACAAGGTCCTATAATACATATCAATATAATGATTATTAATGGTCCTGCCAATGCAGTTAAAAAGGTTGTAAACCATGGCGAAATAGAAAACAACACACACACCCCCGCTATCAGCATAAAGACAACATTCTTCTTTAAGCATAGCACACAATCCCCCTTGTTTTAAAAAATAACAGATCTAAATCTTTATGATTTTGCAAGAGGGGGTATTCCATGGGTACCTGTAGGGATATAATATCATCAGAGTTATACACACAAGCCATACTTGAATGCAAAATGATTTGGATTTAACAATTTCATCCCCGTGGATACATGCCATGAAACCGGTGGAACAAGTTCAAACAAAATTATTGCCAGGGATAAAATACATTCCTTTCAGGCGTGATGTTAAAGTTCCTCCTGAAGTGGTATAGATTGCAGGATATCCCTGGTTGTGTGGGTGCGTCTGCCAAATTGAATTGAAGTGGTGGGTAGAAGTCTTCTATGCAAGAAAAATTGGTTGTAGAACTTAAACGAACGCCTTGAAGTCAGTTATAGTCCAAGTAATATTATCTCTTCTATGAGGCTTCTGCGGATCGTCATGGACAGTTCTTTTGAAGCGTCGTTTGTTGACAGGATCAGAGTTCGGGTATATAAAAGCATCACAAGCAGGAGAGAGGCTTATGGACAAGTTAGTTGTAGAACATTTACGAGATTAGGAGGGAATTCAATTAGTAGAAAAAGGATAATAATTACAATAATGACAATAAAGATTAATTTGGTAATTCATCAAGGATGTTAGTTGGGGTGGGGAAACCCATAATACAATATAAGGACATTTAGGTCCCCCTATGTTTTAGATTGAATAGAGGAAAAGATTTTAAGGTTCCTTTCCATAGGAAGAGTAAAGAAAGAACAAAAGAGCGAGTGGTAGAGTGTTCTTTAAAATAAAACAGAAGTGACAGAGTGAAAACTACGGGTAGCATTTTCATGACGTACCCACATGGAACAAGTATAATAGCCTTCTGTTAATGAAATGATTTTAACACGAATAGTCTTTTGACAGGAAGCATAGGTTTTGTTGAAGTAAGGTAGAAATTGCAAAGAAGATATAGGCAAGAATATCAGGAAGAGTTTTAAGATACAGATGTAGCAGAGGAATTCCCATGATAGGGTCTTACTGCCCGACCAGGGACCCAGCAAGTGGTTTTGTCTGGCAGTAAGATCGCAGCGTAGCCTCGTCCCCAAGTGAGAAGCTCAGTGGCACCCTGCCAGGCAGGATCTGGCAATCTGTGATAATATACCAGAGGTCTGTTAGGCGGGGGTGAGGGGGAGGAAAAATGACGCGAAGCAGCAGAAGTGGGAGGAATGCCAGTCAGATTGAGAAAGTTTAAAGTGGAAAGACAAATGTTAAGAGAATTTTGCAATGCTGGGAGGTTCGGGGTTTTTTCCCACAATGAATATCGATCAAGAGCACTTTTCAGAGATAAGTTTGCTCGTTCCACAATAGCCTGCCCCTGGCTGTTGTAGGGAATCCCAAACTTGTGGGTTACATCCCATCTGTTACAGAAGTCCTGGAAAGCAGAACTTGTATAGGCAGGTCCATTGTCTGTTTTGATTTCTTTTGGACGTCCCAGCGAGGCAAAGGTACGAATTGAATGATTGATGACATGTTTTACAGTTTCTCCCCTTTGAGGAGTAGCCAGAATAAACCCTGAATATGTATCTATGGAAACGTGCAAATATTTCCAAGGGGCAAAAGGTGGATACTGAGTTACATCCATTTGCCAAATTTCACAAGCTTTTAATCCTCTAGGATTTACTCCTATGGGAATGGAATGTCCTTGCTTACTACATGTGGGGCATTGTTGAATAATGGCAGCAGCTTCTGCCTGAGTTAGGGAAAATTGAAAAGTTATCATAACTTGGCGGGGGAGATTCAAACACACTCCCTGCTTCTATTTTATAATGGACTTTTAAAGCCTCCATAATTTTCCTCCAAGTGACCAAAATGCCAATAGGTGCATGAGGAGGACTATGGAGATGTTCACCAATTTTTTGCCAAGTGGAAATTTTTAAGGACCCTTCCTCTGAATAATTGGGACAATGTTGCCACACATAAGCCAATAATGTAGCAATAGGTTTCATTTTTACAGGAGAGCCCTTTAAATTAGCAGAGTATTTAGAAGAAGCGACTAACTCCCTCAATTCCTTCAGATGCTGCGTCTGTTGTTGAGAAAAGTTTCCACCCATACTTATGAAAGGCGAGACCATGTTTCAGATCCGATGACGTGCAATTCGCTTCAGGCCTGGCGATGCACAGCTCCCATCGAGCTGATAAGGTATGGGCGCGTCGCTGCGTATCCCCCTTAGGGAATCACGTCGGGGTCACCAGAATGCGGTATCTGCCATCCTGCATCTGATGGGCGGCTCATGATAGGGAGCGAAGGGAAGAGAAACGACAGGAAGCGAGATTTCCTCTTGATAAGTGCACCCCGAATGTCTTGGCACACGCTCTTTTATTGTGCTTTTTTACAAGAAAATGATTTAATCAAAAAGCTCAAGTCAAACACGGTAATCTCATCAGGATGTGCATGTTTACAAAGCTGCATACCGGACAGATTAGTTACAGTGTGGATAAGCTTATTAACAAACGTCTATCTCCTTGTCTCTTGTACGTGCCTTGCAAAGGTCACTGAAGAGACAGAAGTTAATGATTACACGTGAATGATACAATGTTGCAAACGCATGAATGATACATAGTTGCAATGATACATAGTTGCAAACACATGAATGATACATAGTTACAACAAAAACCCAAATAAAATTTTCAAAAAAACAAACAAACAAACTGATAATTTGATAATAGTGATGGACTTGTTTAGAACTATAGGAACACATTTCCGATGGTAAGGACAATGACATTTCAAGACATATTGAAGAGTCCCACTCCACCAATTATTAATTTAATACTTCGACTTTGCTGGTGTGAATAGACAGCAGGCTCTGCCTTTGAGAAGTTCTACATTTAGGAAAACACAAGGGAAAAGAAAAAGAGGCAGAGAAATATCCAATCCTGGTAGGAAGATTCCTTTTTCATGTGTATTATGTAATTCTCATCTTGAAAAGGCAATCAATCTTTTTTTTTTTTGAAAAGAGTTTTATTGATTTTTTACAAACAAACAAGACAAACAAAACATTAAAACATCAACTCTCTTATGTACATACAGTGTGTCAGTTGGTTCATCATTTTTGTGCATTCATTTTGTAGTCTCAATTACAATTATGTTACATAACAACTCATATTGTCAATCCAAACTTATATATCCTAATATCACTATTAAAAAAATCTTTTGACTATACTTTTAATCATTCATGCTTTTTGAGATAACAATACTTTAAATAGTTTATTCTATAACAAATCATATAATCATACCAAATCTATCCTAAAAACACTTTATAAATATAATGTCAAATAACAAAGGCGAAAGAAAAAATAAAGATATTCCTTGCTGTCTAACATTCTAAATATTCTATTATCATATTTTGTCATCTAGCCATTGATAAAAAAGACCCCAAATTTCATAAAATTGTTTATCCTCTTGCTCTCTAATTTCAAATGTCAATCTACTCATCTCAGCACATTCCAATATTTTCTTAATAATTTCTTGCTCTGATGGTATTTTCTCACTCTTCCAATTTTTAGCAAATACAATCCTAGCCGCTATTAATACATTTACAATCAGATATTTCAAGTCTTTACTGTATATATCTGGTAAGATTCCCAATAAAAAGAACTCCGGTTTCAAATCTATACATTTCTTTGTCATTTTTTTCCAACCACACGCGAATTTTAGTCCAATATTTTTTAGCGTCCTCACAGGTCCACCACATATGGTAATGTGAGCCAGGTATCTGATGACATGTCCAGCATTTTTCAGATTTGTTCTTAAACATTCTTGCTATTCTTGTCGGGGGAAAGTGCCACCTGTAAAACATCTTATACAAATTTTCTTTATATGCTGTTGACATTGTCATTTTATAATTTTGAGACCACAATTTTTGCCATTTCTCTAAATCAATCCCATATCCAAAATTCTTCCCCCAAACAATCATAGTTTCTTTAACTTGTTCTTCCTCTAATTTAATTCCCAGTAAATAACCATATAATTTTTTAATCACCTTCTCATCAGTACCCATCAAAATCTTATCTAGATCAGTCTGTTTATCATAGAATCCCTCCATTTTAGAATCTTCATCATACCTTGAATGTATTTGCGCATATGAAAACCAATTTATCTTTATACCTTGTTCCTCTAAATTTTGAATCAATTTAAATTCACCCTTTTCATCCAATAGTTCCCCATATCTAACTGTTTGTTCCTTCTTATAAATTATAGGATAGGAAAATGCTTCAATAGTCGATAACCAAACTGGAATTTTCAAATAACATTGTCTTTTTATCTTCTCCCAGTTTAACCACAAAGACTCCCGTATATAATGTCTTCTAAAGTAACCCTGTGTTTTAACCCTTATACCATAAAAAAGCATGTCAACCCAACAGCAAATCATGACCTTCTAGTGTCAACAATCTATGCTTTCTTAATGTTATCCATTCCTTAATCCACATCAAACTTGCAGCTTGATAGTACAATTCCCAATTGGGCAGGCCAAAACCTCCTCTAATTCTAGCATCTTGCAAAAGCTTTAGCTTTATTCTCGCTTTCTTACCTTGCCATATAAACTTCAATTAAATAATTTTATTTAAATCTTCAAAATAGTCTCTTCCAAGCCAAATTGGTATTGTTTGAAACAGAAATAGAATTCTGGGTAAAATATTCATCTTAATTGTTGAAATTCTCCCTATTAATGACAATTGCAAGTTTTCCCATTTCTTCAAGTCTGTAGCAATCTGTTGTTTAAGTTTAATATAATTATTCTCTTTTAATGTGCTACATCTTGCTGTCAAATATATCCCCAGATACTCAACCTTATTCGTAACTTGGATTTTCAAGAGGTCTGCCAGTTCTTCTCTTTGTCTCAGTAGCATGTTCTTTGTTTTATCTTTATTTATTTTCAAACCAGTCACCTCACCATATGTCTCTATCTTTTCCAATAGCTTTGGAGCTGTTTCTAGCGGATCTTCCAGAAAAAAAGCTAAGTCATCAGCAAAAGCTTGTAGTTTGAATTCTTCCTTTTTAATTTTCATTCCTTTTATGCTTTTATCATCCCTAATATTTCTATTCAACACTTCCAAAGTCAACACAAATAGCAAAAGAGATAGGAGACATCCTTGTCTTGTGCCTTTTCTTATATTAATAAAGTCTGTAAGTTCTCCCTCTATCATTACCTTTGCTGTCTGTTTAATCATGGAAGAAAAAAACTGATTACAATAAATATAAATGGACTCAATTCAGCTGTTAAAAGAAGGAAAATATTTCATAAATTAGAGAAATTAAAATTTGATATAATTTGTGTACAAGAAGTTCATATTAAAAAACAACATGAACAATTGTTAATACAGTAAAATTAGGGAAAATATTTACTTCTTTGACTCAGTGTAAGAAAAGAGGAGTGGTTCTATACATTAAAGAGGCTGTCCCAGCAAAACTGATCTACACGGATGAAGACGGAAGAGTATTAATGGTGGAAATAGTGGACAATAATATAAAAATACTCTTGATTGCAATTTATGCTCCGAATGATAAACAAGAAGAGTTTTATAAAAAACTACACATGAAAATAATTGGACTGGACTATGTTAATATAATTATGATAGGAGACTTTAATGGAATTGTGGACAATAAATTGGACTATATAGCAACAACAACAAAGCAAAATAGAAAGACTCTCCCTAAATCTTTTTTTAAAATGACAGACGAATTAACTTTAAAAGATATTTGGAGAGAAAGAAATGTTAAAGCTAAACAATATACTTTTTATTCAAATAGACATTTATCATGGTCCAGATTAGATATGATTTGGATCTCAACAGAATTAATATCTAATATTCAAGAAACAAATATTGAAACAAGTACTTGGGCAGATCACAGCCCAATGACAATTAAATGGAAAGGACAAAAAAAAGATTGAGATGGATATTAAACAATACTATCTTAAAGGAAAAAGATTTTATACAACGGATGGAGAAGGAACTGGCTTTTTTCTTTAGAGAAAATAAAAAAGAAGATACTTCAACGCAGAATGTTTGGGATACAATGAAGGCATATGCTAGAGGTTTGATCATAGATTATACAAGAAAAAAGAATATTAGGAAAAGGCAAGCTTCTAAGGCCTTGGAAGATGAGTACAAAAGACTTGAAAAAGAATTGCAGAAAATGCCACAGAAAAAAAGATATTAAATTGAAGCTGGATGTAAGAATTGGCACAGAAAATTAGAAATTCTAAACAGAATTACTTTGAAGATGCAAATAAACCAGGTAGATGGCTAGCATATAAATTGAGAAAGGAGAAGGAATCAAGAAAAATATTGAAGCTAATAGATGATCAAGGCCAAGTTTGTTATGGTAATAAGGAGAAAAAGAAAATTATTCGAGATTTCTATGGGCAACTATATAAACAAGAGAATATTGATGAGGAAAAAGTTAAACAGTATCTACAGAATGGTAACTTACCGAATATACCTAAAGAGACTGAAAAAATGCTAGAAAGCAATATAACAATGATGGAATTAAATGAAGCACTTAAGAAACAAAATAATGGGAAAACACCAGGTCCAGATGGGCTTCCAGCAGAATTCTATAGAACATTTTAAGAATCATTGAGCATCCCATTGTTAGAAGTTATGAATGAAGTTACGACAAAGAAGATGATACCCAAAACATGGTCAGAGACTTATATTACACTTATTCCAAAAGAAGAGGCTGACCCACTGCAAATTAAGAACTATAGACCTATTTCTTTATTGAATGCAGATTATAAAATTTTTGCTTCAATTTTAGCAGAAAGACTTAAAAAATATTTAAATAATTTTATCCACCCAGATCAAAATGGATTTCTGCCAAAGAGACAAATCAGAGACAACATGAGAGTAATCTTGGATACTTTGGAATACTATGAGGCTCATCCTGAAAAGCAAATGGCTTTGATATTCCTAGATGCTCAAAAGGCATTTGATAACGTGAACTGGAGATTTATTACTATTGGAACAGATGGGTTTTGCCAGAAAATTTATTCAAGCAATAGAAGCCATATACAATAAAAAGGCAATCAATCTTTTATTGCTCTTGTGTTTGAAAATATGACAGAAAGATGAAACCTCTTTGGATAAAGTGCCACTCCCAAACAATTGTGAATGTTTACTAATGCAAAGATACTTTATCAACAAATAAATAGGCATCTTGCAATTTCTGCAATCTATTCTGTTTTTCATCCACACCTATAACATGTTTTTGTCTGCAATCAGTTTTCTCATCTCATCTCTTTGCCTGGTTCATATTTTTTGTTCTTCTATACTATTACTCTACTTTCTGTGGTTGGCCCACATGCATATCTCTCTGTAGATATATTATATTCACCCCTTTTAATTATTTGCACAGCATCCTTATAGAAGTCTTTTTCTTCTGTATTTTTTGTTCTTTTTATTCTTTTCTCCAAATTATGTTGCTCTTTTTTATTTTTATCCTCAAAATCCTGTAATAGACTTTCATCTTTCTACAGTTCCACAATTTTATCTGCATTTATTATTATAATGATGGTTGCAAAGTCAGCCAGAACTTTAGACTAGATTTGACATTTGAGTACTTTTGATAGTCAGAAGCTGTTATTTGATGGTGTTAAGGGTAGCATGTACCAAGCCTTTTATAATGATGATTTTGTCAATGCCAACGATGCTCAACTGGTGCTGCAGATGTTTTGGGATTGCATCCAAGGTGGCTGTTATTATTGGTACTATCTTTGCTTTCTTTTGCCATAACCATTTCACTTCTATTTATAGGTCTTTGCATGTTGTGATTTTCTCCAGTTCTTTCTCTTCTGCTATGAATCTCACATTTCAGTTTCATGACTGAACAGGGAATCTCTTCTTTGATAATTGATACAGCACTTGGTAACATTGCTTGAGTTTGGGGGGAAAAAATTAGACTTGCATTGTAATTTAGTCTGAGAAGACAAAAGACCATAAAAGGCATTATTTGCAAAGAAACTATTAGGTTATGTCCACAAAGTCACAAGAAATCACACTTGATTTGAGAAGTCTTTCGGATAAAATAATTTCCTTCCTTCCTTCCTTCCTTCCTTCTTCCTTCCTCCCTTCCTTCCTCCCTTCCTCCCTTCCTTCCTTCCTTCCTTCCTTCCTTCCTTCCTTCCTTCCTTCCTTCCTTCCTTCCTTCCTTCCTTCCTTCCTTCTTTCTCTCTGTCCCTCCTTGTCATTCTGTCATTATTTCCTTCTGTCCCTTCCTCCTTTCCATTTACTTTTCTTGTAGGTATCTTGTAGGGAGAAAGGAACTGGGAAAGCCTTCCTTCTCTCATTTTCTCCCCTCCCCTCTCCTAGATTCTTGTCAAATCCCTGCCAGTCTCAGAAGTCCCTTGTGACTGGATTGCAAGGCTACTTGCATGCTGAAAGGAGACTGTTTAAAAAAAAGAGTACTTCTGCTCTTCCTTTGTCAGTACCATGTGCAAACTAATCAAACTAGCTCATACCTGCTGCATGATGACTAAAGGATTAATTGGATTAAGGCATTTTACAAGAGTTTGATCTCGGCTTAATCTGAAGAATTTATACTCCTGCATTTCAAAAAGGCCGGGGATGGGGAATCTGCATTGAAGATCAAATATTAGTCAAATTGCAAAAAGCCAGAATATTAGTATTAGTACAAGGTCTCTTCGAAGAACCCTAAAATGATGCTTAAAAATTGAAAATGCAAAGAACATATTATGTGTAGTGAATATCAGATTAACAGAAACATGGCTTTCCGTATAACACTTTGTCATTCATTCTAATGAAAAGCTGGCTGAGGAATTCTGGGAGTTAAAGTCTTCCAAGCTTAAAGTTGCCAAGGTTGGAGACCCCTGTTCTATAGCATGCACCTTGACAAATCAGTTCAGTGCTCATTGTCAACACATCCACCATTCATTCTCTCTTCCTTTTTCAATCTCGTCTCTCCTGTTTAACACACATTGAACTGTTAAGTTTTGAGCATGGGCGAGAAAGAATGGAGACAAGCCTCTGAACGGTGAACTTCAGCTCTTTATTTACATTGTGACTTACTCGATTTAGCAGCAGTAAAACCCGCCTTATATAGGCAAACCTTGTAACGTTTAACCAATAACGAGCTAGGAACGCTAGCTCTTATAACCAATAAGAACTCTCTGTTAAGGGCCAATCGGATTCCCCAGAATGGGCCAATCCGGTCCGGCCGCTTAACAGCCAATCAGAAGTGCAGGGCCAGAACCCTGCACTTACTCCAAGCTTACACTTTATTGATCATATTGCATACACAACACCCCTTCCCCCTGGCTTCTTAGTTCAGGACGCAGTTACATAGTCCCTTAAATAGGACGGTTGTCTTTTTAGTCTCTTTGATTTTCGTTGTATCGGCTGGTTGCAATCCCGCTGAGGTAGATCGTTGTTTGGCAGTGAGGCTGCCTCTGGTTCAGAGTTCACTTCTACATTATTGCCCACATTTTCTGCAATTCCCTGAGGTGCAAACATTTCTCCCTCCGGTTCCGCTTCCTGAGTTTCTATTAAATCGTCGTTTCCTTCGAACGGGTTTCTTAGGACTTCATCTTCTTCCCCCCCTCTCAGTTTGGTCATAGGGGAGTTGCGGACTGGCCGCTGCAAGCCGCGACCGTAATTGGTCGATATGCCGTTTCCAAAGTTTATCGTCAAGGCATTGCACAAGGTAGGATCTGGGGCTGGTTACACGTACTACTGTTGCTTCCACCCACAACGGGTCGCCCGATAGGTTTTTTGCATAAACCAGGTCTCCTACCTGGAAGGTGCGACAGTGGCCGCTGGATCCTAGTGGTTTCTCTGGTTCATTAGCAGGGTGCAACCGGTCGAGGTGGGAGCGGAGCTTTCGTCCCATTAGCAGTTCAGCGGGAGTTTTGTTGGTGACGCTATGTGGGGTGATGTGTTGCAAGAAGAGGATTTGATTGACCTTGTCGTCAATGTTGTCGTAGTCTACCTTTTGCAAGGTTTTCTTCACAAATTGGACCATGCGTTCTGCTCGGCCATTGGTCGCAGGGTGCACAGGAGAGGTGAGCGCATGGCGGATGCCGCGGTCAGAGAGGTACTGCTCGAACACTAGTGCAGTAAATTGTGGGCCATTATCAGATACCAGGACGTCTGGTAATCCGTGGGTTGCAAAGAGTCTGTTTAAAATCTTGATAACCGCCTCGGAGGTCGTAGTCATCATGCGATGAATTTCGAGCCAACTTGAGTAGGCATCGATGGTAAGCAGGAAGGTGTGGCCCTTGGTTGGCCCTGCGAAGTCCAGGTGAATTCGGGACCAGGGTCCACATGGTGTCGCCCATTCAGTAGGCATGGCTTTTGGTGGGGCGTTGCTGACTTCTTGGTATTTGGAACAAGCTTTAACCCACTGTTCGATTTGCTTGTCAATGTCCGGCCACCATGTGTAGCTTCGTGCAAGGGCTTTCATTCGCACGATGCCAGGGTGGCCATCGTGCAAAGTTCTCAGCAGCGCTTTTCGGAGCCGTTCTGGGATAACGACTCTATCGCCCCAGATGACACAGCCTTTCTGGGAGAAGAGCTCGGTCTGTCGAGACTTGAATGGTGTGAAGTCATCTGATAATTGGTCCAATGGCCATCCACGTTCTACCCAGCCTAGGACTCGTGCTAGGGTGTGGTCGCATTTGGTTTCTCTCGCGATGTCAGTGGTGGTGAGTTGAGTGCCTTGATTTGCAACGTGGTTACCGTTGGTGCCGGATCATCGAGTCTCTGGAAGTGGTGCTCAGCTCAATGCGTCGGCATGGGGAATGGCTTTTCCCGGGCGGTATTTCAGCCGATAGTTATAAGCAGCTAAGAATTCTGACCATCGGGTCATCCTTGGGGATAATATGTAGGGAGTGGGCTTATCTCCGGCTATTATCCCCAATAATGGTTTGTGGTCAGTCACAATAGTAAAAGCCCAGCCATACACGTATTCGTGGAATCTTTTCACAGCTGAGACAATTGCGAGGGCTTTTTTATCAATTTGTCCATAGTTCCGCTCCATTTTTGAAAGAGTGTTTGAAAAATATGCAATAGGGGCTTCATTCCCATTAGGCAGTACGTGGCTCAAAATGGCGCCCACCCCGAAAGGCGATGCATCACAGGTAATAACTAACAGCAAAGTCTCGTTATACTGCATGAGTACAGAGTCAGAAGTGAGCAGTTTTTTTAACATTTCGGAATACTTGTTCTTCATGGTAACCCCATAACCAAATTGCTTTTTTATCTAACAATCGGTGTAACGGTTCAGCGACAGTTGCTTTGTGCGGTAAAAATACGTTATAAAAATTGATGAGGCCTAGGAACGCCTGGAGATCACCTTGTTTCATGGCCTGGGAGCATTTTTGATTGCTTTTAATTTACTTTCGGTAGGGTGAATGCCCTGGCTATCAATCAGGTACCCTAAAAACTCAACACTATCAGTACACAATTTACATTTGTTTTTTTTAACCTTAAGACCGGCTTCTTGGAATTTTTTTAGGACTAATTTTAACCGGTCCTATAACATTTTTTTGGTAGGGGCTGCAGTTAATATATCGTCAAAATAAGGGACCACGCCCTTAATTCCTTGCAATAACCTTTCCATAAGGCTCTGAGAGATCCCTGGGGCTACACTAACTCCGAATTGAAGCTGGGTACATTTAAAGGCACCTTGGTGCATCACAATAGTTTGGACCTGTGCCGTTTTTTCATCTACTGGCAATTGCTGATATGCCTGAGCTAAATCCAATTTAGCGAAAACTTTCCCGCCCCCCAGGGAATGGAGGAGGTGCTGCACCACCGGAACTAGATACGCATTCTGCTGCAGGGCGTGGTTCAAAGTGGCCTGGTAGTCCCCACAAATTCGGATTGACCCGTCTGGCTTAATGGTTGTTACAATAGGGGTTTCCCACGGGGAGTGATCGATGGCTCCAACACCCCCTGAGCTATCAGTTTGTCGAGTTGTTTGTCGATTTTCGATTTTAAGGCAAATGGAACTCGTTGGGGCTTCAAGCGAATGCGAGCTACTTTTGGATCTAGGCTGAATGAGATCGGGGTCCCCTTGTACTTGCCTAAGCTGTCTGCTGCGGTAGCATCGGTGATGGCATCGGCAAGGTTGATGTTGCCTTTTGCCATCAGCTTGCTTTGGACGCCTGGCGCATCTAATCTCAGAACTATGCGATCTCTTAGTGCTTCTTCTAGATCGGTGAATCCGCAGAGGCCTCCTAAATTTCGGAGGTCTGCTATGAAGTCGGCCACGCTTTCTCCTTTTCACTGGATTCTTTGATAAAACTCGTGGCGTCTCACGAGAGTAGGCATGGTTGGAGCGTAGTGGTCTCGCAGGATAGGTTCGAGGTCTTCCCAATCCATAGCCTTCACTTCTCGGGGTTTGGCTTGTGCTTTAGCCATCTTAAATACGGTTGGACCGCAATGCGTTAGGAACACCGCCCATTTCTTTCCTGGTGTGGCGTCCTTTAAGTTGTTCGTCTCTAGGAACATTTGGAAGCGATCCATGTAGGACTCCCAGTCCTCTTGTGTTAGATTGAACGGAGCGGGTGGTACGATGCCGCCGGACATGGTTCCATTGTTGGCGTCATCTGTCATGTGCTCGGTGTTTCTTCTTGGTTCCATTGGTTCAGACGTCTCCATATCCCACCCTCGTCGCCAGTGTTAAGTTTTGAGCATGGATGAGAAAGAATGGAGACAAGCCTCTGAAAGGTGAACTTCAGCTCTTTATTTACATCATGACTTGCTCGATTTAACAGCAGTAAAACCCGCCTTTTATAGGCAAACCTTGTAACGTTTAACCAATAACGAGCTAGGAATGCTAGCTCTTATAACCAATAAGAACTCTCTGTTAAGGGCCAATTGGATTCTCCGGAACGGGCCAATCCGATCCAGCTGCTTAACAGCCAATCAGAAGTGCAGGGCCAGAACCCTGCACTTACTCCAAGCTTACACTTTATTGATCATATTGCATACACAACAGAACTGTTCAGGTTAGTGACACATACCTGCACAAACAGAAAGATTTGATATAATAGTGCCTTGAACAGTTTGCAGAAGAGTCCATCTTTTTTTTTTTTTTGATAAAATTTTATTGATTTTAATGACAAACAAAAATCATATAAGACATAAAACATAACATAAAAAAAATTATATATCATTCTTCATAAATTTACAGTGTATCGGTTGGTTTACCACTCCCTTTTGTGCATCCATTTCCCATTGCCATCAGCATTTCCAGATATAAGCCTTTCTTTGGCTATTCTTCTAAAAATAAAGAATAGCAGCAAACCACCATTTCTTTGTTATATTTAACTGATAACTCTGATATTATACAGTGTAATTTGCAGCTGAACATTCCCTCCTCCCCAGCTGTAGTCATGGCTAAATGTTGCTGTGCTGGCGGCTGAGTAAATGAAAATAGGACATGCAGACAGGTATCAGGAACAAGAGAACATCATATGGGAGAGATATGGTTGATCCTAATCCTGGTCTTGTAAGCACCCAAAATTTCCTCAACTCCTCATTCTGTACAAAGACTAAGAAGAGAAGTAGTTAGTAAACATCACTACAAGGCAGTTATTTGCAGATACAAAGCAGTCTGTTGTCTCAGAGAAAAAGGAAATAGACAAAGCTCTTGTTGATATCACCCTTGATGACAAACAGATTCAGAGCAGCTGCTAGAGAGACAATCTTGTGAAGACATCAAGTCAGCTTTTCCCTTTGAGTACCCATGAACAGAACAGTATGTTAGCTGAAGTTTAGAATGATTTCCTGCCAATGGAGAAAATGTGATACCCATACATTCATATATATATATATTCATATTCTAGAGATTCTGGCAAAGACTCCTTTTAGAATGGACTAAACCAATTTTCCCCTTTATATTTCTTAGGTATAAATTCCACTGTATTGGAATGGACTGGAATGTTTCTGGAAAGCAATGTATAGTAGTATAAAATACCTATTCCAGGAGAGAAGGAATTGCAGTCTTAATATTGGGGGAGGTAGCTTGAGAAAAGTTGTCAACAGTTAACATACTCAAGTTTTTAGAATCACTGCATAAATTAAATGGAGTCACCATTGTTTTAGATATTAAAATTTCAATTGCTTGTGACATTTTGAGCTGAATACCTGAGAAAAATGGAACACAAAGGAGGAGTATACCCCAGACTTGGATGCAACCACTAGATGGGAGCAAAACATTGCTTTCCCCATATCTCTTTTTAATTGCCATCTTGTGGTCATGTGACAGTAGCTAGGATTGGTAGCCCTAGATACTGCATTTGGTTCCATCTAATAAACTTTTATTCAAACCATATAAGAAGGTAAAACACAAGCACAAGGACCAATTTCCAATGTGCTGGACAGAGGCTATCCAATTTGGTATATCCAGGTGTTGTGGCTCCGAGTCCTGAGTCTGCATTCTTAGAGGAAGAGGATTCGGAAGATGATGAGGAGGTGGAATTGGGAATGCCTTCCTCCCCAGGACCTTCCTCTTCGGCAATGCCTTCCTCCCTGATTATGCCTCAGATTTCGGCAGATAACTGGGAGGGACAGCCTGAGGCTAATCAGGAGGAGGGCATATTGGAGCAGCCTTTGACAGAGAATCAAGCAGATGAATGCTGGCTTGATGCTAGGCAACATCACAGGAAAAAGAGCTGCAACGCAGGAGATGTGGACGAATCAGAAACTGAGCTGAGTTAGTGACACACCCCACAGGGAATAACACCCCACAGTGGGTGTATTTGCTCTGGGAACTCCGTACGGGACAAAGTGTGAATTTTTCTGTGGAGCTTCGGTGTATCCTGTTTCTTGAAAGTTTTAGTGATTAATGTTTCTGTTATCTTGTCGGACTTGGCAGGCAGAGTGTGTGATACTGCCAAGAACATAGCCAGCTCAAAGGAATTAACTTAGTAAATACTGAATCTTCTTGCCTGCTTGTATTTGGTTGGAGTTTGGACTTCTCATCTATCTTGTGAAGGTGAGACATAACATCCAGGTATCCAATTTATTATATTTGGGGTCTGATTATGTTTTGCTGTTAGATATGATGAGTAATATAGCTTCTAAATAGCTTGAAGATGCCATGCACTTTCCTACTGCTTCAGTAAAATACAGTAATTTTCACCCATACACACACAGTCTCACACAGAGATGCAAAGTGCCTTTATGAGCACAGTATAGATAATAGTTCCTCTTCCAGAGAGCAACTCCCTATATCTTTTTTTTTTCTTCTGTATGAAAAACTTTGAAAAGGATGTTTCCCTTTTGTGTATTGAACCTGAAATATGCCTTTTATTGAAGTCTAGCATTCACTTGTCTTTGAACAATTTCTACTACACGCTATTGTTAATAAGAGCAACTCATCGAATCCAAAGTCAATTTCTTGGCTAACAGAATGCAATACACATTTTCATCCAATCATCACTAAATCTAAAAACTTTCAAATTTCCCCTACATCCAGAACTGAAAAGGGCAATGAAAGAAAAAGAACGCTGGTAAAGAATGGACTTTTCCTTCACAATCTCATTAAAGAACTATCCTTGGTTTAAATATGTTTCAGCTTTTCACCAAAGGCAACACATGGATGTTTGTGCTACCTTCTTATGTGATGGGTTCACCACTAATCTGTTCAATTCTTTCTGCATCATTATAAGGAACCTTTTGTTCAGTAGATAGTCAGGTACTGCAGAGAAGGAAAATCAATTTGAAGCACTTCTTATCTTTGTAATGCATTAAATATTTTCTTTGCATTTTCAATTCTTTGCTTTTTCCCACAAGAGAACTAGGCATACACATGTTCCAAAGCAAAATAGAATGTGTGTATGCAAATGGAAGAGTGTGAGGTTGGTTTTTCATGCTCAAAGTAGACCCTGATCTGACTTTTGTTTGACAAAATCAAATTATCATACATCTGCAGTTCAATGGATAATCTCTATAGAATAGATATCATGAAGAGCCATATAAGCAATCCAAACCTTTTGATTATTTTTGCTCACCCAAAAATATCTGCTTTCCATTGTTATATTAAACACTTTCACCATGAAAACAATACACTACTTCTTTAGACAAGCCCAAACAGTCACCACAGATAAAATCTTCAAGTGCAGTTGCTCTTCACAATAGTCACAGCATAATATTTGAATGTGTATGTGTGTGTGTGTTACTTTAGTAACTCAGTTAAAAGAGCAATGCTCTTTTGGGAAAGAATTATCAACCCACCCCAATTACTTCCTAAGTCCAATATGCTGAAAAAAATGGAAAGAAATTGAGGATGGGGAGGAAAGTCCCAACTTATTTTAAGTACTTACATCCTGGGTCTGCAACTGAATATTCAAAATTTAAATATCTTGTAGTTTAGCTAATTCACGTTGCAGGCTCTCATTTATATTGAGTCTGTTGCAGTAGAAGATAACCCGTAAGCCAAATATTCAAATATCAGACAGGAAAGAATGGATTTTCCCCCTGACTTTACATATGGGGGGAATTGTATTTGTAATGTATGCACACTTATGTAAATTGGGTTGGTGTTGAAATAGTGCAAAATATATAAACAAATAAATCTACTGTGTTTTCACTATCTTCTTTAGAAGTCTGGTATAAAAATCTATTCTAAATTTACTCCTTGTTAGGATTTGACAACTCAAAATAAGAAGGGGAAGGATACATTTTTTTTGCCCATTAGATTACATATAAAAGGTCACTGGTTATTGGTTTAGAAGTATCTGTCAAACAGAGATGAATGTATGCCATTTTTTTCTAGAAACCATGTTGTTGATGCTTAAATCTCCATAGGGCTTATTTTCAGCTATGGACCTTTTCTAACCAGGAAACATGATACTCCTACATCATTAATGGCCGGTGACTCTATTGCCCAGTTATTATTGCTTCCATACATTCCTATGAATCCTTTAATTGGGATCCCACGAACTGGTGGTTTTGGGTCCACTGAAATGGCCAGTTCTCCAGTTGCTGCAGAATTGCTAGCGCTGACAAAAAGATTGACTACAAACCAACCTAAAATGACAATTGAAATTCAAGAAAAATCATTTTCTGGCCTTAAAGATTCTGGAGCAGATGTCTCTGTGATACGCCAAAAGGAATGGCCAAATGCATGGGCACTTGAGGACTCTCCGGCTGTTCGTGGAGTGGGTGTTATGCAGTTTGCAAGAAGTAGTGTACATTGGTTGAAGGCATTGCATAGAGAAACTGGTGAGACTGCAAGGATTCAACCTCTTGTGTTGCCCCTGCATATAAACTTGTGGAGCAGAGATTTACTGTCACAGTTCCGCACAAAAATTGTTATTGGATAATGGAAAAATTACAATTGTTAACCTCTCAGCCAGTTTGGATTGACCAATGGCCACTTCCAAAGGAAAAGCTTACAGCTTTACATCAATTGGTACCTGAGCAGCTACAATTAGGACACATTGAGCCAACTTCTAGTTCATATAACATTCCGGTGTTTGTTATCAAAAAGAAAAATGAAAAATGGAGATTTTTTACATGATTTGAGAGCTGTCAACTCCATCCTTCAACCAATGGGAGCATTACAATATGGTTTGCCTTACATACAAAACATTCTTAATATTACTTTATATACTTTAAATTTTTTAAACATGACAGGATCTCCTGCTGCTACGGCAGCCAGTAGGCATTTTTCTTCCTCCCCTTCTGCAGGTACGCCAAGACCGAAAGTTCAGTATAGGAGACTATCAGATCCAACGTGGAGAGGACCTGTCCCGCTGATAACTTGGAGCTGAGGATACGCTGCTGTTGAAGATGAGGGGACAGTTGTTTGGGTTCCTGCTCACTGTGTGCATCCTTATCATCAGCCAAAGGGGCAAGGGGATGGATTTGGGGGAATGGAAAAGAAACACATTGATCCAGGACACGGGGAAGCTAGCAAATCTTCATAATAAAACTGATTGTTGGATATGTATGCACATGCCAACTCACAAAAAATCAGGGCTTCCAATGGTTGCAGTACCTCTGGCCAAAGGTGACTGGTATAAGGGAAAATGCTATGGTTGTTCGGGAACGTGGTCTATCAGTTGGACTACAAGTAACATAAATACTTTACACCTTGGAAGCTGGATCCAAGAGGTGGTGGGTATCTGTTGGACCCACAATGAGATGGTAGAGAATATGACTTACTTGGGAACATATCCATTTTGCAACAAAACAATTGTTATTAGCAATGGAAGTCGGGTTTATCTGGATGATATGAAAACAAAAAATCTCACTTACTTTGTACATAACATTTATAGATTTGATATCACATCTTTGCTCAATGAAAATGGGTGTCCATATATTCCTGCCACATGTTGTCCCACCAGGGAGGAAAGCAACCGGTTGCCTAAATGTGCGAATGGGAAATACGCACCATCGTCCACTTATTTGGCTATGTTAATGGAATCCTTTGCACAATTAATCTTTGCTGAACCAAATAAGTTTGGTCATCTCCTGGGAGCAAATTTATGGTTGCTGTGTGGACGGATGGCCTATGATCGCATGCCAGCATGATGGAAAGGAGTCTGCACCTTTGGGAAAGTAATCCCATCTCATTTCATTCAAAAATCTTTGGGGACTGCTCATATCCGCAATGCACGTTCTGCAGCGGAAGTGAACTCTGTTTTGACCCATGACTACTGGACACAGATATCAAGGGGAATTATTTCTCCTTTAGGAGTCATGATGAACTATAGAGATTTGCATCATTTAAACAATTGGACAGTTACTATGTTTAAAGACACCATTAAAACACTGAGGCTGCTTGAAGAAGAGCAAGGCAAAATTAGTGACTTTGTCCTTCAAACCAGATATGCGGTGGATACTATTCTGGCTGCGCAAGGGGGAGTTTGCACTGTGATTCATATGCATTGTTGCATGTATATCTCTGATTATTCTCCAAACATTTCAGCTGCTATACAGCATATGGAACAAACCCTGAAGGAGAATCCATTACAATCGGAGGGTGAGGGACTGGACGTGTGGTCTGCACTTTGGTCCTGGTTACCAAATGGTTCATGGATTCGTCACCTAATTGTTGGAGTGATATTGCTTTTTATACTTTCTCTTTGTGCATGTTGTATTATCCAATGTCTCCCTGGACTTTTTGGAATGTGTCAGGTGAAGCCTACGGAAGGAGAACTGCTGTTGCAAATGGCGAAAAGCTACTGAGGCATCCGCGATCATCAAAAAACTAAAACAGGGGAGATGTGGGAATAAACTTTGACTGGTATTGGGTAATGATTAATCTAAGACCTTATATATACATGCCTGCTTAAAGATCACTGAGATAATGCAAGGAAATTAAAAACAAACACTAGAAACAACTAAGCACCTCAGACAACTGCAAACAAGTCTGTACTATTTCTAATTATTGTAATCCACAATGTAACTTGTAATCCACAATGTAATTTTGCTTACTATATATTAAAATCTCAATAAAAGGAAGCACTGGAATTTATTCTGGGCTCCCATCCCGAGAACACACACTTGTGTCTCATTCTTTCCATGGGAGACCACCACAGCACTCCAATTTTTGAATCTCCCAGAATTAGCACAATATTTCTCACAGGGCTTTTGCATATACATCTGATGTTTCAGATATTTTAAAAAGAAATGGTGTTCTATAAAACATTGTCTTGGTTTAGTTTTATAATTTTAGCACATTTTAAAAAGAAGTGGGAATGTGATTTAGATTAGAAAAAGTACAAAAGGAATCATAACATGTTCAATAACTCAGAATTAAAAGCCAACAATGAGGCAAGCCAAAGCACCCTAAAACTTTGAAGTTTAAACCAGAAGCCAATGCTGACAAAAACATGCAAACAACTGAAAAAGTACTGAAATATGTACTTCGTATGTTCTGTATTTTAAAAAAAGGCAGATTGCCTTGTATATTAACAAAAATATCACCTGCTTCAAACAACTTTAAACAATTTGAAGGAAACATACAAAATGTATGCCTTTTAATGTCTATTCTACCTTTGTTTTCTATTTAAACAAGGCTCTTCACAAGTCTGATGAATCTGTAAACACAAAGGACAAATATTTTTCCAGTGTCCAATTCTGCTGCGGTACTTTGTCTTCCCAAGTCATACGCTTATATACTTTTCTTCTGAGTGTTGTTCGCATGTATTTTGAATTCTTCTTTTAAAAACTGAGTTAATTTGAAATTATTAATGAAATTGATTTGATTTTATCAATGATCATAAGAAACAGTAAGTTGTCTTTATTTATTTGCTTGCTTGCTTGCTTGCAATGAATTTAACAGATTAACAGATAGCAGAGTTCCACTATCTCAGGGGTTGCCACAAAGAAGAGGAGTCAAGCTATTTTCCAAAACACCTGAGGGCAGGACAAGAAGCAATGGGTTGAAACTAATCAAGGAAAGAAGCAACCTAGAACTAAGGAGAAATTTCCTGACAGTTAGAACAATTGAGTGAGGAGCAGTGCTGGAGGAGTAATACCTCCTTAAAAAGTCTTGGTTCAGGTGGCCCGGCTGGTAGCACCTTGTAAGGACCCCTTTCCAGGGTTACAGGAAAAGATGATCAACAGTTTTGAAGGCAGAAGAGGGCTTTATGCCAGGGGTGGGTTTCTACTGGTTCTGTCCACCTCTGTAGCTCTGAAGAGCAGTAGACATAGAACCGGTTCCATGTCTGCTGATGTTTTTGCCCATCTGCCCACCCGGGCTCTTACCTGACCTTTATTTCCTGATTTTTTCAACTTCAGCTGTCGTGCAAGGCACAGCTGCAGTTTAAAAAGCAGGTAAAAAGGGCTTTTTGAAAGGCTGCTTCTCTGCACGCAGCATGCTGATGACGATTTACAGGTGCACTGGCAGAGTGCAGGGAAGCACATCATAAATCACCGAACCTCGTAAATCACCGAACTGGTAGTTAACCCTGTCGGATCCCACCTCTGCTTTATGCCCCAATGGCAAATAAAACAGTGGAACCATCTTTTAGGAGAAGGAAAACTCTGATTTCAAACCTCCACTGCCTTGTGGCTATATCTATTATAGGAAAAGGCTTCAAGTGTCAACCTCAAGGCAAAATCTGGAGCTGGAGTCCCAGAAGCAGTTCGTGACTGGAACGCAGCTGAAACTACTCGTATCAGCTCTGCCATTGCATTAGACTATTTCATTGATGTGGAGAGGGGGGGATCTGCTGCTTGATTAAAAGTTTATCCTCCATATTAAATTACCCGGGCTTCATACTCTGGAGAGGACTGTTAGAATCTGACTCCAGGGTGAGGAGGAACAGCCAACAGGGAGTGGGAGTGTGGCTCTGAAAGTTGTGGAGGAAACTGGGGAAGGGCACTGGCCTGCTGGGCATTCAGAGGAAGACACAGGCCCATCCCCTCTTCATCCTAGGGCATGCAGGGAGGAGCAGATAAGGGAGAAACGTGAATGGCATGGTCTACAGGAAAGGAAAGGACCTTGATCCTCTTCATGGGCTACAGCTGTGAGGACTGTTTAAAAGGACAAACTGCGCATGGGTCAGTGCTGGAAGCAAAGTGTGAAAATATTTCTAGTCTGTCAGTTCTTATCTGAGTTCTGGTGTCCTTCCCAGAGTGTGTATTTCGATATCTGTGCACATCTTCAAGCCCTTATCCTGCCTTGTTTCATTAATTCTTCAGTGTGGTTTGTGTTGTTTTTTTCTATTTATAATTTATATGTATTTTGAGTTTGAACAGAAGTTCTTCCTTTTCGCAACTGTTTGTGGGAGAGTTTTTTCTGCAGTCAATGATAATTGACCCTTTAAAGCCAAGTTGAAGGAATTAAAGGGACTTCATCTGTTTTCATGACTTTGTTGCTTTTGTATCCCACCCTGGATCATCACAAGGACACTCCAGCTTTGCATACAGCATTGAAACAACATGGGAAGTGGCAGTTAATGGTTTCATAGCATGATACTATAGTCTCTTGAGACTGAAGGATGCCAATTCAATTAGAACAATAATCAGTGGAACAACTTGCTTCCAGAAGTTGTAAATGCTCTTATACTGCAAGTTTTTAACAAGAGAGTGGACAACCATTTTCTATAGGGTTTCCTACCTGAGGAAGGGGTTAGACTAGAACACCTCCAAGATCCTTTCCAACTCTGTTATTCTATGCTATGCTATGCTATGCTATGCTATACTATTCTTTACCAAAGCCATCACAATGATTCGTATCAAACAGGCAAGCTAGTCATTGAGAAATTGCGTCCTTCAAAGACTACCTGTTAGTCCAAATATTATTCTATATACTTTCCCTACAAGGTTGTAATAAAATGCATTATTCATATATAGTAACATTTTAACTCATTAACTCTATGGTGACTTTATTGAAGTATAAAATGGTGAGACAAAGTTGAATGGAAGAATTTTGGGGATTTCTTTTAATTCTGTTTAAAATTAAAGTATTTAAATGAAGACTCAGCAAACTAATCACATAATAAGCCAATAGATTGGCTGTCACCAAGGCTATGTGCTGCAGTTGACTAAAAACATTGTACACCCTTGATACAATTATAACTCCCATAATTAAAATATTAGAGCCACCTTATAAAAGAAGTCATTTAAAAGCATTCCTAAGTCTGTGTTTCTCAGGGGATTCATAACATTTGCATCTGTTATGCAGGTGGATGACTGTGACTGCAGGCGGGATCTAGGCAATTGATTGTGTGGTGCATAAATATTCCCTTGTGTTATATTTATACATTGGCTGGACATGCTGTGCTCAGCCAAGTTATGGTTTAGATTTTCATTTCATGCAAATGCAGGTATTCATTTATTTTAAGGTGCCAGGAACTGACATTAACATTAAATTCTTTCCCCAACCAGCATGCTAATTTATCTCCTTTTTTGTTGTTGTTTATAACATCTGGTTTTGTGTGTCTGTGCATGTATTGCATTCATGTATAAATGTGTGTCCATATGTTTATTTGGCTACAATTTTAACACTCAGCAATACTAAAATGTGTCTGTTTTAAAAACAAGGTAATTATATAAATCAAATGCTTCTTTAAAAGCCACCGAAAGAAAAAACCAGAGGACTTCTATTAGAGTATATATTTAAATCTTGGTCTCACCTCAGAAAACCTTCTCCTGTGCTCATTGTAATGGAGTAGAAAGAACAGATTCCAATACTGATCTCAGAGTTCAGTCAAGGTTATATGGCTGAGTATTTAAATTGAATCAAAAATGGTAGAGATAACTGAGAAGCTCTGCTTAGTATTATTCTCACACAATTACAAATTGATGAAGTGTGAGAGTTGGGTTATTACATTTGTTAATGCCTCAAATAATCAGCGTTTCTGATCATGAAAGGAGTATGTTTGCCATAGCAAATCATCCTCTTCAGATCTTCCACAATATTAGGGTGAGAATTTAAAAAGCCTGTCATTCAACACCCTCCCTCCCCTGTGCATCTGACATCACATGAAAACAGTGTCTAATTAAAACTGTAGTTAGAACAAATTGGAGAGCTCACCTCTGAAAGATTGCTAAAAGGCCTTGTCCGCATCCATAAATGTCAATATGTGGTGGAAACAAAAGAGTTTTTCAGAAGGATACCTGCATATAGATGACTTATTCACTGATCTTCTATAGTCATGATGGGTTTTTTAAAAAATCTTAACTTAAGTAGTTTTATTTCTCCTGGCAATTTAAAAGGTTATATTGTTTCATCTTGTTTTAGGGGTAGACAACCCATGGCCCACAATCTACATTTAGTTTTTAAGTTTTTCTTTTTGCAGCCTCCACAGATTGGCTTATTTACATGTCATGGTGGTGTAATTTGCTATTTGTGTTCAATGGGATAAGCAACTATAGGTAAAACCTCAATTAAATAACTGTCTAGCCCTGTGATGGCTACTTCTCAACACCTATGGCATATGAACCATTGACCCAGCTCAGCTCTGCCATGCATGTGCATGCGCCTCCCACCAGCCAACTGGTCTCCAGATCTCTGCTGGGGGATACATATGCATTGCATTTTGGGATCCACACACGTGCACATTTTGGGCACTCGGTGCCGAAAAGTTTACCCATCATCTGTCTAGTCTGTCATAGCAAACAAATGGAACTATCAACTCCAAAGACTTTCAAAGATCTCTGAATTCTATCCTTCTATCCTTCAGTGACATCATGAAATCACCACTATGTTTTTGTCACTTTACTGTGAAAATAAAAACTTAAAATGGTTGCCTATTCACTGAATTAAGGAGGATTCTTCATATTTTTCTTATTCTTTTCTCTTTTTTTAATTGGGGAGTATCTCAGAGAGACAGGACCATGGGGTTGACTAAGATTGACAATATCAATCTATGGCTACGATTCAAAACCCATTCAAGCAACATAGGATGCTTTCAGGGAACATAGTGCTACTGAAAGGACCAGAATGAATGAATGAATGAATGAATGAATGAATGAATGAATGAATGAATGAATGGGTGGATGGATGGATGGATGGATGGATTCTTTATTGATCAAGTGTGATTGGACACAGAATTTGTCTTGGTGCATATACAGAGTACATAAAAATAAAAGATATATTTGTCAAGAATCATAAGGTACAACACTTAATATAGAGTACAAATAATTGATTTCATTTTGAGTCCATTCTTTTAGGCCTTTTTAGAATTGCTTTATGAGTGGCAAGACCAGCTCTGCAATGAATTTTTGTTCCATCTGTATGTTGCAAAATATCTGAATTGTGATTGTTGGAAGAAAGAAAAATGTATTAATAAATTTTGCTATCAAATTTATTTATCAAATGTATTAGGACTCTAACAGACTGGAGGCAAGGGTTAAATATATTGCTGGTGCTATTGAGCCACCTTTCATAAAAATAAATTTAGGTTTGTTAATAGGTACAGTAACTCCTGATAATTTTGTACAGTACATTATGCTCATGAATATCTCCATCATCTCTCATTTGCTTTTTCCATTAAAAAAAACCCTCCACAAAAACATGTTGAGGAAACTGCCATCTGTCACAAAACATAAAGATGATTCTTCTGCATCTGGTCTCTCACAATCCATATGTAATGCCGGCACCCACACTTTTATCAGAATTTGTCAGCTATTTCAATCTTAACTGTATTATCCACTTGAAGGTGGAAAATCCACTCAATGTGGAAAAGTCAATCTCATCATTGATCTATTTTTGAAAAGTGACAAACATGGTTTAACCAAAGAAAATGATAGGTTTACGTAAAACAATGAGTTGTCTCCTGCAACTGCTCCCAATGACTACACTAGAGCTAAAAATAGGGTCTTTTCACATCTTTCTTCTATGGAAGATATTCTTAACATACAAAAATGAGAGATATGCAGATTTTTAGCTAATATTGTAGACTGCCACTTAAGGAGCAAGCTTGGTCCAATGACTGAGGCACAAGGCTAGAAACCAGGAGGACCAAGTTGATCTAAAAAAAAAAATAGACCCAAACTTGCAGGAAAACACTAGTAAGAAAAGAAGTGGGGGGAAACCCCTGTAGTTTTTAATATTTGTTTCCACCAAAAATTCAACACTGGTATGAAAAGAAGAAATAATATTCTTTCATGTAATTATGAAATCTAACATTCACCCAGGCTCCCAATCAACTGTAGGCAAACATGTTGAAGAATTCCAACCCTGATTCATTTTACTTTGAATATTGTCATAATGCAATATGTCAAAGCAGACTTCATTGTGACAGTAATAAAAAGAGGGCCATGCATGCAAATTCAACACCTGTCTGCTATTGTTGGGACAGCTATCTTTTTTTCCAGGCTCCAGTATCAGTCTAAAGGAAAGGAAAGGAAAGGAAAGGAAAGGAAAGGAAAGGAAAGGAAAGGAAAGGAAAGGAAAGGAAAGGAAAGGAAAGGAAAGGAAAGGAAAGGAAAGGAAAGTTGGTTTTAGAAACCTATATTCATTAAAATAAATGCACATCTTAAAGCAGTAGCATCTATTTTAAAATGTTTCTGCAGAAAACTTGGAAAAAAAAAAGGTGGCCCAATAAATGACTGGCAGAGAGGTTGAAAGCCTAAAGCCATTCTTCTGAGTCATTTTCCAAGTGTGCACCTATTAACAACAGAATAACCTTCCCCTAGGTAGCATACGTTCCCTTTAGATAATCTCTCTCCTTCCCTCCCTCCCTCCCAGTGGTGCAGGTCAAATATTTTTACTACCAGTTCAGTAGGCATTGCTTGGTGGGTGTGCTTTGCACACTTGCAACAAACACGCACTTTGCGCAGGTGCAGATGCTTTCTGACTCACCTCCTGCAATCGTGCACTCTCCCTGTCACTTCAGTAGCTGCCCCATGGCAATCTGCTGTGCCGGGCAAAGCAGCTGCCCTTCAAAAGCAGGGAATAAAGGTTAGTATGTGAGTATTAGGATGTTCATTTAAATTTTGTGAGTGTATGTATTCCATATGAGAGCAATGGCAATTGCAGTTATGAAATACGGTGTATTTCAAAATTTGAAATATTTGAGATTTGGTTGTGCAGTGAATATTAAAGTCTGAACACTTAATTGCATAAAGTTTTATGCTGTGTTCAAGTGGCTTTTTATCCTGCTGTTTCCTCCATCTCGCCATATGCTTTGTCTTTAACTCATTACAATTTACCATTCCCCAGCCTCCACAATCTAAAATAAGTTATGCTGAAATCAAAATTTTGCTCAGTAGTTGCTTTACATAATTACCAGCTTACTTGTTATAAAAGTATATGCTAAGGTAATAGGATAGATCGACACTAACAGTCATCAGAGAGAGAAAGAGAGAAAACCTCTTCATCTAAATTAACACGAGCATTGAAAAGCTATTATATGTAGCTTGATGACCAAAGGGTGAGAACAACTAATTCAATGGGATTTCTAAAAGGAATAATTTAATTTGTAGCATAATTTAGGGGCATATTGCTATGACAGGAGAATAAAACTTGATGAAAAATATGTCAAAGTAAGATTATTCAGACTGCCCACACTTCCTCCACAAAGGAAGGAAAAAAACACCCATAATCAGTTTTGTTTCAAAATGTCATGTGTTTTCTTAAGTAATATTAATTTGTAAAACTCTTTAAATTGTTCACAAAGAATAGCCAATACAGCAGGGGTGTCAAACTGGTGCCCTGCGGGCCAGATGTATCACATACAGGCCATGCCCACCCCAGCTCCGTGAATGGGAAAAACATCTCAAAATATCATGTGATGGCAATGTGAGTTTGACACCTGTGCAATACAGCGCCTGTCATATTCCAGGTAGACAATAATACAATAAGGCAGACAAAGGTTTTTTCTTCTTCAAATTTTTGTTTTCTTCAGAAGGCAATATTCTTGCTCCATACTGTAGTTGTTATGGCTGGTGGGAATGGAAGTAAGATAATTTAGAAAAGACAACTGCCACAGGCAAAATCATCACAAGAGTTTAGTGAGATTTTTCTTCATTTGCCTCTGCTCCACAAGTATTGGCATGGCCGAGTAGAACGTTATCTACACCTTCACTTCTTTACCTTTAACCCCAGCCAGAAACTTTGTGAAGAATTAGTGAGATATCCAAAACTGAAAAGGGAAGGAGCCTAGCCAATGCCTGAGGAACCTGGGAGGTGTCCTGTTTCAGGTTTCCAAATCATACACATAGTTGCTAGGTAATAATAGAAATTTATTCAAGGCTGAGTTGATAGCAGAAGAAAACAAAAATATTGTCAATAAAAAAAAAACTCTCTTGGAAAGAATGCTTGCTTGGATGGTCCCATTTTCAACAGGAGCACAAAGAAGAACACTCATAATCCAGTTCAAGGTTCAGAAAGCCAAGTCATGTTTGTCAGCCAATCCAAGGTCTTTTATTTAATTTTTTTATTTGTCAATTGCTTATAAGATAATAAGTATAAGAAAAAACATAGTTGTGTATACATAGATACATATAAGAAAAATAAAAATATATAAAAGAAAGAATAGGACAGGGATGGTAGGCATATTGGTGCTCTTATGCACACCTCCTACAGTCCTCTTAGGAAAGGGGTGAGGTCAATAGTAGACAGCCTAAGGTTAAAGTTTTTGGGGTTTGGGGAAAAACCACAGTCAGATAGAGTCTTCCAGACATTGACCACTCTGTTGCTAAAGTCGTATTTCCTACAATCAAGTTTGGTGCGATTAACCTTGAGTTTGTATCTATTGTTTGCTCTTGTGTTGTTATGGTTGAAGCTGAAGTATTCATTGACTGGTAGGACATTGCAATGTATGATTTTATATACGATACTTAGATTGGACCGAAGGTGGCATAGTTCTAGGTTTTCTAGGTCTAGAATTTCGAGTCTGGAGGCATAAGATATTCTGCAATGAGTGGAGTGGAGAACTCTTCTTGTGAAATATTTCTGGACTTCCTCAACTGTATTAATATCAGATACGTAATGTGGGTTCCAGACTGATGAGCTGTATTCAAGTATTGGTCTAGCAAATGTTTTGTTTGCTCTAATTAATAGTGTAATATTATCGGAGAAAAAGCTATGTAATATTAGGTTAACAACTCTTTACGCCTTTTTGTAGGCTATGTAGTTACAGTGGGCTCTAGCATTTTGGTCATTTGAGATGAGTACTGCAAGATCCTTGACAGAGTTTGGATCATCAACAAGGTCTTGACTATTCAGACTGTATTTTATTTTCTGATATATTTTTTTGTCAATATGTAGGACAGAACATTTATTTGTTGAGATTTGAAGTTGCCACTTGTTTGACCATTCTGATACATGGTCAAGGTCTTTTTGAAGGGTAGTGGTATTGTCAGTGATGTTGAATAGTTGCTCTTGATATGACCACAGGGGTCATTTATGTAGAGTATGAAGAGAGTTGGTCCTAAAACACTGCCTTGGGGACACCACTGTTGACAGGTACAGAATTTGATAGGACGCTCCCAATTTTGACCATTTGTTGTCTGTTTGACAGGAATGCTTCTATCCAGTTATGCAGGTGTCCAGAGATACCATAAGATTTTAGTTTTAGGAGTAGTTTGTTGTGTACCATTAAATCAAAGGCTTTACAGAAATCTATGTAAATTGCATTTATTGCTTTGCCCTGATTGAGTTGTGTAGTCCATATGTTTTTGCAGTGTAAGAGTTGCAGATTACATGAGAGTTTCACAAGCAGGATTCACAGGAATGGCATCAGTGGTGGGATTCCATATTTTTTCCGACTGGTTCTATGAGAGTTAAAAAACAAGGGAATATAGAACAGGATAGGAAAGGGTGGGTACAGGTGGGTGGGGCCAGCCAGAGCTATTTGCTGGTTCTTCGAACTGCTCAAAATTTTTGCTACCAGTACGCCCAAATAAATCTGAACCAGCTGAATACCATCTCTGAATGGCATGCTAGGGCAGGATATCAGATCATTATTTCAAGTTGCCTCTTATATCAGCAAACTATCTACAATTAAAATAATACTTTTCTTCATTGGCAAGGAGCATCACTGAACTTCTTCTTTCTGCTCTTGATTGAGGGCCCACACCTCAACATCTGGCTGTTCCAATGGTACCTTTATTTGATCAGCCTCAGGTGATTACTAGCTTACCTGAGGCTGACATTCTAAAGTTCAACTGGAGCAGCTTCTTCAAAGTAAGTATGAGTTCTAGACCCTGGCTCAGTCAAAAGGACAGTAGAAGTAGGGCAGCAATTTTACATGCCAGATCATGTTCCCTGGAGATGCTTCTAATTGTTATGAACTAATAAAATGCTCAAATAAAGTTTTATCAAAACTTGAGAAAAAGCAGGGTTCTAATCCTGCACTTCTGATTGGCTGATAATAGCGATATCGGATTGGCCCATTCAGGAGAATCTGATTGGCTGTTAACGAGCCACTCTCATTGGTTCAAGGGGTTAACACTCCACGTTTCTCATTGGTTACTAGATCAGCAGCCTGCCCTATAAAAGGGCTGCTGCTGCCCTAGGTTTTTGCTCTGTTCAGAATGATTAATAAAGAGTTGAAGTTCACTGTTCACTGTCTCGTCTCCGTTCCTTGCGCCCATGCGCAGAACCTAACACTGGCGACGAGAGTGGGATGCGGAGATGTCAGAGCTGACTGAACACTACAGAGCACCAAACAGAGCACGTGGCTGAAGGCACATCGACAGCGGTAACCATGTCCGGCGGCGCCATACCACCCACTCCATTTGACCCGGCACAAGAAGACTGGGACTCATACATGGACCGGTTCCAGATGTTTCTGGAGACCAACAACTTGAAGGATGCCACTACGGGGAAAAAGCGAGTGGTATTCCTGACCCACTGCAGACCTGCCATTTTTAAGATGGCTAAGGTACTGGCGAAACCGGCTGAGGTGAAATCCATGGACTGGGACGTCCTCGAACCCCTCCTACAGGCCCACTATGCACCTACTGTACCAACGCTTGTCCGAAGACATGAATTTTACCAGAGAGACCAGCGGAAAGGAGAGAGCGTTGCAGATTTCATCGCGGATCTCCAGAACCTGGGAGGCCTCTGTGGGTTCACTGACCTCGAAGAAGCTCTGAGAGACCGAATAGTTCTGGGACTAGATGCACCACACATGCAAAGTAAGCTGATGGCGAAAGGTGACATCAGCCTTGCAGATACCATCACCGATGCTACTGTAGCAGAAGCAACCAGGAAGTCGGCTGCCCGAATGTGCCGCACCAACGCACCACTCTGTCAACTCGCCAGCGAAACCTCACCTCACCTAGAGGGACATGCAATGGCAACCCACCACGAGGACCTCGAATTGTCATCAGAAAGTGATGAGGAAGAGGTCAACCAACTCCGGTCTGAATGAGACCAATGCCACCAGCGTAATCAGAGACTGCAGCATCAATTCGCAGGTTGTGGGGCAAACCACCCGCGATCAGACTGCAAATTCCTCTACGCTCTCTGCCATGTTTGTGGGAAAAGAGGCCACATCGGAAAGGTCTGTAGAAGCAAGCAAGGATCCAGCCCACTTCAGAGGGGGACCAACTACCGCCAAACCACAGGAAATCATCCTGTGAGTCAGGAACATTTTACCCACCAATGGAACAAGCACTCCTACAGAAATAAACCACTGGCCAATTCAACAAAATGAGAAGAGGCACACCCAACCATTACAATTGTCATGCCTCATCATTAGATGCAAAGAAGATCTGAGTGAAGGTCGCCATCGAAAACCATCCCTGCGTGATGGAAGTCAAATCAGGATCGTCTCTCTTGATGGTTTCCTGGAAGACCCTTAAACAATTAATCCCTGCCGTCCAGCGGCAAGACCTCAGAACCCAAAGAATTATACTCAAGAATTGTCAGGGAAACCGAATTCCGGTCGTTGGATCCAGCCTAGTCCAGGTCTCATTCAAAAATCGTACTGCATCTTTACCATTGACCGTCGTCGACCGTGATCGGCCTAGCTTGTTAGGCCTTCAATGGTTTGCCCCACTCGGGATCGAGGTAGCCGGCATTCACCAAACCAGAAGCGACGACTGGGAGGAGGCCCTCGTCCAGGAATTGCAGACAAATTAGGTGAGTACAAGGGGACCCCGATATCATTTAACCTTAACCCTGAAGTAGCCCCCATCCGCCTTAAGCCTCGTTGGATACCTTTTGCCCTTAAACCAAAGATTGATGAGCAGCTTGATAAATTAATAGCCCAGGGTGTTTTAGAACCAACAGACCACGCTCCTTGGGAAACCCCAATTGTAACACCCATCAAACCAGATGGATCGTTAAGGATTTGTGGGGACTACTGAATCACTGAGCCATCCTGAATCACACCCTTCAACAGAACACTTGCCCTTGTGCCGGTGGTACAACACCTTCTCCATTCCCTGGGGGGCGGAAAAGTCTTCGCTAAATTGGATTTAGCACAGGCGTACCAGCAACTGCCTGTAGACAAAAAAAAACAGCAGAGGCACAAATGATCATTTCGCACTGAGGCGCCTTTAAGTGCAACCGACTCCAATTCAGAGTTAGCGTAGCCCCAGGGATTTTTCAAATTTGATGGAGAGACTCTTGCAGGGGATCAAAGGGGTCGTACCATACTTTGATGATGTTTTAATTGCTGCCCCGAATAGAGACATACTAGAAGACCATCTTAAATTGGTTCTCCAGAAATTTAAAGACTCCAGCCTTTAGGTTAAAAAAAATAAATGTCAACTGTGTACAGATAAAGTAGAGTTCCTGGGGTACCTAATCGATAAACAAGGCATTCACTCCACCAATAGCAAACTAAAAGCAATCAAGAACACCCCAAGACCCAGAAATAAACTGATCTCCAAACTTTTCTGGGTCTCATTAACCTTTGCTGGGGATTATAGCGGGAGACAAGCCAACCCCCTGTATATTATCACCTAGAATGACTTGTTGGTCGGAGTTTTTGGCTGCATACAATTATAGACTGCAACACCGCCTGGGGAAAGCCATTCCCCATGCTGACGCACTGAGCCGTGCACCACTTCCGGAAACTGTCGATGACCCAGCTCCAACCCTTACGACACTCCAGATTGAAATGCTACATTCACTGCCACTAACAGCTAGAGATATTGCGATGGAAACAAAACACGATCCTATCTTAGCGTGAGTTCTTAACTGGGTCGAACGGGGATGGCCAGTAGAACAAACCCCTGACGACTTCACCCCCTTCAAGAACCGGCAAACAGAACTTTTTTCGCAAAAAGGCTGCATCCTACGGGGGGATAGAGTTGTCCCCCCAGAGCGGCTACATCGAGCAGTGTTAAAAACACTGCATGAGAGTCACCCCGGCATTGTGCGTATGAAAGCGCTCACACGAAACTACACGTGGTGGCATTGACAAACAGATCGAAGCCTGGGTAAAGACTTGTTTAAAGTGCCAATAAGTTAGCAGTGCCCCACCTAAAGCAACTCCAACAGAATGGGAAACACCCCGGGGACCGTGGTCTCGCATCCACATTGACTTTGCGGGACCTACTAAGGGACATACGTTCCTACTAACAGTGGATGCCTATTCCAACTGGCTCGAGATCCACGAAATGAAGAGTACTACAACCAAGTCCGTCATCCAGAAGTTGAACAGGCTATTTGCGACACATGGACTGCCAGACGTTCTGGTCTCCGACAACGGACCCCAGTTTACCACTCTACCCTTTGAACAATACTTAGCGGACTGGGGTATTCACCATGTGCTAACTTCGTCATCTCACCCTGCAGCTAACGGAAGAGCCAAGCGCATGGTACAATTTGTTAAAAAAACCCTCTACAAAATGGACTATGGGGACATTGAAGATAAAATAAACAGAATACTCCTTCTCCAACACATCACTCCGCACAGCGTCACCAACAAGACTCCAGCTGAATGATTGATGGGACGCAAACTCCGTTCCCACCTCAACCGGCTTCATCTGTTTTATGAGCCAGAGAAACCCTGTGGATCTAGCGGAAAATGCCGCGAGTTCAAGGTAGACGACTTAGTTTTCACCAGAAAACTTTCCAGCGAACTGTTGAGGGTCGAGGCAACCATAATTCAAGCCACTGGACCCAGGTCATACCGTGTGAAAACCTGCAACGGAAAAATATGGAAACACCATATAGATCAGCTTCACTCAAGGCTACAACCTAGTTTCCGCAACTCCGGTAACTCCCAAACTGAGGGGGAAGGGGATGTCGAAGAAACTGAATTCGAGAAAGCAGGAGCGAAAGAAGTCAGCAATCGGGCATGACAAATTAAGAAGAATCAGGGAGGGGAGTGTCCTCACCACAGAGGAACACCTCAACAGAAGCAAGCCCGCAAGGATTGGAGGACAACAACGAGAACATTAGCGGCACCGAGTCATCCAATGAGGATACGGAACCACCAGTACCTGACTTTCCCAAAAACGTCCCGCCGAAACCGGGTTACAGACAGGAACTGGTGGGACAGCGCAAATCCAATAGACAGTCAAAACAACCTTCGTACCTCAGGGATTACGTCACCGCACCCCTTAAACGGAACCCGGGGGAAGGGGTGTTATGAACGAATAAAACGCTTAAATAAAGTTTTATCAAACCTTTAGAAAAAGCAGGGTTCTAATCCTGCACTTCTGATTGGCCGATAATAGCGATATCAGATTGGTCCATTCAGGAGAATCTGATTGGCTGTTAATGAGCCACTCTCATTGGTTCAAGGGGTTAACACTCCACGTTTCTCATTGGTTACTAGATCAGCAGCCTGCCCTATAAAAGGTCTGCTGCTGCCCTAGGTTTTTGCTCTGTTCAGAATGATTAATAAAGAGTTGAAGTTCACTGTTCACTGTCTCGTCTCCATTCCTTGCGCCCATGCGCAGAACCTAACACTAATGATACCTTATTTCTTCTAATAGTCTCTTATTGAAGAGCCATGGTGGCACTAAAATGCAATATTGCAAGCTACTTCTTCTGAGTGCCGGCTGCCAGAAGTTCAGCAGTTTGATTCTCACCAGCTCAAGGTTTACTCAGCCTTCATCCTTTTGAGGTATGTAAATCGAGGACCCAAATTGTTGGGGCAATATGCTGACTCTGTAAACTGCTTAGAGAGATTGTTAAGCACTATGAAATGGTATATAAGTCTAAGTGCTATTGCTATTTCATGGACTTCATGGCAGATATGAAAACCATTGGTCCATCTAAATTTGTTATTGACTTGATTGTTGTGCTTGTTAGTTTCCTCTATTGAGAAGAATGAAGAAAAGTGGAAAAGAGATTACTTATATAGCCTTGTCCTAATATACAATGGTAGTAGACCAGACTAAGAAGTAGACACTGCAGACCTGTAGCTCAGGCTCACCTTGAACTACAAGATGGGGGGTGAATAAATTTGATAAATAAATAAACAAACAAACAAACAAACAAATAAATAGATAAATAAATAAATCTACTTTGTTAAAATAGCTACAGTAAGACAATCTGCAAGTGTGAATTTGGTACTTTTTTGAGTCCCTGGTATTCTCTGAACTTGGTTGTTTTCTTGTAGACATTTCATTATTCAAACTAAGTAGCAACATCACTAGCAGTGATGATATTACCTAGTTTGGGTACTTATTGAATTTATTGAAGCCCATATCTTCTTTCAGTATCTAATCAGTGCAATTACAAATCCTCCTCTCATTGGACTCATTCTCCAGTGTAAATTGTATCCTAATGGGATTATTCTGATAGAATGAGCATGTTAAAAGACAATTCTCCCAATGGATGCCCTTTTCCAGAAAAAAACATTCATGTTTTGATTTCCATAAAATATATCTTTTATCTCTCTGTTAAGTTCTCTCCCCTACCCAAGTTTTAATCCATACTGATTTTGTTTATAAACAAAAATTAGTAGATAGCAAAGAACCAAAGAATATTATTGATTTAAATTATTAGTTGGAGCTAATGACTATTCAGTCAGAAATCAGGATCAATTTTCTGAGTTTTTATCCTTACATTTTGCTATCTTTGTGCTTTATTTTATAAATGTTTGGAGGAAAGGCAGAAAAGTCCATATAGAATTTCAATTGAACAATACACTGTTTTCAAAATTTTGCTCACATTAAGTGTCCTCGGCATGGTGAAAGTATCTGGAGGGAGCACCATTGACTCTCTGTCAAATATCAAAGTGATTTTTCAAAATATTGTGATGGTTTATAGGCAGGATGCCCTGCCCTCTACATATTTATCTGAGTAGCATCTCAGTGTGAGTTCCCTCTTTCTTTGAGGTCATACAATGGAAGTAAATTGGCCATTCTGAAATATAGTCAAGTTAAAAAACTAAAGTTGTCATGCTGAGTTAGTTTGAACTATCAGTGCAATATGTATTCAGGATGCTCTGCAGTCCCTAATTCACTTGTCCAAACCTAAACTAAAATATTAAGGTTCAGATACATGTGAAGAACAATTATCTGATCTGATTTGAATTAGGACTACTCAACAAATGTCTATATTAAATTTGAAAATATGCCCAATATGAGACTGAATTCCAAATATACATTTAAATGTTTGTAGACACTGAATATATGTATATTTTTTCTCTATTCAAAAAATATTCACGAATCCACTGTAACTTTTTATTTCCAAGAAGTGAGGGTGATTTCTTTACAAATATTCTTCCATGGATGCGGTATCTGCCATCCCGCATCTGATGGGCGGCTCATGAAAGGGAGCGAGGGAGAGAGAAACGACAAGAGACGAGGTTTCCTCGGGATGAGCGCACCCAGAATGTCTTGGTACGCGCTCTTTTATTATGCTTTTTCACAAGGGGGGTGAAATTTTTCAGAGCCCAAGTCAAACAGGATATACAAGATTTACAATAGTTCAGGTCAGTTAAGATACCAGGTTAAACAGGATGCGCGTGATTTACAATAGTTCAGGTCAGTTAGGATACCAGGTTAACAGGATGTGCGTGATTTACAACAGTTCAGGTCAGTTAGGATACCATGCTTTATTGACAGATGTTTATCTCCCCGTCCCTTGAACGTGCCTGGCAAAGATCACTGAAGAGACAGAAGTCTAATGTTTACACATGAATGATACAATGTTGCAATGCTTGAATGATACATAGTTGCAATGATACATAGTTGCAATCACATGAATGATACATAGTTACAACATCTCCTCTGTTTTTATTATTTATGACGAGTCTTCTTCCTCATCCAAGAAGACAGGAACTATTTTTCTGAAATGTTCGCCGTCCCCGTCATCTAGGCAGGAGTGCGACCCGTCAGCGTCAGGGTTGCCCAAGGAGCGGTAACTCAGCAATGATATTTTTTCATCCGGTGTTAAAGACATAACATGAGCTTGCAATAACACATTAACATCAGCAGTTATGGAGGATAATTGATTTTTCAAAAATTGCAATATTCTATTAAAACAACAAGGTCCTATAATACATATCAATATAATGATTATTAATGGTTCTGCCAATGCAGTTAAAAAGGTTGTAAGCCATGGTGAAATAGAAAACGAACCTTGATACCAATTATACATGTTTAACCTTTCTTTTTCTCTATCTTTTAAGCGTTTTTCTAATTCATTCATAGAATCCAACACGACCCCCCTGCTATCAGCATAAAAACAACATTCTTCTTTAAGCGCAGCACACAATCCCCCTTGTTTTAAAAATAACAGATCTAAATCTTTACGATTTTGTAAGAGAGGGGGTGTTCCATGGATACCTGTAGGGATATAAAATCATCAGAGTTATACACACAAGCCATACTTGAATGCAAAAATGATTTGGATTTAACAATTTCATCCCCATGGATACATGCCATGAAACCATTGTAATAAGTCCAAACAAAATTATTGCCAGAGATAAAATACATTCCTTTCAGGCGTGATGTTAAAGTTCCTCCTGCAGTGGTGTGGATTGCAGGATATCCCCTGGTTGTGTGGGTGCATCTGCCAAATCGAATTGAAGTGGTGGGTAGAAGTCTTCTATGCAAGAGAAATTGGTTGTAGAACTTAAACGAAC
The DNA here is from genome assembly GCA_033807585.1 of Hydrophis major. Lineage (NCBI taxonomy): Eukaryota > Metazoa > Chordata > Lepidosauria > Squamata > Elapidae > Hydrophis > Hydrophis major. The sequence goes on from CM066330.1 coordinate 65,571,789, forward strand.
TTTTTGAAAGTCAGTTATAGTCCAGGCAATATTATCTCTTCTATGAGGCTTCTGCGGATCGTCATGGACAGTTCTTTTGAAGCGTCGTTTGTTGACAGGATCAGAGTTCGGATATATAAAAACATGACAAGCAGGAGAGAGGGCTATGGACAAGTTAGTTGTAGAACATTTGCGAAATGAAGAGGGAATTCAATTAATAGAAAAAGGATAATAATTACAATAATGACAATAAAGATTAATTTGGTAATTCATCAAGGATGTTAGTTTGGGTGGGGAAACCCATGATACAATATAAGGACATTTGGGTCCCCCTATGTTTTAGATTGAATAGAGGAAAAGATTTTAAGGTTCCTTTCCATAGGAAGAGTAAAGAGGGAACAAAAGAGCGAGTGGTAGAGTATAATAGCCTTCTGTTAATGAAATGATTTTAACACGAATAGTCTTTTGACAGGAAGCATAGGTTTTGTTGAAGTAAGGTAGAAATTGCAAAGAAGATATAGGTAAGAATATCAGGAAGAATTTTAAGATACAGATGTAGCAGATGAATTCCCATGATAGGGTCTTACTGCCCGACCAGGGATCCAGAGAGTGGTTTTGTCTGGCAGTAAGATCACAGCGTAGCCTCGTCCCCAAGTGAGAAGCTCAGCGGGACCCTGCCAGGCAGGATCTGGCAATCTGTGATAATATACCAGAGGTCTGTTAGGTGGGGGTGAGGGGGAGGAAAAATGACGAGAAGCAGCAGAAGTGGGAGGAATGCCAGTCAGATTGAGAAAGTTTAAAGTGTAAAGACAAATATTAAGAGAATTTTGCAATGCTGAGAGGTTCGGGGGTTTTTCCCGCAACGAATATCGATCAAGAGCCTTTTTCAGAGACAAGTTTGCCCATTCCACAATAGCTTAATAGCCTGCCCCTGGCTGTTGTAGGGAATCCCAAACTTGTGGATTACATCCCATCTGTTACAGAAGTCCTGAAAAGCAGAACTTGTCTTGGCAGATCCATTGTCTGTTTTGATTTCTTTTGGACATCCCAGCGAGGCAAAGGTACGAATTGAATGATTGATGACATGTTTTACAGTTTCTCCCCTTTGAGGAGTAGCCAGAATAAATCCTGAATATGTATCTATTGAAACGTGCAAATATTTCCAAGGGGCAAAAGGTGGATACTGAGTTACATCCATTTGCCAAATTTCACAAGCTTTTAACCCTCTAGGATTTACTCCTATGGGAATGGAATGTCCTTGCTTACTACATTTGGGGCATTGTTGAATAATGGCAGCAGCTTCTGCCTGAGTTAGGGAAAATTGAAAAGTTATCATAACTTGGCAGGGGAGATTCAAACACACTCCCTGCTTCTATTTTATAATGGACTTTTAAAGCCTCCATAATTTTCCTCCAAGTGACCAAAATGCCAATAGGTGCACGAGGAGGACTATGGAGATGTTCACCAATTTTTTGCCAATTGGAAATTTTTAAGGACCCTTCCTCAGAATAATTGGGACAATGTGAGACTTCCGGTTTGCATGGCTTCGGGGCAGCAGGAATTCGCGACAGCTCGCGATTCCTGCTGTGCTAGCCGTCGAGGTACCCCCGATCCAGATGGGTCAGGGGGATATGGCTGCCCTGTAGGGACAGCTGAAGATAGAGGGGAGTCGGAAAGGGAGGTGGGGGCATCGCAGACCCCCCCTTTCTCCGGGAAAACCCCTTTTTCTCAAGGCGGTGGAGCGGCGGTCAGCAATGGCCGCCACGAAGAAGCCAGCAACCGGGTAAGAACTGTGCTGGAGGAAGTGTGAAGAGTGAAAGTTCTGTCTGAGCCGGGTCAAGTAACACCTTTTAAATTGCCTGGAATTGAGCTGTTTGTTGCTGGAGGATACATTGTATTCCTAAGAAGAGCGAAAAGCGGCGGAGAAGCTGTTAAAGGGATTTTTTTTTTTTTTTTTTTTACTCTCCCACCCCACGGAAAAAGCAGAAATATTTGGATATATTAGACATTGAAAGTGGATTGTTTTGAAAGCTAAGATAAGAGACAAAGGGATTTTTGGACATTGAAAAATGTGAGAAATTGGAAAATCTCTGCTGGAGGTATGGATTTTTGATTATTAAAATTCTCATTGCAAGTGGGAAGGGAGAAAAAAAAATTGGAGCAGAAGCTGAAAAAGGAGGAGATTGATTAGAACGTCTTTGTGGATCCAAAAGAAGATATATGGTAATTGGACCTCTTTGATTAAAAATTAATTCAGAAAGAGAAAGAGAAGAAGGAAGAAAAGTATTAACTTTTGGAACTTTTTTTCTTTTTTTAATTGCTTTTGATTGTCTTTGATTAAAAATTCTTGTGGTTGTTTTGGAAAAAGTTTCCCTTTTTATAATGGCATCGTCTGTGGATGAACTAGAGATTGAATATCAAAAATATAAAAAAGAAGATACTTTGGGCGCTTTGTTTCAATTCTTAGAAATGGCGTTATGTTCCTTTGAAAAATTGATTACGCAGCAGAAGGACTGGGACAAGGAAGAAGAGGAAGAAGAAGCCATCTTTGATGAACAATGGGTCCCTTCTGGAGAGGAGGACAAAAAGGATAAGAAAAAGGGGATTTTAAGAATTATAAAAACAACCAAAAGAGAGAAAAATGAGCGAAAAGATGGAGGCAAGGTTAGAAAGCAAAGGAAAAGGAGCAAGAAAAGCGAAGAGAAAAAGCAAAGGGGTAGAAAGGGCAAGGAGAAGAATAAGCAAGAGAGAAAGGGGGGGAGGAGAAGCCTTAATGTGGGGAAGCAAGACCTAAGGAAAAAAAGTTTATTTAGAGATAATGGGTGAATTTAATTTAGATTAAAAGAGGGATTCGGAGGGTATATAAGAGTGTGTTTTTATATGTATATTTAGAATATAAAATTTATTATGTAATTTTAGAATTTTTTTTAAACAGAATCCCAAGAAAGATTGCTATATGTAGTATTTCTAAGTTAGGGTAATGAGTTATAGATGTTACTCCAATTGGTGTACAGGAGAAGTATAGTAAAAGAAAAAAAAAAGATGAATGGATAATTGGAAATAGAACAGACAAAGAATGTTGTTGAAAATGGTAATAAGATATGGAAGGATATATATGCTTTTTTTTTTGGATTTTGTGTATTGATAAAAGGCAATAAAATTTTAATTAATAAATAATTTGGATGGAAAAGAGAAGTAGGGACAAGATATGAAGTTAATATTATATGAAATATTGATATTATAATCTGGAAATGTTATGCCTTATTGGTCTATTATTATTATTTTTTCTTAGAAAAGAATTTATAAGCTGCTATGCCTTGATTTTTTGTGCATTGTTTTTATAAAACTGATAAAAATGGTTTTTATATATATATATAAAAAAGAAAATGATAATAAGATTTGGAAGGAGATATGGGTTGAATATGATGTTTGAATTTGTGTCTGTGTAAAGAGTTTTAACCCGGGAACAGACAACCTTCAGAAAAGATCTTTTAGTTTTGTTTATGTTTTGTGTTTGTATGTTTGTGTATTGTGCTTATGGTAAAACTAACAAAATTTGTTTTTTATAAAAAAAAAAAAAGGAAAGAATCAATAAAACCTTGGAGGAATGTTAGACGAGAATAATTTATACAAGCCAGAAAGAAAAGAATATGATGACTATAAAATGGATAAATATGGAAGAGAAATGAAATTGAATAGGAGTAAAGAGAAAAAATGAGAAACTTGCTGAAAGATGTTTGTGTGTCCATATGGAGATGGGATAAATTGGAATTATGCTGTATAAAAATAATGTTTTGTTTGACTTGTAAGGATTTACAATGTTAAGAGGTTTTATGTGTTTATGTATTTAATGGTTAATGATGTGTTGTTTTATCTTTAAAATTAATAAAAATTTGTTGCAAAAAAAAAAAAGAATAATTGGGACAATGTTGCCACACATAAGCCAATAATGTAGCAATAGGTTTCTTTTTTATAGGAGAGCCCTTTAAATTAGCAGAGTATTTAGAAGAAGAAGCAACTAGCTCTCTCAATTCCTTCAGACGCTGCGTCTGCTGTTGAGAAAAGCCTCCACCCATACTTACGAAAGTCGAGACCGTCTTTCAGATCCGATGAATGTGCCAGGCCTGGCAATGCACAGCTCCCACCGAGCGAATAAGATATGGGCGCGCCGCTGCGTATCCCCCTTAGGGAATCACGTCGGGGTCACCAGAATGCGGTATCTGCCATCCCGCATCTGATGGGCAGCTCATGAAAGGGAGCGAGGGAGAGAGAAACGACAAGAGACGAGGTTTCCTCGGGATGAGCGCGCCCAGAATGTCTTGGTACATGCTCTTTTATTATGCTTTTTCACAAGGGGGGTGAAATTTTTCAGAGCCCAAGTCAAACAGGATATACAAGATTTACAATAGTTCAGGTCAGTTAAGATACCAGGTTAAACAGGATGCGCGTGATTTACAATAGTTCAGGTCAGTTAGGATACCAGGTTAACAGGATGTGCATGATTTACAACAGTTCAGGTCAGTTAGGATACCATGCTTTATTGACAGATGTTTATCTCCCCGTCCCTTGTACGTGCCTGGCAAAGATCACTGAAGAGACAGAAGTCTAATGTTTACACGTGAATGATACAATGTTGCAATGCTTGAATGATACATAGTTGCAATGATACATAGTTGCAATCACATGAATGATACATAGTTACAACACATGGATGTTTTCCAATATTCAAATCAGAATTTGAAATTGATTATTAGATGAAACTCCTTTCAGTTCAGTGTTCTTGCCAGCTCTCTGAAATAAGTGATAGAACCAGCAGATTCAATCTGAAAATGAGAAAGTTTCATTTGGTGCACATTTTAAGCTAATTTATGTATGCATACTTTGATTTGCTGATTAGAACAGTTTTAAATTGTGTGCCACTCTGAATTTTGCAATTTTCACTTCAACATACAAAAGTTGTCTATAGAAATTAATTTATTAAGGAAAACTGAATAGAAAGTGCATATATTAAAGAGAGTTTACAAAAGAGAAAGCAGTTAAAAATGGACATTCTACAAGAAAACTGTACATAGACAAATGCAAATTTTGTCTCATTTTGTTGACAGATGGCCTACTAACATTTGAAACCATAACTGTTTTTCAACCACTTATTGTCCTGTTGGTTTCAGGGTTTCTATTTATTCTTCGTTCTAATGCAAAGTAGATATGAGGAAAATTATATTTGCTTCTAATCTTCAATTGTGGCAGGAACAGACATTTGTGTATGCTTACGTGTTTCAGTATGCTATCACCTTGTTATGATCTTTGTCAGATGACTTCATTTCCATCCATTCTGTGGATCTTTTCAAAGCACATATCTTTTGTTCACAAATTCTTTCAAAATACTTTGTCCATTCTAATTACCATATGTTAAGCTTATATTATTTGTTAACTTTAATATAAAGAATCACTAGGATTGAGGTGTTAGATAAATCACACATTTATAAAGGAAGAAATAGTTTTGTATACCTTTTGGATTGGAGAACAAGGAATTCAACTGGAGCCTATATATTCCTGCTTATATCTGCTGTGACAGTTTTCATTTTGTTGGATTATGTTATTTCAACTATAAAGAAACCCATGATACATGTGTGTGCATATGTATGTTTATAGATAGATATACATAACATGTATAATACACCATATCTATAACTATATCTATCTATATCTATATCTATATATCTATATGTTCTGTCTCACTTTTCTTCTTTCCTGAAAGATGAAAGAATACAAGCTCACACAAACACAGGCAGGCAAGCTGGCTCGGACTTCACAGAGTTAATTATTTGGAACTGATAATATCCTTGGCATTCCAACACACTTTGCCTGCCAAGTCTGAATTGATAACAAATAAAAATCTACTCACAGAAAATTACAAGGCAGTCCACAAAAATCATTCATGAAGAAAATCTGAAGTAAGATTAAACTTTGTCCCATACAAAGTTCCAGCTGAAAACACACCCACTTTTATCCCCTGTGGGGTGTGGCTCAATAACTCAGCTCACTCTCTGACCCTCCCTCCTACATTGCTGTTCATGTTTCTCCCTACGATGCTGCTTAGGATCAAGCCAACACTCTTCCTCTTTATTCCCTGTCAGGGGCTGCTCCGATATGCCTTCCTCCTGATTAATCTCAGGCTGTTCCTCTCGGTTGTTTGATGAAACCTGAGGCATTATCAGGGAGGAAGGCATTGCCAGAGAGGAAGGTCCTGGGGAGGAAGGCATTCCCATTTCCTCCTTCTTATCTTCCAGGTCTTCTTCCTCTGACAGCATAGGCTCGGGAATCGAGGTCACAACACTATCCCCCACTGCAGGGCCCTTCCCCCTAGTCTGATGGTCAGGATGTGGTCGCAAGGTGAAATGGTCCTTGAACATCCGTATAAGGTCCGGGGCATGGATCGTGGAAGCATCCACCCAGAAGAGAGTCTCTGGCCCATCCCCCTGCTTCTTTATCAAATACTGGAACTGCCCTTTCAGCCAGCAGGAATCCCTAATGCTGGCCACCTTGCCTTCTACTACACCATCTTCCCCGGGCACAGGTGGTGGATCAACAGCTGTGGGATGTTGGTGATAACACGAAGGGGCATCAGGGACCAAAAACGGAATGGTGGAAGACTGGATGAATTTGTATGGAGTGCAGTAGAGTCAGTCAATAGGCTATGGGGTTGATGACTGCCTCGATGGGAAATGAGCTGATGAACTGATGGTCCAGCTTCTTTATCAGGCAGTCAACCTGAAGATGCTTTGTAGATAACCACACATAGTCTCCTACAGCCAGCAGAGGCGTTGCCCATCAAGAGCGATCCGCGAACCACTTGTAATCTTCCTTGGCTTGTATCAATTGCTGCCGAACTAACTGATGAACTTAGTGAAGTTCCAAAAGGAATTCCCGGGTCTTGGTAACAGGGGAATCTAATAGTGTCAAAGGGAAGAACCGCAGTTGGTACCCCACATTAGCATAAAATGGTGTCATTTCAGTGGAGGTGTGCTGGGAGTTGTTGAATGCAAACTCTGCCAGAGGGAGATAATCAGCCCAGTTGTTCTGCTGTTGGTTTACAAAACAATGTAAGTATTGTTTGAGAATTCCAATGATCTTCTTCATCCCCCTATCAGTCTCTGGAAGGTGCACCGATGACAAGCACACCTGCACCTGTAACGCAGTAATCAGACTTTTCCAAAATTGGGCTGTAAATTGTACACCATGGTCAGAAACTACCCTGTCTGGCAGACCATGGAGACAAAAAACATGCTGCAAGAACAAATGGGCAGTTTTATAGGCCATGGCAATTTACGACATGGAATGAAGTGAGCCATTTTTGTCAACATGTCGACCACCACCAGCACAGTTGTAAATCCAGAGGACAGCAGTAAATGAGTCAAGAAATCTATGGAAATTGCTCCCCATGGTCTTTCTGGGGTCGGCAGAGGTTGGAGGAGACCAGGAGGTGCAGCCATCATGGTTTTTGCTTGCCTGCATGGTACATAGGACATGACATAGGCGTAGACATCATGCCATACTTGAGGCCACCAAAAAGTCCACGTTACAAGATGGAGGGTCTTAAAATATCCAAAATGGCTGGCTGCAGGGTTGTTGTGACATTGAGTCATAATAAGGGCTCGAAGTGGCCCCGTGGGTATGTACAACTGGCCCTGAGGCTTGAGTAAACCTTTCTCCAAATCCATGGGGATTTGGGTCCAGTCTCCCCCATCCTCTGCTGCGACCAAACTTCTAAGTGCTGCGCCTCTCGCACCTGAGTCCACAAGTCCACTGGTTCTTGGATTGCAGCCAAGGATTCTGCTGGCAGCACCGTCCATGGAGGAAGGGGGTCCTTGGGGCAAAGATACTTGGGTTTGCGGGACAGGGCATCCGCCCTCTGATTGTGACCACTGGGGATATTGGTCACAGAAAAGTTGAACCGGGCAAAAAACAACGACCATCGGATCTGTCGCTGGTTCAACTTTCTTGCCGTTGACAAATGTCCTAAGTTCTGATGGTCCATCTGGACCTCCACCTTGTCTCAGGCCCCCTTGAGATGATGTCACCAAGCCTCAAATGCAGCCTTGATAGCCAGCAACTCTTTTTCCCAGATGGTGTAATTGTGTTCAGAAGGAGTGAGTTTCTGGGAATAATAAGTGCAGGGAAAAAGAGTGGCACTATCCACCAGGGCTTGCAACAACACCACCCCTATAGCGTTGGATGCATCCATCTCCACCACAAAAGGACGATGTGGATCAGGGTGCCTCAGGACAGGTTCTGCGATGAAAGCATTCTTGAGGGCCTCAAAAGCCTGTTGCTGCGGGGGAGGGGCCCACTGGAACCCAGCTCCTTCTTTCAAAGGAGCTGGGTTATTAGACTCATCAGCTTGGCAAAATCCGGGATGAAGGTCTGGTAATAGTTAGCGAACCCCAATAGGCGATGAACGTCCTTCATGCCACGAGGGGGTTCCCAAATACATAAGGCCTCCACCTTATGCGGGTTCATGGCAATGCCTTTGGGAGAGATGATGTGCCCAAGGAACTCAATGGAAGTCTGGAAGAAGAAACATTTCTCCAGCTTTGCATAAAGTTGGTGCTCCTGAAGGCATTGCAAGACCAGACGAACGTACTGAAGGTGGCTGTCCCTGGACCCGGAATAGATCAATATATCTCCCAGGTATACCACCATGAACCAATCTAACATATCCCGAAACACATCGTTCATCAGGCGCTGGAAGACTGTGGGGGTGTTGGTCAACCCAAACAGCATCACAGTGTACTCAAAATGGCCATATCGGATGCCAAATGCCATCTTCCATTCATCCCCCTCCCGCATCTGCACCAGATTGTAGTCCCCTCGAAGATCAAGCTTGGTGAAGATAGTGGCCTCCCTCAACCTCTCTAACAACTCTGGAATGAGTGGCAAGGGGTAGCTATTCCGCACTGTGATGGCGTTTAGTCGGCGGTAATCACAGTACAAGCGTAAGTCTCCTGTCTTCTTCTTGACAAAGAGGACTTGGGCTGACGAAGGCCGGATGAACCCTCGGGCCAAGTTTTTGTCCAAAAAGTCTCGTAGTGCAACCAGCTCGGGCTCGGAAATGGAGTACAAACGTCCCTTTCGCAGTGGTACATTGGGCAGAAGGTCCACTGGGCAATCATAGGGCTGATGCGGGGGTAACCGGTCCACCTCCTTCTCACTGAACACATCTGTGAAGTCTGTCAGTTCAGGAGGTATGGAGACCACAGAGGTGGTGATGTCCTGGCCAGCACAAGTATGGCAGAAGTGGTCCACACACTGCAGATTCAGAAAAGAAATGGCATTCCATGACCATGCCACCTGAGGATCATGAATCCTAAGCCAAGCCATGCCAAGGACTAATGGGAAATGGAGGTCCGCGGTGATGTAAAAGTGGATCACCTCCTCATGTTCTCCAATGACTAGGCACAAAGGCTGAATGGTGAATTTAATGGGTCCTGCAATAAGTTCCTGCCCATCAATAGTCTCGACCCTCATCGGAGATTCCACCAGAACCAAGGGGATATCAAAATGGGCTGCAAAGGCCTAGTCCATAAAGTTAGTCCACCAGCGCATTCGCTGGAATCCCTTCCGACTGGTTAGCCAAGAAAACCCGAGTGTCCAAAATCAGATGCCGAGGGGACCCAGAGTCAACCTCCACTAATTCAGGTGGGTGTTTGATACATGCCCAGCCTAGGGGTTTTCCCCAGGTCGGGCCTGCCCCATTTTCCAACTGATCATGCCGAGATTCAGGCACAGGCTTGAATGCCCCACTTCGCTTTAGAGGACTAGAAATAGCAAAATGTCCTGCCCCCCCCCCAATACAAGCACAAATCCCCTTGGCATCTCCACGTTTGCTCCCGGGCTGTCAGATGTGGTCTGACCGGTCCTAACTCCATTGGCTCCTCGGCCATTGCTATGACACGTTGGGTGATCCGGGGCACTGTTAGTACAGGGTGCTGCGGTCCAAATGCAGATGGCTGCTCCTGGACGGTGCGGCGGTTCTTTCATCATTGGAGATGTGCATCGATGTGCAAGCATTGCACTACCAGAGTGTCAAGGGTCGGGGCTGGTTCCACTCGAACTAACTCGTCCTGCAGCTCATCTGACAGGCCATCCTGGAAGGTGTCCATTAACACTGCATCATTCCAGTTGGAGTCCAGGCACAAAAGCCAAAATTCAGAAATAAACTCTTGCAGGGGGCGCCTCCCTTGGCGAAGGTCCTTAAGACACCTGGTTGCCATTTGCATTCATATGGGGTCTTCATACATGTGGCACATGTGTTGCCAAAAACCCCGGTAATTAGTTAATAATGGGCTGTTCTTGAGTAACAAAGGTGTGGCCCATCTGGCGGCTGAGCCAGAAAGGAGCCTTATCACAAACCCCACACGAGCCCGGTCATCTGGGAAATCCTCTGGCCTCATAGCCATAAATAACTGGCATTGTCCCATGAAACCCGGGAACATCTCAAGCTGCCCAGAAAACTTATCTGGCACAGACACCTGGCATTTCCGACAGGGAGGGGAAGGAGGAGCTGCATGAGCCTGCAGCAAAGCAAGTTGGGCTGTTAATTGAGTTTGATTTTCATCTTGCAGCTGTTGTTGAAGCTACTGCTGCTGGTGGTCCATCTTAGGTAAAAGATGGTTTAAGTCAGGTACGGGACAAAAATGTTCTGTCTCAATTTTCTTCTTTTCCGAAAGATGAAAGAATACAAACTCACACAAACATAGGCAGGCAAGCTGGCTCGGACTTCACAGTGTTAATTCTTTGGAACTGATAATATCCTTGGCATTCCAACACCTTCTGCCTGCCAAGTCCGAACTGATAACAAGTAAAAATCTACTCACAGAAAATTACAAGGCAGTCCACAAAAATCATTCACAAAGAAAATCTGAAGTAAGATTAAACTTTGTCCTGCACAAAGTTCCAGCCAAGAACACACCCACTTTTATCCCCTGTGGGATGTGGCTCAATGACTCAGCTCACTCTCTGACCCTCCTACGCCTCCTACGTTGCTGCTCACATTTCTCCCTATGACACTGCTTAGGATCAAGCCAACACTCTTCCTCTTTACTTTCTGTCAGGAGCTGCTCTGATATGCCTTCCTCCTGATTAATCTCAGGCTGTTCCTCTCGGTTGTCTGATGAAACCTGAGGCATTATCAGGGAGGAAGGCATTGCCAGAGAGGAAGGTCCTGGGGAGGAAGGCATTCCCAGTTCCTCCTCCTCATGTTCCAGGTCTTCTTCCTCTGACAGCATAGGCTCAGGAATCGAGGCCACAACATCTATATCTATATCTATATATATGGTATTCAGCTTTGTTCGGGTATTTTCCCACATCATTATAGTTTTGCTTTTAAAGTTGTAGCAACATTTTGGCAGAATCTCATCTGCCATCACCAGGCTTCTGTATTGTGTTAATCTGTGAGTCAGGCTTTCACACCCGTTTCTGTGAACAGACGAACACAATACAGAAGCTTGATGATGGCAGATGAGATTCTGCCGAAACGTTGCTACAACTTTAAAAGCACAACTAAAATGACGTGGGAAAATACCCGAACAAAGCTGAATAACATACATACATACATATTTGTTTTTGTAGATTTTCATGGGTACAGGTATGTAGGTCTAGGTGTGTTCGGGTCTTTTCCCGTGTAAAATTAAGAGTCTCTTGGTGACGTTTCGGCGAGGTCCCACTCGCCACCCTCAGGCTGGTGCTTTCAGCTTCATGCCAGTGCAAGCAGTGCTTGCTCTGGCATGAAGCCGAAAGCATCAGCCTGAGGATGGCGAGTGGGACCTCGCCGAAACGTCACCAAGAGACTCTTAATCTTACACAGGAAAAGACCCGAACACACACACAGACACATACCCACATATATACACATATACATATACATATACATATACATATACATATACATATACATATACATATACATATACATATACATATACATATACATATACATACATACATACATACATACATACATACATACATACATATACAGGGGTGGGATTCAAAAAATTTAACAACTGGTTCTGTGGGTGTGGCTTAGGTGGTGGAAATGGCTTGGTGGTCATGTTATTGGCTCGGTGTGGCCAACTCAATATCACTCATATCAAGGCATGCATCTCCTCACCTGGCCTCTCATGACTATGGGGATGCTACAACAGGCATAAGTGTGAAAAATGGTCATAAATCACTTTTTTTCAGTGCCATTGTAACTTTAAATGGTCAATCCACACAAACTCCAGATAAGTTCCAGAGATAGGAAGTCTAGTTCTGCCAAGAATATGATAAGGGTTAATGGAGAGGCAGTTTCTGTAAACAACATCAGAATGTTTCCTTCCTGCCTTCCTTACAGATTTAGGCCAGTAATTTCTTCTTACAACTGGTTCTCTGAACTGCTTAGAATGTCAACAACCAGTTCTATCAAATAGATGCGAACCTGTAGAATCCTTTTTTTTTTTTACTAAAGTTTTCGCAGGTATCTATATGTATGGTATTCAGCTTTGTTCGGGTATTATCCCAAGTTATTATAGTTGTGCTTTTAAAGTTGTAGCGACGTTTCGGCAGAATTTCATTTGCCATCATCAGGCTTCTGTATTGTGTTCATATGTGAGTCAGGCTTTCACAGCCATTTCTTTTTTAAATTTGGTGCTAGCCTACTGCTGTGTTAGAATGGTTTTTTTTTTTCATCCTGATTGGTTGGGAGTCTTGGTCTGTGTTCATGGGTCTTGGAGTTTGCGGTGTTTGGCTTGATTGGTGTTTCTAATATCTTCTGTCTGTTTTGTAGTGTTTTTTTGTCTTCATTGGCTGGCAACATTGTGTTGCCTTATTGGAGGCTTTTGGTGCAGCTTGGCTTCAAGTAAATGGATGGCTATCATTTATTAGGAAGCTAGGTTTCATCTGGGTGCCTAGTTGGGGTGTGTTTGAGCTGGAGGTATCGGGGGGATCTGTTTGTACCCAAGTGTTTGCTTGGCTTGTGGTGTGGATATTTTTTTGTTTGTGAGTGCCGGCTTCCAGATAATTGACAGTTTGGTGGAGTCATCTCTTCTATTTATGCTTTCAGGTCTTTTTTCAATCTCTATGGCTTCTCTGATAATTCTGTGGCTGGGGTTTTCTATAATGGCTAGGATTTTGGTGCCATTGAAGTTGATGCTATGACCTGTGGCTTTCATGTGTTGGACTAGTGAGGAAGTGTGTTCCAGCTTTTTTACTACATTTTTGTGTTCATTCAGGCGGGTGCTTATTCTTCTATTGGTCTGTCCAATGTATGTGGCAGGGTATGATGCACAGGAGACTTCATATATGCCTTAGTTTTCCAGGTCAATTTTATCTTTGGGGTTTCTTAGGATGGCTGTTATATTTCTGTCTGTTTTGAATGCAGTCTTGATGTGATACCTGTGTAGTATCCTACTGATTTTGTCTGTAGTACCTCTTAAGTAGGGCAGAACAGCTCTTCCATAGGTCTGTTCATCTCCTAGGTCTCCATTATGTCTCAGTGTGTTTTTGTGGATCAAGCCGGTGATTTTGCTTTTTTGGAAGCTGTTAGCTGTCAGTACTTTAGTCAGGGTGCATAGTTCAGTCTTTATGTGTGTCTTGTCTGCCAGGCGTTTGGTTCTGGCGATTAGTGTTTTGGCCACGGAGTTTATCTGTGCTGAGTGGTGGTGGGATTGGGGGTTGAGGTAGCAGTTGGTGTGTGTTTTCTTCTGGTATATGGTGTGTCCTAGTGTGCCATCTGTTTTTTTGTAGATTAGTACATCTAGGAATAGTAGTTGTTCGTTTGTTTCCGTATCCATGGTGAATTTGATTTTTGGGTGTGTGCTGGTTAGGTGTCTTAGGAAATTGTTTAGGTTTTCTTTTCCATGAGACCAAATATCAAATGTGTCGTCAAAGTATCTTAGCCATAGTTTGGGTTTGTTGGTGGCATTCTGCCGAAACGTCGCTACAACTTTAAAAGCACAACTATAATGACATGGGAAAATACCCGAACAAAGTTGAATACCATACATATATATACTGACTTATCAATTGTGACATATAGTGTCCTATGTGAAATGACTTTTAATCATGTAAGCCTCAAACTGTATTTTGAAATTTGACTGTCCAAATTTCAAATATTTCTGCATTTTTTGTTGTTATTGTGGCTTATATTAGGTAGAATATTTCAAATACATTTTATAATGCAAATAGTGAACAGGTTATGTTAAATCACAAAAGTACAAAGTATTTTGCTTATTTAAGCAGGTGTGAATTTGCTTATGCATTTTCAGAAGAGATATCAAAAATTCTGCTGACATTTTTCGTATGGCTTTCAGTGCCCCTTATTACAATTACTTTAAGAGCTTTGAACTTTATCTTTGACAGGAAAGAAAGAAACACTGATGACATTAGATTTTATGTTTTCTGAGCAAGCTTTTGTAGATTAAGCTTTAAAAAGTAAGTGTTCTGGAATATAGAAAGCAATTATAATTATTTGTGAAGTATTGTTTTGTCAGCTTCTAGAAGTGACAAAATCTTGACTATGCTCAGAAGAGGGAAGCAAAAGAAAAGTTTAATCTTGAAAATTAGTTCCAAGAAACTTTTTTTGCTATTGCTTCCTGTGGATTATTTAGCATAGTAATGAAGCAGGGACATCCACATACCTTAAAAAACATTTCCATGTAGAACACACTGTCTTTACAAAATGTTTCTGAGTATGACCCATTTTGACTGAATATATGACTGAAATATAAATTGTCATCATTTTTTATTGGTTTAATATAAAGGAACTGTTCCACATTGAATATATGACAATGCATAAAATGGAACTGAATGTTCTGACACTAAATGTTGTGACTCCGAGACTTGAACCTGATCAATCAGCAGATGTGGGTTCAAGCGAGGAAGAAGATCTGGCACTGAGATTTGAGCCTGCATTATTAAGTGACTTAGAGGGGAGTCAAGTAGAGGGAGAGGAGTTGGATTTGAGAGATGAATCTGATTTATTGGAAGATTCAGAGGCCACTCTCTCCCCTGAACCTACTTCCCTAATTAAACCTCAGGTGTTAACTGTTAATCAGGAAAGTGTGTCGGAGGTTTCAAGCAGAGATGAAACTGCCAGATGCTGGCTGGATGCCAGAACTAGGAGAAGATTGAGACGTCAATCTCAAATAGAAAAGAGACGTCCAGCAAAGGATTAATTAATGAGACTGACACGCCCTCTCTTAGAGGATATAAGTGAGCATACGACTTTGAAATCTTTGCTGGAAACAAAGTGAGTTTTGCCTTGGAAAGATTTGCATCTGATTACTGTGTTGTGATTTACGAACTATACAAAATTGCCAAACAGATTCTAGGAGGATTGCCAAAGGACTGTGATAACAGAGCAACTGAATCTTCTGTCTCTGGTTTTGTAAAGTATTTGAACTATATAACTTGAAGTTTTATCTGTGGATACAGGTGGGACAGAACAACTAAATATAAGGAGGATTAGATCAGTGGTTATCCTGCTATAATAAAAAGCTTTAACTCTTTTTGTAGAAACAACTCATATAAAACAAATATGTAGCATCTCTCCCCTCCCTCTCAAAATGTTGCAGAAAGTTGCAAAGAATTAAGCAACCACAAGATGGACTTAGTTTGGTTCTCTACACAAACTCAGAAGAACGTGGTTTTTTTTTCCATGCTCTTTCATTGTGCATTATTCATAGCAGCTTTCTCCTGTAATAAATTTTAAAAATTTAAGACTATTCTAAGGTAACTTCTTCTAGAAAGGGAACTACGGGTTGTCCTTGACTTACAGCCAGAATTGGGACAACAAAATTCATTGTTAAGTGGTATGGTTATTAAATGAAACATTATATGACTGCAACTTTTGCTGCCACTTTCTCTATTCACTTGTTGGAAGTTGACTAAAAGGTCACAAATAGAAACACAATTGCAGGAGCTGCAATTGTTCCAAGTGCAAACTAGTTGTCAAGAACTCTGATCACAATAATGTCACCATGATACTGTTAAGTTATACATGCAAAGACTATATCCCTAAACTCTGTGGGGCTGTCACAAAGAAGAGTCAGTCAACCTATTCTCCAAAGCACCCCACATTGGAAATTTTAAGAAGAGATAGGACAACCATTTCTCTGAAATGGCATAGGGTTTCCTGCCTGAGCAAGGTTTGGACTAGAAGACCTCCAAGGTCCCTTCCAACCCTGCTATTCTGTTATTCTGTTAAATGAATGGTTGTACATCAAGGACTACCTACTGTATATACCCAAGCATTTCTTCCCAGACCGAAGAAGAGGAGGGTTTTTTCCTTTCAAGAAACATTTCGTTACCTAATTATAGTTTAGAATAATCTCAGTGGTACTTATAGTTGCAAATTACCCAAAACTGTTAATAATAAATCAAACAGTAATAATAATAAAGAAAAATATAAACAATAATAAAAACAATTGAAGTGACTTTCAGGTAGAACTAATTAGTATTTACCGAAAGGAATAAACAAACTGGTAATTGGTTATTGTGAAAGATGTATCTTTAGAATTATCTTTTTTTTTTTTCTCAAAGTGAACATATATTGATAAATATATCACTCAACTTAGACTTTTACCATCTGGCATTTACCAGCTGTGCTAGTTGACTGAACTTTAGTTCAACACATTCTAGAAAACACCCACATGAAGAAAGCTATAATTGCTAATTAGCTTTTGGTATGACAATTGAACTCATTTTTGTACCAATTACTTGTAAATAAACACATGTTCTCATATTGCTATGAACAGATTAGTGTTTACCCTTTTTCAGGTTTTTTTTTTTTTTTTTTGGGCATTTCATAAGAAAAAATATGATTTTATTTACCAATTTATTTAGAACTAAAACATGCTTGCTCAAAATAAAAAAGAAATAATTAAAACATTTCTGATTATATAGGTATAATATGTTAAAAATAACACAAATGACTATGCTATATATTATTCAATATCCCTCTGGAAATCTGAATTAATTTTGGCAAATTGTGTATTAACAAATAACCCACAGTAAAAGATTTATGAAAAGTCACATACTTTCTTTTAGCATCTATTATTTAGTAGTGTTGCTTAGTCAAGGACTATTGACTACTTACATTTATTCCCTAAGTTATCACTGATTCATTATTTCTCTTCCAGTTATTAATCTGCAACTCCAAACCTCAACAGTTTAAGTATTTTTCTTCTCAGTCACTTCTTGAAATATCAAAACAATTAAATTCTTAGACTCTTATTGCAATTCAAGTATCATAATACTGTCCCCACAATATAAAACCCTTTGGGAATTCAGTTTTATAACTAACTTTTCAATCACATTAAAGCCCTTGACCTGCAGTGTTCATGTTTATTTTTTCATTGCCACTTGAAAAAGACTTTGGAACTAGTGTAACATTGTTTTATAAGCTGCCTGAAGAAAGTAGTTGAACAAATAATGCTATCCTAAGCATGTTTAATTTATATTGGAGATTTATGATTGGTGTGAAAGGTTTGTTGTATAAACAGCCCCTTTAAAACCCCTATCACAGATAAAGACATGTACACTAGGTAAAGAAGACAGATGCCACCCCTCGAGAAAAGTTAGATCACAGGAAAACAGAGAAATAATATTGGCTCAGTTAAATTATACCAACTGGGGAAAAAATACTCCCATTCCAAAATATTTGGTTCCCTTGTTGTTACACAGGGTTAAAAATGTTTTCCTGCATTGTAAACATGAGATAGAAAAATTCATGTTCATCCAAAAACAGAAAATAAGTTATTATTTGACTTCTTTTGCCAAACTTTTAAAATGAGGAGAAACTTAAAAAGTATCCTATAGAAAGAGTTCTATGTGCTGGAATATGATTTTTTTTTTTTTAAAGGCTCATAGAAGGTGACATACTGCAGGAATTATTGGTGAAAGAGTATAAGCATTTAATGAGTTCAATAGTCAGAAAATTCCTGATATTATTGTTTACATTTAGTTTTTAAACAAAATATGCAAGGGGCCTCCATAAAAAGCAAACTAACAGAAAATGCTAAAGTATGCAGCCTTTAGAAAAATTTAAAAAAATACCTTAAAACAATAGATAACAAAATCCACTGATTAATTGTTCTAACCATCAGAAAATTTCTCCTTAGTTCTAGGTTGCTTCTCTCCTTAACTAGTCTCCATCCATTGCTTCTTGTCTTACCTTACATGCTTGAATCCCTCTTCTTTGTGGCAACCTCTGAGATACTGAAACATCACTATCATGTCACCCTTAGCCCTTCTTTTCATTAAAACAGACATAACTAGACATTTTTACTCTTCTTTAAACTGGTAGTTTACATTTTTTGTGTGATTTGAAATAAACTGGGGGTTATGCTAATCAGATCTTTTTGACCTCAAGCGCTTAATTCTACTTAAAATTTGATATCTATTATTTGGAAAGCCAGTTAAGGCATGAGGCTAAAAACTAGAGTCTCTGAAATCAGTCCCACTTTAACTTGGTGCTCTTTAGCTCTGTCAGTCTTAGGAAGCAGGCAATGGCAAACTGTTTCTGAAAAACTTGCCAAGAAAACTGCAGGGACCAGTTCAAGCAAACACGAGGAGTCATCACTGCCTTGAAGCCGCACTCACACTTGAAATACAATATATGGAGTCACTAAGTAGCCTTACCTATTTTCCCATTTGAGGACATCATTTTATTAATTCAAAGTAATAAGCTTACATTTTAGCAATAGCACTTAGACTTATATACCACTTTACAGCACTTTACAGCCCTCTCTAAGTGTTACAAAGTCAGCCTATTGCCCCCAACAATTTTGGTCCTCATTTTACCCACCTTGGAAGGATGGAAGGCTGAGTCAACCTTGAGCTTGATGAAGATTTGAATTGCCAAATTGCAGGCAGCCGCTAACCACTGCACCACCTTGGCTCATTTTATCTGGGGATAATTTATCCAAGATACTGGGCAAAACCAAACCATCACTGTTATGGCCAGCAAGTCCTCACTCCAGTCCGTTGTTTAAGCGGGAATCAGGAAAGTCCCTGATTGGCTGGACCATTTGACAGCTCCAGTATAAAAGAAGCTGTCAAATGGAATCAGCTGTCTCTCTCTCTCTCTCAACTGCTACCGCAAGCCACGGCTAGCCGCAGTTGAGTTACAAGTTAACAATGAAGCCTGTTTGAGCTTTATGCTGCCTCTTCTAAGTGCGCCAAATATAAAACTGGTGACGAGGATGGGATGCTGATGAACTGAGGCAATTCCTGAGGCAAAAGAGAGAACACCACACAGATGAAGTCACTTCAAAAAGAGCTGTCACTAAGAGCTATCACTAGAGCAGTCACTATTGAACGAAGAGATGGCAGTGCCGCCAAATTTTCCACCTTTTTGGCCAACCTCTGAGATGTGGACATTGTACATCAATAGGTTCGAATGCATCATGGATGCCGCAAACTTTTCTGACATCCCTCCTTACAGGAAGAAAGCATATTTCCCAAGTTTCTGCGGGGTCACCGTTTTTGACACCGCCACTGTGCTGCTGACTCCTCAGACAGTCAAGGCTGTCCCCTGGGAAGAACTACAAGAAGTGCTCGGTAACCACTATGCCCCAAAGCCATTGCATATCGCCCGCCACCATGCATTCAGGAGAAGAAGCCAAGCAGAAGGTGAGTCCATAAGTGAATACATGGCAGCTCTTCAGTCAGCTGCCCTGCAATGTGGTTTCTGAGATCATCTAGACGATATGCTGCTGGACCAACTCATCTGAGGGGTGAGAGACCTTCGACTTCAATGACGGCTGCTGGCTAAAGTTGACCTCACCTTGAAGCAAGCCATCGAAGAAGCCCAAGCTGCTGAACTATCCCACTTATCCATGGCTGAAATACAAAAAACAAGCAGCTTTCTCGGGGTAAAACCCAGCACTGCGGTCCACTACAAAGACACCTATGGCGAAGATGATGACTTTGAAGAGGAAGAAGCAATCAATCGCCTCCAAGCACCCCAGTCAATGCAGAGAAAAAATTTTCTTGCCAACAAGAAACAACTTATACCACAACTGATTTGCCTCAGCTGTGGAGGAAGCCATCTGAGAACCACTTGCCGTTTCCGAAACACTGTCTGCCTAAAGTGCCAGAGGAAAGGCCACATAGCTAGAATCTGCCAGGCACCTAAAACAACAATCCTGCCATCTCAACATCTCAGACAACCTAGAAACCTCAAATCCAAAGAGGAATGCTATGCCATCAACAAGGCATTCCCAAGAGCTGAGTCACTAACTTATTCTTTTAATGTTAATAAAATTAATGTTGATCTTCTCTTAGAAGGCAACCCCTGTCAGATGGAGGTAGACACTGGATTATCACTATCCCTCATCTCATGGAAGACGCTACAGAACCTGATACCAGACTTCCACAAGGATCAGCTGAGCCCCTGCAATCTGACACTGAAAGTCTACCAAGGACAATCCATTCCTGTCCTCAGAACAGGCAAGTTCCATATTCAATACAACAATTTTCAGGGTCACCTTCCACTAGTTATTGTAACTGGGGATTTACCTAGCTTACTGGGATTGGACTGGTTCCATCCCCTGGGCCTCCAAGTAACTGGAGTACATGCTATTACCCCCCACAATGTGCAGCAACTTCTTGCTGACTATTCAGAAGTTTTCAATGACAAACTGGGCTGCTACAATGGCACTCCTATTTCCCTTGACTTGGATCCTAATGTTGTGCCTATACGCCTCAAATCTTGCAGAGTGCCATTGGCATTACGTGCTAAGGTGAATGCCCAGCTTCTCAAATTGATTTCGCAAGGGGTTTTGGAACCAATTGATTTTTCTAAATGGGAAACTCCCATTGTAATATCTTTAAAAAAAGATGGCTTCATAAGAATTTGTTCAGACTGCAAGCCCATGATAAACAAGGGTCTCCAACCAAATGCTTATCCTGTCTCTATCATTCAGCACCTGCTCCATTCCCTGGGAAAAAGCTCCATTTTTACCAAGCTGGATATGACCCAAGTATACCAGCAATTCCCAGTGGACAATGAGACTGCTGAGGCCCAAACAATCATTACGCATAGGGGTGCTTTAAAATGTAAGCATTTACAATTCGGTGTCAGCATCGCCCCTGGCATATTCCAATCCATTATGGAACGTCTGTTATACAATATCCAGGTTGTCATTCCATATTTCGATGACATCCACATTACTGCTGACAACCCACAGGACCATTTGCACAGATTACAAAAAGTTCTCCAGTGTTTTAAACAGGCTGGGCTAAAATTGAACAGGAAAAAATGCATCTTCACAGTTTCACAGAAAGATTTCCTTCGATATCATATTGACCACAAGGGAATTCACCCTATAGAATCCAAAGTACGGGCCATCCAGGAGGCCCCGGTTCCTCAGAACAAGACTGAGTTGCAAGCCTTTTTAGGACTTCTAAATTTCTACAGCTCCTTCCTGCCCCACAAGGCCACTTTAGCAGAGCCTTTGCACAGGCTATTAGACTCTAAGATGCAGTGGCATTGGGGATCCAAGGAACAGGCATCTTTCTCTGCAGTGAAATCCCTCCTTACCTCAACCAAAGGTCCTCATTCAGTTTAGCAATGCTCTTCCCCTTATCCTAGTTTGTGATGTTTCCCTTTATGGAATTGGGGCAGTCCTAGGTCATAAGTTACCTAATGGCCAGGAAGCCCCCATAGCTTATTTTTCTAGGACTCTCTCAAAGGCTGAGCTCAACGACAGTCAAATAGATAAAGAGGCATTGGCTGCTGTGGCCTCAGTCAAAAAGGTTCCATGAATACCTCTATGGACACCAATTTGAGCTGATCACAGACCACCAGCCTTTGTTAGGCATCCTGGCATCCCAGCCCACAAATCATCTCCCCTAGAAATGATGCGATGGACAATCTTTCTAGGTGCTTACAGCTATATTGATTGATTTACAGGCCTGGCAAGGATGTAGCTCATGCTGATGCCCTTAGCAGGTGCCCTTTGCCTTTTCTGGCCACTGTTCCTGCCCCTTCTGCCTCTGTGTTTCTTCTGGAAGATCTGCGTTTGCCTCTGACAGCTGATGACATCACCTACGCCACCAGCAGAGATGTACAACTGTCTAAAGTCATGGACTGGGTGTGAAGGGGGTGGCCCAGGGAAACCACTATAGTAGAATTCCGTCCTTTCAAAACATGCCAAACCGAACTGAGCATGCTAAAAGGGTGTTTATTGTGGGGTCCCCAAGTAATTATTCCCAAACTACTAAGACCATGCATTATTGAAGTTCTGCATGAGGATCACCCAGGGATCAACCAGATGAAGGCTCTGGTCAGGAGCTATGTGTGGTGGCCAGGTCTGGATGAGGCAGTCACCAATAAAATTCAGAATTGCTCCATTTGCCAGATGTCCAGGTCTGCCCCACCAGCTGCCTTTTCTGGGGAATGGGAAGATACCAAAATACCATGGTCTAGAGTACACGTGGACCTGGCAGGTCCCATGCAAGGGAAAAACTTCCTAATTGTGGTAGATGCGTTTTCAAAGTGGGTAGAGCTGGTTCTCCTTCAATCAGCCACTTCAGATGCTGTAAACAGAGCTTTAGACAAGATTTTCACTTCCCATGGGTACCCTGACACCCTGGTCTTTCATAATGGGCCCCAATTCACCTCATCCCCTTTTGAATTGTTCCTGGCCCAAAGAGGAATCAGACATGTCCTAGTTTCCCTGTTTCATCCACCTCCAATGGCCTTGCAGAATGAGCTATAAGATCTGCAAAAGACTTCCTGGGAAGGATGACAGAACAGGACTGGTCTACCAGGGTAGGCCGGTACCTACTTACCCAACACACCACCCCAAGCGCAGCCACCAACTTCTCCCCTGCTGAACTATTAATGGGAAGGATACCCAGGACAATCCTAGATAGGCTGCACCCTTATTATGCCCCCAGGGCACCCCTCGACTCGTCTAGCAAGACAAGGGAATTTTGGGCCTGGGGACCTGGTCTACTCCCAAAATTATGCAGGGAATCCCTTATGGTTGCCCGGGTGGGTTGAACAAAAAACAGGCCCCAAATCCTATAGGGTGAGGTTGTCGGATGGATGGATGGTTATGACGCCAACATGTGGACCAACTAAGAAGCTGTTGAAGTGCCCCAATAGGTCCAGCCCAGAGGGAAACCGAAGCCACGGACTACAAATGGGGCAAAACCGAGGCCCATAGCTGACTGACCCCCGACCAGCGATCTCTTGTGGAAGACGTACCTGGGGAAGCCGCGACACTAACCAGAGACCAGTCGCCAGCATTTGGAGAGGTTCCAGGACACCAGAAGACCTTCCATGGCCAGCCGAGAATGCTCGGAGAAGAGATCCGACACCACCCTGAGGGGACAATGCCAGCCTGGCAGCAGATCCTTCCACATTGCAGCCTCCGGAAGAACTAAGGAGCTCAGAGTGAGTGAGGCGTCGCCCCGCCCATCTGAGTGATTATACTTGCGCAGAGCCAGGGGGAAGGAATGTTACAGCCAGCAAGTCCTCACTCCGGTCCACTGTTTAAGCAGGAGCTGGGAAAGTCCCTGATTGGCTGGACTGGTATAAAAGGAGCTGTCAAACGGAATCAGCTGTCTCTCTCTCTCAGCTGCTGCCACGAGCCGTGGCTAGCCGCAGCTGAGTTACAAGTTAACAATAAAGCCTATTAGAGCTTTATGCTGCCTCCGCCTCTTCTTCTAAGCGCGCCAAATATAAAAGTCACCAGCAATAGTTCTAGGGTTTGTGGGTTTGTTATTTTAAGAAAATATAAAGCATGAATGATTAAAAGTATAGTCAAAAATTTCTTTTTTTTTAGCGATATTAGGATATATAAGTTTGGACTGATAATATGAGTTGTTATGTAACATAATTGTAATTGAGACTACAAAATGAATGCACAAAACTGATGAACCAACCGACACACTCGATGTACATATGAGAGTTGATGTTTTAATGTTTTGTTTGTCTTGTTTGTAGAAAATAAATAAAATTCTTAAAAAAAAGAAAAGAAAATATAGAATGAGCTCTGACAACTAGATTACAATTCCACATTGCAATGAAAAAGGCCCTTTTTTCCTTTAAATAAACTTGGTTTTCTACTTTTTTTTTTTTTACCTTGGGGAATGGTAGTGTTTGTCAAAAAATATTATACATTCTTGTTTAGTCTACAATTCAGCCCTATTCAGTAAAAAAAATGAAGGAATTAACAGATTTTCATTGCAAGGAAATCTGGAGGGAAATGAAATAAACCCAATTTTCTTGGTACAAATAATGCTGAACTAGAGGACTAATGTGTTCATCATGTACTCTTAACTATAGCAGTACAATAGTTTTTTTTTTTTTTATTTATATACAGTATGTAGTAAATTTTCATAAACTCTCTATTTAATAAATCAGTTGTTGTAGGTTGCAAAGGTAGAGGAAATTTAACTGAAAGAAACACAACACAAGTGGCATGCTTAGGCCACAATTAACAAGCTTAGATTAAGAATTGATTATTATATTCATTTTATCATAGCTAATCTTTTGATCTTTTTTGGCTCTGTATTTTATGTATCCTGCAGAAAAAGTTTGCAAGGCTATTTGTATAATTTTTATAATAGTTTCTGTTATATAAGTTTCTGCATGAAATTTTCAAGTATACATATTTCTCCAAGTTATTTTTCAGTAGGAAAAAAAATCTTTTTGTAAAAGATATGGCCCAAATAATGATCCAATTTTTCTTTTTTACTATAGATTGAATGTGGCTAAATAATATGAATCAAGCCACATGTGAAATAACCCAAATTCAACCATTTTTTAAAAAAATTATGTGGGGATTGTAATGATATCTAACAAAAGAATCCTGTCTACAAAATATTGTTTCCTTTTTTTTCCAGAATAGCAATAGAGAGGTGTTCTGTTGAAAGCAATATACATGCTATGATGGATTCAGATTTTTCAACTTACTTCATAGATCATTTCTGTCAATAAAGGATACTTTCATGAATGCCCAGTCCAAAATTTATCTGAAACCACATTCGGATCTGATTTTCTGACAATTCACCATTGTGTTAAACACAGTGTTTTTAAAGTTACCTTAAGATCTGTGGACTTCAATTCCCAGAATTCCTTAGACAGCATGCTTGAAATACCATATTAGCTTTATTTTCCCCACAGCTAAACAGATATATGAATTGCCTGAAATACATTTGATCACATCATCCAAGGCAATGATTGACTGGTAACTTTGAATCCCCCTTTTCTCACCCCTTTAGATATTCCTAAAGATGAGGTTGCTTTATCTTCAGATAGGTTACTATGGAATAAAGGCCATATGGAGCAGCAAAATCCAAAGAAAATATCCTGTAAGTATTTGCAAAGATTAACGTTACTGGGGAACATTTTGTTTAGAAATACAAAATTTGACCAATGGTTATTATTTGGAAAATATTTTAATGGAAAATTTCCTTTAAAAAATTACAAATGCAAGTATTCAGAAACACTGGGGAGTTACCGGAGAAAGAGAAATACAAGGTAAGCAAGGATAGATAACAATGACCCACAGATTTCCATAAAAACAGAACAATATGCCAATGTTAATCAGGTACTTATTGCAGAAAGAATAATTGGAGGAAAAACAATCATGTGGGCTTCCTTCTAGGATATCCTAAACAGCCCTTCTTGTTCCTTCTTTTGCTTACTGCTGTAAATACTCATAAATTTGAAAAATATAAGGAATGTTTAGTAGCCAGTTTCACCAGAGAGATTCCACACCCACAATTTTTTTAAGTGTAGCCAGCAATTCAAAAATCAGATAATGGCAAATTTACTTTCCTAAGGACATATTGGCAGGATGTAGTTTAGTTTTCATCAATGCTAAATTTCTATAAATAGATTTACATAATAGAAAATCAATACATCAAAAGCCTCCAAACTAAAGGCTTATCACTGAATAAAAGTTTGAATGATATAGTGACAACTGTGAGACTAAATACAGAAAAACATACAGAACCACTAATCCTAAGAATTTCCATATCTGAACTGAAAACAAGCATTGTAAACATATTCAATGATTGCACAATTAATTGTCACTTAAATAAAAATTCATGTCGGACTGAATCATTCATAGCAAAACATGACCAATGAGAAAAATCATGCCACGATGACTAGGAACAAACAGAATAATTCTAAGTTAGTGATATTGAATCATAAGTAGTAAGAACATGGCTGGAGGAAATGAGATCCAGTGATCAATAGTCAAACTACTGATTTTGATGAATCAAGGCATTATGGAAGACCAATATTTGAAGAGAATGTTCCAAAGATCAGGAGAAAATATTTTCCACTAACTCTCTCCCTAAAGGATATAAAGTAATAAATATTCCCATATTTTGTCAATCAGTGCATTATTCTGCTCAGTGGTATAATAAAAGAGAAAGAAATTTGTTAAGCCTGTGTTCCCCAACCAGGGTTAAGGAGACAAGCTGAACAGAATGTGCAGCGTTAGTCAGATAGGCACACAGATAAATGAGTGACATAAGCTTGTATGTTTGTTAACATACAGTAAAAATAACAGATACGCTTATGCTATCAAAATATAGTTTATTCCATATAGAGTTTATACCATAGTCAAAATAACAGTCCTTTAGTCATGTATCATTTAGTCAGTCCATTCAAGGATATTCAGTTAGCAAAGTCCATGTAGAATATCCAATGTTAGTTCACTTACAAATCAGTCCTTTCTCTCTTCCTTTCCAGTAGGGGAAAAACGCAGTCTTGAATCCATCCAGTAATTAGGGATCATAAAGCCAGAGAGAGCAAGCTGACGTTCCTTGCTTCTTTTATGGTGCTTTTCACAACCACTCCTTAATTACATTCCTATATTTAAAGTTGCAGACACTTTAACTTATAAACCATGATAACATATTTATTATTTTACCTAAACCAGTTAGGGTAAACAATGTTATCCCTAACATTCTCCCCTTTTAGGAAATAATAATAAATATAACCATTTACATCTTTAAATCATATTTGTTACAACTCTCTTTAAACTTAATTACTCCTTGAGCTTTTGTAAACTGGTCTGCAATGTTTTCTTCCGTCATGCAGTATTCCAATTTAATTAGCCCATTCTTTAAAGATTCTCTAACATTTAAGTATCTTAAATCAGTATGCTTTGATCTAGTTTTTACATCTATATTAGTAGCTAACTGTATAGCTGCCTGGTTGTCCTCATACACAATAATGGAATCTTTAACAGTTACACCCATGTCTAATAATAACTGTTTGTACAGAATTAAGTCAGTGCATAGTAATGACAGACATGAAAATTCCACTTCCATCGTGGACAAGCTAATATGCTGTTGTCTGATTGACCTCCACCCTATTAGTGTCTTACCAAAACATACAGCCATCCCAGATGTTGATTTTCTAGTGTTTATGTCAGTTGCAAAACTTGCATCTGCATAGGCACTAAGACTCAAATCACTCTTTGGTTCTATATACAATGCATAGTTCATTGTTCCTTTAAGATATCTTAAAATTCTCTTTAATGATTGCCAATGAAATTGATGTGGATCTGAATTAAAACGTGCCAGCTGATTAACACTATAAGCTAGACCAATTGCTTATATATGATAAGCTACCAATCAAATATTGATATAAGGACTTATCAAATTTGGGACTTTGATCATTAGTTTGGCAAACTTCCTGACTCATTGGAGTCTTTGCCATTTTACAAAGTTCCATTTTATACATTTTAATTAATTGGCAAATTTTATCTTCTTGAGATATCTTAAATCCATTTTTTGTTTTGTTAATTGTCAATCCTAGATACTTTTTAATTTCACCTAAATGCTTTAATTTTATCTTTTTAGCTAATAATGATATAATCTCATTAGCTTCATGGTTAGTCTTAGTTATCAAAGCAATATCATCTGTAAATAATAACAATAATGACACCGTTCCATTATTTTCTCTTTTAAACACATGGATCTACTAAACCAGATTTAAAACCTATATTGTTTAACTCTTTCACAATATATTGGTTCCACTCAAAGCCAGATTGTTTCAACCCGTAAAGACTCTTTTTGAGTTTCCAACAATCATTACTATTTACTTTATTGTCTTTTATAATAACTGGCTTTTTCAAATATATAGTGTGCTGCAATGATGCATGCAAATAAGCAGTTTCTACATCTAAATGGTTCAT
Organism: Hydrophis major; assembly: GCA_033807585.1. Lineage (NCBI taxonomy): Eukaryota > Metazoa > Chordata > Lepidosauria > Squamata > Elapidae > Hydrophis > Hydrophis major. Next base: position 65,599,988 of record CM066330.1, read on the forward strand.
GACATAGTTTTTCTTAGCTGCCCACACTAAAGCTGCTCTCAAAGATGTTGCCTTAAGACTTGGTGCAAAAACTTCATCGTAATCAGATGCAGTTTGATTAAATCCTTGAGCTACCAACCTAGCTTTAGGGGTAACAGTCCCATCATTTCCAGTTTTTACTTTAAATGTCCATTTGCACCCAATGGATTTTTCTCCTGGAGGTAATTTAGCATCTTCATATACTTTCATTACCTTAAATGAATTTAGTTCTTTTTCCATTGCCTTTTGCCAATTCTCCTGATCCTTAGCAGGATACATCCTAAGTTCATCTTCACTAGTTGGAACTTTAGTTACTTGGCAAACTATACTTGCTTGATATCTATCAGGTGGTCTAGTTACACGTGTAGTACGTCTAGGTATTACAGGACTTACAGGTGGACTTTCATTTACTAACTGTTCTTGATAATCTAACTCTTCCTGATCAACTGTTTCCTCTTGTTCTGGTCCTATTTGCTCTTTGTGGACTTCTTCTTTAATTGGACTCTTCTTATAACTATTCTGTTCTTTCTGCCTTTTGTAGGGTTCAATAATTACTTCGTTATTTAAATCTTGCTCTAATCTATTCCATCCTACATGTTCTAGGAATTTTGCACTAGCACTGGTGTAAACTCTAGATGTACCTGGTTCCCAGAATCTATAAGATCTATGATTAGATTCATATCCCACAAAAAATAATCTTTTAGCTCTATGTTGTCCTTTGTGTCTGAGTTGTGAAGGGATATGCATCCATGCTGGTGCTCCAAATGTGTGCATGTAACTTAAATCAGGTTTTGTACCATGCCACAGTGTGAATGGTAATTCACCTGTTGTTGAATTAACAACATTATTTAATATATGATTACCACACATTATTGCTTCTCCCCATAAATTGTCAGGTAATCCTGAATCAGACATCATAGTACGTGCCATTGACTGTAGTGTTTGGCCTCGTCTCTCTATAAAGGCATTATGTTGTGGCCTATATGGTGCAGACTTTTTATGTTGAATCCCTAACATCTTAAGTCTATTCTGGAATTTATTATTTGTAAATTCCGCACCATTATCTGTTATAAGAATTACTAATTTCTTTTTAGTTTTCCTTTCTGCAAATTTTATCCAATTAAAGAGATTTAGATATGTTTCAGTTTTGCTCTTCATTAAATAGCAAAACCCATATCTAGAATAGTGGTCCATTATACTTAGTATGTATCGAGCTCCTCCTACACTTGGTTTTTTTGGACCTATTAAATCGGCAAATACTACTTCTAAAGGCTCTTTGGTAGTAAATCCATCAACTCTATTAGCCGGTGTGACCCTGCTTTTGCTTTGATTACAGGCAAAGCATTGCAAATACTTATTACAAGGTTTTAAACTTATTCCCTTAGATAATTCAACAGTTCTCTTAAGCATTTTAAAATTTAAATGCCCTAGCCGTCGGTGTAACAAGTGAATACATTCATCATGAGGTTTCTTATTATCATAAACCATGTTAGCCACCTTTAAACCATTATCATTTAAAACATATAATTCACCTCTTAAAGATGCAGTAATTTTCTTATCTTCTTTTTCAATTATGCAGTTATCTCCTTTAAAGGTAACTACATATCCTAGTTTAACCAAAATTCTAACTGAAATTAAATTAAACTTAAGTTGTGGTACATATAACATTTTTACATTCTCTTTTATAAAAGAACAATATGCTATACCTTGACCTTTAGCTTTCAGTTTCTAGCCATTGGCTAACGATATCTGCTGTGTACTCTGGGACATTTTAATAAAATTTCTGTTATCATTTGTTATACAGTGGGATGCTCCACTGTCAACCACCCATTAATTATTTTTTACAGCTCCGTTACTATACATGGCTAACTCTAAATTTTTATTTATCTTTTGATGACTTTTAGTATTCTGGCCAGCATTCTGGCGATTTGCTTTTTTAAAAAATCTTGCCAAATGTCCTCTTCCTCCACAATTAAAACACTTTTTAATTGCGTATGCAGTAGGAGATTCATTATCTTCTTTTTGAAGTTGCTCCCTCCTTAACTGGTCTCTTTCAAGTCTTCTTCTTGCCTCTTCAATCAATCTGCCAGTTATATCAGTTGAAGTTAAACTTTCCTAAGGCAAAATTTCAAGGGAAGTGACGTAGTTATCATAACTTTCATTTAGTGATGATAGAATTATGTAGACTTGGTGTAGTTCAGAGAAAATAAGCTCTTTCTCGTGCAATTCTTGAAAAATGCTTTTTATAGAATTCCAATGACTCAGCATATCACCATTCTTCTGGAGATGCGTGCTGAAAAGCTTCCGTGTAAGATTTATGTGAGTACCAACGTTATCTCGGACATAAATCCTCTTCAGCTTCTGCCAACATCCAACAGCTGTTTGCTCTCCATGGATATGAACAAGTTGCTGGTCAGACAGTGTTAGTCCTATTATGCAAATAGCTTGTTCATTCTTTTGTATAAAATATTTTATCTTTAGTCTATCTTCCTCAATCTCTGGATCCCATTCTTCTATGTTTGGTGGGTTTTCAATTATGTTCCACAGACCTTCTCTTCGTAGAAGTAGACTACATTTCATAGACCATGATACATAGTTTGTTCCATCCAGCTTGGATATAAGGGACAAACTTTGTAGATTGACTTGTGCCATGTTTTCTATATATGGATATAAAACTATAATTAATAAAGCACAGCTGTCTGTTTAACAACACAAACTCTCACTTTTACATAAATCTGTTTTATCCTAGTTAAACTGACTTTGCAGCCTCTGGGCCCATAACCAGTGTTAAGCCTGTGTTCCCCAACCAGGGTTAAGGAGACAAGCTAAACAGAATGTGCAGTGTTAGTCAGATAGGCACACAGATAAATGAGTGACATAAGCTTGTATGTTTGTTAACATACAATAAAAATAACAGATACGCTTGTGCTATCAAAATATAGTTTATTCCATTTAGAGTTTATAGCATAGTCAAAATAACAGTCCTTTAGTCATGTATCATTTAGTCAGTCCATTCAAGGATATTCAGTTAGCAAAGTCCATGTAGAATATCCAATGTCAGTTCACTTACAAATCAGTCCTTTCTCTCTTCCTTTCCAGTAGGGGAAAAACGCAGTCTTGAATCCATCCAGTAATTAGGGATCATAAAGCCAGAGAGAGCAAGCTGACATTCCTTGCTTCTTTTATGGTGCTTTTCACAACCACTCCCTTAATTACATTCCTATATTTAAAGACACTTTAACTTATAAACCATGATAACATATTTATTATTTTACCTAAACCAGTTAGGGTAAACAATGTTATCCCTTACAAAATTAACTGATTAATTCAGTTTTTGTTTAGTTCAGTTTGATTCAGTTTTGTTTGGCTTTATTTCTATAGCTTTTTCTTTTCCTCTCATGATTTGATTGTGTAAATGTATCTGGGATTAAGGAGCAGTGGGGCACCTTTTTGGTTACTATGTAAGTAATAGAAACTCTGTTTATCTTAGTAAGAAGGCAGTGTTGAAGAGCTGTGAAAATCTCTAAGTAGTTTGGCTGGAATTGAGAAATATATTAAGAAGAAAATTATTGGAAATTTGAATTAATAAACTATGTAGCTGTTAAATGCAATTTGTTCTCTTCTGCAATTGGTGTGCCCACAGGGGATAGAGATCTTAAATTAGCTTAAAGTTAGCCAGTCCAGGGAATTCTATTAATGTTGCCTTTTGCAATGTTTTAGAAAAAAGGATTAAGTTAATTCTGAAAAAAAGGAGTTGTGACCAATACTCATATTATCTCCTGGTTAAATTACCATAATGTGGTCAACAAGAAGCTATTTGTGAATACACTTCAGAAGCTGCAGTGGTTTAAAATGCTTACTGGCAGGTAAAAACTTCTGCATGTTTTTAATACTGATGCTGTGGAGCCCACATCCACTTCCAATAAGCTTTCAAGTGCAATTCAAAGTTCTGATTTAATCTTTAGTGCATAATATTACTTGTCATCCAGGTTCTTGCTGATGGATCCCACCCATCAACCATACACATATCAGATCCAGTTGCTGATGGATTCTTCTCTATGTGAAATCTAATCGGGTTTCTATGTCTCAGCAAAGGCATCGATGCTATGGAACTTTGTCATCAGAAATCTGGATGGTTCCCTTGCTTCTGACCATATGAAAACCCTTTAAAAATGAACTGTCCATAAGACTATATGTCATCTTCATGCCTCTTATCACTGTTAGTTATAGAGATTTATGAAAGGTTAGCCACTTTAAGTTATTATTGTTTATTACTGGTGTTATATCAAGATTTGGTTTTGACTACACACTGCCCTGGTCCCTCTGAGTGTGATGGTACAAAAATATAATAAGCAAGTAAATTCACCTAGCCATTTCTCTCCTGCTGAAGGTCAATATGTAATATAGTGAAGTAGCAAGTTGAACACATGCAGAGATACTTAGAAATGGCTACCTTGAGAGCTAAATTCCATAAATAAATAGAAGTAGCAGAGAGACGTTTTATTAAATTCAGCTTACACAATTCATGTAAGTGAAAGATGGCCTTTAGATACTGGAAATCCAATTTTCAAATGTCCTCATATTTTGTCCCATTACATAAAGAAAAAAAAAAACTCTTCATTTTTCACATGGGGAAAAATTCATGTACTACATTACTGAATTTGAGAAATCAGCTATTATTGTCTGAATAATTGCAACATTGAAAATGTGTCACATATGCTTGTTTTGCATTGGACACAGGGAGGATAATTTTTCGAGTGAAAGCAGATGCATGCTCATATAAAATGTCCATAGGTACCTGGCATACTCATCCATGTTTGCCTTAGTATTGCCACAAATTGGTTCTCTCATGAAAGAATCAAATCAAATGAAGTTGGCAGACCAAAATATTTTGGATTACACTGTATAATTGGCAGATTGTTGTACTGGCTAGGGTGAGCTGGGTGTGGAATACTGTTTATTCATTTTCTGCTTTGAAATCTGAAATTTCTATCAACTGAAAAATAGGATACCAACTGATAATAAACTTTCAAGAGGCTAAGGAATATAATCCTCTCTATAATTTTAGTGCTCCAATATGATGGAAAATTACTTTATATTCAGAAAAAGAAGTAAATGCAGAATTTTTGGGAAGAAAATTTTATTCTGATCGCTAACTTGCATTTAGAAAGAAAAAAAGGCTAGCTTATAAAGCAAAACAAATTTGCCATGCAGCAAAGTGCCAAAATTTCTGTATTGGATATAAAAACAGATGGTACATTGCAATAAGTAGAACTGTCTGAAAAAGAAAATTAAGATAAAGAGCCAATTATTTGGGCCTTAAAAGTTCCTGTCAAGTTAAGATTCATCTGCAGGATAACCCCAAAGCTAGTAACAATTTGGAAGCAATGTAAAGCTTCGTTTACAGAATCTACTAACTTTCCAAGCTGTATTGTGTCATCACAATGCATATTTTGTCCATGTCGAGGCTGAAATGAATGCCTATGGCCAAAGCACTGGATAATTAGCAATAAGACATCCGAAGAATCCCCAAACTCCAATTCCTATTACTTATTTAATGTTTTAAAGAGATGCTATTATTAAACCACTGTTCTCCACAGAGAGTAACAAACAAAATGCTGATATAATGCTATATATACAGAAAAAAAGTTACGTTAAATAAGTGGAGCTCATTTCTGAGTAAATGCCCTTAGATTTATCCTACCCAAACCGTGTAATAATTTGTTACTGGACAATATATGTGTTCTGTCCTTCATTAACATACTCGAGATCCCCGCGCTTTGATTGGCCAAAGCGCGGGGCTCTCCGATTGGTCAGGCGAGCCGTGCCGATTGGCTCGCTAAGAATCTCCCGCGATTGGTCCATTCAGACTGCGGGAGATTCAAAGTGGTGCCATTGGTTGCGGCCGCCGCGACAAAAGGAATAAAAGCCGCAGGCTTTTTTCCTTTCGCCAGTTCGGTTCCAACTTGCCAATAAAGAGCTTTTGCACGAAGTCACCGACTCCTGGCATCATTTCGCGGACACAACAATATGATTATAGTAATGAAATACTATATTGTGGGACTTAAACTTTTCCTTACTGCTGTTCCTTCTACTTCATTTATATATGGGCCACACATAGGAATATGTAAATTTGACAAATTAATAAATAAATATCATGACTATTTAAATAATAATAATAAATGAATGACATTAATGCTTATAAATGAAGAAACCCTATTTCTCATTACTTATTTCAGAAGTTCTCAGACAGCATAATCTTATATGTGCTTCATTTATTCATTTATTTGTTGCATAATGTCGCCCAATAATGAAATGTGTTAAAGAGATGTCACAGTTAAATGAATGTATAAGTCCCAAAGAGATGTCAGAAATGTGTATATGATGAGAAATACCCATTAAATGCATAGAAATTTCAGTCCAAACCTTAACAGTGTTCTTACAGTGAGACAGGAACAAGACAGAATGAACCTAAACTTGGAAACAGAAGCTAAGTGATACTGAAATTGCCAAATTCACATACCCTGGCTATAATTATGTATAGATAGAAAAACAATAACTTTCTGGAAAAGTTAATACTGTCACTTAACATACACAAAAAAGAGAGAAGTGAGATAATGTTTATTTAAAGAAGAAACGAGATAATTTTCTACGGTCCCCACAGTGTCATTTCATTTATAAAAAAAAAAACCAATGTAAAAAGAACTACATACATAATCTTCTATTTCTAGCATCTGGCAACTTCTCTCTGTCATTTGACTGCACTTTTCCTAATTATGCCTCCTAAAATAAATGCGACATGTTCCTATGTCCAGAGTGGCAAGATAAAAATAATTTTGAATTTTTTTAATGATTCAGAGTGACTTAACATTGCTATAGGCTTCACTTTTTATTTTACAGTACTGGAAGCCAAGAGTGATCAGGATAGGGTAAGGTGACATTACTAAAATTCTTTCTGTATCCCCCTCCCATTTCATCTCTTTTTCTCAAAGGTAGAAACTATCTCTCAAGTGGTGTTCAGACCTGTCTGCTACAAAAATAATTCTTTTTTATTTTTTTTTATTTTTTGTTTTTGTTTTTTCATTTTTTTTATTTAAGTTTTTATTAATTTTTAAAAACAAACATAAACAAACAAAACATAAAAACATCAAGCCATCTTCCATATGTATACATACAGTGTGCTGGTTGGTTTACAAATTGTTTTGCATTTCCATTTCGTAGTCTTCAATTACAATTACATTGCATATAATCTCGTATTTTCAATCAAAAATTAAATATCTTAGTATCATTATTAATCAATCATTTGACTATACTTTTATTCATTCATGTTTTACAAGATAACCATAATTTACTTTGTTTATTTTATAACAGTTCATATTACCATCCCAAATCTATCCTAAAATCATTTTGTAGATATAATCAGAAAGAAGTACTTCTTTATATATTTATTATTTTTTAAAAGTCTACTTATTTCATTACTGTATTTTATTGTCTAATCATTGATAGAATAGATCCCAAATTTTATAAAATTGTTTATCCTCTTGTTCTCTAATTTCAAATGTCAATCTACTCATTTCAGCACATTCCAATATTTTCTTAATGATTTCCTCTTGTGATGGTGTTTTCTCATTTTTCCAGTTTTGGCAAATACAATCCTAGCCACTGTTAATACATTTACAATCAGATATTTCAAGTCTTTACTATATATTTCAGGTAAAATTCCCAATAAAAATATCTCTAGTTTCAAGTCTATATGTTTTTGGTCATTTTTTCCAACCACATGTGGATTTTAGTCCAGTATTTTTTAGCATCCGCACAAGTCCACCACATATGGTAATATGAGCCAGGTGTCTGATGACATTTCCAACATTTTTTGGATTTATTCTTGAACATTCTTGCTATTCTTGTCAGGGGAAAATGCCACCTGTCAAACATCTTATACAAATTTTCTTTATATGTTGTTGACATTGAATTCTTAAAAGTGATTGCAGTTGCAGTTCCAGATTAATTGTTTTGTATCACCATCCTGCAATTTTGCCAAAAGTTGGCTGTCCTACTTGGGAGAAAGAAACTTGTGGCCCTACAGAATGCTAATGAAATACTATATCAGTCCCAGCAAATCAACTGCTAATATCTGGAGTGTTCAACATTTGAATTTGGCATCTTTGAATTACAAGGCATTTCAAATGCACATGAAAATAACACATGAAGGTGACATGAAAATAATTTTGCTTTATCTATTGAATTTTGATATCTTTCTCCCTCTTTCTATCTCTTCCTCTATCTGGCATTTCCATCCTGAATTCATTCAGGATGTTTCCCAGGGTCAATTAAAATTATTTTTACTCTGCCTTTTGCTGATAAAAAAAAACCTACCAAACTCAAAATTCCAGAACCCACTTGATCCCTATCCTACCAGAAGTTGCTATTCTGCTTTGGAATAAGATATATTAAATGAAGCCATTGGTTAAACCTTCAAGTTTTGCTCATTAGCTATTGGGAAACCATCTGTAGCATTTAATCACATCTTTAGCAATTTGTCAAAATACTATCTTTTGAGGCATGCAGGCTGTGGGTGTAACCAGTGAAGGCCAGTAGACTTGTGGAAACACAGATTGAAATAAATCATCTGGGCAGCTGATCTTCAAGGCAAATAACAGAGAAAAATTGGAGAGGTTTTCCTGTTTGTTTGTTTGTTTATTTGTTGTTTGTTTGTTTGTGGGCGTTTTATGCAGGGGTGGGATAAAAAAGTTTTAACAACCAGTTCCGTGGGTGTGGCTTAGGTCGTGGGCGTGGCTTGGTGATCATGTGACTGGGTGGACGTGGCTTGGTGGTCATGTTATTGGCTGGGAGTGGCCAACTCAATATCACTCACATCGAGGCACGCATCTCCTCACCTGGCGTCTCATGACTGTGGGGATGCTGCAACAGTTGTAAGTGTGAAAAATGGTCATAAGTCACTTTTTTCAGTGCCATTGTAACTTTGAATGGTCACTGCACACAAGCAAAGTACCAGAAAAGGAGGAGAAAAAAACTCCAGAGAAGTTCCTGAGACAGGAAGTCTAGTTCTGACAAGAATGTAATAAAGGTTAATGGAGAGGCAGTTTCTGTAAGCAACACCAGAATGTTTCCTTCCTGCCTTCCTTACAGGATTAGGCCAGTAATTTATTCTAACAACCGGTTCTCCGAACTGCTTAGAATGTTAACAACCAGTTCCAGAGAATAGGTGAGAATTGGTTTTATGCAATTCCTTCACATGGATCTGCCCTCCAACAGAATTGTTTTGATAATTCTGATTTTGGGCAGAACTGGGTCTCCTATTTGACAGTGTTGTTCCCCCAGGTGCTGGTCAGCTTGTTTGTATCCTGCCTTTTCTACCTGTAGGTTGGGGAAAGTCCTAGAACCCCAGGGGGGAGAGATAACTGCAGTAGCCTTAAGTAGCCAATTGACCTCAGACTCCCTCTGTCAACTATCACTTCTGTTGAAACCAAATTAAGAAAAAATAACATTTTAAAACCAGGGTAGCTGAAAATAACTTAGCTAAATAATTTTGGGCTGATGATAAGATGAAAGCTGAAGAAAGGTTTGCTCTAGAACACATTTGGAAAGATGACTACAGGATGAACTAAAAAATTCACCAACTGAACAGTCACGCAATATTGTTCACATCTTTCTCAGTGAAATTCCTGATTCACTTTGAACCAGGCTGTCTATTTGTACTGAATGTAACGTGTTCTGCTCCCAATTTCTTCTAAGAAACTCGTATTCTCATTTTAACCATTCATGGAATTTGGAAAAGCAGGAACTGAACCTCTGGACTAGATATCTGAGTGATATTTTTCTGGTATACTATGAAATGAAACTAGCACTCATGATTCTACAAGAATTCCATGTAACCCAAATTATATTTTCTCTGTCACTATTGAAAAATAACTTGCATAATGGGAAGTTTACACTATAACTTCTCGCAATACGGTGTCTCAGAACAAAGCAAAAGCTGTTCTCATATAAAAGAAGCAAGGTAAATGAATTTCTATGACATATTTTTCCATTCCTCAAGTGGCAATTAATATGCAACAGAGATCAATTTAGAGAAAAATATTATTATGTGAGCTTGAGTTATACATATAATACAAATGTTTTGGCTTAATCATTCGAAGTGGGAAGAGAAACAGAAATCCAACGTAGGGGGATGAGAAAATGAGAGAAAGAATAGGGAATAAATTAACACAGGCCTGCTTCTGATAAAGGGAAAAGTAAAGACATGACATTTGACAAAAATAAAAATGACAAAGAAGCAGTAAATTACCTGACATTAACTAATATGTATTGGTAGTTCAGAAAGAAAGTATAATAAATTGAAAGACATTCACATTTAGCAATAGCTTTTGCTGTTACAATTATAACATTTTGAAAATAATGAATTTTCAGCAGTCATATCTTTATGTAGATATTTCTCCTCCTCCTCCTCCTCCTCCTCCCCCTTTTTAGATCAGTGGTATATAAGAGAAAATTTGTGGTAGAACTGTTACTACTATGCACATGTAATTGTTTTAATGAAACTTGGTGGCGCAGTGGTTAGAGTGCTGTATTGCAGGCCACTTCTGCTGACTGTCAGCTGCCTGAAATCCCACCAGGCTCAAGGTTGACTTGGTCTTCCATCCTTCTGAGGTGGGTAAAATAAAGACCCAAAATAGTTGAGGGCAATATGCTGACTCTGTAAACTGCTTAGAGAGGGCTGTAAAGCACTATGAAGCAGTATATAAGTCTAAGTGCAATTGCTATTAATTGGTTTTCTGGTTTTCTGGATTTTGTAAGCTGCCCAGAATTTAACGAGATGGGCAGCTATGAAAATTTAATAAATTAAATTGATTACTATTTTCTTTAAACACCCTAGAGAAAATGTATACCACATTTTTTTGTTATATTTAATCCTTTTGCACATGTAGTGAATTCCTACTCTGTTGCTGAAAACTCAATTACTGACTTTGGGGGCAATAAAGGACTCCCCCCTTTTTTAGAAAGACTAAAACAATATTTGCAGGGTTGCCTTATACTGAATATTGTTGCAATCAAAATGCTCCTCCTTAAAGAGGGCTTTGAAACAGCTATTCTGTGTATGGCTGCTACTAGAGTTTCCTAGAGTTCTCTGTGCTTTTTAATGTGTACAGAGCCAGAGTTTTGCTGGGACTTCTAGAAAAGTGAAATGTATAACATGTTTGTAGACCTCAGAGCAACTGGGCTGACCTTTCCAGAGAACTTGATGAAGGAGGGGTATTTAGTCTGCACCGATACATTCTGTGAATTCCGTCTTCAAATGTTCTTCATAGCTTTTTTTTACTGCTTCAAACGAAATCATAACATTGTACATATCTACTTACAGATTAAAAGAAACTATTTTTATCACTCTCTTTTCATCAGTGCAAGAACTGTAAAGGAGAGGTAGGAAAAACTGTAATTTGAGACCTGCAAGATTGATGCTAATCTTGCCAGGTAAACCAGATAGTAATCATGACCAGATGAGTTAATATCACTTTATTGTACAGCTATTGTGACAGAATCTTGCAAGTCTAAAAATAGGTATAGATAAGACATATACTTTCAATACACATATTCATTTAAGTAATATTCTTTTTTATGCATGGTTACATTATGTCTTGATGATTATACTGGTTACACATTGTTTTTCTAGCAGATTTACAGCACCTGCATTCCATATGGACATCCTACCATTGTCTTTAAATAAGGACCAATTCTGACCAGTTTAGGACTAAAGTAGTAGTGTCAACTCATAAGCTACTGAGCATTTACTTCAGGAGATTTATTCAAGGCTATCTACTTGCTTCTTATTTTTCCCTTTATTAACCATGTTTCCTCCACTGGGGGAAGCAATTGAGAACCATATTTTTTTTCAGAATTATCTGCACTATATAGTTTGGCATATTAACTAAGATTTCCAGAGCAGAGCTAAACATAATTTTAAGTGCAGGTTGATAAATAGCATTTTAGCATTCACAGTATAATGCTTGATACTATATGATAGACACCTATGGTATATGTGAAATAACAGTATGTATATGATGACATCATTACATAAATTCTGCAACTTACATACTTATGTCAAAGCAGTGTATGACCTTTTTCCCTATCAAAACACTAGCAGTGACCATTGTCTTAACAATAATAATGCCACCTTTTCAAATACCACCTTTGCAAAGTAATTGAAGAAACAATGTACCACCTAGTTAAATTGCTGCAACACAAACTGATTACAAATAACAGTGTGGCAAAATTAGCAACAAAGCTGCATTGGAATAGTTGCAAGAAATATCATTTGCCTGCAAGAAAAAAACTGGTGGGACCACAAAATAGGCAAAGTAATAGAAAATGAAGAAGTTAAAGTGCTCTGGGAGTTTAGAATTCAAGCAGACAAGCATCTTCCACAGAACACTACAGACTTAACTGTTGATAAGACAAAAAAAAAAATTAGATAATGGACATTGCAGTACCTGGGAGACAGCAGAGGACAGGAAAAAGAACTCAAGAAAATTACAAAATACAAGATAGATAGAAGCTGAAGAAAACATAGTACCAATAATAATATATCAACAAAATCAGCTCCAGTCAATTGCAGAGGGCAGCTTTATTTGCAACATCTTACTTCTTGCAATGATACCTTTAGTAACTTCAAACAACACCTGTCTATTCAAGGTCCTTGGGAAGGACTTGATAGGTAAATAAAATGCCAAGTCCAATCTAAATATCTGGCTAATTGTGTCATCAATTGCAACAATAATTTTATTAAACTTGTATGCTGCCACTAAACAGCTATATGGGATGAATCATTTATAGGGTAATTATTCCGCTAGCAATTTCATTCAAATAAACTGCTGAAATAGGAAAAAAATGTAAGAGAAATGAAGCTGTATGCAAGAAATGTAAGTTGTTTGAAAGGTATCTAGAGCGCTACTGCAGCAAATTAAGAATAAATAGAGTGTTTGGAAAGAATGTTCAAGGTTATGTATGCATACTTACAGTTAATCAACAAGAATGGATGCTTTTAAAACAACAGAAACAGAAAGAGAACAGCCAAAGGGAAATGACTTCATGTCATAATGCTTAAAAAGCATGGAGAAGTTAATATTCAGAGACCACTATAACTCAGGATAGTGTCAACACACTGGCATTTGATTTTTTTTCCCCCTATCCTTCTATTTTTTCCTCCCAAGTCTGTAGACTAGGTTGGATTATATAGTCCTTAACTTACAACTGTTTGCTTGATGGTCGTTTGAAGTTACAATGGCACTGAAAAAAATGTCATGCCAGCTGGGCAGTCAGAGGAGGCCCATCCCCTCTCCATCTTAGGGCATGCAGGGAGGAGAGGATCAGGGAGAAACATGGTCTACTCGGGAGGAGAGGCCTTGATCCTCTTCATGGGCTGCAGCTGTGACAATAGGATAAGCGTACTGGCAAGTGCTGGAAACAAAGTGTGGAAATATCTCTAGTTTATGGTTCTTCTCTGAGTTTGGCATCCTTCACAGTGTGTGTTCTGTTATCTGTGGATGTCCTCCAGCCCTTATCTTGCCTGGTTTGTGTTGTTTTTTTTTACTCTTTATAATTTAAACAGCATTTTTCTCCTTCTGGTAATTGCTTGTGCAAGAGTTCTTTGTTTCCAGTCAAGGATACTTGGAGCTTGGAAGCAAAGTGAAGGAATAAAAAGAGCTTCACCTGTTTTCTGTGACTGTGTTTATTTTATATCCCACCCTGGGACATCACAAAAGTGACTTATGATCATTTTCCACACTTGTGACCATTGCAGCATTCCCATAGTCATATGATTTACATTCCTATGTTGACCCACATTTATGATGGTTGCAATGTCTTGGGATCATGTGATCCCCTTTTGCAATCTTCTGATAAGCAAAGTCAATGGAGATTCACTTAACAACCATGTTACTAATCTTAACAACTGCAAGGATTTATTTAACAAATGTGGCAAGAAAAGTTGTAACATGGGACTAATGGTTATGGAGATTCTTGGTCATCCAGTGATGGTTGCCCCAAAGGTGCTTTTTCAAGAGGCAATTGGACTTTCTGTTTTTCCTTTGAAGATATTTCACTTCTCATCCAAGAAGCCTCTTCTTGAGCTGAAGAAGTTTCTTGAATGAGAAATGAAATGACTTCAAAGAAATAACCAGAAAGTCCAGTTGACTCTTGAAAAAGCATTTTTGGGACTAAAATGGGGCAAGACTCACTTAACACATTTCTCACTAAGCAACATAAATTTGGGGCTCAGCTGTGATTGTACATTGAGTGAGAATCTGTCCCAGATTTATTCAATATGCTTCTATGACTAAAGTTCCATGGTACTAAACAATCTGGAATTTGAAACAATTGTCTCAAAATATCTTTGAAGCTTTTCTACATTCCAGAAGGAGGCCTCCTTTTTAGGTAAATGCCGTGCTGAAAACTCTTTCTATGAAGCTTGAACTGCTGATGTAGTTGTGAAACTACCATTTCACAATGTTTAACTTATCTGAGATTTCACTCAGATAAAGCTTTCATTCCCCGTCTCTAAAAGCCCACAGTTGTTTGGGATACTTGGAAGCTGAAGAGATATCTTCTACTTCAGATGATTGGACTACTTCAGTGAAATGATGGATCTGCCTTTATTTAAAAAAAAAAAAAAAAAAGCAAAGGGAGAAGGAGGAAGAAGGGATAAAAACAATAATACAAAGCCATTGTCTGCTGTTTTTTATGTGAGTAAAAATAATGAATTTAACTTACTATAGTATTGTAATAGTCAAGGTTAATGTGGGTCAAAGAAACAAATATGTAATAAGAAAAGACTGGGGGAAAAGATTTTAATTATGTCTGCAATGTACTTTGGTCATCTACATCATGACACATAAAATGTCTCTTACATTTGATGTTTCAATATCTTTATGTTCTGGAATCATGGCATATTCTTTTATATGCAGCCCATTTAACATTCAGTAGTCATTGCAACTAATGCATAAAAGTGCCAGAAAACTTCTGCTCAAGATTTACATTCTATATACCATTTAACCTTGAAAATGTTTGGCTTTGCTGTCTCAGTTCTGAAAACAAATTTTCCTGTTTCTTTCCTCCAAGAGGACAGAAATGATTGATGATTTCCTAAAATATATGAAAATTCACAAATGTTTTCTGATAATGGACCTTGATGCAATTAATCCACCTTTTTTAATTTGGCTCAACTTGTTGTGTCCGCGAAATGATGCCAGGAGTCGGTGACTTCAAATCATGCTCTTTTATTTAAAGTTGGAACCGAACTGTCGCAAAGGAAAAAGCTCACGGCTTTTATTCTTTTAGCTGCGGCGGCCACGGCCAATGGCACCACTTTGAATCTCCCGCGATTCGAATGGACCAATCGCGGGAGATTCTTAGCGAGCCAATTGGCGCGGCTCGCCTGACCAATCAGAGTGCCCCGCGCTTTGGCCAAGCAAAGCGCGGGGATCTCAAGAATGCTAATTAGGGACAGAACACCCCTCCCCTCTTGGTTCAGTCCTTACGTCGCGTAGTCACGTAGGTAGGCGGGGCTCCGTCTGAGCCTACTGGACCTGCGCAGCTCAGTCGTAGGTTGGATCCCGGCCGGTTCGGTCGGGATCTCTGCTGCTCCTGATGCCGTCGAGGGAACCGGCTGGTCGGTCGGGCCGGGCCGCTCTCCGTAGCTCCCTCCTGGGCCTCCCGGGTTGGTTGAGCTGCAGGTTTCACCACTCCCGCTCGGTCTCTCCAGGTCGGTCGAGCTGGCCTGGCTGTCTCTTCCTGGTGAGGGGTCGTGTTGGCTGCTTTCCGGTAAGTATGGCTGGTTTATTCTTCTTTGGTTTTGGTCCCCTGGGTATTCCCTTCCCCCTTGGTTTTTGTTGTGGGGGTTGGTTTCGCCTGTTTGTGCATCGGTGGTCTCTTGGTTGGCAGTCCTCGACCTTAATTGGTCGATGTGGCGTTTCCACACTTGTCCATCTGCTGTTTGTAGCCGGTACGAGTATGGGCCTGTTATTTGTGTGATGACGGCCGGTATCCATAGTGGGTCTCCCGTCAGGTTTCTTGCGTATATGGGGTCGCCAGGTGCGAAAGTTCGGTGTTTGCTGTTTGAGTCTGGGGGCTTCTCCGGGTTATATGTGGGGTGTAACCTGTCGAGTGGGGACCTTAATTTCCTCCCCATTAATAGTTCGGCTAGGCTCTTATTCGTTGTGGTATTTGGGGTTATGTGTTGGGTGAAGAGTAGTTTGTTTATTTTCTCCTGGATCTCCCCGTGGTCTATTTTCCGGATGGTCTTCTTAGTGAATTGCACCATCCGTTCTGCCCTACCGTTCGCCGCCGGGTACACCGGTGCTGTCAGCGCGTGGCGGATGCCCCTTTCCGCTAGGAATTTTTTGAATTCCAGCAAGGTGAATTGGGGCCCGTTATCGGAAACGACGACGTCTGGGAGGCCGTGCGTTGCAAAGAGTTTGCAGAGTTCCTTTATCACAGCCTCCGTGGTTGTTGTCTTCATGTTGCTTACCTCCAGCCAGTTGGAGTAAGCGTCTACTGTTATAAGGAAGGTGTGTCCTTTTGTGGGCCCGGCGAAGTCTATGTGAATCCTAGACCAAGGTCCCCTTGGGGTTTCCCACTCTAGGACGGGTGCTGTGGGTGGGCTTGGCCTAGTTTCCTGGCATCGTTGGCACCTTGCTACCCAGGTTTCAATTAGTTTGTCCATCCCTGGCCACCAAGCGTAACTTTTGGCCAGGGCTTTAGTCCTAACGATGCCAGAGTGCCCCTCGTGTAGCAGTTCCAGAACCATCCCTTGTAGCTTTTCTGGAATGACCACCCTATCCCCCCATAGTATGCACCTTTTTAATAACAAGAGTTCCGTTTGGCGGTTTCGGAACGTTTTGACGGACTCGTCGTTGTCCCTTTCCGGCCACCCTTTCTCTACCCAATGCAACACCCGCGCCAGACGTTTGTCTTTATTAGTCTCTCGGGCAATGTCTGACGCGGTTATGGGCAGGTTGGGTAGGGTCTCTATGCTGAGGGTGGTCGTCGTGGGTGCTGGGTCGGTGTCAGGTTCCGGTAGCAGCAAGCGGCTTAAGGCGTCTGCATGGGAGATCGTCTTACCCGGTCTGTGTATGAGTCCGTAGTTGTAGGCTGCCAGGAACTCGGACCACCTTGTCATTCGGGGAGACAGAATGTTCGGGGTGGCCCGGTTTCCTGCAAGGATTCCCAACAGCGGCTTGTGGTCGGTTATGATGGTGAAAGTCTGGCCATAGAGATACTCGTGGAATCGTTTTACGGCGGCAACGATAGCCAGAGCCTCTTTGTCCAGCTGGCTATACTTCCGCTCTGGTTTGGTGAGGGTCCTTGAAAAGAACGCGATGGGCGCTTCTTTTCCGTTGGGGAGGGTATGGCTGAGGACAGCACCGACGCCGAAGGGTGATGCGTCGCATGTGACGGCCAGAGGTAGGGTCTCGTTATACTGTATAAGGACGGCGTCCGAAGTGAGGAGGTCCTTTGTTCTTTGGAAGGCGGCTTGCTCGCGTTTCCCCCAAGTCCAGGTCGCCGCCTTGTCCAGGAGCCTATGCAAGGGCTCCGCCACCGTCGCCTTTTGGGGCAGGAAAACATTGTAAAAGTTAAGTAGCCCCAGGAATGCCTGTAGTTCCCTCTTCGACTTGGGTGTGGGGGCTTCTTTGATGACCTTGATTTTTTGGTTTGTGGGGTGAATGCCGTGACGGTCTAGGAGGTATCCTAGGAATTCTACCCGTTCCGTGTATAGTTGGCATTTCTCCCTCTTGACTTTGAGCCCGGTCTCTTTGAATTTGGTTAGGACCTCCCTTAGGCGACCATCTAGTTCGGCTTGGTTGGTTGCCGACACTAAGATGTCGTCAAAGTAAGGTAGCACCCCCTTGATGCCTTGCAGTAGTCTTTCCATTAGGCTTTGGAATATTCCCGGTGCCACGCTGACTCCGAATTGGAGTCGGTTGCATTTAAATGCCCCCCTATGACTATGGTTTGCACTTCTGCCATTTGCTTGTCGACTGGCAACTGTTGGTATGCCTGGGCGAGGTCGAGCTTGGCGAAAACCTTGCCCCCTCCCAGTGAGTGCAGTAGGTGTTGCACTACTGGGACGGGGTAGGCGCTTTGTTGTAGCGCGCCATTTAGGGTGGCCTTATAGTCCCCACAGATCCTCACCGACCCATCGGGCTTGATCGGGGTGACTATGGGGGTCTCCCACCGGGCGTGGTCTATGGGCTGCAGAACCCCTTGTTTGACGAGCTTGTCAATTTGCTCGTCTATCTTGGGTTTCAGTGCGAATGGCACCCGTCTTGGTTTCAGGCGTTTTGGGGGGACGTTTGGGTCTAGGTTGAATGATATAAGGGGCCCTCGGTACTTGCCTAGGTTTCTGTCGAAGACCTCCTGGAATTCCCGGGCCAGTTGCTGCTCCCAGCTGTCGTCGGTGACGTGGTTGACTCCCATGACTGCGATGCCGAGCGGGGCGAACCATTGCAGTCCCAGTAGGCTTGGGCGGTCACGGTCGACGATTGTCAGGGGAAGCCTTTTGGTGTGCCCTTTATATGTGATGTTGAAGTGTTTGGTTCCGACTACCGGGATGTGGTTTCCCTGGTAGTCCTTTACGATGAGTCTCTGGCTGTCTAGGTTCCTCCTTTGGATGGTAGGCACCAAGCGCTTTATTTCATGCCATGCTATCATGGAGAGGTAGGACCCGGAGTCCACCTCCATTTTGCATGGCTGGCCCTCGATGCCTACCTCCACGTGGACCTTCTGGGCGTCATTGGTTATGGCATGGCCGATGGTGACCGTCTGATGGGTCTCCTCTCTTCGCCGGTTATCGCCGCATCGCAGGGATCGTCTGTTCCGGTCCCATCTGTTGTCCGAGGGGCGATCTCTGGTCCGGGGTGGTGTGCTCTCTCTCCTCCGTTTGCTCTGGTCCCATCGTGCCGGGCTGTGGTTCTTTTTTAGGCGGCAGACACGGGCGATGTGTCCCTTCTTGTCGCAATGCCGGCAGGTTGATTCGAAAAACCGGCATTCCGACCTGGGGTGGTTGCCTCCGCAACCGGCACAGTTGGTCCTCGACTTACGACCCTGCCGGTTCCATGGGTTGCGGCCTGTCTGGAGGCGATGTATGTCCTCCTTGTCATCGGAAGTGCCCGATGCCGAGTGGAAGTCGCCCTGGTGGGTGGTCGTCTCGGGTTGGGCCTCGGTCGACCTCGCAGGGTTGTTGTTTCCACTGCGGTCCCCAGTGTTCGGTCTGAGCATGCGGTCGGCGGATGTTCGGGTTGCTTCGGCGGCTGCGGCTGCGGTGAGGGTGTCTGCTAGGTTGATGTTGCCCTTGGCCATCAGCCGGCTCTGGAGGACGGGGTCCCACAAACCGAGCATGATTCTGTCTCGCAGGGCGTCGTTCAGGTTGTCGAATTCGCAGAGCCCTCCTAGGCGCCGTAGCTCAGCGACGAAGTCGCTGAAGCTCTCACCCGACCGTTGGTCCCGACGGTAGAATTCGTTGGGTCGGATCAGGATGGGTACCTCTGGAGCATAGTGCCGCCAAAGTATTGGTTCGAGGACGTCCCAGTCCATCGCGGTCGCATCGGCGGGTTTGGCAAGCGCCTTGGCCATCTTGAATACCTCGGTCCCGCAGTGGGTCAGGAAGACGGCGCGCTTCATGGGGCCGGTGGCGTCCTTCAGGTCGCTGCACTTGAGGAACATGCGGAATCGGTCGGAGAACGATTCCCAGTCCTCGGCGGGGTTGAAGGGTGCGGGGGGTGCGATTTTCGCCATCGTGGTGGTTCGTCTGGCTTCCGTCGGACACGTGGTTCGGTTCAGGGTCTGGATCCCACCTTCGTCGCCAGTGTTGTGTCTGCGAAATGATGCCAGGAGTCGGTGACTTCAAATCATGCTCTTTTATTTAAAGTTGGAACCGAACTGGCGCAAAGGAAAAAGCTCGCGGCTTTTATTCCTTCAGCTGCGGCGGCCGCGGCCAATGACACCGTTTTGAATCTCCCGCGATTCGAATGGACCAATCGCGGGAGATTCTTAGCGAGCCAATCGACGTGGCTCGCCTGACCAATCAGAGTGCCCCGCGCTTTGGCCAATCAAAGCGCGGAGATCTCAAGAATGCTAATTAGGGGACAGAACACAACTTGATCCTAGCTCTTTTAAAATGAATTTGTTACATATTTATCTATCTATCTTGTTCATTTCCTTGATTTTTGCTGTACTTGCATGGTAGATTTCCAAGTAAAGCTAAGAATTCTAGTAAAACATACCATATATTTGTATTTAGAGAGAGAGAGAGAGAGAGAGAGAGAGAGAGAGAGAGAGAGAGAGAGATGATAGATAGATAGATAGATAGATAGATAGATAGATAGATAGATAGATAGATATAGATATAGATATAGATATAGATATAGATATAGATATAGATATAGATATAGATATAGATATAGATATAGATATAGATATAGATATAGATATAGATATAGATATTTGTTTTCTTAAGTTTTCACGGGTACTTACATGTCTGGAATTCAGCTTTGTTCGGGTATTTTCCCACGTGGTGCTTTTAAAGTTGTAGCAACGTTTCAGCAGAATCTCATCTGCCATCATCAGGCTTCTGTATGGTGTTTGTCTGTGAGTCAGACTTTTACAGTGGTTTCAGATTTAAATTTGGGGCAGCCTATTGCTGTGTCAGAATGGTTTTTTCTTCCTCCTGATTGGTTGAGAGTCTTGGTCTGTGTTTATTGGTCTTGGAGTTTGCTGTGTTCTGCTACTAGTATCTTCTGTCTGTTTTTTTTTTTTGGGGGGGGGGGGGCTCTTTTTGTATCTTGATTGGCTGGTTATTGGAGGCCTTTAGTGCAGCTTGGCTCCGGGTAAATGGACAGCTTTCATTAGTTAGGAAGCTAGGTTTCATCTGGGTGCCTGGTTGGGGTGTGTTTGAGCCGGAGGTATCAGGGGGGATCTGTTTGTGCCCAGGTGTTTGCCTGGCTTGTGGTGTGGAGATTTTTTCGTTTGTGAGTGCAGGCTTCCAAATGATTGACAGTCTGGTGGAATCATCTCTTCTATTCATTCTTTCTGGTCTTTTTTTCAATCTCTATGGCTTCTCTGATGATTCTGTGGCTGGGGTTTTCTATAGTGGCTTGGGTTTTGGTGCCATAAAAGTTGATGCTATGACCTGTGGCTTTCATGTGTTGAACTAGTGAGGAAGTGTGTTCCAGCTTTTTGACTGCATTTTTGTGTTCATCCAGGCGGGTACTTATTCTTCTATTGGTCTGTCCAATGTATGTGGCCGGGCATGATGCACAGGGGACTTCGTATATGCCTTGGTTTTCCAGGTCAATTTTATCTTTGGGATTTCTAAGGATGGCTGCTATTTTTCTGTCTGTTTTGAAGGCAGTCTTGATGTGATGTCTGTGTAGTATCTTACTAATTTTGTCTGTAGTACCTCTTATGTAGGGCAGGACAGCTGTTCCATAGATCTGTTCATCTTCTGGGTCTCTATTATGTCTCAGTGTGTTTTTGTGGATCAAGTCGGTGATTTTGCTTTTGTGGAAGCCGTTGGCTGTCAGTACTTTAGTTAGGGTGCATAGTTCAGTCTTAATGTGTGTCTTGTCTGCCAGGCATTTGGTTCTAATAATTAGTGTATTAGCCACGGAGTTTATCTGTGCTGGGTAGTGGTGGGATTGGAAATTGAGGTAGTGGTTGGTGTGTGTTTTCTTCTAGTATACGGTGTGTCCTAGTGTGCCATCTGTTTTTTTTTTTTTTGTAGATTAGTACATCTAGGAATGGTAGTTGTTTGTTTGTTTCCGTTTCCATGGTGAACTTGATTTTGGGGTGTGTACAGTTTAGGTGTGTTAGAAAATTGTTTAGGTTTTCTTTTCCATGGTGCCAAATCACAAATGTGTCATCGATGTATCTTAACCATAGTTTGGGTTTGTGGATGGCATTGGCCAGGGCTCTGGATTCGAATTCTTCCATGAACAGGTTTGCAATGACGGGTGACAGTGGTGATCCCATAGGGGATCCTTCAGTTTGTTTGTATCTTTGTCCTTTGTATATGAAATATGTGTTGGTTAAGCAGTGTTCTGTTAGTTCCATGAGGTGTTTAGCTGGTTGGTATTTATTTTTGATGATTTCAAGGGTCTCTTTTATCAGGACTTGAGTGAATAGTGAAACCATGTCGAAACTTACAAGCAGATCTTCTTGCTCCACGTGTAGATCTTTGATCATTTCCAAGAAGTGGTATGAGTTTTGTACATGTGAAGCTGCTGTTTCAGCATGGGGCTGTAGCCATTTTGCTTTGTTTAGCTAGGTTTTGTAGTGGTGCTCCTCTGGAGCTGACTATGGGCCTGAGAGGTATGCCTTCTTTGTGTATTTTTGGGAGGCCGTATAGTTTGGGGTATCTGGAAGATTTTTCTCTTGGGATGATCATCTGTTGGATCTCTTTGCTCATGTGGCTGGTTATAATTTTCTTCTTGGTTAATTTTTCCAGATATATGGTTGGGTATGTGTTTATGGGTTTGTATGTGGGGTCTTGGAGTCAGTCTGTCAATTTTGTTTCATAATCTTTTCTGTCCATTCCTACTGTGGCATTCCCTTTGTCTGCTGGAAGTATGATTATGCTGCTATCTCTTTTCAGGCTTTGTAGCGCTTTAATTTATTCTTTCTGCAAGTTGCTTTTGGGTGGTTTGCTTGTGCATAGGATGTTGGTTACTTGGTGTCATTCTATCAGCTTCATCTGTATTTAATTTGGTTTGGCTGGATTCTACTGCACATATGATGGATTCTGTGGGGATTTTTTTGGGTGCTATAGCATAATTGAATCCTTTGGTTGGGACATCTGTTTCTGTTTTGGTGAGTTCTCTGTTGGAAATGTTGTATACAGGTGTTGTTGTGAGTTGTTGGGGTTTTTTTTGTCACGTTCTAATTTCTTTAATTTTTTCAAGAGTTTATCATTTTTGTAAGTGGTTTCAGATTCAGCTCTCCAAGTTGTAAGTAGTTTTATCTTGTCCCAAAGTAGAGGGGGGATTTTGCTGCTCAATTACAGGTGTAGTGCTTGCAAATCTTTGTTTAACTGATCTAATTGGAATCTCTTACTGTGGAGCTCATTCCTTAGTAGAGCCATTTCAGTTCTTTTCAGGATACATTTAGTGGCTGCTGTGCTTTGATGAAATGTTAATTTGAAGCAGGTTGGTGTAGTATTGTTGTCTCTGCAGCTGCATAGGAATTGGAGGTCACATAGTATTCCTGCTCTTTTAATTTCCAGTTTCTCGTAGGTTTTGATCTGGCTGTTTATTTCCTCCCTGTAGAGGTTTGATATTTGTTTTCTTAAGTTTTCACAGGTACTTACATGTATGACATGGGAAAATACCCAAACTAAGCTGAATGCCATACATGTAAGTACCCGCGAAAACTTAAGAAAACATATATATATATATATATATATATATATATATATATATATATATATATATATATATCGGGTTTTCTCCCACGTAAGATTGGAAGTATCTAGGCAACGTTTCGATGAAGTCTCATTCATCATCTTCAGGCTTGGTCTTCAGCTCTGTGCTTCTCAGAGTGATGTGAGCTTGCAGCTGCTTCTTCCTTTTAACTGCTAGTGGGGGTGTGACTTGATTGGGTGGAGGCTTGGCTGTGTTCTGATTGGGTGGAGGTATGTTCTCATTGGTTGGGGGTTTGGCTGTGTTCTGATTGGTTGGGGGGTTGGCTGTGTTCTGATTGGCTGGAGGCGTGTTCTGTTCAGGTGGGGCCTTGATTGTGCTCAGGTTAGTCTTAGTTGCTGGAGGGTTCAATCAAAAAGGAAGAACCAACCTCTTCCCTGGTCCAACACCTCAAAGCCACAGGACATGAGATTGACTTTAAAAATACCAGAACTATCGCCAAAACCGAACACTTCAGCAGCAGAATCATCAGAGAAGCCATAGAGATAGAAAAACGTCCACACAGCATGAATAAACGAGATGATGCCTCCCACCTACCAGCCATTTGGAAACCCGCCCTCATGAACAGACACGTACCTAACATGAAGAATGACACCAGACCCACACCCCTGAGAGCCACACAAGATGCCACCACCACACTTCCACGTAGAAAGCAGACTCACACCCACACAGAAGATGAAACACGACCACGGACCAGAAGCCGCACTGCAGCTGCATCACTACCCACCTCAAACCCCTCTGAGCCATACATGAAGCGAACTGACCTCCACCATGAAGATGCAGCACGACCACGAACTCGAAGCCAAACAGCAAGATCACAGCTCACCAGCTCAAACCCTCCAGCAACTAAGACTAACCTGAGCACAATCAAGCCCCCACCTGAACAGAACACGCCTCCAGCCAATCAGAACACAGCCAACCCCCAACCAATCAGAACACAGCCAAACCCCCAACCAATGAGAACACACCCCCACCCAATCAGAACACAGCCAAGCCCCCACCCAAACAAGTCACACCCCCACTAGCAGTTAAAAGGAAGAAGCAGCTGCAAGCTCACATCACTCTGAGAAGCACAGAGCTGAAGACCAAGCCTGAAGATGATGAATGAGACTTCATCGAAACGTTGCCTAGATACTTCCAATCTTACGCGGGAGAAAACCCGAATAACCAAAGATCCACATATAAATACCCGTGAGAACCTCAGAAAACATATATATATGTATGTATGTATGTATGTATGTATGTATGTATGCATGAGAGAGAGAGAGAGAGATTATCTACATTAACCATAAGCTTAAAAATACAGTTCAATAATATACTGCTCCGGCCAAAACCTGGCTCAGTTAGAACAACCAAATTTCTCTGAAAATACAACATGAATTTATGAAGTAAAATGAGCATACCCTGAGCTCCCAACAAAGCATTGGCAGCCCTGAGCAAAAGCAGAGCCACAATTTCTGTACTTTGGATCTATTATATTTCAAGACAAGAAAATGACAGTCATAGTAGAAATTACAGCATGATGTTAGAATATTTTTGATAAACCCATCTGGGTGACTTTATTATTATTTAATCCTTCCCACTAGATCAGCATGTTAGCTATACCTATTAAAGAGCTGTGGTGGCACAGTGGTTAGAATGCAGCATTTCAGGCTAATTCTGCCCACTGTCAGTTTGATTCTGGCTGACTCAAGTTTTCCAACTTGACTAAGCTTTCCATTTTGTCAAGGTTGGTAAAATGAGGAGCCAGATTGGTGGGAGCAATATGCTGACTCTGTAAACCACCTAGATGGCTGAGTAAACTCAGTAAAGCACTATGAATCAGTATATAAGAGCTTCGGTGGCACAGTGGTTAGAGTGTACTCTAACCACTGCAAGCTACTTCTGCTGCAGCCAGCTGTCTGCAATTTGGCAGATCGAATCTCACCAGGCTCGAGGTTGACTCAGCCTTCCACCCTGCCGAAGTGAATAAAATGAGGAGCCAAATAATATGCTGACTCTGTAAACCACTTAGAGAGGGCTGTAAAGTCTAAGTCTAAGTGCTATTGCTATATTTTATTCCTTCCTTCTGGTTAAAGGAGCTTCATTCCCAGATATGTGGATATAACACAGGCTAACAACTTCAGTTAACCATGAGTGTCCCTCAGTATATTACAGTATCATACCATACTAACTAGCACTGAATAAAATTTTAATGCAATAGTGAGAGCTCTCATCCCCATTATAGAATTCAGTAATGAGTTTAATTAGTTTATGCTATGTAATATTAATAATGATTGCATTAAAGAAGTTACCTACATAGAAATTAAATAAGCTTAGAACAGCAATATTAATAAGGTAATGGCTTATCAAGTACTAGGAAACAGAAACTGTCCTTGGAAATCTAGTAAATGGAATTTTATGAAGGTATTTGCAAATATTGCCTAGAATTACGATGAATCGGTATTAAGTAGGATTTCTTCCCCTGTTTTTAAATTAGCAAATGTATTGGCATTCAGAAAAATATGAATCAATTTTAAGGAAAATCCAGGAATCACAATCTTTTCAGCTAAAGGATTCCTCAGACATAATTTTGTTAAAAGATTTTTTTTTAATGAAAAGCCTTATGTAACTGCTACTGAAAAGTTAATCAGAATATGAAATAGCAACTGGATATATCAGGACTTTGTCCAATAGGGGCTAAAAAGAAGGGATATAGCATAAGGTAACAAAGAGAAACTTACAGAAGAGGAACCTGGTTGAGCCTGCACAAGCTACACAATGCAACAGCTGAGACAGAACGGTTCCTGAGACTTTTGGTGACAAAGAAGACCAAGCTTCACATTGCTACTGTCAGAACAATTAACTTCTTTGGTGAAATGTTTGATTCTCCATAGAACTGCTGCGAGCATCCAGAGAGTGGGAGGTGCTTCAGTCTTCACTTCTCACAGGCTGAGCTGAAATTGAGGAACGCCCTCCTCCTCCACGTGACTCCTCCATGCGTTCCTCCCAGTTTTAGTTCAGCCTTCAAGAAGCAGGCAGCTTTTTCACGTTCCTTGGCCATTTCAGGTGATCGTTGTGAGTTGGATCAGGTTTGATTCATTTTTTCCTCTCCCTGCAAGGCTAGTGCGATCCCAAATTTAGTTGGTGGAGCGATTTCGCTCCCAGGAGGGAAGTAAGGGGTTGGAGCCCTTTGTCCCCCCCCTTCTAATCTATCCTCTGCCGTTCCAAGTGTGCTGGGCTCAGTCGCTTGGCCCTGTGCTGTATTTTAAAAGCGCAAATTGCGTCTTCCCCCCTAGAACGCCTCAGAGGAGGCAGCTCTCTTTTGAAGTTGCGGTGGGCTGGTGCGCTTCTGAACTGTGCGTTCTGAGCCAGGCGGCCATTTTGGGCACGCCTCGTGGCCGGTGCCATTTTGTTTTCTTAACAAGTAAGGCCTTTTTCCTTTTAGTTTGAGAGTGAGCTGCGAGGTTTTTTTGTAGGCCCTTAGCGGGACCGTCAGGCCGCGTGGAGCCTTTGTTTTTACTGAGAGAGCACTGTGGTCCTGTGCCCTGCTGTCTCTCTTAGAGTTAATATTGTTGGCTTTCTTCCTTGGCCCGCAGCTAGTTCAGAAGCGCAGGCACGTACTCTCCATGTTGTTGGGGGGCTGCCTATAGAGGCCTATCTCTTTTTTTTCTTATCTTGCCTTTCACAATTGCTTGGCCTCAGCGTTCATTTGGTCTATTTGGAATTAAGTTATTATTATTATTATTATTATTATTATTATTATTATTATTATTATTATTATTATTATTATTATTATTCAGATTTTTAATTTAGCTGCTAGAATTGTTTTCTTTTTTTTTATTGCATAAGGTTTAAAAAAAGAGAGAGAAAGAGAAAGGAGATTTTTTTTGAATAGATAATAGCTAGTTCTAGAATAAAAAGGGGGACGTGACCCAATTTTAGGAAAACCGGTTTACGTTTGTAGGCCGAACTCCTAGGCGTGCCAACCGCCATTTTTCTTTCAATACCATGGCAGCGGCTAATCCTACTGGCTCTTCTCTGAAGGCCAAGTCTAAGACGCACTACCTTCGCAGAAGGGACAAGGATTCTTCCAGTGCTTCTCAAAGAGATGCCTTACGACGTCATAAGGCCCTAGAAAGGGAATTTAGCAAGCGGGCTAAAGAGTCTCACTCTATAACATCTGCCTTTACTTCTACCTCCCCCCCGCCGAGCCAACCATCTTCCTCCAGGGGCAGTACTTCCACCCGAGGCCGCCAGCCCTCCCGTATACCAGAGGCGACATTTACGCCAACCGCTGCAGGTCTACGCTCTGAGGATCCTGCTCCAATTATTGTACCTGAGAACATCAGAGAATGGATGCAGTCTGCCATCCGTCAAGGTATAGCTGAAGGAATGCAGCAGCTCGCTAGACCGGATTCCCGAGGGAGGACTCCTGAGGCTGAGTCTTTATCCGGGAGATCTCCTTCTGCACCAGCATCACAGCATGGTCAGGTACCTCCTCACATGGATGTTCCATTCCCAGAGGGGGAGGATACCCAAGAAGAAGAGGGAGTGGGCCTTGAACCGTTCGGAGAGTACGAAGGTTCTGACAGAGGTTCCTTACAGTATTCGGAACCCTTTCTGGAGGGGGACCTAATGGAGGGAGAAATGTCAGAAGATGAGGGTCTTTCTCCTGAACAACCGGCTGTTGTGGATCTTTTTAAACCCCATTTATTTAAGTCTTTGCTATTTAAGGCAAAGAACATTTCAGGTCTGGCCTCTCAGCCTCCTTCTGAACCCCCTCCATCGAGTCCAGAAGGTCCTGATGACCTTATGTTTAGACAGCCGACAGTGGCAGCAGACATTATTCTGGCCCCCCCAATCTTCTCAGATCTGGTAGCAAAGCAGTTGGCCTCGGTGGGTCCTTCTCCGGCCCCTTCTAGTCAGGACAAGAGGTTGTTTACCCTGGATTCGGATTTCTCAGCTATGTTAGATACCCCGGAAGTAGATGATCCAATTATAAGGCTTGCTTCTTCTTCCAATCCTACCGATGCACTAGAGGCACTGAAGCCGGAGGATAAGCAAGCGGAGATGGCGCTCCGGCTGGCTCACACCGCTGATGCCTGGGCTATCCGGTCGGCCACGGCCGCTTCCTTTTTCACCCGATCCTCCATCAGGTGGCTCAGACAGCTGAAACAACACATTTCCCCAGCTGATACCAGAGCCCATCAAGATATTGCAAAGATCACGGCAGCGGCGGAATTTGCAGCTGACGCTACCTTTCATTCGGTTAAGTTCTCATCCCGAGCTATTTCTTCCCATGTTTCTGCCAGACAATTGCTTTGGCTTCGACACTGGCAGGCTGATATTAAAAATAAGTCTAAGTTGGCTTCAGCCCCCATTGTAAAAGGGAAATTATTCGGGCCCGCTCTGGAGCCATTACTCCTGGAGACCCGAAATAAGAAAAAGTTCCTGCCTTCACTTTTTTGTAGGCAGGAAGCCAAGAGTTCCCAGTCCTTTCGGAGGGGCTCCTTTCGTCCCTCCTTCCAGTCATCATTCTCTCCTAGATTTCAGGGCTCTCCCTCATTCCAGCTGTCCTACCAGGACCGGGGCGACTCGGGAGACAGAGGCAAGAGAGGGGGCAGCTACAGAAGGCCCTTCAGAGGTTCCGGGAGTAGAGCGGCCCGCCGGCCCAGGTAGCGTTGCAGGTTTTCTTATCATAGGCGGCCGCCTCAGGCATTTTGCAGACAAGTGGGAGGAATCCACCTCTGATACTTGGGTTACAGATTCAGTGTGCTTTGGCTTGACCCTGCAGTTTCTCTCTCCTCCCCCCGAACATTTCAGGGTTTCACCCATTTCTAGGAATCCTACTAAACGGGCTCTTATGCCTTCTGCCATCAAACATCTCTCTGATATTAGGGCTATTCAACCTGTACCCCTCTCCCAACAGGGAAGGGGTTTCTATTCACTTTTATTCTTGGTGCCTAAACATTCCGGGGGAATGGAGACCCATTTTAGATCTTAAGAGGTTAAATCGTTTTATTGTACGCCATAAATTCAAAATGCACACTCTGCAGTCGATTTTACAGGGCATCAGAGAAGGAGACTGGCTTACATCAATTGACCTTTCCGAGGCTTATCTCCATATTCCTATTCATTCCTCGTATTCTAAATATCTCAGATTTTGTTATAATAATCAGCATTTCCAATATGTAGCCCTCCCCTTTGGTCTAGCCTCAGCCCCAAGATCTTTCACTAAGGTGTTGGCGGCTATTGCAGCTCACCTTAGACAATTTCCCATCCGGATCCACTGTTAACTTGACGATATCCTGGTTGTATCCCCTTCCCGACATCAAGCCAAGAGCGATACTAGCACTACCCTCTCGGTATTTCAGTCCCACGGGTTCTTAGTGAACTGGGAAAAGAGTCAGCTTACTCCCTCCACTAGTATATCTCATCTAGGGGCTGTGATTGACTCTGTTGAAGGAAGGGTCTTTCTCTCTCAGGAGAGACTTATTAGTATCCGCACCACTATTAGAGATATTCGGAGGACCGGGAAAGCATCGTTGCTCAATTTATCCAAACTGCTAGCGAAGCTAGTTTCCTGTATTTCCATTATTCCATGGGCTCGCTTGCATTCCAGATCTTTGCAATGGTTCCTCCTGCCATATCAGCGTTCAGGAAGGAGCACATCAAGGTTTATAGTGAAGGTCCCGCCGAAAGTTCTCGCCTCCCTCCTGTGGTGGACGCGACCATCTGTCAACAGAGGTCAGCTATTCCAGGAACCTCAAAGGGTTGTTCTCACGACAGACGCAAGTCTTTCCGGATGGGGGGCCCATCTACAATCTCTCTCAGCACAGGGAGTTTGGACCCGTTCGGAGCGAAGTCGGAGCATCAACTGGTTGAAGCTTTGTGCAGTGTACCTGGCTCTGCAAACATTTCTTCATCAGATAAGGGGGCGCCATGTCCTGGTCCTAACGGACAATACTACAACCAAGGCCCATATCAATCGGCAAGGGGGCACCCATTCCCTCCTTCTCATGAGAGAGGCCGAGCGACTGTGTCGATGGGCAGAAGAGCACCTCTTATCCATCAGAGCGGAGCACATCTCCGGGGCCTCCAACGTCCAAGCAGACTGGCTCAGCAGGGCAACACTGGATCAGGCAGAGTGGCACCTGCACCCACATCTGTTCAGAGAAGCAGCAGACAGGTTCAGTCAGCCCCTAGTAGACCTTTTTGCGTCTCCGCTCAACGCACAAACACCAAGGTTCTTCTCCCGTTATCCCTCCAGTGGAGCAGAGAATCACGATGCCTTGCATTGCCCATGGCCTCCCGGGCTACTGTACGCCTTTCCTCTGCTTCCATTAATCCCCAGGGTGATTCGAAAATTGATAGCCGAGAAAGCAGTGATCCTCATGGTGGCACCTTATTGGCCCAGGAGGCCATGGTTTGCGGACCTCCGCAATCTGTCAGTATCTCCGCCATGGAGGATTCTGTTGGATCAGATTTCGCTGTCGCAAGGCCCGCTGCTCCATCCAGAGCCACAGTGGCTACAGTTGGCCGTTTGGAGGTTGAGCGGGAAAGGATGATTGAGGAAGGCTTATCAGCACAGGTCATTAACACCATTTTGGCGGCTGGAAGACCTTCTACCACTCGCATTTATGATGCAACCTGGAAAAGTTTCTGTAACTGGTGCCACAAATCATTCATCGACCCACGCTCTCCTTCAGTTGCACAGATCCTGGCCTTTTTACAAGATGGCCTAGATGGAGGTTTATCACCTAACACCTTAAGGAGGCAGGTAGCAGTGCTCTCAACAGTGGTTGCTGGCGGTCCTTTCGGTCCCCTTTCCCACCATCCTCGAATCAAGGCTTTTCTTAAAGGGGCTTCTAATTTGCGCCCGTCAGTAGTACATAGGTACCCGACATGGGACCTTAATAAAGTTCTCCTGGCCTTGACTAGATCTCCTTTTGAGCCTCTCAGGGAGGCGTCACTTCAATTTCTTACATTTAAAGCAGTTTTTCTGGTGGCTATTACTTCGGCTAAAAGGATATCTGAAATTGCAGCTCTATCCGTGAGAAAAGATCTGTGCATTTTTCATTCAGATCGGGTGGTTCTGAGACCAGACCCAGCATTTATGCCGAAGATTAATTCACCGTTCCACAGGGCGCAGGAGTTGGTCCTGCCTAATTTTTGTCCGAAGCCTCTGCGTGAGCAAGAGAGGCAGTGGCACACCCTTGATGTTCGAAGGGCTTTGCGTATTTACATTTCTCGCACGCAGTCCATCAGGAAGACAGAGTCTCTCTTTTTGTCCTTCCAGCCAAAGACACTAGGCTGTAATGTTTCTCCGTCCACGGTAGGCAGATGGATTAGGGCTACCATATCCAAAGCCTATTTAGTTCAAGATATTCCAGTTCCCAGTGGGGTTACTGCTCACTCCACCAGAAGTGCAGCTACCTCGGCAGCCTGGGCTACTCAGGCATCTATTCTTGATATTTGCCGGGCGGCCACCTGGATTTCCCCATCTCCCTTTATAAGACATTATAAGATTGATGTTTACGACTCAGCTGAAGCATCTTTTGGCAGGCGAGTTTTGCAGCAAGTGGTGAGAGATCCTGGGGAAGTTCCAATCCAGACGGACTCCCACCCGTAGGACACACTTGCTTTGGTATGTCCCACTCTCTGGATGCTCGCAGCAGTTCTACGGAGAATGGGCATTGGTTCTTACCTGATACGCCTCTTCTCGTGGAACTGCGTAGAGCATCCAGCCCCACCCTGTTGGTCCATCTGTAAAGGGGGAAAACCTGTTTCGGCCAATGATTTCTAATGTTGTAGTTCATGTTGTTTAATACTTAAGAGTAGAGGGGTTTTTTTGTCCTCTCGTCTTTGATAAAACTGGGAGGAACGCATGGAGGAGTCACGTAGAGAAGGAGGGCGTTCCTCAATTTCAGCTCAGCCTGTGAGAAGTGAAGACTGAAGCACCTCCCACTCTCTGGATGCTCTACGCAGTTCCACGAGAAGAGGCGTATCAGGTAAGAACCAACGCCCATTTTGAACATTAGCTTGACTTCTTAGTATAGACTGCTTAGGCTTCAAAGAGTGTTTTTTAAAAAAATAAAAATAAAAATCCCTGGATACTCAGGGGACTAGGGGAAATAAACTTCAGCAAGTTCTTTTGGAGAGTACTAGTATTGGAGAGTATTCTGTAATTTACTAGTCAACTTCTTAGTTCTCAATTTACAAAGGTCACTGCTCTCACCATACCTTAACAACCTCACATATGAAATGCATTCTAAAAGGAAACCTTTGTGCTGTCTTCAGCAGTTCAGTCTACAATTTAGATATTCTGCAGATATTCATTATTTATCCATTAACAGAACCTGGGTAGATGAAAAGGATGCAGTTGGATAAGTATACATATTACTACTAATAATTGCTGTAACCAATTTATAGATTACAGATTTTTCCCCATTCTTTTTTTTTCATTCTTTAAATGTGAAAAAATAGTGGGGAAAGCTTTATTCCTTGCTGCCTTATTGTATTTCTTCGCTTACTCTTTAGAACAGTAAAACTATTGCTTTGTCAATATTTAATGGTATTGAAGCCATTTCTCATTGAATTCCAGAACAGATGTTATATCTTCTTTAGTGATGTTAAAGCACAATGATATATACTGTATTTCCTTTTCTGGTACAAGTTCCTTTTTAATATCACTTTTGTTACTTTTTAAATTTAAAAATATAGAAAAACAACTGGATTTTTTCAAACTGATACACACACACACACACACACACACACGTACATATGTATGTATGTATATGTGCATGTGTGTGTATACACACACACTCTTTTGGAATATGCATTCTTAAATGCATTTCTCCTTCAAAATATTTATTTTGGAATGCATTTGGATATCTGAGTATGTCATCAAGGATTTTTCTGACATAACCTTAACTATAAAATAATCTAAAGGTACCAAACTGAATCAGTTGGGAAGTAAAAATTTGTTCACTGCATAATATGTTGCAAAAAACAGGTGCTTGCTTTGTAGCCTTCACTAGATTTCTCTCTCTATAGATCACATTTCTGTCCCAGTAATGTTGAGGTTATTCTTTCACACATATAACTGATAAATTGATTTCAATTGTGAGGATACAGTATGCGAGCAATCATCTTTGAGATCTAATATAAGTAGGTTTTTTCACAATGCACAACAGTGGGCAACCTCCACATGTCATTGAATGACAGGATTATCTTCAATCACCAGCCCTGTTGAGTTTGATTTCAGAACAATTGGAAAACCACAACTAGTGATTACAACACTCCATATCAATTTCCCAGGATTATCTGGACTTGACTTACATTCAGTTGACTTACATTCAGTTTTTTTGTTTGTTTGCTTGAAAAATAAAACAGCCCATCCAGTGTTCATGAAATTGCAGCTTGTTCTGTGGTAATGATTTGTGGCTGAATATCACAAGCTTCTTTTTGTATTCTCAGAAAATACTAAATGTTCCTGGTCCCTTAATCAAGATATTTTGTAACTCATATATGATCTGACTCATCCAACATTAGAGATAGTTACTATTTTTCATTTTGGGCAATTTGCTGTCACTGATTTTGGAAAAAAAATTCTTATTACAATGTTTAATAGGAGTTATTGAAATGTTCTTTGTCATTCAATTTCTTCTTCAGTCTTACAAACTTAAAAGTCCTACTGTAAATAATCAAATGTTGATATGTTTCTACTGTGAACCTACCAAGGGCTCAATTACCACCACCAATAAAGGGGAATATTTATAGCTCAGGGTTGAAATGATGGGTCTTATATGCTCTCTGACACCTCTAACATCTCTAACATTGTCATTTGGGTAATGTCTGCAAGAAAACAACCAAGTTCAGAGAGCACCAAGGACCCCTCAATTATCACTATCTCAAGTGCCATTAGCTGGACCTACTGATTGAGGGTTTTAAAAAATGATGAACCCAATTTCCAACCACCATAGATGGACAAAAGTATACCATTGTCAGTCATACCAAATGTCATTAAAAGGTTTAAGAGGATAAAAATAACTGTCCTTTTTCCAGACAGGTCCCCAAAAAGATAATCTAACACAAGCATGTCAAACTCACATTGTCACAGCAGTGTCACGTGACATATCAGGACTTTTTCCCTTTCTGCTAAATTGAGAGTGGGCTTGACCAGTGGGTGACACATCCGGCCCACGGGCAGGGAGTCTGACAGCCCTGATCTAACAGAACAATCAGTGTTGTTTCTCCCCCATGACCAGTCTCAATTTTGACTGGAAAGGATCCAAATTTGCTTGCTCTAGAATCCTCGAATTGA
This sequence comes from Hydrophis major, assembly GCA_033807585.1. Lineage (NCBI taxonomy): Eukaryota > Metazoa > Chordata > Lepidosauria > Squamata > Elapidae > Hydrophis > Hydrophis major. The sequence goes on from CM066330.1 coordinate 65,634,803, forward strand.
AAGTCTATGTTGCTTTCTTGGCCACAGTGCAGAATTATGCCACTGCATCTTTCAGGATCTTAAAAAAAAAAAAAAATCAGTCTGTAGGGCTCTGAGATTACTAGATAGCTTCCCGTCCAAATTCTAATCAAGTCACTGTTTAGTTTTGAGAGATTAAGACTGGCTAAACACTACAACCTACTGTGATTATGTGTTTGAGTTATATGATGTCTAGTCCCAAAGACAGACAAATGGCATAGAACCATTGACAACCTTTCACAAGTTTTTAATCCTGTAATTTTATGAGTTAAAAGAACTTTTTTATTTTTATTGTTGTTGAATCTAAAGATTTACTGTTTTTTTTCTTGCACATGGATAAATTGTAGGGATTGTTTTAAGACATATATACTTCTCCAAAAGAATTTTGGCATTCTATATATTCAGTCTAACATTTATATAACATTTTATAACTTTTCTCTTCTGCCCAAGGCATATAACGATCACCGAGAAATATTAAAATGCTGTTGATCTCTTTATTCAGAACATTATTATAATTGAAAAAAATTGAATTCTGTTTTCCCTTGATAGAGTTTGTCAAAGGCTATTTTTTTCTTTATAGCTATGGAACAACAGATGTTCAAAAGTCAAACTATATATAATAAGAGAGGCAGTGGCAAGAGACCTTGCATTACAATCATTGTTATGCTTATTGTTCTGCAATTTTTAATGGAGATTCTATTAAGGGTAAGACTTCACTATCTCATCAAATGTCCTTGGGCCAGAAAAGCTACTTTCATGGCAGGAAAGGATTGTATTAATTTGCCAAGTTGATGTTACTCTGAAGAAATCAAGTTCCTGTAGATTTTGGTGCACCTAGAGTTTGGGTTTTGCATTTTTGAATGACATTATTCTGGTACCTTGACAAACCTATCTATTGTTTCTGCAGATGCCAGAAATTGCAAGACACTTGAAATATGCTAAGAGTGGGAGAAAAACTTAAATGGAGCAAGAAATAATATATTTTATATATTTGTTTTGTCTACTTATTATTCTTGGTTGAGTTAACACAAATCTCAGGAAAAATGCAGTGTCCATCTAATCATTAAGTCTACAAAATTAATTTGTACCATTGTCATGATGCTGCACCTCCATTGAATCTTAACCTATGAGATGTATGATATCTGTAATTGGCTCCAGTTCAGCCAATAAACTAAGAAGAATTTTCCTCACATTTCCAGAATCAGACTATGGTGATCCCCTTTAATTTGCTCTTATAGAAGTCCAATTAATTTCCTTTGAAATCTGTGGTTATTTTTCATTACCACAGATTTCAGACAATATTATTTCAATCTGATATTGTGGGATTCTATGTTAATAAAGGTTCTAGAGCTCGATAGATAAAATCAGCAAGGGCTTGCTTAGCTACAAGTCTGATCTTCATGATTCTGTCCAACAATTTCTCTATTATAACTATTATAACTTCTGTATTAAAAAATAGATTTTAATACTGTATATTTTTTTTAAAAAATAAAAGTTTAACAAAAACAGGATAGAAAACATGTATAAATATACAAGCATACAAAGTATGTGACACAGACTAGAAAGAGAGTGGGTGGGTGGGTGATCCATATAGCAATAGCACTTAGACTTTTTACTGCTTTATAGTGCTTTACTGCCTTCTCTAAGTGGTTTATAGAGTCAGTATATTGCTCCCATCAATCTGGGTCCTCATTTTATCCACCTCAGAAGGATAGAAGGCTGAGTCAACCTTGAGCCTGGTGGGATTTGAACTGCCAAATTGCAGGCAGACGATTGTCATCAGAAATGGCCTGCAGTACAGCACTCTAACCACTGCATCACCAAGGCTCATTTGGTCATATATGCAAAAGGCTCATTGATTCCAGCCTTCTAATATCTTAATACAGGTATTAAGCAATAGTGACTTTGATGACTGAAAACTTTTTGTCTAAGTACCAAAAGAGATTTGCACAGAAGAGTAACTGGGATGATTAAAGGCCTGAAGACTAAAATATATGAAGAAAAAAAGAACTAGGGGTGACATGATGGCAGTATTCTAGTATTTGAGCGGCTGCCATAAAGAAGAGGGGGGGTCACCTTATTTTCCAAAGCATGAGAAAGCAAGACAAGAAACAGTAGATGAAAACCCATCGAGGACAGAAGCAACCTGGAATTAAGAAGAAACTTCCTAACAGTGAGGACAACTAACCAGTGGATCAGCTTGCCTTCAGAAGTTGTAGGTGCTTCATTACTGGAGGTTTTTAAGAAAAGACTGGACAGCCACTTGTCAGAAATGGTATAGGGTCTCCTGTTTGAGAAGAAAGTTGGACTAGAAGACCTCTAAGTTCTCTTCCAGCTCTATTCTATTTGATTGAGATCCTGAAGTAGATATATCCTTAAAAGAGGGAAGAAAAAGTGAGATCAGAGCTGTGGTACAGGCAAGGGAAACCTAATTATTTTTCACTATGCTACAGTCCAAATAGAAATGTTCTTTTCAAGAGCTATTAAAAGCTATAGAGATAAATATTCTAGAGAAGGACTTCCTTTTATTTATCACAGAAGCTTTCTAAGATAAATAATTGAAAAAGGTCTGTTTACCATCTTAGCTGCCTTACATTTAGTCAAAGTGCCCTCTCAGGGGCTGCCACAAAAAAGAGGGAGTCAAGCTATTATCCAAAGCATCTGAGGGCAGGGCACAGGTGGAAACTAATCAAGGAGAGATGCAATTTAGGACTAAGGAGAAATTTCCTGACACTTAGAACAATTAATCAGTGGAACAACTTGCCTCCAGAAGTTGTGAGTGCGACAACACTGGAAGTTTTTAAAAAGACGTTGGATAACCATTTGCCTGAAGTGGTGTAGGGTTTCTTGCCTAAGCAGGGGGTTGGACTAGAAGATCTCCAAGGTCCCTCCCAATTCTGTTATTCTATGCTATGCTATGCTATGCTATTCTAAATGCTTTAGGGATTTGGACAAAAGTAATTGATGGTTTCTAAATGTGCAATATTCAGATGAAACCTGAACAATAAATCATTGGATAAATTTTGGATGTAACAATATAGAGGTTTTCAATAAAACTGTGATTTCTCTTATATATTGTTTTTGTGTAACAATATTTGTTTACTTACATTGGATTTTATCCTCTGCAATGCAGAGGCTTTGAGTGGCTCACAACAAACAAATACAGAATGAGAACTAAAGCATCACAGATCAACAATAACAATCATGGTAGTTTAATTTATTTCAACCCTAAATAACCTCATAAAGAGCCATATTTTAACTTAAGAAAGGTTTTCCCAGATGAGGGAGACATTCCTGAGAAGCATCAGTTCCAGGAACCCGCAGATGGTCCTACAGTGGTGAGACCCTATACAAACCTTTTCTCCCTGATCTTGCTGTATGTGTAGATTTGTGCCAGAAAAGGCAAATTCAGAGTTATCCATTGCTTTTTTTTAAAGCTGATGGCCAATATTTTGAATCTCACCTAGATGCTAACAACAACCATCCAACTTCCATTAAATGAACCAAGGGATGCTATTATATTTCAGCTGTTGCCTGCTGAACCAGCCTTCAAATTTATTTATCAAATTTCTATACCATCTGTTACACTTACCTGACTGATTTATGACTCATTACCTAGACCCATGTAGATCAACATTCAATAATCCAGATATAAAATGACAAAGGAGTGAATGATCATGAATAAAGACTCTTGGTCACAAGTAACAGAAAAAAAAATGTAATTGTGAAAATGATTTGTTGCCCCATATTATCCCCTTGCTTTTAAACCAATACTATGATTTCTACAGAAACCTCAACTTTCAGGCTACCTGCATTTGTGGAATATAATCACCCATTCAAAACAAGATGATTTCTGGAATCAGAAGGTTTCCAAATTCTCAGCAGCTCCAACTGCTGAGCTCCAGCACACTCCCAACAGAATTAGAAGAATTGCACATTTGCTTTTCCATTGTTGCATCACTTACCTTTGAATTGGAGGAAGGTGGGGAAAGGTTGGTTGACTTCCCTTATTAGAATGCCAGTTTTAGATTCTGGAGTTGTTCCATGTATTACATGATGCTGTGGCTATGAAACAAACACTTAACAAAAACAAGGTAAATCAAGATGTACAAAGTTTTTCTCACTGGATTTGTTTGAATGCACTGGAACTTTTTCAATTTCCCAAACTCAATTATAGATATAATAACAGAGAATAATAGTTTGAAGCCAATTTTATTCTGTCTAGAAACTGTGCAAACAAACAATACAATAGAAACATTTAATGTTGGAGAGATGTAATGGATGGGATCGTTTTCTAAACAGCTAGATTAACATTGATGCCTTGTATTAGCATATTAACTAACTTTATACATCAAATTTTATGGCAACATTTTAAAAGATGTTTAATATTCCGATAATAAAAATGATTGCTGAAGTTAATTTTATATTGTATAATAAAAATAAAATAACTGACTGGGAAGTCAATCATTTTTTAAGAAGGGAAGAGCTAGAGTAGATATGAATAGCCTTTGTTTTTATATACTGTAACACAAGCTGTTTAGTGCAATTAAAATGAATTTATTCTTGAAATTGCTCGATTTTAACTTTTTCAGATTTCTGCCAGTGAGAAATCAATAAATTTCTCAATGAATTTTGAAAACTAACAACTGTGAATACAAGTTGACTATTAAGGTTTTGCAAAGCTTTGAAAGGATCTTCAAGTTCATCAGATTCTATCAAATTATCCCTTCAAATCAAATGTCTCTGAGACATTGAACTAAATCAGATGATTCAAATTGTTTCAGAGTTCAAAGAAGATTCGGGAATCACCATATGTTCCATGCTTAAACATTGTTGCAGAATGACCTCATGAATAAGGTAATGGGATCCAATACTGGTATCAGCCATTGGATTTGATCTCCTTCATCAACCCTGCTTATCAGAATACTTGGGAGAATATTATTTTGCTATTTGTTTCTTACTTTTCAGATAGGTTTTTTTTATATATAGGTCTGCTGGAAGGACAAAAGAAGAGACATCTTTGAATTTATTTTGCTTACTTAGCTTTCTCTGTGTGTTTTATCAACTCTTCCTCAAATTCATATCATTCATTAACTACCAAATAACTGAATGGTAAGACAATCTCTATTCTTTCAGTTTCCCTTATATTCTTTTGCATTCTCTCCACCATCTCTTCAAAATATTAAACAGGACAAAATGTCTGTTTTTCTTTTTGTTTTTGCATGTTCAGCAAATAAATGACTCTTAGATATATGCTTGGTTTTTAGTCTATTGTGTATAATAGAGTATTCCTTTATATAGCATTGTATTATATACAAAGAAGTCTTAATGCACTTGCTTCTCACACATGCTTTTAAATTGTTCCATAAACAAGTGTGGCTAACCTTGACAATAAGGCAAGCCAATAAACTAGTAGGTTCTAAGTCCAGTGGGTAAACTCTTTAATCTTTAACAAAAGCTAGCTTTCTTTCTTTCTTCCTTCCTTCCTTCCTTCCTTCCTTCCTTCCTTCCTTCCTTCCTTCCTTCCTTCCTTCCTTCCTTCCTTCCTTTCTTTCTTTCTTTCTTTCTTTCTTTCTTTCTTTCTTTCTTTCTTTCTTTTTTTCTTATGTTTTCTGCAGTGGTTTGGTACAGTTCACTGTAGGCAATTTGCTGAAAATCTAAAGATTGGTCTTTTTTTCTCTAAACCTATTCCTGCCTTAAAAGAAATACAGAGAATATTTTAAAATTTGATTGTGATGGATTTCTTGAAGCTTTGTAAGTAACACTTTGGTTAATATCCTATAGTCATTTTTGCTATTTTCATCCCATTTCCCCAAGAGTAGCAGACACAAATATTTTCCCATAATATTCCATGGTCAATGTTTTAAAATTTAATCAAATATTGAAACTTGAATAACTTCTTTTACCTGATTCTTGAATCACAAATTCAAATAATATCTTACAACTGTTCAATCTCTAATTCCAGTACAGTGATTCCACATTTATTAACAAACCATGCTTTTATTCTACTGTGTTTTAGAAAAATAAAATAATTTATATTCTAAAGAATATATAGATACATAAGCAACAATCAAATGCTAAGTTATGTGTAATAGTAAACTGGTTAATTTATCTGGAAAAAAAGCTGTGAAACTTAAGACAACTGTAGGAAAGTGTAGGAAGTTTGATTTGGAGATAATGGAAAATACATATTACTTTGATATTCCTCCACCCACATTATTTTTCATGTTTCTAAATTCATTCATATATAATTTCGTATATTGCATTTATATTTTAAAACAAAGTGTGTGTGCATATATTATTTTACTATGATGATAATTAAACTGGTCAATATATTTACAGTTTTGTAAAAAGTTCAAAAATTAAAATTCTGCACTCTAGTGTCTTTCTTTTGCTGAAAACTTTCTTAGAAAATACAGTTTCTGCTCATGATTTCAATATGGCTTTTGCAAAATAAAATATCCCTGTGCCTGCTAAGACCCAAAAGATAATATAAGAGTAGCACAATTTGTTATTTATTTCAGAATCTTCTTTTTAAGAGTGTATGTGGCTGATCTCTTATTCCCATGTGCTGACATATGTTTTTTCAGTTGTGATAGTGTATATTAGAAAATGATGTGTCAGCAATATGATTTGTGCTGAGTTGAAGAGTGCTTGGCACAGCCATCAATTTCTCTGTTTTCTGATTTTTTTCATATTATCCTAATCACCCCTCCAATTCTTTCCCACTCTTTTGATATTAGCACTTCACTTCTTAGCACTTCACCATTCTGCTGAACTGTAGTTATTCATGCTTCCTGAACTTTTGATTTGTGGTCTTAGTTCAACAAGGTAATCATCATGGTCATCCATAAGTGATCCCTCTGAGTTTGATTCCAATGAACTAAGGGACCCAGCCAATGAACCTGTTCCTTCAAAAGCAAATATCTGGAGGGAATCATAAGGAGGAACATCTGGATCACAATTGGCTTCTTCTAGCTTTTGATTAATGAATTCCCGGAATATTGCACTTTCAGGACCAACTTGAAGAGATTGCCTGTAAAGGCTCTGGATTTCTGTTGTAATCTTTCTTCGTGGCTTGTGTTGTCGCATAACAGTTTGTGGTCTCAGTGCAGAAATATCAAAAGCTTCAGTGTCCTGTTCTCCACCTCCTTCATCATCATACTTGAAAATATTCTCTCTGAATATTTCTCCTTTCTCGTGAAATGCTGCTGGCTTTGTTTGGTGCTTCAAAGCCACAACAGCTAAAACAAATACTGCCAAGCAAGCAAACAAAACAGAAAAAAAAAACAAATATTTGAAAAGTCTACAAAGAATAAACATGCAAATCCTAGCCAGCTATGTGGTTAGTTAAATTGTGTCTGGTGAAATAAGGTCATATTTTTAGGTGTCAATTGATAATGTGCAAACATGTTTAGATTAAATAGTGTGACTGATGAAAATGTCTAAGCATAATTGATACATTATGTTGAAGCTAGATATCTTTCTGTAGAACAGAGGAGGTTAAAATTGACTTTTCATTTCTTTTTTCCCCTTCTGACCAGCCCCTGGTGTCCACCGAAATGAGCTTTAATGAACATTATTAGTTAGCTTGGGGAAGAGATGAATGAAGAGGTCACATTCAGAAAATCAAACCAAGGTCATTGTGCAGCCCCCCGCGCCCCATTTTCAGCCTGGATGGCCTCCTACAGCACCCCCCATGCCCCATTTTGGCTGGCAAAGTGCTCCAGGATGAAAATGGGACTCAGGGAAACATGTGGTCTTCCACACCACATTTTGCCTGCCAGAGGTACTATGGGCTGGTCCTTTGCTATTCCCATGGGCCAGATTTAAGCACCCCACAGCCTGGATCTGGCCTGTAGGCATTGAATTTAACACCCCTGTTCTAATCAATGAAAAGGTAGCAGAGATGTATTTTGCATAAAATGGAAGAAAAAAATTACCCAATATGAGTAGGCAAGCCACGATAGCAACTAAAGCTTGTACACTAATCCCCATCGAAATCAGGAATGCTCTGTATCTACAGGACAAAAGGCTAACTTCTTCATTACAATCACACACAGTGACCGTTAAAGTGCTGGTGCCAGTGAGAGCAGGGATTCCATTGTCCACAATTAGTATGGGCAAGGGATAAAGAAATTGTTCAGAATGATGGAACCGACTTCTTATAGTAAGGATCCTGGCAGTGTTATCTGTAAAATAATAATGAAAAACAAAAACAAACCTGTTGTGAATGCATAATACCAATAAAGTTATCATTGAGCTTGAAGTCTAGTGCAGGGTTCTGGCCCTGCACTTCTGATTGGCTGTTAATGGCAGGATCGGATTAGTCCGTTCAGGAGCATCCGATTGGCCATTAACAGGCCATTCCCATTGGTTAACGGAGCTAGCACTCCAGGTTTGCTATTGGTTAAATAGTTAATGAGTTGCCTATATAAGTAAGGCTATAGCAGCCCTTGAGCTGAGCTGTCACATTATGTAAATAAAGAGTTTGAAGTTCACTGTTTCTACTGGCTCGTCTCCATCATTCGCACCCATGCTCCAAACATAACAAAACCTATTTATGAACAAACCAGTTTCAGTGCAAACTGTTCAATGTGATTTTTTTTTTAAAAAAAAATGCAAATTTGTATTCTAGTAAATTGTATTCTAGTAAATATAATGATAGTCAAAAATTAAAATGAAACAAAAACCTGACTTTTAATTCTGCAGTATGTAATAGTTCTTCACTTTCTCTGGAAAGAGGGAGTTGTTGCATAAAATATTTCTTTTTGCCACTATTGCATCATTTTCCACAATTCCTGATACTGTCATTGGTGTCATCATTGTTTTTTATGAATACATAGAATTTCATGCAGACATTTTTGAATAGATGATATCTTTGCTTATCCTGAACCCCTGAGCTTAAAATGTTATGTTTTATTTCTGTTTTAAAAATACGCTTTTGAAAATGCTTTAAACTGGACTTGAATATTATATTTATTTATTAGTAGCTGGAGTAACTTATGGAATGGCATAACACTGATAAAGCTGTGCAGACTTTCAAAGACAGTGCTTAGAGCAAAATATTCCTTCAAAGCTGCTTTGTTCAACAACACAATTGTGTTCTGCTTCTAAAGAACAAAGTGAATCGTCCGTTCCTTTTCCATAACTTTGTCTGCCTCATTTGGCTTCTAGATATGATGGAGGAGGCCCCAAAACAACATGAAGTGCCTTGATAAATCATAATATTGCTGCACCACTGTGAATTGATATTTGAGCATGTACTGTACATAAGTTATGAGTAATGAAATGCCTTTATGTAGGGTGCCACCATTGACAGCACAGTTAATAATGGAACAGTAACTTAGAGGATTTACTGGTGTGTTTATTCTTGAGGTGTATATTAACTAAAAGCCCAAAACAGGGCTAGATATAAATTACAAAATACACATTTTACCCATATAATATCAATAGTCCTTTAAGAAATTATATTAAATATGATAGGTGTGGGATTCAGGATACCATATTTTGTTATAGGACATTTTAATAAATCCAAAAGTGAACAAGTCACTTCTTATTTACACCTCCATGAACTTTCCAGAAGTTAGCTTTATTGATTTATTCAGTTAGACAGAACATTCATATAATTAGCAAAGTAACTATGAGCAATGCATACTTTAGCTGAATTAGAAATAGTTATTCTTCTAAGCCTCTTCAGGCTATCTTTAGTGATCTGCTTTGCTGCAATTTTTATCAGCTCTTCGACTTAGATTTTTCCTTCATTTTTTAAAAATTGGTATCCCTTACCGTTGCGTTGTGCCAGAGACTTCATTCTGACAATACCCGGGTGACCCTCATGCAATAATTCAAGTATTCGTTTCCTTAATATGTCCGGTATGATCACCCTATCCCCCCATAGTATACATCCCTTTAAGATCGATCATTCTGTTTATCTATTCTGAAATGGTTTAACAGTCTCATCACTTGCAGTCTCTGGCCACCCTTTCCTTATCCAATTTAAAATCTGCACCAGGTTTTTGTCCCCCGCGGTTTCCATAGCAATGTCTGTTGCTGTGATTGGTATGTTTGCCATCGTCTCAATTTGAAGGGTTGATGTGGTTGGTGCAGGATCATCGTCTAAGTCAGCTAGGGGGGAACGGCTCAGGGCATCAGCGTGTGTTATGTTCTTTCCTGGTTGGTAGATCAAGTTGTAGTTATAGGCAACTAGGAATTCCGGCCACCTCATCATCCACAGTGACAGTATGTTAGGTGTAGCTTTGTTTCCTATGACGATTCCTAGAAGAGGTTTATGGTCTGTGACAAGTGAAAAAGGTCTGCCATAGATATACTCGTGGAAACGTTTTATTCCTGTTATTGCGGTCAAAGTTGGCTGTAATTCTGCTCTGGTTTAGATAGAGTTTTTGAATAGAATGCGATAGGTGCTTCTCTTCCATCGGGTAATACGTGGCTGAGTATGGCACCAATGCCAAATGGTGACGCATCACATGTTAATGTTATTGGAAGGGTTTCACTGTATTGTATTAGCACACAGTCTGATGTATGTAAGTTTTTTATTTCCTGCAATGCTGTTTCTTCTCATCGCCCCCAGGTCCAGGTAGCTTTCTTATCAAGCAACCTGTGTAGTGGTTCCGCTATCGTTGCTTTCTGTGGCAAGAATACATTGTAAAAATTAATAAGTCCCAAGAAGGCTTGCAAGTGTGTTTTATTTTTGGGTTTGGGAGCTTCCTTTATTGCTCTGATTTTGTTTTCAGTGGGGTGGATCCCTTCTTTGTCTATGAGATATCCCAGGAATTTGAGTTTGTCGGTGGCTAATTGGCACTTCTCTTTTTTTACTTTAAGTGCCGCCTCTTTAAACTTTTTAAAGGCCTCCCATAGGCGGTCTTTCTGTTGTTCTTTGTCCTTGGCTGATACTAATACATTGTCAAAGTATGGTACCACCCCCTTTATTCCTTGCAATAGGTATTCCATTAAACTCTGGAATACCCCTGGGGGGTAACTAACTCCGAATTGCAGTCTGTTGCATTTGAATGCCTCTCTGTGTGTCACTATTGTTTGTGCTTCCACTGTTTCTGGGTCAACTGGTAATTGTTGGAAGGCTTGCGCAAGGTCCAATTTCACAAAGATTTTACCTTCCCCCAAATAATGTAATAGGTGCTGTACCACCGGAGCTGGGTATGCGCTTTGCTGTAGCGCGTGGTTAAGGGTTGCTTTGTAGTCCCTGCAGATATGTACTGACCCATCTGGTTTAATAGGGGCAACAATTGGGGTTTCCCACCTTGCGTGGTCTATTGGTTCTAATACCCCCTGTGCGATAAGTTTATCTAATTGTTCATCAATTTTTTGGTTTTAACCTGAAAGGAACAGGAATTCTGTTTCCCTGGTAGTCCTTTAGTGTGAGTTTTTGTATTTAGAGCTCTTCCTTGTTTATATCAGGTATTAGTCTTTTTAGGGTATTCCACGATACCATTGATAAATACGAGCCTGAGTCCACCTTCATCTTGCATGGCTGGCCTTCTATGGTGATTTGCACATGTACCTTTTTTGCATTGATTGAGTTTGAGTGCCCAATAGTTATTGGTTGATGTATTTCCTCTTTTCTGTTTGCTTCTTAGTTTTTCTCTTAGTGCTGCAACAAAATCTCTGATGTTCTTGTCTTCCTTTTGGTCGCGCCAATAAAATTCATGTCTTTTGATGAGGCATGAAATGGTTGGTGCATAGTGGGCTCGCAGTAATTTCTCTAAGTCCATCCATGCCATTGTCTTTACATCGTTGGGTGCTGCCAATGCCTTTGCCATTTTTAATACTGTGGGACCACAGTGGGTGAGGAAGACGGCCCTCTTCCTATTTTCAGATATTCCTTGGAGATCACTCCCTTCTAGAAACATGAGGAATCGGTCGATGTAGGATTCTCAGTCTTTGGTTGTTGGGTTGAATGGTGCGGGTGGTGAGTTGTTCCTGTCCATTTCGTCTCGCTCAGTTCTCATTGCCACGTGCACAACTGGGCTCCTTTGTCTCACTATCCCACCTTTATCACCAGTGTTGCATTGTGGGAAAAGAGACTCAAGACCTCGTTGACCTTTTTTCCTTTTTATTTTCTTTCTAGTCATTGCACGCAGAGAAACCACGGCAGCCTTTTTTATAGCTGGCTGCTCATGGCTCGTGGCCAATGATGGCTCTTCAAATCTCCTGCCACCACAGACCAACCTATCATAGGTAAGTATGCAAATATATAACACCTACATTATTCTTTCTCTCTCAGTTTTCAAGATTCATAAGAATGCTGCATATCACTCCAGCACAGAAAAGTCATCCCCATGATGACGACAATAAAAAGAACTAAAAAAGTTATATACATATGAATTTCATTTCTTTCTCCTTCATTTCATTTTAGCAAATGTAGTTTAAGCATTTATTAATGTTACACCTTTGCTTCATTTTAAACCCAGCTTCTTTGGTTTTCTATATGCTTTTCTATATTCTTTTCTAATACCACTCAGCATTTGGCAGCTTTATCAGATAATAGGAAAGTCTTTACTATGAAAATTTGCCATATTTAGAAACCAACTATGAACCTTTCAGATAAGTTTCTATGCATTTTAAAAGAAGAACCTGAACCACAGATTTATAAAATAACTTTTTAAAAAAGAGCCAATCAATTATATTTTTCAATGATGCCAAATATATCTCAATAACTTTTTGGAGGTCCTACCAAGCACCCTATTTTCAGCCATTCTTGTATAGATTTTTTTCTCCTATAAAAAGAAAGGAAATGTAACAGAGAACAACTCTTTTTTATATATTTGATATAACAGATAGTATTGAGTTGTAATTGGTAAATAAGTTAATAGGGTATTTCATAGATGATAATTTAATAATCAAAATTATAATAGTGATAAAAGTTATATTTTCTGTCAGCTGCTCATATACAACATATCAAAGATTATGAAAATAATATCCATATGTTGCAAATCAGTAGTCTGGTTCATCAATACCCAAAATTCCTTTTCAGAAAACATTCCTTAACTCTGGGGGAAAGCTATCTCTGGAGAAGAGCGAGCAGAAAAAAATAGACAATGTCAAAAGGCAGGAAAAAAAAAATAGAACAAGGATGAACAAAAGGATTATGTCTAGTGCAGGAAAGTACAAAGGATCACAAAAATATTTTTGGGGGAGCCTGTAGTTGACTTCAGATCAAGTGAAGTTATTTATACTAGTGATTATTACTTCAGCCCATGGATAATGTAAGCTTCTTTATGTGTTGTAGGAAAACTGTATGTTCTAACTTTACTATCACTGACTTATCTGCACTCTTGCCTACTAAAAAAAATAAGCCTAATAATAAATGCTGTTTAGAAAGCCAGAGATTGTATACCCAGCTTGACCGGTATCTTAAGTCATATATGACCCAGTCACAAAGACTTGCCCTCTGTTTTTTTTTTTTTTTTTAAAAAAAAAACCAACAACACAGGAGAAAACAGATAATATTTCTTCGCTAGGAATTCCTCGGGGGATTACAATCTTATATTTTAAAGCAATGGATAACAAAACTGAACAGAGTTTATGACTTTATAGTAGAGATGACCTAGAGCTTAGAGAAAATAGTGGAAATAAATTTGGGGAATAAAAGATAGAATGCTGGTTATAACAAACCAGGGAAAAATTATTGGGAGATCTGGTTCTTTCTCTTGTCACCTCTAATTCTTCCCTGGATAATTTTTTCTGTGATTGTCTGTTTTTGCTATCAATCACACTTCACAATATTTCCCAACCAAAGCTTCCAATAACTCAAGTCAGCTTGTAAATGCATAGCACCTCTGATGACCTTCTAGCTTCTGGATAATTATTTTAAGTAGTGAGGATTTACTATGATATGAACAATCTCTCAAAATAGATCACTGGACTCTTGAATGCCATTTTTAAATGTCTCATTTAAACATTGAGGTTTATTAGCAAAATGCCTGTATTATTAATATTATTCATTATTAACAAAAGGCGTCCACTAAGGCACCCCACATCTCCTATGGACCACCACAACAACCATACTCAATGTGAGACAAAACAGTGTTCAATATAAAGATGGCTACAAGGATGTCCACAGCCAGCAGCAGTGTCACTGCCAAGAACACTGCATGGCAATAGTGACTCCCGAATGTAAAGAGGAAGAGAGACTGTCAGTTGTCAGACTTTCCAAAGGCCTCATAATCTGGAGATAGATTAGGCCCATGTATTACATGTAATGAAGGAGGCACAAAGGAAATGGAAGCAAGTCCCTTGGAAACAGCTGAGTAGGGTACTTAGTTGATGCCATGCCACCCAGCAGGGAATACAGCTGAAGAACAAGAGCAAGACTGTAACACTGTTCAGGATGACCAAATAAATGGCAAAGAGAGGCTGCCAGAAACAGTAGACTACTCAATGACAATTCCTGTAACAGGCTCACAGCAAAAATAAGTTTTCAAGATAAAGTGCATGGAGAAGGGATCTTGAATGTTTTCCAAAAGGCAGTTGGACTTTTTTTTTCTTTGAGAAGATGTATCTCAGCCTGTGATTCTTTAGCCATGGCAGTTGTTGATGACAACACAAGGGAAAACTCAGAGTGATGGGTGCCTTTGGAGGCCATTTTTCAAAGTAAGTTAAACATTCCTTTGATATAAAAGTTTCTGTTTCTAATCTAATAATGAAAAATAAGTGAATTCAAACATCTCAAAACTGCTTTTAATACCTACTTTTATTATCTTCAAGTTCAAAACTGGAACTGTTTTTGCTCTCTTCCATCAAATAGAATGAAAAATTATGGTTTTCCATAGCATCATCTTTATCTATTGCACTGATTGTTTGGATGAGCTGGAAACAAAAATCAATACACAACGTGTTTAGTGCCAAAGATTATTGCTTGGCTTTTAATGCAATGGGTCACAACTGCAGGCAATATATTCTATTCAATTAACAATGTTAGATTGTGCTTGTCTCCAAAGGGCAGGAAATGTTTGTAACTGCTGCTACAAACTGACATTATTTAATTCAATCTTTTTAGAGGTGTTGGTTTTTTTTTTAAATGTCCTACAATTATGCCATTTGATTTTATATTGATGATAAGCACTAAATTCTTGAGGTAATGCAAATTACTTTTAGAATAGCAATGCAAAGGTTAACTAACGTTTCCATAAGCAACAAAGAGGGACAGGAAAATCTTGTTTTTCAAGATGAAAAGTACAACTTTCTATGTTTGAACACATCCTTCAATACCTATTTTTTCCCTGTGCAAAATCTCATTAGCATCACTTAAGTGATGTATTATGGTAGCTGTGACTCAAAGATTGTGACAGGTTCATGTGCTGAATTGTTGATTCTTTGAGATTGTAACAGATTGAATATGAGAATGCTCAGTTGTGTTTTCAAAGAAAGAAAATAATCCCCAATGACAAACATGTCAAACAAAATTGCCATTTCTAAGAAAAATAAAAATTAGCATGTTTGCATTAAAAAAGGGATAAATTTCACATTTCTAAATATATCATGTTACAATTTCCATAATAACCCATTTCAGAATTTTTTTGTTACTATTGTCAGTAGAAGTTGTTTACTGCCTCATACACTATTTTGAAAACACTAATTTCCCATTTTAATTCAATTTTATAAAGTACCCCTTAATAACAAACCATTTTGGCATTAGAAAATCTAATTTAATAATAACATATGCATATTTCCATTAATGTTTTAAAATTGTTTCCATGCTTTTTTACTTAAAAAGGAGCAATACCTTTTATATTATGTCCTATAGCATTTAAGAAGTGCACATTTCTTGTTATGCCTGACATAAAAGAAACATTATATTAGTCAGTGACAGAGGTGGTATTCAGCAGGTTCTGACCAATTCTGGAGAACTGGTAATGAAAATTTTGAGTAGTTCAGAGAACCAGCAAATCCCACCTCTGACTGGAGATTTTACAGTATCCTTCCCCTGCCATGTTCACCAAGCCACGCCCACAGAACTGGTAGTAAAAAAAACCACTGGTCAGTGACATACATTTAGTTCACCCATCATGCATGGAACCAGGCATTTAAGTATTGGTATGTTATATTGTGCCTTGGGGCTGATCAGCACATTTCAATTAGGCTACTGTAAGAATGAAATTGTTCATTCAGTTTAACAGGATTGCAATTGGTGACAGTTCCCTACCTCAGCATTTCTGTCATGACTTTCTAAGGAGCATTTTCTGTTGCTATATAGTTGCATGAATAACAGAATTGGAAAGCACCTTGGAGGTTTCTAGTCCAATCCTATATCACTTCACATAAGAGATTGTCCAATCTCTACTTAAAAACTTCCAGCGCTGGAGCACCCACAATTTCTAGAGGCAAGTCATTCCAAATATTAATTGTTTTAAATGTCAGAAAAATTCCCCTTAGTTCGAGGTTGCTTCTCTTCTTGATTAGTTTTCATCCATTATGCTAAGGTGACTGACTTTTAAGATCATATTTAACATCTTTAATTTTAAAGATGTGATAAAAGAAATGTTTTACACACAATATAGGTTTTATGGTTGGTGTATGTTTTCCATACTTTTTCTTTTTTCTTTTTTGCAAACAGTTTTATTAATTTTAACAACAAACAAAAACACATAAAACATAAAAACATCATCCTTTCCTTCATAAGTTTACAGACAGTGTATCGGTTGGTTTACCACTTTTTTTGTGCATCCATTTCATAGTCTCCATTGTAGTTATATTACATAATAGCTCATATTATCAATCAACAATTATATAGCCTAATATCATTATTAAACAATCATTTTCCATACTTTTTCTTCCTTTGATATATTCCTATACCAGCAAGTACCCTATCCCATACACTGAGAAACAAACACCAATTTCTCAGAGTTAAATAATGAGGTAGTAGATGTACTATAGATAGTAAATGGCAGGCATTCAACTGTTTTATCTCCTATATCTTAACCTACGAAAGCTTAATCTCATAAAGCAAGATGCATAAATTAAAATATGCACTGAGTATTTATTTGTCTATTTGATATGCATGTGCATACATAAAACATTTGGGGCAGAATTCAGCAAAATCAATAAATTACTAAAAATATGAATTCTGATGTTGTGGTTGAATTAAAAGTGGAACGATCATCAAAGTAAGATATTTTCAGCACATTCTTAATTTCTTAAAGCAGAAGTGGAGCCATAGTTTACTGGTTGAATATGTGATTTCCATGCAAAATACCCCAGATTCAATTTCTGTCATCTCCAAACTGAGCTGGGGAAAAAAAAAACTCTTCCCAGCAACCTTGGAAAACAGCTGCCAGCCATTAACTACCTAGGATTAGATGGGCCATTGGCAGCTTTCCATGCTCCTAATTTGGCATCTAACAGCCAAAGGAGGAGGGAATTGCTTAGTAAACAGCGAGATTTCCTTGCATCTTTCCCCAGATTTAAAGCTTCTACTGGCAATATAAGAAGAAAAAAGGAAATTGTCTAGTTTCTAATTCTAAGTAGCTAATGACACTGAATAAATAATGACACCACTGGGTTTGAGTCAGGAATTTGGTGATGAAAGAAGGTTAAGTCCTCACTTTGCAGATTGAACTGGTCTATAGTCTTGGATATTCCACATTGTCTTCAGTTTGGTCTCAGATTAATGACTTAAATGTAGCGAATGATTGGATAGACTGAAGTTTAAAAAAACAACTGTAGTGCACTAATTATGTTTGGATCAAGGTTTAGAATGCAAAAGTAATATAGTTAGACTATATTTTGAAAACCCAGCATCTGCAGTTGGCTTATTGATTGTCATCTAATTGCTAAGAATTGTGTTGTATCAAGCCTCATTAATCTGAAAACTGAAATTATCAACAAGGCAGTGAAAAAGACAACTGGGTACCTGCCTCACATTTGCTTAAATGGATTGTGTGCTTGCAATAGTAATTTAACACTCAGGGAAGGCTATTCCTACTGATGCCGGCTAGAGACATTTTCCCGCATCTACTTCTACATGTTGTCATTCAATCTGATAAAAGGCAATTTGCATTCAAAATTGTTTTGAGAGAGTAGAGAAATTTGGGAACACTTTATGGTTAGAGTAGAATTTTGCACTGATTTAGCAAGGAGATGGCTCTGTATCTATTGTCCTTTATTTTGTCCTTGTCTTTCCATCAGTTTACATCAGCCTCTATTCTTCTCACACTTCCAGTAAATCCTAAAGGAACTTATCATGGTGGAAAAGCTATGATAAGGCTTTTTCAGCATTGATATCCTCAGACAAATTTGGAGAAATTGTCCCCCCAATATCAGTTCTTACAAGTTTGGAAAAGAGTTTGGACAAGGTGATTGGCCTATCTTTAATATCTACCATGGCAAAGAGCAAATAGATGCATCATGCATTCTTCTTAGGAGAATGATGAAAGAACCACATTTTAAAAATATGTGATCAGAATTGTTTTTAAATGCCAGAAGAGAAAGAAGTTTTTTTCAAGGATGTTCTATTTCTACTTCCAAAATAAATACATCTGTCTGGGCACTTGATTCAGTAAGGTGATGGAATCTCAAAGCTAAAGGGGTTTTGCATGCAAGTACAACAAACAACTGAAATCAACAAGGATGTTACCAAAATGCATCACAAATCCATTGTTGGGTAAGAAACAGCCCTCTTTGATCAGAGAGTATGAATGCACGAAAAAACAAAGCATATTGTAATCAGTGAGGATCATGAAGGATTAATATATGTGTAGTGTGGTGGCTTAGAGATGGAGCTCTCACTTTACAATCAGGAGGCTGTGAGTTCAATCTTAGGTAAAGGCAATCCTAGGTAAACTTAATATTTCTCTCTCTGGGCACTTTGAGAATACATCTGCTGAGTATAGCTCCACATTGGTGACAGGAAGGGCATCCAGCCGGTAAGTGCTCAGCTCCATTCAGTTGCCCAGATTCCACCCCACAAAGGATTATGGGGTTGTTAAAAGATGATGATGATGGATTAATATATAGAGATGTGCATATATGAAACTATAACAAAACTGTAATAAATGGAAAAGAATCTGTGGTGTTCAAACCCTCCCTCAGATTGTAACTCTCAAGCAGCACATTGTTTAGTTTAGGAGATGATGAAGCTCATTATATTATAGATTATGACTAGGTTTTAGGTGGCTGCTAAGACCACATCTTCCTTTTGTACTAGGGGTAGGAAAACAACTTAATTCAGACAGTGTCCTTTGGACTGATGAGATTGATGCCCCTCTTCAGTGAACATGGAGTAAAGCTTACTGTACTAGATGAATGGGTTGCTTTCTATAATAGTATTTGATTTGGAAGTTTGACTTGTTCCAGCTCTAGAGATTCTATATACATTCCAAAAATTGTTCTGATAGTTCTTTCATAGACTTCTATTCATTTTAATATTGTGTTTATTCAAGTTATTTTTATTGGATAATTGCATTTTTCCTATATGTTCTCCCCTCAGTAACTCAGGGGAGGAAAGCTATTTACTGTATATATGGAAGAGAGGACAACAAAGTGAACCTACAACATGGCTTTCATTTATTCAGAAAACACCATTTTATATATTAAAACATTTGACTTAAACTTTTATTGTTTATAATATTTAGGATATTTTTTGAAAAGGAGTTTATGTCAAGACAACAGGCCTCATTTTTATTATAATTGCTGATTTATGTTAAGTGCTAGGTAAATAAGTGTTGTTTTACCATTTCTGACTGAAAGTGCACACTTTCACCCACTTTACAATACATTAAATTGAGTAAATTGCCATATTAAATTCAATCTGCAGATGATCATCAAATTACAGGGATTTGTTTCAAAATAAATATGTACAAATGTGGAAAGACACAGATAAATTCAATGTTTTGTGTTCAGATGGATCTGATTCTTGCATTTGAACAAATAAAAATTATATCTGCAAGGCATAACATTAGCCACCAGAATGTTTTTCAAGTGATTTGGGAAAACAGTTTTCCCATTTTTGTAGAAAATGCACATATGATGGGTAAATGTGATTTTTTGGGTACAAAAATATGTACAAAATAATATATATTGGGTAAACAAATGTCAATATAAAATGCATTTTGTAACGTTTTTCATTTTTAAGCAATATACTGTCCAATAAAGAACAATGTAAAACTAACATGGGCTAGTTTTATAGTGATCTGTATATCCTAATTCTATTATGAGCAGAAACATAATTGGAGGCAACATTAATACCCCAAAAAATTGCAATATGCCTTTAAAAATCAGTTCTAGGAAAGTCAATGGTAAAGTACTTCTTCCTGCTACAATAGCTAAACAGGAAATATTTTCAAGTTTTTGCTTTTCACATTATTTTCCTACTGAGAGATTTGAAGCAGAACATTCCAATCCTTTTTTCTGTATAGTTGCAGGTCATCATAATTCTAACAGAGTCCAATTCTTTCCTTTGTAATACCTAAGATCAATTTGGTCCCCGTTTATATTGTTTGATAAATTGCTGCCATTCTGGCATACTTGTTGGAAAGGAAGCATTTTTTGAAGGCAATAGAATTTATCTGCAAACTGAAGCCCTTCTGCAGATGTGATGACCTACCTGCCCTATTATTTCAGGTGTGACATTAAGCAATGGAATAAGAAATGTGACTGCTTGGTGCTTCATGTTCCTCATGCTATGACATCCAAAGGGCATCTTTCCATCTCCTTTAACAGAAATATATTAACTTTTCTTCTTTTTGATACAAGGAACAAAAAACCAAGGGCAATTACAAAGTTTAATTAGTGTAGCTAGTTCCTGGCCACCTATCTCTGACAGCAAAAGATTTATGCCTTCAATGCAGAGCTATCATAAATCAACTTAGTGCATCTACAAAATTCTTTTAATCCCAGGTGAGTTTTGATACTAAAGTTTATCTTCAGTTATTCCATATCAAGATTTTATACTCATATTATGATATCTGGCTCAGTTCTTCAAACATCACATGCAATGTAATTGACAATCTGTTCTGTGACTTTTTTCCCCTCTGTAGATTCTACTTTCCCAAAAATTATGTTTATGATTATTGTGTGATACAGTAGAACAATGTTTTTGAATCTTGGGAATATTAAGATGAGTGGCTGGGGAATTCTGGGAGCTGATGTCCACATATCTAAAACTTGCTAATGTCGAGAAACACTTTACTAGAGTTCTGTATCTTCCAGGACAGTGATCAAATTGTAGAAAATGAATTGGAATACTGATCTCCGATCTTCTCCTTTGACTTTTAACATGGAGCAAGAAAATTGTAGGAAGGAAATGTATAGTTGTTTACTCCCCTTAACCGTTCTTCATCAATTCATGCAATAGAACAGCAGTAGAAAGTGAAAGGCAATTTAGCAGTTTTGTCAAAACCACTGAAGGTCTAGACTCTAGCACTTTGCACATTCATCAAGATTACATGCAAACACAAAAAAGTGTTCTTTTGCTCATACTGCTATAGCAATAATCTTATACTTTTTTGCTCTGTTCTTGCTAATGTCAGTCATACATGTATGTATACCACACATATATTGTTCCATATTGTCCCATCCTGTCTTGAAGATATATATTGGAATTTGTGGTTAAAATTAAAATCATGGACTCATGGGGAGATTCATCTATTTACATAAAACCAATGATATTCTTGCTCAGCTATGCATACAGTTACTGGCTTCGTAGGTTTTTTTTTTTTTTTTTGAAGGAGTCTAAAATAGCAAGAAAATCTTCCTTCATAGTCAGCATGCTCCAGTTATACCAGGGGTGTCAAACTCACATTGTCATGGCATCGCCACATGACATATGACTTTTTTCCCTTCACTAAATTGGGCATCAGTGTGGCCAGCGCATGATGTATCTGGCGCATGGGCCGCGAGTTTCACACCCCTGAGTTAGACAATGGCATTGCATGCTTATAAAATTCACAGTGTAGAGATCAACATGTGTTCATCATGTTATCATGATGATTATTCATATGTCAGACTTCATGGTCCAGTTGCATTATCATATGATTGAATGGTATGGCAATACACATATTCTTGTTTTGACACTATCAGAATCTCTCAAGTAAACCTAGTTAAAAAAAAAAATTGAAATAATTTTTCTCAATCATATGATGGTATGATTATGAGTGGTGCAGTGGCCTAGAGGTGGAGCTCTCGCTTCACAATCAGGAGGCTGTGAATTCAACCCTATATAGCGGCAGATATTTCTCTCTCTGGGCACAATGAGTAACTATCTGTTGAGAACTCTGGCAACAGGAAGAGCATCCAGCCAGTAATCACTCAGCCCCATTCATTTGCCTCGACTCCACCCCGATGCAAGGGATTATGGGGTCATTAAAAAACCAAAAATAATAATAATGATGCTATGATTGTATCAATTGAGGACACAGATACATAGAAATAAAGCTTTGATGAAGGCAACAATACACCCCCAAAAAACAATAAGATTTCTATTGCCCAAATTATATAATTTAATATTTCAAGTAGAATAGGGAATGATGCATTGTTTTGATTCTTAAGTTTCTTAAGATTTGAAGAGCACCTCTACTCCTCAGGTTTATTAGTCTTGTGTAGAACCAAGAACTAATCAAATTATGGCTACAGGGGAGGATCGATGTCTTAGCCAGTTGGTGCACAGTTTTGGTCAGGAAATGAAAACTAAAACTCAGTGGAATTGAGATTATTCTGCACATACATTTGCTCCTTATGACAGATCAAATTCAGTCCCATCATTAAACAGAACTGCCCAAAGAAACTAAAATTTATATCAACAGCTAAGCCAGCATTGCAAATGGTTGACATTAAAATGGCAGGAAATGATTCAGTAACCCTAAATTGTAGAAAGATAACAATGCAGATTGGATCATCTCTTGGAGCTCAAATACTGTTTTATTTTATTTAAAAATATATTTTCAGGTCTATGCTCACTTTATAACAGTGAAGGATAAAGCATAGAGAGAGGTAAAGGAAAGCTAAGAAGAGGATACCCCCCCTTTTTTTTTGTAGGTAAGAATTCATTTTTAATCCCAGCACACAACCATTTTGTAAAGGCAAACAGAACAAAATATGGTTATGAAGATGCAAGAAACTTGATGTCAGGACAAAGCTTCTCTTTGAATTTCTGATGTAGAAGAAAAAAAGAATAATGTTATAACTAGATAAGTTGTCAGCTGAAAGAGTTTACTCCAGATACATGCATGAACAAAATTCTTACAAGATTTCCTACAACTAGAACAGGGCTGTCAACTCTTGGCCCACTTGGCTGGATGTGTCACATGCTGGACATGCCCATGCCTGGTTTAGCAAAGGTTTAAAAAAAATCACAATATGTCATATGATGCTGCCATGATGACATGAGTTTGACACCCCTGAAGTAGAAGAAAGAAACACTGGCAGATCTCAGGAGAATTTTAATGCTTTTACAAAGTAATGTTAATCTTACCTGTCCAGCTCTTGAATTTTCACACACATAAGTCTCATAGTTTTCTGCAAATTCTGGCGCATATTCATTTGCATCAAGAACTTTAATATAAACATTTACTTCTGACATTTGTTTTGGGTTTACTAAATCACAAGAAAACAAAAATAAAAAACACAACAGAATGGAAAGTCAACAGCTTTTTTTCTACTGTTAAAAGGTCTCTCTCTCTCTCTCTCTCTCTGTCTCTTCAAAAATTGTTTCTAACATTGTGATCTTCAATTTAGATTTTAATAAAATGTATTATATACAACTATATTCCACATTAATATATCACACAATAAAATAATCACAATAAAACCAGTAAAGTGTTTTGCAAGTTATTTTTTTGTAAAGAATCTTCAATAATGGTGATATTAGAAATAATTAACAAAAGATGTAATGAACAACCACAAATATTAATTCAGGCACATTAAGTATTTGCTTATTGATATAATATAGCTTATCAAAATTAAACAGCAAATAAAGTTTATATTCCTTTATGAGTTCAAAAATAAAAGGAAGGAAGGAAAGAAGGAAGGAAGGAAGGAAGGAAGACCTAAGAGGTCTGTTAGGGGGCGTGCATAAGTGCACCAACGTGCCTACTGTCCCTGTCCTATTGTTTCTTTTATTTTTCTTATATGTATCCATGTATTCATAACTATGTTTTTACTTATACCTATTATCTTATAAGCAATTGACAAACCAAATAAAATAAAAATAAAATAAAATAATAAAGTTTTGTAAATAATTAAGTGAATATATGTTAAATTCAAATCCTTTTGCACAGATTGGTCTTTTCTTAAGGCATTCAGAAAAGCACTATGTAACAGTGAATTGCTCTATGTTTAAATTATCAAGATGATTTGTGAGCTGTAAGCTAGACAAATGTATAAAGCCACACTTTTTCCTTAATTACTTAAGTGAATTAAGTGGTACAATATGGTACAATTTGATCTGATATATATATATTCAACAGAATTCAGCGGAGTTAAGACTTGGAAAATAGGCCTTTCTTAAAGTATTCAAAAATTGTAGCTTGTTCAAAATTGAAGAAGCTTCTTGGATTAGAATTGAAACGTCTTCAGATCAAAAATTAAGTCCAACTGCCATTTGAAAAAAAAAAAAAAATTGGAATTACTTTTGGTTTTTTTTCTATTTTTTTTTAAACAGGTTTTTTTGTTACCTTAATTGTTTACCTCTTTAGAACTGTGCACATTCATCAGCATAGTAAGATGTAAGTGCTTATTTAAATAAATAATTAGAATTATAGTTAGATAGTTTTAATTTCTTAAAATAATTATTAATAATATTTTATCATTAAACTTCTTTTGCTATGTTTTTGTGATTTTAAAAAAGCAAAAATCTAAGAATATGAATAAAAACAGTCACATAATGCCTTGACATTGTGCATATAAAATCCACTGTTATAGTACATTTAAAATACTGTATTCACTCAGCTAGGATTCTGAAAAAAAATAATGGAAATGATTTCTCCTTTTATTTAGCTAATAATGGTTTGTCTGCATTATTCTTTTAATGAAAAATCATATGCCTGTCCTATTGAAGAACCAATCTTAAGATAAACAAAACTGTCCCTTTATGATTTGCATTTACCTTTTTATTATGAGGAACTAAGAATTTAGCAGAGACTGAACTAAACAAAGTATTTAAAAAAACACACACAAGAAATAATGTCTGAAAGGCAAGGTGGCTTACAAACAAATTCACAGATTAGGCAACTTGCAGCTTGCCTTGGAACGTAAGATAACCCAACAGGAGAACTATATATAGCCAATGCTTTTCAATTCCAATTATATTTATTTGTTAATCAAATTTACTAACCACTCAAAAGCAAGAAAAGGAAAAGGAAAAATAAAACTATATAAAAAAAACCCTATAGATATCCTAAAAAATCATAACCCATAACTGAAGGATATAAAAATATATCCTTCAACAAGTATGATATCTAGACATATCTCAAGTTCATATGAGATCCAAGCCTGATCACATAACCAGATCTTAAAAACCTTTCAGAATATCAAAAGGGATGGGGCTATATAGAAGTCTAACTGAATATGCCCTCCATTTCAGAATTAATTTCCTGACTGGAGTTCAGTTAAATGCTGGGTAATTTCATACCACTAATAAAGAATAAAGTGAAATTAACTTTATTAATTCATAAACTAATAAAGAAGTCTGTGAAATTAACCATTGACTAATATGAACTCCTATATCAAGAGAACAATTTGATATCCTTGCAGTGTACCTGAAAATATTAATTATTTCTACTATACAGATAGTCCTCAACGTACAGCCATTCATTTAGTGACCATTCAAAGTTATAATGTCACTGAAAAAATGACTGATGACCATTTTCTACACGAATGACCGTTGCAGAGTGCATATGGTCATGGGATTTACATTTGGATGCTTGACAACTGGTTCATATTTGTGACGGTTGCAGTATTCCTGGGGTCATGTGATCTCCTTTTGCTACCTTCTGACAAGCAAACTTAAATTAGTAACCGTGTTACTAATTTTACAACTGCAGCGATTCACTTAATAAATTTGGCAAGAAAAGTTATAAAATGGGGGCAAAAGTCACTTAACTAATTCCCACCCCATAAATTCTGGGATCAATTGTGGTGAAGACCTACCTGTATTACATTATTTTCCCCTTTCAAAAGTGCTATTTGATCAAAGAAATTAAAATTTTAGATTTAACCCCAACAGACACTTCCCTTTCCTTAGTGTTACCTTTTGAAACAAGCAACAAAGAAACAAGAATTCTCAACCGCAAAAGATGGACCCTTTGGAAAATAATTGCTACAAAATGATAGTGGTATCAGAGACATCTGCAAGGGTAGTTAAATAAGTCAAATTGATGATGGTAAATGCATGAGCCAAGTTCTAGTCCTTTTTTACAGGCATCATAGCAAGATGGGCCTGGATTTCACCATCAGAGCTGCCATCTTGACTTTTTGACATCCTTTCCCACAGATGCCCCTGCATAATGCACTTTTGGGACAGGTACCTTAAATCTCCTACTCACTTGATTCTATAGCAATAACAGTTAGGTTGTGCCAAATCTGTTTCTCTTGGTCCAGATGTTCAGTTATACTAATTGTTCCATTGTGGGCATCGATACTGAAAAACTCCTTTACATACTTGTGGTGGGCAATAGAATATCTGCACATGAAAGATTTTTAAAAAGAGAAGAAAAAAGAAGAGTGAGTTTCTGAGACCTGGAATACAAAAAAATCCTCCATAAAGAAGGATGTATAAACTATTGTCAGTCAAGAAAACAGAATTGTGTAGCCATGAATATGGATATGTGTGCTTTGGGTATTCAGAAATCATGAAAAATGAACAGTGATAAACATTTAAAATTCACTGCTGTCAAGATCAAAGCCCCTCTTTTTATGTGCTGAGATATGTTCATACCTGTATTAGAGTGAAGCAAATGTAAAATGCATTATTCATTCCTCTTTCACAGACAGGCTCCCAGCAGATGAAGGACTCGATTAAAAAGAGACAGTGAAGTGCCACTTGTGAAGTGACTCACACTGGCAACTAAGTTGGGCTACGGCAGTACATTTTTATTGTGGCTGCTTTGAAACAATGTCAAAGGGAAGAAAAGAAATACTAAGAGGAGAAAGGCAAAAGAACAACTACCACTTCCATTAAACATAAAGGATAGAAAACCCTTGGAACCAGGAGAACAAAACCGATAGATTTATTTTTACAGGCTTCGCAGACTTCCCTACCTCTCAGAGCCAGAAACTTTATGAAAGTTTCTTTTTTTTTCCTGAATCCCATGATGCAAGGGATACAGTGCAAGCAGAAGATTTATCTACAACCTCCATTCCAATAAAATAACTACATGTGCAATGTTCAGGCCTACACTAATGATCTTGGGGAGTAATCGTCAATGACACTAAAAATCATATAATAATATTATGTCCAGCCATATCTATATCCAGACATATCTTAAGATTTGGGGTGTACCTGATTGGACTGTCAATATCATCTGGATCTCTGGCACTCACAGTTCCCACCAATGAGCCTTTCAAGTTGTCTTCAGCAACTTCCATGAAGAATTCCTCTAATACAAAAACTGGAGGTTCATCAGTATCCTTCACTATGATCCTGAGAATCGTTTCATCTTCAAACTTAGTGTCTTTTTCAAGGAACCGTTTTTCAACATGCCTGTTTATGCCTTTCACTTTGATTTTGTATGCCCTTTGGCTTTCATAATCAACTGTCTGTAAAAAAGAAGAAGAAAATCCAATACTGAGAAATTAACAATAAGCAGGTAATTGAGAAACATTGCTTCGGTTTCATAGGGAATGTTTTCAAAATAGCATGTTATCCATTTCATTTTTCTCCCCTTAGGGGAAGAAAATGTTAGTGTAATCCTCATGAGAGCATTTTTTTTTTTACAGTTAGCTTTCTTATTAGTTGATTTTAGTAGTATAAGTTATGATGTGGTGTTTCATCCTGTCCAGTGATCTACACTTTCCCTGGGTTTTCCATCCAAGAGAAAGAGAATTATCATGAACAAATCCTTCAAACGTTTCCCAGCCAGGAAACATGGGGAGATAAAGAAGAAGCAGAATTGTGGAGAGAGGGATCACTTCTGGAATGGAATGAAACAATTTGCCACAGCCATCTCACCATGGCCATCTCACCATGGCCAACTTTCGGAGGCCATCTCTCTGTGGCCAACCCAGTATGGTTATCTCAGTGTGGCCATCTCGCAACAGCCAACTCACTGTGGATAACTTGCTGCAGGACAATTCCGTGTAGGATAACTCACCGCAATAAATGTTATCTGCCACTGTTTCCTCAACATTATTTCCATTGACAAAAAATGGAAATAATGTAGAAGAAACAGCGGCAGATAACATTTATTACATTGAGTTTTGCTGTGTGGATTGTCTGGTAGGGAGTTCTCTTGCAGCAAGTGGGCCACAGTGAGTTGGCTACAGTAAGATGGCCATGGTGAGATGATTGCAGCAAGTTGTCCTAGATCCCTTCTGGGGGGGGGGGGGGGGGGAGACAGCAGAACACATAGTCTTTGCAATGAACAGTTATGATTCTCCATAAAAACAGAAGCAGCACTAATCGCTGCCCTTTACTGCCATTTCATCCTGGGCTGCTCATTTGGGTCATTATGTTCTGTGCCAGGAGTGTCAAATGGCAGCCTGCGGGCTGGAGGTGTCATGTGCAGGCCACGGCCACCCCAGCTAAGCAAAGGTAAAAGAGGTCACAATACATCATGTGATGTCACGTGATGTGATTGAGTTCGACACCCATGTTCTGTGCTGATTTCATTTACTTTCTTCCAGTTAATGAAATGGTGGTCTGTAAAAATTACTATTGGTACTCTTGCTCATTGTTTCTTGCTCTTTTTTCCAGCATATCTTTGCCCATCCTTGAACTTCCTACATGGCATCCATTTGATTTCCACTCATTCTGTGTCCACTATACTACAAATTTTTATAGTATTTCAGTAGCAACACAGGCATGTTGGAAGGAAGTTACACAATTGCAATTAATGCTATTTCTTTACTTCTAAGAATCTAGACCATCAGTTCTCTGTTTCCTGAAATTTCTATGGGCCTAGAGTGGAATGAAGGAATAATCTGTGTCTTTTGGTTTGATATAGTAAGGTGAGTACTGAGTAGGAACACTGTAGAATATATGAAGGGAGTGTAAAAGCATGCATGCGTGAAAACATTTTGGAAAGCAAAGGAAAAGGATGGGGACTATTGAGAAGAAAACAGTCCCTAAAAACCACAAAGGTAGACTCTGGGAGATCCAATCAATACAGGCTATCCATTAAGGATTGTCTTTCTTATACAGATTAGAAGGCCGAGATGCCGGGACTGACTGATCATAGCTTGAAAAAAACCATAGTCTGAGCACCAAACCAGCTTCATTGCCAAACCCCTACAAACCAGACTGGAATTTTAAAAGCAACATTGGAAGTAAGTAGTTTAGCCTGCAGAACAAAATTAGACTTAATAAGGACTGCTCAAAAGAGTTATTACAAGGTAAGCCAAAAGAACACATTTCTTGAGACAATCTGAAGTCAGTAGAGTCTAGCGCAGAATATTTAACTTTCTCAGTCAAGAATGATTAACACTGTTTCCAGGTATGTAACAAGTAAACTGCCCATTTTATGAATATGTTATATTGATTGTGCTAATGTAGGACAAAATGTTGGAAAAGACGACAGAATGGCTTTTATATTTATTACAACTTCTTCCCATCCAACCATATAATGTGTAAAGCTGTTTGATTTTGCCTGTTTCCCTGTTTTTTATGTAACAAATCACATCTCACCTTGTTCAATATGACAATTCCTTCCTGGGTGTCATTCTTAGTAATGATACAAATGATATGTGGGTTATCTTCTTCTATTATATAATCCATAGCTGCATTGTCTCCTATGTCACTGTCATTTGCCATGATTTTGCCAAGGATAGTGCCCACGGGAGCTGTCTCGGATACATTCATTTCATAGCGCTCTTAAAGAAAAGGCAATTATCAGTACAAGCCTGATTAAACGTTCATTGTTCATTTGACAGCAACAAAATGTAAATCGTGATCCTTTCTGAGAATCACATTGTTATGTAAAGATTTGTTGTAACAAATATTTCTTTGTGCTATTAGCTCATTGTCTTTAATAATAGCTTTTGACCGTTTAATTTAACCATTCTTGAATTTCAAAAGAAGTAGCTGTATGGAAGGTTTTTTTAAGTATTGCAATATAGAATTGCTAAATCTCTTGTGTCTGAAGTTTTTCCTTTTAACTTGACATGTTTATATCCTTGTTTATAATTAGAATAACACCAGCAAACAGTAGCACATCAAAATATATCAAAGTTCTAAATTTGAATACTGATCAATTTGAAAATCCACTTTCCAAAGCAGAGTAACGTGGAAAACAAAGCAGTTCCTAACAATCCAACAGATTTTTAACTTAGGAAAATGAAAATACCCCTTGGCTTAAAACAGAGATAGGACCTCAAATTTGTAGTGTCAGTTTCCAAGCTAACACCATAAACTTACCCAGATATGACTCAGTAACAAGAACACTGATGTTACATAAATTTCTTTAAATGGTGCCTCCCAGTTATCCACAAAATTCTATCTTGAAATTAAGTTTTTTAAAAAGGCAACAAAATCAAATAATGCTACATAACAAAGTAACTAACTAAAGGGTAGGGGGGAGAGACTCTGATCTTTATTATGGGTAAATTTATTATGGGTAAATTTATAAGGTAATTTGAAATAAACAGTTCAGAAGAATCTTGATTTGCATATGTAAGAGCAGAAGACTTTTACGTGATAAAACCTTACTGTAGTTGCTTTAATGTATTTGTTTTTATTTTTCTTTTAATACATATATTGGGCTTTGCGGTTGTTATTTATGTATTTATTACTAGTTGCTCTGAATGAAGGAGACACATCAGAAGACCAGTACTTTCATTTTGCAATTAGGAAAAAAAAATAGAGAAAAAAGAATCGGATAAAAGCAAGGGGAGAAAAGGCTTTTGATGGCATATCATGTTCTGGTAGCAGAAGCATAACCAATGTGATTGATGTATGAAAAAAGCTTCCAGGGGAGGGGGAGGAGAGAAGAGGGGGAGGAGTGAATGAAAAAATGTGACAATAATATGGATATAACAAAATTACTTATTTTAAATAAATTGTGAGCTTCCAAGACTTTTTTACATGACAACTTGGTGCAGCATTAGCGTAAAATAACTGGCATTTAGTAAATTAAAGTTAGAGGCAAATTGTTATGGTTTATTTATTTAAATTTACTACATACTCAACTTCAATGGAATTTTAAAAGTTTTTAGAGATAGATTATGACAAACAAATAGCAATAACAATAGCACTTGGACTTAAATACTATTTCACAGTGCTTTACAGCCCTCTCTAAGTATTTTACAGAGTCAGCATATTGCCCCAACAATCTGGGTCCTCTTACTACAATCTATTCTGTTTTATTGTTTTACTGTTTTATGGTGGTTTTATTTATTGGTTTTATTGTCAGTAATTGGTAACTGGTTATTGGTTTGAGCCCTCCAGATTTGCTTAAGATGCACAGCCATGTAAATCTTTTAAATAAATAATCAGTCAATCAATTTTGGATCCCTTCTATGGAACCAGTGTGCTTTATATGAAGTGGGAAAAACTCAGATGATATACTTTTTGTTTTAACAAGGCTGAAACACCATGTGGATGCTACCTGGGAAAGACACATTTTATTTATATTCTGGTTTTAGGATGAACTGCCATGATCTATTTTATCTAAACTTCTTTTAAAAATGATTAAGAAATTTCAGGTAGAACAACATACAGCTGCTTTCTCAATCCCAGTGCTAATTTAAACTTGAAATGTTGGGTGAGGTACTTTCACTTGTAGCAAGCTTAGTTGCCAATAGAGATCCTTCCCAGTTATTGTAAGAGAAAGATTGGCAAGTACAAGTTGAGGAAATGTATGAAAGGACAGTTATATATTATCCAATACATATCCAATATATTTTGAGCTTAGAAGCAGTTTCAGGTCATTGTTCTCATCAGAAAATATCTCTAAATCCTCTTGTTTTTCCTTAAACTGTATTTTTAACTGCTTTACTATTGGTTTTAATGGCAATGTTTAGCATTTATAGTTTGTATTGATTATATTGATTTATTTGAAATATGAATATAATGTAAAGGTTTCACCCTTAAACATATCCCAGTGCATAAATAAAAAATGTAGCACTAACAATGCCTATGGATACAATGAATGTTAAATTAGTGACAGCTCTGCTTGTCCTAGACAAAGATGAAAAAAATATTTTCCTAACTTCCTTGTCCATTTATTATTATTATGGTTGATTGCACAGTCAGCCAAATGTTGAGACTAGATTTGGCATTTTTATCCAAAAATTCTTCCCAAGGATCTGGAATAGACAGATGCTGTTGTTTGATGGTGTTAAAGGTACTGTTGCAGGATGTAAGCTGTTCCAAGAAAGCTGCCTTTTGCAATTCACTGATGGTGATGTTGCCAATGGTGCTGGTGTTCAGATGGTGCTCCAGATGTATCCAAGGCACTTTCACTATTACTACTATCCTCACTTTCTTTTGCTACAAATGCTTATATCTGCCTGTATTTTCATGCCTTTGTATTCTGTTATTTTCTTGAACTCTTTCTTGCTATTCTGCTGTCCAGAGACTGCCATGTCCATATCCAGACTTTTTTTGCCTTTCTTACTGACAGTTGTTACGTCTGTGATTATGTGGCAGGTACGTGTCTATTTGCATTTTAAAGTCCCAGAGCAGTTTAACTTCTTCTTTTTCTATTTCTTGGTCTAACTACCATCATTTTTTCTTGAAGACAAATGATTATGGAAATAAAATATGATATGATTATATTTATTGTTTTAAAAATTATTCCAGAAATAATTGATGCATGCTGTTTATATATCAGTACTAAGAATTCAATGACAAAACAAATTTCCTTAAGGTTCCTTGATGAGGGAAATCAAGTTCGTACATAATAATTATTAAATGTAGGCACAGTGTAATACTAGCTTTCAATTACTGTTAACATACTAGGAATACAATATTTAATTGCATGGGTATTCAAATGGTAACAAATGATGAAAATACATTCAACTTACTATGCTGAAAACGAGGAGGATTGTCATTAACATCAGAAAGATTAATAGTCACTGTTGTTGTTCCTGAAGGTCCACCAATTTGTTTGACTGTAGCTTTGATAACAACAAAATATTTATCTTGGGTTTCTCTGTCTCCTGGATAGGCTGTTCTAACCACACCTATAAAACGCAGAAGGAGCAGAGGACATCCATTTTGTGACAAACAATAAACCAAGAGCTTGATCTGGATAATTTTTTTATACTGGATTTATAAAAGAAATTTGTCAAAACTTGGATGAATTATGAGAAGGAATAAAAAAAAGAAGTAACAATAAATCAAATTCTCTGACATTATTTGAATTGGACTAAAGATTAAAACTTTTAGAAATAAAAAGGAGGAATAGAAAGTTAGATTATTTGATCAAGGTTAAAATATACTGGGTTTTTTTCTGATAACCTTTAATAAGGTAAAAAGTTACAAATTTTGGTTATACTTCTGGTTGGAGTTACTTCTTTATGTGTTTCTTTTTTTCCCTTTACTCTAAACATTTTTTTTTCATTTTTTTCTGATTTCTTTTTTCTTTTGGTTTGCATCAGTTTTTATTATTGCAATTATAATCTTTTTTTTAAAGAGAGAATAGTCATTGTGGATTAAACCAAAAACACAACTAGTACAATTTGCTTATCTCCAATGGCAAACCAGATGTGATGTAATAGCAAATAGTAAATATAGTCAAATTTGGGTGGCTATATTAATTTTATACATAAATTAAAATTATCAATCACTAAATATGATAATGATCATTATTAATAGTGTTATTCTCGATAGCTTTATCCAAAGAATTGCCATATTTTTGACATTTTAGTTAACTCTTTGCTCCCCGATTTTCTCCCTTTTTGTATGACCTAAATTTTCCCATTCAGGTTCATTGCAGTTTATTTGAATTCTAATACTAAACAAGGAAGAAAAACCTGACATATTCACTTTTTTGTACAATTCTGTCCTCATTTACTGTAGGTTCTAAGATGCAGAGTTCCAAACATTACAATCTTTCCACAAATGTACATTTCCCAGCACCTCCATTTCTTGCTGGCTCTAATTTGCATTCTGCACTATTATTTTGAAATGTCATGGCCTCATACTACCATTCCAAATACCTTTGCATTTTAAAAGGATCTGGATGGTATTTATCAACCTAATTCTTTGTTAGAGACCAAATTTCAAACTTACAGTATAGGATATTTTGTTTTATAGTAAACTTATACTTCTGCATGGAGAAAGAAATCATACAATCTATATTCAGTCTTACAATTTATTAAGTAAGGGAAGAAAGTCAAAATGTTGTGATAGTATACATTTTTTTACCCAAGCAAGATTGTTAGATTGAAACTAGATCATGATAGCTCAAGCCCTTTATTCAGTAAATAATATTGTACATATGGCTTTCTGATTTTCTAGATGAGATGGGTGATACATAATTCAAATAGATAATAAATACATAACAAATAAACAAATAATCTTACTGAATTAAATCTCATTTATTTGTTTTGTGAACTAATCATAAAAATGAATCTGATAAAAATTAGAGAATACAATATACTTCGGTGATTTACTGGAGCTACTTAAGTTAGAAGAGAAACAATACCTGAAGTTGGTTCCACAGAAAAATAGGGCTGTTCTGGCAGAATACTATAAATCAGACGAACACCTGTTGGGTATGTTGCCATCACCTGAATGACTGAGGTACCTGAGAAAACATTGGATGAAAAATCCAGCTGTTATGAGAATATTGATTTTTGGATAGAGACTTGCACCTTTCAGTTATGATATTTTGTTACATTTCTTTTTATTCCATAATATTAGACCTTTATATCTTTTCTTAGACTAAAGTAAGAAAAGGTCAATATCCCTTTTGTTTTAATAATAATAATAATAATAATAATAATAATAATAATAATAATAATAATAATAATAATAATAATAATAATAATAATAATAAATGTTCTCATCAAGATCACATCTTTGTTCTAAAGATGTAAAATTCCTTTAGGAAATAAAACATGATCTGCAAAAGCGGCACTCACTTGCTGAAATCCTTGGTAGGTAGCGATTTCATGAGTGAGGAGAAACTAGAATCTTTCTTTATTTAAAATTAAGGGATGTCTTAATTTTATCCATTTGTTTACTGTTGTACAGATGTTACAATACCTGACCTTTATTGAATCTCACGTTTGAATGGATAAGGAAGCTGATTTTGGATGTCCATGGCAGTAAGATGGAGTTTCTTTGTAACTATTTTATGTTTTATCGTTTAGCATTTTTGTGAGGAATGAGGGGCATTATGGTCATAAAAACTGAACAATGTCAAGGATACAATGATAATTGGAATATAACAAGCTTTAAAGCTGCTTCACAAATCAACGTACCACCCTTGGTTCTACAAGTAAAATAATGTGCTTCTTCATGACATTTGCTCTGTCTTCTCTGACAATTCCAGCAGCCAGAAGAAGCTTCCAATAAAATATGGAAAGAAACTGGAATACATTTTGGTGCATGAGTCTCTCTGGCTTGGAGGAGACATAAAACACATTGAAGAGGTTCATATCTGTTGTGAATCAATAAAAGTACTTGAATAAAGATAATTAAAAGCTTGAAGCAAAGTGCAGGGTTCTGGCCCTGCACTTCTGATTGGCTGATAATAGTGACATCGGATTGGTCCGTTCAGGAGAATCTGATTGGCTATTAACGAGCCTCTCCCATTGGTTAATGGAGCTAGCGCTCCCCGTGTTTCATTGGTTAAATAGTTAAGAGTTTGCCTATATAAAGGGGCCCATTGCGGCCATGGAGCTCAGCTGTTTCCACATGTAAATAAAGAGTTTGAAGTTCACTGTTCACCGGCTCATCTCCTCCTTTGCGCCCATGCACAGAACATAACACTGGCGATGAGGATGGGATGTGGAGACATCAGAGCTTACTGAACGGCGAAGAACTATAACCGAGCACGTGGCTGAAACGCACCAATGGCAGAACCATGTCCGGCGGCGTCATACCACCCACTCCATTTGACCCGGCACAAGAAGACTGGGACTCATATATGGATTGCTTCCAAATATTTCTGGAGACCAACAATTTGAAGGATACCACTACCGGAAAGAAATGAGCGGTATTCCTAACTCATTGTGGGCCGACCGTATTCAAGATGGCCAAGGCACTAGCAAAACCAGCAGAAGTAAAGTCTATGGACTGGGACATCCTCGAACCCCTGCTGAGGGCTCACTACGCACTGACTGTGCCAACGCTCGTAAGAAGGCATGAATTTTACCAGAGAAGTCAGCGGAAGGGCGAAAGTGTTGCTGATTTCATAGCGGATCTCCGGAATCTGGGAGGCCTATGCAAATTTGCCAACCTAGAAGAAGCCCTAAGAGACCGAATAGTTCTGGGATTAGATGCACCAGGCACTCAGAGTAAACTAATGGTGAAGGGCGACATTAGCCTTAAAGATGCCATAGCTGAAGCTACTGCAGCAGAAGCAACCAGGAAGTCGGCTGCCCAAATGCGCCGCACCCACGCCCCACTTCGCCAATGCGCCCACGAAATTTCACCTCAGTCAGAAGGTCAGGTAGAAATAGCCCACCACGAGGACCTCGAATCGTCATCAGAAAGCGATGAAGAAGAGGTCCATCGACTTTGGTCCAAATGAGACCAACGCCAGAAATCGCAGTACCAATGCACCGGGTGTGGAGCAAGCCACCCCCGGTCAGAATGCAAATTCCTCGATGCGCTCTGCCATGTGTGCGGGAAAAGAGGTCATATTGGACAGGTCTGTAGAAGGAAGCTAGGACACAGCCAGCCCTCAAGGGGGGCTAACTATCGCCAACCGACCGGAAGTCGTCCCGTGAAGCGAGAACCTGTGAACCACCAATGGAACAACCACTCCTACAGAAACAAAACCCTAAACCACTCAACGAAGCGAGAAGAGGCTCACCAAATGATCACGATCGGTCATGCCTCATCTCTTGACGCCAAAAAGATCCAAATGAAAGTGGCCATCGAAAACCAGCCCTGCCTGAAGGAAGTCGATTCAGGATCGTCTCTCTCGATGGTTTCCTGGAAGACCCTCAAGCAGCTCATCCCTACTATCCGGCGGCAAGACCTCAGATTCCAAAGACTCATACTCAAGGACTATCAAGGAAATCGAATCCTGGTTGTTGGATCCAGCCGAGTACAGGTATCGTTTAAGAACCGTACAGCATTCCTACCCCTGATTGTAATCGACAGGGATTGGCTTAGTTTGTTATGCCTCCAATGGTTCACTCCACTCGGAATTGAAGTAGCCGGCATTCACCGAACCTGCAGCAGTGACTGGGAAGAAGACCTCGTCCACAAATTCCAGAACATCTTTGCAGAAAAATTAGGCGAGTACAAGGGGACCCCAATATCATTTAACCTCAATCCCGAAATAGCTCCCATCCACCTTAAGCCTCGTCGAGTTCCATTTGCCATTAAACCAAAGATTGACGAGCAGCTTGATAAATTAATAGCACCGGGTGTGTTAGAACCAACCAATCACTCTCCCTGGGAAACCCCAATCGTAACACCCATCAAGCCGGATGGATCGATAAGAATTTGTGGGGACTACCGAGCCACCCTGAACCACTCCCTTCAACAAAACGCTTACCCGGTACCGGTGGTGCAACACCTCCTCCATTCTCTGGGGGGCAGAGAAGTCTTCGCTAAACTAGACTTAGCCCAGGCATACCAACAACTGCCTGTTGACAAAAAAACGGCAGAGGCCCAAACGATCGTTATGCACCAAGGTGCGTTTAAATGTAACTGACTCCAGTTCGGAGTGAGCATAGCCCCAGGAATCTTTCAAAGTTTGATGGAAAGGCTATTACAAGGGATAAAGGGAGTTGTCCCATATTTTGATGATGTGTTAATTGCTGCCCCAACTCAGAAAATACTAAAGGAGCGCCTGAGGTTGGTTCTCCAGAGATTTAAAGACTCAGGTCTCAAAGTTAAAAAAAAACGAGTGTCAATTATGCATGGATCGTGTAGAATTTTTGGGATATTTAATTGATAGTCAAGGCATTCACCTCACCGATAACAAACTTAGGGCAATCAAGAATGCCCCAAAACCCCGGAATAAAACCGACCTCCAGGCTTCTCTAGGCCTTATCAATTTTTATAACATTTTCCTGCCTCACAAAGCAACCGTAGCTGAACCCCTACATTGTTTATTGGACAAAAAAGCAACCTGGGTATGGGGACACAGAGAAGAACAGGCGTTTCAACATGTGAAAAATTTATTGACTTCTGATGCTGTTTTGTTGCAGTATAACGAGACTTTGCCTTCAACGATCACATGTGATGCATCACCATTCGGAGTGGGCGCCATTTTGAGCCACGTTTTGCCAAATGGTAGTGAAGCCCCTGTTGCCTATTTCTCAAAGACGTTATCAAAAGCAGAACGCAATTACAGTCAAATTGATAAAGAGGCCCTTGCTATTGTGTCTGCGGTTAAGAGATTTCATGAATATGTGTATGG
This sequence comes from Hydrophis major, assembly GCA_033807585.1. Taxonomy (NCBI): domain Eukaryota; kingdom Metazoa; phylum Chordata; class Lepidosauria; order Squamata; family Elapidae; genus Hydrophis; species Hydrophis major. Next base: position 65,673,502 of record CM066330.1, read on the forward strand.
CCAAGCCTTTACTATAGTGACTGACCACAAACCTTTGCTGGGAATAATAGCGGGAGATAGGCCAACACCGCATATATTTTCTCCCAGAATGACTCACTGGTCAGAATTCTTGGCGGCATATAATTACAAGTTGCAACATCGCCCGGGGAAGGCCATTCCCCATGCCAACGCATTGAGCCACGCACCACTTCCGGAGACAATTGATGACCCTGCTCCAACAGTTACAACACTGCAGATCGAGACACTTCGAATGCTGCCATTAACAGCCTGAGATATCGTGATGGAAACGAAATGCGACCCCATTTTAGCACGAGTCCTCAGTTGGGTCGAGCGGGGATAGCCATTGGACCAGATACCTGACGACTACGCCCCGTTCAAGAATCAACAAACGGAACTATTTTCCCAGAAGGGCTGCATTATCTGAGGTGATAGAGTTGTCATCCCAGAGCGGTTACGACCAGCGATACTAAGGACTTTGCATGATGGCCACTCCGGCATCATGTGCATGAAAGCCCTCGCACAAAGCTACACATGGTGGCCGGGTATCGACAAGCAGATCAAGACATGGGTAAAAGCTTGTCACAAATGCCAGGAAGTAAGCAACGCCCCTCCGAAAGCAACCCCGACTGAATGGGAAACACCGAGGGGACCATGGTCGCGTATTCATCTGGACTTTGCGGGACCTACCAAGGGACACACATTTTTATTAACGGTGGATGCCTACTCGAACTGGCTTGAAATCCATGAGATGAGGAATACAACAACCGAATCAGTCATCAGGAAACTAGACATACTCTTTGCGACACATGGATTACCAGACGTTCTAGTATGCGACAACGGGCCCCAATTTACTATGCTGTCCTTCAAACAGTACCTGGTGGACCGCGGTATTCGCCATGCGCTAACTTCGCCAGCCCATCCTGCGGCCAACGGAAGGGCCGAGCGCATGGTACAATTCGTCAAGAAAACATTGCATAAAATGGACTATGGCAATATAGAAGACAAGATTAACCGGACACTCCTTTTGCAACATATCACTCTGCACAGTGTCACCAATAAAACTCCCGCCGAGTTATTAATGGGGCAGAAGCTCCGTTCCCACCTCGACCGTCTTCATCCATCATATGAACCTGAAAAACCACACGGTTCCAGCGGGAAATGCTGTAACTTCCAGGTAGGCAACTTGGTTTTCGCTAGGAACTTTTCGGGTGATCCGTTGTGGGTCGAGGCAACTGTAGTCCAAGTAACTGGCCCTAGATCATACTGCGTGAAATGTCGCAACGATAGAATATGGAAGCGCCATATTGATCAGCTGCGTTCAAGGCTACAGTCGGGGATCTCTGAGCCCCCTGACTTCCAAACCGAGGGGGGAGGAGATACCAAGGAAGCTGAATTTGAAACGGCAGAAAGTTTAAGCGGAAGTAATGACCGCTCAGAGGCAACACATGAAGTATCGGGAATGGGGGTGATCTCGCCTCAAGGAGATGCCGAGAGCATTAGCGGCAACGAAAATTTGAATACAGAATGGGAGGCACCCTCTTCACCAGATAACGTCCTACCCCAACAAGACTGTAGCCAAATACCGGGAGAACAATGCAAATCAAATAGACAATCAAAACAACCTGCCTACCTCAAAGACTACGTGACCGCACCCCTTAAACGGAACCCGGGGGGAAGGGGTTTTGTGAATCAATAAAAGTACTTGAATAAAGATTATTAAGAGCTTGAAGCAAAGTGCAGGGTTCTGGCCCTGCACTTCTGATTGGCCGATAATAGCGACATCAGATTGGTCCATTCAGGAGAATCTGATTGGCTATTAACGAGCCTCTCCCATTGGTTAATGGAGCTAGCGCTCCCAGTGTTTCATTGTTTAAATAGTTAAGAGTTTGCCTATATAAAGGGGCCCATTGCGGCCATGGAGCTCAGCTGTTTCCACATGTAAATAAAGAGTTTGAAGTTCACTGTTCACCGGCTCATCTTCTCCTTTGCACCCATACATAGAACATAACAATATCATTTGGTGGACTGAGGCAAAGCTGTGCCATCTGCACCTAGGTAGATAAATAAATCCATTTAGAAGCATCGCCTATGGATACGACATCCATATTTTCTTGGAAAATATAAAGGACAAAGCTAAAATGGGGGCAAATTGGAAAGATGTTTATACAGATAAGCATGTTGTTCATTGTTTATAATAATTGTTCTATATTCATAAGTTTGCTTTACAAAGAATATTTAAAAGCAACACACACACCCCAAAAAACAAAAACTTTAGATGAAAAACATTTTCTAATAAGAATACTTAAAATGAGACAGTAAATGTAACTATGTTGAAAAGACAATTCAATTTCTCCTTTTTTCCACATTAATGTAGAAGACTGGGTATTAAGTGTACCATTGTATATGATGCATTCAGAAAAGACTGAGCTGAAGTCTCCATTCCGATCCATGTTTCCAGCAGGAACACAGACTGTTCCTATTGGCTGATGCCATTTGACAGCTGGCTTTAAAAGGGAGCTGTCAAATGGCATCAGCTGTTGTCCACCAGCTGGCTGCCTTGTTAGAGTGGCAGCTGCGGCAACCCTTTATTGTTACAATAAAGTAAAAAGCTGATGTTTGCTCTGTGTTCGCCTCAGTTCCACCACTCTACAACACTGGAGATGAGGGTGGGATACATATGAGGCAACTGAGCAAAGAATTGCTGAGCGAAGTCACTACAAAAAGAGCTGAAGCCACTACCATGGCACTTTAAGAGCTTACTGTCACTAATCGCAAGTGCGAATTTCAACTTTCCTCAGAAGATCCGCCACCACTGAGTCAAGATGACTTCAAACCCTGCATTCCCGCCTTTCAGACCAACAGCAGAAACATGGGAGTCCTACAGAAACTGATTTGACTGTTTCCTAGATGCCATAGGCCTATCTGACATTTCCGACCATAGCAAAAAGTTCTACTTTTTAAGTTTTTGCGGAGCCAGTGTTTGATACTGCTACAGTATTATTGGCTCCACGTTCAATTAAGACTGTTCCATGGGAAGAATTGCAGAAAATTCTTTCTAACCACTATTCCCCTAAGCCATCCCGAATTGCCAGGCATCATGTTTTTACAAGATGGATTTAGGCTGAGGGAGAGACTATTAGTGGGTACATGGCTGCCCTATGAACACCTGCCTTGCACTGTGGGTTTAGAGACTATCTGGAGGACATGTTATTAGACCAACTAGTTTGTGGAGTCAGGGATTTAAGGCTACAAAGGCGTCTCTTGGCTAAAGGTGATTTAACCCTTAAATTAGCAACTGAAGAGTCTCAAGCTGCTGAATTGTCAGCACTTTCAGCAGCAGAAATTCAGAGAAATTCCAATTAGCCAGAGCAGGTCAGCCATCCATTACGATGAAGCCCCCACAGAAGAAGGCTATGAAGAAGCTAGTGATGTAAATCGCCTCAGGCAGCCCAAAACCAGTCAAAGGGAAAACGGGTCAATCCCCAATCAACCTCCATGATCTCAGTCCATTTGTCTAAGCCGTGGGGGAAACCACCTCAGGGCATCCTGCAAGTTCAGGAATGCCATTTGTCTAAAATGCTAGAGAAAGGGTCGTTTAGCCAGGATCTGTCAGGCAGGAAAGACTTTTGCCCAAAAGCCTCAGATGACTCAGCATTTCCAAAAACAAATTGAAGACTGTTTCACTTGCTATCAAGCCAAGCTGACTAACAAAGGCTCTAACAAAATCAATGTTTTGTTTCTATAGAAGGGAAACCTTGCAGGATGGAGATTGACACAGGCTCAGCACTGTCCATCATCTCATGGAGCACCTTGAAACAACTGCTTCCCAGAATGGCTAAGAAGAGGCTTCAAGGCTGCGAATTAACCCTACATGATACCAAGGCAGAACCATCCCAGTCATTGGAAAAGGCAAGTTTTTTATTCAATTTCAAAATTTTAAAGGTCACTTGCCTTTAGTGGTGCAATGGATGGTGCCCTTCCAAGCCTGTTGGGGTTAGACTGGTTCCCTGCCCTTGGCCTCCATATAAACAGAATCCACTCTATTGCAAAAGCTGAAGTGGATGCCTTATTTAATGACTATGCTGATGTGTTCAGCGAGGGCCTGGGCTGTTACTCAGGAACCCCAATATCTTTCAATTTGGACCCTCTGGCAGTACCAATCTCGAAGGGTACCTTTTGCAATCTGCCCCAACCTAGAAATGGAGCTTGACAAATTAATTAAACAGGGTATATTAAAGCCTGTGGACTTCACAAAATGGGAAACCCCAATAGTGACACCCCTGAAGAAAGATGGTAGCTTAAAAATCTGCGCAGATTACGGGGTTTTCCGGTTTCGCGTGGCTTCGGGGCAGCAGGAATTCGCGACTGCTCGCGATTCCTGCTGTGCTAGCCGCCGAGGTACCCCCGATCCAGATGGGTCAGGGGGATATGGCTGCCCTGTAGGGACAGCTGAAGAGAGAGGGGAGTCAGACAGGGGGTTGTGGGTGTCGCAGACCCCCTCCTCCTCCGGAAAAACCCCTTTTTCCCAAGGCGGTGGAGCAGCGGTCAGCAATGGCTGCCACGAAGAAGCCAGCAACTGGGTAAGATTGCGCTGGAGGAAGTAAGAAGAGTGAAAGTGCTGTCTGAGCCGGGTCAAGTAACATCTTTCAAATTTGTTGGAACTGAGCTGTTTGAGTTGCTGGAGGATACATTGTATCCCTAAGAAGATCGAAAGCGGCGGAGAAGCTGTTAAAGGGAACTTTTTTTTTTTCTTCACTCTCCCACCCCATGGAAAAAGCAGATATGTTTGGACATATTGGACATTGAAAGTGAATTATTCTGAAAGTTGAAACTAAGGGACAAAAGGGTTTCTGGACATTGAAAAACTTAAGAAATTGGAAAACCCTTATTAGACGTATGGATTTCTGATTATTTAAAATTGATATTGCAAGCGGGAAGGGAGAGAAAAAAAAAATTGGAGCAGAAGCTGAAAAAGGAGGAGATTGCCTAGAATCCCAAAGAAAGGTATATGGTAATTGGACCTCTTTGATTAAACATTAACCCCAGAAAGAGAAAGAGAAGAAGGAAGAAAAGTATTAATTTTTGGAATTTTTTTAAAAATTATTTTTGATTAAAAATATTTGTGGTTGTTTTGGGAAAAGTTTCTTTTTTCATGATGGCATCGCTTGTGAATGAACTAAAGACTGAATATCAAAAATATAAAAAGGAAGATACTTTGGGCACTTTGTTTCAATTCTTAGAAATGGCGTTATGCACTTATGAAAAGTTGACTACGCAGCAGAAGGACTGGGACAAAGAAGAAGAGGAAGAAGAAGCCATCTTTGATGAACAATGGGTTCTTTCTGGGGTGGAGGAGAAAAAGGATAAGAAAAAGGGGATTTTAAGAATTATAAAAACAACCAAAGAAGAGAAAAATGAGCGGAAAGGTGGAGGCAAGGTTAGAAAGCAAAGGAAAAGGAGTAAGAAAAGGGAGGAGGAAAGACAAAGGGGTAAAAAGGGCAAGGAGAAGAATAAACAAGAGAGAAAGGGGGGGAGGAGAAGCCTCAATGGGGGGAAGCAAGATCTAAAGAAAAAAAGTTAATTCAGAGACAATGGGTGAATTTAATTTAGGATAAAAGAGGGATTCTGGAGGGTACATAGATTGTGTTTTTTATATGTGTATTTAGAGTATAAAATTCATTGTGTAATTTTAGAATCTATTAAACAGAATCCCAAGAAAAAATGTTATATGAAGTACTTTTAAGTTAGGGTAATGAGTTATAGTCCAATTGGTGTATAGGAGAAGTATAATAAAAGAAAAAAGATGAATGGATAGTTGGAAATAGAACAGACAAAGAATATTATTGAAAATGGCAATAAGATATGAAAGGATATATAAAGGTTTTGTTATGTTTTTTTTTTGGATTTTGTATATTGAAAAAAGGCAAAAAAAATTTAATTAATAATAAATAATTTGGATGAAAAGGAGAAGTTGGGATAAGATATGAAGTTAAATAGATAAAGTATTGATACTATAATTTGGAATTGTTATGTTCTATTGGTTTTCTTCTTTTATTATTTTTTCTTAGAAAAGAACTTATAAGCTGTTATGCCTTGTGCATTGTTTATATAAAATTGATAAAAATGGTTTACATATATATATATAAAAAGAAAATTATAATAAGATATGGAAGGATATATAAAGTGAATATGATGTTTGAATTTGTGTCTGTGTGAAGAGTTTCAACCCGGGATCAGACAACCTTCAGAAAAGATCTTTTAGTTTTGTTTGTTTTACTGTGTTTTCTGTAAAATTAATAAAATTTGTTTCAAAAAAAAAGAAAATGGTAATAAGATATGGAAGGATATATAAAGGTTTTGTTATGTTTTTTTTTTTTTGTATATTGATAAAAGACAATAAAATTTTAATTAACAAGAAATAATTTGGATGAAAAGGAGAAGCTGGGATAAGATAGGAAGTTAAATAGATAAAGTAAATATTGATATTATAATTTGGAATCATTATGTTCTATTGGTTTTCTTCTTTAATTATTATTATTATTATTTTTAGAAAAGAATTTATAAGCTGTTATGCCTTAATTGTTTGTGCACTGTTTTTGTAAAATTGATAAAATCGGTTTATAAAAAAAAAGAAAAGAAAATGATAATAAGATATGGAAGGATATATAAAGTGAATATGATGTTTGAATTTGTGTCTGTGTGAAGAGTTTCAACCCAGGATCCGGCAGCCTTCAGAAAAGATGTTTTAGTTTTGTTTATGTTTTGTGTTTTGTATTTTTATGAAAGGCAATAAAATTTAATAAGCAAGAAATATAATTTGGATAAAAGGAGAAGTCTGGATAAGATATGAAGTTAAATAGATAATGTAAATATTGATATTACAATTTGGAGTTATTTTATATGTTCTATTGGCTTTCTTCTTTAATTATTATTAATTTTTTTTAGAAAAGATTTTTCAAGTTGTTATGCCTGGATTGTGTATTGTCTTTTGTAAAATTAATAAAATTTGTTTAAAAAAAAAAATCTGCGCAGATTACAAGAGCTCTTTGAATAAATATTTACAAATCAGCGCTTATCCAGTCCCAGTTATCCAGCACCTTCTGCATTCTTTTGAGCCAGGAACCATTTTCGCGAAATTAGACATGTCACAGGCCTATCAACAGTTCCCTGTTGATGACACAGCTGCTGAACTACAAACTATTGTAACGCACAGAGGCGCTTTTAAATGTAGGCACTTCCAATTTGGCGTAAGTGTTGCCCCAGGAATTTTCCAATCATTAATGGAAAGATTACTTTGAGGATTACTGCGTAATCCCTTATTTCGATGACATTTTAATATCTGCATCAGCCTCAGTTACTGCTAAGAGTCAAAGGAGTCGTCGATTGTTTCAGAAAGACTTAGGTTAAAAAAAGAGAAATGCACTATTGCCACCCCACAGGTCGAATTTTTTGGATACAGAATTGATGCCTCTGGTATTTACCCAATCAAATCCAAAGTAAGTGCTATTCCCGAGGCACCCACACCAACTAACAAAACCGAGCTCCAGGCTTTTTTAGGACTTCATAACTTCTACGCTTCATTTTTGCCACATAAGGCTTCCATTGCAGAACCTCTGCATAGACTCTTGGACAAGCAATCCTCCTGGCATTGGGGACCAAAGGAAGCCCATGCTTTCAATGCAGTCAAATCATAGCTTACATCCAATATTGTTCTGATCCAATTTAATGAACATTTACCTTTAGTTTTAGTAGCAGATGCTTCACCTTTTGGCATAGGAGCCGTTTTAAGTCATAGACTGCCTAATTGTTCTGAAGCACCATTGCCTTTTTTTTCCAGAACTTTTTCCCCAGCTGAGCGCAACTACAGCCAAATTAACAAGAAGGCTTTGGCTGCAGTTGCTTCTGTCAAAAAATTCCATGAGTTTCTATATGGACACCATTTCGAGTTAGTTACGGATCATAAGTCTCTGTTAGGTCTTCTGTCAGGCGATAGACAAACTCCTTAGATTTTGTCTCCAAGAATGACCAGGTGGACTTTATTTCTGGCTGCCTATTCCTATACAATGGTTCATCGAGCTGGCAAAAGTCTCTGCCATGCAGATGCCCTTAGCCGTTGCCCCCTGCCTGTTTCTGTTGAGGATCCTGCACCAACTAATGCTGTGTTCCTGATCAATGATCTCAACCTTCCCATCACCGCCCTTGATATCGCTGCCCACTCTGCCAGGGACAAGGTAATCGCCCAAGTCCTTGACTGGGTGGGAAGGGGGTGGCCTGCAGTTCCTTATGCCCCTGAATTCATGTCCTTCAAAACTCAACAGCAAGAATTGTCTTCTTTGCAAGGCTGTTTACTTTGGGGAACTAGGGTAGTTATCCCTTCCAAGTTGCAAGCCACAGTTTTAAAAGTCCTGCATGAAGGGCATCCCGGCATTGTCAGGATGAAGGCCCTAGCTCACAGTTATGTATGGTGGCCGGACCTGGATGCTCAGATTACAAGTTGGGTGAATGCTTGTCAGCCATGCCAAGCTACCAGACCTGCTCCACCAACATCCACTCCAGGCATGTGGGAAGATTCTGGGACCCCATGGTCCTAGGTGCATATTGATCTGGCTGGCCCTTTTCATGGGTGTACATTCCTGGTGATGGTTGATTCTTTTTCTAAATGAGTAGAGCTGACCTTGATGACCACCACAACTTCAGAAGCTGTCACTAAGGTTTTATCAAGGATATTCATTACCCATGGCCTCCCTGACACCATTGTGTCTGATAACGGCCACCAGTGCTTCGAAGAAACTTCCTGAGAACCTGGCAGTGATGCAAGACTACCTGAGCAGTCATCGGTCCCTCACCCAGAGCTGCCTGAAGCCAAGATGCCAGTTTTGTTGGCACCACAAAATGCCCAACAAGCAGAAAAGTTCCATCCAGCAGCAGCTCTATCAGAGTCTAGAAGATCTGGCCGCCTGCACAAGCGCCCAAGTTACCTAAAGGACTATGCATGCTCCATTCTGGGGGAAAGGAGTGTTGCGTTCAGAAAAGACTGAGCTGAAGTCTCCACTCCGGTCCGTGTTTCCAGCGTGTTTCTATTGGCTGATGCCATTTGACAGCTGGCTATAAAAGGGAGCTATCAAACGGCATCAGCTGTTGTCTGCCAGCTGGCTGCCTTGTTAGCACAGCAGCCGCAGCAACCCTTTATTGTTACAATAAAGTAAAAAGCTGAAGTTTGCTTCACATTCACCTCAGTTATTCCGCCGCTCCACAACAGTATAGTAAAAGTTAAATAACCAGAACGCTTGCCCAGGTCAAAAATGACTGAAAAATAAAGGACAGTTTTCTGAAATAAAGAACTGCCCTTTATTATAATACCTATAGAGGGCAGAGCACCTTTTCAGATAACTGAATATAAGATACCAGTTCCAGTTAAGCCTTTTTAAGACACATGTTTGAGATGGAATTCATGATGGATTATGCTTCCCTATCTATGCTATATCCTACTTTCACATCTTTCATGTCACTATGTTAAATAGTATAGTACAGTCTAAACTTGGCAATTTTAAGACTTGAGAAATTCATCTCCCACCATGGTTGGCTGGAGAATTCTGGAAATTGAAGTCCACAAGTTTTAAAGTTGCCAAAGTTGAAAAAAAAAACCTCCCTCAAGCCCGGTCTAATCTTACTCACATTTGCCTAAATCATATTGTTTTATTTGCATGATAGGAAAATTATTTTAAATGAAATCTTACTGAGAACACATCTCCTTAAAAGCCAAGTTTTATTTTAAGAATAGCAATAAAACATGGCAATTAATCATAAATGGGAAAGCAGAATATATCTGTAATTGGAGACCCATTGCAATAAATAAATTAGTGAAGATACTTGAATTACATTCAGATTTACTATTATTCTCCATGAAAGTAGTATACCTGAATTCATGTCAAACAACTTAAACTGATGTTGTCAATAATTTTAATATGCTATTAAAATTTATTGGCCATTTTTTTTTAAAAAATCCCAATCATTCCTTAGTTTGGCTTGTTTAAAATTGTTTAAAATTTTATTGCACTCCAGCCTGAATGTGTTATACATTTTATAAATCAGTAAAAGGAAGAAAAAATAATAATACAAAATAGTCAAGCCACTAAGACTTGGTTTTTCTTTCTTCCCTATATTATTTATGCACGAATAGGGTTTTTTTTTAATACTTTCTGCTTTTGAAAGTATACATGCTCACATGTATGTATGTGAGCTGCTCTATTCTTTTAATTTTCCAGTTGCAGTAGATTGAAAAGATAATAATAGAAGATTCTGGTCAGAAAAAAAAAAAAGCAATTGCAGTGCATCAATTCCTAATTTAATGCCTGCGGTATGGCTTGAAAGAATGAAAGAAATTCCAAACAAGTAATGCACCTATGATCCTCAACAGGATTCTGATAGCTTTTCATACCTTTGAGGTCTGGAATGAGCATTTTCTACTGAAGAACAGATACTGCAATCCATCTACCAAAGACAATTTCATCTCTACTTGGGAATTATCTGTCTCCTAGATCTTAATCTGATACTATCCCAAGGCCCTTTGGGGAGATTATACCCATGAAAAAAAATATTCCCAAGCATTCTCTCTCTTTTTTTTCTCAGCTTGCTATGAGAAAAACTCATATCCAACTCATTTATCGCCCAGGTTTTAAATTTAAATACAAATCAACCTCCATGTCAGGTAAAAGAAGACCTACAGCATTTGCTACGGCTTAGATTATCACATTCTTCCATATGTTCCTGGATATTTTTTTACCTATAAATTCATCAGGAGAGCCTCAAAGGATTTTTATTTTCTGGTAAAAAAATTAAGATATTATCTGTAAAAAAGTTGATAGGAAAATTGATAGCTATTAAACTATTAGAAAATATCCAAGCATTCTTTAAAATAACAACTTCCATAATGTGTTACAGACAACCCATGCTGCAGAGCCCATATTGCTTACATTAATAAATGTTTAACCCATAAAGCCATTTATGATTTGGCAGTAGGTTACTTTCAGGATCATATTAGTAATAGTAATAGCACTTAGACTTATATACCACTCCATAATGCTTTACAACGCTGTCAGAACAATTTACATCATTTCAAAGGTCTTTTAAGACCACCTATATCAGCAGGCCTGGTCTTCCCAGGAATGGGTGAACTCATGAGGTGGCTCCACTATTATTAACAACCCTCCACCTATTATTTTCTTTTCATATTTGAGTTCTGCTTTTAATTTTTAATCTTTTAAAATAATCAATATTATATAATAGTTTCAGCTAATTATTGCTTTATTTATTTATAACAGTAAATTATTGTTTATTGTTTTATTGGATTGTTGCATGCTTTCTAGAGTCATGTTCATGAGATGGATACCATATAAATTTGATTAATAAATAAATAAAATGAGCAGCTGAAAAATGGACATGACTTTCGAGATTGTAAGCCACTCAGAGTTACCTTGAGGCAAGATGGGCAGCCAATAATTTTTACAAATAAATGCATATACATTCTGTTCTGTCCCTAATTTACATACTCGAAATCCCCGCGCTTTGATTGGCTAAAGCGCGGGGATTTCTAATTGGCCAGGCGAGCCGCGCCGATTGGCCCGTTGAAAGTCTCCCGTGATTGGCTCACTCCAAGAGCGGGAGACTTGAAACGCTGCCATTAGCCGAGGCCGCCGCGGCGAAAAGGATAAAAGCTGCGGGCTTTTTCCTTTTCGCCGGTTCGGTTCTCAACTTTAAAATAAAGAGCTTTAAACTAAGTCACCGACTCCTGGCGTCTTTTGCGGACACGACACTGGCGACGAAGGTGGGATCCAGACCCTGAACCGAACCCCGTGTCCGACAAGAGCCAGACTTAGCACCGACATGGCAAAAATCGCACCGCCCGCCCCCTTCAACCCCGCCACCGAGGACTGGGAATCATTCTCAGACCGATTCCGCATGTACCTCGAGTGCACCGGAATGAAGGACGCCCCGGGCCCGCTAAAACACGCCGTTTTCCTCACGCATTGTGGAACCGAAGTATTCCAGATGGCCAAAGCATTGGCCAAGCCGGCCGACGCAACCGCCATGGATTGGGACGTCCTCGAACCTATCCTTCGGCGACATTATGCCCCCGAGGTCCCAATCCTGATCCGGCGAAACGAATTCTACCGGCGGGACCAGAAACCAGGCAAAAAACTGAGCAACTTCGTCGCCGAGCTGCGGCGCCTAGGAGGGCTCTGCGAATTTGACGGCCTGAATAGCCTTCTAAGAGACCGATTCGTACTCGGCCTATGGGACCCTGCACTCCAGAGCCGGCTTATGGCTAAGGGTGACATCAGCCTAGCAGACGCCCTCACCGCAGCCGCAGCCGCAGAAGCGACCCGCACTTCTGCTGACAGCATGCGAAAACCAGACGCAAAGGGCGGAAACAACAACCCGGCGAGGTCGGCCGACCCAAAAAACGAAACAACCGCACACTACGGCGATTTCCATTCTACATCCAGCACGTCCGAAGACGAAGAAGTCATACATCGAGTCCAGACGGGGCGCGGCGACCAACGGAACCGAAGAGGTCGTAGGTCGAGGACCAACTGTGCCGGCTGCGGCGGCGACCACCCCAGGTCAGAATGCCGATTTTTTGACTCTATCTGTCGGCATTGTGATAAAAGGGGACACATCGCCCGGGTTTGCCGCCAAAAGAAGACTCGCAGTCCACCCAGATGGGACCAACACGATCGTAAAAGAGAAAGCCCACCGCCCAGGACCAGAGATCGCCAATCGGACAGCCGGTGGGACCGAATCCAGCGACCATCGAGAGGCAGCGACAACCGGCGCAAGGAAGAAACCCACCAGACGGTAACCATCGGCCACGCCATCTCCGACGGCGCCAGAAAGGTACACGTAGAGGTCCATATTGAAGGACGACCATGCAAAATGGAGGTGGACTCCGGGTCCTACCTCTCCATGATTGCATGGCACGAGATAAAACAGTTAGTGCCCACCCTCCATAGGAGAAACATAAACGCCCAAAGACTTATTATAAAAGACTACCAGGGAAACCGCGTCCCGGTAGTGGGCACCAAGAACTTTAATGTGACATACAAGGGCCGCACCGAACAACTCCCACTCACAATCGTCGATCGCGACCGCCCAAGCCTGCTGGGCTTACAATGGTTCGCCCCGCTCGACATCGCCCTCACGGGAGTCAACCACGTCACCGACGACGGCTGGGAACAGCGGCTAGCCCAGGAGTTCCGGGAGGTCTTCGACGGAAGCCTGGGCAAGTACCAGGGGCCCCTTATCTCTTTTGATCTAGACCCTAGCGTCCCCCCCAAGCGACTAAAACCGAGGCGGGTACCATTCGCTCTAAAACCTAGGATTGACGAGCAGATTGACAAGCTCGTCAAACAGGAGGTGTTACAACCTATAGACCATGCCAGATGGGAGACCCCAATAGTGACCCCGGTCAAGCCAGACGGGTCAGTAAGAATTTGTGGGGACTATAAGGCCACCCTAAATGGCACGCTGCAACAAAGCGCTTACCCCGTCCCAATCGTGCAACACCTACTGCACTCACTGGGAGGGGGCAAGGTCTTTGCCAAGCTCGATCTCGCCCAGGCATACCAACAGTTGCCGGTCGACGAAAAAACAGCGGAAGCCCAGACCATCGTTACACATCGAGGGGCTTTCAAGTGCAACCGACTCCAATTCGGAGTCAGCGTGGCACCAGGCATCTTTCAGAGCCTGATGGAACGTTTGCTGCAGGGCATCAAGGGGGTGGTGCCCTATTTCGATGACGTATTAGTAGCGGCGCCAAACGAAGCCGAATTAGAAAACCGACTCAGAGAGGTCTTAACCAAATTTAAAGAAACGGGACTTAAAGTAAAAAGGGAGAAATGCCAACTGTGCACGGAGTGAGTGGAATTCTTGGGCTACCTTCTAGACCGGCATGGCATTCACCCCACAAGTAAGAAAGTAAAAGCTATCAAAGAGGCCCCCACCCCTAGGTCTAAGACTGAACTACAGGCTTTCTTGGGGTTGCTGAACTTTTATAATGTTTTCCTACCCCAAAAGGCAACGGCGGCGGAGCCTTTGCATAGGCTCCTGGATAAGGCGGCAACCTGGACTTGGGGGAAACGGGAGCAAGCCGCCTTCCAAAAAACCAAAGACCTCCTCACCTCCGACGTCGTCCTGATCCAATTCAGCGAAACCTTGCCCCTGGCCGTCACTTGCGACGCATCACCTTTCGGCGTCGGCGCTGTCCTCAGCCATACCCTTCCTGACGGAAAAGAAGCACCCATCGCATTCTTTTCCAGGACCTTAACCAAGCCAGAGCGGAACTATAGCCAGCTGGACAAAGAAGCCTTGGCTATAGTTGCCGCCGTTAAGCGGTTCCACGAATACCTTTACGGCCGCCCTTTTACCATTGTGACAGACCATAAGCCATTGCTGGGCATCCTTGCAGGAAATCGAGCCACCCCGAACATTCTGTCTCCCCGGATGACAAGGTGGTCCGAGTTCCTGGCAGCCTACAGCTACGAACTAATACACAAGCCGGGTAAGAAGATTTTGCACGCGGACGCTTTAAGCCGCTCGCCGTTACCAGACTCCGACCCTGACCCAGCACCAACGACAAACACCCTGAACATCGAAAACCTGCCCAACCTGCCCATAACCGCGTCAGACATTGCCCGGGAGACTATTAAAGACAGGCGTCTGGCGCGGGTTTTGCATTGGGTGGAAAAAGGTTGGCCAGAAAGGGACAATGACGAATCCGTTAAGACATTTAAAAACCGCCAAACCGAACTCTCGCTGCTTAAGGGGTGTATCTTATGGGGTGACAGGGTGGTCATCCCGGACAGGCTGCAAGGGAAGGTTTTAGAAATGTTGCATGAGGGGCATCCTGGCATCGTCAGAACTAAAGCCCTGGCCAGAAGTTACGCTTGGTGGCCAGGGATGGACAAACAGATAGAGGCCTGGGTAGCTAGGTGCCAGCGATGCCAGGAGACTAGACCCAGCCCACCCGCAGCACCCATCCTAGAGTGGGAAACACCGAGGGGGCCCTGGTCCAGAATCCATTTGGACTTTGCCGGTCCCACAAATGGGCATACCTTTCTAATAACAGTTGACGCTTACTCCAACTGGTTGGAGGTAAGCGACATGAAATCTACCACCACGGAGGCCGTAATCAAAGAACTTTGCAAACTCTTTGCAACACACGGCCTCCCAGACGTCGTCGTTTCCGACAACGGGCCCCAGTTTACTTCCCTCGACTTCGAGAGATTCCTGGCGGAGAGGGGCATCCGCCACGCATTGACAGCACCGGCGCATCCGGTGGCGAACGGTAGGGCGGAACGGATGGTACAATTTACCAAAAAAACCATCCGGAAAATGGACCACGGGGAGATCCAAGACAAAATTAACAGACTCATTTTTATACAACATATCACCCCGAACACCACTACCAACAAAAGCCCAGCCGAGTTACTAATGGGTAGGAAGCTGAGGTCCCCACTCGACAGGTTACACCCAACATATAACCCGGAGCGGCCCCCAGACTCAAGTTCAAAATACTGAACATTCGCACCCGGAGACCTCGTGTATGCGAAAAACCTGACGGGGGACCCTCTATGGATCCCAGCCGTCATCACCCAAATCACAGGCCCGCGCTCATACCGGCTCCAAACCACAGATGGGCGAGCCTGGAAACGACACATTGACCAACTCAGGTCACGTTCGGCAACAGAATCCACCCCCCAAGAAACAAACCAAGGGGGGAGGGAATACCCGAATAAACAAACGCAAGAAAAAATAAACCAGCAGTACTTACCGGAACGCAGCCATCGCGATCCCCCACCAGAGAAGAAACACCAAGCCAGCTCAACCGACTCGGAAAGACCAAGCGGGAGCGGCGAGACCCGTAGCTCAACCAACCCGGAAGGCCCAGGTGGGAGCCACGGAGAAAGAACCGGCCCGATCATCCAACCGGTTCGCACAGAAGAGGGAGCGGCCAAAAACTCGACCGCTCCAGTCGAAATCCAGCTTGCAACTGAGTTGCGCAGGTCAAGTAGGACTAGACGGAGCCCCGCCTACCTATGTGACTACGCAACGTAAAGACTGTACCAAGAGGGGAGGGGTGTTCTGTCCCTAATTTACATACTCAAAATCCCCGCGGGGATTTCTAATTGGCCAGGCGAGCCGCGCCGATTGGCCCGTTGAAAGTCTCCCGTGATTGGCTCACTCCAAGAGCGGGAGACTTGAAACGCTGCCATTGGCCGCGGCCGCGGCGGCGAAAAGGATAAAAGCCGCGGGCTTTTTCCTTTTCGCCAGTTCGGTTCTCAACTTTAAAATAAAGAGCTTTAAACTAAGTCACCGACTCCTGGCGTCTTTTGCGGACACGACACATACATACATACATACATACATACATACATAAACAAACAAACACACACACATACATAGTTGGCTGCTGGAGCTGGTTATGTTTTATATACGTATATGTTTCTCATTTTAACCAAACTATAGATGTTTTAATCATTTAATAGACAGATTGTGTACCATGAAGTCACTGTTGACTGTTAAAAACCACATACATAGATTTTCTCCATAATAATCTGTCCCTAACATGATCTTTTGAGTCTTCCAATTGTGTAGTCACTGTAACTGAGTCCATCCATTTTACTGCTGGTCATTCTCTTCTTCACTTTCCTTCTGCCTTTCTCAATATTAAAGCCTTCTTCAGAAGGTTTGGTCTTCCCATAATATTTAGTTTGTAGGATAATTTGAGCCTGGTCATCTATGCTTTGAGAGAGAACTCTGTGTTGATTAATTCAGTTTATTTGTTTGTCCATAATATTCTCAGAAGTTCTCACCAACATCAAAATCCAAAAGTATCAATACTCATTTTTATTCTTCAAAATCCAACTTTTGTTTCCATAGAATATCATAGGGAACACCATGGCTTGCATGATTCTTACCTTTGCAGATATACATGCATCACATGATTTTTCTGGGATCTTTATGGCTGCTCTACTAAGTGCTGGTCTTCATTGCATTTATTGTTTGCTTTTTCTTTTACTGTTGAATGTTTTATTACGATTTATCTTGTGAGTCACATATCTTGGGATTCTTTCATGATTGCAACAGGATATAAATGTAATAATAAAAATAAACAGCATGCCAGGTGTGTGCATTTTATTAGAAGAACAGTGTAAACTCTTAATTCAGCTTCAGTCACTGGGATACCTAGTTAATTAGTTGTGTTAATTGGAAGATGCACTCCAATTTGATGAAGCTTTAATTGAAATGTTCTACTAAATGGCACTCTAGACTGAAATATCCCCCTCGCCCCTTCAAAGCATTAGATTAGTAGAGGCACATTGCTTCATTCTAGATGCAAGCAGCTTCTATCTGTCCTTTACATATGCAGGCCCCTGCTGAAGGAAAGCATCCAGCTGAATTGTGTTCATGTCAGCTTCACTGAGACCCAGTGACTTGATTTTGCAAGTCAGTGTGCCATCTTGAATTAAATCATTTTAACAGTTGAGGCAGTTGCTGAAAATATAATGGAGGTGCCTCTGAAGAGACCATTTAAAAGAATGGGTTTTTTCAAGCTTCCTGGAAAGCCTGGAAAAACAAAAGAATCCAAGCTTCTTGGATGAGAAGCAAAACATCTTCAAAGAAAAAACGAAAGAAAGTTCAGTTGCCTCCTAAAAAAAAAAAAAAGCATCTTTTGACAACCATGACCTGGATGACTGAGAATCTCTACAGACTTCTGGAGCTTTAAGAGTTGCATTTTTTAAACAAGTGAACTTCTTAAAGCAGCCACATTTTTTTTTTTCAACTTGAGAACTTGTGGCTGTTTCATGACAGAGAGATGTCACATTCATGTGGTGTTTTTCCTAATCATCTTCTAAACATTTGGAAGCATGATTAAAAACACTAAATATGAATATCATGGAAGCTAAAAGAGAATTATGGGGAACATTAAAAAAAAACCTTTTAAATGAAACTTCTGGTCCACCAAAATGTCTAATATATGGTCCATTCTAATCATGCTCATATTTGGAAATACAATGAGTTTGTTGACATTTAAGCTACATGAACTAAGTTTTGGGGAAATTCCTAAGGGAATATTATATGGTTCCATTTGCAAAAAGCATTATTTACTGTTATGATTTCCTTGAGTGATGAAATGTATATGAAGGAGAAAGAAGCTGCCAGATAGTGTGCTGAATCTTAAAACAAATATATTTGTTTTAATATATTGACTCTAAAACAATTTTGTCCACCTTTGATTGATATGCTAGTTTTAGCATTTTTTTATAACAAGAGATCCTTGTGATGGTGATCTTGGTTTTATCACCTTTAGTTAGATTACTACAACACAGTCTTTTAGGGCTAACTTTGAAGGCCATTCAGAAACTACAGTGCCAAAACAATAGCAGAGTAACACCTTTGTGATTGCCAACTGCTGCTTAGTTAAAAATGCTGGATATCACATGTCTTGTCCCTGAGTTACCTTTGAGACTGTTTCTTCAAAGGAAAATTTCCCTGTCTTTTTGTTCTTTTTGAGAAGAGATGCTTCTGATGTTCTGTAGAACACAGGGCTCTTGTTTGGGGAGGGATGGGACGACAAAAGTTGTATTTTCCATGTTATGTGTTTGCATTTTGCCTTCTTTACTGAATAGCTGATACAGTAATTCTTTACAAACCTTTTCAAAAAATATACATCGATGATTTTTTGCTTATCTGCTATTTTTATTCTGAACTTTTGCTTTCCTGAAAGTTCTGAGTTGATTGTATTCCTCTTGTTCCCTTTGTCCACATTTGATATATATCAGGGGTGGGATTCAAATTTTTTAACAACTAGTTCTGTGGGCATGGCTTAGCTGGTGGGCATGGCTTGGTGGTCATGTGACCGGGTGGACATGGCTTGGTGGTCATGTTATTGGCTGGGTGTGGTCAACTCAATATCACATTGAGGCACGCATCTCCTTGCCTGGCCTCTCATGACTGTGGGGATGCTGCAACAGTTGTAAGTGTGAAAAATGGTCATAAGTCACTTTTTTCAGTGCCATTGTAACTTTGAATGGTCACTCCACACAAGCAAAGTACCAGCAAAGGAGGGGAAAAAAACTCCAGAGAAGTTCCTTGAGACAGGAAGTCTAGTCCTGCCAAAAATGTAATAAAGGTTAACAGTTTCTGTAAGCAACACCAGAATGTTTCCTTCCTGCCTTCCTTAAAGGATTAGGCCAGTAATTTCTTCTAACAACCGGTTCTCCGAACTGCTTAAAATGTTAACAACCGGTTCTAGCAAATGGGTATGAACTGGTAGAATCCCACTCTGATCTAATCCATATTGTACACTGAGAGCTTCTGCACTAGAGATAAATTCCTTGTGTATCTAATAACACTTGGCCAAATACATGTGTTCTAATTTTTTTATATTTTAAATATTTTATGTTGTGGTCTTCCTGTCAGGAAGCAGTTTCACCTCTGAGGTTAGATTAGTAATGTCAATGCAGAGCGTTCAGAAGGTAGTTAAATGTTCATATTCCATTGTGATTTTGTTAGTTATTTGGTTTGGCTTGCTTTCTGTTATTATCTTGATTCCCCCCCAATTTATTTATTTATTTATTTTTTTAAAAAAAATCTATTGTAATTGTTTCTTAGCATAGAAATCTGGGCATTAAATAAATCAACATCTCCTGGAACTAAATTGGTTGTTTGTGTTGTAGATGTAACAGCAGCTGAAAAAGAACTGAAATGAATGCACTTTAAGTATAAGATGTTGCTTTTCATTCTTCTTCCTCTTCATTATAGCATCAATTATCTTGAAAATTGTCAGAAACTGAGTGATCTATACTGGATCAATACCTCATAAAAGTGCTCAGATATATCTACAGTACCCAAATGCCATGCCAATTATAAGAAACAAAAATTAAACAGAGAGAAGACATAGTCAGAAAGATGGAGCTGTAAATTGAATCCAGTGCAAATTGGAAAGGTAACAACAACAAAAACTGCAACTCTCATCCAAATTACTGGTAGATGTCTTATGCCATTTTCAGTAAGACTGCTGAAGCTAGATGAGATGGACTAGGCTCTTTTCACTCTATATTCTTATCGGTATTTGTACAGCTAAGTAAACCAGATTACAAGTCTCTAAAGAGGAAAACTAACTTTTTCAGGCCTAGAGTATCAGAAAATATAGGGTTTTCTGGATTCAAGCCCTGGAAATTGAAGCTAAAGAGTTTTATTTGGGGAGGGGGTTGCTGGGGGAGGAAGTCCTAGAAGGTGACTCACTCACTGGTCCTTATTGGACCAAATCAGCAAAGACTATTCTTGAATACTTATTTTAAAAAAGCAGAAATATCCAGAAAGTAGAAGACCCAAAAAATGGCGTGTCCAGAAAAATCCAACCTCAGGGTATAATGGAATGTACAAGAGCTTTAAAATAAAGAATCCTTGTGAAGTCTGGATACTTGAAAAGATAAACCACATTCCTGTAGCCACTGCAATATTTATTTTATCAATACCACCCACACAGCATCAATAAAAGAGGTAAGTACCTTCTGGAGACATTTCAGGAACTGTAGCTTCATAAGGCCCATCCAAAAATTGTGGACCATTATCCTTCAGATAATTATCTTGCTTGTCTAAGTCAAACTTCAGCTGAAAAAAAAAAAGAGAGTAATAAGCTGATTTGCAAATATCATCCAAATAAAGCAAAAGGAAGTAAAGGAAGAGAGAAAAACAGACACGGTCAGCAATGCTTTTTAGGTTGAGATCGGAGGTGGTATTCAGCAGGTTTTGACCAGTTCTGGAGAACTAGTAGCAGAAAGTTTCAGTAGTTCGGAGAACTGGCAAATACCACCTCTGACTGGCCCCGCCCCCATCTATTCTCTGCCTCCCGAGTCCCAGCTGATTGGCTGGGTCTTCTTTTGTTGCCCCGCACAGGAGAACAGAGCTGGAAAGCAGGTTAGTGGGGTAGGGAGGGAATGGGATTTTGCAGTAACCTTCCTCCAGGAATGTGGAGGGAATGGGGGTTTTACAGTATTTGTCCCCTGGAGTGGGGTGAGAATGGAGATTTTACAATATCCTGCCCCTGCCACGCCCACCAAGTCACACTCACCAAGCCACACCACATCCACCAAGCCACGCCCACAGAACCAGTAATAAAAAAATTTGAATCCCACAACTGGTTTAGATTCATATTAATAGAACATATTAATACACAAACTGGCATTTCAGTTGCAGGTGAACTGATATATTGCTTGTCTGCCCAAACTTGTTTGTTTGTGATTCACAGGAAGAAAATTCTTTTAAAAAAAAACAGTTGTAGAATATGACATTTGGGTTGACAAATATTTTTTAAAAATGCTAAATCCAAGAGATGATAGGTCAAACAAGAACAAATAAGAGGATTCAAGGCTTTTCTCTCTCTCTTCCTTCTTTTTAAATATTTCCTGAAGGCAATCGATGATACTATATATCATGGAAGGTATCCAGTTATGTTACTGTCTTTTTTTAAAGAATTTTTTAAAGAATTTTCTTCCTGTGAATCACAAACAAACAAGTTTGGGTAGACAAGCAATATATCAGTTCACCTGCAACTGAAATGCCAATTTGTGTATTAATATGTTCTATTAATATGAATCTAAACCAGTTGTGGGATTCAAAATTTTTTATTACTGGTTCTGTGGGCGCGGCTTGGTGGATGTGGTATGGCTTGGTGAGTGTGGCTTGGTGGGCGTGGCAGGGGCAGGATATTGTTACTGTCTAGCCAAGTGAAGCTATTTTACTTCTGTCCCAATGTCTGGACATTGCAAAATGATACATGTTCTACTCTCACATTGCTTCTGATCTATTTCCAACAAATCTCAGGAATTCTGGACTGAAAGAACTAAATATCTCCAAACATGACCTATAATTTAATTTTAATTTTCCACACATGGCCTCTGCACATGTATCCAGCTTTGACCTTGATCCTACTTCTGGATTTTTGAAGCAGAAGATCAAAGAACTTTCATGGACCAAACCAAAGATCTGTTTACTCCAGCATTCTGTATCATGAAGTAGCCATTTCTATATTTTTTGACAAACTCATAGGCAATAGGTGTCCTCTAACTTGGGTGTTCAAAATTTATTGCCAGTGATTCAAGTAAATATTATATAGTTATTACAGGTGAAACTCAAAAAATTAGAATATCGTGCAAAAGTTCTTTAATTTCAGTAATGCAACTTAAAAGGTGAAACTAATATATGAGATAGACTCATTACATGCAAAGCAAGATAGTTCAAGCCATGATTTGTCATAATTGTGATGATTATGGCTTACAGCTCATGAAAACCCCAAATCCACAATCTCAAAAAAAAAAAAAAAGAATATTACATGCAATCAATAAAACAAGGATTGTACATAGAACAATATTGGACCTCTAAAAAGTATAAGCATGCATATGAACTCAGTACTTGGTTTGGGCCCCTTTTGCAGCAATTACTACCTCAATGCGGCATGGCATGGAATCTATCAGCCTGTGGCACTGCTGAAGTGTTTTGGAAGACCAGGATGCTTCAGTGGTGGCCTTCAGCTCTTCTGCATTGTTCGGTCTCATGTTTCTCATCTTTCTCTTGGCAATGCCCCCTAGATTCTCTATGGGGTTCAGATCAGTCGAGTTTGCTGGCCAATCAAGTACAGTAATCCCGTGGTCATTCAACCATGTTTTGGTGCTTTGAGCAGTGTGGGCAGATGCCAAGTCCTGCTGGAAAATGAAGTCAGTATCCCCATAAAGCTCATCTGTGGAAGGAAGCATGAAGTGCTCCAAAATCTCCTGGTAGACGGTTGCATTGACCCTGGACTTAATGAAGCACAGTGGACCAACACCAGCAGATGATATGGCTCCCTAAATCAACACAGACTGTGGAAACTTCACACTGGACTTCAAGCATCTTGCAGTGTGTGCTCTCCATTCTTCCTCCAGACTCTGGATCCTTGGTTTCCAAATGAGATGCAAAAGTTGCTCTCATCAGAAAAGAGGACTTTGGATCACTGAGCAACAGACCAGTTCTGTTTTTCTTTAGCCCAGGTAAGACGCTTCTGATGTTATTTGTTGTTCAGCTTGACAAGAGGAATATGACATTTGAAGCCCATATCCAGGATCTCTGTGTGTGTGGTGGCTCTTGATGCACTGACTCCGGCCTCAGTCCATTCCTTGTGAAAGTCCCCAACACTTTTCAATGGCCTTTTCCTGACAATCCTCTCCAGGCTGCAGTCATCCTTGCTGCTTGTGCACCTTTTTCTCCCACCTTTTTCCTTCCGCGTAACTTTCTATTAATGTGCTTTGATACAGCACTTTGGGTACATCCAACTTCTTTTGCAATGACCTTTTGAGGCTTTCCCTCCTTATGGAGGGTGTCAATGGTGATTTTCTGCCGAACTGTCAGGTCAGCAGTCTTTCCCATGATTGTGATTCCTACTGAACCATTTAAAGGCTCAGGAACCCTTTGCAGGTGTTATGGCTTCATTAGCTGATTAGAGTGGGACACTTTGAGCCTAGAATATTGAACCTTTTCACAATATTCTACTTTTCTGAGAAAGTGGATTTGGGTTTTTTATGAGCTGTAAGCCATGATCATCTCAATTATGACACATCACGGTTTGAACTATGTTGCTTTGCATGTCATGAGTCTATCTCATATATTAGGTTCACCTTTTAACTTGCATTACGGAAATAAATGAACTTTTGCACAATATTCTAATTTTTCGAGTTTCATCTGTATACCAGACCTGGAGTTACCATCTATGAATTTATTTAGCTCCCTTTTAAACATTCCAATTTATTGCTAATACCACATTTGATGGCAACATATCCTGCAGTTTAACCTTGTTTTGTGTCATATCGTATTTTCTTACACTTTGTTTCATCATGTGAAAGTTGTAACAGTGGATTTGCATGTTCTGTATAATGCTTGATTTTATTTATCTTCACCTTCTCTCCATTATTTTAGTTGATTCTAGTTAAGAAACACCCAAAATTGTAATCCATTTTTATATAGGAGTTGTAATAATTTTGTTGCTTTAAAAAAAAACAACCCTCTTCCAGTTCTATCATATGCTTTCTGAATGTATAATCACAATTTGTATGCAGCATTTGAAATGCAGTCTTATTAGATATGTATATTTAGGATACTTTTATTTTTGAGTTCATTTCTAATAATTCCAAGTGAGGAACTTGTCTTTTCTTAGTAGGCATACAAGTGCCATAGTGAATAATAATCACATGGCATACTGAGCTAAGTCTCTCCTCCGGACCCAACCAGGTTGTCAGAATAAATAGAACATTGGTCTGATATGTTAGGATTACTCTATTATTCATATTCAAAGGAAACCATCAAGAATTGCTATAAATGCACTGTAGAAATTCACTGAAAAAGCCACTCTTCATTTTCTATGTATACTATCCTTTATGTGGGTCAAAATGTTATGCAATCACTTTTTTTGGCATTCAGATTAAAAATCCATATTTGAATTCCCTTACTCTTTTGTTGATTTTTTTAAAAGGCAAACTATCGGATAGTACAAGTACATTCTAAAAGGCTACCACATTTTATGGATAGATGCATTTTAATGTATGTTTCTCTTTGCCCTTTCTGAAATAAGTCATCATTCTTCCACCATGGTTGCTTTGAAAAGCTGTGAAAAGTAATTAATGGATTTTGAATACTTCACCCTTTGGGCCCAATTAAATTTTAGCGCCAGTTAATTAGTGGTTAAACTTTTTGCCATTCATTCAACTTGAAAGTTGCCTTACAGAAAAGGTTGCAAGATCTAAAGATCAAAAAGAAGAATTAGGTTTGTTTTTGTTTACATGTTTGGTCTTGCTTTTTCCAGCAGTAGAGAAGGACACAAAAGAAGAGAGGAGGAACAAAAGAGGGGAAAAGGAGGAAGAATTTGGAGTAAAAATTAGCAAATGTGCAACCAGTGTCTATATTTTAAGAAGGATAAAATAATTGCTCCTTGTGGCAAAGCCACATTAAAGTAATGAACCATGCAGGGCCCTGGAGCTGCCTTACTGGTAAAAGGATTGAGTATTAATCTGCTTCATTAAAATTAATGATGAGTAAATTAGCCACTACTTAATATAATAAAATATCCAGCTAAAATACTGGTAACTCATTCCTTGTGCTATGTGTCTACCCTGATGAAGAACCAAAATTGAACAACAATGGTAAAAAGGGTTGAAATCAATGGCCAGATGTTGATAATGAATTAACTATTTTTATTTTTAGAAGACAGAAAGGGTTGGTCAGTTCCACAAATTTGTCTTACCAACCAGAAATACCAACACTTGGGGTAGATTTTCCAAGACACCTTACTAGTGGTAATGGAGCTCACATTCCAAAATTTGCTGGTGCTCTACAACTCAAGAGAAGCCCAAATAACCACAAGGGACTGGCAGCAATGAGAAAATACCAGTAACCAGTTGGTGAATCTCTACAAAAGAATAGCAACTTTTAATTTAAAAAAAAATAAATCAAAATATAAATAGTAAAACTATTACTGCCAGATGGATATTCAGTCATGTTGGAGTTGTTCTCTTGTAGCCAGGTTGATAATCACTGACAGTATCACTCAATGTGGTATCTAACTGATTTTGCTGCCTAATGTGCCACTCCACCAGATTCCCGTCCAAATCTACGTTCTATACAGAGAAGCTCTATGCTTAAATAAAAGCAGATATAGAACTGCTCCTGATTAATTTAAATGAGAACCTTTAGGGAAATAGTAATGAATGCTGCTGTGCTTCTGTCTTTCATAGATCATTGTATATTGCTACATATACCGTATAACACAAGACAATTTGAAAAAAAAAAAAAAAAAACCTTTCTCACCAGAGCAGATTAAAGGAAAGCTTAGTCAAGCAGCTAGATACCAATCAACACCCCAGACTATTGCTAATCTTTCAGAAGAGTTACCATACCTGGCCTGATTTCAAAGGAAGTATTGACATCATTTCTTCCTGGGCAACCAGCAAGCTCCGAACATGCCTATGTTTCACATTCTGAGATCTCATCAAACCTTGTTCCATGTCCTTAGTATTACAATTGTGCATGCAGGGAAGACAAGGCCCCACATGAATGAGGGTCAAAGCAAAGGAAATCCATTTCTTACAATACAGGCGGATCATTCCTTTTCGATCAATACGCATCTGCTGGAAGAAAAAAAAGTAACATTGTTTCTGTCAAATTGATGAAAACCACCTTTTAAAAAGTATATTGATTCCACATTGGTTTTTCAGAAACATGTAAACCCCCAGATAAGATAGAGATAGGAAGATCATCTTTATCATAGCTGACCAATAATTAAGCTTTAACATTATTATTATGGAACCTAACAACAATTCTAAAAAAAAATATTTAGCCACACAGTATAAGCACTTAAAGGAGAAAAGAAGAAGAGTCTCTCCCCCTCTTTTCTTTTTTGTCAATTTTAATCAGTCCTGCAATGGAATATATGAACTTGTAGCTCTGTATTTTTTTCTCTTAGTGAAAAGTTTTCCAGCCTCGGTAACTTTAAGATGCATAGATTCCAATTCCAAACATGTCAAACATGGGTAATTCTCAAACTTGAAATCTATACTACTTAAAATTGCAAAGGTTGAGACATACTATCCTAGCAAGACTTCCAGAGAAACAATGGCAGACTGAAGATAGCTCTGTAGTGAATGGAGCTGATGGCTTCAGTGCAGAGAGGAGTCGGTAAATGGCTTGGCTCCCTGAATTCTCTGCATCAAGAAATGAATCAGATTGCTCACATGTACTCCTTATAAAAATCCCCACAAAAATATAAAAATGGTAGTGTAGAAAGTTAGTACCCACCCCTCTCCTAGAAGAATGAAATATTCTTGGAAATATTAAGGGGTGTGCATAAGCGCACAATCGTGCCTACTGTCCCTGTACTATTGTCCCCAATTTATTCACACCTATTTCCTGTATTCATACTCATGTTTATTCTTATGCCTATTATCTTGTAAGCAATTGACAAATAAAATAAATAAATAAATGTTAAAAGGCAGAATATTATATTTCCCTGGATGAGAAAAGGAGAAACATGTTTTTAAAGGCAAAGCAGCTCCCTGTCTCCCACTTCAGCTCCTGGCTGATGGGATTAAAGACATGGCCCTCAGGACATGATAGGATTACTATCTCACCACATGGCACCTGGGAAGATTGCATCATCCAGCAGGATTCGACCAAACTTAGCACACAGACAACCTACAAAGCTCGTATGACCGCTGACAGCAACCAATCAGGATACTCTTTCTGTGCCCCAGGAAGTTCAAAGCTTAGAGAGGGCATAAAACCCAGGGACTCTCAGCATCTCTTCTCTGTTCACAGGATCTCCAAGGCATGTGATCCTGTTCACCAATAAACCTTCTTTCCAAGCCACTTCCATGAATCCAGTGTCTTTTTCCCCACTTGGAACTGAACCTAGAAGGATATTTCTTCCAACAGTAGCTTCCAGTGAATTTCAGAGTTCTGGGATCTGTGAGAAAATCATCTTCCCTAAATTGCAGTTTGGCTCCATCAAATGGACACTGGGTTTGCCCGCTTACTTGCTTAATCATTTGTGGAAATGGCTTGTTAACCACTTTTTAGATATTAAGAATCTTCAGAAGGAGAAATTTCATGACACTAAGTTATTCTCCTTCAATCCTCAGTGAAGGAAGTTTCATGTAAGTTTAAGAACTTAAAGAAAAATATTTTATTTTGATATAAAAAACAAAACAAAAGGAGAACTAAAAAGTTGGTTTTGGAAAATTGCAAATAGAAATAAGACTTTGAAACTAATTATGACTCTCCTTCCTGTGGGTTATTTAAAACCTCATTAAAATATATGACGATTTTGAATTTAATTACAAG
The DNA here is from genome assembly GCA_033807585.1 of Hydrophis major. NCBI lineage: Eukaryota > Metazoa > Chordata > Lepidosauria > Squamata > Elapidae > Hydrophis > Hydrophis major. The sequence continues at coordinate 65,701,432 of CM066330.1, forward strand.
AAATCTTTCCATGAGAAAATGTTATGGATTAGGGGACAAAATGATAAGAGGAGACCTGAAGGTTTGTCACCAAAGGTACCCAGAAAGAATTAAAAATTACATTTAAAGGAGAAGAAATATATTGATACAGAATATAGAAATATTTTAACTCTGAAATAATTCAAGACTATTTGGCAACAATGTACTTAGAACATTCTTTAAAGACTGTCTGCTACTATAAACATTTCTTTAGAAGAAAAAGTAGATGAGAATATATCTGAGAATCAGGCTGTTTTGGATAAATATTTTAAAATGTAAGACTATAGGAATGATATGGACAAAGATATGACATGGGACTGACAAATGAAACCAGCTGATATTTTAATAGCTACAAGGGACACAAAGGTATTAAAGTAGAGGAATGACTTGGATACGTAGATTTCAATTCAGAAGAGTGACTTGGACAATTCTTTTTTACCTTCGACTTACAGAAGATATATGTTACAATTGTAAAAGAATTCCAGAAAAAATAAAGAAAAAATAAAAAAACAAACAAACCAGCTTTTGGAATATTAATTAAAACGAATAACCATCAAGACTTTTAAAAGCAAAAAGAAAGATTATTGGTTTATTCAAAACATACATAAACACACATGAATGTTATCATTAATGTATCAAATTAGGCATTTTATAAAATGCCTAGGAAATCTACAGAATGCCAAAAATGGCTCATCAAAATATGAAACACTTAATATTTCACATATTTCCTAGATATTCTATGCTATGCCAAAAGGCAACCTGGCAAATTATAAAGTACTCCCACAGAAATGTCACTCTAATCTTTCATGTTGCAACAGGTAGGCCAACACTAGTTTTTTCTCTTGTTTTTTTAGTAAGAAAATCCTATACTTTATTTTGCATTTCTCCTTTCATTTTTATATACACTTTTCAGTAAAGGGTTAGGGTTAAGCTTTAATGTTTGACTGCATACAAAACTGTCACATTCACTTTATTAAAACCAAGTTCTAGATTAGCTAAAACATTTACTTTAGAATTTTCTCTGGTAGCAATATAATTTTGCTATAGTTTGGGCAAAGACTTCTAAATGTTTAAACTATAATAAAAAGGAACTTTGTCCATGTATCCTTCTGCTTGGCTCCTGGGCCTAAACTAAAACCAAGAAATTTTTTACAAAAATGCATGTTCTGTTAAGAGTATTTACATTTATTTTTTGTAAAATAACATTTTATTTTTAAAAGACCCTTCGATAGTAATATTTCTTCACCAATGTGAAAGACTATGCATTAAGTGGTACCATTTACACAATAAAAGTTAAATGACCAAAATAAACTACAAAAGTGAGTTTTTGAAAAATAAATACATCTAAAGGCCAGTTTTCTGAAATAAAGGACTGTCTATCAAGAGATACATAGAGGCCGAGACCCTTTAAAACGTATCCCAGCCTCTAAACTCTGCACTAAAACACCCAGAGTTTCATATACAACAATAGAAACCAGTTTCAGAACACATACTGTATGATAATGGAATTTTCCATTGGAGTGTCTATTAACATCATATTATTTATCAGAAAAATAGCCAGGATACTTTTTTAGTTGAGATTTTAGAATGGTTAGAATTATAGACTTTCCCCCCAAATTTTATACATCACCTTTCATGTTAAGTTCTGCGCATGGGTGCAAGGAACGGAGACGAGGCAGTGAACAGTGAACTTCAACTCTTTATTAATCATTCTGAACAGAGCCAAAAAACCTAGGGCAGCAGCAGCCCTTTTATAGGGCAGGCTGCTGACTATTAGCCAATGAGAAACATGGAAGTGTTAAACCCTTGAACCAATGAGAGTGGCTCGTTAACAGCCAATCAGATTCTCCAGAACGGACCAATCCAATATCGCTATTATCGGCCAATCAGAAGTGCAGGATTAGAACCCTGCTTTTTCTTTAAGGGTTGTTAAAACTTTATTTAAGCGCTTTTATCAGTTCATAATACCCCTTCCCCCCGGGTTCCGTTTGAGGGGTGCGGTGACGTAATCCCTAAGATATGTAGGTTGTTTTAACTGTCTATTAGATTTGTGCTGTCCCACCGGTTCCTGTCTGTAGTCCAGTTTTGGTGGGACGTTTTTAGACATATCTGGTACAGGCGGTTCCGCATTCTCACTGAACGACTCGGTGCCGTTAATTATGTCGTTGTTGTTGTCCTCCGATCTTTGCGGGCTAGCCTCCGTTGAGGTATTCCTTTGTGGCGAGGACACTCCCCTCCTTGATTCTTCTTCATTTATCGTGCCCGATTGCTGACTTCCTTCGCTTCTGCTTTCCACCATCTCGAATTCGGTTTCTTCAACATCCCCTCCCCCCTCAGTTTGGGAGTCACAGGAGTCGCGGAACTGGGTTGTAGCCTAGAGTGAAGCTGATCTATATGGCATTTCCATATTTTTCCATCACAGATTTGCACACGGTACAATCTGGGCCCGGTGGTTTGAATTACGGTTGCTTTGACCCATAATGGTTCACCGGAGAGGTTTTTAGCGAAAACTAAGTCGCCTACCTTGAACTCGCGGCATTTACCACTAGATCCACAAGGTTTCTCTGGCTCGTAGGACAGGTGAAGCCGGTCGAGGTGGGAACGGAGCTTACATCCCCTCAACAGTTCAGCTGGCATCTTGTTGGTGACGCTGTGCGGAGTGATGTGTTGGAGTAGGAGTATTCTGTTTATTTTTTCATCAATGTCCCCATAGACAATTTTGTGGAGAGGTTTTTTTAACAAATTGTACCATGCGCTCAGCCCTGCCTTTAGCCATAGGGTGCGCTGGTGAAGTTAGCACATGGCGGATGCTCCAATCCGCTAAGTATTGTTCAAACACCAGGGCGGTGAACTGGGGTCCGCTGTCAGAGACCAGAACATTTGGCAGCCCGTGTGTTGTGAATAGCCTGTTCAATTTTCGGATGATGGACTCCATTGTAATATTCTTCATTTCGTGGATCTCGAGTCAGTTGGAATAGACATTCACTGTTAGGAGGAACATATGTCCTTTAGTAGGTCCCACAAAATCAATGTGGATGCGGGACCACAGCCCCCGGGGGATTTCCCATTCTGTTGGAGTTGCTCTAGATGGGGCACTGCTGACTTCTTGGCACTTTAAGCAAGTCATTACCCAGGCTTCGATCTGTTTGTCAATGCCCGGCCAACGTGCGTAGCTTCGTGCGAGCACTTTCATATGCACGATGACGGGGTGACCATCATCCAATGTTTTCAATACTGCTCATTGTAACCGCTCTGGGACAACGACTCTATCTCCCCATAGGATGCAGCCTTTTTGCGAAAAAAGTTCTGTTTGCCGGTTTCTGAAAAGGGTGAAGTCATCAGGGGTTTATTCTATTGGCCATCCTCTTTCAACCCAGCTAAGAACTTGCACCAAGACTGGATCTCGTTTTGTTTCGATTGCAATGTCTCTGGCTGTTAGCAGTGGTAAATGTAGCGTTTCAATCTGGAGTGTCATAAGGGTTGGAGCTGGGCCGTCGATGGTTTCCGGAAGTGGGGCATGACTCAATGCATCAGCGTGGGGAATGGCTTTCCCTGGGCGGTGTTGTAATTTATAGTTGTACGCAGCTAAAAACTCTGACCAGCGAGACATTCTAGGTGACAATATATAGGGGTTTGGCTTGTCTCCCGCTATAATCCCTAGCAAAGGTTTGTGGTTGGTAACAATAGTAAAAACTCGTCCATACACATATTCATGAAACCGTTTCACAGCAGATACAACAGCAAGAGCCTCTTTGTTGATCTGGCTATAGTTACGTTCAGCCTTTGATAAGGTCCTTGAAAAATAGGTAATAGGGGCCTCACTACCATTTGGTAACACATGACTCAAAATGGCTCCTACTCCAAACGGTGACGCGTCACATGTAATTGTTAAACAGTCTTGTTATACTGCATTAAAACAGCGTCTAAGGTTAGTAAGTTTTTCACTTGTCGGAATGTGTGCTCCTCGCAGTGTCCCCAGACTCAGGTTGCTTTTTTGTCAAGAAGTCTATGTAGGGGCTCAGCTACAGTCACTTTCTGGGGCAGGAAGATGTTGTAAAAGTTAATGAGCCCCAGGAAAGCTTGGAGATCAGTCCTATTTCTTGGTCCTGGAGCGTTTTTGATTGCCCTTAGTTTGCTATTAGTGGGGTGAATGCCTTGTTTATCGATTAGGTACCCCAGGAACTCTACTTTATTAGTACACAGTTGACATTTATTTTTTTTAACCTTAAGGCGAGAGTCTTTAAATTTCTGGAGGACCATTTTAAGACGCTTTTCTAGTATTTCTCTATTCGGGGCAGCAATTAAAACATCATCAAAGTATGGCACGACCCCCTTGATCCCTTGCAATAGTCTCTCCATCAGACTTTGAAAAATCCCTGGGGCTATGCTCACTCTGAATTGGAGTCGGTTGCACTTAAAGGCGCCTCGGTGTGTAACAATCGTCTGTGCCTCTGCAGTTTTTTTGATCTACAGGCAGTTGTTGGTACGCCTGTGCTAAATCCAGTTTAGCGAAGACTTTTCCGCCCCTCAGGGAATGGAGAAGGTGTTGTACCACCAGCACCGGGTAAGCGTTCTGTTGAAGGGCGTGATTAAGGGTAGCCTGGTAGTCCCCACAAATCCTTAACGATCCATCCGGTTTGATGGGTGTTACAATTGGGGTTTCACAATGAGTGTGGTCAGTTGGTTCTAAAACATCCTGGGCTATTAATTTATCAAGCTGCTCATCAATTTTTGGTTTAAGGGCAAAAGGTACCTGACAAGGCTTAAGGTGGATGGGGGCTACTTCAGGGTTAAGGTTAAATGATATCAGGGTCCCCTTGTACTCGCCTAGTTTGTCTGCAAAAACGTCCTGGAATTCCTGGATGAAGGCCTCCTCCCAGTCGTTGTTTCTGGTTTGGTGAATGCCGGCTACCTCGATCCTGAGTGGGGTGAACCATTGAAGGCCTAACAAGCTAGGCCGGTCACGGTCGACGACGGTCAGTGGTAATGACGCAGTACGATTTTTGAATGATACTTGGACTTGGCTGGATCCAACGACCGGAATTCGGTTCCCCTGATAATCTTTGAGTATGATTCTTTGGGCTCTGAGGTCTTGATGCCAGATGGCAGGGATTAATTGTTTAAGAGTCTTCCAGGAAACCATCGAGAGGGACGATCCTGAATCGACTTCCATCACACAAGGCTGGTTTTCGATGGCGACCTTCACTCGGATCTTCTTTGCATCTAGCGATGAGGCGTGATCGATTGTAATGGTTTGGTGTGCCTCTTCTCTTCTTGATAAAATGGCCGGTGTTTTATTTCTGTAGGAGTGGTTGTTCCATTGGCGGTTCAAATGTTCCTGACTCACAGGGCGATTCTCTGTGGTCTGGCGGTAGTTGTTTCCCCTCTGAAGTGGACTGGATCCTTGCTTGCTTCTACAGACCTTCCCGATGTGGCCTCTTTTCCCACAGAAATGGCAGAGCACGTCGAGGAATTTTCAGTCTGATCGCGGGTGGTTTGCCCCACAACCCGCGCATTGGTGCGGTAGTCTTTGATTCTGCTGATGGCGTTGGTCACGTTCAGACCGGAGCCGGTTGACCTCCTTTTCATCACTTTCTGATGACAATTCGAGGTCCTTGTGGTGGGTCACTGTTTTGTGCCTCTCTAGGCGAGGTGAAGTATCGCTGGCGAGTGATGGAGCAGTGCATTAGTGCGGCGCATTCGGGTGGCCAACTTCCTGGTTGCTTCTGCTGCAGTAGCGTCCTTGATTATGTCAGCAAGGTCGATATCTCCTTTGGCCATGATCTTGCTCTGCGTCGTGGGGTCATCTAATCTCAGAATTATTCGGTCTCTCAGAGCTTCTTCGAGGTCTGTAAACCCACAGAGGCCTCCCAGGTTCCGGAGATCCACGATGAAATCTGCAACGCTCTCTCCTTTCCACTGGTCCCTCTGGTAAAATTCATGTCTTCGGACAAGTGTTGGTACGGTGGGTGCATAGTGGGCCCATAGAAGGGGCGTGAGGATGTCCCAGTCCATGGTCTTCACCTCAGCCGGTTTCGCTAGTGCCTTGGCCAAGACAGCAGGCCCTCAATGGGTCAGGAACACTGCTTGCTTTTAGTGGCATCCTTCAAGTTGTTCAAGGAACTCTGCTTGCTTTTAGTGCCATCCTTCAAGTTGTTGGTTTCCAGAAACATCTGGAACTGGTCTATGTACGAGTCCCAGTCTTCTTGTGCCGGGTCAAATGGAGCGGGTGGTATGGCGCCACTGGACATGGTTTCCGTTGTCGATGTGCCTTCAGCCACGTGCTCTGTTTGGTGCTCTGTAGTGTTCAGTCAGCTCTGATGTCTCTGCATCCCATCCTCATCGCCAGTGTTAAGTTCTGCGCATGGGTGCAAGGAACGGAGATGAGGCAGTGAACAGTGAACTTCAACTCTTTATTAATCATTCTGAACAGAGCCAAAAAACCTAGGGCAGCAGCAGCCCTTTTATAGGGCAGGCTGCTCACCTATTAGCCAATGAGAAAAATGGAAGTGTTAAACTCTTGAACCAATGAGAGTGGCTCGTTAACAGCCAATCAGATTCTCCAGAATGGACCAATCCGATATCGCTATTATCGGCCAATCAGAAGTGCAGGATTAGAACCCTTCTTTTTCTTTAAGGGTTGTTAAAACTTTATTTAAGTGCTTTTATTAGTTCATAAATTTCAAATGCCATATAGTTCAACTTTCACAGAATTCAGTAATGAAAGAAACATTATCAGACCTGACTAACAAGCACCACTCAATATATCATCATTTTCACCTACTTCACGAATGAAATAATGTCATTCCTCCCCCCCCCTCCAGCAAATTAGACAGGTGTTCATGCTTTAAAAAAAAAATCAGTCCAGGTTTGATATATATACATACACACACATACATATACATATATATAATTTTTCAGCTATAAATTAACTGATATATTAATCTTCCATTCTGACAACAGTTCTTTTGCCTAATAAATTTCAATTGTTATCTTACTATGTATGGAGCAGAATGTTATTAAGAGAAGTTTGTTAATACATTGATGACACATTCTATTGATATATCTATCAGCTTAATAAGTATAGAAATGATGCCCCATTTCTAAAATAAGCATCTCACTTTACTGTCAGGTTGATAAAGATTTGGCCTATAACACCCCAGATATAACTGCGGTTGAAAAAGAAGAAATGGTGACAAATTGATATGGCAATACCAGGAGTCAGTAGAATAAAAGGCAAAGAATTGGAGAAGATCACAACTATCTACATCTGAAAATCAAAATTGAAAAATTATGGTATAAACTGGCCATGATGGTCCCAGTGGTTATCAGCACACTAGATGCCACACCAGAAAGTCTCGAATGGCACTTAGAAAATCTTCACTTAAATAGTAATAGCATAAATTTATATACAGCTTCATAGTGCTTTATAACCCTCTCTAAGCAGTTTTCAGAGTCAACCAGGGGTGGGATTCTACTGGTTCTGACCAGTTTTATAGAACCCCTTGTTAACTTTCTAAACAGTTTGGAGAACTGTAGTTAGAAGAAATCTCCTTTTGTTTTTTTCCCACCCTTATTACATTCTTGGCAGTATACCTAGACTTACTGTCTCCAAAGGAGGTTGTTTTGTTTTTCTTGATACTTTATTAAAGGGGAAGGGTTGTTTTAAGCTTTTTGCACTGCTGTTGAGATGAAATACTCCCCTGGAAATACCTCTTGGCTAGCTAGAAAGATCATCATTCAAACGTAAGTTTACATACCCTGAGTTTTGGTCTAAAACTGGTTTTTAGTGAAGTTTAATTCTGTGCTTGGTGACATTTAATCCTATGTTTATTGATGGGATAATGTTCCCTATTCAGCTTTTTTTTGGGAAAAAAAGATTAATCTCTGTTCCTGAAAAGAAACTGGTTTGACAAATCTGGCTAGTTCCTGTGTCTATTTGTTCTGGTAATTGGTTTAACAGGCAACCGCTACTGTTGTGATTTAATTATTTGTATTGTGTTTGAATTTTTTCCTGCCTTATGGTTATGTTTTCTATCTGGGGAGGGGAGTCTTCCTTCACTGCTTTAGTGGTATATGACACTATCCTTTTGGGGTGTACTTCCAAGAAGCAGGATGTAAGTTTGGCAGTGCTTTTTTTACTGCCTTTCTGGGGGACATGTGACCTTTCCTTAAATCTGGATTATTTCCTTAGGATATTTTGTGAGATGAGTGAGACCAGCTGGTATCTTTAAGTGGTGCAAATTGATCTAAGGATTGCTTTTCCTGGGTGTGCTCTTTCTGGAGAGCTTAAATGACCTCTCTGCTAAAGGGTTTCACTTTAGGAGCAAGAGTTGGCTGCTGATAGTTATCATTGTATTTTAACTATTTTAATTCCTCAAGGTGCTCTGGCACCCTGCCTGATTTGTAACTCCAGCTTGCAGGTATTTTTAATTTAATGATTGGTATTTAGGGCAGCTTTTTGCAAACAAAGAAGCTTTTTGTATTCTTGTACAGGTAATCCTTGACTTACAATAGTTCATATAGTGACCATTCAAAGTTACAATGACACTGAAAAAAGTGTCTTATGACCATTTTTCACACTTATGACCGTTGCAGCATCCCCACTGTCATCAGAGGCCAGGTGAGGAGAAGTGCCCCTTGATGTGAGTGATGTCAAGTTGGCCATGCCTACCCAGTCACATGACCACCAAGCTACACTCACCAATTAAGCCATGCCCACAGAATTGGTTGTTAAAAAATGCATATCCCACCTCTGGAGTCAACATATTGCCAACAATCTGGATCAACGTTTCACTAACCTTGGAAAGATGGAAGGCTGAGTCAACCTGTAGCTGGGGGGAATCGAACTATTAGCAGCTGGCAGAACTAGCCTGCAATACTTCATTTTATCTACTGTGCCACCATGGTTCTTAAACAAAATTTCCTTCTTTTAGTTATGAAAGGCTGCGTTTTTTGGATCTACACATATACTATGCCAATACATGACGATATCCTGAGTTCTTGGGAAAAACTTGATGCACATGAAGGCCAACACCAGCTAAACAACTGGCAGCCTTGATTTCATATTGTTGTGAACAGATTATAATAATAAAGTTTATTCCTATAATTACTATATCAATAGCACTAATTAATTAGCCTTTTCATTGCTTTTCAAAGTATTGTTTAATTTTTGTGGTCAGCACAAAGGAGGGCAAGATGACACACCTGCTTCTCCATGTTACGATTTATATTGACTGTTCCCTAGTATGATTTGATTGTTGATTGTACCCTATGATTATCATTAAGTGTTGTACATTATGATTCTTGATTCTTAACGAATGTATCGTTTCTTTATGTATACTGAGAGTATTTACACCAAGACAAATTCCTTTTGTGTCCAATCACACTTGGCCAATAGAAGTATTCTATTCTATTCTTTCTATTCTATTCTATTCTATTTATTCTATTCTATTCTATTCTATTCTATTCTATTCTATTCTATTCTAATGTTGATTAATTAAGAATAATATATACCATTAGCTAGCATAAATGCTTATTAGAAATCGGTTGATTTGTATATCTTTATAAGTTTCTTTTTGCTTTGCATTGGTTTTACAAAGTAATGTAACATAAAACTCTTCCCTCTGCATATTTTTAATGGAACCTAATACAGATTAAATTCTTGTTGTTAGACATGGAAGTGGGTTTGCTTTGTGAAAGTGTATTTCAAAAAGTTAGGTTGCTGTATCCAACAGATTTTTTTCATGAATTTCAATAATTATCAGATACAAATGCAGGCAGCCCGTGACCTGTCAAGAAATTAATTCAGGCAAATTTAGGAAATAGCCTAAAGAAAATAAATCCCATTTTTTCTGATATATCTTCTTTCCTACCAAGGGAGATATATTGCTACTTTACTGGTGTAGGATTGATGATGGAAGATTATCTGTGTTCTACTTTCTACATATGTTCTGCCACCATTACATACAAAAAAATTATTAAAGCTGGAACAACTAAAGTAATTGTCCCTGCTAATTATCCATAGTATTAATTTCAATGCTTCTGGAAAGTTCTGTGCTCCTTTATATAGAGATAATATAATTTGTTGCCTGTTCTTCACTGTTCTCCCTGCCTTTGCCTATATTTTGCCAGCTTCACCTAAACATACACATAGAGCTATAAACAAATAAACATACAGTTATACTTCTTGCTAGACGAAGTGAGTGATAGGTTTGCTTGTTTTGACTTAAAACTGATTAGGAACATGTACTGTGCAAATTAAACTTGAAAATTAAATCACCCACTATAAGATTCCAGGTTGTGACATATGTGTTATGTCCTTAATTTGCATACTTGAAATCCCCGCGCTTTGATTGGCTAAAGCGCGGGGATTTCCGATTGGCCAGGCGAGCCGCGCTGATTGGCCCGTTTGAAGTCTCCCGTGATTGGCTCACTCCAAGAGCGGGAGACTTGAATCGCTGCCATTGGCCACGGCCGCCGCAGCGAAAAGGATAAAAGCCGCGGGCTTTTTCCTTTTCGCCGGTTCGGTTCACAACTGTTAAATAAAGAGCTTGAACGTAGTCACCGACTCCTGGCATCTTTTTGCGGACACGACACTGGCGACGAAGGTGGGATCCCGACCCTGAACCGAACCCCGTGTCCAACAAGAGCCAGTTTCAGCACAGAGATGGTGAAAATTGCACCGCCCGCCCCCTTCAACCCCACCACCGAGGACTGGGAATCGTTCTCAGACCATTTCCGCATGTACCTCGAGTGCACCGGAATGAAGGACGCCCCGGGCCCGCTAAAACGCGCCGTCTTCCTCACCCATTGCGGAACCGAGGTCTTCCAGATGGCCAAGGCATTGGCCAAGCCGGCAGACGCAACCGCCATGGACTGGGACGTCCTCGAACCTATCCTGCGGCGCCATTACGCCCCCGAGGTCCCCATCCTGATCCGGCGCAACGAATTTTACTGCCGAGATCAGAAACCAGGCGAAAAACTGAGCGATTTCGTCGCCGAGCTGCGGTGCCTAGGAGGACTCTGCGAGTTTGAAGGTCTGAACAGCCTCCTAAGAGACCGATTCGTACTCGGCCTATGGAACCCTACACTCCAGAGCCAGCTTATGGCCAAGGCCTAGCAGACGCCCTCACCGCAGCCACAGCCGCAGAAGCAACCCGCACTTCCGCTGACAGCATGCGAAAATCAGACGCGAAGGGCGGAAACAACAACCCGGCAAGGTCGGCCGAACCTAAAAGTGAATCAACTGCACACTACGGAGAATTCCAGTCTACATCCAGCACGTCAGAAGACGAGGAGGACATACATCGCGTGCAGACGGGACGCGGCGACCAACGGAACCGAAGAGGTCGTAGGTCGAGGACCAACTGTGCCGGGTGCGGCGGCGACCACCCTAGATCAGAATGCCGATTTTTTGACTCTATCTGTAGGCATTGTGAAAGACGGGGACACATCGCTCGAGTTTGCCGCCAAAAGAAGACCCGCAGCCCGCCCAGATGGGAACAACACGACCGAAAGAAGGAAAGCCCCCCGCCCAGGACCAGAGATCGCCAATCGGACGGTCGGTGGGACCGAATCCAACGATTTTCAAGAGGCGGCGACAGTCGGCGCAAGGAAGATACCCACCAGACGGTAACCATCGGCCACGCCATCTCCGACGGTGCCAGAAAGGTACACGTAGAAGTCCATATTGAAGGCCAACCATGCAAGATGGAGGTGGACTCCGGGTCCTACCTCTCCATGATTGCATGGCACGAGATAAAACGGCTAGTGCCCACCCTCCATAAGAGGAACATTAATGCCCAAAAAATCATTATAAAAGACTACCAGGGAAACCGCGTCCCGGTAGTGGGCACCAAGAACTTTAATGTAACTTACAAGGGCCGCACCGAACAACTCCCACTCACAATCGTCGATCGCGATCGCCCAAGCCTGCTGGGCCTACAATGGTTCGCCCCGCTGGACATCGCGCTGACAGGAGTCAACCATGTCGCCGACGACGGCTGGGAACAGCGGCTAGCCCAGGAGTTCCGGGAGGTCTTCGACGGAAGCCTGGGCAAGTACCAGGGGCCCCTTATCTCATTTGACCTAGACCCTAGGGTTCCCCCCAAGCGGCTAAAACCTAGGAGGGTACCATTCGCCCTCAAACCTAAAATTGACGAGCAGATCGACAAGCTCGTCAAACAGGGGGTGTTGCAGCCGATAGACCATGCCTGATGGGAGACCCCTATAGTGACCCCAGTCAAGCCAGACGGGTCCGTGAGAATTTGTGGGGACTATAAGGCCACCCTAAATGGCGCGTTGCAACAAAGCGCCTACCCCGTCCCAATCGTGCAACACCTACTGCACTCACTGGGAGGGGGCAAGGTCTTTGCCAAGCTCGATCTCGCCCAGGCATATCAGCAGTTGCCGGTCGACGAAAAAACAGTGGAAGCCCAGACCATCGTTACCCATCGGGGGGCCTTCAAGTGTAACCGGCTCCAATTCGGAGTCAGCGTGGCACCAGGCATCTTTCAGAGCCTGATGGAACGTTTACTGCAGGGCATCAAGGGGGTGGTGCCCTATTTTGATGACGTATTAGTGGCGGCGCCAAACGAAGCCGAATTAGAAAACCGACTCAGGGAGGTCTTAACAAAATTTAAAGTAACGGGACTTAAAGTAAAATGAGAAAGATGCCAACTATGCACAGAGTGAGTGGAATTCTTGGGCTACCTTCTAGACCGGCATGGCATTCACCCTACAATTAAAAAAGTGAAAGCCATCAAAGAAGCCCCCACCCCAAGGTCTAAAACGGAACTACAGGCTTTCTTAGGGTTGCTGAATTTTTATAATGTTTTCCTACCCCAAAAGGCTATGGCGGCGGAGCCTTTGCATAGGCTCCTGGATAAGGCGGCAACCTGGACTTGGGGGAGACGAGAACAAGCCGCCTTCCAAAAAACCAAAGACCTCCTCACCTCCGACGCCGTCCTGATTCAATTCAGCGAAACCTTGCCCTTGGTTGTCACTTGCGACGCATCACCTTTCGGCGTCGGCGCTGTCCTCAGCCATACTCTCCCCGACAAAAGAGAAGCACCCATCGCTTTCTTTTCCAGGACTCTAACTAAACCGGAGCGGAACTATAGCCAACTGGACAAAGAAGCTTTGGCTATAGTTGCCGCCGTTAAGCGATTCCACGAATACCTTTATGGCCGCCCGTTTACCATTGTGACAGATCATAAGCCGTTGCTGGGCATCCTCGCAGGAAACCGAGCCACCCCGAACATTTTATCACCCCAGATGACAAAGTGGTCCGAGTTCCTGGCAGCCTACAGCTACGAACTGTTACACAAGCCAGGTAAGAAAATTTCGCATGCGGACGCTTTAAGCCGCTCGCCTTTACCAGACTCTGATCCTGACCCAGCACCAACGACAAACACCCTTAACATCGAGAATTTGCCCAACCTACCCATTACCGCGTCAGACATTGCCAGGGAAACTATTAAGGACAGGCATCTGGCGCGAATTTTACATTGGGTGGAAAAAGGTTGGCCTGAAAGGGACAGTGACGAATCCGTTAAGACATTCAGAAACCACCAGACGGAACTCTCACTACTCAAGGGATGTATTTTGTGGGGTGACAGGGTGGTCATCCCGGACAGGTTGCAAGGGAGGGTCTTAGAGATGCTGCACGAGGGGCATCCTGGCATCGTCAGAACTAAAGCCCTGGCCAGGAGTTACGCTTGGTGGCCAGGGATGGACAAGCAGATAGAGGCATGGGTAGCCAAATGCCAACGATGCCAGGAGACCAGACCCAGCCCACCCGCAGCACCCATCCTGGACTGGGAAACACCAAGGGGACCCTGGTCCAGAATCCATTTAGACTTTGCCGGTCCCACGAATGGGCATAACTTTCTGATAACAGTTGACGCTTACTCCAACTGGTTGGAGGTAAGCGACATGAAATCCACTACCACGGAGGCCGTTATCAAAGAACTTTGCAAACTCTTTTCCACACACGGCCTCCCAGACGTCGTCATCTCAGACAACGGGCCCCAGTTTACTTCCCTCGACTTCGAGAGGTTCCTGGCGGAGAGGGGCATCCGCCACGCATTAACAGCACCGGCGCATCCGGCGGCGAACGGTAGGGCGGAACGGATGGTACAATTTACCAAAAAAACCATCCGGAAAATGGACCACGGGGAGATCAACGACAAAATAAATAAACTCCTCTTTATACAACACATCACCCCGAACACCACTACCAACAAAAGCCCAGCCGAGTTACTGATGGGTAGGAAGCTGAGGTCCCCGCTCGACAGGTTACACCCAACATATAACCCGGAGCGACCCCCAGACTCAAGTACAAAATACCGGACCTTTGCCCCCGGTGACTTAGTGTACGTGAAAAATCTGACGGGGGACCCCCTATGGATCCCAGCCGTCATCACTCAAATCACAGGTCCACGGTCGTACCGGCTCCAAACCACCGATGGGCGAGCCTGGAAACGACACATTGACCAGCTCAGGTCACGAACAGCAACAGACCTCAACCCCCAAAACACGAACCAAGGGGGGAGGGAATACCCGAATAAACAAACGCAAGAAAAAATAAACCAGCAGTACTTACCGGAACGCAGCCATCGCGATCCCCCACCGGAGAAGAACCACCTGGCCAGCTCAACCGACTCGGAAAGAAACCAAGCAGGAGCGGCGAAACCCGTAGCTCAACCAACCCGGAAGGCCCAGGTGGGAGCCACGGAGAAAGAACCGGCCCGATCATCCAGCCGGTTCACACAGAAGAGGGAGCAGCCAAAAACATGACCGCTCCGGCCGAAATCCAGCTTGCAACTGAGTTGCGCAGGTCAAGTAGGACTAGACGGAGCCCCGCCTACCTACGTGACTACGCAACGTGATGGACTATACCAAGAGGGGAGGGGTGTTCTGTCCTTAATTTGCATACTTGAAATCCCCGCGCTTTGATTGGCTAAAGCGCGGGGATTTCCGATTGGCCAGGCGAGCCGCGCTGATTGACCCGTTTGAAGTCTCCCGTGATTGGCTCACTCCAAGAGCGGGAGACTTGAATCGCTGCCATTGGCCGCGGCCGCCGCAGCGAAAAGGATAAAAGCCGCGGGCTTTTTCCTTTTCGCCGGTTCGGTTCACAACTGTTAAATAAAGAGCTTGAACGTAGTCACCGACTCCTGGCATCTTTTTGCGGACACGACAATATGAAAACTATTTTGTTTACCCCTCAAAAAAGTATCTTCAGAAATTCAGTTACCTATATTTGTTTTTCTGACAGATTTCCATGAATTTTATTTACTGCTGAATATGAATATGCATAGCCTACTTCATGTTAAGAATTCAAACAGATTCTTTCATTGCACACTGAGGAATTGGAGAACTAAGCAAACATATTTCAACCTGTCACCAACATACACGCTGAGCATGCTTCATGCTAATCAGTAATTATTAAAGGATATTTTTCACACATAAAAGAGCTATATTTTTATTACAGTTAAGTGAGTTTCATCCTTGTGATGCTCTCTATTTATTTTTTTCTATTTGGTTAATGTTTTTCTTTTATTGCCTTTTTGCTGATATTTTAACTCTACTATGTAAGCTGCCTAGAGTGAGTCTGATGATTGAGGCAAATAAATAAACAAATGAATAAATGCATGCTGAATATTCACAGAACAGTTGTTTGATCATCTTATAGAGATGTTTAACTGTGACAATAGCTTCATTGGCTTTCATCCCATCTTTGAGCATAATTAAACCTTTGGTTATGACTTGAAAAAAAATCAGACTGTTGGATTACACTGATACAATAGCATTTTCTCCCAAATGCAGCTGTCTGGGGATGCCTGGGAAAAGCCATTTTTAAATATTCCATCACTATCAGAAGGACAATTCTAAAGCAAATACAGGAAACAAATCCAACTGCATTCTTGCTCCATCACAGCAGTTGGCCAAGTCTCATTTGTCTTGCTCCATGAGATATTGAATTTTAAAGTAATTTGTTTGTTAGACAAAGTACATTTTTAACTGATGAGTTCCTCTCTTAATTTTATCTTATCTGCATTGTTAACTATCTTATGTACCATTTTTAAATGCAAATGTCAGCTGAATAATTGATGGATAAATATTTGTCTAACATTTCCAAAAATAATATCTTCTAAAACTCAGTTTAGCCTATTATAAATATTACCTTTTCAAGGTAATTAAAATAAAAATCCTGCCAAAAACTCTTAAAGTGTGATGTGCTGGATGCCATATAGTAAACAAAAAACTTATTGTACATTAAATAACTCAGATCATTTGAAAAATTCACAATAGTTAATTCTTTAAATACCTGTGAGATTTGAAATTAGCTCAATCAATCAGAATAGAGCTGGAAGGGACCTTGGAGGTCATCTAGCCCAACCCCCTGCTCAAGCAGGAGACTCTATGCCATTTCAAACAAGTGACTGTCCAGTCTCTTCTTAAAAACATCCAGTGATGAAGCACTTACAAATTCTGATGACAAGCTGTTTTACTGGCTAATTGTTCTCATGGCATCCTAAATATAGAATTTCCCATTCAAAAAAATCTTCATATCACACAAACCAATTGTTGCTAACAGGAATTCCTCAGTAAAATAATTTGATTTATCATTCAATGACAGATTTAAAGGTTTGAAATTCTTATAGGTATTTGCTGGTGAACTCGTTGCCATGATCCATATTCCTCAATAAAGTAGAGTGAAAAAGGGGGGATTTTGTTTATAGATCATATGTCTGGAGAAATAATCAGAGCCACAAAGATTCCAATCTCAGAAAAGGGACCTTAACATGTTTGGTTGTGTTTCAGATTGCGGAGTGTTTATTTCTCTACACCAGGAATATCAAAATCAATTTCATTGAGGGCTGCATCATGATTGTGTTTAACTTTGGGGGCTGAGGTAGGCGTGGCCAGGATCATGGCCAGCTTGATGTTACTGGTGACCGGAGCACCTGTGGAGGCCCGAGTGCTCTGCCAGCAAAAACAGAGCTTGATGGGCTGTGTTTGTGCCCCTCCAGGCCTTGTTTTCAGCCGCAATGGCCTCCGGCAGCCTTCTGCCAGCAAAAATGGAGTTCCCTATTGGAAACGCCCTGGAAACAGTGGGACAATCATTCACTGTTTCCAGGGCAGCCCTGTGGGCCAGATCTAAGCACTCCGTGGGCTAGATCTGACCCCAGGCCTTGAGTTTGACACCCGTGCTCTACACTAATTTATAAATAATTGCACTTGTACACAAATAATGCTTGAACATATTAAAAGCTTACTTCAGGAAAATTACATCTAGATAGAAGAGTGTATGTTTGCATTCTTCATACAAAATAGGATATAGTGAAAACATATTTATATTTTAATTATTTAATAAAACATAATTTGTTTCATTCAAATATTTGAAGACATAGAAACTGGGACAACATGACTTCTAGTTCTTCCTTAGGATGAAAGCCAGTTGGATGACTTTGGCCAAGTAAGATCTGGTGGTTATATCCTTTATTTTGTAAACACTGGTTTGTAAACACTGGTTTACCATCTAGCATTTTATGTGCATCCAGACAGATATTGACTTATTCATCAAGCTATATATTATTTATCTCCTTATTTTACAATATCTGCTATTTCCCATCTCATACAAGTTTGGAGTATAGTTTGCAGTAATAACATTAAAAATACAGAAATCACTTATCCCCAGACTTAGTAATATAAACATAAATAAATAATAAGGTATTCCATATAGAAATCAGTAGAAATCACACACACACACAAAGCATGCCAAATGGCTGGTTAAATAAAATGATCTTTACTACCATGTGAAATACCAGTAAAGCTCAAGTCATAGGATGTTCTACAAAATGGAGGCCACTATGATTTGATTCAGGGAAAAGACTCTTTGCTATTCTCTATACATACACATGTGGGCTGGGTACTTAGAGGGATGGAACCTGAAATACCTTGGAGCCAGGTAATGTAAGTGAAATCTGGCATTTTGAACAGGACTTGGAATCTTATTCCAAGATGATTCTTGGAATCAATGAAGGAAGCAGAGAAAATATATATTCCACTGTGGTATAGATTTGTACCTGCTGGTAACCAGGTCAATGCATTTTGTACCAAGTTAAATTTCTGGGTCACTCTACTCCATGTAGAATATTTTAGAATAATTTAATTGTATAATGATGAAGGTAAGTGTTATATTGGGCTTTGTATTCCAGCTAGGGCTGCAATGGGTGCACCAGTGACAACAGGGTAAAGGCCTCCTGCATACAGGTGAATCCAGGAGGAACTTCAGCTGTGGACTTGCTATTTCAAGAGAAAGGTCCTCATCCTTATTATAGAACCATGTCTAAGTCAATAGATTGTTGTACAAATAGCAGTTCCACATTTCTATGATTATATTTGAGTTTGTTTCTACCTATTCAGACTCTCATACCCTCAGATATCAGGTTAGGATTTTCAGAGCATATCTGGCTTGGCCTAGGGATATCTAGTGCAAAAACCAACTAATTATCATGAACCATGCAGAGTCACATATGTGAGATGGATAGCTGTATAAACAAACAAACAATCAAGTAAACAAACTCTAGCAAACTTGTGTTAATGTTAAACAGCAGAGAGAAAAGGCTAAATCCGCAGACTTGACTACATCTCTCCTTCTAACTACTTAGAATGTCCACCAAAATAGGGATGGAACTACCATAAATCCTGCAGATTATCCAGTGAGATATCATGGTTGAATAACTCAAAAGTTTCTGAGATATCTAAGAGTTTCCACCACAAAGAAAAAAAAAGTACATCTATACCAGAAATCCCAACATAGGTCTTCTTCCAGAATAATCTGTTGCTTTCATGTCACACCCATTATCCGTATAGTGGTAAATTTTAAATTGTCTATATAAGTGGCCTTCTGTTTTTAAATCAATGTTTGCCTTAATTTCAAATCTGTTCTTAGGGGAAAAAAACTATATAAAACTCATCAAATGTATATAATGGCCTTAGAGTTGCATTTTGTTCTTTCCCTACTCAAACAATATATGAACCTACTTGCAATTGTTTTTCCATTCCAACCTCCACTTTCCAAAAATAGCAGATATGAATATCTCCCTTTGTTGCAGGGAGATGATACAGATATTATCTAGTAGACTCTGATTGACCTTAAACAAGCTCTCAGAAACTTAGTACAATAATGCAGGGAAACTAGCTGGTCCAGTTCTGCGTGGCTTCAGTGGCAGCAGGAATTCGCGACTGTTTGCGATTCCTACTGCGCTTGCCACCGAGGTGCCCCTAATCCAAATGGGTCGGGGGATATGGCTGCCCTGTAGAGGCAGCTGAAGAGAGAGGGGAGCCAGACAGGGTGGTGGGGGTGTCACAGACCCCCTCCTCATCCGGAAAAACCCCTTTTTCCCGAGGTGGTGGAGTGGCGGTCAGCAATGGCCACCACGAAGAAGCCTGCAACCAAGTAAGATTGTGCTGGAGGAAGCAAGAAAAGTGAAAGTGCGGGCTGAGCCGGGTCAATCAACATCTTTTAAACTCTCTGGAACTGAACTGTCTGAATTGCTGGAGGATACATCGTATCCCTAAGAAGACGGAAAGCGGCGGAGAAAGCTGTTAAAGGGAACTTTTTTTTTTCTTCACTCTTCCACCCCATAGAAACAGCAGATGAAGATTTGAAATTTATTTGGGCGCTGAAGGTGAATTATTTTGAAAGTTGAAGCCAAGGGACAAAAGACTCTGGACATTGGACTTAATAATTTAAGAAATCGGAAAACCCTTATTGGAGGTATGGATTTCTGATCATTTAAAAAAAAAATGTTGTTGTAAGGGGGAAGGGAGAGAAAAAAAATTGGAGCAGAAGCTGAAAAAGGAGGAGATTGCCTAGAATCCCAAAGAAAGATCTATGGTAATTGGACCTCTTTGATTAAACAGTAACCCCAGAAAGAGAAATAGAAGAAGGAAGAAAAGTATTAATTTTTGGAACTTTTTTTGAATTACTTTTGATTAAAAATACTTGGGTGGTTGTTTTGGGAAAAGTTTCTCTTTTCAGGATGGCATCGCTTGTGGATGAACTAAAGACTGAATATCAAAAATATAAAAAGGAAGAACAAGATGGAAAAGATACTTTGGGCACTCTATTTCAATTTTTAGAAATGGCGTTATGCACTTATGAAAAGTTGACTACGCAGCAGAATGACTGGAACAAAGAAGAAGAGGAAGAAGAAGCCATCTTTGATGAACAATGGGTTTTTTCTGGGGAGGAGGAGAAAGAGGATAAGAAAAAGGGGATTTTAAGGTTTGAAAAAACAACCAAAAAAGAGAAAAATGAGAGGAAAGATGGACGCAAGGTTAGAAAGCAACAGAAAGGGAGTAAGAAAAGGGATGTTTTAGGTTTTGTTTTGTTTTTTATGTTCTTTGTTTTGTATGTTGATAAAAGGCAATAAAATTTTAATTAGCAAGAAATAATTTGGATAATTAGAAGGAAAAGAAGAAGTTGGGATAAGATATGAAGTTAAATAGATAACGTAAATATTGATATTATAATCTGGAATCATTTTGTATGTTCTATTGGTTTTCTTTAATTATTATTGTTATTTTTTTTAGAAAAGAATTTGTAAGCTGTTATGCTTTGATT
Organism: Hydrophis major; assembly: GCA_033807585.1. Taxonomy (NCBI): domain Eukaryota; kingdom Metazoa; phylum Chordata; class Lepidosauria; order Squamata; family Elapidae; genus Hydrophis; species Hydrophis major. The sequence goes on from CM066330.1 coordinate 65,722,091, forward strand.
GTTTGTGCACTGTTTTTGTAAAATTAATAAAATTTGTTTTTTTAAAGAAAATAATGCAGAGAAACTAGCTGATAATTAATTCTCAGAATGATGGCTTTGGCCAATAAACCAAAGAAGCTGAACTGGATAAAAGAAGGGCAAGAGACTGTATAGATAAGGAATTTTAAGTACCATGGGATAATATATCAGGATTCACTGTCATCAAAAGCACAAATTAAATTTCTGGTTCTAGTCTTCAAAGAAACTTTCCAATAGTTGTAAAATTATTCTGTTGGAAAGACAGAAAACACATTCCCACAACTCTGAAATAATTTGCTGCCATATCTTAGCTGCTCTAAGGCTTTACAGATAGGTCCTTACCCTAATTACAAGTAGATGCTGGGGAAATGCACACCAAGTTCCTAAAAGCAGAGTTTCACACATTTAAAGATATAGCATGGACTGGACAAGTAAAGACTGAGGAAAAGTGTGCCTTTTAATATTTAATTATTGGCTTAAATGCATTATTTCCCCATAGGACTCAATCTTCTTGCTCTAATCAGCCAATTTCCGTCATCATGGTCTCAAGCAATTTTGGTAAACTCTCATAATATGGCCTATTATAAAATATATCTATGGAATTTATGCATGTTTTAGAATGTATCTGGATTAAGAAAATATCAGAGAAATGTTTTTAGACATTGGATACAAAAATGAAACTACTCTGGACTCCAAGCACATCAAATAACAACCAGGACAACCCAGACAGCAACTGGCTACCTATGTATTTTTACTTCATTTGCTTTACCATTCTAACTTTTGCTCTTTAGAACTAGGTTTAACATCTTATTCTCAATAATTTTGTTTTGGGTGGGGGATTTAGTAAAGCCCATGATTTGATAAGCTTGTCCCTGTGATTCTGATCCTGTTGAGCCTATCCTTTATATGATACTTCACATGATTTATAATGACAGGAAGAATTTCATCTTTATTTCATTATCATGTGACCCAGCTCATCCTGATGAATTTTATGGTAATATTAATTTATCAACAAAAAAAGTTTCATTAGACATAATTTGATAAAATTTTGCATAGCAGCTGGCATTACCCATAAACAAATTACCTTGAATTCTACTAAAGGATATGAACATATGGGTTTCTTTACTTTTTTGTTCTCTTTTTAAATGTCATTTTATTTTTGATTGCTTATGATTGACACATGACAGAATGGCTGGATGGATTGGGGGATGGGAAGGGATCCAGATAATTTACTTCCTTTAGGAATCTTTGTGATCAAAGCCATCATCACCACTTTTCCACTGGGAACAACTTTTCCCAGAAAGTGACAATTAGAGATAGGGCAGAAGATGGCTAGAATGAGAGATGTCTTTTTCAAAAAAGAGTTGACCTCAATCTCCCTCAAATAAGCTCTCAAATCCATCCATTCACGCTCTTTCTAGTTGCCTGAAGGAATAACAGGGCCCATAAGTGATTGAGTTTATGGAACTTCCTTTAAGAATCTTCATCAAGTTCATCTAACATTGCCAGTGGCAACTCCATTGTCACATTAAATTTGTCCAACTGGTATCTAAATGAACAGGAGACTTTCTATGTGCAAACAATTTCACAAACATGTCACAACAGCTCATCTGAACATTATCCATGGCACTACTACTGAAAAGGAAATGAGTTATTCTTAAAAAGGCTATATCACCATTGTTAAGTGAATCTGCCTTCCCCATTGACTTTGCTTGTCAGAACGAGGCAAACAGTGATCACATCAGTGGTGGGATTCAATTTTTTTTTGTAACCACAGGTTCTGTGCGCGTGGCTTGGTGGGCATGGCAGGGGAAGGATACTGTAAAATCCCCAGTCAGGGGTGGTATTTGCCAGTTCTCCAAACTACTCAAAATTTCCACTACTGGTTTTCAAGAACTGGTCAGAACCTGCTGAATACCATCTTTGGATCACATGACTCTAGGACTCTGCAACTCATAAATATGAGTCAGTTGCCAAGTGTCTGAACTTTGATCACCTGACCATGGGGATGCTACAATGGTTGTGAGTGTAAAAAATGGTCATAAGTCACTTTTTTCAGTGTTGTTGTAAAGTTGAATGGTCTCTAAATGAACTGTTGTAAGTCGAGGACTACCTTTATTTTAGGATAACCAACTGAAAAAAATAACTTGGGAGTAATTTTATTCAATTCTCTGACTGCCTCTGAACTTCATAGAATGGCAGCTATATGCTAGCACTGCCTTCCAGGTCACTAGAAAAGTCTCAAAGCAAAGGAAATCACCTGCACTCGTCATTTGCTTCTATTGAACAATTCAGGTCGGTCCAGATGTTGAGTCATGGTAACTAGAGTTGCTTTTCTTTTTTTTAAGAAAAAGACTTTATTAGTTTTACCTTTAAAAGAACAACACAACTACAAGTTATGTACAACAAAAAGACAGACAGGCCTTAGCATAGGCTAAGAGGGAAAAAAAGGAAAGCTTGAGAAAGGAAAAAGGGAAGAGTAAGGGAGGGGGAGGGTAGAGTAGGGAAAACAGTTAAAATAAAACCATATTTTTGTGACTGTCTGTAAGATCCTTTTTTCTTCAAAAATATCATCGGTGATGCTTTTCTTTATCTCTGCTTCGGAAGCCCTGGGCCTTAATTATCCTAGAGGTGATCTATCTTTGATTTAGCCAATTATATTAAGGATTCCAATTGTTGTAATAGGTTGAGGATTCTTTATTTTTTAATGCTTGGGTTAGTTTGTCCATTTCGGCGCATTGTAAAATTTTCTGAATAACCATATGTTCAGTGGGGATGGAAGGTAATTTCCAGCACTGGGCGAATGCCAGTCTGGCTGCGGTTAAGATATGAATTATAATATACTTCGATTTTTGGGGTATTTGTTTGTCGAAAATTCCCAGAAGGAAGGACTCTGGTTTGTACTCAGTTTGTTCCTTGGTTATTTCCTCTAGCCAGCGCCTAATTTTTTGCCAGTACTTCTGGGTTTCTTTGCATGCCCACCACATATGGAAGAAGGTTCCTTCTATGCTTTGACATTTCCAACAATTGGGGCTCGTGTTGGGGTGCATCTTCGCCAATCTCAAAGGGGGCAGGTGCCATTTATAAAACATTTTGAATGCGTTTTCTTTATAAGCTGCTGATTTCGTGATCTTAATGTTCCTGTTCCAGATCCTTTCCCATTCTGCTAGGGTAATGCTCCGTCCCATGTTTCTGCTCCACGCAGTCATATTTCTTTTGACAATTTCTTGTTCAAGTTCAGTTTCTAATAAATGTTTGTAAAATTTAGATATATTTTTTTTGCTCGGTCCTAATAGAATTTTGTCTAAAGTCTGTAATTTGTTGTAAATTCCAAATTCCTTAATATCTTGTTTGTTTCTACTATGAATTTGAAGGTACACCCATTGATCAATTATGAATCCTCACTCTTGTAATTCTTGTCGTGTTTTCAGATTTCCTTGTGGGTCTAATAAATTTTCGTACTTAATCATTTTAGTTATATCAAAATTATTAGGGTGTACTATCGCTTCCATTGGAGATAGCCAAATCGGTATTTTTAGATAGAGTTTTTTACGTACTTTTTTCCAATTGGTTAATAGAGAATCCCTGATAAGATGGCTATGGAAATATGATTGCCTGGGCCCAGTTTCCCACAGAAAGGCATGCCATCCTTTCTGCATATCATGGCCTTCTAATATTAGTGTTCTTTTGTTGGTTAAATTCACCCAATCCTTTATCCATAGTAGGGTGGCTGCCTTATAATATATTTCCCAGTTTGGCAGGGCTAACCCTCCTCTGCTTTTCAAATCTTGTAGGGTTTTTACATTAATCCTAGCTTTTTTCCCCTGCCAAATAAATTTCAGCATTATCTTGTTTAATTACATAAAAAAAATTTATTTAATTTGATTAGAATTGTCTGGAATAAATATAGAAATTTTGGCAGAATATTCATCTTAATCAGAGCAATCCTGACCAATAAGGAAAGTTGTAATTTACTCCAGGAATCTAAATCTTTCTTGGATTGTTGGAGAAGTTTGTCATAATTGTTTTCTTTTAATGATTTGCTTTGTGGAGTTAGCCAAATTCCTAATTTAATTTTTTTTTGTCAACTGTATTCCCATTATTGTCTCTAATTCTTTATTCTGGTCTCCTGTTAAATTTTTAGACATTAATTTCGTTTTTCCCCTATTAATTTTAAATCCTGTGACTTCTCCAAATCGTTCTAGTTCTTCTAATAAGTTATGTCCTTTTTCTATGGGCTCCTCCAGAAAAAAGACCAAATCATCAGCGAAGACTTGTACTTTATACTCTTCTGATTTAATCCTCAGTCCTCTAATTCTCGAATTTTGCCTAACATATGTCAAAAGGGATTCTAGGGCGAATATGAAAAGCAGAGGAGAGAGAGGGCAACCCTGTCTTATCCCTTTTTCTATTTTTATCGGGCCAGTTTGTTCCCCATTTATTAGAATATTTGCCTGTTGGGTATGGTAGATTGTAGTAACGACATTTTTGAATCTAGTGCCGAGGTTCATATTATATATTTTTTGAATTAAAAAATGCCAATTTAAATTGTCGATTGCTTTTTCAGCGTCCAAAAACATAAATGCAAATTGTTTTTCCGGATGGGCTTCATAGAATTCTGAAACGTCTATCACTGTTCTTAAATTATTCTTAATTTGTCGAAATGGGAGAAATCCATTTTGATCTTCATGGATATGTGTGTTTAAAACTGTTTTAGTCTATTGGCTATTATAGAAGAGAATAGTTTGTAATCTGCATTCAGGAGCGAAATTGGTTTATAATTCTTAATAAGTCTATGGTCTAGGTCCTCCTTTGGGATCAGTGAAATTAAGGCTCCCCTCCACAAGTCCGACATCTTGGCTGCTAGGAGTACCTCATTGAATACTTCCAGCATCAGTGGTCCAATTTGTTCTATGATTGTTTTGTAAAGTTCTACAGGTATCCCATCCGGTCCTGGTGCTTTATTGTTACTTTGCTTCTCTGTTGCTGACTTCAGTTCAGACCAAGTTATATTTTTGTTTAATAATCCTATCTCTTCCTCTCCAATTGCTTTATCATTCGCTTCCTCTAAGTATTTCATTATTTTGTCCTCACAGATTTCTTCCTTTTTGTATAATTTCCCAAAGTATTTAAAAGTGATCTCTTTTTTCTTCTCTATCTCCTCTTGCAAATTGCCCCTCTCGTCCATTAATTGGTGTATCAATCTTTTTTTTTTTTTCGCTTTCTTAAGTTTGTGGGCTAACCATCTCCCTGGCTTGTTTGCTTGCTCAAAATAAATTTGTTTAGTCATTTTCAGACTAATCTCCAATTTTTCTTGTTCCAGTAAATTTAATTTGTGTTTAGTTGTTATTAACTGGTTCTGTATTCTTTGATTTTTGGGGTTCTTTTGTAGTTGGGTTTTAAATCCTTAATTTCTTGTTGTAGGTTACTTTGTTGGGCATACTTTCTTTTATTTGTCATAGCATTGTAAGAGATTGTTGTTCCTCTTATAAATGCCTTCATTGTGTCCCATATATTTTGTTTCGAAGTTAGTTCATTATTATTTTCCTTTAAGAAGAAGTTCAGTTCTTCTTTCACTTTATTAGTATATTCTTCTTCTTTTATTAAGTGAGTGTTAAGGGTCCATCTTTTCTTTGATTTTCTTCTACCTCTCCGGGTTATTTGAATTGGGTTGTGGTCAGCCCAGTCATTTGGTAAGATTTTGCTATCTTTAATTTCATTAATTAATTCACCATTTATCCAAGCCATATCTATTCTTGTCCAAATTTTGTGTGGGTTAGAGTAATAAATAAACTGTTCTTTTTTGGGGTTCAGTTTTCTCCAGATATCTACCAGATTCAGTTCATTCATCAAATCCTTACATGGCTTCGAAAATTCTCTTTTTCCTTTTTTATTCTTACTCATGTTACTATGATCCTTCTGGTAGTCAGCAATAGAGTTAAAATCGCCAATCAGAAAAATATTGCCTTTTTCGAAATATATTATTTTTTAGTGGAGATGTTTGAAAAATTTACCTTGATCATCATTTGGGGCATAGATTACTACCAGTAAAAATGTAATGCCATTAATCGAAGTTTGTACCACCAGAGTTCTTCCTTCAGGGTCCACCCAGATTAACTCCGCTTTTAAATCATCTCTCACATATATTGCAATGCCTTTCTTTTTATGTTTATCTGCTGGTGCTGTAAATAATTTTCCCAGTTTCGGACATTCTAGAAATTTCTCCTCACTTTTCCTAATGTGTGTTTCTTGTATGCAAATTATATCAATGTTTTGTTCTATTAGTTTAGTTAGAATCCTCTTCCTTTTAGCTCTTGAATTTAGGCCGTTTATATTGATGGAAAGGATTTTCTTTCCTTCCTCCATTTACTTAAGTCTGCCTTGCTTTTTGTCTCGTAATTATACGGCTCTCTTCTTGTGGTTGATATGGGGATATTTCTTCTTTCTTGTTGTAAGTTGTCTTTCCCTTGGGTTTGGATGGGTCTTTCTTCTTTGTTCCTATGGCGGTTCCGATCTTCCTGCATGTTCCTTTGGGTTTCCTCCCTAGTGTGTTGATCCTCCATGGTTGTTAGCTTTTCTAGGAAGTCTTGTGCTTGTTCTATTGAATCTATTTTAATTTTTCTTCTCTTCCATGATATTAGCATCCCTTCTGGAATTAGCCATTTGAATGAGATTTCTTTTTTATTTAAGTGGTTAGCTAGAGATTTATAGTCTTGCCTTAAGGCCCTCACTTTTCTTGGAATCTGCTTAAGAACTATGATCTCTTTGCCCTTCTCTCATCTCTGGCCATTCTAAGTATTAGGTCTCTCACGCATCTTCTTGAAAAGTGGATATTAATCTCCCTTGGGCACTGGTGACGCCTTGCATAACTGGTGTTCACCCTATAGACTTCATCGAATTCTTTGAGTAAGTCATCTTTCTCTTTTTCAACTAGTTCAGCCAATAAACCTGCCATTAATTGCTCTAGTTCTTCATTTTTGGATTCCTCCATGTTTTGGAACCTTTGGTATGCCACTGTTCTGTCCATCTCAAGTTGGACCAAGGAATCTTCCATTTCTCTATTAACATTTTTAAAGTCTTCCTCAGTCCTTTCTAGGTTCCTCTCCACTCGTTCTGTCCTCCTCTCTATTTCTTTTATTTTTATTTCAGTTCTTTCCATTGCATTGTCCCAACCTTATCTTCAACTTTCTGTATATCTGCTCTCATCTCCTCTTTTAATTTTCCCATTTCTTGCTTCAGTTCGCTAATATCGGCTCTGGTCTCATTGTGGTTCTTAATCATAATCTCCTGCATTCTAGACATTGATTCTTGTAGGGATATTAGTGTCGCTTGCAGATTGGCATTAGTGATGGTCGGTTGTTTTTCTCCTGTCAAGGTCTCTTCTATAGTTTTCTGCGTTGTTGGGGAGGCAGTTGCCAAAGTTGTCGTCAAGGTCTGGGTGTTCTTCCTTCCCGTTTTCAGGGCCATGGTGGTTGTGGAAGTCATCTCTGATAGGATTTGTTTTTGCAATTGGACAATGTTAAGAATATTATCCCAAATCACCATTCGATGTAATAGCCCTTTAAGTGTGATTGCCAGTCTATTTACTAAGCTTACACACCAAGTTATTTTAGATCTCTTTCTTCAGCCCAATTTGTCGCTTAAACAATTTAAATTCTAATTCAATAAAGTGTTATCAAATACTATACAATAGAATGTTATCAAATATTATATATTATATATTATGTATTATATATTATATTATACTAAGTTCATATACCAAAGTTAATTATATTTAACCCCTAATAAATCAATACCATATCAAATCAAACTTATTTAAAGCTAACAAACAATTCTATAATTTCTCACTCTGTATGTACCTTTATCTTATAATGTAAATAATATTCCAATTCCCAATTAATCTGAGTCAACCCTATTTAACAGACCTTAAACTTTTTGTATATTCAAGAGACTCTAATCAGTAAACCCTAATAACTATAATAAGCAGTTTGCCTTTACATCTATATTTATAATTATTATAGAGAGAAAGGAAAGACTAAAAGAGAAAGGGAGAGAGAAAAAGTGCATGAGGAAAAGGGTCTTTTAGATTTCGGGAAATCACTAGACACGTATCTGTGGGATTAGTTCCATAGAAAAACAAGTCTAAGTTGGGGCTGGCGTTGTAGTCTTATAGTCTTTCTTCCTGGATGCACCAAAAGAGCCAGGGGAGGAAGTGCTGACTAATTGCTGTCAGCGCTCAGCGAACAGTCTTTACCAGGTTTCTGTCTGTCTCTTCCTTCTTCTTCCTTTCTGCCAGCAATTGTCAGTCCACAGTCACTTTGAATGTCCGCCTCAGATTGATCACTTAAGAAATCAGTTTTATAGGCAGTGTAGTTACCAGGAAGAGGACCTTATATATAAAAGTCAGTGCGTCGCTATCTCGCCCTCTACAGCTCGCTATGCCCTCCTTCACAGCTATAGTCCTCCCCTAGTTTTCTAGTCTTCTCAGGAGCTGGTCCCAGATGGCAATCCACTCCCGAGCTTCTTAAATTTCCCACTGCCTTCCTCTCTCCTCGACAATCTTCTTCCAAACACTCCAATCCACACTTTCACTTTAAGTGTCGAGCCATTCTGTCCGCATTAATCCCCCTTTCAGTTTTCAAATTGCTTTTCTAGCCGCTTGTCTCCAGCTTCCCACCACTGTTACTAACAATGAAAGAGGGAGAGTCAGACTGATCTCTCTCACGGCTTTTGTAGTCCCTCTGCCCTTTTCAGCTCGGATCTTTCAGGCTGTCACTTTTCGCTTCGTCAGTTCAGTGACAGATCGGACTTTGGAGCTGCCATTAGCTGGCGGCTGGCTCAATCGCGCTGGTCTCAGAGGCTCTTTCTTCATTGCTGGGGAGTTGCCTTCCCCCAAACAGCAACCCGGGGGTCCTCTATTCTGACACAAAGCTCTACAGGTTTCGTGTATCCACTGGGGATCCCTCCAAGCACGAGAAGAGGTGATCAAAAGCCACAGCTGGGCTTCTCCACCTCTGGACGTCCCTGTCCTGCCACCAGAAGTCCGAGTTGCTTTTCTTTTGAGTTTGAAATGTTTTGCTGCTTATCCAAATAGCTTCTTCAGTTTGACTAATCAACTTAGGGGATCTTATATATATCCTCCAGGGTAATTTAATTTTTTTCACCTATATAGACTTGTTAGGCTAGGGTTATTAAGTGTAACCTCCCTGGTGGACTTTTGAAATGGTCTTGATCTTTCTGGGGATTGATGCAAGGGCAGCCTTAAAAAAAAATGAGATTCAAGATGTGTCTGAGGCCTCCACCTCTATTGAGCGAAAGATTTTCCTCTTTCCTCTTTCCTCTTTCCTCTTTCATCATCATCATCATCATCATCATCATCATCTTCATTATAATATTTTAATGACCCCATAATCCCCTGTGGGGTGGAATCTGAGCAACTGAATGAATCTGAGTATTTACTGGCCAGATGCCCTTCCTGTCACCAATGTGGAGTTATATTCATTGTGCCCAGAGAGAGAAAACTCTGCCTCTACTAGGATCAAATTCACAACCTTCTGATTGTGAGACAAGAGCTCCATCTCTAGGATGGAACATCAATCTAAGGATTTTCCTCTTCAAGATAAATAAATTCTTCTCTATCTATCTTCCCTGTCCAAAACATGAACTTTATGATCCACAGAAGAGTGTCTTCTTCTAGGTGAAAGTATACTGCTGATTCTGGTGTTGGGCCAATATACCTTGTGTATAGGGTGAGTGATTTTAGGATTTAATCCCTAATGGAAGCCTATCAGCTTGACTCTAAGGGATTAAAAATAACATAAACTTAGTAAAAGGATAGATGATAAGTAATTTAGTATGATATTATCTAGGCAGTAATATGTTCATATAGTAGTATCCTCAGCACATTTCCTAACCAAATAATTCCTGCAATACAGCTGAAGTTTTTAAGCTGGACAAATTTTTATACTAAACTGGTAATTAGGATTTTTTAAATGTCAATTATAACTGCCTTAGTTCCAAATCAAGGCATTTTGACTTCAGGAAGTTTTAGCAACACAAACATCTTCTGAGTATTAATACAGTTGTTAAATGCTGGCAGAAAGCCAAAATTCAATTGTATTTTGGTTCTATTTCATCATTATTCATGATTTAATCAGGGTACTGAATATGGTTTACATCCTTATTCAGATTTACTTATACATGCATTATATGCTTGCTATTAAAATTGTTTCCTACCATGAAATTTTTCAACTAAGGTTAGTCAGAAGTCTAACCTTAGTTGAAAAACTACGGAAGTTCCCGTCTAAATGCTTTTCTATCATTTCACATTATGAATAAGGAATTACCCATTTATATTTACTCTATTTAAGGCAAAAAAATATATGGGAAGATTGAAAGAAATTGGGATCAGGCCAGATTTAATGAAACTATCTTTGCGTTCAAGAAAAAAAAAGCTTTAATCTTTTCCTGAATTCAGTTTATTTCCTGAATTCAGTTTATTGGCAAGAAATAAATGTAAGGAGAGGGAGGTAGGCAGCAATGGTGGGATTCAAATATTTATACTACTGGTTCTGTGGGCATGGCTAGGTGGGCATGGCAGGGGAAGGATACTGCGAAATCTCCAGTCAGAGGTGGGATTTGCTGGTTCTCTGAACTACTCAAAATTTCCGCTACCGGTTCTCCAGAACTGGTCAGAACCTGTGGAATACCACCTCTGGAAGGTTCTTGTAGTATGATGTCATTATGCTAATTCATAAAATATTGTAAGAGGAAGACTGAAAATGGACGCTTGTTGAAAGCTTAGTGAATTTGGATATGGTTGCATCTGGAGAAAAAGCCATCTGAAGCTGTTAAGTGCCAGGCCAAGCCACTTCTACTAATTATTTCAAAAATACTTTATATATTTTCATTTTGTCAGAAATTGGAGTTTGTATAAATCTTTATAAAGTTGAAGTTATTTTAATGTGATTCAACTAAGTATTTCATAATACAAACCAAGATTGATGGAGGGATCAATTGAGATACATGACATGGAGAGAATCATTATATCAGTCATACCAGATGCACCCAATTGTTTGACAATAAAGACCTTTTGCCAGATGTATGGCACTAGTTCAAAAATGCAGTGAACAAGTTATGAATTAAGATGAGATCACTTATGACCAGTCCCTATTCTGGGACCCAATCTATTTTCAGAAAAGAAAGTGGTTTTGGAGCAGAGAGCTAAAAGGTTTTAACTTAATTTAAAAAAAAAAAATACCTTGTTTCTTGTATTTATACTGGAGTAGAAGCTAATATTATCTTACTAAAGCTGAGTTAGAAACAATACATTGAATGAATAAAAGCCCTGTTTATGAATCAACTATACACATGCCTATTGACATATCAGTTCAATTGAATTCAGTGGATTTACTTCCAGATAGGGAAATTTATATAGGATTAGTGTTTTGAGATATTTTGTCTAAATGGCAATTAAACTACAGCTAGAGGAAGATTAATTTTATTCATGTGATTATGAATATGGATATGATATATTTATTTATTTTACATATCTTCCTTTTAAAAACAACTTCAACAAATTTTACTCTAGTCAGCTCATTCATTAATTTCCAGCCAAACATTAATCAGTTACTTATCTTAGTAGTCAAAAGGATTACAGTTTATTGTATAGTTTTATTTCCAACATTAATCTTAATTTCCCTTCTCAAATGTAGTCATTTTTAAAAGGATTGGATCCTAATAGATCCATGTATGCAGCATATAAGATTCTACAATTATTATATCAGAAAAACATTTCAGACTTCAAAAAGGTTTACATTTTGATTTGTTTTTGTTTGGCTCACATACTTTGTTCATATTGGACAAATTATCAAGAAAAATGTCAAAATGGACAATTATAAGATTGTTTATGACTATTATTATTTTCTTCTGACAGGTTAGAAAATGCTAGTGTAATTGTTCATTTGTTATTACTTTATGCTTAGTGTTAATTTCTGCACATGGGCGCAAGAAGTGGAGACAAGACGATGAACAGTGAACTTCAACTCTTTATTTAACATTGTGGAACAGAGCAAAACTATGGCAGCAATAGCCCTTTTTATAGGCAAGCTGCTGATCAAATAACCAATAAGAAACGGGAAGCGTCAGTTCCTTAACCAATGAAAGAGGCCCACTAATAGCCAATCAGATTCTCCTGAACGGACCAATCAGATGTCGCTATTATCGGCCAATCAGAAGTGCAGGGCCAGAACCCTGCACTTTTCTAAAGGTTTTATTAATCTTTATTTAAGCACTTTTATTAATTCACAACACCCCTTCCCCCCCGGTTTCGTTTAAGGGGTGCGGTGACGTAATCTTTGAGGTAGGCAGATTGTTTAGATTGTCTGTTAGATTTTCGCTGTCCCCCCGGTACTTGTTTATAATTCTGTTTGGGCGGGACGTTTTCTGGCGAGTAGGGTGCCTCCGGTCCTTCATTTAAAAACTCGGTGCCGCTAATGTCCTCGTTGTCCTCTAGCCTTTGTGGGCTTGCCTCTGACGAGCTGTCTCTTTGAGGCAAGTCCACCACCCTCTCTGGTCCTTCTCTTTTTTTTTTGAAACAAATTTTTATTAATTTTAAAGATAAAACAACACATCATTAACTATTAAATACATAAACACATAAAACCTCTTAACATTGTAAATCCTGACAAGTCAAACAAAACATTATTTTTATACAGCATAATTCCAATTTATCCCATCTCCATATGGACACACAAACATCTTTCAGCAAATTTCTCATTTTTTCTCTTTACTCCTATTCAATTTCATTTCTCTTCCATATTTATCCATTTTATAGTCATCATATTCTTTTCTTTCTGGCTTGTATAAATTATTCTCGTCTAACATTCCTCCAAGGTTTTATTGATTCTTTCCTTTTTTTTTTTATATAAAAAACAAATTTTGTTAGTTTTACCATAAGCACAATACACAAACATACAAACACAAAACATAAACAAAACTAAAAGATCTTTTCTGAAGGTTGTCTGTTCCCGGGTTAAAACTCTTTACACAGACACAAATTCAAACATCATATTCAACCCATATCTCCTTCCAAATCTTATTATCATTTTCTTTTATATATATATATATATATAAACCATTTTTATCAGTTTTATAAAAACAATGCACAAAAAATCAAGGCATAGCAGCTTATAAATTCTTTTCTAAGAAAAAATAATAATAATAGACCAATAAGGCATAACATTTCCAGATTATAATATCAATATTTCATATAATATTAACTTCATATCTTGTCCCTACTTCTCTTTTCCATCCAAATTATTTATTAATTAAAATTTTATTGCCTTTTATCAATATACAAAATCCAAAAAAAAAAAGCATATATATCCTTCCATATCTTATTACCATTTTCAACAACATTCTTTGTCTGTTCTATTTCCAATTATCCATTCATCTTTTTTTTCTTTTACTATACTTCTCCTGTACACCAATTGGAGTAACATCTATAATTCATTACCCTAACTTAGAAATACTACATATAGCAATCTTTCTTGGGATTCTGTTTAAAAAAAATTCTAAAATTACATAATAAATTTTATATTCTAAATATACATATAAAAACACACTCTTATATACCCTCCAGAATCCCTCTTTTAATCTAAATTAAATTCACCCATTGTCTCTAAATAAACTTTTTTTCCTTAGGTCTTGCTTCCCCCCATTAAGGCTTCTCCTCCCCCCCTTTCTCTCTTGCTTATTCTTCTCCTTGCCCTTTCTACCCCTTTGCTTTTTCTCTTCGCTTTTCTTGCTCCTTTTCCTTTGCTTTCTAACCTTGCCTCCATCTTTTCGCTCATTTTTCTCTCTTTTGGTTGTTTTTATAATTCTTAAAATTCCCTTTTTCTTATCCTTTTTCTCCTCCTCTCCAGAAGGGACCCATTGTTCATCAAAGATGGCTTCTTCTTCCTCTTCTTCCTTGTCCCAGTCCTTCTGCTGCGTAATCAACTTTTCAAAGGAACATAACGCCATTTCTAAAAATTGAAACAAAGCGCCCAAAGTATCTTCTTTTTTATATTTTTGATATTCAATCTCTAGTTCATCCACAGACGATGCCATTATGAAAAGGGAAACTTTTTCCAAAACAACCACAAGAATTTTTAATCAAAGACAATCAAAAGCAATTAAAAAAAAGAAAAAAGTTCCAAAAGTTAATACTTTTCTTCCTTCTTCTCTTTCTCTTTCTGAATTAATTTTTAATCAAAGAGGTCCAATTACCATATATCTTCTTTTGGGATCCACAAAGACGTTCTAATCAATCTCCTCCTTTTTCAGCTTCTGCTCCAATTTTTTTTTTCTCCCTTCCCACTTGCAATGAGAATTTTAATAATCAAAAATCCATACCTCCAGCAGAGATTTTCCAATTTCTCACATTTTTCAATGTCCAAAAATCCCTTTGTCTCTTATCTTAGCTTTCAAAACAATCCACTTTCAATGTCTAATATATCCAAATATTTCTGCTTTTTCCATGGGGTGGGAGAGTAAAAAAAAAAAAAAAAAATTCCCTTTAACAGCTTCTCCGCCACTTTTCGCTCTTCTTAGGGATACAATGTATCCTCCAGCAACAAACAGCTCAATTCCAGGCAATTTAAAAGGTGTTACTTGACCCGGCTCAGACAGAACTTTCACTCTTCACACTTCCTCCAGCACAGTTCTTACCCGGTTGCTGGCTTCTTCGTGGCGGCCATTGCTGACCGCCGCTCCACCGCCTTGGGAAAAAGGGGTTTTCCCGGAGAAAGGGGGGGTCTGTGATGCCCCCACCTCCCTTTCCGACTCCCCTCTGTCTTCAGCTGTCCCTACAGGGCAGCCATATCCCCCTGACCCATCTGGATCGGGGGTACCTCGACGGCTAGCACAGCAGGAATCGCGAGCTGTCGCGAATTCCTGCTGCCCCGAAGCCACGCAAACCAGAAGTCCCTCTCTGGTCCTTCTCTATGTGCCAAGTCCGAATGCTCACTTCTTCCACTTGTGCTTTCTGCCGTTTCGAACTCAGTCTCCTTGGCATCTCCTCCCCCCTCAGTTTGGAAGTTACCGGAGTTGCAGAAACGAGATTGCAGCCTTGAATGCAGCTGATCAATATGGTGCTTCCATATTCTTCCATCGCGACTTTTTACTCAGTACGACCTGAGTCCTGTGACTTGGATTACAGTTACGTCGACCCACAAAGGATCGCCAGAAAAGTTTCTAGCGAAAACTAAGTCACCTAACTGGAATTCGCAACATTTCCCACTGGATCCGTGTGGTTTTTCTGGTTCATACAAAGGGTGTAGTCGGTCAAGGTGGGAGCGGAGTGATCGTCCCATTAACAATTCAGCCAGAGTCTTGTTGGTGACGCTGTGTGGAGTGATGTGTTGAAGAAAGAGTATCTGGTTAATCTTATCCTCGATATCACCATAGTCCATGTTATGTAGGGTCTTTTTGACGAATTGTACCATGTGCTCAGCTCTTCCATTGGCCGCAGGATGCACCGGCGAAGTTAGTGCATGGCGAATACCACGGTCTGCCAAATACTGTTCAAAAGAAAGCGCGGTAAACTGGGGGCCATTGTCAGATACCAGAACATCTGGCAGTCCATGGGTTGCGAATAATCTGTCCAATTTCCTGATGATGGATTCGGTTGTGGTACTTTTCATTTCATGGATTTCAAGCCAGTTTGAGTAGGCATCCACCGTTACTAGGAATGTGTGTCCTTTAGTAGGTCCCGCAAAGTCAATATGAATACAGGACATTGGTCCCCTGGGCGTTTCCCACTCTGTTGGGTTTGCTTTCGGTGGGGCATTGCTAACTTCCTGGCATTTGCAACAAGTCTTTACCCAGGCCTTGATTTGCTTGTCGATACCCGGCCACCACGCGTAGATTCATGCAAACGCCTTCATGCGCACAATGCCGGGGTGGCCTTCATGCAAGGTTTTCAATACTGCTCATTGCAGCTGCTTTGGGACGATGACTCTATCCCCCCAAATTATGCAGCCTTTCTGGGAAAACAGTTCCGTCTGTCAATTCTTGAAGGGACTGAAGTTGTCAGGGATTTGATCCAATGGCCATCCTCGCTCGACCCAGCTAAGAACTCGCGCCAAAACAGGATCATGTTTGGTTTCGATCATGATATCTCAAGTTGTCAGTGGTGGTGATTGAAATGTCTCAATCTGGAGCATTGCGATGGTTGGAGCTGGGTCGTCAATGGTTTCCGGAAGTGGTGCACAGCTTAGTGCGTCAGCGTGGGGGATGGCTTTCCCCGGGCAGTGTTGCAGCTTATAATTATATGCAGCCAAGAATTCCGACCAGCGAGTCATTCTAGGAGATAATATATAAGGGGTTGGCTTGTCCTCCACTATAATCCCCAGCAAAGGTTTGTGGTCAGTAACTATAGTAAAAACTCGCCCATAAATATATTCATGAAATCATTTAACAGCAGAAACGACAGCAAGAGCCTCTTTATCGATTTGACTATAGTTACGTTCAGCTTTTGATAGCGTTTTTGAAAAGTAGGCAATAGGGGCTTCACTACCGTTTAGTAACACATGGCTCAAAATGGCACCCACTCCGAATTGTGATGCATCGCATGTAATCGTTAAAGGCAAAGTCTCATTATACTGCTTCAAAACAGCATCTGAAGTCAATAAGTTTTTTACTTGTCGGAATGTGTGTTCCTCTTGGTGTCCCCAGACCCAGGTTGCCTTTTTGTCCAACAGACAATGTAGGGGCTCGGCTACGGTCACTTTGTGGGGTAGGAACGCATTGTAGAAATTGATAAGGCCCAGGAAAGCTTCGAGATCAGTCTTCTTTCTGGGCCTTGGGGCGTTTTTGATTGCCCTTAGCTTGCTATCGGTGGGGTGAATGCCTTGTTTATCGATTAAGTACCCCAAAAATTCTACTTTATCCGTACACAGTTGACACTTATTTTTTTTTACTTTAAGGCCAGAGTCTTTACATTTCTGGAGAACTAACCTCAGGTGCTCCCTTAGTATTTCTCTAGATGGAGCAGCAATTAAAACATCATCAAAATAAGGTATAACCCCTTTTATATCCTGTAGTAGTCTCTCCATCAAGCTCTGAAAAATTCCTGGGGCCACGCTAACTCTGAATTGGAGTCGATTGCACTTAAATGCACCTCGGTGCGTAATGATCGTTTGTGCCTCTGCCGTTTTTTTTATCTACAGGCAGTTGTTGCTATGCCTGTGCTAAATCCAATTTAGCTAAGACTTTTCCGCCCCCCAGGGAATGGAGAAGGTGTTGTACCACCGGTAGCGGGTAAGCGTTCTGCTGAAGGGCGTGATTCAGGGTGGCTCAGTAGTCCCCACAAATTCTTAACGATCCATCCGGCTTGATGGGTGTTACAATTGGGGTTTCCCAAGGAGCGTGGTCGGTTGGTTCTAACACACCCTGGGCTATTAATTTATCAAACTGCTCATCAATTTTTAGTTTAAAGGCAAATGGAACTCGACGAGGCTTAAGGCGGATGAGAGCTACTTTGGGGTTAAGGTTAAATGATATTGGGGTCCCCTTGTACTCGCCTAATATCTGTAAAGACGTCCTAGAACTCCTGTACAATGGCCTCTTCCCAGTTGTCGCTGTTGGTTCGGTGAATGCCGGCTACTTCAATTCCAAGTGGCGCGAACCATTGGAGGCCTAACAAACTAGGCTGATCCCTGTCAACTACGGTTAGTGCTAGGGATGCAGTATAATTTTTAAATGAGACATGGACTTTGCTGGATCCAACAACTGGAATTCGATTTCCCTGATAGTCCTTAAGTATGATTCTTTGGAATCTGAGGTCTTGCCGCCGGACGGTGGGAATTAATTGTTTAAGGGTCTTCCAGGAAACCATCGAGAGAGACAATCCTGAATCGACTTCCATCATGCAGGGCTGGTTTTCGATGGTGACCTTCACCCGGATTTTCCTGGTGTCTAATGATGAGGCGTGACCAATTGTAATGGTTTGGTGTGCCTCTTCTTGTTTCATTGACTGGGCTGGTGGTTTGTTTCTGTAGGAGTGGTTGTTCCATTGCTGGGTTAAGTATTCCTGATTCACAGGACGACTTCCTGTGGGCTGGCGGTAGTTGGTCCCCCTCTGAGGTGGGTTGGATCCTTGCTTGCTTCTATAGACTCTTCCAATGTGACCTCTTTTCCCGCACACATGGCAGAGCGCGTCAAGGAATTTGCAGTCTGATCATGGGTGGTTTGCCCCACAACCCGCGCATTGGTACTGCACTCTCTGGTTACGTTGATGGCATTGGTCTTATTCAGACCAGAGCTGGTTGACCTCTTCTTCATCACTTTCTGATGACGATTCAACATC
The DNA here is from genome assembly GCA_033807585.1 of Hydrophis major. Lineage (NCBI taxonomy): Eukaryota > Metazoa > Chordata > Lepidosauria > Squamata > Elapidae > Hydrophis > Hydrophis major. Next base: position 65,740,461 of record CM066330.1, read on the forward strand.
CTCGTGGTGGGCTGTCATTGCCTGTCCTTCCAGGTGAGGTGAGATTTCGCCGGCGAGTTGGCAGAGCGGGGCGTGGGTGTGGCGCATTCGGGCAGCTGACTTCCTGGTTGCTTCTGCTGCAATAGCATCAGTGATGGCATCTGTAAGGCTAATATCGCCTTTCACCATCAGCTTACTTTGTGTCACTGGTGCATCTAATCCCAGAACTATTCGGTCTTTCAGGGCCTCTTCAAGGTCGGCGAACCCGCAGATGCCTCCCAAATTCTGGAGATCCGCAATGAAATCTGCAATGCTTTCTCCCTTCCACTGGTGTCTCTGATAAAATTCATGCCTTTGAACAAGCGTTGGTACAGTTGGTGCGTAGTGGGCCCGTAGAAGGGGCTCGAGGACATCCCAGTTCATGGACTTCACCTCAGCCGGTTTGGTTAGTGCCTTGGTCATCTTAAACACGGTCGGCCCGCAGTGAGTTAGGAATACAGCTCGCTTTTTTCTGGTAGTGGCGTCCTTCAAGTTGTTGGTCTCCAGAAACATCTGGAATCGGTCCATATATGAGTCCCAGTCTTCTTGTGCCGGGTCGAATGGAGCGGGTGGTATGACGCTGCTAGACATGGTTCAGCCATTGGTGCGTCTTCAGCCACGTGCTCTGTTTAGCGTTCTGTAGTGCTCAGTCAGCTCTGACATCTCCAAATCCCACCCTCGTCGCCAGTGTTAAGTTCTGCGCATGGGCGCAAGAAGTGGAGACGAGACGATGAACAGTGAACTTCAACTCTTTATTTAACATTGTGGAACAGAGCAAAAACTACGGCAGCAATAGCCCTTTTTATAGGCAAGCTACCGATCAAACAACCAATAAGAAGCGGGAAGCGTTAGCTCCCTTAACCAATGAAAGAGGCCCGCTAATAGCCAATCAGATTCTCCTGAATGGACCAATCAGATGTTGCTATTATCGGCCAATCAGAAGTGCAGGGCCAGAACCCTGCACTTTTCTAAAGGTTTTAATAATCTTTATTTAAGCACTTTTATTAATTCACAACACTTAGTAATTAACCAATTCTTCCCCCAAGAATATCCAGCCAGAATATATTCTCAATTTCGGGAATTGTGAGAAAGAGCTGGAAAGCAAGGATAAAACAAGGATACAATGGGATAGCTTCCATTCACTTTTAATACTAAAGAGATGTGTCACTTCACTCAGCTTCAGTTTGCAAATATCAGTTTGGGAAACCAAATAAACAAGTAAGTGTATGACAGAGTTGAAAATCTGTTGAAAACCACATCAGTATACCATGAAATCCACCATTTTAAAAAGCATTTTATGCTCCTATGTTGAAAAGAGCATGATGCAGCGTAGTCTGGTTGAAAGGAAAGGATCAAAACAAATAGAAATGATGAAGTTTTCTCTCTATTTTACTAGTGACTATTCTTGTGCATAACTTGTGGGGATGTGACAAGTGGAAAACAGATTTGGAAGAGCAACTTCTTTGATGACAAATAAATAGAAATAGGCATTATTGTATGGAAAGAGAAGGAAGAAAAGGAAAGATGTCTAAAGTATAGTTCAGGCTGTTGACTAAGAAAGGAAGGTTTATTCCTCTTCAGAATAAGCAAACAAAGAAAAATGATGAATTGTCATTACCAAAGAGATTAAAAGGAAGAAGGAAGTTCTTCTTCGGTGAACATTAACAGATCTGAATAAAACAGCCTCAAAGAATTGAGTAAATGGAAATGATAGTAGAACTGACCTACTTTTATTTACTCTTTTCAAATGACTGGTAAAGTCCATTGGTGAAGTTGTAGTGGGTGCAGAGTGCATGGAGCCAGACCAAATTGGACCAGGCTTCTAGATCATAAACTAGCTATTTCATATCAGCTACAGTGGCTGCTTGCTTTCATTTGAAGCTGTTGGTCTTAATATATTTACAGCCTTTCATAATTTGGGATCAAGGACCACTTAAGTGCATTTCAGCATCCTCAAGCACCTTCAACTTAAATAATAACATTAGATGTCTACTCACTAAATTTATAGAAGAGTTTATATTCATGGTCTTTCTACATGTGGTCTATAACCCTTGCCTTTTTTCTAAAAACATTTTAAAGAGAACCCTTTTCTCTGCTGTTCACACCCACATCACCATTATGTAGAGTGTAGAATTCATGCTGGTTAGCCTTTATAATCTTTGTAAATAAAATCTGTGTTCTTTTGATTATTGTGAATTAAATAAAGCATTTCACTCTGACATTCTGGATAGGTCAGTGAACTATGTTACTGTTTCTAGGACATGTTGCCCTTGGGGTTCTGGCCAAAACACTACAGTATGATGGATCTCTTCCTCTACATTATAAATAAGCAAGCATGTTATTATGACATACACAACTTTGCTTGAGTTTTTTTTTTTTTTTTGTATTTTAATCATGGTTGAAGCTTAATTAACATTTCAACTGTTTTGCGGTACTTTATGCAGGAGGTTGCAAAGCTTGACTAAACAAAAATGAAGTATCATCAAAGGACTCCAATTAAAATAGTATTAGATTTTGAGAGAATAAGCTTAAATTGAGTTGAATGTTGATGTACTTTTGGTACAATATACTTTCTCTGAACTTATGAAAGGAGATGTCTATCTATCTATCTATCTATCTATCTATCTATCTATCTATCTATCTATCTATCTATCTATTATCTATCAATCCATCTATCTACCTACCTACCTACCTACCTACCTGTAGTATCTATAACTACATTATCTATCAACAGAACTAAATCATTAATCAAGTAGCTAGTGTTGGCAAATAATATGAACACTATGCAGATAATATTTTAAATATTTTAAAATGATGTCCAATAACTTATTTGGAAATTGAATCTAGAATTGAAAGCAAAAACAGAGGAAAATAAAGCTCTAGGGCTGATGGACAATTATGCATTCCTTATTGAATAAGACTTCAAAGAAATCACCAAAAGAACCAAAACTTCACGAGGATATTTTTAAGTAAATACAACTCAATATTCAGCTATCTTGATTTTGAGACCCATCTCAGATAAAATTCCTTCCCTTTCTGTTTGTCCCTCTCTACTTCCTCTGTCAAATATAACCATCTGTCTCCAAACAACTGTCAAAGTATTTGCATCTCTAGGAGTTCCTCACAATGGCAGGACTAACATAGCATCTCTTTCCATGATGTCCAATAATGGGGAGGGGGAGGGAGGTTTCATTCCCTTCCTCCATATTTTTTGAGATTTCTGTTGCTTTAACAAACTGGGATATGGAAAAAAAAAGTATTAAATGACTGATATGCTGTAGAGAAAGAAAGAAAGAAAGAAAGAAAGAAAGAAAGAAAGAAAGAAAGAAAGGAAGGAAGGAAGGAAGGAAGGAAGGAAGGAAGGAAGGAAGGAAGGAAGGAAGGAAGGAAGGAAGGAAGGAAGGAAGGAAGGAAGGAAGGAAGGAAGGAAGGAAGGAAGGAAGAAGCATCCAGTCAAATTTAGATCCAGATAATAGTATAACAAGCTATTCCACTTCCTCCCATTTTATTTAATATAACAATAGATTTGTATTCAAATGCCAGATTATCATTAACAGCTGGCATACCTGATCATTCTGTAAAATGTCATGCAGAAATAAACTGTGCTGATTGTTCCATTTCCTATTTGTAAAGAAAATAGATGCCTAGGAGTGAGGAAAGTGATAGTGCAGATAAACAACACATCCCATGTATAGATGAAAGTTAGCCAAAACTGTAATCCGAACATATTTATTAGGAATCATGAATAATTATAATTCAACAATATGTGTAAGCCACCCAGTGTCATCTTATAGAGGAGATGGGTGGCATAAAAAGTAATAAATAAAATAAACTGGCTACATAAAGTGCAGTTTCCTTCCTTGTAAGCATACATTGGATATATTTCAGGTAATGTAACAAAAATACCACAAAGTTCAAGTGATTCTTGCTTATTGTGACACAAGATCATACCATAATAAACCATGAGAATAACCTTTGGAGTCAGGAAGAAGAGCCACATCCCAGACAACAATTTCATACATGAAATCTGAGTCCAAAGGAGAAGGAAGAGCAGAGAACATTTCAGAAGAACCTCCCTATTTTTCTGGAAATCAAGGAAGGATAAAGTACTTTCCAGCTTGCAAAATTATGTTATTGTAACCTTACAGAAAAAGCAATATTTGGATTCATAATTTTGGTTTCATGATCTCAACTACCTTGAAGATTGACACATACATACCTACACTACACATTTCCTTAGCACTTCTTTCTATTGTAACCCAAATTATTGCCCTCAATTTTCTTTTCTGGGATCTACATAAGAAAGAAAGATTCCTGCTGGATCAAATTAACATCTATCTAATCCAAGGTTTTGTTTCATGAAATATCAAAGCAGATGCATCCTAGAAATTTGTAGCAAAGCAAAAGATCATAGCAACAAGCAGATCTTATAGGATGCTGTCATTGATTCTGGTATTATTTAAACCAGGAAGATTTACAATCAAACAATGTCATCCTTCATGAATATATTTACTGTCTAAAGTGGTGATCATTTTATTCCTTATATGGGTAATTGGGTAAATCACCACTTAATGTGTAATAACCAAGTGGTAAATAAGCATTTGGGAAGTTGGATATGTGTCATCAAATGAAGAGAAAGCAAACTGTTCATTCATGTGTGAAATATCTTTCAACAAAGAACACAACAGACTCATTATGAGGGTAGATCTGCCCTTGCTCGATCTTGGAATTTATAAAGCCATTTATCATGCCACTTCAACTAAATACATATAATACTTTTTTTTACAATAAGGCATAATAAATGATAATAAATAATAACAGTCTCTCTGTGTGAGTTTGTGTATGTATGTGTGTATATGTTGTGTGATAGGAAAAAAAAACAGTTTATTTTTAACTGCTCAAGATCTGATTCTAATGCTTTATATTACTTCAGAAACAAATTTCTATTTTCCATCCATTCCCTCCCCCTAAAAAAACAAAAACAAAACAAATATTCTGTAAGAAGAAAATCACAAAACACACTTTACTCCTGCCCAGGTTTAAATTTATACTCATATAAACTGGATAAAGACAAAAATGATTGACTCCAGACGTTTTTTCTTAAAAACAATAAAATATTTTCCAGCATAACTTCCACTAAAGTTTTGCCATTGCAATTAAACCCCAAACCACCAAACAAAGGAACAATGAGGTTGTTCCACATGTGTTATCACACTATTTTATCATTAAAGTATGTGCTTGAAATGTACGGTGTATTACATAAGAATAAAATATTTAAAGAAAACTCATTTGACTCTTCTGTAGATTTCTTGTTCTGTTTGTCAGATATTCAGTGAAACATACTTCTATTTGTTTGTTTATTGCACACAGTGATCAGAATTTTCATACCTGACATGAAAACAATGATTCTGTGTAACCATCTTTTTTATAGCTTTGTTGTCAATGAACAGTTTACAAGTTTCAAAGGCAGTTGTACTGAGAATATATTACAGTTTGTAAAGCAAAATTCTATGGACATCTACTTTGAAGATATTTCCACTAGTTTAGTGCATAATATTACAGGCTAGGTAACTTACAGAATTGTGTTTTGATTGTAATCGAAACTAGATTTTTATTCAAAATTGTATATGCAATGGAAACAAAGGAAACTGGTCTAGTTTATATTTATATCTGTTGTACATTTTCAGCCATACTGCATACATATTGAGAATTATTGTTGTTGTTCAACTTCCTTCAAGCCAATATATGATTTTATGAATAAATTCAAAACTATTGCTACTTTAATTCTGATACTCTTAATAAATGTTTGTTCTGTTATACTTAAAAAAACAAGTCTATAATAGAAATAAAGGTGGAATTCCTTATCTTTAGTAAATTAGCATTGTAATTTCACAATTAAGATGTAGAGGTCTGCAATCAGAGCTGTGAAATTGATATTCAGAATTTACAAAACCAAATTATATCTGTACATTGTAACCTCTTTCTAGAAGAATTATCTATTTACCATCCCATTATCAACCATGGATTTTTTTACATAAATAGATAACTGGTAACATCTACAAAACATGGTACTTGTGGAAAATGGACTTATTTCTGAGTTCCTTACAAGGAAGGTAAAATACAATGTTTTATACATTGAAAATGGAATTAGAAAACACAATACATTTATATGCTAAGCAAAAATACATTTCTTGGATTTTAAAGTCACATTCTAAATAATTACATATTACTTGTAAGCGAGCATGTTTTTAGAAACAAGGAGTTGGTCTTTCTAGAAATTTCATTTAAAACTTTTAAATTAAAGGCATGAACATTATTTTTTCCCTGTGGAAAAAGTAAATAAATAAAACTTACCTGTGGCATCAAACCCTTTTGCTTTAGAAAAAAATGAATACAAAAATTGTTAATAAATATCTGATGAAATGAAATAGTAGTCCTTTCGAGTTTGGAGCTTTTGAGAGCTTTGAGAAGCAACAATTTCCTGCCAGTAAAAGGCACTTATGTTTTTGGGTTTGAAAACTCATAGTATGTCACTGGTTACTGCTTTCTATTTTGGGTGTTCCTCATAAAACACTGGCTCTTTTGTGTAAAGCATCATAATTCTTCTCTGATGTTGAGGTTGAATCTATAGTTAAAATACAGCTAAATAGTGTTTGTGAACAAAACATAAGAAAAAAAATCTTTCTTTCTTTCTTTCTTTCTTTCTTTCTTTCTTTCTTTCTTTCTTTCTTTCTTTCTTTCTTTCTTTCTCTTAATGGGAAAAAACTGAATTTCAAGTATACAAGGAGTAATAATTTTTTCATATGTGTTTATATATGAATGGGACACAGACATCATTTATAGATTAGTGACGGAAACAAATTATCAAGTATCAATGAAATGAAATGCAGGAATGACTTTTCTTACATTAATCAAATAAAATCAAACCTTTATTACAGCCAGAGACCAGCACATTCTCAAGCTAAATTTAACTACTTGAACATAAGGTTCATTATTTAGCTGTCAACACAATGTTATCCTCCACTATTTCTTTGATATTATTTCCATTTTTGTCAATGGAAATAATGTCAAAGAAACCGTGGCAGATAACATTTACTGAGCTGAGATCCTGCATGGAATTGCCCCATGGAGAGTTGTCCCATGGCGAATTGGCCATGGCCAGATATGTCATGGCAAGTTCACCATGGCAAAATGGCCACAGTAAGATGGCTGCAGGGATTGGCCTTAAGATGACATGGCAAGATGCCTAAGACAAATTGTCACGTTCTGTTTTGGGTAGGCCTTAACAATCTAATTATGAGCCAAGATTTGGGGTCCTAAGAATGCAAAGGTTCCCATTTCCTGGCAAAGTTAATATCTATAGGTTATAATGTATCATGGTTTCTATATGCATTTTTTAAATTCTGTTTTAAGTGGTTTAATTGATCTTATGATTGTTCATCGCCCATGAACATTTATTTGAAATGGGTCACTATTGAAAGGAAGGAAGGAAGGAAGGAAGGAAGGAAGGAAGGAAGGAAGGAAGGAAGGAAGGAAGGAAGGAAGGAAAGAAAAGAAAAGAAAAGAAAAGAAAAGAAAGAAAGAAAGAAAGAAAGAAAGAAAGAAAGAAAGAAAGAAAGAAAGAAAGAAAGAAAAAATAATGAACCTGAGCTATCTTTTCCATGAATGCTGTAATAGCATAATGGCTATAACTCTGACGTTTTAAATAGATGGTTGGTAATTCAAAATCCAACAGAAATATTTTAATTACCGTATATACTCGAATATAAGTCGACCCGAATATAAGCCGAGGCACCCAATTTTACCACAAAAAACTGGAAAAACTTATTGACTCGAGTATAAGTCGAGGGTGGGAAATGCAGCAGCTACTGGTAAATTTCAAAAATAAAAATAGATACCAATAAAATTACATTAATTGAGGCATCAGTAGGCTAAATGTTTTTGAATATTTATTTCAAAGAAAAACAGTAAACTAGCTCTGTTAGTGGAAAAGAGAGCCAACAAAACCAATATGGTATCAACAATAACTTTAAAAGTACAAAAACCTTAGCTCGATCAGCAACCAAGCTAAAACACAAGAGTTAAAATCCTTCAAAACTGGATTCCTCCTCATCATCTGTATGTTATATTTATGGACAAAAGTGGATATTCATTCAGGCTAGAGTGTTTTAAAATGTAAATGAGGTTAGTTTCACACACACATGCACACCGTTTCGCTTTCCATAAACTAATTTTTTAGTGCATGACAGATGAAGTGCCTGATAGATGAAAGTCCTCTTAGGAAACTTTAGATCTTAACTGGCATTACATTTAAAATCAAACATGTTCACATTCTTAACATTTTTCCATGGCAAAGTGTTTCTCAAATAATCCATCATAATGCCACGGGAGGGAATTATTGTCTAATTAAAACTTTCACTAGGACAGTTGAGAATAAGTTTGATGTTCACAATTTCCTCTTTGAAAGAGACCAGTAAATAGGGAACAAGAAGATGAAGAAAAAGAAGTGTGTTTTTTCACATTTTTCACACTGCAGTGGACAAAAATGGCATCATAGGAACAGGCTTATTCTCAGTCCAAAGGTTTGTTTCTGATTTCTTCCCTGATTTAAGGGAAATTTGGGAAACGATCTCACTATCATGAAAGGTTTAATTGATTCACTAACCCAAAAGATGATGATGATGATGATGATGACAGTGGGAGGCAGGAGTCATTCTCTCCCTTGCAAGAAAAAAGCATGTGTATGTGCTGCATGTACATCCTGTTTTGGAGAGCCACCATCTCTTTCACAGCTCTCCCTCATGCCTCCATTGCATGTGCACACATGCCATGGCTCAGTAGTAGGTCAACATACAGATGTCACACTAGGTTCCCTCCTCAAAAGGAATATCCAACCTTTCTTGAGAAGTACAAACTTCATCTGTTCAGGATTGTGGTGACAAAGGTGAAGGAGGATGGGGCTGAGAGAAGGGAAGGGAAGAAAAGATCATTGGCAGGGAGAAAGACAGAGAGAAACACCTGGAAGTGTGAGCCCTCGAGTTTCCTTAGGGAAGACCAGACAACAAGGGGAGAGGAGAGGAGGAGGAGGAGGAGGAGAGTTAAAAAAAAAGAGTGGGAAGCCAACTCACGCGTGCCATCAAAGCGGGTTGCTATGGTATCCAGGAAGGTGTTTTGGGGAGCCAGGAGGCCCTTCATCACTGGCATTTTAAGACTTGCTCAAGGACATCGCCATCGTCCAGTTGGAAGGGGGAAAAAAACCCAGAGGTATCTGAGAAGGATGGGAGCCGAGATGGGGCTCTTCGCTTCCTCTCCCTGAGACAGGCCAGGGGGAAGCGGGGCTTTCTCCGCCTGCTGCTGCCAGAGGGGTGCGGGGGGGGGGGGCTTTGCAAAAAAAGAGAGAGAGAGTGAGTGAGAAAGAGTGTGAATGAGAATACTGACTGCTCTTGCGACGGCGGAGGTGACTTAAGATGACTCCCCATGTGGGAAGTCACCCGGCGCACACCTCCTCCTTCCAGCCTGCTCGAGTAACCCCCCTCCCCCCGCGCGCACTTTCGTGGCTGCTTGACACACTGGGAGAAACCCGAAGCGGACGCCGCGGCCGAGGCGACCGAGAGTTGCTGGCAATTCCCTTTCCAGCTCGCACTGCAGTCTGAAGGGAAGGAAAAGCCTTGCTGGAGCCCAGCCCGCCCTTCACTTTCCTCCTGGGCTCCCCCGACAACTCCACAGACAGCTTCTCTGCTGTCTTGCTAACAAACCCTGCCAACCCTCTGTCTTGCTCTCAATTGCTCTCTCTGTGTGTGCCACTGCCACCTCCTCCAGACGAGCGCCCTGACGGGAGGCGATCGCAGCTGCGACGCCAGAGACCACGACTCGCTGAGCCCTGCAAATGGCTGGCCGAAAGACGAGAGGCGGACACCCGAGCGGCTGCCGCCCCTGGATCCTAACTGGAAAGACCCCACCACTGCCGCCGCCTGGCAGGGTCCCCATTCCCCTGGCTGGCCAGGGGCACAGCCGCTTCCCACTCCCAAACAGCCCGGGTGCCACTAGTCAGCCTCCCTCAGCGCCCGGGGCGGCATTGCAGGCGCAGCCTTTTGCAGAGCCGAGCCAGGCCGCGCCTCACCTCACCTCCTCACCCCCTTCTCTCGCTCTTCTTGCAAAGTGCCGCCGACTTGACGGCGAGCGGCTCCTTTACCCACCTGTTGTATGGGAGCTACCGCGCTCGCCTCCGGAGCAGCCATCCGCAGTTTCAGCTGGGGAGGGAGGGGGGCACAAAGCAGCCCAAATGCGTAGCAGTGGAAGGAAGGCGCGCTGGTGCGAGGAAGAGAGAGAGAGAGAGAGAGACACACACACACACAGAGACAGACAGACAGACAGACACACACACACACACACTCACTTCGCCACTTTGCACCTTGCAAATGCAAAATCCTGGGGTTTTTGCATTTGCAAGGTGCAAAGCGGTGGGGGCAGATCCCGCGTGCTGGAAAGGGCTTGACTGTATTACGGGGAGAGAGAGAGAGAGGGAGAGATCATGAGAACGGCTCTTGCTTTTTTCTTGCAAGGGAGAGAGCCTTGCTTTTTTCTTGCAGCTGGAGCTGAGGAAACGAAGCTGAGTGGAGCCGAAGCAACCTCGGCTCCTGTTGTTTTCTCAGCCTCGCTTTTGCCTTCTCCCTACATCTTCCCTCTGTTAAAATCCCCCCCACACACACACAGAGGGGAATCTGACTCGAGTATAAGCCGAGGGCGGTTTTTTCAGCACAAAAAATGGGCTGAAAAACTCGGCTTATACTCGAGTATATATGGTACTCTTCTTTTTTCTTTCCCCTGTGTCCTTTTCCCTGTGGTTTTTTTTTTACATAACTCCAGCAGTGCATCAATTCATTATTTTTATATTATTCATTATTTCACTGTAAAAATCTCAGCCCCCAGATTTAATTTCACTCTTAGCTCCCAAATATTCTGTAGCTAGAAGTAAAAAAGCTAGAAGCTCAAACACAGTATGTAGAATAAACAAAATTAGAGAAGAGAGGTATTGATATATATCTCTTTAAAATTTGATTTTCTTTTAAGTATCCACAACTGTTTTACTTTTAACCAGCATGAAGTGAAGTTCACAGGAAAACTGGATTGGTGATAAAAGATTCAAACACTGAGAAATATCTATGGTAACATTTCAAGTAGATGGATTTCTTTGGGGTTTTTATTATTTTATTCTATTCTACTCCAAAACCAAGAAGGCTCACAATGACTATCTTCCTGTAAAATAAAACATTGATAAATAAGAAGAAAAAGATATAAAATACATAAAAGTATAACTTAAAAAAGTCAGCAAAAGTCAGCAACCTTTTACGTGGACCACATCTTGTTTCTTGGAAATATAGCAGTTTTCATTGTATTAGAGAATCTGTTCTACCACATATGGAAAATTGGACACAGCAGGTATATCATACTTGATAGACTTTGATTAGTGTTGTCTATCAGTCAGTAAAACTGTAACACTTCATTTCTTCGGGGATGAGTTGAAGAGTTTTCCAATACATTTAGAGAGAGGAACTATTAAATGTATCACAGCAAAATGTAATTACTTACAAACTGAGTTTTTTAAAAAGACAACGTGTAAATGTTTTGTGAAATTACCTTATATCACTTATAATGAATTGAATCTAAATACTGTGATTCATTCATGTCTCACCTAAGGTAAAAACTTTTTTCACCCTTAAATTTCCTAGTTTTTATTGCTTTCCTAGAAAATAATGTGTCACAAAATAATGTTATCTCCTCTATATCTCAGCTAACTTAATATTTGTTCAGATGTACATACTATCTGAAGCAGCATAAATCTCCCTCCACCAATCTCTTGGGATGTCCCACAAATGTTTTGAAGGTATGTTACCATGATTTCATCTGGTTTGAACAGCCTCCATTTCTAGTCCCTGATCCTAGCAACTTGTGATGTCACAGGAGTTCTGGTTTTGGAACCTGAAATGTTTGCCTATGAAATGCTTGCCATAAAAAAAGATTGAAAACTCTGCCCTAGGATGCATACAAAATAAGGAGAAAAATATTGTGGTAAGCAGCATCAAACTTGGAAGATCTTAACAAGCCTGTTTGGACTATTGAGCCAATAATTAAATCTGCCACTAAATTGATGGTCATTTGCAGAATCCCTCCATTTCAGCATCTTGAGCCTGTGCCAAGATCCAGTTCTTGCTGTGTAACTGTGTGCAGTACAAGCTTTACTTTATTCATCTCTTTTCAAGCCCTGTAGTTCTAAACCAAAGACATTCCTCTCATTTGTACTTAATAACTAATGAAAAGACTTCCTGGTGAAGCTTTGAAAATCAGTGGCAGTAATTCTCAGTTCAGCAGATAAGATTACCAAGAAAAAAATAGCTCAACTTGTGCCAGATGGTGCTTTTAACTTAAGGATAACTCCTTGTTATCTCTTTTCTGTTCCCCACACCTTGATTTTAATAGTTTTCAATGTGTAATATTTTTTATTGTGAAATTATTGTATCTTTTACTGTCCTCACTATTATAAATGCTTTTGTTTCATTGATAAATTTTAACTGAACAGTCTTCTTCACCTCTTGGTCTTTAGATGTGTAAGATTATGATTATCTTGTATTTGCCCTAGGTGTTTTAAAAGGGGGAGGGGACTAAAAACACGTAGGTCAGTATACACGATATGAAATATATTGGTACAATTAATATAGATGTAGCAACAGCAGTAATAATAATTGCCTGCCATTGGGAAGGTTTCCTAAGCATCTTATAATATAGATGCACTTGCTCTGTACAGTCAGTAGGTCTTAAATGGAAATAAAGGAATACAAACTGAGTGAATCAGGAAGGAATGGCAGTAAAGATTAAAATAATACTGAAAAGTACTGGTGCGAAACACAGAAAGCTATATCAGAAGTTAGGAAAGGAGTATGGAGATACATAGTTGATGGAAGATATATGGTATCAGGAGTGAGAAGGATAGAACTGTAATGAACCATCATCAGCAGCCAATACTTCTAAAAGTAAACCAGTTGGAAAAGCTACAAAGGGTTACATTAGCAGGCAGCCAAATTAGCAAACTAGCTTATCAAGCAAATAAAGGAAACAAGAATCATTCTAGGTGCAAAACATCCTGGTTAGTTCAAGGGCTGGCAAGATAAATGGTAAGGTCCAGTTTCTCTGAAGACAGCTCTCTACTACCAGATGGAAAAGAGCATCCGTTGTGAGCCTAGCTGGGCATTCTCTAGATCAGCTTGACAATTGAGCAAAAGGATCCAGGGTGGGGGGGGGACCTTTTTTTTTTTAAGCAAAGGAAAGCTTTAAAATGGTAAAGTAAGAAAGACTATCATTATAATTTAATCAGCCTAAGGTTTGGAAGATGATTGTTGTAACTAGGTACGAAGCACAGAGGGAAATCAGATTCCTTGTTTTGTCTACAAAGACCATGCCAACTTGTCTATTATTTGAGGAGAATTCTTAAAGGAAAAAAATGTTGCACTTTAGTATTCTGTCTTCTCTGAGCTAAGACATTCCAGTCTGCCTTGGTCTCCCATTTATTCCTTCCCCAGAGCAATCATTGGGTTTCCCTCAATCTTTGTCTTTATTCTCATTTTCATTCTCATTCTCTCTCTCTCTCTCCCTTTCCCTTCCTCTCCCTCCCTCCATCTCTTGTCTCTCTCTCTCTTGAAGAAAAATCTTAGAATCATTGTACATTACAAACCAAATATAAGTCGACAGTACAATGTGACACAAGAAAGTTTTAGGCTGTGTTAAAAGAAGTCAACTTTTCTAATGATAGGAAATAACTAGATAACTGTGATCTGTTGGTCATTGTTTCAGAGATATTTCCTTTTTTAACACTCACACTCCTAGGCATCCACACTAATACTTGCTATGTTTTCTTCACATCTTTGAGATCTCTGGCACCTCCAAACACCCTCCCTAATCTATATCATGCCCCCATGAGTCACACTACATATGTTGTTCATTTTTGTGCACCATCCCAACCTGCATAACACATCTTATGCATTCCTTCCCAACCTGATATCTTTTGCACCCATCCATGCACCTCTGTATATCTTCCCCAATGGGGGATATAGCATGGGTTGGGAAGGATGCACAGTAGTGCTTGGAATTACATGGGAGGCATGGTATGGTACAGACTGGGGAGGGAGAACTTGTTTCACAGGTTGGGAGGTGTGCATAGGGTTGCATGAGAGGTGCCATGTAGGTCAGAGATGGTGCGTATAGGTGCAGCATCAGTTAGTAAGGGTCCATGGGGGTTAAGGAGAGAAGTGATGAGGGTTGGAATGGGCACACACTGGTCAGGAAGAGTGCATAAAAGGTGTCACTTTGTTTGTGGGAAGCTGGCAGGAAACATTAGAAATTAAGATCACGTGATTGTAGCAGCATGGCAGTGCTAATGCAGCAACAGAATCTGAAGTGGTCACATCTTCCCTAAATTTCATTTCCATAATAATAATAGGTCCTGGCATTATGTAAATTACCAATTTGAGGTACTTTCATTCAGAAATTATTGTTCAATGGTGGATCATTTCACCCAACTGAAGTTACAAACAGACACAAGAAGTAATATATAGTTCCATGTTATTCAATTCCATGCTGTATTTCGAAGCTTACAAAAAGAAGTTTCGTTCAAACTAACAAATTAATGCGTTCTGTTTTCTCTGTGACAAAAGCTTTTCTTCCTTTATGAAGGCTGATATTATGAAAGAAAGGCATAATGAATAATGATACATTCACTAATATTAAGGGATAGGAAGAATATATTAGTTGAAGAAAACTTAGAATTTACTTAGAAAGTAAATTCACTCAAAATATACTTAAAAAATGTTGATATTCTTACATTTATTTCTTGTATACTCCCAGTGAAAACAGTGGAACATAATTCCATGAAATTGTGGATCAGAGTTTCAATTAAATTAAAGCTGCGTATCATAATTAAAGTGTTAAATTTAACAATAAGAATAGCTAGAAGTTGCACAAAATGGCACCAAAGTTTTGAACAATAGTCAGGAATGAAGGAAAACAATAAGGTAGATTCTAGTTCAATTTTGAAGCCTATATGAGAAGAAATGATTATGATTTTATCACTCTGCACAATGAAAGGAAAGATAAATATTGCAACCTGAATTAAATAAGAGAGGAACTACTTTGGTTTCATTAAAATTTCATTAGTTTAAAAAATGCACGGAGGAGTAACAGCCTTCTTTGTAATGTTATCACCTTTAATGAGGGTTAAGTGGAAAATATGAAATACCAAAATGATGTGGAGTTTAGCATGAAAGATTATGAAAATGGCAGAATAAATTATTGAGATTATTTTATCAATATGACTGAAGTGAACAATAAAGCTGATTTTTCCCCCCAGTGCAATTATTCAGGTGAACATAATTTTGTGATCCAATATCTACAGTGGCATTATTTTCCTGTAGAATGAAAGAACCCTTTTAAAATACACACACATTATTATAATATACAGATAATTAAGACTGATTAGCTGTGAACATTTTAAAATGTCTGTGCTAGTAATGAGCTATTTCATGAACTTAATTATAGGAAATAAAATATATTTATAAATAATAGGTACAATGCAGTCTAATTTAAGTAAGAGAAAACTCAGCTACCATATTTCTCTTACAAAAAGCCTTCTTCATTGCAACAGGGAAAGAAGCGGGGGGGGGGGGGTTGAGAAAGAAGCTATTTGTGCTTCAAAACATTCCCAAAATTACCTATTGATTATGATACAAAGGGTAGTGAAATAAAATAGCCACTATGAATAAACCAGATAGCAAATGTTCCACACTATTAGTCTATTAATAACAATAGTACAGGTATCCCTCAATGTATGGCCACAATTGAGCCCAAAATTTCTGTTGCTTAGTGAATTTTGTCTCACTTTATGACTTTTCTTGCCACAGTTGTTAAGTGAATCACTGCAGCTGTTAAATTAGTAACAAATTACTAACAATGAAATTAAGAGACAAAGAAGAGCCAATATATTATAATGTCTGGGATGCCTGGTATGAATGGTTTAAGAATAAAAAGAAATCAAAATGGCAATTAGGTATAGAATCAGAAACTATGTAAATACTTATATCTATATTCCTATATTTATTTATATATTAAGTTGAAATTGTATAATGAAAGAAATGTATATATAGAAAGATTATAAGGAAATGTAAAAGATGTCTTGACATTGATATAATGATGTATAAATTTTTATTTTATGTTTTTAAATTTTGAAAACTAAATAAAATTTACTAAATGTTTTTAAAAAGAATCTGTTCCTTCAATGACTTTGCTTGTGCAAAAGGTGATCATATGACCCTGGGACACTGCAACCATCATAACTAAGAACCAGTTGCCAAGCATCCAAATTTTGATCTCATGATGGTGCAGATACAACAGTCAAAAATGTGAAGAACAGTCCTTAGTCATCTTTTTCAGTGCCATTGTAACTGTGAACAGTCACTAAATGAACAGTTGAAAGCTGAGGACTACCTATATAGTGTTTCTAATGGCAAATCATATGATATGTGTCCTATTTGTTGTACAGGAAAATTCTCTTCAAACCACTACCTCACTCCAGCCCCCAAATTTTTGCACTGTGTCCATACTTTACAAAGAATGTGTCATAAACTTTCTTGTAAAAAAAATAAAATTAGCAAATCCCACCTATTTCACAAAGGAGAGAGAGAGAGTAGCAGTTGGAGACAGAGTCACTTTTAAATACAGGCTATATTTTACTAGCCATTTGAGATTAATTTAAGAGGTGATTTTGACATAAAACAGATTGTAGAAGAATGTGGAGTTACATAAACAGAGCTGTTGTCAGATACCTCATCTTGCATAGGTACAAAACTAGCTTTAGAAGATTCTCTATATTTGTATCCCAGGGTGGGATACAAAAGCATCGAAGTCACAAAAACAGGTGAAGTCTCTTTAATTCCTTCAACTTGGCTTCAAAGGTCCAATTATCATTGATTGGAGAAAAAACTCCCTCACAAACATTTGCAAAAAGGAAGAACTTCCATTCAAACTCAAAATACATATAAATTATAAATAGAAAAAATTAACAACACAAATTACTCTGAAGCAATTAATGAGACTGTTAAGCCTGGGTTCCCCAACCAGGGTTAAGGAGACAAGCTAAATAGAATGTGCAGCGTTAGTCAGATAGGCATACGGATAAATATGTGAGATAAGTTTGTACGTTAGTTAACATACAGTAAAAATAACAGATACGCTTGTGTTATCAAAAATATAGTTTATTCCACTTAGAGTTTTATAGCATAGTCAAAATAACAGTCCATTAGTCATGTATCATTTTTAGTCAGTCCATTCAAGGATATTCAATTAGCAAAGTCCGTGTAGAATATCCAATGTCAGTTCACTTATAATAAATCAGTCCTCTCACAGTTGATAAATTAACAGTCCTTTCTCTCTCTCCCATTCCAGTAGGGGAAAAACACAGTCTTCAATCCATGCAGTAATTAGGGATCATCAAGCCAGAGAGAGCAAGCTGCCGTGCCTTGCTTCTTTTATGGTGCTTTTACAACCACTCCCTTAATTACATTCTTCCAGTTAAAGTTACAGACACTTTAACTAACAAACCATGATGACATATTTATTATTTTACCTAAACCAGTTAGGGTAAACAATGTTATCCCTAACAGAGACAAGGCAGGATAAAGGCTTGAAGACACCCACAGATATCGAAATACACACACTGGAAGAACACCAGAACTCAGATAAGAACTGACAAACTAGAAATATTTTCACACTTGGCTTCCAGCACTGGCCCATGTGCAGTTTATCTTTTTAAATAGTCCTCACAGCTGCAGCCCATGAAGGGGATCAAGGCCCTTTCCTCCCCCATAGACCATGCCATTCACATTTCTCCCTTATCTGCTCCTCCCTGCATGCCCTAGAATGAAGAGGGGATGGGCCTGGGTCTTCCTCTGAATGCCCAGCCAGCCTGTGCCCTTCCCCAATTTCCTGCACAACTTCTGGAGCCATACTCCCACTCCCTGTCAGCTGTTCCTCTTCTCCCTCAGGGTCAGTTTCTAACAGGGGCATGACAATTTGTTTATTAGCAAGAATATGAAAAATATAGGCACAAATGTACCCATGCGAAAAAAAGGAACAATTAATGGTACTTTGAAAGAACCTTTGTAGCTATCATTTTAACGTTTTTGCAATAATACGCCAAAATGTACAAAAAACTGATTTCCTACTTGTTTCTTTGTCCTTCTTAATTGGCAATGATCCAGCTGCCATTTTGGATGTTGAAGGTGATGTGAAACTAGGCATATCATGCTGCTGATCTGACTCATTATGTTCATAAGCTGATCCAAATGCCAGAAATTTGCCTGGTTGATTCAAACAAATGGCACAGAACTAGTGGGGCCTGTATTTATGATATAATTCAGAGCCCCTCAGTATCTTTCTCCCCACAGGCAGACATTCAGCAGAATCGATACTGCTCAGAGAACAAGCTTAAGTCCCTTCCTTAAGCAAAGTTGGATCAATGTAATGCTCCTGAAAGGATCCTGCCAGAATCCAATTGCCAAAAGTACGGCTGAATTGTAGAAAGGTGAAAGCAATCATGATAAAGAAAGAATCTTGGCTCCTTTCAAAGCTAAATAATGACAATCTGACAAATGTTGTTCTCTCCTTTCTTCCCATGAGTAGGAACAGTTCAGAAGATAGTGTATGCCATAATTACTTCTTTAATTAGACTTTGTTTTAATGCTCTGTGCCCATCAGTTGCTGTAACATCCTATCATTTAACAGAACTACATTCTCTCACAATTATCTTTGAATTTGAACCTTTGTATAACAAGCTATAATCATTAACTTTTCCATAGTGAAATTTACCTTGTCACGTCATGTCATTGCCAATTGCATATTTCCTATAATGGTGATTTTTTTTTTTTAATTCGGTGCATGAATTCTGTGTTATTCTCAGAATAAACAATTGTTTGGGTTCCTTTGGATGTTCAGAATGAAGTTTTTATTGGGTATTTATTGGCAGCTTCAAACAAGAATATATACTTAGTAATTATACACACAATACTAATTTATTAAATTTCTCATGCCATTTGTATAGAAATTTAGCTACACTCCCTCCTCCTACTTTTCCTTTTAACAACAACCTATATGATATTAACTGGACCTGGGACTGGCCACAAGTGATATATTTGCTAAGGAATAATCAATAGAGAATGTGAAGAGTATGATTCCTTTTCCATTGGGAGAAAACAGTATTTTTTCTTCCAGTGGAGAAGAATTGGAATAATTGCTGTATGATAATTTTTATATCTGCAATATAAGTCACTTAAAAAGAAGGAAGGAAGTGAGTTGTGTTGCTGCAAATGAGGAGCAGACAAATTTAACAAGTAAAATAAAAAAGAAAGGAAGGAAGGAAGGAAGGTTGGCTCAATAACAATTGTAACTAATGTCGTTACCTAAATTGAAGAATATCAGAAAAATCTCTAGCCTTATGACAGCTTCAAATATACAAATGAGTAATGACATCATTAAAAACATGGAGAAGAAAGCTATAGCAAACCTAGACAGTATACTAAAAAACAGAGATATCACCCTGCCAACAAAAGTGCATATAGTCAAGGCTATGGTTTTCCCAGTTGCAATGTATGGCTGTGAAATTTGGACCAAAAGAAAAGCTGAGAGCCAAAGAATTGAGGCCTTTCTAACTATGGTGCTGGAAAAGACTCATGCGAGTCCCTTGGACTGCAAGATGATCAAACCAGTCAGTCCTAGAGAAGATCAACCCTGACTGCTCTTTAGAAGGGCAGATCCTGAAGATGAAACTCAAATACTTTGGCCACCTAATAAGAAGGAAAGATTCACTGGAGAAGAGCCTAATGCTGGGAAAGATTGAGGGCAAAAGAAGAAGGGGACGACAGAGAAAGAGGTGGCTGAATGGAATCACTGAAACAGTAGGTATGTTCTTAAATGGACTCCAGGATATGGTAGAGGACAGGAAGGCCTGGAGAAATGTTGTCCATGGGATTGTGATGGATCAGACATAACTTCACAACTAACAACAACAACAATGGTATCATCTCAAAAATTATAATACTGTATATAAAAACAACCATATAAATAAAGCACAAGATTAAAGAACAGCTCCAACTCTTAAGGCAGTGATTATCCATGTTAGATTAAAGTATTTTTTCCAAAGTCTTTTATATGAAGTTAGAAACTGGTTTTTCATCAATCAAATATCCTTATATTCACAGAGCAGGAACAAAAATGTGTTGAAAAAAAGAACTTTCTTTATACATGTGTAGAAATTTCTACATTGCTATTTTATTTTTTGAAGAAAATAAGTGTTTTCATTTTTTTTTTCTTTTATACACAGACACACAGTTCAAGTGGCCTAGTTTTTTAAATAAATTTAAGAAATCTTTTTGATGGACAACCACTGGTAAGAAACAGCAAAGCTATGATCAAATGCAGGGCATCTCCTATTGCCATTTATTGTATTCATGATTGCATCATTCTTGTTATTAATGGCAATCATTGCCTAGGAATCTAGTTGATTGCTGCTAGAGGAAAGGCTGTCAGGAGTCCTTTAATCTGATTCAGCATGCCAATTCTGGCATTATTACATTTCTAGTTTGCTCCACAACCAAAAACTGACCCATAATAACTTCATCATACTCCAATTTTTTTCTGTCTAAATGGAGATGTCTTCAGAATGTGTTGAATAGCTACATGATGTATAAGATGGTAATGATATGTCATTGCATCTACACAAATTTTACTGTAGATCATGATGATTGGGAAGAAAACAGCAAAGGAAAATATTTATTTACAATTAAGAATTCCCTTAAAGGTATAAACATGACAGTACTTGCATAAAATATGTGGGGATTTTTAATCTTTTTTTTTTTAAAGGATTATTCAGGACCTAAATAAAATCTAAAGTGTGGATTCATTGAATCTGAATGAGAAACCTTGCCAACTTCCTCCATCTTTTACATATTTGAGTTAGAAGATTAATATCTCAGTGCCATTTATTGACTCTTCTAAAATACTACATCCAGGGAAAAAAATTACCATCTGAGCAAATTTGTGCATCACATCTGATTATTTTATATGTCAAATCTCAAGATATATGACTCTTCCTCCATACATCTTCATGAAGATTTAATGGTTTATTTTTTAACTAGTAAGTCTTTTTACCTCTTCCTGCTGTATTTTTCTGTCATGTTAATTGTTGTGAAGTAAAGCTGATAAATTTCTTTCTCTTCCTCCCCTTGAGAGTGGGATTTCTTTGCTTTTTTAATACTGTACAGTACTCAATGACAAACCATTTCTGAAATCTTGCCAAGAAAACTGCAGGGAATAATCCACGTGGTTCTAAGAGTCAATATTCACTTGATGGCACATCCGTCCTCCCATCCACACAAATGAGGTTCTCAAACATGCATTTGATAAGATCAAGGACTGCCTTTTCTGCCTTCTCTTGAACTCTCTTCACCACTTATTTCTCCCCTCTATCTTTGCCCTTTTGTCCAACTGCTTGCCCACTACCACCTGCTGTTCTGTTTTCCAGTCCTGCCTACCTCTACTCTGCCAACCAGTGGATCCAGTAGTTCATTCTTTCATGTCATTTGCTTTGATGCTCCTCCCAGGGCCTCTGTTCATGCACTAGCCAATTATTCCATTCACAGTCAGTCAGGGTCTCCATTCATGTCCTGCCCAGGGCTTTCTTTCATTAAAAAAAAAAAAAAATCCTAGCACATGAAAGAAGGTCCCAGGTGCACCAGCATGAAATAAGGACCCTTTTAGACTAATTGTTTTTTCAGACTGGTGCTAGTGAAGACCATCTTTTGCATACCAGCAGGGTATAAAGAGAAGCCCTGCCTGATGCTGTAGAAGGTCAGCCCCCAGCCATCCTCATAGAGAATGAAATATATTGGGGAATATTAAAAAAGACAGAATAGAATATTCCCCCTGTTATGGACTAAGCCAACGCATCAGTAACAACCCTAAATAGCTTTACTTTGCAGCAGGCTCGTAATCCTGCACTTCTCATTGGCCCGCGAATAGCGAGTCGTGATTGGTCGTTTCTGGCCAGTCTGATTGCTGTTAATGGGCCTCTCTGATTGGACACTTGTGAGAGCGTAAACTCAAATCATTGGTTGTTTTGACAGCAGCCAGCTCTATAAAAGAGCTGCTGCTGCCCAAATATTTGCTCTGTTCTTATTTCACAATAAAAAGTTGAAGTCTTGTGGACAATAAATTGGACTATATAGCAACAACAACAAAGCAAAATAGAAAGGCTCTCCCTAAGTCTTTTTTTAAAATGACAGATGAATTAACTTTAAAAGATATTTGGAGAGAAAGAAATGTTAAAGCTAAACAATATACTTTTTATTCAAATAGACATTTATCATGGTCCAGATTAGATATGATTTGGATCTCAATAAAATTAATATCCAATATTCAAGAAACAAATATTGAAACAAGTACTTGGGCAGATCATAGCCCAATGACAATTAAATGGAAGGGACAAAAAAAAAAGATCGAGATGGACATTAAATAATACTATTTTAAAGGAGAAAGATTTTATACAATGGATGGAGAAGGAATTGGCTTTTTTTTTTTCAGAGAAAATAAAAAAGAAGATACTTCAACGCAGAATGTGTGGGATACAATGAAGGCATATGCTAGAGGTTTGATAATAGATTATACAAAAAAAAAGAATATTAGGAAAAGGTAAGCTTCTAAAGCCTTGGAAGACGAGTATAAAAGTCTTGAAAAAGAATTACAGAAAATGCCACAGAAAAAGGATATTAAATTGAAGCTGGATGTAAACAAACATAAAATGGAATTAATAGAGAAAGAAGAACTGGCACAGAAAATCAGAAACTCTAAACAGAATTATTTTGAAGATGCAAATAAACTAGGTAGATGGCTAGCATATAAATTGAGAAAAGAGAAGGAATCAAGAAAAATATTGAAGTTAATAGATGAACAAGGCCAAGTTTGTTATGGGAATAAGAAGAAAAAAGAAATTATTCGAGATTTTTATGGGCAACTATATAAACAAGAGAATATTGATGAGGAAAAAGTCAAACAGTATTTACAGGAAGCTAATTTACTGAAGATACCTAAAGAGACTGAAGAAATGCTAGAAAGCAATATAACAATGATGGAACTAAATGAAGCATTGAAGGGACAAAATAATGGGAAAGCACCGGGTCCAGATGGGCTTCCAGCAGAATTCTATAAAACATTTCAAGAATCATTGAACATCCCATTGTTAGAAGTTATGAATGAAGTTATGTTAAAAAAGATGATACCCAAAATATGGTCAGAGGCTTATATTACACTTATACCGAAAGAAGAGACTGACCCACTGCAAATTAAGAATTATAGACCTATTTCTTTATTGAATGCAGACTATTAAATCTTTGCTTCAATTTTAGCAGAAAGACTTAAAAAATATTTGAATAATTTTATTCACCCAGATCAAAATGGATTTCTGCCAAAGAGACAAATTAGAGACAATATGAGAGTAATCTTGGACACTTTGGAATACTATGAGGCTCATCCTGAAAAGCAAATGGCTTTGATATTCCTAGATGCTCAAAAGGCATTTGACAACGTGAACTGGAGATTTATGTTATTACTATTGGAGCAGATGGGTTTTGCTAAAAAATTTATTCAAGCAATAGAAGCCATATATAATAAACAGACAGCAAGGGTAATGATGGAGGGGGAACTTACAGATTTTATTAATATAAGGAAAGGCACAAGACAAGAATGTCCCCTATCTCCTTTGCTATTTGTGTTGACCTTGGAAGTGTTGAATAGAAATATTAGGGATGATAAAAGTATAAAAGGAATGAAAATTAAGAAGGAAGAATTTAAGCTACAAGTTTTTGCTGATGATTTAGCTTTTATTCTGGAAGACCCGCTAGAAACAGCTCCAAAGTTATTGGAAAGATAGAGACATATGGAGAGGTGGCTGGTTTGAAAATGAATAAAGATAAAACAAAGATTTTGACAAAGAACATGCTATTGAGACAGAGAGAAGAACTGGCAGATCTTTTGAAAATTCAAGTTACAAATAAGGTTAAGTATCTGGGGATATATTTGACAACAAGATGTGGCACATTAAAGGAGAATAATTATATTAAACTTAAACAACAAATAACTACAGATTTGAAGAAGTGGGAAAACTTGCAATTGTCATTCATAGGGAGAATTTCAACAATTAAGATGAATATTTTACCTAGAATTTTATTTTTGTTTCAAACAATACCAATTAGGCTTGGAAAAGACTATTTTGAAGATTTAAATAAAATTATGTTGAAGTTTATATGGCAAGGTAAAAAAGCGAGAATAAAGCTAAAGCTTTTGCAAGATGCTAGAATTAGAGGAGGTTTTGGCCTGCCTAATTGAGAATTGTATTATCAAGCTGCAAGTTTGATGTGGGTCAAAGAATGGATAACATTAAGAAAACATAGGTTGTTGACATTAGAAGGGCATGATTTGCTGTTGGGCTGGCATGCTTTTTTATGGTATAAGGGTACTAAAACACAGGGTTATTTTAGAAGACATTATGTAAGGGAGTCTTTGTGGTTAAACTGGGAGAAGATAAAAAGACAATGTTATTTGAAAATTCCAGTTTGGTTATCGACTATTGAAGCATTTTCCTATCCTATAATTTACAAGAAGGAACAAACAGTTAGATATGGGGAACTTTTGGATGAAAAGGGTGAATTTAAATCGATCCAAAACTTAGAGGAACAAGGTATAAGGATGAATTGGTTTTCATATGCACAAATACATTCAAGGTATGATGAAGATTTTAAAATGAAGGGATTCTATGATAAGCAGACTGATTTAGATAAGATCTTGATGGGTACTGATGAGAAGGTGATTAAAAAATTGTATGGTTATTTACTGGGAATGAAATTAGAGGAAGAACAAGTCAAAGAAACTATGATTGTTTGGGGGAAGAATTTTGGATATGGGATTGATCTAGAGAAATGGCAGAAATTGTGGTATCAAAATTATAAAATGACAATGTCAACAGCATATAAAGAAAACTTGTATAAGATGTTTTACAGGTGGCACTTTCCTTCGACAAGAATAGCAAGAATGTTTAAGAACAAATCTGAAAAATGCTGGAAATGTCATCAGATACCCGGCTCGTATTACCATATGTGGTGGACTTGTGAGGATGCTAGAAAATATTGGACTAAAATTCGCATGTGGTTGGAAAAAATGACAAAGAAACATATAGACTTGAAACCGGAGATCTTCTTATTGGGAATTTTACCTGATATATATGGTAAAGATTTGAAATACCTGATTGTAAATGTTTTAACAGCGGCCAGGATTGTATTTGCTAAAAATTGGGAGAATGAGAAAATACCATTACAGGAAGAAATTATTCAGAAAATATTGGAATGTACTGAGATGAGCAGATTGACATTTGAAATTAGAGAGCAAGAGGATAAACAATTTTATGAAATTTGGGATCTTTTTTATAAATGGCTAGATGATAAAATACGATAATAGAATATTTAGAATGCTAGATAGTGAGAAATATCTTTATTTTGCTATTTTGCTATTATTTTGTTATTTGATATTATATTTATAAAGGGTTTTTTAGGATTGATTTGGTATGATTAAATGATTTGTTGAATAATCTGGTTAAAGTATTGTTAGCTCATAAAGCATGAATGATTAAAAGTATAGTCAAAAATTTCTTTTTTTTAGTGATTATAGGATATATAAGTTTGGATTGATAATATGAGTTGTTATGGAGAGGTGGCTGGTTTGAAAATGAATAAAGATAAAACAAAGATTTTGACAAAGAACATGCTATTGAGACAAAGAGAAGAACTGGCAGATCTTTTGAAAATTCAAGTTACAAATAAGGTTAAGTATCTGGGGATATATTTGACAACAAGATGTGGCACATTAAAGGAGAATAATTATATTAAACTTAAACAACATAATTGTAACTGGGACTACAGAATGAATGCACAAAAATGATGAACCAACTGACACACTGGATGTACATACGAGAGTTGAATGTTTTAATGTTTTGTTTGTCTTGTTTGTTTATAGAAAATTAATAAAAAAAAATTTCAAAAAAAAAAAAGTTGAAGTCACCTTTCGATGTCTCATCTCCGTTCCTTGCACCCATGCTCAGGACTTAACACTGGTGACAAGGATGGGATGCGGAGACGATAGAGCTGACTAAGTACTCATTGAACAAGACAGAGCACATGGCTGAAGAGCGCACGCAACAAACGGCAAAATGACCAGTGGCGCCATACCACCTGCTCCATTTGACCCAGCAACTGAAGACTGGGACTCGTATATTGATCATTTCCAGATGTTCCTAGAGACCAACAATTTAAAAGATGCTACGCCTGGCAAGAAACGAGCAGTGTTCCTGATTCACTGTGGCCCCACTGTTTTCAAAATGGCTAAAACACTTGCCAAACCGGCAGAAGTGAAGACCATGGATTGGGATAACCTCGCACCGATCCTCCGGGCCCTTTACGTACCCGCAGTACCTACACTGATACGAAGACATGAGTTTTACCAGAGGGACCAATGGAAGAACAAGAGCGTTGGGGACTTCGTAGCTGACCTCCGGAACCTAGGAGGCCTTTGTGGTTTTGCAAACCTTGAGGAAGCCCTGAGAGACAACATAGTTCTGGGATTAGATGCACCCACGGGACAGAGTAAACTCATGGTGAAAGGAGACATCAGCCTTGCAGATGTCATCGCCAACGCTACTGCCGCAGAAGCAACCAGGAAGTCAGCCGCTCGAATGCACCGAGCGAACGTACCGCATCGCCAACTTGCTAATGATAGCCCTCTCGCCACTGAGAAGCACGCTATTACTGCCCACCACGAAGACCTCGAGTCATCCTCAGACAGTGAGGAAGAGGAGGTCAACCGACTCCACTCGGAACGAGAGCAAAGTAACCAGAGACTTCCGCGCCAATGTGCTGGTTGCAGGGCAAACCACCTGCGATCGGACTGTAAATTTCTCGACGCACCTGTGGGAAAAGAGGCCACATCGCGAAGGTCTGCAGAAGCAAGCGAGAGTCCAGTCCCAGCCGAAGGGAGAACAACCTCCGCCGGGAGACAGGCAAACCACCTGAGAATCGGGACTGCCTGAACCACCAATGGAACAGCCACTACTACTACAGAAATCGAGCACCTGCCTCTTCAACGAGATGAGAAGAGGTGCACCAAACCATTATTATCGGCCACGCTTCATCGTTTGATGCAAGAAAGATCCAGATAAGGGTTACTATTGAGAATCGACCGTGCGTGATGGAAGTTGATTCGGGGTCATCCCTATCGATGGTATCCTGGAAAACCCTCAAACAGCTGATCCCTGCCATCTGCCACCAGGACCTCAGCACTCAACAAATCATCCTAAAAGACTACCAGGGAAACAGAATTCCAGTTGTCGGTTCCAGCCACGTCCAAGTATCCTTCAAGGACCGCACAGTGACGCTTCCCCTGATTGTTGTCGATCGTGACCGACCCAGTTTGTTAGGGTTACAGTGGTTCGCCCCACTAGGGATTGAACTAGCTGGCATACACCAAACCAGAAGTGACGACTGGGAAGAGGCTCTCATCCAGGAATTCCAGGACATGTTCACAGGGACATTAGGCAAGTACAAGGGGACCCCTATATCATTTAATCTTAGCCCCGATGTAGCTCCCATTCGGCTTAACCCTCATCGGGTGCCTTTTGCCCTCAAGCCGAAGATCGACGAGCAGCTAGATAAACTGATAGTCCAGGGCGTGTTGGAACCGATTGACCATGCCCGCTGGGAAACTCCAATAGTAACGCCCATGAAGCCAGATGGTTCGTTAAGAATTTGTGGGGATTACCAGGCCACCCTAAATCATGCTCTTCAACAGAGCACTTACCCAGTACCGGTGGTCCAACACATTCTTCACTTCCTGGGTGGCGGAAAAATATTTGCGAAATTGGACTTAGCTCAGGCGTACCAGCAACTACCTGTAGATGCGACAACTGCAGAAGCCCAGACAATAGTTACACATAGAGGTGCCTTCAAGTGCAATAGACTTCAATTCAGAGTAAGCGTGGCGCCTGGCATTTTCCAAAGTTTGATG
The DNA here is from genome assembly GCA_033807585.1 of Hydrophis major. Classification (NCBI taxonomy): domain Eukaryota; kingdom Metazoa; phylum Chordata; class Lepidosauria; order Squamata; family Elapidae; genus Hydrophis; species Hydrophis major. Next base: position 65,768,679 of record CM066330.1, read on the forward strand.
GAGAGACTATTACAAGGCATAAAAGGCATCGTGCCTTATTTTGATGACATCTTAATAGCTGCCCCCATTAAAGAGTTATTAGTACAACGATTCTGAAAAGTTCTTCAGAAATTTAAAGACGTTGGCCTGAAAGTAAAAAGGGACAAGTGTCAACTTTGTACGGAGAGAGTGGAGTTCCTGGGATACCTTCTCGACAGACAGGGAATCCACCCCACCGAAAAAAAACTAACCGCAGTCAAAAACACCCCGAGACCTAGGAATAAGACAGACCTCCAAGCCTTCCTGGGACTCATTAACTTTTATAACATCTTCTTGCCCCAGAAAGCGACCGTAGCCGAGCCCCGACATAGACTTCTCGACAAAAAGGCTTCCTGGGTCTGGGGACGGCATGAAGAATGGGCATTCCAACAAGTAAAAAACCTCTTAACCTCCGATGCTGTATTGATGCAATACAACGAGACTCTACCCTTAATGGTTACCTGTGACGCCTCACCATTCGGAGTGGGAGCCATTTTAAGCCATGTCCTACCAAATGGAAATGAGGCACCTATTGCGTTCTTTTCGAGAACCTTGTCTAAGACTGAAAGGAACTATAGTCAACTTGATAAAGAGGCTCTCGCTATTGTATCTGCAATTAAACGTTTCCATGAATATGTGTATGGGATACCCTTTGCCATAATTACAGACCACAAGCCGCTACTTTGGATTTTGGCGGGAAACAAACCAATTTACCATATCTTATCACCAAGAATGACACGTTGGTCAGAATTTTTAACCGCCTACGATTACCGATTGCAACACCGCCTGGGGAAAACCATTCCCCACGCTGACGCTTTGAGCCGCTCTCCACTACCAGACGTCATAGAGGACCCAGCTCCAACCTTAGCCATATTGCAAATCGAAACCCTTAAATCGCCACCGCTGACCACTCAAGACATCACCTCAGAAACAAAAAAGGACCCTGTTTTGGCATGAGTCCTCTGCTGGGTGGAACGGGGTTGGCCGGTCAGCGCACCCAACAACACTTTCAAGCCATTCAGAAATTGACAGACAGAACTATTCTACCAAAAGGGCTGCATCTTGTGGGGAGACAGAGTTGTAATCCCAGAAAAATTGCAACATAAGGTATTAAAAATGTTACACGATGGATATCCAAGCATCGTGCGGATGAAGGCATTGGCCAGGAGTTACGCATGGTGGCCTGGGTTAGACAAACAGATAGAGACCTGGGTAGCAAAGTGCAGCAAATGCCAGGAGACTCGCTCTACTCCTCCAAAAACTCCCCCAACTCAGTGGGAAATGCCTCGAGGTCCTTGGTCCCATATCCACATCGATTTTGTGGGACCCACAAGAGGACACACTTTCCTCCTAACAGTGGATGCCTATTCTAACTGGCTCAAGGTCCACAAGATGAAAAGCACTACCACAGAGGCGGTCACTAAAAAACTGAATAAGCTATTCGCTACCCATGAATTTCCGGATGTCCTGGTCTCCAATAATGGCCCCCAATTCACTGCCCTGGCATTCAAACAGTACCTGGCAGATCAGCGCATCTGCCATGCCTTAACATCGCCAGCTCACCCTGCAGCCAATGGTAGGGCTGAGCAAATGGTTCAATTTGTAAAAAAGACTGCACAAAATGGACCACGGCAACATTGACGACAAAATAACCCGGATGCTTCTCCTCCAACACATAACCCCAAACAGCACCATGAACAGAACTCCAGCTGAACTCCTGATGGGCCGGAAACTTCGCTCGCAACTTGATCGCCTCCACCCAAATTACACGCCTGAACAACCCCCAGGATCCAGCAGCAAGTGTCGGGCATTCCAGGAAGGTGACCCCATGTTTGCGAAAAACTTCTTGGGCGACCCATTGTGGGTCCCCGCTACCATAACGCAACTTACGGGACCCTGATCCTATCACCTACAAACTGCAGATGGTAAGATGTGGAAGCGCCACATAGACCAACTCCGTTCCAGACTAGCACCTAGTCCTATCTCAGCTGCTGAATCTCTAACTGGGGGGGGGGACATCGAGGAGGCCGAAAAAGAAATAACAGATGACTTAACAATCGAAACCCAGCAGTCTACACAACCAACTAGGGGATACTCACCGCCAGAAGGAGAACTGAGCTGGGGAGTGGCCTCGCTGCATGACAGCACTGCGATGGCAACAGATTCAGGGAACCTGGAAGACAGCACTGGCGGAAGCAGAGAGAACAGCCCAGAGCCATTCGAAGGAACAGTTTTCACCATCCAGCCCAGCTAGCAGCCCACCGGAACCAGAGCCAGGACAGAAACCGGTGGAACAGCGCAGGTCAAGCAGACAGGTGAAGCGACCTGCCTATTTACGAGAATATGTCACCCCACCTCTCAGACAGAACCTAGGGGGGAGGGGTGTTATGGACTAAGCCAACGCATCAGTAACAACCATAAATAGCTTTACTTTGCAGCAGGTTCGTAATCCTGCACTTCTCATTGGCCCGCAAATAGCGAGTCGTGATTGGTCGTTTCTGGCCAGTCTGATTGGCTGTTAACGGGCCTCTCTGATTGGATGGTTGTTATAGCGGTAAACTCAAATCATTGGTTGTTTTGACAGCAGCCAGCTCTATAAAAGAGTTGCTGCTGCCCAAGTACCGTATATACTCGAGTATAAGTCGAGTTTTTCAGCCCATTTTTTGTGCTGAAAAAACCGCCCTCGACTTATATTCGAGTCAGATTCCCCTCTGAAAAAAAAATGGTGTGGAGCTCCGAAGCTGGGCAGCCGCTTCCCTGCTTCCGTGTTTCCTTTGCAACTTTTAAGCATGGGAGGGGGAGGCTTTTCTGAGCTTTAGGCTGAAAAAGCAACGCCAGCTGAGGTCGCTCCACTCAGTTTCATTTCCTCAGCTCCAGCTGCTTTCAGTCCACTCGGGAGGAGGGGGAGGAGGGGGAGGCTTTTCTGAGCTCTAGGCTGAAAAAGCAACACGAGCTGAGGTCGCTCCACTCAGTTTCATTTCCTCAGCTCCAGCTGCTTTCAGTCCACTCGGGAGGAGGGGGAGGGGGAGGAGGAGGGGAGGCTTTTCTGAGCTTTAGGCTGAGAAAGCAACGCAAGTGGAGGTCGCTCCACTCAGTTTCATTTCCTCAGCTCCAGCTGCTTTCAGTCCACTCGGGAGGAGGGGGAGGGGGGGGAGAGAGAGAGAGAGATATCATAAGAACGGCTCTTGGTTTTTTCTTGCAAGGGAGAGAGTGACTCCTGCCTACCACTGTCATCATCATCATCTTTTGCGTTAGTGAATCAATCAAACCTTTCATGATAGTGAGATCGTTTCCCAAATTTCCCTTAAATCAGGGAAGAAATCAGAAACAAACCTTTGGGCTGAGAATAAGCTTGTTCCTATGATGCCATTTTTGTTCACTTCAGTGTGAAAAGTGTGAAAAAACACACTTCTTTTTCTTCATCTTCTTGTTCCCTATTTACTGGTCTCTTTCAAAGAGGAAATTGTGAACATCAAACTTATTCTCAACTGTCCTAGTGAAAGTTTTTATTGGCATCTATTTTTATTTTTGAAATTTACCAGTAGCTGCTGCATTTCCTACCCTCGACTTATACTCGAGTCAATAAGTTTTCCCAGTTTTTTGTGGTAAAATTGGGTGCCTCAACTTATATTCGGGTCGACTTATACTCGAGTATATACGGTATTTGCTCTGTTCTTATTTCACAATAAAGAGTTGAAGTCACCATTCGATGTCTCGTCTCCGTTCCTTGCGCCCATGCTCAGGACTTAACACCCCCTAAAGGAGAAATGGGGGAAAATCTTAAGGGAGTCAGAAACCAGCACCAGTCTCCCAGCCCCAACCACAAACTGGGGAGGCCAGCTTTTAGCAATGCAGATTTGGTAATCCATTCACAAAGATTGGGCCAGACAGAAACTCCAGATTAGCAATTAGGCATGACAAGATTAGCTTAGACAAACACCTAGGATGTGCAATTCCCCCTTTTGCCTGTAGAGCTAGCCGTGATCCTATAGAAATAAAAAAGGTATAAAAACCTACTCTATTCTCAACTTTATTTTGTCAGCTGTCCCAGAATTGCATGCTGTGTGTGTGTTGATTCTGTTTACCAATAAACCAACTTTCTTGGTGGCAGTCACAGATAATATACATGTGGGTAGGTCTGACTGTACCTTAATTTTCTTCATGTGCCCATGGCTAAACTGTTGAGGATCAGTCATAAGCACCTTCATTCAGTACTGTTATAACTTTGAATGATTATTGAATGAATGGATATTAAATGAGGACTACCTGCATTGAGTCTCATAATTCCTAAGTATGTTTCCTAACAATTTATTGGATAATTCAAATCATAAGAATATTTTGAGACCAATGTCTTTTTTTTTTAAATAACCACTGCTGTTTTTTTTAATGCAAGTAGAAATGATAGAATCATAGGATTGGAAGGGATTTTGACGAGGCATGGATCTAAAAAGCATGTAGACCTTAAATAAAGCCTCTAGGTAGATGTCTGCAGATTCAATAAGAGTGGAGAAGTATTGAGAATTAGTTGACAGATAGCCAGTATGTGCACAGCAAGAAAAAAAGGACAAATATCATTTAAAAGATTTGAGACAGAACATAGTTTTAAAAATAGCATTACATAAATTAGTTTGTAAAGCGTGTGAGTACAAGAATATTAGAAGATTAACATTAAAAGGTGCATGAAATGACTGTCATTAAATTATGCTCTCTCCTTAGATATTGTCTTTCATCTATATTTATGATGGCATATCTCATATCATCCTATTCTTTGGCTAAACAACAGCAGTATTGATCCTCCACTCTCTTCTAAAGGCTTCTGAGATGCTAGAGATCATTATCCTATTTTGAGTATGTACAACTGCTGAAGATGGCTATAGGCTAGGGATAAAATTAGTCTGGTTAAGGTCTCTCTCTCTCTTTCTCTCTCTCTCTGTCACACACACACACACACACACACACACACACACCAGACAGACAGACAAACAGACAACATGTTGGAGAGAGAGATAGGGATAGAGACAGAGACAGAGAGACAGAGAGAAGGGGGAGAGAGAAGGGAGAGAGAGACAGATTAGTTTGTGCTCAAGTGTAATAAACAATAGTAAAAAGCAAATCATAATAATTCATTTAGTTCTTATCCTTATCTCATTCTGCTAACAGGAAAAAAAAATCCCCCATAGATATTTTTCTTCTCTCATGAGAGATCCCTTGATCCAAAAGATAGGTGTAAAGTCTAGAAGATGTAAATTGTGTACAAGATGATTGATGTTATTGTAAAACAAAGTTGTTATCAAGGCTTGCGGGCATCCACCAGTATTCTCTTTGATTTCCTCTGCTGAACATTTTTACAGATGTAAACATGCTTTGCCAAGACGAATGGAGTGGTAAATATAATAAACTAAGCACTCCTTGTATCAAAGAGGAATTAGGTTAAGGTTCTAGCCACATCAGAAAGAAACTGGGAGAAACAGAAAAAGAAAAAAAAATTGCAGATATAGATTTCATCATTCCTGGAGGATAAACTGAAGCCAAAATGAAAGTCTTTCTGAGTCGAAAGAAATAATTATTAAGAGAAAAACAGACCTGCTGTGGGAAATCTTTTTATTTATTTTCTTCCTCTCCTACCAAAGGCATCTCAGCAAACAATGGCAGATGTTACCCTGGATAGGAAAAATGGCAAATGGCCATCTACTTCTGTTATGAGTTCTTTCTCCAGAGTCAAGCTGTTCTCTCCCCTCACCCCTCCATCTCATTCAATGTGCAATGTGCTTGTGAATGCTTGATTTGGTTGGAAAGAATGGAAAAACACACACACACAAAAGGGCAAAAGCTCTGGAATTCAATAGAAGGTCAAAATGGCAATCTTTTCACCAGGCCCTATTTCCTTTTGTGCTCTGACATCTGGCGCCTATTACCAGGACAAATTGAAGCAATTCAAATCATTAGAAGGGATGGAGGGTGAAGGAGAAGAATTTCTCCCCTTCTCTAAACCCCAACCAGTTACAAATGCTGGGACTGACCTTCCTTCATCCCTTCCATTAAAAAAAAAGCCATAATGAACTTGATGTCCTGAATTTTCAGCCTGTTACAGCACAAGCTCAGCCTAAGCAATGTATAACATATTGTCTTTGTCAATCAGCAGTCCAACAGTTTGATGTATATTGCTCATGAAAATGCATTTTGTACTGTGAGCCAAGGCATCACATAGGTTCATTGTTGTTATGAGGGAAAAAATATAAGCTCTCCCTGGAAAAATATACTAATGTACAGCTATTCAACAGCTTTGTAGAGTTTCATCTTGTATTGATGTTCAGCATTCTTTTTCTTGGCTGGCATCAATTCACTAAGCTGTAAAGCCTTTCATTTGAAGGATCACACGGACACAGTTAACAAACCTACCTAGGCTATATGCTACAGGCAACAATGTGTTTATAATTTATAAGTCAAAGTCAGATTTTCTTTAGAGAAATGGTGATATTATGTTCAGAAACATTACCTTCCACAAGGGAAGCAATAGTTTTTATATTTAGACTTTTTCTGTTGAAAAACCTATGCCATAACTTGGATGGAGTTTCATTGTTCAACCCAGGCAGCTCATTCATATGAATAACCTCTACTGGTAACTCTTTATTCCAATAACAAAGTTTATTTTTCAAAAGGGAAGGGAAGAGGGATAGAAAAAAAATCAGGCGCTTTTTAAAGAGTCCTTTGTTACAAATTGAATCAGGTATGTTTTACCCAAGGGAATGAAGCAAGCAGAGTCAATCTATTGCTACTGACTATTACATGACTGATATGCTGCCTACATAGACATCAAACTATCATCTTTAAAAAAAAATAGGAACACAATTAGCTCCATTGCATTTTTGGCTGACATATATTTTTATGTTCTGGAGCCTTCATCAGTACTTGCTGATATTTATAGTTTATAATACTCTGAAGATTCTGTTATAAATACCAATTATTTGGACATGCAAGGAATATTTTTGCATATATTTTCCTTACCTTCAGAAGTTCTAGCATTCCAGCTTCCTCCCCCCCTTTTTATTTCAAAGCAACTGCAGTCAGTTGCTAATTTAATTGAAAAATATAGTGGTAGTAGAGGAAGTTTTTAACTCTTCAGCTTGGTTCTTTGATCTAATCTTTCTTCTTTGAAAGTGGTTATTAATTTAATGAAGACAAAAAATATCCCTGTATGAAATCACTTTGATTTTTTTTTTAAAAAATATACCTGATTATGGATTGCCTGTGTGACATCTGATTTATTATAAAGTGTTACTTAATAAATGAGCCAAAATAGTGGTATCTTTTGGGGAAACCTTTATCCTGAAAAAAGGAAGAAAATTATTTTTGCTTTTAACAAAGCCAGATTATATGGAAATCAGTTTATATCTTCATTTAAATAATTTAACAAAGATATTATTTCTTCCTTCCCTTTCTCTTCCCCAAGATCATCATTCACTATTTTTCCCATATATTCCCCCTCCCTCCCTTCCACCCCTCCCCTGTGCCTCCTTTAGAGTGTTTTTCCTATGGATATTTGTTGGAAAAATAAAATGAAAGAGGCAAAGAATTTCCAATATTAGTATAAATGACAGCAATGTTTTGTAACTATAAAAACACACAGAGCAAAGTTCCAGCCACCTCATTCAAATTATGGTAATCTCCCTATAACATAAAAGCAGTTTTCAAAACTCTAGCTGCTACCCAATTTAAGACCTGTTCCGTTTTCATTATCACCTTCTGCAAAATCCCAACATCATTCTAGAAAGTGATAGGCCTTGTAATCTTTGCCTTGGAACTGTGAGGTTTCATTTCAAAAATCACTTATCATCTCTTTAGAGAAGTAAATGACATCATCAAGTTGGACTCAAAATGGAGAAGCCTGTGTTATTTTTATTGACTGCCTTCACTGATGTAGCTTTTCAGAGATTTCTTTGTTAAAGGAAGTAGAAAACGGCACTCAACGTAATGCAGTGTTTAAGAAAGTATGTGTATCATAATGATTTATTGGTGATTTCCCCATCTTCTGACTGATCAATGTTTTCCCAGAGAAGGTAGTCCTGACCTATGGCCAGATTTGGAATTAGAATTTCTGTTGTTAAGCAAGGGATTTGTTAAGTGAGCTGTGCCCACTTTTATGACCTTCTTTCGCTATGGTTGTTACTTAGTAAATCATACAGTCATTAAGTGAATCCAGGCTTAACCCATTGAGTTTGCTTGTTGGAAGTCAGCTGGGGAGGTTGCGAATGGTGATCATGTGATCTCAGGATGCTACATGCATTGTAACTATATGTGGGTTGCCAAATGTTCAAATTCTGATCCTGTGACCATGGAGAAACTGCAATGATCATAAGTGTGAGTCCAGTTATAAATTACTTCTCTCACTGCCGTTGTAACTTCAAATGGTCACTGAATCAATTCTTGCAAATTGAGGACTAAACTTGTAAATTTTCAATGGAGGACTCTCAATGGAAAAAGTACCTGCAGAGGAGAGAGTCTTGAAAGTTAACCAAGATGGAAGATTACCGTGCAATCGCACAAAGGCTTCCAACAATCCAAATTAAAAAAACTATGGGAATTCTGACACTCCTTGTCATTTCCTGATAACAACCAATCATTAACAATGTAGATAGAGAGGGAATATACACAGAGAAGAAAACAATAGCTTTATGAAAGGAAAGTTTTCCTTTATTACTGGGAAGTAGCAAAAAGAATCTGCTGAAATACATTGCCTAATTTAAAAAAAACAGTTTTTGGTCTTACATATCTCTTCTTAGTTCCACATCCTTATTTGCAAGTTAATTAGATTAAAGAAATTAGTATTAATGAGTTTCATTAATATCCTTATTGCATTCCTATAATATAATAATATTTAATATCAATTTTCATAAAATAAATCACAATATAAAATCCCTTGTTTGGCTGATACCATCTGCTCAAAAGACCCAAAACAAAACAGAACCCAACATTGAATGTTAATGAAGTATATTAACAAAGCTAACAGCATTGAATAATTTCCTGAGCTGAACCTCCCCTTGAATTCTTCCAGAACCTTTGACTCATTTACCCCATCATTTCCCATTACCAGTTTCTTTCCTTTTCCCCCTCCTCCTCTGAGTTCACACAGAACAACCATTCTTTACTGAATTCTATTTTTGTTGAAGCCAATTATATTCCACATAATATAGTCCCACACATTTTCCAAGCAACAACTCAAGTGCCAAATGCTAGATTCCATTAACCCTTTAGATTTTTTCCCCAGCAGTTTCAAAACTACTGTTATGATTGAAAAAAATAAGGTGACTAAAAACACTTAGTCACTCTCTCATGCAAATATTAAGTCCTACCTATCAGTCTTCATCAGTCTTGATGCAACAATCAAAACATCTTTTTTATCAGAGTAATAATTAAATGTAACAACCTGCAGAATGCCATAGGCAGTCAAGAAAACAAATAAATAGGGGGAGAACAAATCAATACAGAGTTGTGACTGGAGATACAGATGACTAGTCTCAAATTATCATATTGTGAAGACTCCACTATCTTAATAAGTCTATAATGTTGGGAAAGGTGGAAGAAGATGAGAATGACCAGCAACAAGCTAGACTGACTCAATTACAACAACAATGTGGTACAAAACTGGAAACAACAGATTAGCTTAACATCAATACTTGAGAAAATTCTTTAAAAGATAATCAAGCAGTGCTTATAAATGAACAAGGTGATTACTAGAAGTCAGCATTAAAAAGAGATCATGCCAAGCAAACCTTATTGCCTTCTTTGATAAAGTAACTAAATTCAAGGAAATGCTGTTGATATAGTATACTTAAAATTCAGTCAGGCTTTTGATGAAGTAGACCACAGTAGACCAATTGGATTTGGAGTTGGCTGAACAGATGCACTCAGTGTATGTCTTCAATGGAACTATATCTACAAGGAGGGGAAAATGCTGTGGGCATCTCAACGATCTGTTTTAGGATTAGTACTCTTCAACATTATTATAAATGACTTAGATGAGGAATCTGAAGGGACACTCATCAAATTTGTAGATGACACCAAGCTGGGGGGAATTGCTAAGACTTTGGAAGATAGGCTCAAGGTTCAGAGGAATCTTGACATACTTGAGCATTGGGCCCTATCCAGCAAGATGAAATTCAGTAATGAGAAAAGGAAGGTTCTGCACTTAAGCAGGAAAAACCAAATACACAGGAACAAGACAGCATCTGACAAAACAGTATGCCTGTGAGAGTGATCTAGGAGTCTTGGTGAATCACCACTTAAGTATGAGTTAGCACTACACTGTAGCTGCCAAAAAGCCAACACAGTTCTAGGTAGCATCAAGAAGGATATCAAGGTTGCAGGAAATGACAGTACTACTCTATGCTTCACTAGTAAGGTCACACTTGGAATACTGCATCCAGTTCTTGTCACCACAAAACACAAAAGATGCTGAGGCCCCAGAAAGAGTGCAGAGAAGAGCAACAGAGATAATAAAGGATCTGGAGGTTAAATTGCACAATGAATGGAAAAAGGAACTAGGTAACTTTAGCCTAATGAATATAAGACTTAGGAGAGACATATTAAGTCTTCCAATATTTGAAGAACTGTCAGGGGAAAGGGAGGGTCCATTTATTCCCCATAGCAACTGAGGGCAGGATAGCTTGTGAGAGGAAGATCCAGCCTGGAAATAAAGAGGCATTTCCTGACCCTGAAAAGAATGAATCAATGGAACAGCATTTTCCATCTTGCTATGCATTTATCTAAGAGTGCTATTGTATCACCATCCTGAATCTTGTTAGATGGCAATATAAAAAAACCCTTATTAAATAAACTGTGTCTTTTATTTTTGAAATAAACTTATTGTCTTTCTTATAATCTTTTCAAATGTTTCTTTGTGACCAGTAGTGAGAAAATTGCTCATTTAGATTAAAAACAAGAGCTTATGAAGGTGATCTAAACTGATTTCTATTAAAACATGTGTTAAATTCTAGTTTGTTGGAAACAGAAATAGAGAGAGATGTCAAAATAGGGAAAAGGGGGAAATGACTTCAGGGTATAGAAAGAGGGAGAAAATGATGTGATATGTCCTCATATAACATCTAACAAGTATTTCCCAACTTTCAGCCACAGAAACAGGAATACTACAACTCCCAGAATTCCTTTCTGTATGGCCACAGATAGGATAGCTAGAACTTTTGGAAATTGTAGATTGAAAACACTTAGAGGCAAGCAAGGAAAATTGATTTGAGGAACTATTCATATACATTTCTAAGATAATTGTTCATTTCTCCACACTCAGAAGAAAGCTTTATATAACCTTATATCCCACTGCAAGTATTTCAAGTTAATTTCTTATCAACAGGTTTGCTGCAAAAATCTATGGTAAAAGGCTGTTCAATGAGAAATATCAACATATTCTAAAGAAGCAAGTCATCCAATTCATGGAACATGTATTAAGAAAGTATTTAGGAAGATAATTTTTAGGTATTAGCTTAAATGGGAACTATTTTAATATCCCTTAGAAATGAAATAAGAGTATCATAGTTGTGCAGAATTACAATCCAGCAAACTGGTTTTATGAAATACTGGAATTAAGGAGCAACTTCTCATTTCATGTAGCACAAACCAAGGGTTTGGTGTTGGATCTGTATCATCTGAACAAGAAATTGAAAAAGAGAAGAAAGTATCCTGCTGAATATGTACTTCTCTAAGAAATCCATGATAATGATTTCAATAAGTAAAAAGTGATCAAGGTAGAAAAGCAGCTGCAAGTTATAAAAACTGATGCTGACAATAAAATGTCAAAATTCTATTTCAAAGCTAGTCTAAGAATTGCAATGTTTAATTTTGTGACACTAACTAGCAGATAAAACAGTACAGTAGACAGAATGGATTGTGTTATGTAGAAAGCTTGAAAAAGGTTTTTCTGCTACGTAAATTAAAATCCACACAGTAACTAGTTGCTTAAGGCAAACAGCATGTGATTTTTCAGGAGCACTATGTAGCTAGAATATTTTTCTGTTGCTAAATTGAATTTTATGGTTGCTGTGTTGGGCAGTCAACTTTATGTCTGTTAATAGCGACAGTTAGTATTTTGTGAAGAGCACAAACTATGAGATTAGTATTAGTGGGTTTTTTAGTTTAGTTTATTGTCATTGCACCTTGTACAATGAAATTAAATTAGGATCGCTTACAGTATATATTAGGTTTTTTTGGTGGGGAGAATTCCTTTGCATTTCAGGAAAAAGGAAAGTTACAAGTAAGAAGGGAGGGGGAGGTGTAAGATAATGGGAAAGATGAGAATATATAGCATGGGTATATTTCCTACATCAGAATAGTAGGAATAGTCTTTATACTCAGATAGTGACTTCTCTAGAGAAGAAACAGATGGAAACACCTTCCTTCACTAGTTTGTCCTGGTGGGAAGGTATAAATCAGGGGTGTCAAACTCATAGCCTGCAGGCTGGTTGCATCACATGCTGGCCCCACACCCACCCAGTTTATTGAAGGTGAGAAAGTTCCAATATGTCACATGATGCCACCGTGATGCTGACAGTTTGACACCCCTGGTATAAGCTAAAGGCTATATGCTAGTTAGTCTTTTCGGTCTTTATCATACAAAAGAAGTTCAAAAACAGAAGTTGAGATGATCAGGAAAGGAAGAATGAACAAATGAAAAGGAAAAGGAAGAATGAATGAAAAGGAATGAAAAGGAGGAATGTATTAACAGAGGGATACAATCAAGATCAAGGGAAGTACTAATACCACTTATAAAGCCTTAGCAAGACCACACCTAGAGTACTGCATCCAGTTTTGGCCACCACATTATAAAAAAGATGTTGAGACTCTAGAAAAAGTACAGAGAAGAGCAACCAGGATGATGAGGGGACTGGAGGCTAAAACATACAATGAACGGTTGCAGGAATTGAGCTTGGCTAGTCTAGTAAAGAGAAGGACCAGGGGAGACATGATAGCGGTTTTCCAATATTTGAGGGCCTGCCACAGAGAGGAAGGGGTCAAAGCTATTTTCTAAAGCGCCTGTAGGCCAGACAAGGAATAATGGATGGAAACTGAACAAGGAGAGATTTAATCTGGAAATAAGGAGAAACTTTCTGACAGTAAGAACAATCAATCGATGGAACAGCTTGTCCTCGGAAGTTGTGGGAATGCCATCACTTGAGATTTTCAAGGAGAGATTGGACTGCCATTTGTCAGAAATGGTGTAGGGTCTCCCGCTACACCATTTGGACTAGATGACCTATAAGGTCCCTTCCAACTCTTATTATCTGTTATCTGTTTATCAAGTCCTTTCTTAAGAAATTGAATTCAGATATCATCAACCCTTGGGCTAGACACATCCTCATATATCTCACAAATGCATACAGTAAAACAAATTTACAGAACTCAGAACTTGGTCAATTAAATAGAACAGTCTCTGAAACTGACTTTACGGGTCCAAGTTTGCTGACCAAATGCACTAGATCCAGCCTGTTGCTTCCTGCTTGAATAGAGACTGACTTTCCCTAAATTTCACATGACCTCCCACCAGTGGTGGGATTCAGCCGCTTCGCAGTGATTTGGATAATTATTAAATCACACACACACACAGCTATCAAAGTGGATCTTGAGTGCTGTGCTATGCTGCAATGGAGAAATGGGCAACATAGCATCTGGTGTGAGGGAAGGAGAAGGCACTTCCCCTCTTTGTCCCTGCTCCTCCTCCCCACATGCCAACCACTCTGTTCTCCATTTTTCCATTGCAGTGCAGAGCAATGCTCAAGATCTACTTTGATGGTGGGGAGTTTGTAATAACTTGCCTGGCCAAACTAACTCTGCAGTTTCCCCTACATTGGGCCCAGCTTCAATTTGCTGCCAACTTAATTCTTCGCCCCTCTCACTTTTGCCTGCAGACTGATCCACACTGCCTGCATGCATCTCTTCCTCCACTTCCCCCCAATTCTTCACCTTCTTACACAACCTCTTGGGAGCATCAACTCCTTGTCCCTAAGATAACCCTCCTCATTCCTCAGAAATTTTGCCTCTTAAAGGAGCTGCCTCCAGAAGGCTGAAACAGCTGCAAGACCAAGAGTGCAGACAAGTACAGTCGGAAACAGCCTTTTGGCAAAGGGTGAAAATTTAATAACCAGTTTGCCCAGGGTCAGGTTAGCCATTGCAGAAGGCTCATCCCACATCTGTGGTGGAGCTGGAGTATGGGAATGAGCTAAGCCTCCCATGACAGCCAACCTGACCCTGGGCAAACTGACTGTTAAATTATTTGAATCCCACCACTGCCTCCTCACAAGACAAAATAAGGGTGAGAAAAAAGTGAAGTGGCTTGGAATCAAATTTAGTGGTGCATAACTCAGAATTTTGGGTATGCAACTGCAAGTGAAATATAAATACTGTAATGCAAGGCCAAATACGTAGGAAACAAATCATACATTTGCAAAAGAGGACATTTGGAAATACCATTAAGGTAGGTTGTTCATTCCTTTCCTTTCTGAATTTATTCCTACTTTTTCCATTTTAGAGATGGAAATGAAACTAAAATGATGTCTAATGTGAAACTTACCTGCAATTTTCCTGCCATGTTTGTACTGCTTCTAGTGCCAACAATCTGCCATCTTAAAGCTGAGTAAGGTTGATTCAGATTTAATTAAATGTCATTATCCCTCTCAGGATCATCCTTTTTCTTCTTCTCCCTTAGCTTTCAACTTTTCTGTGAAATTATGTTTTCAGTAGATAAGGGAATGACAACATATTGTCCAGGCTTTTCCATTTTATTTTCTCTGTTGCATTGATTTCTTTAAAAATAGAAGAATATTTATTTTCTTTTTTTAGAAAAAAACAAGATTAACCCCCAAAGTATCCTCAAGTTTGCTTTAAAAGTGCAGATTAACATGGATAGATCCCTGAATTTGTTTTGTTTTTGTTTGGTATATACAGACTCATGGACATGAAAAAACATACATACATACATGGAAAGAGGATTGTGTAGTGAAAGATAGGACAATCATTCACACTTTTTGACTACTTTACAACAAAGTTACAACAATATGATGGTTTAGTGGTTAAAGGTGCTTAGAATGTCATCTGGAAAGCTGACAGCCCTGGTTCAAGACCCAAGTTCCATGTGATGGGGTGAGCCCATTACTGGCCTCAGCTCCTGCAAACCTAGCAATTTGAAAAGCATGTAGAATGTGAGCAGATAAATAGGTACCACTTCAGTGGGAAGGTAACAGCATTCTGTGCACTTCAGCATATAATGCTGGCCATACAACTATGGAAGTGTCTTTTGATAATAATAAGAAATGAAGATGAACACTGCCCCCTAGAGTCAGATATGGCTGGAAAGGGCAAACCTTTATCTTTTCAACAAAGTTATGTAGGACTGTAAAGCTCCCCACTTTTTGAAATTAGATAGAAATACTTTTTTTCTTTGGAAAAATAATAATTCAACAGCAATTTATTTTCTAACCAAATTTGAATGAGAAGGTTGAGAAAATAATATGGGGAAAAATCAGCACAGGGTTATTCTAGTATTCACATCATAAAGAGAACTCAGCAGACTTAATTATTACTCCTTGACTAAGGCACCTGTAGAATTTGAAACAAGTAGTATATTAGCAAATATGTGGGCATAAGTAAGAATAAAGTATCCATTCTGTAATGTAAGCAAAATAGGACTACTGTTTTGAGCTGCAAACATTGAGTTAGCCAGGAAACAGAACATTTTGGATCTCTGTGCTGTCATCTAGTTCTAGTTAATTTATAGCTCTAAACAATATAGCATGAAAGAATGACCACAAAAGGTTTGATTGGAGCTATAAACTAAATAGGACTAGATGACAGCAAAGAGATGCAAACTATTCTGTTTTCTAGCATAAAATGGCCAATTTGGTAGTTTGATCTTTTAAACTTTCTTTTTCTTTTGTAGTTGGCTTAGTTTATTATTATCATTTAAATATTCCTATTGATGGGTTTGGGTTGAGCCTGATTCCTATTATAACTTAACATGACCATTGTTCAGTGGTTTAGAAACTCTTGAAATCTGCCAATACACCACGAAGGACAAATGTCAGGCCTGTATCTGCTTGAATCTCTAATTAAGAACGATCCTTAACATCAAAACATAAACAAAACATATAGTGAATGGTTGCTGGAAATGGATATGTCTAGTTTGATGAAAAGAAGGACTAAGGGTGACATGATAGCAGTATTCCAATATCTCAGGGGCTGCCTCAAAGAAGAGGGAGTCAAGCTGTTCTTCAAAGCACCTGAGGGCAGGACAAGAAGCAATGGGTGGAAACTAATCAAGGAGAGAAACAACTTAAAACTAAGGAGAATTTTCCTGACAGTTTTCCAACAATTAACCAGTAGAACAACTTTCTTCCAGAAGTTGTGAATGCTCCAGCACTGGAAGTTTTTAAGAAGAGATTGGATAACTGTTTGTCTGAAATGCTATAGGGTTTCCTGCCTAAGCAGGAGATTGGACTAGAAGATTTCCAAAGTCCCTTCCAACTCTGTTACTCTATATCGTTTGCTGAGAAAGGTATAGTTTGCTATAAGTCTAGTGAATTAAAACAGTGCATAGCCAGAACTGAAAACCATATACCAAAATTCCCAAGTCTAACTTTTCTCTCCCTTATTTACCTTCTATCACTGATCCCAGCCCCAAGTTCAGTCAAATTCAAACAAGATGTTTTCAGAACAGTCACTTCAGGTGTTAGATATCCAGCCGTGTACTGTTCCCATCTGGTTGATCTTGAAGGCCATGTCACAGAGATACAGTGAACTTTCATTTCCCTCCAAGTATCCTCGTTTCCCATCTAGCCCATCCCCAAGAGTTCATGAAAGCTGATACTCAAAGGTTACAAACACAAGCGTGAGGTGGTGGCAGCCTGTTTTTGAACCAATATCTTTTAGTAAACATTTCTGTTTTGTAAAAGTTTATGATTAGCTTCCACAAAACTGTTTTTCTCCGTCCTGTGTATATTGTACTTTAAAGGATCACAGTTCATGTTTTTCTATCTTATCATTTCTTCCATGTGCTGCAAAGGCTATTATTCAAAAAGCAGAGCGATGCCACCTGCCATGATTACTGTATTTGCAACGTGAAAAACTGACTGTGTCTAAAGTCCAAATATTTTTTTAAAAAATCTGATAATAGCTATAGATTTTTTTTTTTACCCCTTTTCAACCTTGCTTTCAGCAAGCCTATACCCGATATTTTGGAATGATAGCTGCATAATCACCAGTGCAGTACTAGGTTCTATGTCCAATTTAGCGAAGAGTATTTGGGGGGATAAAAACCATGCTGCTTCTGTCTGCAGAGTTAGGTATATACTGCCAAATCTCTATCAACTTGAAAGTAACCCCTGAGTCAAAAATAACTGTTTGGATACAGACTCATTTGGTTGAACTTTGCTCCTGCTGAAATTGATAGTTTCCCAACTGATTTCAAGAGCCATTAAACCTAATATATTTTGGAGTCCAAATACCACCACCCCCTTTTTTTTTTATCATTGGATGAAGTAATTTTCAATAAAACTTGGTCAAGTTAGGGGTGGTTCCATGCCCTTATGTTTTGTGTTTAGTTCATCAAAATTTGGTGAAAATGTGAGCATATGGAAAATCAGTCGGATTAGTTCTTCCTTGCTCTTTGGACGCTCGCTGTAATGCCCTACTTGCTGTACGTGCCATCTGTTACAGAGCTTCAGTGCTGTGCTGAGTAAAGAGTTGTACCACTGGAGATTAAACAAGTAAAGATGGAAGAAAGCAACAGTAAGGGAGCCAGGGATGAATGATGTGCTCTTTTAAAACTGCTAATTTATTTAGCATTCAGACTTTATGGAGGAACCTTTTGTCACATCATCCATCACAGAATGGCACTAGAGAGATGGGGTTTAGAAAAATTAAAAACCTGTTTGTTACTGTAAACCAAAGAGCTTGAACAACATCCATCAAGCACCGACAGAGGTGGAAAATAAACAAGAGTTGGCTAGAACCAATTGATGTGCTTTGATTTTTTTCTGAGTTCCAAATTATGAAAATGCTTCAGATAGAGATTAACTATCTGCACTACAGTATTTATTTCTCCCCTCCCATTTTCATGGCTATATATAGAAAGGCAAATGCTGAAAAAAAAAAAAAAGGCTATTTCTTATATGGTTTTGCAGCTTGGGCTAACACCCAATTTTTAGAAGACACGCCATTAGTATCCTCTCCCTTTTTCTTTTTTAGTCTGTTACAGCATGAGGAACTTTAGAGATTATTTGTCTTGAAACATCAAACAGGGAAGAAAAGGGATATAGAGTATTTAAAAATAAGACAATTGACACTATGTCTCAGAATGTGTCAAACTGCATTGTGAAAGGTGGGAAAATATTAGGCACAACTTTATTGTTTATAGCTGCCATGAACTTTTTGTCCCAGAGAGTCCAGATCCCAATTCTCTGCACAGCTTGCTTTTTTGACATCTGTTTGGATGAGTTGAAGAACCAACATAAATGACAGACTAGAGGTAGTTTCCCTGGACTGATCACAGTCATTTCTATCATGTTAGAGAAGGGAAGTTCCTGATCAGGGATGGGCCTTGAGACCAATCCCCATGTTGTTCCTTATGGGGATTCTTAGAGTCATGGAGTGACACTGACCCGCTTGACATAGTTATGGATCTGGACAATGTTGCTCTTAAAATTGTGAATCCTACAAAAAGGCAATGCATGAGAAGTTTTTCAAGGAACAGGTAGCTGTCACAGGTGGCATGTTGCTGAAAGGAGAGATTCAAAAGTCCTCTGTTGAATTTGTTGGAGGGGTAAAACAGAGTGAATCGAGCAAGTCTCAGGTGTATAGTTTCAAGTTCTGGACTCCCAGTAAGCTAATTGGTTCCCTGGACCTCTCCATTTTGAGACACTGAGAAGCATTTCCTTTATGCTGCATGTCTGCAATGATGAAGAAGAGTGCAACTCATGTCCGTCTTTGAATTGGGCAAATGAAGACTTTGGGGAAGGGGAAGGTTTGCTTTATTTTATCTGTTCAGAGGAGATCATTTGTTAGTTGCTAGAAAGATGGTGATGATGATGATGATGATGATGATTTTAGTTGTATGACAAGGAACTATGACCTAGAACCTTATTATAAGGCAAGTTCATTTTCACAGAAATAATAGTGCCTTTTCAAATTCAAAGGATTTCTCTAATCATGAGGAGGAGATTTTATGTACAGTTTTAAATATAAAAGACATACTCCCTGGAGTGTGCACAGCTGCATGAAATTGAAAACATTCTTCACTAAGGGTCCTGAATCTCTAGGGTTAGTAAAAGTTATTTGACCTGAAACTGGTGATGATCCAGTGTTTTCAAATCCTTTTTGATGTCTATTAAAATCCTTCAAATGGTGTGGCTATGAAAGACCTTACATTTCTTTATGAATTGTGCATGAGGCAAGTATATAGATATGAGAATGGTGGTAGAGATGCTATGGAATAATATAGGTTTTGTATTTTTAAAGAACAATCTTAACTTATATTTCATGTTTCAACACCTGGGAGAAAATATAGCTATCCTTCAAATTATCCCCTTTTATGTTTTGGGGGTTTAGCTGTTGGGCTAAAAAACCAATTTGTATAAAAAGGCACACATTAGAACAGGGATGGGATTCAAATTTCTTAACAATTGGCTATGTGGGTGTGGCCTGGTGATCATGTGACTGGGTGGACATGGCTTGCTGACTGGGCATGGCTTGGTGGTCATGTGACTGGGTGGGCATGGCTTGTATGTAAACATTATATCTATTTATGTAAATATTGATTTTTTTTTAATTAAAAAAGAACAAATTTTACCCAAAAGCAGGCAAAGCAGGTAGGCATATTGAGTTGCTCACAGAATCACGGATTAACTTAGAGATCTATCTATCTGCAATTGGCTATCTGAGTCTGTCACATAAAATTTGCTTGCAAGTAAACTCATAAAATTTGCTAGCAAGAAAACTCACAAAATAACTCATAACACACCATGTATGTAAATATTGAATTTATTTTTATTAAAAAAGTGCAACTTTTAGCCCAAAGCAGGCAGGCAGATTTTTTTTTTTAAATAAAAGTTTTATTTAAGTTTTCACAAAACATACAAATACAAATAAAATATCTTTTTTTGAGAACAGTGTGGCCCCAGGTTATCACTTCTCTATATAGACATTCTCAATACATATTTATTTTATACATTCTAATTCATATCTTATAACTATTTTCACATTTTTTTAAATAGCTTTTCCCTTTCTTTATTTCCTATAGCCTTATTTTAAATTATCTCATTCCTTTCTTAATTCAATTACATATCTTTTTCTAATTTTTAAAATCTTTCTAATCAATGTTTTTATACTTTCGTCTGTCCTGTTTACAATTTCATATTATCTTTTCTCATAAAACAAATTTTCCCCTGTAATTACTAGACTGGAGTTTAACACCTTTGTATCTTTTTTCAAATCTTATTTAAAAATTTAAGTTACATCTTTATAGTTATAACATTCATTTTCTAACCTCCATTTTATAACACATACCTATTTTCAATCGAATTCTGCTTGGTACATTCCCTTAAAATACACACTAAATTCTTAAAAGAAAAAAGTATATATGTATATATATCTGTGTATATATGTATAACAATAGTAAATGGAATAATTATTCTATTCAAATACAGCTCTGCCATTAATACCATGTTTCTCATAAAATAAGGCTGCGTCTTTTTGAGCCCCGAAAAAATGGCTAGGCTGTCTTTTCGGGGGTAACTTAATTCCCCCCTTGCATCCTTATCTAGAGCGCCTCACGGGCAGCCTTGCCACCAGCCACTCCTAACAGGTGATCATGATGAAGTGCAGAGAGCTCCCTACTCGCACCAAACACCTTTGCTGCAGACCCAAGACCTTTGGCACCTGCCACTGTTGATTTCCCTTCTGCCCATGCCGCTGCCACGTTTGGAGCTGCCATC
This sequence comes from Hydrophis major, assembly GCA_033807585.1. Classification (NCBI taxonomy): domain Eukaryota; kingdom Metazoa; phylum Chordata; class Lepidosauria; order Squamata; family Elapidae; genus Hydrophis; species Hydrophis major. The sequence goes on from CM066330.1 coordinate 65,789,687, forward strand.
ATGTTTGGAACGCTGCCGCCATTTGGAGCACCACCATCATGTTTGGAGCTGCCACTTCTGCGTTTGGAGCTGCCGCCATGTTTGGAGTGGCGGCGGCACTCCAAATGGCAGTGGTGCTCCAAACAGCAGTGGTGCTCCAAACACGGAAGCGGCAGCTCCAAACGTGGTGGCAGCTCCAAATGTGGAAGTGGCAGCTCCAAACAGTAGCAGTGCTCCAAACAGCAGCAGCGCTCCAAACGTGGAAGCAGCAGCTCCAAATGCAGCAGCAGCTCCAAATGCAGAAGCGGCAGCTCCAAACGCAGAGGCAGCTCCAAATGCAGAAGCGGCAGCTCCAAATGGCAGCGGTGCTCCAAACAGCAGTGGTGCTCCAAATGTGGAAGTGGCAGCTCTAAATGTGGCGGTAGCATGGGCAGAAGGGAAATCAACAGTGGCGGGCACTGAAGGTCTTGGGTCTGCTGCAAAGGTGCTTGGCAGGAGTAGGGAGCTCTCCATGCTCTGCCATGATCGCCCATTAGGACCAGCTGGTGGCGAGGAATTGCTGCCCACACGGTGCTCCTAACGGAAAGTCCCCCCACCCTTCCCCCCATTTTGCATGTTTTAAAATAGGCTTAAATTTGGGGGGAGGGGCTTAATTTGATTTTATGCCTAGAAAATATGCTGGGTCTTCCTATTGGAGGAAGTTGTATTGTTGGAGAAACATGGTATTAATAACAGTCTTTTACATTTCTATTTCTTTTAACAAACATTACCTAGTAATATCAGTTGTCTTTCACTTTAATCATCTATATTTCATATTTTATGTATTACTGTCTTTAAATAAAAAACCAAACAATAGTTCTTAACAGTAGTCAATAAAGTTATTATTCTTATTCAAGTTCATCTTATCAACTGATAAAAATCTTCCATGTTTCTTTTCAGTTTTTTTTAAACGTTCTTTTTAAATCATTGAGAGTCTTATTCTCTTTACAAACAAATATTCCACTACACATCAATAGAATTTTTTTCTATCATTTTAATCATCTAACATATTATATAACAATGCTATCTCATGCACCTTTGCAGTATCCTCTCCTTAAGTTAAATTTTAACCATTGTCTCTGTGTCTTTTAAATAGGTTTATACCTTTAATTCTTGTACATTTTTCCTGTACCTCTATATCTCGTTTCTGTCTTTTGTAGCTTCTTTTCCTTTCCCTCTTCCCTCTCTTCTTCTCCCTCCCCTTTTTATTCCCTTTTCTATCTGATTCTCCCTTCTGTGATCGTTCCTTCTGCTTCTTCCTGATGTTATGATTATTTTTCAAATTACTCTTTTTTTTATTGTTGATTCAGTACTTAAGTTTTAACTCCCTTTCCTGCCTTTCCCTTTTTTTACCCCACTTAAAATTGCTTGGTCATTGAAGATGGCTTCTTTGTTGTCCCACCCTTCTTGTTCTGCCAGTGTTTCTTGTTGTTTTTCATAGTTCAAGATCTCCATTTCTAAAAATTGACATACGAAGCCAAAAGATCCTCTTCCATCTTGTGTTTCTTCTTTTTGTTCTTTAAGTCTCATTTTTAACTCTTCAAAGAATGATGCCATTTTTAAAAAAATTAAGCAACCCCCAATTGATTTTATTTTATTTCATTAGGATCTTCCATCCAAAGTTCCAGGAATCATCCAATAATCCAAAACTGTTTCTTGCTTCTTTTCTCACTTTCTCTTTCCAGGAGCTTTGTTTTCTTCTATCATTTTTTTTTTAAGTTCCAGGTGGTCTCCTCCATTTTTCAGATTCCACCCTCTTTTTTCCTTTTTCCCTCCACTGCTTTCTTTTTTTCTTTTTAAAGAAAGTTTTTAAATTATCCAAGAATCTTTATACCTTTGAAACTTTATTTTCAGCTCAAAATAGCCTATTAATGTCAATGTGGACTAGTATCAGTTTCTTATTCGAATCTCTTCTTAATGTTCCAAGTCAGTTAAAACTGTTGATGTTAGAGGGGAAAAAAGCCAATTCTGTTTCCTTTCTCTTTCTCTTTCGCAGCTTAAAATCTTTTTTAGGAATAGTATTAGTCTTTAAAATTCAGGTTCCAGATATCTTAAATAGATCCATTCAACCCAGTCAAACTTTCTCCTTTAAACTTCTGGTTTAGTGTCAGCTGCTCTTCACAGCTACAGGTTCTATAGAACCAGGCCGAACTGGTATCATCCCACCCCTGCATTAGAGTATGACAATCTGTTCATCCACCCATCCATCATCTATCTATCATCTATCTGTAAGTATATGTATGTGTATATATACCTGTGCATGTATACACATACCCACACATATTGAGATTAAATATTTGTGTACAAATGACATGCAAATTTTCACACATTTATAAACTGTGGGATGATATCCTATATCCTGCAGACTTTGACTAATGCAATAATCTTCCTCTTCTGTTTTCCATTATCTCCACATCATTCAGTGAATATCCTAAAATTATAGAGAATAATGAATGCTTAATATATCTGTCAACTTTATTACACTGTTAGACAAACACCATGAGAAATATGCAAAAAGAGGTCAGAATTGATTTAAAACTAAATATACATGCAAAATTAATACCAAAGTTTTAACAACTCTAATACAGACACATTCCTTATTGGTCAACTGCTTTGTTTGAGATGCAGTGAAAATATCCAGAAAATTTAAATCCTGATTCCTTCAAATGTCGTGATTTTCACCGATCACCCAGACATGCCATGTTCAATCTCATTCTGAATTCTGCACAATGCCAAACAGACACCATTCTCCTTTGATACAATCTTCGCTGTAATTTTCCCCCTCTCTGACAGGACTCCTGGCAAATTCATCTCTGATATCACTGGTATCAGTGAATTAAACATTTCCCACTGCCAGCTTCTTAGAATTACTTTTCTGATTATAAAGCCTGGTTTGATGGGACACAATCATAATTTTGTTCTCAGTTACCCCCCTCCTCCAAAACTATATTACTGAGAGGTCTTTTTGAATAAAGAAGATGACCTAATCATTCAGTCCTCCAACTTGGAATTCAAATACGTCTATTGAAATGTCAAAATCAACTCATCCTCACTCCCCTCCTTTATATCATTAAAAGTGTGAAAACAACAAACAATTTGATTCATGGTTAGGCCAGTTCATACACAGATAAAACTAAAAAATTTGCATACATTAAAAAAAAGAGGCCATATGCCTATTTATTACTGAAGAGACAATTTCATGTGCATTAAATATTCCTGTGAAACCTATTCTTGGAAAAGAAAGAATAGGGTAGGTTACATTCTGTGAGGCAATTCTCTGAGGCAATTGCACCCACATCCATATTGTATATACAAACCTATTGTTAATTCTAGGGAAACTAACTCCGTATCTGAAAGAATTTACAAATTACACACATGAACACATATATACATACATATTCAATTAGTAAGCATGCAAAACAATACTGCCAAAAAAAAAAGACTACAGGTAACTTACACTATTTTGAATCTGATATTAAATATACATGATCATGATGTAAAGAATTAAACAAAGACCCAATCATTTAATTATCGCTGACTACATTCATATTCCTTGGGCATGCTTTTGATATTTTATCTTGCTATTTATTTTCTCACTGAAATGTGAGTAATTAATTTTAGACTCCCTTGAGTCTATCACAACAGCCTTGAGAAGCAGATAACAGTCTACAAGTGGAAAACCATGTTGTCAAGATAATTTTACTGCAGCCTGATGTTTCTTGTGCTATTCTAGTAAAGATCACTCCATTTCACACACATAAAAATGTATAGACAATCAATCTTGCACACTGGCTATTTTCAGCACTTGTTCCCTTCTTATAATGCCCTAGGACACCTCAACATTAACTTATGGCATGGAATGTCAGCTGTTTGCATACTTAAGATACTAAAAAGTGAAATAAAATTGCAGAGCCCATCATCTGCAAAAAGGACAAGAGTTTCCCCTTCAAATTGCATTCATAATTGAAAAACTACTTTGTTGCTTATTAAATTGTTTTTAATTAACTGCTACTAATCACCGGCTGTAATGGTAAAGATGATAGATAGATAGATAGATAGATAGATAGATAGATAGATAGATAGATAGATAGATAGATAAAGAAATGACAGATAAATTGATAGATATGCAATGAAATGTTACCTGTCTTCTTATAGTTCCATTTTAAACTTTTTGTCCTCACAAATAAAATGGAAGTGTAAACTTAAATAACCATCTCTAAGCAGCATTATTCATCATATTGACTATTTAGCATCACCAGGATTTTCCTTATTGGAAATCCAAGCAGGGACCAATAGATAATCAAGAAAAACCTTATGATTGGGATGGAAGCCCCAAAGCTATACAGGGTATAATAATATGGCAAGCCATCCACAGTCACATGATTCAGTTGGTCAGCTATAGAAAATTAATAAATAAAATAAAATAAAATAAAATAAAATAAAATAAAATAAAATAAAATAAAATAAAATAAAATAAAATAAAATAAAATAAAATAAAATAAAATAAAATAAAATAAAATAAAATAAAATAAAATAAAATAAAATAAAATAAAATAAAATAAAATAAAATAAAATAAAATAAAATAAAATAAAATAAAATAAAATAAATCCATAGAGCTTTTGTCCTTCTCATCCCAATCTTTCTCTAGTTACAAAAATTTATACCTTTTTTTTTTAACTTAAGCTCCTAGTTGTGCTCAAAATACATGCTCCCTGATGAAAACTCTAATCTCTTTCAATTCAGCTCCATTTATTCTGAGACTTTCTCTAAAATTTTATCTTAAAAAATGAAAAAGAAACCAAAGCCCTCAATAATCTGAAATTAGATATCTTTCTCTCTTATGTTTCTCTCACTTTTTTTTCCCTTTCTTGTGGTGAGTGGGAACCCCACTTGTAGCTAGTTATGCAGGTGTCTCTTTATTGATTCCAGGTGGAGCAAACAACTTAAATATATGCACTTAATTATATTTCTTCCGTACCATGAAGAGTACCATATGGTTTGTATTCACAGATTGACAATTTCTTCACTGCTCTTAAATGCTTTGAAAAGTGAGATAAAAATAATACAGCAGCACAAAGCTTCAAGGGTGTTTTGATTTAATGATTCTTAAAGTAATGCACTGTTTTGAAACTCCTTTGTAAAGCCGTATGTCCCCATCTACCCTATTTTTAAGGAGTGAAATGAAGTTGGCATACTTCCTTAGTGCACCCCCAGTATTTTAAAAATGGAGCCAAAGCACTCAGTATAAAGTGACCCTGCCACATAGTGATATTACACAAATGTGATGGTAATGGTGTCTCTATCAGGAACAGCATCAGATCCCAGCTTGGTGGATAATTATTATGGAATAACTGCATCCTCCATTGCTCTCTTACATTGAACACTGATCTCTCTAATTAATCAAGAACAAAAAGGATCTTGAGAGTCATAATGGATAGCATAACAAAGATGTTGACTCCGTGTATGACAGCTGTGAAAAAAAGGTAAATGTTATGCTAGGGATAATTAGGAAAGAGACCAAAAATATAACTCATTGAGGTGAAAATCTATGGCATGCAGAAATTCTGTATACAATTTTTCTCAAAATCATACATGGCACAGAGAAACTGGATAAGAAAAGATGTAGTTTTCATTCTGTCACAATTCTGGGCCAAAATGAAGGCAATCAAAGAGAAATGTAAAAGAGTCCTTCCCACAGAATACAGCTAACCAGTGGGATTCACTGCCACAAGACATGGAGTTGGACATTGACTAGAATAGTTTTTTTAAAAAGGGGTGTTGTTTAAATTCATGGCAGGTAGCTGTGTTATCACAAGTTTTGAAGAAGCACATCTCCCAATAGTATTTGCAGGGGGACAATGGGGGGAAGATGGCTATGAAGCTTCTTAATCATATGGGTTATAGTTGTCCCAAAGATGCTTTTTCCAAAGAAAACTGGACTTTCTTTGTTTTTTTTTCCTTTGAAAATGATTTGCTTTTCAATTCTGAAGAACCGAAGAAGCTTCTTGGTTGAAAAGCAAAATGTTCTCAATGGAAAAAAAACAAAAAACCAAGAAACTCCAGTCACCTTTTGAATAAAGCACCATTGGGACCACAGGGGATGGGGTTTGTAAATACCCTAAAGAGATCTGATTAGCCATTGTGAGAGACAAACTGCTGGATTAAAATGGGCTTTGCCTCTTACTGCTTACTTATTATTCATTTCATGACTTAGCAGTAGAAGAAGAATCAACTGTAGTACAGCTACCTTCTGAATTTCCTTAAAGCCAGTACTTGGCCAGAGGTATATTGGAAAGAAAGAAAGTTCTTTGAAGTACAGATTTGGCATCTACTGCCACTCTCTGCTGCTCATCATCTTTCTACTCTATAGTAAAGAGAGGGTAAAAACATCAAGGCAAGCTTTGAACTGATACAGTCCTGATCCCTGTGATCTGGAATACTCAGAAATCATAGACATACATAAATGTTTGAAACATATTTATGGATTAAAGTATTTGTATTCTTTATATTTGAAATGATAGTTCAGTTTCTAAGAGAACTTGGGAAAAATCATATATGAAAGTCATTCTCCAGAAAATACAGGGCTCTAGGAATCTAATATTAGAAGAGTCCTGACACAAACACAGACTGTAGTCTTTATATAGTGTAATAATTCCCATCATTGCACTAATTTGAAATCCTGCTTTTCTTTTAGTAACTTTTTAAAAGAAAGGGTCTAGTCCAGGGATACATCATTTCAGTCAGCCCAAGGGCCCGATTAGGCTACAACATATTCAGAACTTGGTCTCAAAATTAGATGAGATCAGGACCATTAGCTTTCAGACAATTTTAAGGAAGGGAATAGAAATCTATTTTGCCCATGAAATCTCTCATGTCTCCTAAATGCATGCACATGTAAAAAAAAGGCTCAGATTTTTATTCATACCCAGTCTGGAATTCAAGAAGCAACAACATCCCTGGCTGTAGAGTGCATCCAACATACCACACTCCCTTCTTAGAGGACAGAGAAGGTCCCACAGCCCAGGAAAGGTTTCATGATAGGCAGAAGGACCAATTACCAAAGCTTATCTTTAGCCTACAGTTCTCTCCATGACAACTCCCATATCCTCTTTTTGGAGAAGCCCAGTTTTATATCCAATATACAGCTGGGGCAATCGCCAAAATAAATTAATAATATTTGCATCTATCTATCTATCTATCTATCTATCTATCTATCTATCTATCTATCTATCTATCTATCTATCTATCTACATATAGAAACCATAAATCCATTTAAATTTTTCATGCTAGTTTTGTATACCATATTATTCTTAAATTGAAATCTTTTTAAAGTCTTGTTCTTTTTGTTGCCATTAGATTAAAAAAAAAAAAAAGAGGCAGAATGATCTTAATGAGAACTTTTAGTTGTGCGTGTACACTCCTATTTGTTAAGATGCCTTTCTGGGTTTATTTATGCACTGAATAGTAGAGCATCACTTTGCCTGTTTTCTCAATCACTTTCTCTGCAGTGCCTTCTAATACAGAGCAGATCTTCACTTTTAGTCTACCTTTTTTTTTTCTAAAACAGCCTGTTCGAAACTTGTATTGAGATATTGGCCCACAGACCCTCAAATGTAGAACTACTATAAACATCAGTCAGGTAAATTGTTTAGGATTTTTCCTGAAAAAGCAATTGTAGTTCTGTCTTTTGAACTCCAAGATCCTATAAGTTAGAAGCTTCAAGTACAAGAAGTGTACTATAAGTTAGAAGCTTCAAGTACAAGAAGTGTCTGCAGTCTATTTCTTAATGATATCAAGCATGAGAAGTTTTCAAACTTTTTGTTAGTGAAAAATCCCCAGTGAAAAGGTAAAGGTCTAGTGTTATAAATTTTGCTGCTTTTAAATGAACTTCCCTCTCTTAATTTGTCATGGAACCCCTTCGGGTCCAAATTAAATATTAGGATTCCATGGAAAAATATTGGCATACCTCACACTTATTAAAATAAAATAAAATAATGCCTAGCTTTATAAGTTAAAGGTAAAAAAATGTTTTGCAGAAGATGAAAGAAACAAAAGAAACCAGAATAGCATACCTGCAAATATATAATAACCATTTCTCAGTTATTATAGCAGCTCAACCAAATTGTAGCTATATAATTCAATCAAAGAAATGTTAACTCATAAGAAAATCTTACTGACCTTAAAACTGACTTACAGCTGGTATGCATTTTGATGTGTAATCTTAATGAGGCAGATTTTTTGATAATGAAATTTAGGTTGTTTTGATATCAGAACATCAAGACATTTTTTATTTATATGATCTCTCATTTTTTCACTTCTTTTTTTTTTCCAGTTTGACACTTTCTTTAGCAACTTATATCTAGATGGTTACAGTTCAGAAGTATTCTATCATCTGGCCACACATGCACAATCTATTTTATTAGATTCTTGATTTTCAAATTGCTATTTTTGTTAAAAAACAAAACAAAACATTTTTTCTACATTGACTAATAGTGCTGTATTCAGTATGAGGCAATGTTTAATATTCAGAATTGGTTTTACTGCAGTGCTTTTTATACAGTTAATCTTTACGCCATTGCACAACTTTATCTCTTTTAGTCTTTTGACTTGAGAAGAGTAGCATTTCAATTGGAGAATTTTTTTTAAAAGGAAATGAAAATAATCACCACGACTTTGTTTTGTTCACATTTGTATTAGTTTAATAAAATATAAATTACAGAAATTCAAAGAAAAATGAAAATAATAGGAAAATAGGGGAAGAAAGGGGGAAGAGGAAAAAGTGTAGGGGGAAAGAAAAATAAAAGCATTGACTTCAGACTACTTTTAGTACAGTAGAATAAGGTAATAACAAACAACCTCAGTTTTTTTTACTTTTACATAATAATAAATACCAGCCATTTCTAAAACAACAGACCTATCTAATCAGCAAAACCCAAAGTCAAAGTTTCATACTTATAACCAATACTATGTTTAAACAATAGCAGATGGACACTCCATTATTCTTTAAATAAAGTATTGGTATTGGTAAGTTTATATAGCAAGGGGAAAAGAAATTAAGAATTAGATATAAATTATTGTAAGATGTTAAGGAAAGAGGAGGTTTGATTTTACCAGATTTGAAATATGTACTTCATTGGATGTTACTTGGTTTTCCTGAAAGAGTGGTTGACTCTCCAAAATAAGCAGTTATTTGAGCTGGAGAGCTTTGACTTAAGATTTGGATGGCATGCCTATTTATCAGAGTTGGTATTCAGCAGGTTCTGACCCGTTCTGGAGAACCGGTAGTGGAAATTTTGAGTAGTTCAGAGAACCAGCAAATACCATATCTGACAGGAGATTTTACAGTATCCTTCCCCTGCCACACCCACCAAGCCATGCCCACAGAACCAGTACTAAAAAAAAATAAAAATGAATCCCAGCACTGCTATTTATGATATGATAAGGTTAATATAAATATTGATTTCAACAACCACTTTGTTAGACACATCATCCTGAGAGTTTGGAATAATTGCAAAGATGCCCCTTTGGGGGTCACCCCTGGAAACGTTTTTAAAGAAAAGGAATGGTGGCAAGGCCAGATTGGTGGACTTATGCCAAATAATATTTTTTCAATTATGATGACCCATCTTCAAATCTAAAGGGGAGTTGGATTTAGAAGGATGTGTTTGCCATTAGTTTACATATTTATAATTAAAGGAAAGGTTTAAATTAGATAAAAACCAGATAGGTTTGATTTTGTAAAAAAATGATTTGGAAATTCTTTTGTGTGGTAATGATAAACATATTATTATTATTTTAAAATTGCTATTGAAACTGAATTTGAAGAATAATTATGATTCGGTGGGCAAAGAATTTTGGATGTAATATAATGCTTGAATAATAAGGAAACATGGATGAAATGTTTAAATTTTACATTAAATTGTAATTGAAAGGAAAAAAAAAGATGATATATGGTTGGTAACTAACACTGGACAAATTCTCAAGAATGTATAAAGGTACTTCAAATGAATGTTGAAAATGTAAATATAAAGAATGAACTTTTTACTGTTTATGGTAGAAATGTGAGAAAGGAAAGAAATATTGGAGTAGGATTTACATCTTAATGGTGAAGATTATTAAAGTGAATATGAAGATGAAATTATAAACTTGAAAAAATGGAAATTTGATGTTATATATACTGCCAGCAGCAAGAATATTTTATGCAAAATATGATTTGATTCCCACAATGGATGAATGTCTACAAAATTTGATGGAATTAACTGAGATGGCTAAATTGACTGTTTTGATTTTTAAAAAACAAAATTAATGTTGTTTCTACTTGGAAACCACTTTTGGACTTTGTGCTTGAGATCACAAATTTAAAGGTATGTGAACAAGGCATTCCATTTCAGTGCTGCCAACTCTCACGCAATCAGAGTGAGACTCATGCAATTCAACCAATTTTGACTGTCTCACTCTGATAAACGAAATCTCACGCTAAACCCCCAAAATGGAATGTACAAAAATAAATATATCTCTACATTCTCTGATATTCCGAATATCGATATGCCCAAGCCCAAAGTTTCGAGAAGTGAAGCCTCCAATCCTGGGCGGCTTCAGAGGGCGAACAGAGCATGCGCGAGAGGACGTTGCCCGCATTGATTTCTGTACCGGGGTGAGGAGAGAATTCCACGCTGCAGGAAGCGGTTGTTCGTTTCCGCTCTAGGATGTCACAACTCTCTGGGCTTATCCCTTGTGCTGCACTCTGCTCTGGCAGGCGGAGATGAGAGAGACGAACTCTCTATCCCCCATGAAGTACGACTACAGGGCATCCCTGGGCCTTTCTCGAGAGCTGAGCTCCTCCGTGTCCCATCATCCCCTCCCCGCACCCGTCTGGTCTCAAGGCCGCTGGGATTGGGGCGCAAAGGCGCGTCCCTCTCCGGCCTCCCTCTCGCAAGGGGAGCTGCTGTGGCTGGCTGGGACCACCAGGGGGCGCCCTCTGCAGGCGGCCTGCGAGCCTGAAGAAAGGGACTGAGTCTGCCTCTTGCGCACCTCGGCTTCTCTCGCTCCCCAGCCTGATGGGAAGTCCCTGGAGAGAGAGGGGGAAGAGGGGGGGAGGGCTCCTTCCCGGGTACATTGTATCCCTCCCCCCGCCCTTTGCACCTAGATATGCGCCCCCCCCAGCCTCCCCTGGGTCCAAGAGACTGCAAGAGGGTCTGGCAGGGAGGAGCCTCTCCAGGAAGGGGGTCCCGCCAGAGGGCAGGCTGGAGCAGGGCGGGGGGGGCTCGCAAGGAGGGGGGGGTTCCTGTCCCCTCCAAGCCCCAATCGCAGCCGGTGCAGGAGTTTCTCTCTTTTTAGGCTTCTTTCCCCACTTGATGCCAGGAACGTTTGAATGCTCTTTGGGAGCCCCCGGGAAGGAATCTCGCCTTGAGGGGTCTCCCCACAAATGCCAAGCAAAGGGGGGGGGAGTGGCCACTGTCCTCTCCTCTCCTCCCCCAGACAATCCAGGACTTCCCTGCAGGGGAGCAGCTGATGGCAGCATTGCTGGGGGTCCCATGCATAGACTGGGAGGGGGGCGTTTGGGGAGTGAAGGACACCAGCCTCCCCCCCCCATTCTGTGTGTGTGTGTGTGTGTGTGTCCATCTGCCTGCCTGGCCCTTTCCAACCCTTCAGCTGGACTGTGAGGCTGGTGGGTCCAAGACTCAGCCTGGATCCCCCTCCCCTCCACAGGTGGGAGGCCCAGAGGGTGGGAGAGGGCTGGGAAGGGCCGTTTCTGCCCAGCTCCAAGGCCGGGAACCCTGGCAAGGCCCCCTCCACCCCCGGGGCCATGTGAGGGAGGCTTCTGTGGCCCTGAAGAGGCAGCCTGGAGGGGCCGGATCCCAGGCACTTGGGACGCCCCTCTCAGCCAGGGACCCTGGAGGAGGAGGAGAGCCGGAGCAGCCCAAAGGGACGGAGCAGATGGGCAGAGGCCCAAGAATGTGGACCCTTTCCGGCCAAGATGGTCAGTGAACTGCATTATTAATATCTTACAAATCCGGTTCAAGTACATTGGTGCTGCTTGCATGTATGTATGTATGTATATGTCCAAATCATGACTAAAGTATGCATCAGATTGCACCATTTAAAATGTAAAATTGTCAAAGCTCCCTACCGTGGAAGGGGGGACACCCCCCTTCCACACCATCCCCCCCTCGGTCGCTTCGCTCCCTCGGGCTTGGTCGCTTCGCTCCCTCGGGCTTGGTCGCTCTGCTCCCTCGCAGTGTCTCACTCCGAACTATCACTCAAGGTTGCCAGCCCTGCCATTTAAATCAGAATTTAGCAGGTACCAAACATTAGAATCTACAGAAGTCCTCCAATTTTTGTTTAGTTTGATCAGGCTTATTTGAAAAGAAACTTGTTATTAAAAGGTGCATGAAAACAGTGGTAATTGTCATTAAATTTACCATTTAAAGCTTGTATTATGAACATTCACATGTTAAAAAACAAGCAATTATTCTAAAAATGTTCTTGACAAGTAAATATTTATGGTAAATCAGAACATATTTAGAAAGATGGCATATATTAAGAAATGTTGAAAACATGAAAGTTTATGAAATTATATATACCAGTGTGCATGTGTGTGTGTGTGTGCCATGGTGACACAGTGGTTAGAGTGCAATATAGCAGGCTACTTCTGCTGACTGCAATTTGACAGTTCAAATCTCACCAGGCTCAAGGTTGACTCAGCCTTCCATCTTTCTGAGGTGGGTAAAACCCAGATTGTTGGGGGCAATAAGCTGACTCTGTAAACCGCTTAGAGAGGGCTGTAAAGCAGTATGTAAGTCTAAGTGCTACTGATATATATATATATATATATATATATATATATATATATATATATATATATATATATATATATATATATATATATATATAACATTTGCAAAAAATCATAATTTGTTATTAAGCAGACAATAAAGTAGGCATTTAATAATTGAATAGTTTTAACTCTAAGGTGAAAACAAAAAAAGATTTAAGATTTATTTCTAATATTATTGCTGCTAGAATTTCTTGTCATTTTTATTAGTAGTTGCTAGTATGTTTTCCATTCAGAATTGGTCATTTCAGACACCAATGAAAGATGACACAGGATTTTACCCCACAAAGCATAACCATCTATGTATGACTTTACGATTACAGACATCACTGAGGACAATTAAAAGTAAAAGCAAGTAACAGAGATTAAAACTGAGCCAGATTGCTCACAGATTTTGAGCCAAATGACTCACAGACTTTGAAATTATTTGCAAACCATTTCCTTATTCTTCCAATACAATGTGTCCTAATGTCAGTTCATTTTCAATGCTATTTGGTATAATGATGCTTTAGTAGTATACATACAGATAGCCCTACTGGTAAGAGCTCTTTTCCATGATCTCTAAATAGACAGATAACATGCAAGAAAACCAAGGAAAATATCTAGGATGGAATAAATGACCAGTTATTACCTTATGGAAAGTATCATTTAACCACAAAAGAAGAAATCATACATTACACAATAAGAAATGGGCATACTGGGTTATACTCATTTATAAGTATTACAACCACCACAGAGTTCACATTTCCCTAGGTGGAAAATATCCAACAATCCTTGCTGAATAAATGTTTTTCTTTATTGGTTGGCCTCCTCCACTTACTGGGTATAGGATTTTTAGTCCACAATACGAATTATTTATTTCATATACAAATCATGCCTTTGGGAGACAGATGGATTTCCCAAAGCATAAGGGAAATTTACCTTACTTAAAAGTTCAAAGGAAAAGTAAAAGGTCACTATTTGATTTGAATATTCATGTGAAAAACAAAAATTAGTGAGGGTGATAAAAATAGAAAGGTATAAAAATCACAAGCAGCATCACTGAAAATCTCCAATAAAAATATATATAAACAGCTAAAATTCTGAAAAGACCTAAGATGTTACTGATTTTTTGGCTAAAACACATCACCACAAAGTTTGCAGGAAGATGATATACATTCAGAAACCATAGAAATCAGAAGCTATAAAGATTTAAAAAGTATGTGTTCCATTTTTTTAGAAAAAGCACAAAATTTTAAATGATATATCATTATTTACTAATTAAAAATGAATAAATCAATTGTAACAAACATATCCTGCTCACTTCTATATGATTTTGCAGGTTTTATTAGACATCAACTTTTAATCACAAGGTTAGAGGAAATGTTCCTTGGCTATATTATATGTACTATAACTATATTATTCCCAAAAGGGGCTAGGATAGATCTCCTTTTGCTTCTTGCTGATTTAAATACATTTCCTCATGTAGTCACTGTTTGAAGCAGAGGAATACTAATTGCACAGCTGTGAAATAGCTGTCAGTCTTTTGAATGTTGGCTGGCATCAGAGCATGTGTCAGAATAGGTTTCATGAGCCACATGGCAAAAGTTGAGGGAGACAAAACCTAAGGAAATATTTTTGCTAGCTACAGGCTGCACACCATAACCCTAAAGCTGTGGGGTTCTTTTTTCCTTTCAGAGGCTTTTTTCAGAGTGACCCTACATCATGAAATAATTTTCTCTCTGAAAGCTCTGCAAAGGAACGGAGAATCAGTGGCCAAGATACTGGATTTACATTCATAATGACTCTCAATTTTTGCCCTGCAGCAAGAGACTATTTTCATGATGATGTTTACTATTCACTCAACCATTCCTCTATAATAAAATTATATCATATCTGTATTTTCACAAGTTTAAAGCTGGCCAATTACTTGGATTGCTATTAAAAGGAGATTTAAAATATATCCTTGCCAGACTCTGTTATTTCAGCAGCAGTTATTGCAGGTTCTATGTCAGAAGCTAATAATAAAGAATATTAAAAGATTAGAGAGCATTAAGCATGCTTCAAAATCATTAAAATATTCTTAAATTAAAATGAATTATAAATCTCCAGTTCCTGAAATTATGATTTATAGTGATTGCTCAGAAAGTTACCAAATTAAACAGAAGATTCATGAAGAATATTTCAGTGTGGGCAGTGTTGAGTTTCAGGATTTAGTGATTGATAAATCTAAATCCATATAATTGATTTCCTGGTGTTTTGCTGGCTTCTGTGACTTCTTTAAATAATAAATCAATAAATGATTATGCTAATGTTGGCTTAATGTAGGTATAAATGAAGATCTAACACTGGTTTAACTCACCTCTCCACATGTTCTCTTTCTTTCTTTCTTTCTTTCTTTCTTTCTTTCTTTCTTTCTTTCTTTCTTTCTTTCTTTCTTTCTTTCTTTCTTTCTTTCTTTCTTTTCTCAGTCTGTTTTTGCCCTATTCAAATCTGCTATTTTGCTTATATTCCCCAATTAACTGAATTGTGATATTTTCCCTGAGTTTTGTAGCTTTGTAATTATCACAGGTCACAGTAATGAAGTTATGGGCTTTGTTGAAAAGTTCCCAAAATTGACAGTTTATGACTTCCTTCATTAGATCTTGCCTGTACCAAACATTGTTTCTACTAAGGAGGAAAATAACAACACATGAGTCATGACACTGCTATGCAAACAAGGACATGCATTATGTGATTCACTTCATGATGTGATTGACACGTTTTATATAATGCACATCATTTACATATTGATACCATGATACATATTAAAATATTGTAGCTTGTACATGATGCATGTGCTGCCTAGGTCATTCTGCAGTTCAAGCACTAGCCCAAAAGGAAATTATATGGCAAGAGAGCAGTTAATTACTTTTTCCTCTGAATTAATGTAACTAAACTGCATTAGGTAGGGTCAAAGTCAAAATTACATTGAAGCTAATGGTAGGCAGGATAGCATCAGCAAAAAGCTGATGTAAACCATTCCTACTGTTCTGTTGCCATTTTTTCCTCCTTTCTCGTTCTGACCTCCATATATTCCTGTTTTGCTCATCCCTTCTCCTTGTGGGAAGGACAAATCACTCTTTCCAAAGATCTAAGTTGATTGTGTGTATAATGTTTTTTTTTTTTTTGAAATTAGATTGACAGACACAGATAGCAAGAAAAAAACAGATTGTCCCTTAATTTTAAAAGGTGGCTGTAGTCAAAAAAAAAAAAAAGGAATCTACTCCTAAAATAGTGCAGGAAACTCTAGAGTTTCAGAAATGGTCTAACAAATTTCAAGTGGGTTTAAGAATAGTTTAATCCATCTCAATCTCTGGAGTAAGATTTGGGGGGTGAGGATGGAACTCTGTTTTTACATAGCCGCTCATGGGGAAAACCGAATGGCCACAGAATAGAGGAAAATAAAATTTGTAGCTAGATTTTTATGATGAATAAAGTATAAAATTTCAGTGGAAAACATTGGTGGAGTATTCATGCTATAATCCTTTAAAATTTATTTTTGTACTTTTTAAATAGATCATCTGTAGCTGATCTTTTAGGACAGAATGTGATTAAATTTTCAGTAATAATAGCCCCTTGTGTTGGGAACTATCTTGCCAGAACTCAGAAACATACATAGAGGAGAATTTTTGCAAAAAGAAAGGAAGTTCATGAAGCTGATTACTAGAGTCTACAGCACAAATATAAAGACTCATTTGGATTTTCTATTTCCATGAAGCTTTTGTTGGTGATATAGA
This sequence comes from Hydrophis major, assembly GCA_033807585.1. Lineage (NCBI taxonomy): Eukaryota > Metazoa > Chordata > Lepidosauria > Squamata > Elapidae > Hydrophis > Hydrophis major. The sequence goes on from CM066330.1 coordinate 65,806,299, forward strand.
AAACATGGGTACTAATTTTAGCCAATGTTAAACTGGCTGTCTATGTCTCATCTTAAGAGCAATTGCTTCAATTTGACAAACATTAGAAATATAACTATTTAAAATAATAATTCAAAATATTAGAGATAGGAATATATGAGAACTGTCTGACTGACATTTAGAAATCTGGTAATGGTATTTAGCATCTGCCTGAAAGAAAACTAGTTTAAACTGAACCGTTTATGAATAAAGCTGCCATTTGGGCATATGCTGCTTCTATTTAAAACTGCTCTTTCCATGTTTATACAGTCTGGAGAGGAAAGGAAGAGAATTGGAAAGTTTCTGAATCTTTTAAAACAAGTTAAACTTCATTTCATTGGCACAACATTTAAAATTCTTCTGTTTCTATATTTCTGCTATTTGTGATTCTCTAATGCACATAGAGAAACAAACAATCTTTATTTTTATTCACTGAAAACCCCATTAATTAGAAATATCAAGATAACCTTTCGACTTAAAACTTTAAACAATGTAGTGTGTCAAATCTTAGGATAAAATTGCAGTCTGCTGACAGTTGGGCTTGCCAACTTTTACCACTGTCAGCATGTATAAATATACACAGCTATACAAATAAAATAATATTGATACTCTTTAAGGAGTATGTCAGGCAGAATTATACAATAAAGCAATGCTTCATGCTGTAATGGGTTCTGTCCTAAAAGTTGATGATAAAATCTTATTTTATTGAGCCTGGGTTGAATATGAATATAGTCCAAATTAAAAGCAAGACATTGACATCAGTAAGAAAAACAGATTATTGTAGAAGTAACATCTGATATATTGATTTTAAATGTTTGACAAAATACAATTAAGTCTGGATCCAACCCATTGCTATTATTGAGGTTGGTTGTTCATTCTATTCTGCTTTCTCCTCTCTCCTTCTATTCTATTTTCTCTTCTCCATGAGTCCCTTTCCCACTTAAATTTTTCCTTTCCCAACAGCCCTTCTGCCTTAGTCCAGTCTTGGTTCTTCTTCTTCCTCATTTCTTTTTGGTCTTCCATTTATCAAGCTTCTCTTGGTTTATCCCCATATTCCTGACATACAGAAACAGAACTGAGGCAGAGTGCAAGGCTGAGCCTGTGTAATGTTGGTCTGGAACAACATTCTACTATAGATACACAAATTGTTGAAATAACAATGCATAGCATTGTATATATCTTTCAGTACCTGTCAGATGAAATACTGAAAGTATTAGTTCAATCATGTAACTTTAGGCACAACATTTCAGATATGAATGTAAGCAGAGTTAATTAGTCTGAGCCAGATTTAGATGCTTGAAAAAAATATTCCTTCATTATTCCATGTGCAGAAATTGACGGCTCCAGATTCAATATTTAACAATCATTTTAGGTGTATCCTTCATTGCACCTGGAGGCAATAGGCTGTTTTATGAGCACAGAATCTACTACAAGATGTACAGGTTTTATTGGTACTTTATTGGTATCCTAGGCAGAATAGTTGTTGAGACAAATTCCTTATTTTGTCTTGGTAGAATGGCTGAGTTAAGAAACAAAGAAAAAAAAATCAAACCATGGGCTTCTTCATTTTTATGCGAATATTAAGCTGAACTATTGTTTTTGCCCTTTTGTTATTAAGATGATATCCAAGTAGATTTACTGATTTTGGTTCATAAGCAAAGATCCAATTCCAAAAGTTCATGTTATAGATTCAAGAAAATCTCTCTCTTTCTCTCCCTCCCTCTCCCCCTCCCTCTCTTCCTCCCTCCCCTGTCATAGCAGAGTGATTCTAAGCACCGACTCAAATGCCTTGGGCTGCACCCAAGTCTTAGTATCTTGTGAAAGGCTAGAAAAATTGGAGAATTCCAAATCCCCAGAGATATATTGTTATATAAATGCCAGTTAAAAGGCATGATTCCAACATCCCAAAAATGGTGTTGTTTGGTTAAAAGGGAGCTGGAGCATTCCTTCTCTACTAGATCTGGTGGGGAGAAGGGAGAAAGGTCACCACATATAATCTGGCCCTATATCATGAAGAGTTTTATAGATGAAAACTAGCAGCTTGAATTGCATGAAGAATCTATTGGGAGCCAGTGTAGTTTGCAAAACAATCATGTTATATGTGCTAACCAGAAACATTCTGGAGTAGCAACAGATTCCAAGTGTTCTTCAAGGGCAGCCCCATGTACAGTGCATTACAGTAATCCAAACAGGAACTGGCTCAGGTGCGAGTGTACATGAATGAAGCTTCTCAGTCCAGGGATGGTACAATACAAGATGAATCTGTACAAGATGAATGTGTACAAAAGTTTCCCCGACCACAGCTGTCAATTTCTCACTGAGCAGGAGCCAAGAGTTCAGGATTTTAAATCATACACCAATTTTGACTGGGGAAAATGTTGAGATTTATAACTGAATTTCCCATGCTGAATTAAAATGAAAAATTCCAAAGTTATCAGGAGGTAGCTTAAAACCAATTCAACCAGTCAGCCTTACCAGGGCTAAGCTGAAGCCTATCCTCTCCCATCCAGATGCTCAAAGCCTCCATGTGCTGGGGAGACCTTGACAACATCTCATGGTCAGACCTGGGTGAAATTCTATCTTTAGATTGGGGAATCTCCATTCCTATTATTTAATATGGGAAATATTTATAACATTTTGTTTTATGTATGAAGGAAAAGCTTATCTGTTTTATCAGATAGTTATCATCAAAATGTCACCAAAATTTGTTTAGGGTCTATTGAACCACATGTCCTTAAAATCTGTTTCTTAAAAGTCACCACTCTCTCTCTCCTTTTTTTTCTTCCTTACCAAAAGAAAAATAAATTTAGTAGACAATAATTAAAAAATGAAAGATGCCAAATTTCATAGCAGCCAGCATAGTTTTCTAGATTATGTTCCCTTAAAATTCTAAAATTACCCATAATGTTTTTGCCTCAGGCACATTGAAAAGAATTTGGACATGAAAGTTGTTCCTAGAAAACAAATATCTGTGGAGGCAAGTGGGCAGGAGGGGTTGTGAGTGTGTAGGTGATAAAGAATGCTGCTCTTCCCTAAACATGATAAAGCAGGCTTTCAAGGGTGACAGTGAAGAGAATAAGTCATCATGCATCATTTCTTTAACAGAAAATAACCTTTTCTTGCCGTAACTTGGGACCTGAAACACAGAGAGATCCATGTCAGATTCAAAGCATGTTGGCCTGTGTTGCTTTGGAATTCCTTTGTATTATGTCTCAAATTTCCTTCACACAACTGAGGCGAGAAGATACCTAATCCAAGAAACAAGTCTGAAAAGCTTTGATCATGAATGCTTATTAGAGAGAAAATATAAGGCAACACTCTTAGAATTGACATAGTGATTTCCTTTCAGATGAGATACCTATTTATAAGCTATTAGGGGACATCAACCCTTGATTATTTTTATCATATTCTTGTGACATAAAGGTCTGAAAAGGAGGAGAGAAGCCCTCTGCTTTTGTCTGTATTTTCACATGGTTTTTGAAGACCCTTAGATTCTTTTTAAGTCTGAACTTAACTCCCACATCATCTTATTCAAAATCATATCTAAGTCTAGGCTTTCCAGCATGATTGATACTCCTGGTAGGAAGACTGATCAATGTGTGGCGCAACTATTTACGACTATTTATACAACTATTTGCTTGCATGAATTTTGGAGGCTGTGCTAGCCATGTGAGAATGGAAAGTTATACTAGAAATTTTCATGCAGCTCTGGAGCCTTTCAAAATCATATGAAAATGGGACATGCTTCTGCATAGGTTTTAGAGACTGAAGGGGCCATGGAAGAGCATTCATCAAAATTGCTTCAAGTATGAAGTTTGTGCAAACCAGTGTAGCCTCAGGTAAGCTGCAGGGATTTGTCAACAAAAAGAGAACATTGTCTGGAAGTAAGCTATGTGCAGTGTACAGCATTGAGCTATGGGGGCAATTGTGTTATTCTACAAGCTTCACACACTTTGAGGAATGGCAAAAAGTATCCTTATTGAGTAGTAGCAGTGGCACTAGGGCTGAAGTCAAGGCCCAGCCCTAAATGGCAGGGTAGATAGGGAAGCAAGTTATTCATTTTCTGAATTTTTGATACACCAATCCTATCACTGGTCTAGGTCTAAAACATGCTTTTTCTTCACTCTTTATAAGTCTTCTTGTCCACTTGAACTTATAATTTACCCTTCAGGGGAAAATATATATATAGGCTCATACGTTTTTGGCTAAGATAATTTAATTTCAGAAAAATCAAATTTATTTTTCTTTTTAATTCCAACTAATAAATATTAAATAAATTATTTAATTACATTTTTAGAAGAATATATACAGGGCAATTATTGTGCGCCTGCAAGGGCTTATGTTATTTTATGAGGCTTGTAAAGTTCTGGGTGTTCTTTATTGTTCTGGTATACTGTAATATGACTTTCATAACAACCAGCTGCACTGAAATAACTAGTTTCCATGAGAATTTGCCTTAAATAATCTTATTCCTTCACATGTTGTTTGCTGTATTGAGGTGCCAGTGTTGTAAACAGACAACTTCCAAAGAAATAAGCAGGGATGAGGTTTTCAAAGCCACTGAATAAAAGAGCCAATATTTTAAAATGGAAAGTCCTAATAGCTCCACATACCCAGAATGAATATAAGTAACTCAATAATAATGCAGTCTTCTGCTTGTCTGCTGACCAAGAAGTCTAATTAAATCATTCTTTCTCCTACAGAACCAGGTAATGTGGCCAATACTCCATCCACTTTAATGAAGTGATTTTTAAACTCAGCACCTTAACTGCTATGACTGACTAGTGTGAGATAAATACATTGTTAGTAAAGAGAACTTGCCACAGATACAAGTGTATATGGATCAGATTTGACATATGTTCAAAATCTAAACAGCATTTGAATAATCTGGAATAAATATTCATTTACTGATGATGGAATAAAAGATGGGTGTGAACATGCTTCATTCCAATCTGGACAACAACAAAACTCCAAGCATCATTTCTTCTTAAAAGCTTAGCATTTTTGACTAAACCATCATCTTACCATTATTTGCCCCAATCAAAATATCTTGATTGATTGCAAAATTGGAGGGAAGAGCAGAGGAAGATATCCTAAATCTTATCATATAGTCCATAACTTTAGCTGGCTTGTTTGTTTGTTTGTTTGTATCTCACCTTTTACAAATAATTCAAGATGGCAAACATATTCTTCCTCTTCCTATTTTTCCCACAAAAAACTATCCTTTGAGGTTAGTTGGGCTGACAATGACTGACCCAAAGTCCACCAGCTGGCATTTATTAATAAGGTGAAACTTGAATTCACACACTCCCACTTTCTAGCCTGGTGCCTTAACCATCAGACCAAACTGATTCTGTTTGTTGTTTCTTGTTAAGACCTTTGCCCTGAGTATCTTTGGACCAGAATTAGCCACATGCCTGTTCCAGGAAGAATTGGTTTAATAAAAAATATATATACACCACTAGATTCATCCCACAGAAGCCCTGCCAATCACCTACATTGCATTTAGAAAGAGCATTACTTTTCTGCACAAACTAAAAGTGTGCATCAGTAGTACCCTGGTTCTCCTAAAATTGAATGTCAGAAATTGGATAATTGCTGCAAATGTTATCAGATTCTGTTCTGGAAACAACAAAGAGACAAGTGACATTAAAAATACTGAATTTTAAAAATGGTAGACAATCATCTCTTCATAAAGGTCATTGTTTTCTGTAACTTTCCTTACTCTCTCTCAAAAAAAATGCTTTCTCTGTGTTATATGAGCCTGTATTTTTCCAAAGCATATAATAGATTCATGTGCATATCCCACTTGCTGGAGGATGGAAATATCTTATTAAGCATTTGTTAAGGACATGAATCTATAGTATCCTACCCATGGCTTTGCTGTACTTTTCCTGTGTCTTCTTATAGAACCAAACCCATCACAATCAAGTTAAGGCTAAGGGCAGAAGTCTGCCTTGCTCCAAATGGCTGTGACTCTTATTGGGAAGCAAAAATGTTTTCTTTTCCCTTTTGGCCCTGACAAACACATGGTGTTTATCAAAGGAAAGGATGACAAAAAGTGTCACCTCTCCAAGGCTGCCCATCCATTTTTGAGAAAAGTACTTCAAGGAGCAAAAAATAATTAAAATTGTGGTCATTCTTCTTCTTTTTATAGTTAGCTCTTGATCCCTCTTCTCTCTCATTCAGCTACTCTAAGCAAATGAGCCTGCTACTGCTGCTGCTTTAAATATAAGCAAAATACAACCACAAAAATGAAGCAGAGCTGCAAAAAACTAGACGTCAAAAACAAACCTTTTCTGAAATGACGGATGTTACCAAATTAGCATGGCAGCTGGCAGAAGAGGAGAAGGAGGAGAAAGCACCTTGATACATGTCTACAGTTCATGGATACCACTCCGGTTCTGAGCAAGATAGTGGGGCACTTGAAGAAACCCAGAACTTAAATCTACAACCCATATTCTGCTTACTGTATAAGAATTTCTCCAATGGATGGATATGCATTACCTTACCAATATGCATTACCCTTATCAGTTAGTCTGCCTGCCTTTAAATATCTGGATTTTTTGTTTGTTTGTTTTTCCCAGATATGAGTGTGGGAGTAGTTGACCTGTTGGCTAAGTTTTCTTTTTTCCTTCCCACCCTTATGGGTAGCTGTGTTCTTATTTTGCATTGTGGTTTTGTTATGTCAACCTTACGAATTTTTACTGCCACTGATCATATACACTGCCCTGAAGAATGCAAAGTTAATATATTAAAAATATGTTTATTCTAATATCTATATCTATATATCCCATAGAATTACTGACCTTGTGAAAGAATTGCATTCAGGAGCCTACTGTATATACCAAAAATCAATCAAACACAAAAAGGAGGTCAACTGTCCCTTGTAATAGCAACATAGGAAATGTATGTATGCAAAGCGGATATTTTGCTTGTAAGCTAGGGTTCTTCCTGAATAATATGCATGCTAAGAAGATGCAATGCTGCACATTTATTTTTTTTTAAAGGTATTCTATAACATGTGGGGGCATAAGTGTAGCACCTGTCTGGAATTCTTTAAAGTTTGCACATTGTTTCCCAAAGCACAGAGGAGCAGTAAAGGGCAGCGATACAATTCTGAAAAAAAGATGGAGATTTTGTGTGCCCTGGAACTCCTGTGCTGAACTATTTTCTAAACACTCCATGGTCCTAATACATAACAACAAAACAAAAACTACTACGCTCTAAGAGGTGAACTTAAATCCTCTTAGTTCTACACATGAATTTATTTTGTTTTTCTAAAAATGAAAACAGCAAGATTTATTCTGGACCAAAATGTTTCCCGGCAATAAACAAGAAAGCCAATTATGCTACTTTTACAGTCACCTCAAAAACAAGCCCATGTGTTGCACAGAGACAAATGTTCTCAACTGACTTCAGAAAAATGCATTCATAAATAAAAGAACAGATGATCTGAATAAAAATGATAAAAGTAATTTCTCACCCACTTTTCACCAACTTTTTTTTCCATAGCAATGAGAATACAGAGGTAAGCATTAATGAGAATAAAAGAATTCCTCAGCCTGCTGAAAAATTTACATGCTAATAGTCTGTAGTTTTTCACGAGTATAGAAACATGGAGAATGTACTTGAAAATGTCTCTAGGAAGTCAGACAATCATATTTTACAATAAAAGAAACGTAGATTTTAAAAATTGAAATTGAACATTATTCAATTTTGATTTTTTTCCTTTTAAATTCATATTAATTTACAGTGCTCTTTGCATGGTATAAAGATGAAATATTTATTTTCTATGTGTTCTTTTATTTTACATGGAAAATCCTTTGAGAGCCAACTGTTCTTTCCAAAACGATGTGCAGTAGATGAGGCAAGATAAATGCAAAGCATATGGCATTATTTTTGTATTCATATTAAGAAGTATGAACAAATTATTAGGTTGGTAGGTTTGCTTCCATGAACCAACAGAAGACGTTAAATCTAAAATATGGTACGTGTGTATTCGCAGTTTTATTAGACATTCATCTAATGGTGGGCATATATGCATTTCAGAACTTTGCTATTACCATTGATAATTTCTATCATTTATATATTTATTACAGTTTTGCACCAAGGTATCTAAACTTGAAATAAGAAGGAATCTCTTGACTGTAAGAGCTGTTAAACAATGGAAGAGGCTGCCTCCTGAAGTTGTGGATGCTTCCTCCCTAGAAGTTTTCAATAAAAATATGGATAACCATTTATCCAGGATGGTATTCTGATACTGCAGGGGTGGGGTTAGAAAACTTCCAAGTTCTTCTAACTCTATGATTTAGTTATCAATCAATCAGTCAAACAAACAACAAATATATCCAGTTGCCCATTTACCAGAAGCAACTCTGGGCAGCAAAATAAGAAAAAGATAATAATTACACTATAATAATACAATACATTTGTCATGTCCTCGAAAATGATGCCAGGAGTCGGTGACTTCAAATCATGCTCTTTTATTAATGTAGGAACCGAACTGGCACTTTACAAAAGGTTCGCGGCTTTTATTCCTTTAGCCGCGGCGGCCACGGCCATTGGCACCGCTTTGAATCTCCCGCGATTCGAATAGACCAATCGCGGGAGATTTTTAGCGAGCCAATCGGCGCGGCTCGCCTGACCAATCAGAGTGCCCCGCGCTTTGGCCAATCAAAGCGCGGGGATCTCAAGAATGCTAATGAGGGGACAGAACACCCCTCACCTCTTGGTTTAGTCCTTACGTCGCGTAGTCACGTAGGTAGGTGGGGCTCCGTCTGAGCCTACTGGACCTGCGCAGCTCAGTCGTAGGTTGGATCCCGGCCGGTTCGGTCGGGATCTCTGTTTCTCCTGATGCCGTCGTGGGAACCGGCTGGTCGGTCGGGCCGGGCCGCTCTCCGTAGCTCCCTCCTGGGCCTCCCGGGTTGGTTGAGCTGCGGGTTTCGCCGCTCCCGCTCGGTCTCCCCGGGTCGGTCGAGCTGGCCTGGCTGTCTCTTCCTGGTGAGGGGTCGTGCTGGCTGCTTTCTGGTAAGTATGGCTGGTTTATTCTTCTTTGGTTTTGGTCCCCTGGGTATTCCCTCCTCCCTTGGTTTGTGTTGTGGGGGTTGGTTTCACCTGTTTGTGCATCGGTGGTCTCTTGGTTTGTCGTCCTCGACCTTAATTGGTCGATGTGGCGTTTCCATGCTCATCCGTCTGCTGTTTGTAGCCGGTACGAGTGTGGGCCTGTTATTTGTGTGATGACGGCCGGTACCGATAACGGGTCTCCCGTCAGGTTTCTTGCGTATACGGGGTCGCCTGGTGCGAAAGTTCGGTGTTTGCTGTTTGAGTCTGGGGGCTTCTCCGGGTTATACGTGGGGTGTAACCTGTCGAGTGGGGATCTTAATTTCCTCCCCATTAATAGTTAGGCTGGGCTCTTATTCGTTGTGGTATTTGGGGTTATGTGTTGAGTGAAGAGTAGTTTGTTTATTTTCTCCTGGATCTCCCTGTGGTCTATTTTCCGGATGGTTTTCTTAGTGAATTGCACCATCCGTTCCGCCCTACCGTTCGCCGCCGGGTGCGCCGGTGCTGTCAGCGCATGGCGGATACCCCTTTCCGCTAGGAATTTTTCAAATTCCAGCAAGGTGAATTGGAGCCTGTTGTCGGAAACGACGACGTCTGGGAGGCCGTGTGTTGCAAAGAGTTTGCAGAATTCCTTGATCACGGCCTCCGTGGTTGTTGTTTTCATGTTGCTTACCTCCAGCCAGTTAGAGTAAGCGTCTACTGTTATAAGGAAGGTGTGTCCTTTTGTGGGCCTGGCGAAGTCTATATGGATCCTAGACCAAGGTCCCCTTGGGGTTTCCCACTCTAGGACGGGTGCTGTGGGTGGGCTTGGCCTAGTTTCCTGGCATCGTTGGCACCTTGCTACCCAGGTCTCAATTTGTTTGTCCATCCCTGGCCACCAAGCGTAACTTCTAGCCAGGGCTTAGTCCTAACGATGCCAGGGTGCCCCTCGTGTAGCAGTTCCAGAACCTTCCCTTGTAGCTTTTCTGGAATGACCACCCTATCCCCCCATAGTATGCACCCTTTTAATAACGAGAGTTCCGTTTGCCAGTTTCGGAATGTATTGACGGACTCATCATTGTCCCTTTCCGGCCACCCTTTCTCTTCCCAATGCAACACCTGTGCCAGACATTTGTCTTTATTAGTCTCTCGGGCAATGTCTGACACGGTTATGGGCAGGTTGGGTAGAGTCTCTATGGTGAGGGTGGTCGTCGTGGGTGCTGGGTCGGTGTCAGGTTCCGGTAGCGGTGAGCTGCTTAAGGCGTCTGCATGGGAGATCGTCTTACCTGGTCTGTGTATGAGTCCGTAGTTGTAGGCCGCCAGGAACTCGGACCACCTTGTCATTCGGGGAGACAGAATGTTCGGGGTGGCCCGGTTTCCTGCAAGGATTCCCAGCAGTGGCTTGTGGTCGGTTATGATGGTGAAAGTCCGGCCGTAGAGGTACTCATGGAATCTTTTTACGGCGGCAACGATAGCCAGAGCCTCTTTGTCCAGCTGGCTATAGTTCCGCTCCGGTTTGGTGAGGGCCCTTGAAAAGAACGCGATGGGTGCTTCTTTTCCGTCAGGGAGGGTATGGCTGAGGACAGCGCCGACGCCGAAGGGTGATGCGTCGCATGTGACGGCCAGAGGTAGGGTCTCGTTATACTGTATAAGGACGGCGTCCGAAGTGAGGAGGTCCTTTGTTCTTTGGAAGGCGGCTTGCTCGCGTTTCCCCCAAGTCCAAGTCGCCGCCTTGTCCAGGAGCCTATGCAAGGGCTCCGCCACCGTCACCTTTTGGGGCAGGAAAACATTGTAAAAGTTAAGTAGCCCCAGGAATGCCTGTAGTTCCGTCTTTGACTTAGGTGTGGGGGCTTCTTTGATGGCCTTGATTTTTTGGTTTGTGGGGTGAATGCCGTGACGGTCTTGGAGGTATCCTAGGAATTCAACCCGTTCCGTGTATAATTGGCATTTCTCCCTCTTTACTTTGAGCCCGGTCTCTTTGAATTTGGTTAGGACCTCCCTTAGGCGACCCTCTAGTTCAGCTTGGTTGGTTCCCGACACTAAGATGTCGTCGAAGTAAGATACCACCCCCTTGATGCCTTGCAATAGTCTTTCCATTAGGCTTTGGAATATTCCCGGTGCCACGCTGACTCTGAATTGGAGTCGGTTGCATTTGAAAGCTCCCCAGTGGGTGACTATGGTTTGAGCTTCTGCCATTTCCTCGTTGACTGGCAACTGTTGGTATGCCTGGGCGAGGTCGAGCTTGGCGAAAACCTTGCCCCCTCCCAGTGAGTGCAGCAGGTGTTGCACTACTGGGACGGGGTAGACGCTTTGTTGCAACGCGCCATTTAGGGTGGCCTTATAGTCCCCACAGATCCTCACCGACCCATCGGGCTTGATCGGGGTGACTATGGGGGTCTCCCACCGGGCGTGGTCTATTAGCTGTAGGACCCCTTGCTTGACGAGCTTTTCAATTTGCTCGTCTATCTTGGGTTTAAGTGCGAATGGCACCCGCCTTGGTTTCAGGCGTTTTGGGGAAACATTTGGGTCTAGGCTGAATGATATAAGGGGCCCTCGGTACTTGCCTAGGTTTCCGTCAAAGACCTCTTGGAATTCCCGGGCCAGTTGTTGCTCCCAGCTGTCGTCGGTGACGTGGTCGACTCCCGTGACTGCGATGCCGAGCGGGGCGAACCATTGCAGTCCCAGTAGGCTTGGGCGGTCGCGGTCGACGATTGTCAGGGGAAGCCTTTCGGTGCGCCCTTTATATGTTACGTTGAAGTGTCCGGTTCCAACTACCGGGATGCGGTTTCCCTGGTAGTCCTTTACGATGATTCTCTGGCTGTCTAGGTTCCTCCTTTGGATGGTAGACACCAAGCGCTTTATTTCATGCCATGCTATCATGGAGAGGTAGGACCCGGAGTCCACCTCCATTTTGCTTGGCTCGCCCTCGATGCCTACCTCCACGTGGACCTTCCGGGCGTCATTGGTTGTGGCATGGCCGATGTTGACCTTCTGATGGGTCTCCTCTCTTCGCCGGTTATCGCTGTCTTACAGGGATCGTCCGCTCCGGTCCCATCTATTGTCCGAGGGGCGATCTCTGGTCTGGGGTGGTGTGCTCTCTTTCCTCCGTTCTCTCTGGTCCCATCGGGGCGGGCTGCGGTTCTTTTTAAGGCGGCAGACGCGGGCGATGTGACCCTTCTTGTCACAATGCTGGCAGATCGACTCGAAAAACCAGCATTTGGACCTGGGGTGGTCGCTTCCGCAACCGGCACAGTTGGTCCTCGACTTACAACCCCGCCGGTTCTGTGGGTTGCGGCCTGTCTGGAGGTGATGAATTTCTTCCTCGTCATCGGAAGTGCCCGATGCCGAGTGGAAATCGCCCTGGTGGGTGGTCGTCTCGGGTTGGGCCTCGGCCGAACTTGCAGGGTTGTTGTTCCCACTGTGGTCCCCAGCGTTCGGTCTACGCATGCAGTCGGCGGATGTTCGGGTTGCTTCGGCGGCTGTGGCTGCGGTGAGGGTGTCTGCTAGGCTGATGTTGCCCTTGGCCATCAGCCGTCTCTGGAGGACGGGGTCCCACAAACCGAGCACGATTCTATCTCGCAGGGCGTCATTCAAGTTGTCGAATTCGCACAGCCCCACTAGGTGCTGTAGTTCGGCGACGAAGTCGCTGAAACTCTCACCCGACCGTTGGTCCCGACGGTAGAATTCGTTGCGTCGGATCAGGATGGGTACCTCTGGAGCGTAGTGCCGCCGAAGTATTGGCTCGAGGACGTCCCAGTCCATCGCGGTCGCATCGGCGGGTTTGGCAAGTGCCTTGGCCATCTTGAATACCTCGGTCCCGCAGTGGGTCAGGAAGATGGCGCGCTTCATGGGGCCAGTGGCATCCTTCAGATCGCTGCACTCGAGGAACATGTGGAATCGGTCGGAGTACGATTCCCAGTCCTCGGTGGCGGGGTTGAAGGGTGCGGGGGGTGCGATTTTCGCCATCATGGAGATTCATCTGGCTTCCGTCGGACACGTGGTTCTGTTCAGGGTCTGGATCCCACCCTCGTCACCAGTGTCGTGTCCTCGAAAATGATGCCAGGATTCGGTAACTTCAAATCATGCTCTTTTATTAATGTAGGAACCGAACTGGCACTTTGCAAAAGGTTCGCGGCTTTTATTCCTTTAGCCGCGGCGGCCGCGGCCAATGGCACCGCTTTGAATCTCCCGCGATTCGAATAGACCAATCAAGGGAGATTCTTAGCGAGCCAATCGGCGCGGCTCGCCTGACCAATCAGAGTGCCCCGCGCTTTGGCCAATCAAAGCGCGGGGATCTCAAGAATGCTAATGAGGGGACAGAACAACATTAAATCCTTGACAACATTTACACTCATAGATCAATCATAATGTGACAATTCCATCCACATCCTGAAGGGGAGGAGGGGAGCCAGATCTTCATTACTTTTTTGAAGATCAAAGGGGCCAAATCTATCTTTGGAGAAGAGGCTATTCCACAATGTAAGCACCTAACAGAAATGTCTTCCACACTCTGCTAGATGGCACTGTTTCACAGAGGGGACCTGAAGCAGAACTTTTGTACCAGATCTTGAATGGACAGTGCGGTATCTGCCATCCCGCATCTGATGGGCGGCTCAGGAAAGGGAGCAAGGGAGAGAGAAACGACACGAGACAAGGTTTCCTCGGGATGAGCGCGCCCAGAATGTCTTGGCACATGCTCTTTTATTATGCCTTTTCACAAGGGGGGTGAAATTTTTCAGCGCCCAAGTTAAACAGGATATACAAGATTTACAATAGTTCAGGTCAGTTAAGATACCAGGTTAAACAGGATGCGCGTGATTTACAATAGTTCAGGTCAGTTAAGATACCAGGTTAACAGGATGTGTGTGATTTACAACAGTTCAAGTCAGTTAGGATATCATTCTGTATTGACAGTTGTTTATCTCCCCGTCTCTTGTACGTGCCTGGCAAAGATCACTGAAGAGACAGAAATCTAATGTTTACACGTGAATGATACAATGTTGCAATGCTTGAATGATACATAGTTGCAATGATACATAGTTGCAATCACATGAATGATACATAGTTACAATGATACATAGTTGCAATCACATGAATGATACATAGTTACAACATCTCCTCTGTTTTTATTATTTATGACAAGTCTTCTTCCTCATCCAAAAAGACAGGAACTATTTTTCTGAAATGTTCGCCGTCCCCGTCATCTAGGCAAGAGTGCGACCCGTCAGCGTCAGGGTTGTCCAAGGAGCGGTAACTCAGCAATGATATTTTTTCATCCGGTGTTAAAAACATAACATGAGCTTGCAATAACACATTAACATCAGCAGTTATGGAAGATAATTGATTTTTCAAAAATTGCATTCTATTAAAACAACAAGGTCGTATAATACATATCAATATAATGATTATTTTTTTTAAAAAAAAACAAATCTTATTAATTTTACAAAAAAAAAAACAATACACAATCCAGGCATAACAACTTGTAGAATCTTTTCTAAAAATAATAATAATAATAATTAAAGAAGAAAGCCAATAGAACATAACTCCAAATTATAATATCAATATTTAGATTATCTATTTAACTTCATATCTTATCCAATCTTCTCCTTTTATCCAAATTATATTTCTTGCTTATTAAAATTTTATTGCCTTTCATAAACATACAAAACACAAAACATAAACAAAACTAAAACATCTTTTCTGAAGGCTGCCTGATCCCGGGTTGAAAATCTTCACACAGACACAAATTCAAACATCACATTCACTTTATATGTCCTTCCATGTCTTATTATCATTTTCTTTTTTATATATATAAACCAATTTTATCAGTTTTACAAAAACAGTGCATAAACAGTCAAGGCATAACAGCTTATAAATTCTTTCCTAAAAAAATAATAATAATTAAAGAACAAACCAATACTTTATCTATTTAACTTCATATCTTATTCCAGCTTCTCCTTTTTATCCAAATTATTTCTTATTGATTAAAATGTTATTGCCTTTTATCAATATACAAAAAAAAAATAACAAAACCTTTATATATCCTTCCAAATCTTATTTCCATTTTCGATAACATTCTTTGTCTGTTCTATTTCCAACTATCCATTCATCTTTTTTCTTTTACTATACTTCTCCTATACACTAACTGGAGTGCCACCTTTAACTCATTACCCTAACTTAAAAGTACTTCATATAACAATTTTTCTTGGGATTCTGTTTAAAAAATTCTAAAATTACACAATAAATTTTATACTCTAAATACACATATAAAAAACACAATCTTATATACCCTTCAGAATCCCTCTTTTATCCTAAATTAAATTCACCCATTGTCTCTGAATAAACTTTTTTTCTTTAGATCTTGCTTCCCCTCATTAAGGCTTCTCCTCCCCCCCTTTCTCTCTTGCTTATTCTTCTCCTTGCCCTTTTTACCCCTTTGTCTTTCCTCCTCCCTTTTCTTACTCCCTTTCCTTTGCTTCCTAACCTTGCCTCCACCTTTCCGCTCATTTTTCTCTTCTTTGGTTGTTTTTATAATTCTTAAAATCCCCTTTTTCTTATCCTTTTTCTCCTCCTCCCCGGAAAGAACCCATTGTTCATCAAAGATGGCTTCTTCTTCTTTGTCCCAGTCCTTCTGCTGCATAGTCAACTTTTCATAAGTACATAACGCCATTTCTAAGAATTGAAACAAACTGCCCAAAGTATCTTCTTTTTTATATTTTTGATATTCAGTCTTTAGTTCATCCACAAGCGATGCCATCATGAAAAAAGAAACTTTTCCCAAAACAACCACAAATATTTTTAATCAAGAATAATTCAAAAAAAAAAATTCCAAAAATTAATACTTTTCTTCCTTCTTCTCTTTCTCTTTCTGGGGTTAATGTTTAATCAAAGAGGTCCAATTACCATATACCTTTCTTTGGGATTCTAGGCAATCTCCTCCTTTTTCAGCTTCTGCTCCAATTTTTTTTTCCTCTCCCTTCCCACTTGCAATATCAATTTTAAATAATCAGAAATCCATACCTCCAACAAGGGTTTTCCAATTTCTTAAGTTTTTCAATGTCCAAAAACCCTTTTGTCCCTTAGCTTCAACTCTCAAAACAATTCACTTTCAATGTCCAGTATATCCAAACATATCTGCTGTTTCCATGGGGTGGGAGAGTGAAGAAAAAAAAAAAAGTTCCCTTTAACAGCTTCTCCGCCGCTTTCGATCTTCTTAGGGATACAATGTATCCTCCAGCAATTCAGACAGCTCAGTTCCAGCCAATTTGCAAGATGTTACTTGACCCGGCTCAGACAGCACTTTCACTCTTCTTACTTCCTCCAGCGCAATCTTACCCGGTTGCTGGCTTCTTCGTGGCGGCCATTGCTGACCGCCGCTCCACCGCCTTGGGAAAAAGGGGTTTTTCTGGAGGGGGAGGGGGTCTGCGACACCCCCAACCCCCTGTCCGACTCCCCTCTCTCTTCAGCTGTCCCTACAGGGCAGCCATATCCCCCTGACCCATCTGGATCGGGGGTACCTCGGCGGCTAGCACAGCAGGAATCGCGAGCTGTCGCGAATTCCTGCTGCCCCGAAGCCACGCGAAACCGGAAACCTTCAATATAATGATTATTAATGGTCCTGCCAATGCAGTTAAAAAGGTTGTAAGCCATGGTGAAATAGAAAACGAACCTTGATACCAATTATACATGTTTAACCTTTCTTTTTTTCTATCTTTTAAGCGTTTTTCTAATTCATTCATAGAATCCAACACGACCCCCCTGCTATCAGCATAAAAACAACATTCTTCTTTAAGCGCAGCACACAATCCCCCTTGTTTTAAAAATAACAGATCTAAATCTTTACGATTTTGCAAGAGAGGGGGTGTTCCATGGATACCTGTAGGGATATAAAATCATCAGAGTTATACATACAAGCCATACTTGAATGCAAAAATGATTTGGATTTAACAATTTCATCCCCGTGGATACATGCCATGAAACCATTGTAGCAAGTCCAAACAAAATTATTGCCAGAGATAAAATACATTCCTTTCAGGCGTGATGTTAAAGTTCCTCCTGCAGTGATGTGGATTGCAGGATATCCCCTGGTTGTGTGGGTGCGTCTGCCAAATCGAATTGAAGTGGTGTGTAGAAGTCTTCTATGCAAGAGAAATTGGTTGTAGAACTTAAAGTACTTTTTGAAAGTCAGTTATAGTCCAGGCAATATTATCTCTTCTATGAGGCTTCTGCGGATCGTCATGGACAGTTCTTTTGAAGCATTGTTTGTTGACAGGATCAGAGTTCGGGTATATAAAAACATCACAAGCAGGAGAGAGGCTTATGGACAAGTTAGTTGTAGAACATTTATGAGATGAGGAGTGAATTCAATTAATAGAAAAAGGATAATAATTACAATAATGACAATAAAGATTAATTTGGTAATTCATCAAGGATGTTAATTGGGGTGGGGAAACCCATGATACAATATAAGGACATTTAGGTCCCTCTAATATTAGATTGAATAGAGGAAAAGATTTTAAGGTTCTTTTCCATAGGAAGAGTAAAGAGGGAACAAAAGAGCGAGTGGTGGAGTGTTCTGTAAACAAAACAGAAGTGACAGAATGAAAGCTACGGGTAGTGTTTTCATGACGTACCCTCATGGAACAAGTGTAATAGCCTTCTGTCAATGAAATGATTTTAACACGAATAGTCTTTTGACAGGAAGCATAGGTTTTGTTGAAGTAAGGTAGAAATTGCAAAGAAGATATAGGTAAGAATATCAGGAAGAGTTTTAAGATACAGATGTAGCAGATGAATTCCCATGATAGGGTCTTACTGCCCGACCAGGGATCCAGCAAGTGGTTTTGTCTGGCAGTAAGATCGCAGCGTAGCCTCGTCCCCAAGTGAGAAGCTCAGCGGGACCCTGCCAGGCAGGATCTGGCAATCTGCGATAATATACCAGAGGTCTGTTAGGCGGGGGTGAGGGGGAGGAAAAATGACGAGAAGCAGCAGAAGTGGGAGGAATGCCAGTCAGATTGAGAAAGTTTAAAGTGTAAAGACAAAGGTTAAGAGAATTTTGCAATGCTGGGAGGTTCGGGGGGTTTTCCCGCAACGAATATCAATCAAGAGCACGTTTCAGAGATAAGTGAGCTCATTCCACAATAGCCTAATAGCCTGCCCCTGGCTGTTGTAGGGAATCCCAAACTTGTGGATTACATCCCATCTGTTACAGAAGTCCTGAAAAGCAGAACTTTTCTTGGCAGATCTATTGTCTGTTTTGATTTCTTTTGGACATCCCAGCGAGGCAAAGGTACGAATTGAATGATTGATGACATGTTTTACAGTTTCTCCCCTTTGAGGAGTAGCCAGAATAAATCCTGAATATGTATCTATTGAAACGTGCAAATATTTCCAAGGGGCAAAAGGTGGATACTGAGTTACATCCATTTGCCAAATTTCACAAGCTTTTAATCCTCTAGGATTTACTCCTATGGGAATGGAATGTCCTTGCTTACTACATGTGGGGCATTGTTGAATAATGGCAGAAGCTTCTGCCTGAGTTAGGGAAAATTGAAAAGTTATCATAACTTGGCAGGGGAGATTCAAACACACTCCCTGCTTCTATTTTATAATGGACTTTTAAAGCCTCATAATTTTCCTCCAAGTGACCAAAATGCCAATAGGTGCACAAGGAGGACTATGGAGATGTTCACCAAATTTTTTGCCAATTGGAAATTTTTAAGGACCCTTCCTCAGAATAATTGGGACAATGTTGCCATACATAAGCCAATAATGTAGCAATAGGTTTCTTTTTTATAGGAGAGCCCTTTAAATTAGCAGAGTATTTAGAAGAAGAAGCGACTAGCTCTCTCAATTCCTTCAGATGCTGCATCTGCTGTTGAGAAAAGCCTCCACCCATACTTACGAAAGTTGAGACCGTCTTTCAGATCCGATGAATGTGCCAGGCCTGGCGATGCTCCCACCGAGCAAATAAGATATGGGCGCGCCGCTGCGTATCCCCCTTAGGGAATCACATCGGAGTCACCAGAATGCGGTATCTGCCATCCCGCATCTGATGGGCGGCTCATGAAAGGGAGCAAGGGAGAGAGAAACGACACGAGACAAGGTTTCCTCGGGATGAGCGCGCCCAGAATGTCTTGGCACATGCTCTTTTATTATGCCTTTTCACAAGGGGGGTGAAATTTTTCAGCGCCCAAGTTAAACAGGATATACAAGATTTACAATAGTTCAGGTCAGTTAAGATACCAGGTTAAACAGGATGTGCATGATTTACAATAGTTCAGGTCAGTTAAGATACCAGGTTAACAGGATGTGTGTGATTTACAACAGTTCAAGTCAGTTAGGATATCATTCTGTATTGACAGTTGTTTATCTCCCCGTCTCTTGTACGTGCCTGGCAAAGATCACTGAAGAGACAGAAATCTAATGTTTACACGTGAATGATACAATGTTGCAATGCTTGAATGATATATAGTTGCAATGATACATAGTTGCAATCACATGAATGATACATAGTTACAATGATACATAGTTGCAATCACATGAATGGTACATAGTTACAACAGGACAGAAATAATAAATGAGAGGCAGTCCTACAAGTAACCTCACCCATCCCATATAGGGCTCTAAAGGTAACTATCTTCAACTTGAATTGCATCCAGGAGTCTATTGGGATTAATGTGGATCATGTAATACTGGTGTAACATGATTATATTGTGGTCCTCTCACTACTGCCTCCACCATTCATTCTGGACCATTTGCAGCTTCTAGATACTGTATCTTCAAGGGCAAGCCCATGTCGAGTGCTTTATGTAGTCTAATTGTGAAGTAACTAAGGCATAGAATGACTGAATGCCTCCCAGTCTAAGAAAGGGCACAACTTGAGTACAAGATTGAGCATTTGTTTCTCTTGACCATGGCTGCCATCTGTTCTTTGACCAGGAGCCATGACTCTAAGGGAAACCCCGGATTGTGCACCACCTCTGATTGGGAGAGTGCATCTTGCCTCTGTTGTAAGTTCCAAGCCCTTGGCAATCATTTGACCTCTCTCGCGGATAGAAGTAACAAAACCTAACCTATTAGATACAGTATATTGTACTTTGCAGTGCTTTCATCAGAAGATGTTTGATTGTTTGTGTGGAGAACACTATTTTAACAAGGGATAGGCTGTCTCACTCTTGGATTGGAATAAGATGATGGTAGTATCATGAGGGTAAAGTACAAAAACATTGTGAGGGCATAATTGTGGCATGGATTATTGCAAGTCAGGGACATATCTCTAATCTGTCCTTTCCAGGTCATTCTGCAGTTACTAAAAGATCACAGCAAATAGTGGAATATTCATTTTAATTTTAGATATATTTGGCAGTCACGCCGACAACTCATTTTTTAAAGCATTCTAAATTGCTAAGCCTTTTTTTAAAAAATAATAATAACGGGGGGGGGAGTGTCCAATATAGAAATATATTTCAATCGACCAATGAACCAAGCTAAATGGAAACTGTTTTGAAACTTGAAGAGAAAAACTTGCAACATGCCTGAAGCCTTTTTTTTTTCTGTCTACTGCCCCTACTGTGCTACCCCTCCTCAGCCCCACCAAGACATCAGGCTCATTTAACCAGTCATATCAATTTATTGTGCAGAAGCGTCATTTCAAAATTGAACCACAGATGGTAATATAATGCCACGTTATTATGTGACAGACTCTTTTTTTTTTTTTCAGATGAATGGGAAAAGTCTTTATCTAGGAAATCAAAATGTTGAATACCTACAGTCTTTCTTTAGGCTAAATAAAGATAAACAGTCTTTCGTACCCTCTGGGAAGCTGTTCCTCATTTTCTTTCTGAAAGTCTTGTCCTGCCTGCTTTATCTAACTGTCTGAACTGTTTTTTACCCCTTTAAAAGTCCCCCAGTACAAGAAATGAAGTGTTACAAATAACAGCTTTGTAATTTCAATATGAGATACATTTTTTATTTTAAGAGGTTTATTATAAAGGTCACCGCTGACTGAATAACGTGGAAATAAGATATTTAGTAGAAGTGCAAAGAACTGCAACAGCTGTCTAAAATAGAAGACCAACAGAGGCAGCTAAGATCTTTTGAAGGACAGGCATGAAAGTTGCAGTTTTTAATATAACACTCCTTGTAATAGCAGTTGGCTTGATATTTTCCCTTGTTATCAGACTTCAGAGACTCACTGGTGGTAGCTTTACTGGCTGTTTGCATTGAAAGGAAAAAACTTAAAAGCTGATAAATCTCAAAGAAAATGCAGGCATAGCTGTCTTGTGAGAATGAAAGATTTAAAAAAAAAGAATTCCTGCTATATGGGGGCTGCCACTGACAGAGTTGTGAGAGATGAGTTGTATTGGAAAATAAGATAATGAATGTTTCCATTTTTATCTTGACAGTTAACCAAAGATAAGCAAAAAATGCTCTCAATAGAATTAGCCAAACACTGCCTTTGACAAGAGACTTACACAAAGGCACTTGTTATTTTGTGTCCTCCAAGTGTATTAGGAACATAACTGCTATGATTTCTGGGAATTCTCAAATTTGTAATCCAATTTGGAGGGCAAAGTTACTTTAGGACAATGATTTGGAAGGCAGGGCTGGATATAAATATAATAGATGCAAATGGAGATATTCTTCACATATACAGTATATATGTTTATTTTGTGTGTTAAGTTCAGTTTTTGACTCTTGGCAACTGCTTGGAGTAGTCTCTGAAGTTTTCCCTGGCAATGTTTTGGGAAGTGGTTTGTTATTGCCTGCTTTCCTAGAGCTAAGAGAGAGAATGACTGACACAGGGTCACTTTGATGTTTTTGTGCCTAAGGCAGAACTAAAACTCAAGTCTTTCCATTTCTAGCTTAATTCCTTAACTACTGCACTAAACTGACCATCCTAAAATTGTAATATTCTTCATGGACCAGTTAGCATGGACAAAATCATTTTTAAATGATGCACGTCACCTGCAAATAAAAGAACGTTTTATAGAATGAAAGTGAGGACTAACCTTTCATATTGCATTTGCTGAAGTTGTGAATGTAAGAATTGGGAAGATGGTACATGTGATTTGAGACCTGGCTCTCGAAGATATGCTATCACATTGTTAAGTTTCATATGGCCTGTATTCTTCTGAAAAGTCAATATAGTGCTTAAAATTAAATTTTCTTAGCAAAATGCACTCATTTATCTCATCCTTCAATAAACTAAAGATATGAGTTCAAGAGATCACCTGTGAGACTTCTAATTCAAGAACTGCCTCAAAATGGATAAATACCATTTGTTCTATTTTTACAATTTGCTGAAATTAGTGGATGCCTTAAAGCAAGGGGGGAAAGCCTATGGGTATTTTGAGGTTGTTGAATTATGATTTCATCTCCAATGAGTGGCCAGACTAGTTGGCACTAGTGGGAGTTATATTTGAAGCAATTATCTGGAGACCCACAGATCTTCACTTTTGTTTTTTCACATGTTAAAAAAGAACACTTCTATCTCTGCTGTGCTATTCAGATTCTTCCTCAAAGAATGTAAGAAACAAAGGCTATTTAAGTCTCTATATACAATTGAAACATACAATTATAGTGTATTATAAAAACAATGATATTTGGTAAACTATCCATCTATCTTGCCATTCTGAATGCACTTGCAGCTACTGCATGAGATCTAACTGATGATTAATCTTAGGTATTTACTGTTCACTTGAACTGACAACAGTGGATGACAACTTTCAATAAAACAGTCATTGTGATGCTCTGAGACCTTCAATGGTGCATAAAATAGATCCCAAACTGCACATTTCATGTAGTTTCTATTACACACTACACAAAAATGTCCTTGACATTCAAGACTTTGCCATACATATTTTAGCATGTGTCACTCCAGGGTGTATTTGAAAATACCTTCCACTTGCCTTTAATAATAATGACTTGTCATATAGTATCCAGATCTCAGTTAATCTAACATAATACAGACTTGATGGTTTTTATTAAGTGTCAAAAGAAGCCCAATTGCTGCCAGAAACATTTTCTTCTTCTGTCATACATTTGTTCCTAGCTTGCTTCGTTCCTGACCACTAACGGAAAAGGTTAACAAACTACAGTATTAGATGCCATCAATATTCAATATGCATGGCATGAGAATAATTTTGCACACTTTTTGATTCTGAAGACGTAGGGCCATTAATGTAGCCCTTCTCCATCCCTGTAAAAGGGCAGCATCCTGGACATATCCTCCTCATTTGAAAGATAAAATGTCTGTGCAGCTCTCTTGCTATATTAGTCCATTCTCACCTTCATTGAAATTCAGAGTGCTACTCCTGAATTTTGCAGAGCTTATTTTTCTTCTCTTTCTCCCTCCTCTCCCATTTTTGTTATTTAGGAGTTATGATTAATCCAATTTTCTTTTATATACATCTTTATTGAGTGTCAAATGAATGTAAAATGGATATAAGGCAATAAAGTCTCCAGCTGGCATTTGAGGCCATTTGATCATTAGTATCAAAAGTCTGGGTGATCATCTGTTCCTTTTTATTTCAAGGATATTATGAACTTCAGAGCATGTACCCTCAACCCTCAAACAGCTCCAACTCAAGAAATACATATATTCAGCAGGAATGATTTGATTACATTTTGTCAAAAAAGGCATTAAGTTTTATTTCTCAAATATTTCATGATTTTATGAAAGAGCCTGTGTTTTTTTCTTTCCAGCCCTTTCTCAGTATGCTTCCATGGTTCTTGACCAATTCTTTTTTCTGTCTTTTATTATTGCAAGTTTGCAAGTGGTAATGCTGGAGTACTTTCCTGGTAGCTCCCGCTTCCAGAAAACAGTTCAATGGAGGAGTTCCCTTCCTATGCATTTAACTGAGGTAGGAAAAATCCTAGACACTTATTAGACTAGGGCTGTCAAACTTGCAGCCTGTAGCATCACCCTCTGGCCATGCCCATGCCCAGTTTAGCAAAGGGGAAAAAAGTCCCAATATGTCATGTGGCAATGCTGTGACAATGTGAGTTTGACAGCCTTGTATTAAACATATGATTACCCAGTGAAAGGAAAGTTCCATAACCCATACTTATGAAGACTTTAACTTATCTTTTTTGCTTGGATAATGTTATAAAGGGAGGGAGAGAGAAAGGAATCAAAGCCATTTCTTTTCAGCACAAGATTAAATACTTGATCACCCCTCAGAAACATTTTTCACACACATAGAACATGTTTTTTTTTTGTTTAGGAGAGGAAAGGAGGCAATCAGTTTAAGTGTCAAATCAATTTGATATATGAAATGTGTATTGCATTACATATCTCCTTTTGTAGTATTTTTAGATTGAATGCAACTTCAAAAACACAAATACAAGGTAAAGAAACAGAACATATACAACACAGAAAAAATATGTTATCAATCATAGGAATGTAAGAAGCTGTCTTACACTAAAGTACAAATGATTCCACAAATGAATATGTTCAATATTGTTACATTTACACTGAGTCATATTATTGAATTCTCTAGGCTATAATCGAAGGGATTTCCACAGTAACCCCTTCCTCATTCCCAGTCCTTTCAAAAGCAGTTGGAAAATGCTCTACCATCATCTTCACCACATCAGTTTTGCAATCTGAGAAAAAGAAATAATCACTGTCATGACTGAATTATGATAGAATCTGGAAACACCGACACATTAAAAAAAGGGAAATAACATAAATTGCTTACACTGTCGTATTCTTAATTCATATCATTGGCAGATGTCGGTGCTAAATGGAAATAATTAAATAAACCATACGGCTCTTAGGGAAGAACCTGCAAATTGTCAAATTCCCCCTTTCCTTGAAATAACTCCTCATATAGCAAAAATCCAAAAGTAAAGAAACTGGTTGAATCAAAATTTGTTGCATATGGGAAAACAGTGCATTACCACTTCTGGTATCAGTTTCCTGGCCTTGCCTATCTAGGAGAGCTGATGTAACTATTGAAGGCCTGCTAGCATTTTCCTTCATACCCTCTTATACCAAACAGAATCAAAGTGGAAAAAAAAAACAACAATTTCTGTCTCATTTTCCTGACATGAGTTGCTTTTTTAAGATAAGCTCTGTGTTCCTCTACATATACAAGGACAATAAGGAAGATAGGAATAAAACTAGCATGCATTTTTCTCTACATGAAATGGTCACTATGTGATTTTGTGTTCTTAATGAGGAACATTGCCAATCCATTATCAGACTTTTTTTCATTTGTGGAGCCATTTTTTTTTCTTTCCTGAAAAAAATGGAAATGTTTCAACATAAGGAGGGAACACTGTTTTTCAAATATTTCCCTTTGTGCATGAGTTCTTCAGAGTTCTTCAAAACTGCATCTTGATCTCACAAGCAGCAACTTCTGTGTAACATTGCCAGAGTATATTCATGACCTGGAATAGAGCTTGGTAACAAGGTCAGCAATGAATAGGCATAGCAACTAATTCAGCCAATGAGGACTGCTTTGGAAACTGAAACTAGAATTAGGCTAGGCTGGAAACTGAAACTAAAAGTAACCTAGGGATGGCTTTATGTTAAGCTGTGCAGCTATGTTGACCTCTGAGTCTGTGTAATGAAGATGAAACTAACTTGCTTGCTTGCTGGAGCTCTGTTCTGAGCTTGTAACATGTTTCTGTTTGAGTTTGCTCCATGTTGCAGAAATCTACAACTGGTTTGTAAATCTACTTATGTTTATAAAGTTGTTAAATGAAGCATCAGCCATCTGTGTTTATTTTTCTGGTGCTGAATTATCGTTGCAAAACTCTCAATAAACATGTTGATAAAAATATGGTTTGGATGATCTCATAACAAAATGTACAAACAAGTCCTGGTACAATCATTTTTAATCTTCTGAAGATGCAGACAATTTTTGTGAGATTAAATAATAACAATTAAATAATAATAAAGAAGGGTCATGATCTATCAGAAGTATAATCCAAAGAAGTTAAGTGCTGAATGGATTTATATTGTTATATACATGCATGCATACACACATATATAATCACACACATATATATATACACACTAATACATTAAAATGTGGTCTTAAAGGTAGACTTTAAGGAACCATAATTACATCCCCTTTGAATCTTGAATTATGCAGGCGATTTTGATGATTTTTTTTTTATTTTGAAGTTCATTTAGAAGTCAAAATCTTCAAAGCCTTTTCTTTTCTGGCACCCCATAAAGAGGAATAAATAATTTAGAAGTCCAATGTACCTGTAACCTACTTCAAAATTCACAGTCTTTTCAAATCTGGATCGGGAGATAAGACACAGGTGTTTATATGAATTTGTGATACCCTTGCTGTCTTGTCAGAGAGGAGATAACTGCTATTACACTGATGAAGAACCTTCATCTAGTTCTTGAATAGATTACTTTATCCTATAGCAGTGGTATGCAAGGGATTTTTGCTCATAAGCATATAATTCTTTTTTATATTGATTTGTGTTTATTACTGTTGCAATAAAATACTATGTCTGGTTAAAGTAACTGAAAGAGTATCACTAACCACAAAACTTTCAGCTAGGAAGATATTTATAGAAGTGAATTAATCATGAAAATTAAGAGATACCCACCTTGCATGGTCATTCAATCAACTAATTATCCATAAAAACTTATTGCTGCTTGAATTAATGCTTGCCAAAAAGTACTTCTGCCAGATTTTATGATACACCCTGGCCAAAAACCAAGCTTTGCATACTGCACAGAGAGGAAATCATCTTGTAATAATATTCAGAAGTGGTATGATAATTTATTTGATAGAGAGTGAAGGTGGATGCTAATGTTTCACATCCTACTGTGTAGTTAATTGGTTTTTACTAATACAAGGGATTCAAATGTATTCTTGGTTTTAATATATGTTCCTGTATTTTGTGTTTAATGAAACAGGAATGAATTTTTGTATGAAAACGCATAAACACATGAAGCCAACTTATCGGGGTATCTACAGGAGATGATCAAGATAGCAGCTGTGACAATGTAGTCAAAGCCACACCTTTTTTTTTTTTACTTATGACATAGTCTGAAAAGGAATGAGACTTCATTTGTATGCTTGTGCATATCCTGACATGTTTGACCTCCATAAGTGCTTTGTTGTTGTATGTGCTAAAACTCCATTTAATACAGTGTTTCCTAACCTGAGTAACTCCCATATGTATGAACTTCATGTCCTAAAATTTTCATCAATGAAATATATATATATAAAAACACTAAAAGACAATATACTTTATTCTTTCAGAACTATGGTTGTTATTATTTAGAAGCCTTAGGCAGTAAGCTTTATTTTTCTCCACTGAAGACTGAGCTATAGGATGTCAAATGTCAGTTGAAAATTCTTTTCAAAGTGGAGTGCAGTTCTCTATGGTGACAGAAGAAATGTGTAGGTATGTAGCTATTTTTTTTAAAAAAAAAAAATGAATAGAACATGCAAGAATTAGAGGCATTTCTGCACACCTTTAATTAGTAATCTAAGTGTATATTATTTACCATATGTACACCTTTAATTAGGCATTTCTAAGTGTATATAGTTTACAGTAGTAATAACACTCTCCTGTGTGATTTTTGAAGTGCTCCTAACTCTTTCCTGTTTACATATGGAGTGGCTTATTCTCCATCTCATAATCAGCTGCCAAATAGTAGGAATGACGGAAGACAAAATACTTTATGGTTTGTTATGGCTTGTGGCTTAATTAAAAATGAGCTGGTTTATTAAACTGGAGAGATTCCATTTCCTTCCCCTCCCCCTCCCCTTAAAAACTGTGAATGAAATTCTGAGTTATGTAAATTCTGTACTTTTTTTTTTCTTATCTTGAAAACATATTTGGAGTTATATTACTCCAGCACTTGTATCTATTATCTTTAGTGTGGCAGAGTGGGGAAGAATTGGGTGAAGATTCATGAGGTCTAAGTTCAACTGTGAAAGATATAAGACACCTTTGCCAACATGCTTTCTCTTTCTGATCAAATTTACAGGAAAATAAGTTGATAAAATGGTCTTGAAGTATTCTCAAATATGCAATCTTGACCTTCTTAGGGAAACCATATAAATAAAACATGAACTTTTAAAATAAGACTTTTATGCTGTTAGTTTCAACTGAAGCTGGGACATCTTATAAGAATGAAACTACTTTTGCAGTTTCCCAAATATTTTCTTTCTCTTCTAAAGAGGACTTTCTTTTCTATCATATTTTTGAGATTTCATGGAACTTGGAAGAACCAGGGATGCTGATAAGTTACAGGGAAATATGCATATATAGATCAAGTTATTCCTTAAAAAAATTAAAACATGAGATAAGTGGAATTAAGGAAACATAAGATACATTTATACTGCATCTCAGTTGGAGATTTCTCAGTTGAGAAATAAGTAATAAGTAATAAGTAAAGGAGATAATATCTTAATATAAATAGACAGGAAGCTGCCAGGCAAAATATAGAGTTTGGATGAGGGTTTATGTTATGTTTTGAGCATGGGCGAGAAAGAATGGAGACAAGACTCTGAACGGTGAACTTCAGCTCTGTATTTACATTGTGACTTCTCACTCAATAGCAGTTAAACCCACCTTATATTGGCAAACCCTGTAACTTTTAACCAATAACGAGCTAGGAGTGCTAGCTCTTATAACCAATAGGAACTCTCTGTTAAGGGCCAATCGGATTCCCCGGGATGGGCCAATCTGGTCCGGCCACTTAACAGCCAATCAGAAGTGCAGGGCCAGAACCCTGCACTTAACTCCAAGCTCACACTTTATAAAATCTTTATGCATACACAACACCCCTTCCCCCTGGCTTCTTATTTGCAGGGCGCAGTTACATAGTCCCTTAGGTAGGACGGTTGTCTTATTAGTCTCTTTGATTTCCGTTGTATCAGCTGGCTGCAATCACGCTGAGGTAGATCGTTGTTTGGCAGTGGGGCTGTTTCTGGTTCAGAGTTCACTTCTATGTCGTTGCCCACATTCTCTGCAATTTCCTGAGGTGCAACCATTTCTCCCTCTGGCTCCGCTTCCTGAGTCTCTATCAAGCCGTCGTTTCCTTCGAACAGGTTCTCTAGGAATTCATCTTCTTCTGTATCTCTCCCCCCCTCAGTTTCGTCATAGGGGAGTTGCGGACTGGCCGCTGGAAGCCACGATCGTAATTGATCGATATGACGTTTCCAAAGTTTATCGTCAAGGCATTGTACAAGGTAGGATCTGGGGCCGGTTACATGTACTACTGTCGCTTCCACCCACAACGGGTCGCCCGATAGGTTTTTAGCATATAGCAAGTCTCGTACCTGGAAGGTACGACAGCGGCTGCTGGATCCTAGGTTTCTCCAATTCGTAAGCTGGGTGTAACCAGTCGAGGTAGGAGCGGAGCTTCCGTCCCATCAGCAGTTCAGCGGGAGTTTTGTTGGTGACGCTATATGGGGTGATGTGTTGCAAGAAGAGGATTCGATTGACCTTGTCATCAATGTTGTCGTAGTCTACCTTCTGCAAGGTTTTCTTCACAAATTGGACCATGCATTCTGCTTTGCCATTGGTCGCCGGGTGCGCAGGCGAGGTGAGCGCATGGCGAATGCCGCGGTCAGCGAGGTACTGCTCGAACGCTAGTGCGGTAAATTGAGGGCTGTTATCGGATACCAGGACGTCTGGTAATCCGTGGGTTGCAAAGAGTCTGTCTAAGGTTTTGATAACCGCCTCGGAGGTCGTAGTCATGCGATGGATCTCGAGCCAATTCGAGTGGGCGACAACGGTAAGCAGGAAGGTGTGGCCTTTGGTTGGCCCCGTGAAGTCCAAGTTAATTCGGGACCAGGGTCCACATGGTGTCTCCCATTCAGTAGGCATGGCTTTTGGTGGGGCATTGCTGACTTCTTGGCATTTGGGACAAGCTTTAACCCACTGTTCGATTTGCTTGTCAATGCCCGGCCACCATGCGTAGCTTCGCGCAAGGGCTTTCATTTGCATGATGCCGGGGTGGCCATTGTGCAAGGTTCTCAGCAGCGCTTTCTGGAGTCGTTCTGGGATAACGACTCTATCGCCCCAGATGACACAGCCTTTCTGGGAGAAGAGCTCGGTTTGTCGAGTCTTGAATGGTGTGAAGTCATCTGATAACTGGTCCAATGGCCATCTGCGTTCTACCCAGCTTAGGACTCATGCTAGGGTGTGGTCGCGTTTGGCTTCTCTTGCGATATCTCGGGCAGTTAGTGGCGGCGAGTTGAGTGCCTCGATTTGCAACATGGTTACCGTTGGTGCAGGATCGTCGAGAGTCTCTGGAAGCGGTGCTCGGCTCAATGCGTCGGCGTGGGGAATGGCTTTCCCTGGGCGGTATTGCAACCGATAGTTATAAGCAGCTAAGAATTCTGACCATCGGGTCATCCGAGGGGATAATATGTAGGGAGTGGGCTTATCTCCGGCTATTATCCCCAATAATGGTTTGTGGTCAGTCACAATAGTAAAAGCCCTGCCATACACGTATTCGTGGAATCTTTTCACAGCTGAGACAATTGCGAGGGCTTCTTTATCGATTTGTCCATAGTTTTGCTCAGTTTTTGAAAGCATCTTTGAAAAATATGCAACAGAGGCTTCGTTCCCATTAGGCAGTACATGGCTCAAAATGGCGCCTACCCCGAAAGGCGATGCATCACAGGTTATAACTAACGGCAAAGTCTCGTTATACTGCATGAGTACAGAGTCAGAAGTAAGCAGTTTTTTAACATTTCGGAATGCCTGTTCTTCACGGTAACCCCATAGCCAATTTGCTTTTTTATCTAACAACCGGTGTAACGGTTCAGTGACCGTTGCTTTGTGCAGCAAAAATACATTATAAAAATTGATGAGGCCTAGGAACGCCTAGAGATCGGCCTTCTTTCGTGGCCTGGGAGCATTTTTTATCGCTTTTAGTTTACTTTCGGTAGGGTGAATGCCCTGGCTATCAATCAGGTACCCTAAAAACTCAACACTGTCAGTACACAATTTACATTTGTTTTTTTTTTAACTTTAAGACCGGCTTCTTGGAATTTTTTTAGGACTAATTTTAACCGGTCCTGTAAGATTTATTTTGTAGGGGCTGCAATTAATACATCGTCAAAATAGGGGACCACACCCTTAATTCCTTGCAATAACCTTTCCATAAGGCTCTGAAAAATCCCCAAGGCTACACTAACTCTGAATTGAAGCCGGGTACATTTAAAGGCACCTTGGTGCATTACAATAGTTTGGGCCTGTGCCATTTTTTCATCCACTGGTAATTGCTGATATGCCTGAGCTAAATCTGATTTAGTGA
Organism: Hydrophis major; assembly: GCA_033807585.1. Classification (NCBI taxonomy): domain Eukaryota; kingdom Metazoa; phylum Chordata; class Lepidosauria; order Squamata; family Elapidae; genus Hydrophis; species Hydrophis major. The sequence continues at coordinate 65,837,626 of CM066330.1, forward strand.
AGACTGTCCCGCCTCCCAGGGAATGGAGGAGATGCTGCACCACTGGAACTGGATATGCGTTCTGCTGCAGGGCGTGGTTCAAAGTGGCCCAGTAGTCCCCACAAATTCGGATTGACCCATCTGGCTTAATGGGTGTTACAATAGGGGTTTCCCAAGGGGAGTGATCGATGGGCTCTAACACCCCCTGAGTTATCAGTTTGTCGAGTTGTTCGTCGATTTTCAATTTTAAGACAAATGGAACTCGATGGGGTTTTAGGTGAATGGGAGCTATTTTTGGATCTAGACTGAATGAAATCGGGGTCCCCTTGTACTCGCCTAAGCTGTCCGCGAAGACATCCCTGAACTCATAGATAAGGTCTTCCTCCCAGTCACCGCTGCTGACTTGGTTTATGCCAGCCACTTCAATGCCGAGTGGCGTGAACCATTGGAGGCCCAGTAGGCTAGGCCTATCTCTATCGATGACCGTTAAAGGTAAGTATGCTGTGTGCTTCTTGAAGGAGACTCGGACTTGGCAGGAACCGACGACGAGGATTCGATTCCCTTGGTAGTCCTTGAGGATGAAGTGTTGGGAGTGGAGATCTTGGCGTTGAATTGTGGGGATGAGTTGCTTGAGCGTCTTCCAGGACACCATCGAGAGGGATGATCCTGAGTCGACCTCCATGTGGCAAGGCTGGTTCTCGATGGCTACTGTGACTCGGATTTTCTTAGTGTCCAAGGCTGAGGTGTGACCGATAGTGATAGTATGGTGAGCCTCTTCTCTCTGCAAAGCTCGATTTCCATAGGAGTGATTTACTGGCTCTCGCCGTACAGGATGGTTTCCTGTCGATTGGTGATAGTTAGCCCCTTTTGAGGCCTGGCTGGGTCCTGGCAAGCTGTGGCAGATCCATCCAATGTGGCCTCATTTCCCGCACTCATGGCAGAGTGCGTCACGGAATTAGCTTTCGGACCTGGCATGGTTGGCTCCACAGCCAGCGCAAGGGCGTAAGGGCTTCAGGTGATGGTCCCAGTCAGACCACAGTCGATGGACCCCTTCTTCATCGCTGTCTGACGATGAAGAGAGGTCCTCATGGTGCATCGTCATAAGCTGTCCTTCAGATCTGGATAAAATGTCGCTTGTCGGTGGTGGTACCGGAGCGTGGTTTCAGTGTAGTTGTGCAGCCGACTTCCTGGTTTCCTGTGCTGCAGTAGCATCAGCGATGGCGTCGGCAAGGCTGATGTCGCCTTTCGCCATCAGCTTGCTTTGGACGCCTGGTGCATCTAGTCCTAGAACTATGTGATCTCTTAGTGCTTCGAAGTCGGCCACGCTTTCTCCCTTTCACTGGCTCCTCTGATAAAACTCGTGGCGTCTCACGAGTGTAGGCACGGTCGGGGCGTAGTGATCTCGTAGGAGAGGTTCGAGGTCGTCCCAATCCATGGCCTTCACTTCTCAGGGTTTGGCTAGTGCTTTAGCCATCTTAAATACGGTTGGACCGCAATGTGTTAGGAACACCGCCCATTTCTTTCCTGGTGTGGCGTCCTTTAAGTTGTTGGTTTCTAGGAACATTTGGAAGCGATCCATGTAGGACTCCCAGTCCTCCTGTACTGGATCAAACGGAGCGGGTGGTACAATGCCGCTGGACATGAGTCCATGGTTGGCGTCGTCTGTCACGTGCTCGGTGTTCTTTGGAGTTTCGTTGGTTCAGATATCTCCAAATCCCACCTTCATTGCCAGTGTTATGTTTTGAGCATGGGCGAGAAAGAATGGAGACAAGCCTCTGAACGGTGAACTTCAGCTCTTTATTTACATTGTGACTTCTCACTCAATAACAGTTAAACCCGCCTTATATAGGCAAACCCTGTAACTTTTAACCAATAACGAGCTAGGAGCGCTAGCTCTTATAACCAATAGGAACTCTCTGTTAAGGGCCAATCGGATTCCCCGGGATGGGCCAATCCGGTCCGGCCACTTAACAGCCAATCAGAAGTGCAGGGCCAGAACCCTGCACTTAACTCCAAGCTCACACTTTATTAAATCTTTATGCATACACAGCAGTTTATAATTGGAGGAGGTTAAGAAAAAGAAAGTATATCCTCAGAGATACTAAGGTAAACAGAGATTAAGAGAAGCATTAAGACATTTCTTCATAGAGAGCTTAGAATCAGTGAAGGAAATCAGAATTATGACTTTCCAGCAAAGTCAGAACTCTGTCTAACGAATAGAGAAATAAACTAAACACCAAAAGAATTAGAAAAGGTTTTAAAAGCTATGGGCGCTCTTTTCCATACACCTATAAAGTAAGTGGTGGAAGAAATTTTAGAAGTTTTGCCCAGAGATATCAGTAAGAAAATAAGAAATAGTAAAGGAAAGGTTTAGCCTAGAAAGGGGCAATATAAAGAGAGAAAGGAAATAAAAAAATAAACTCTTAAGATAAAGAAGAAAGACTACTCATGAGTTAGCAATAAGCTGCACTTTGCCCATCCAGGACTCCACATCATGAATACAGCAAGGGCAGAAACATACCATTTTCTCATAAAATAAGGCTGGGTCTTTTTTTTTTTTTTTTTTTTTGAGCCCCAAAAAAGCAGCTAAAATGTCTTTTCTGGGGTGACTTAATTTCCTCCCCCCCCCCAAACTAGAGTGCTCCATGCGCAGTCACCTCTCCATGAGGTCACACCTATCGGCTGATGGAAGCTCCCCAAAGGCAGAGTCACCAGCCACTTCTATCAGCCGGTAGAAGGGGCTTCATGGAGAGTTGAGTGCACATGGGCTGCTCTAGGTGGGGGTGCGCATGGGGGAGGAAATCTATTGGCCAGTAGAAGCAGCCTCAGGGCGAGCGCCTACATGCACTCCCCTCACCATGAAGCCATTTCTATCAGCCAATGGAAACTCCCCAAAGGCAGACTTACCAGCTGCTTCTATTGGCCGGTAGAAGCAGGTTCGTGGCGAAGGGAGTGTGCATGGGGCACTCGCCCTGAGGTTGCTTCTACTGGCTGACAGAAGCGGCTGGTGTCTCTGCCTTTAGGGAGCTTCCATCAGACAATAGAAATGGCTTCATGGCGAGGGGAGTGTGCATGGGGTGCTCCTGTCAGAAGTTCTCTGAGGGCAGTCACACCTCGCCCTGAAGTGGCTGGTGACTCTGCCTTTGGGGAGCTTCCATCGGCCAATAGAAATGGCTTTGTGGCGAGGGGAGTGCATGTGGGCGTTTGTCCTAAGGCCGCTTTTACTGGCCGATAGAAGCGGGCTGGTGACTCTGCCTTTGGGGAGCTTCCATCAGCTGATAGAAATGGCTTCGTGGTGAGGGGAGTGCGCATGGGCACTTGTCTCGGGGCTTCTTCTACTGGCCGATAGAAGCAGCTGGTGACTCTGCCTTCGGGGAGCTTCTATCAGCCGATTTTCTATCGGTAGTAGATTGGGGTATTCTATGTGCAGAGCACTCCTAAAGGCAAGTTTTCTCCCCCCCTTCCCCCCATTTCTCTTCACCTCGTGTAGTTTTAATGAACGATGTGAGAAATAGCGGGGAAATGTATGGATTAAATAGGCCTAAATTTTAGGGGTGTGGCTTAATTTCACCTCATGCCTAGAAATCATGCTGGGCCTTCAAATTGGTGGAGGCCGTATTGTTGGAGAAACACAGTAGCATGGGAGAGGTGAAAGTTGAAGCAATACAGGTAGTATTAGTTTAATGATGACAATTGCGCCTGGAATTCCTGTCACTAAGTGATGTCGTAAAGTGTAATGTCATGTGACTACATTGCTTAGTAACAGCAATCCAAACAATTCCTGTTACATTATTAAATAAGAATCATCCATTGTTAAGCAAGGATCTCAACTTGCGACTTCCTGCTGGTTTCCCATGAACAAAGTCAATGGCAAAATGTTGCAAGTCCCAAACAGCTTTTGAAAGCAGGTGGATGTGTACTTTGGAGTAACATGAGATGGGAGGGGGTTGCTGCAGTGAGTGTGTGGGGGGGTGGTGGGAAGGGAGGTACTGGCATATTCAGGAATTGTTTGACAAAAGAAAGGAAAGTCATATAAATACATTCCTTCTGACCTTCTCATAACTAACTATGTAACAGTTTACTACTCTCCATTCATTCTACAAAATGTTCTCTTTCTCCTTCAAAAAAAATCTCCCAAAACTGTTGAAATATTTTTCTTCTGTGAGTCATAAATTTTAATGTCAATAGCAAAAATTTAATTGCATGTTATGGGACATAGAAGAATACTCTCAAGATAGCCTCTAGAGTAAGCCTATTTTATGCTCATAGAAAAAAAAATCAACCAGCTTGAAGACCTATAAGGATGGAAATTTTCTTAATGTACATGTATATTCACCTCCCCACTCCTACACACAATATATGTAAATTGTGAAGTCAATACATCCTTATATTTCTGCAAACTTTCTTTCTCTTAATCTTTTAAATGATAAACCACTCATTTCATTAGAAAAAAAATCACAGTGTAGAAGTAGACAAGAAGGCAGAATCTGTTATTAAACCAATTAAATGATTACAAAAATAATAAGCATATTATTTTGCCTTTAATATTATTCAACATAGCACTAATTTCCAATTATCTTCACAATTTTATTAAAAGTCCACTGCCAATTTCTAAACTTAAAGAATAACTACAGCAAGTTCTAACATGTTTAGAAGTTCTTTCTCCAGGTTTCCACCCAGCCTACTACTGGTATAAGCTTTCCATTCCATCTTTACTATCTTGATTTTCTTTGAGTTTCCAAATATTCAGCTAGCATCCCTTGACTGCTCACATAATCAGACTTAATTGGGATCTTGGAGGAGGGTGAATGAAGGGGTCTTCATTGATATTTTTCTTTCTTTGAAATGGAGTGGAATTTGGGGGTGGAGTTGTGAAAAGTATTTCCACAAAGTACAATCTTCCCATTCTGGTTTAACCATATTACTGGTTCTTCATATTGAAACCAATGCCAACATTTAACTCTGATTCAGTATCAAAACTACACCACATCCGTCTTTCGATTCCCTGGCATGCTTTATTTTTGTTTTTAGATTAAAATGAACTATAATTGATTCTGAATGTGGTGGTAGTGTTGGAGGAAGAGTCCTGATCTATCCGTATCCATACTTGAAATATGGGAGGAACAGGAAACTTTTCTTGACAGAGGGCTTGAATGATCTCCTATTCACTGGATACATTTACTGGATACATTCCTAAATTGGATTGGGACAGCATGAAAGCAAATTGACATGGCATTCATTGAAGGACCCTGGATAAGTCACTTAGCTTTTTTAGCCTTAACCTCACAGAGATATGGATGGACATAAATAAGATAATTAATCCTTTGGTGCACATTACCCTGAGCTCCTCTGAAGATAAACAATATATAGTGAGAAATTATTTTTGCTCACAGATCTTCAGAGGAAGTGATTTGGGTGGAAACCATGAAGGATGAAAATATAAGAATAAATGGACTAGAAAACAGGAAGAACCCTTCTCCTTTTATTGTTTAAAATTCAGACCAAATTTCAGGATCAATTTAAATTCTTCTCCACATCAGCATCCAAATAAAACTTTGATCCATGCTGTTGAAATTGCAACATGCCGGATTTACTTTTATTGTTTCTTCTCGAAAATGAACCTATCCTTATTTTTATCCAGTTATGAGCTGTTTGTTCCACTATTTGTATTCCTCTAATTGTCCCTTGCTAAAAGTCTGTCACTGGATGATGCCTAAGTACGTTATCAAACATTTTGGTAATGACTCATGCAGAGCAAAGATATCTTTCTTTATTTGCCTAATAAGTATCACACTTTTCAATTTTCTTAGATCATTACCTCTGGCATGTGTCATAATACTTCTGGGGCCTTGGAAATTAGCTAGCAATTCTGAAATAAAAACCTGTGGTTGCTGCCAAATTACTCCTTTCAGCCCCAGTCATGTGGTAGACTGTTACATATTGAGACATAAGAACATTTAATACCAAAATAAATATATATATTACATTCTGATTGGATTGGATTTCATTTTTTGAGTGGACTGGATTAAGAACTAACATCATTGTGTTTTTTTCCTCCCTCCCCAAGAAGAAATTGTTGCAAAGAATGAAAAGCATAGGCTATGGTTCTTGCAGAATACAAAGTGATCTGCAGCATAGAGTGCAAATGGAATTATACACAAAGGATGTTTGAAAGTACTGGTTTCAAATAGTGAAAAAAAAAATATTGGCTTCCACTTTTATAGAGTTAGACAAGCTCGGCTCCTGATCATAATTGTGGATCTGCGTCCTGGTTATTTAGCTTCTTCCCATGGCAAGATGTAAGAATTCAAATTTGGCATAAGAACATTAGTGTTTTACATATCCTAAGAATTCGACAAAGTACCTCATGAAATACTTACAGCATGGGTTAGATTGTGTGACGATTACACAGCTATATACAGTGTCTGGTTCAAACTTCATATTCAAGGAGTATTTCAGGATAGTTCTTCATCTAATAGGAAAGTGGCTTTGATTAAGATGCTACAAGGATTTTAAGATCATGTCTTCTATTTTTTGGAATTTTTATTTACCTATATGAGGGAGTTTGCTTATTTTGGACAGTCATTTGGGGGCATTGACTAGAGAAAACAATTATGTATGGAAGAATTAGAAACCAGACTGCCTAAGATTATGACAGCTGGATACCAGTCAGAGCATAGAACAATTTAAAGAAATTGTGCAAGATCAGAAGACATGGAAAGATCTGGCTCATAGAATTGGACATGACTCAATGGATAACATCATCATCATCATTATTATCATGAGGGAGTTACTGAAAGAGCTGGCAGATGTGATCTTAGAACCACTGAACAAAATCTTTCAGAGTTCACGGAGCACATGAGAACTGCCAGGGGATTGGAAAAGAGCTGATGTGATCCCAATGTTCAAGAAGAGGAAAAATTGCATATAGGAAACTACAGAACAATCAGCTTGACCTCAACATCTGGAAAAATCCTAGAAAAGATAACCAGACAGAAGATTTGTGAACTGCTAGAAATGAACAATCACCGAAAGCAACAAAATTATTGCCTGGCATGAACATTAAAAACAGATCATACCAGACTAAACTTATTGCCTTCTTTGATAAATTGACTAAATTAGTGAATCAAGGAAATGCTATGGATATAGTTTATTTGGATTTCAATAACGCAAAGTAGATGAAGTAGGCCACTGCCTATTTGTTGGTAAGATAGAACAATGTGACTTAGACAGTACCTACCACCAGATAGATTCACAGTTCGCTGACCAACTGCACTCAGCATGTAGTCCTTAATGGAGGGGGAGGCATGCAGTGGGGAACCTAAACATTCTGTCTTGGGCTACATCAACAGAGATATAAGCATCAAATTCACCAGAAGTGAGAGTACCACTCTATAACTAACTAGTGAGGCCACATTTGAAATACTGCATCCAGTTCTGGTTGCCACAGTGCAAAGAAGATGATGGGAACCTAGAAAGAGTGCAGAGAAGAACAACAAATATGATAAGGAGACTAGTGGCTAAATATATAATAAATATATTGAACAATTAAGGGAACCAGGTTTGTCTATCCTGACAAAAAGAAGTATTAGGGTGACCTGAGGATAGGACAAGAAGCAATGGGTGGAAGCTCATTAGTGAAAGATCCAATCTGGAACTAAGGAAAAAAATTCATAACAGTAAGAACAATTAATCAATGAAACAGTCTCCCAGGGTTGTGAGTCGCAGGAGGTCTTCAAGAAAAGATTGGATAGCCACTTGTCCAGGATGCAATAACATCTCCTGCCTTAGGTAGGGGGTTGACTAGAAGACTTTACAGTCCTATGATTCTATACTGGAAATAACTGCCAATAATATAGGGTTTTTGTCTTCTGTCACTGTAAACAGTATCTTTTTCTTTGTAAACATGTACATTCATGATAGAAAATTAGGAAATGCCATCTTTATTCCCTTTCTTTGACCCAAACTTCTACTGTTGAAATGTTCTATTTCTTTGTGCTTTATTTTCTCTTGTGTCATTCACAATGTGTAGAATGCTGACATACTTTAGAAAAAAGAAGATGTTGGCACTAAGAGAAAACCATGCTATTATTTTAGGGAAAAATCAAGTTTTCCTTTTCCTAAAATTAAAAAAAAGTATTCTGGGCTATTATATATATATTGCAATATATATTGCAATTTTTAGGTGCAAGAAAGCTAGTGCCAGCCCAGAATACTTTTTTTTTTTAATTTTAGGAAAAGGAAAACTTGATTTTTCCCTAAAATAATAGCATGGTATATATATATAAAGAATTCCAATCTTCAGCCTTTACATATCTTTCAGAAAAAAAAAAGAAATATAACATTTGTTTTCATTTTTAATCTACTATTTATGAATAAGAGATGCATCAGTAATTCTTCGTTCAAAATTTATGCATGAAAAATTGCCCCTTGACAGCAGTTAAGAGATCTCCTGCAATGGCAACACAATTTCACTTTTACTACTGATAATGTTCCTCAGAGATATTTCTAGTTGGACATCATTGTCCAGGCACTCAGCCAATCATAATATAGCCTTAGGTAAAAATAGACAAAATGCAACAGGGATTTTGAGAATTACTTTGACTTCAATACAGTAGGTGACAATGGAGAACAAAGTTATGGGAAGACCTGCTGAGAGGTGACAATATGCCTCCAGGAAAGTGATATTGGAGATCATAGATTCCTGTGAATTCTATTTTTCAGTAATTGCTGCACAGTTGTACTGAAGAAAAGACCTTTTATAATGTCCTGAAAGATTGGAGCTAGGTAAAAAAAAAAAAAAGATGTTAATGTTATATAAATAAACATGAATGAATACAGTCCATATCTAGCTTGGGCTCTTTAGAGACTAATAGTTTGAAGTTGGGGTCAAATCTTAAATTAATTTTGGGAACATGATGATCTATGCCTTCTATTGATCATGTATATATTTGCAATAAGACATTTAGATTCCCAGGAATCTGCAATCTAGGGTAAAATTCTTGTATTATTTCCCAATAACCTCTCCTGTCATGCCTACATTAGACTTGGTGGAGAAATACAATAATATTGTAATTCTTAATCTCAGTGGGAAAACTACTATTGTATATAAGAATAATCAGATTAACTCTTCTTAGTATATTGTATATTTAATGAAATTTAGTCCAGTGCTAATTATTTCTTTGTGGAAGAATTTCTACTGTGGTGAACTCTAGTGTGCTGTTCAAAAGATAGGGGCTGCACTGAGTTTGAAAAAAGTTGCCAACTCACATTCTATAGCATAATGTGTTTTTATTACCATCACAACTATTGACTGTCTGTTATCAAGAATATTACATTCATGGAACAGAAGTATAAAAAGGAGAAGAAAAACAATTGTTCCTGTTGTTAACTGGACAATCCATCCCTAGGTGGAACTAGAGAGAAAATGGAGAATGTAGGATAAGTAGAACCAGTTTATTTCAGAAATGAAATAAAGCTGGAAATGGTTTATAAATGAGGATGGGGATAGCAGAAGCTGCTATCAGGATGAGTGACACTAATGGCAGAATACATGAAAATTGAGTAGTTAATTCACATGCCTACCGGTTAAATAAATAAATAAATAAATAATAAATAAACAAACAAACAAACAAACAAATAAATATAAAATAAGTAGGTAAGTAAGTAAGTAAGTAAAGTAAATCTAAACTATGTACCTGTCCATATTAGACTCCCTCTTCAAGAATTAGTATCTTTGAAATCCTGCACCTTCATGAATTAAAATGTAATCCATATGAAGGTCTGAATGTTATTAGATAGCAGACTCAAAATAACTTTTTAAAAAAGCTTAATAACGAAGTGACTGATAAATTGGCTTAAATCAGAAGAGCTGTTGATCTTTAAGGAGCTGTCACAAAGAAGAGGGGGGTCAACCTATTCTCCAAAGCACCTGAAAGCAAAAGAAGAGACAATGGATGGACACTAACCAAGGAGAGAAACAACCTAGAACTCAGAAGAAATTTCATGACAGAACAATTAACCAATGGAAGTCTTGCCTCCAGAGTTTGTGGGTGCTCCAACGCTGGAAGTTTTAAGAAGAGATTGGATAATCACTTGTATGAAATGGTGTAGGATTTCCTGTTTGAGAGGAGGTTAGACTAGAAGATCTCCAAGGTACTTTTCTATTCTGTTATTCCACAATTGGAAAGAAGCTGATGGGAAGAGGTACCTCCTGATAGCAGGAAGAAACAAGAAGAAAATCTATGTTTAGCGTTTAAAAATTATTTATTAGACAACTGAGATGACATTTCTTTCATAATTAGGGTCCTAAAAGTAAGAGAAAAGAAGTATGTGTTGTACATTTGACTAAAATGATGTACTAGTTCTTCATATATTACTCAAAAAGATATGTATGTAAAAAGAGAAGTTGGGCTGTCAGATCCTAATTTGCTTCCCATGCATATGGAGTTCTGATACCTACATATATATCTTAGGCCTGGATATATTGGTGTTTCTTGTATTGTGTATATACGCCCTCCCCCAGGCATCAATTAGTAGTGACAGAATACCTACATCCATATCTTAGGCCTGGATATATTGGTATTTCTTGTATTGTGAATGTGTATATACGCCCTCCCCCAGACATCAATTAGTAGTGACAGAATACCTATATCCATATCTTAGGCCTGGATATATTGGTATTTCTTGTATTGTGAATGTGTATATACGCCCTCCCCCAGACATCAATTAGTAGTGACCGAATACCTACATCCATATCTTAGGCCTGGATATATTGGTGTTTCTTGTATTGTGAATGTGTATATACGCCCTCCCCCAGACATCAATTAGTAGTGACAGAATACCTATATCCATATCTTAGGCTTGGATATATTGGTGTTTCTTGTATTGTGAATGTGTATATACGCCCTCCCCCAGACATCAATTAGTAGTGACAGAATACCTATATCCATATCTTAGGCCTGGATATATTGGTGTTTCTTGTATTGTGAATATGTATATACGCCCTCCCCCAGACATCAATTAGTAGTGACCGAATACCTACATCCATATCTTAGGCCTGGATATATTGGTGTTTCTTATATTGTGAATGTGTATATACGCCCTCCCCCAGACATCAATTAGTAGTGACAGAATACCCACATCCATATCTTAGGCCTGGATATATTGGTGTTTCTTGAATTGTGAATGTGTATATACGCCCTCCCCCAGACATCAATTAGTAGTGACAGAAACCTGCATAACATTGTATATAGGGCCAGTGGTACTATTCTGCTGCTTTCCTTTCACATCATAGAGCACAAACAGGGTAAGCAGCAGCAAACTGGCTGAGATTCTAGCTGCAAACTTATAAAATAGGTTGCTGTACCTTTCCCAATAACCCTTCAGTTTACATATATTTCATTGTGTTTAGTTACCTGGCATTATCTTGTGATTTTACATTTTAGACTGTATAAGGGACACATTTAAATTACATTATTTTACTAAATCAATCCAAAGGTACCATCTCTGCCTTGTGCAGAAACAAACTGAATATATATTTTTTCTAAATTATTAGGGAGAACGTAGACTCTAGTAAGAATTCTTTAGCAAATTATTCCTTCTATTTTGAATTCAGCTGTTCATGATGGTGGGAGATTAATTTAAACCAAATCAAATGGGAAAGGAAGTGTTATGGACTAAGCTAACACGTTCATTAACAACCCTAATAGCTTTACGTTAACAGCTCGTAATCCTGCACTTCTCATTGGCCCGTGAATAGCGAGTCGTGATTGGTCGTTTCTGGCTGATCTGATTGGCTGACAGTGGGTCATCTCTGATTGGACGCTTGTTAGAGCGGTAAACACAAATCATTGGTTGTTGTGACAGCAGCCAGCTCTATAAAAGAGCTGCTGCTGCCCAAGTATTTTGCTCTGTTCTGAAGTTACTAATAAAGAGTTGAAGTCACAGTTCGATGCCTCGTCTCCGTTCCTTGCGCCCCTGCTCAGGACATAACACTGGCGACGAGGATCGGATGCGGAGACGATAGAGCTGACTGAGCACTCATCGAACAATACAGAGCACATGGCTGAGAGCGCAAGCAACAACTGGCAGGATGACCAGTGGCGCCATACCACCCGCTCCATTTGACCCGGCAAATGAAGACTGGAATTCGTATATGGACCAGTTCCAGATGTTCCTGGAGACCAACAATCTGAAGGATGCCATGCCTGGCAAGAAACGAGTGGTATTCCTGACCAATTGCGGGCCCACTGTTTTTAAAATGGCTAAGGCGCTTGCAAAACCAGCGGAGGTGAAGACAATGGATTGGGATAACCTCACGCCGATCCTCTGGGCCCATTATGCACCCGCGGTGCCAACACTCATCCAAAGACACGAGTTTTACCAGAGGGACCAATGGAAAAATGAGAGTGTTGGAGACTTCATCACTGACCTCCGGAACCTGGGTAGACTCTGTGGTTTCGCAAACCTCGAGGAAGCAATGAGAAACCAAATAGTTCTGGGATTAGATGACCACACGACACAGAGCAAGATTATGGTGAAGGGAGACATCAGCCTCACAGATGTCATCGTCGACGCTACTGCAGCAGAAGCAACCAGGAAGTCAGCCGTTCGAATGCACCGAGCGAACGCACCACACCGCCAACTCGCTAGTAACAGTCCGCCTTACTCTGAGTGGCACACTACTACCGCCCATCATGAAGACCTCAAATCCTCATCAGACAGTGAGGAAGAGGAGGTCAACCGGCTATGGTCAGAATGTGACCGATGAGACCAACGGAACCAGAGATTCCCACGCCAATGCACTGGTTGCAGGGCAAACCATCCGTGAGCAGACTGAAAATTCCTCGACGCACTCTGCCGCTCCTGTGGAAAGAGAGGCCACATTGCAAAGGTCTGTAGAAGCAAGCGAGGGTCCAGTCCAATCCAGAGGAAGAATAATCTCCACCAGGCTACAGGCAACCCACCTGTAAATCGGGACCACCTGAACCACCAATGGAACAACCACTACTACAGAAATTGAGCACCTGCCACTTCAACTAGACGGGAAGAGGCACACCAAACCATCACTATCGGCCACGCTTCATCCCTGGATGCAAGGAAGATCTGAGTAAAGGTTGCTATTGAGAATCGACCTTGCGTAATGGAAGTCGACTTGGGGTCATCCTTATCGATGGTCTACTGGAAAACCCTCAAACAGCTGATCCCTGCCATCTGTCACCAGGACCTCAGCACTGAAAAAATCATACTAAAGGACTACCAAGGAAACAGAATTCCAGCTGTCGGTTCCAGCCACGTCCAAGTATCCTTCAAAGACTGCACCATAATGCTACCTCTGACCGTCGTCGATCGTGACTGGCCCAGTCTGCTAGGGTTACAGTGGTTCGCCCCACTCGGGATTGAACTAGCTGGCATCCACCAAACCAGAAGCGATGACTGGGAAGAGGCTCTCGTCCAAGAATTCCAGGACATTTTTACAGAGAAGTTAGGCAAGTACAAGAGGACCCCTATATCGTTTAATCTCAGCCCCGATGTAGCTCCCATTCGCCTTAAGCCTCGTCGGGTGCCTTTTGCACTCAAGCCAAAGATTGACAAGCAACTGGACAAATTAATAGCCCAGGGTGTGTTGGAACCGATTAACCATGCCTGATGGGAAACCCCAATAGTAACACCCATAAAGCCAGATGGATCGTTAAGAATTTGTGGGGATTACTGGGCCACCCTAAATCACGCGCTTCAGCAGAGCGCTTACCCGGTACCAGTGGTCCAACACCTTCTTCACTCCCTGGGTGGCGGAAAAATATTTGCGAAATTGGACTTAGCTCAGGCGTACCAACAGCTACCCATAGATGCGAAGACTGCAGAAGCCCAGACTATAGTCACATATAGAGGTGCCTTTAAGTGCAATAGACTCCAATTCGGAGTAAGCATGGCACCAGGCATTTTCCAAAGTCTGATGGAGAGACTATTACAAGGCATCAAAGGCGTCGTGCCTTATTTTGATGATGTCTTAATAGCTGCCCCAATAGAGAATTATTAAAAAAATGACTCAGAATGGTTCTCCAAAAATTTAAGGATGCTGGCCTGAAGGTAAAAAAAGACAAGTGTCAACTTTGTACGGAGAGGGTGGAGTTCCTTGGATACCTTCTCGACAGACAGGGAATCCACCCTACTGAAAAAAAACTAACTGCAATCAAAAACGCCCCGAGACCTAGAAATAAGACAGACCTCCAAGCCTTCCTGGGACTCATTAATTTTTATAACATCTTCTTGCCCCAGAAGGCGACCGTAGCCGAGCCCCAACATAGACTTTTCGACAAAAAGGCTTCCTGGGTCTGAGGACGGCATGAAGAATGGGCATTCCAACAAGTAAAAAACCTCTTAACCTCCGATGCTGTATTGATGCAATACAACGAGACTCTACCCTTAACGGTTACCTGTGACGCCTCACCATTCGGAGTGGGAGCCATCTTAAGCCATGTCCTGCCAAACGGTAATGAGGCACCTATTGTGTTCTTTTCGAGAACTTTGTCTAAGACTGAAAGGAACTATAGCCAACTTGATAAAGAGGCTCTCACCATTGTGTCTGCAATTAAACGTTTCCATGAATTTGTCTATGGAAGACCCTTTGCCATAATTACAGACCACAAGCCATTACTCGGCATTTTAGCGGGAGACAAACCAACTCCCCACAACTTATCACCAAGAATGACACGTTGGTCAGAGTTTTTAGCCGCATGTGACTACCAACTGCAACATTGTCTGGGGAAAGCCATTCCCCACGCTGATGCCTTGAGCCGTTCTCTGCTACCAGAAGTCATTGATGACCCAGCTCCAACCCTAGCTGTATTGCAAATCGAAACTCTTCAGTCACCACTGCTGACCGCACGAGACATCGCCTCGGAAACGAAGAAGGATCCTTCTTTGGCACAAGTCCTCAGCTGGGTGGAATGAGGTTGGCCTGACAATGAATCCAATGACACCTTCAAGCCATTCAGAAACCGACAAATAGAACTGTTCTCTCAAAAGGGCTGCATCTTGTGGGGAGACAGAGTCATCATCCCAGGGAAATTACAACATAAAGTTTTATAAATGTTGCACGACGGACATCCAGGCATCGTGCGGATGAAGGCATTGGCAAGGAGTTATGCGTGGTGGCCAGGTATAGATAAGCAGATAGAAGCTTGGGTAGCTATGTGCAGCAAATGCCAGGAGACTCGCACCGCTCTTCCCAAAACACAGAGAAGTTAGGCAAGTACAAGGGGACCCCTATATCGTTTAATCTCAGCCCCGATGTAGCTCCCATTCGCCTTTAGCCTTGTCGGGTGCCTTTTGCACTCAAGCCAAAGATTGACGAGCAACTGGACAAATTAATAGCCCAGGATGTGTTGGAACTGATTGACCACGCCCAATGGGAAACCCCAATAGTAACACCTATAAAGCCAGATGGATCGTTAAGAATTTATGGGGATTACCGGGCCACCCTAAATCATGCGCTTCAGCAGAGCACTTACCCGGTACCGGTGGTCCAACACCTTCTTCACTCCCTGGATGGCGGAAAAATATTTGCGAAATTGGACTTAGCTCAGGCGTACCAACAGCTACCCGTAGATGCGAAGACTGCAGAAGCCCAGACTATAGTCACACACAGAGGTGCCTTTAAGTTCAATAGACTCCAATTCGGAGTAAGTGTGGCGCCTGGCATTTTCCAAAGTTTGATGGAGAGACTATTACAAGGCATAAAAGGCGTCGTGCCTTATTTTGATGACATCTTAACAGCTGCCCCCACTAAAGAGTTATTAGTACAATGACTCTGAAAAGTTCTTTAGAAATTTAAAGATGCTGGCCTGAAAGTAAAAAGGGACAAGTGTCAACTTTGTATGGAGAGAGTGGAGTTCCTGGGATACCTTCTCGACAGACAGGGAATCCACCCCACCGAAAAAAAACTAACCGCAATCAAAAACGCCCCGAGACCTAGGAATAAGACAGACCTCCAAGCCTTCCTGGGACTCATTAACTTTTATAACATCTTCTTGCCCCAGAAGGCGACCGTAGCCAAGCCCCGACATAGACTTCTCGACAAAAAGGCTTCCTGGGTCTGGGGACGGCGTGAAGAACGAGCATTTCAACAAGTAAAAAACCTCTTTACTTCTGGCCTTGTAAATTAATGATGAACAGAATGCTACAAATATTTGTTATTCATTTTAATTTACAGTTTCCCTTCTTCCAGAAGTTCAAGGTGGCTAGAGCAGACAACTGTGTCTGTCTCTTTTCAAAGACATTAGGCATCTATTAGACTCTCCCACAAAACTGTAAAATCTATGAAGACCAGGAACAAGAAGGACACTAACAAAAGGAAGCTCTTGCATTCTTCCAGGAAAGTTCTCATGTATATTTTTGAGAGAAGGAGTGAAGGCTGAGAGAGATAGAAAAAAAAATGAATTGATATTGACAAAAGTAGAATAATTGCTGTTTATTGTGAGGACCAACCAAACCTGAAGGAAAAAATTGGAAGAAACAGAATAAATTAGTCTTGAGAAAAGGGATGCTGGGTTTGGGGGAGGGAACATAATGTGTGTTAAAAGGAATAAAAATGTAACAGCTAAATAGCAAAACAATAAAATAGCCTGGAAATTGTTGACAGAAATAATCAAGAAGTTGTAAAAACTGTTATAATCTTATTTTAATTATGACATTATTTTTAACCATTGTAATCATCTCAAAGTCATACCCAAGGGTGCAATTTATAAATAATATAATAAAATATATAAATAAAATTTATGAATAAAATAATATGCAAACACAAAAAATTATAAACAAACAGGAGTGGGGAGGTGAAGAATGTATTCAGGGAGAAAAAGATATTAACAGAAATAAAGTTTCCAGGTTAAAAACTGAATCCTAAGTAGAAAATGCTAAAATAAGGTAGAAAACAACAACCCCTTAGAGTTAGACTGATAAAGGGATGAAATTTAAAGTGTGTTAAAAAAGAAATCTCAGTCTTTAGCAAGTAAACATCCAGTGTACAATGAATCTCTTTTATAATAAAAAAAACCCTGATCTCTGACTTGTTCCCATCAGGTCTTTTTTTAAAAAAAGCATACTAGGGTAAAATATATAGCAATCCCTCCTTTGTTTCTCAAACAATGAATAAGTTTCCTCAGGTAAAGTGACTGGCCCATGTCCTCCACTGAACATTCATATCTGATAGTAGAATTGATTGTGGATCTCTTCTGTCCTGATCCATCAACATAAGAGCCACTGCGCCACATGGGTTCTGTTTTTATTTCCAACGTTCCTCACAAGCAGGTATTTAAAAAACAACACAGAAGTTGACAAGAGAACATATTCATTGTTTATTGGTAATATGTACATGTAAAATGTAAATCTACATATTTTAAAAGTTTTCCATTTTTTCCAGGTTACTCCCTTTCAGATTTTTTATTTTACAACATCCATAATTCCAGATAAACATGTTAGCCAAGGTTTCTTGATGTTGTTGCCCATCATTTCTAGAGAAAATCAAATTAAGAAAGGTGATCATAAGAGCCTTTTTAACTTCCCAATGGAAAATGTCAGTGGACTTTAAGTTATTTTCAGAGATATGCTCATTTGTACTATATTGAATAGATTACCAAATTCACTCATAAGGGAATTTCTCTAACAAAAAGAAATTTAGCGTTGTATGTATTAAATATCCAGGATAGTTAAGAAGTATTTGTCATTTTCTCTTTTTCTTTAGAACAGTCCAAGTACCCTGATTTATAGGAGGGAGGATCCCATATTTTGATATTCTTAAAATGAATATGAAGATATTTTCCATAATTCTAAATATTTTAGATTTTACTATTCCTGAAAATCAGGAAGAGTTGCCAATTATAATCCAGACTACCTCTTCAATTTAAGATTAACAAATATAGTAGGCAATTTTGATCTACCAAAATGTTGAGTAGGTCAGAGTCATTCTCCCTTTGGTGTATGTGACTGATATAGTATTTTATTTTATTTATTTTATTTGGTTTGTCAATTGCTTACAAGGTAATAGGTATAAGTAAAAACATAGTTATGAATACATGAATACATATAAGAAAAATGAAAGAAACAATAGGACAGGGACAGTAGACACACTGGTGCGCTTATGCAGGCCCCCTACAGACCTCTTAAGAAAGGGGTGAGGTCAATAGTAGAAAGTCTAAGGTTTAAGTTTTTGGGGTTTGGGGAAAGAACCACAGAGTCTAGTAGAGTATTCCAGACATTGACCATTCTGTTGCTGAAGTCGATTTTCCTGCAATCAAGTTTGGTGCGATTAACCTTGAGTTTGTATCTATTGTTTGCTCTTGTATTGTTATGGTTGAAGCTGAAGTATTCATTGACTGGTAGGGCATTGCAATGTATGATTTTTATATACTATACTTAGATCTGACAGAAGGGGGCATAGTTCTAGGTTTTCTTGGTCTAGAATTACAAGTCTGGTGGCATAAAGTATTCTACAACAAGTAGAGGAGTGGAGAACTCTTCTTGTGAAATTTTTCTGGACTTTCTCAACTGTGTTAATATCAGATGCATAATGTGGGTTCCAGACTGATGAGATGTATTCGAGTATAGGTCTAGCAAATGTTTTGTATGTTCTAGTTATTAGTGTAATATTACCAGAGAAAAAGCTATGTAAGATTAGGTTAACAATTCTTAATGCCTTATTGGCTGTGTAGTTACAGTGGACTCTAGCACTAAGATCATTAGAGATGAGTACTCCAAGATCCTTGACAGAGTTTGGATCATCAACAAGGTCTTGACTATTAGCCTGTATTTTATTTTCTGGTTTTAGTTTATTTTTTTTGCCAATATGTAAGGCAGAGCATTTATTTGTTGAGATTTGAAATTGCCATTTGTTTGACCATTCTGATACATAGTCGAGGTCTTTCTGAAGGGTTGCAGTATTGTCTGTAGTGTTGGAAAGCTTTACATTGTCAGTGAAGAGAACGCAGTTGCTCTTAATATGACCTCAGAGGTCATTTATGTAGAGTATGAAGAGAGTTGGTCCTAGAACACTGCCTTGGGGAACACCACTGTTGACAGGTACAGAATTTGATAGGACGCTCCCAATTTTGACCATTTGTTGTCTGTTTGAGAGGAATGCTTCTATCCAATTATGCAGGTGTCCAGAGATACCATAAGATTTTAGTTTTAGGAGTAGTTTATCATGTACCACTGAATCAAAGGCTTTACAGATGTCTTTGTAAATTGTGTCTATTGCTTTGCCCTGATCAAGTTGTGTAGTCCATTTGTTTTTGCAGTGTAAGAGTTGCAGATTACAGGATAGTTTTTTTCTGAAACCAAATTGTTTATTAGAGAGTAGGTTGTTTGTCTCTAAGTGGAGGATAATGGATTGGTTAATAATTGATTCCATGACTTTACAGGTGACGCAGCATAAAGAGATTGGTCTGTAATTTTCAACTAGGCTGGGGTCTCCCTTTTTGAAGATGGGAATGACTGTGGCTTGTGGCCATAGTTTTGGCAAGGAATTGGTCCTGAAATATTTTTCAAAGATTATGCTTAGAGGTTCAGCTGTGGCAGTGGATAGCTTTTTTAAGAAGTAGGCACATATTCCATCCGGTCCAATAGATAGAGATGGTTTTAGATTGCATAGTGCTTTTTCAACATTGTCTACTGTAAAATGGATATGTATTAGATCATTGTAGTTGTCTGTGGTTCGACTAGGAAATACTAGGCATGATCCATTGCTGTTTACAAATACTGAGCCAAAGAATGTGTTAAAAAGATTGGCTTTAATAGTGTCGTCGTTGCAGTCTTTACCATTAGGCCCTTTCAGGGGTGGGATGGACCTTGAGTCTTTTAGTTGTTGTTTACAAAATTGTAGAAAGCAGGGGTGGAATTAGTGCATAGAAGATTTTCCTCTTGTTTAATGTGATAATTGGTTCATTCAGTCTTTATCTGGTGGCATAAATTTTTGTATCAGCTTTTGAAGTTGGCAACGTGACCAGATTTGTTTTTGTATTGATTTGATTTGTATTGAGCATAAGCTCTAAAGTAAGTTTAACTTTTTTAAAAATAACAATCTTCCCCTCCCCCAAAAGAACCAACACCTGACCTACAGCCATTTTTTTGCGATACCCTTATAGTGCTACTGCCAGATCTGCCATATACTGCTTCAGCTTCCCTTTCCATTGATGGCATCCTGCCATAAAAGGGCAGAAGAGGGAATGGGGGGAATGTTGGGAGGGGAATGACAGGAACCAGAAACGCCAACCAGTGACAACGGTTAAGGGATCGAAGGTCACAGGTGTGAGAATGGAATTCATACACCCACCAAAGAGGCACAAACTTTAGGACTGTTGCCAAAACACCTAATTTAAATACCATTGAACATTGATGAAATGACTAAGAGGATCATCCTGAGAGAAGGGAAAATCACAGAGTTTATGTGGAAATATTCAAATCTGGCTTTGCTTATGTAACCACTGTCTATGAATGGAATTGAGGGTCTTTCTTTCCTCAACACCTAAGCTGGATCAGGGCTGACAGCTGCACTTATTACAAATTAAGGAATGGCCCTTAGTTACCAAAGGATCCTCTTTGCCCTACTCGAATAGATTCTGTATCAACAGAGTTCACTTGAACAATTTCCTTCATAAGCCTTCACTGCTTATAAGAGCACAGGTCAAAATGGGTCATAAAGAAAGGCAGTGTAGGTTAAAAAAAAATCTGCTAAACTCAGTTGCCTGAAAAAAAAAAAAAGATCATGTAAATAAGTGCTTACCATACTACAGATGCTGCATCCTCCTGCAAAGGTAATGTGTTTACTTAAACCTGCAGTGCGAAGAATGTGTGTGCTTTAAATTACTGGCAGCTGGTGTAAAATTCTCATCAGCATAATTATGATGCTCTCTGCTGACTACTTATCATTTCAAGGGACTTCTCAGGATATGAAATTCTGACAAACTAAATCTAAGGGTCAGAAAACACTCTTATTAGCTGTCTGGTTTTATTTAGATGAGTGTCTCTTACAAAAACAAAAATCCAATAATTGTTAATGTTGACATTGGTCATTTTCTAGCTTCACAGATCACTACCAGGAGGTTGCCCATCACACATTCTAATGAATCATAGTAATGGCAACTTCATCGTCCAGCTTCGTCCAGTGCCTCTTCAGGGAATGATACTGATTTTTGTTCAGTACATCTGACAAAATGAGACTCTCTCAGGGGTTCATTGATTGTGTGAAGAATGATGTGTAAACCACCATTGTTCTTTCTGATATGTACCGTAGATGTGGTCATAAAAACACACTGGTGAAGGGAACTTCTGTATCTGTCTAATAGTATCACAGAGTTTATTTTTTAATTGCTCTTACAGAGTTAGTCCCCAACTTACAACAGTTCATTTAATGATCATTTGAATCTACAATGGCACTGAAAAAAGTGACTTATGACTGTTTTTCACACTTTATGACTGTTGCAGGGTACCCATAGTCATGTGATCAAAATTCAGACACTTTTCAACAGATTCACATTTATAATGGTTACAGTTTTCTGGGATTATTGTGGGAATAAACTTTGACTTCAGTATTGGGTAATGATCAGTCTAAGACCTTATACATGCATGTCTGCCTAAGGGTCACTGAGATAAAGCAAGGAAATTAAAAGCAAACACCAGAAACATTTAAGCAGCTCAGACAAATGTAAACAATTCTGTGTAATTATTTTAATCCACAATGTGAATGCTTACTATGTACAAAATTCTCAATAAAAGGGAGCACTAGAATTTGCTCTGGGCTCCCATCCCGAGTACACCAGCCTGTGTCTCATTCTTTCCATGGGAGACCACCACAATTATGTAGTCACCTTTGATGACTTTCCAACAAGAAAAGTCAAGGGGGAAGCCACAATCACTTAAGAACTGCGCTACTAACTTAACAACTGCAATGATTCACTTAACAGCCATGGCAAGAAAGGTCACAAAATGATGCGAAACTCATTTAAGAAATGTCTCACTTAGCAACCGAAATGTTGAGCTCTATTATGGTTGTAAGTTGAAGACTACCTGTACAATTGTTTGGCTCTTCTCTCTTAGCCATATCCTTCCTGGGAAATCCATTCAACACTGTTATGCAGAAATATAGAAAACTGCCCTGTGCTGAATTAGACCATATGTCCATCTGGCTAGTTCAATATGGTTGTCCTGAACTGACAATGATTCTAGAGCTTGAGTTTTGTTGGAAGTTTCTAGGTTGATCCTGGAACTAGCATGTGCACAATTTCTGTCCTGTCATTGAACAATAGATCCATCTTTTATGGTGAGTTATACAATTTTTCCCTCTAATATAATGAAATAAGTTCACTGTTGCTAAAACAGGGGTAGGCAAATATTGGACAATAATATTGTTTGTTGACATGTACATCTGTGTCCATCAGGTGCTCCACATAATTTTCCCTATTAAATCTTATGTTCTTTAATTAAATAAACAAATCTGAAATGCATCCAGCATCATCTGTATCTGAAATAATAACAGAATAATAGAGTTGGAAGGGACCTTGGAAGTCTTTTAGTCCAAACTTCTGCTCAAGCAGGAAACCCACAAATGGCTGTCCAAACTCTTTTTAAAAACCTCTAGTGTTGGAGCATCCACAACTTCTGGAGGTAAGCCTTCCACTGATTAATTGTTCTAAATGTCAAAAAAATTTCTCCTTAGTAGGTTGCTTCTAGGTTGCTTCTCTCCTTGATTAATTTCCATCTATTGCTTCTTGTCCTGCCTTAGAAGCTAGGAGATTAGGTTGACCTCCTCCTTCTTTGTGGCAATTCCTTAGATCAGTGGTGGCTAACCTTTTGGGGCTCCTATGCTGATAATTGTGCGCGCATTTGAACTTGTGCGCTCACATGCCAGTACCCAGAAGGCAATGTACCCTGATCCCCCCCAGGGGTGGGATTCAAAATTTTTAACAACCGGTTCTGTGGGCGTGGCTTAGTGGTGGGTGTGGCTTGGTGGTCATGTGACTGGGTGGGCATGGCTTGGTGTTCGTGTTATTGGCTGGGTGTGGCCAACTCAATATCACTCACATTGAGACACACATCTCCTCTCCTGGCCTCTCATGACTGTGGGGATGTTTCAACAGTAGTAAGTGTGAAAAATGGTCATAAGCCACTTTTTTCAGTGCCATTGTAACTTTGAATGGTCACTACACACAAGCAAAGTACCAGCAAAGGAGGGGAAAAGAGAAGTTCCTGAAACAGGAAGTCTCGTCCTGCCCAGAATGTAATAAGGGTTAACGGAGATGCAGTTTCTATAAGCAACACCAGAATGTTTCCTTCCTGCCTTCCTTACAGGATTAGGCCTGTAATTTCTTCTAACAACCAGTTCTCTGAACTGCTTAGAATGTTGACAACTGGTTCTAGCAAATAAGTGCAAACTGGTAGAATCCCACCCCTGGGTCCCCCCATGCCCCCTGTACATACATGCACAACCGGCGTGCATGCGTGGGAAGCATGGGGGCATGGGAGATGTACACACATGTGCCATGTGTCTCTGCACATGAGTGAGTGACCCCCCCACCCATGCTGCACATCTCTGCACATGTGTGTGCATCTCCTATGCCCCCATGCTCCCCACGCATGCATACCAGATACCTGACAATCAGCTGTCAGGCAGGCAGCATGTGCACATGCACAGTAGATATGCTTTGGACAAGGGCTTGCATGCTGGCAGTAATGGCTCTGTATCCCACTTCCAGCGTGCGTGCCGTAGGTTCACCATCATGGCCTTAGATAATGGAACACTGCTATCATGTCACTCTAGTCCTTCTTTTCATTAAACCAGACATACCTAATTCTTGCCCCCAGTTTTGTATGTTTTAGCCTCCACACCCGTAAAACTGTTTTAAAAGTGTTTTCTCATTTTTAAACCCATTTCATGAGCTAAAAAACAATGGGAAATTTGTGAGGCCATGACAGAAAAAAAATAGAGTTAAGTTTCAACTATGTCTATGTACAAGTGAACAAAAAGCCTCATGATTTTTTTCTTTTTTTTAACCATCAGGGGGAAAAAATGCCTAAGCAATGAACTCTGTTTATTGTTTATCCTTTTGTACAATGAAAAAAGTCTCAAATCAAATTATATCAGAAAAGAAATAATAACCGAGATATTATTTATATTTATATTGACCAAATATTTAATGAGTCTCATTCAGTGGTGGGTTTCAAAGTAGTTTACCGCTGGTTTGGTGGTGTGGCTTGGTGAGTGTGCTTTGCATGTGCACACACCAAACGTGCACTTTGCACACTTGCAGAGGGTTTCCGACACCTCCTGCAATCTTGCACCCTCCCTGTTACTTCAGCAGCTGACGCGCAGTCATCTGCTGTGCCCGGCAAAGCAGTTGTGCTTGCAAAAACAGGGAATAAAGGTGAGTACGGGAGCCCAGGCAGGAAGTGGGCCCAACAGCAGCTCATCAGAAAGAACCAGTTTGGTTTCCACTGATCTTTGGTGCTACCTGTATGCCAGAACTGGGCCAAATTGGTAAAATAGCACCACTGGTCTCATTTCACATAGTTTAGTAGATGCTCCTGTTACACAGTTAAAGCACATATTCCACAGCCTGTTGGGTAGATGCAAGCCAGAATAATTTAATAGAATAATTTAAAAAAAAAAAATCTTTCTGAAATGCTTACAATGCAAGTATATTGTGCAGCAAAAGATTAAAAAAAACTGTAAACACATTTGGGGGCACGAATGCATTTCTGAATCTCTGAACCATATACCGGGTGATAGAAGGTTACTTTAGTGCCATTAATTCATTTGCTCTGTTGAAATCAGAATCTAGTGCTGGCACTTTAGCAACTGCAGTTTCCTTTATGGTCCTACCTATGAGCATCGGAAGCACTTTGCATGGTAAGTATGAACATGATACCCACTTAGTCACAAACTTATATTCTCGGGAGATAACTCAGAATAGCTTTCCTTCAAGTACGTCAAGGAATGGTATGCTGCTTCTCAGAAAAATTACAAGGAAACAAATTATTTCTTCAATATTTTATATTGTGGGTATCTTGACCAAAAATATGCACTTTTTTTACTTTAACATTTTATGGCTGTGAAGATAAAAATATTTACTGGAATCTGAGCCATGGGATATGTTTCTTGATAAGTATATGTGACAAGGACAACTTTTAAAAAAAAGTAATTGTAACACAACTCTAAGTAAATATAGTGGGTAAGTAAGTGGATATAATTTTTAAAATGCTTAAGCCTCTTCAGTTCACTTCCAAGATGCCACACTTCAATTGTCCTGATGTTTCTCAAACAATAGAAAGATGAAGACATTTTTCTTTTTTCTTTTTGACTTTACTCTTATAATCTTGGTTAAGGAAAGGAAAACAAACCTTCTAAAGCACTTCAGTTTTATTGATTTTTTTCTGTTCATCATCCATTTTTATTGTGGTTATTAACCAAAAAAGGAAAAAAATCACTAAGCACATATAAGTACAAACCTATAGGATTTCTATAGAAAAAGAAGAAGAAGAAGAAGAAGAAGAAGAAGAAGAAGAAGAAGAAGAAGAAGAAGAAGAAGAAGAAGAAGAAGAAGAAGAAGAAGAAGAAGAAGAAGAAGAAGAAGAAGAAGAAGAAGAAGAAGAAGAAGAAGAAGAAGAAGAAGAAGAAGAAGAAGAAGAAGACATCCTTCAATATTCCACGAATAGGTTTTTCTCAAGCTGATCTCATGGCAAACCAATACTGTAACTTCAGTCCCTTATTTCCAGGACAGTGATAACATTGAATAATGGAGTGAGTTTCCTAATATTGACTTGAATTGACTAATGAGATTTATCACCTCCTTAAAGTTTCTTATTTAGCAGAGATCTTCAGAGTGACAAAGATAACTTTATCTGGGGCTTCGTTTACTTTCTCAACTCCCAGCTTCTTTAAAGTGGCTAACTATAATCCTTCACTTTGTTCTTTCTTATGGACAGGAATTAGTTAGCAGCAAACAGGACTTTTCATCAAAATAATGAAACACATATCATGGCATTAAAATGGAAGTTCTATCCCTTATATGCTTGATGAAGAAATCATGGCATATACACCAAAAGTGTGGCAGTGTGTATCTATCTATCTATCTATCTATCTATCTATCTATCTATCTATCTATCTATCTATCTATCTATCTATCTATCTATCTTTCCCACGTCATAATAGTGGTGCTTTTAAAGTTGTAGCAACGTTTCAGCAGAATCTCATCTGCCATCATCAGGCTTCTGTATGGTGTTTGTCTGTGAGTCAGACTTTTACAGTGGTTTCAGATTTAAATTTGGGGCAGCCTATTGCTGTGTCAGAATGGTTTTTTCTTCCTCCTGATTGGTTGAGAGTCTTGGTCTGTGTTTATTGGTCTTGGAGTTTGTTGTGTTCCGCTCCTAATATCTTCTGTCTGTTTTTTTGGCTCTTTTTGTATCTTGATTGGCTGGCAACATTGTGTTACTTTATTGGAGGCCTTTAGTGCAGCTTGGCTTCGGGTAAATGGATGGCTATCATTAGTTAGGAAGCTGGGTTTCATCTGGGTGCCTGGTTGGGGTGTGTTTGAGCTGGAGGTATCAGGGGGGATCTGTTTGTGCCCAGGTGTTTGCCTGGCTTGTGGTGTGGATATTTTTTTGTTTGTGAGTGCAGGCTTCCAAATGATTGACAGCCTGGTGGAATCATCTCTTCTGTTCATGCTTTCTGGTCTTTTTTCAATCTCTATGGCTTCTCTGACGATTCTGTGGCTGGGATTTTCTATGGTGGCTAGGGTTTTGGTGCCATTGAAGTCCTAATAATAATAAAAGTCCTAACCAAAGGATTCAATTATGCTATAGCACAAAAAATCCCCACAGAATCCATCATATGTGCAGTAGAATCCAGCCTAACTAAATTAAATACAGATAAAGCTGATAAAATAAGACACCAAGTTACCAACATTCTATGCACAAGCAAACCACCCAAAAGCAACTTACAGCAAAATGAAATTAAAGCGCTACAAACCCTGAAAAGAGACAGTAGCATAATCATCCTCCCAGCAGATAAAGGGAATGCCACTGTAGTAATGGACAGAAAAGACTATGAAACTAAATTGACAGACCTACTCCAAGACTCCACATACAAACCCATAAACACAGACCCAACCACATATCTGGAAAAATTAACCAAGAAGAAAATTATAACCAGCCACATAAGCAAAGAGATCCAACACACGATCATACCCAGAGAGAAATCTTCCAGTTGCCCCAAACTATACGGCCTCCCAAAAATACACAAAGAAGGCATACCTCTCAGACCCATAATCAGCTCCAGAGGAGCACCACTACAAAACCTGGCTAAACACCTAACAAAAGAGCTATAGCCCCATGCTGAAACAGCAGCTTCTCATGTACAAAACTCATACCACTTCTTGGAAATGATCAAAGATCTACACGTGGAGCAAGAAGATCTGCTTGTAAGTTTTGACGTGGTTTCACTATTCACTCAAGTCCTGATAAAAGAGACCCTCGAAATCATCAAAAATAAATACCAACCAGCTAAACACCTCATGGAACTAACAGAACACTGCTTAACCAACACATATTTCATATACAAAGGACAAAGATACAACAAATTGAAGGAGCCCCCATGGATTCACCACTGTCACCTGTCATTGCTAACCTGTTCATGGAAGAATTCGAATCCAGAGCCCTGGCTAATGCCATACTCAAACCCAAACTATGGTTAAGATATATCGATGACACATTCGTGATTTGGCCCCATGGACAAGAAAACCTAAACAACTTCCTAACACACCTAAACAGCGCACACCCCAAAATCAAGTTCACCATGGAAACAGAAACAAACAAACAACTACCATTCCTAGATGTACTAATCTACAAGAAAACAGATGGCACACTAGGACACACCATATACCAGAAGAAAACACACACCAACCGCTGCCTCAATGCCCAATCCCACCACCACCCAGCACAGATAAACTCCGTGGCTAAAACACTAATTACTAGAACCAAACGCCTGGCAGACAAGACACACATTAAGACTGAATTATGCACCCTGACTAAAATATTGACAGCCAACAGCTTCCACAAAAGCAAAATCACCAACTTGATCCACAAAAACACACTGAGACATAATAGAAACCCAGAAGATAAACAGACCTATGGAACAGCTGTCCTGCCCTACATAAGAGGCACTACAGACAAAATTAGTAAGATTCTATACAGACACCACATCAAGACTGCCTTCAAAACAGACAGAAAAATAGCAGCCATCCTCAGGAACCCCAAAGACAAAATTGACCTGGAAAACCAAGGCATATATGAAGTCCCCTGTGCATTATGCCCAGCCACATACATTGGACAGACCAATAGAAGAATAAGCACCGGCCTGGATGAACACAAAAATGCAGTCAAAAAGCTGGAACACACTTCCTCACTCGTCCAACACAGGTCATAACATCAACTTCCATGGCATCATAACATCAACTTCCAAGCCACAGGTCATAACATCAACTTCCATGGCACCAAAACCCTAGCCATCATAGAAAACCCCAGCCACAGAATCATCAGAGAAGCCATAGAGATTGAAAAAAGACCAGAAAGCATGAACAGAAGAGATGATTCCACCAGGCTGTCAATCATTTGGAAGCCTGCACTCACAAACAAAAAAATCTCCACACCACAAGCCAGGCAAACACCTGGGCACAAACAGATCCCCCTTGATACCTCCAGCTCAAACACACCCCAACCAGGCACCCAGATGAAACCCAGCTTCCTAACTGATAGCCGTCCATTTACCCGAAGCCAAGCTGCACTAAAGGCCTCCAATAAAGTAACACAATGTTGCCAGCCAATCAAGATACAAAAAGAGCCAAAAAAACAGACAGAAGATATTAGGAGCAGAACACAACAAACTCCAAGACCAATAAACACAGACCAAGACTCTCAACCAATCAGGAGGAAGAAAAAACCATTCTGACACAGCAATAGGCTGCCCCAAATTTAAATCTGAAACCACTGTAAAAGTCTGACACACAGACAAACACCATACAGAAGCCTGATGATGGCAGATGAGATTCTGCTGAAACATTGCTACAACTTTAAAAGCACCACTATTATGACGTGGGAAAATACCCGAACAAAGCTGAATGCCAGACATGTAAGTACCCGCGAAAACTTAAGAAAACACACACACACACACACACACACACACACGCATATATATATATATATATATATATATATATATATATATATATATATATATATATATATATTTGTTTTCTTAAGTTTTTGCGGGTACTTACATGTCTGGCATTCAGCTTTGTTCGGGTATTTTCCCACGTGGTGCTTTTAAAGTTGTAGCAACGTTTCAGCAGAATCTCATCTGCCATCATCAGGCTTCTGTATGGTGTTTGTCTGTGAGTCAGACTTTTACAGTGGTTTCAGATTTAAATTTGGGGCAGCCTATTGCTGTGTCAGAATGGTTTTTTCTTCCTCCTGATTGGTTGAGAGTCTTGGTCTGTGTTTATTGGTCTTGGAGTTTGCTGTGTTCTGCTACTAATATCTTCTGTCTGTTTTTTTTTTTGGGGGGGGGCTCTTTTTGTATCTTGATTGGCTGGCAACATTGTGTTACTTTATTGGAGGCCTTTAGTGCAGCTTGGCTTCGGGTAAATGGACGGCTATCATTTGTTAGGAAGCTGGGTTTCATCTGGGTGCCTGGTTGGGGTGTGTTTGAGCTGGAGGTATCAGGGGGGATCTGTTTGTGCTCAGGTGTTTTCCTGACTTGTGGTGCGGAGATTTTTTTGTTTGTGAGGGCAGGCTTCCAAATGATTGACAGCCTGGTGGAATCATCTCTTCTGTTCATGCTTTCTGGTCTTTTTTCAGAAAAAAGATCCCCCCTGATACCTCCAGCTCAAACACAACCCAACCAGGCACCCAGATGAAACCCAGCTTCCTAACGAATATATATATCCATGTCTTAACAGTTGTGCTTTTAAAGTTATAGCAACATTCTCGCAGAATCTCATCTGCCATCCTCAGGCTTGTGTATTGGGTTTTTTCTTAATCATGTGTGTCAGGCTTTGGCAACCATTTCAGTTTGAATTTGGTGCTGGCTTCATGTTTTATTTGAATGGTTTTTTCCTCATCCTGTTTGGCTGGGAGTCTAGGTCTGTGTTTATTAGTCTTCGAGTTGCTGTGTTCTTGATTGGCTGGCAACATTGTGGTTTGTGTATTGGGGGTTTTCAGTGCAGCTTGGTTTCTTGTGAATGACCAACAATTGTTTATTAGGAAGCTAGGTTTTATTTGGGTAGCTGGCTGGGGCATGTTTAGGTTGGAGGTATTGGGGGGGGGGGGGTCTGTTTGTGTCCAGGTGTTTGTTTGGATTGTGGTATGGAGATTTTTCTGTTTGTGAATGCAGGCTTCCAGATGATTGATAGTCTGGTGGAGTAATCTCTTCTATTCATACTGTTAGGTCTTTTATCAATTTCTATAGCTTCTCTGATGATTCTGTAGCTGGGGTGTTCTATAGTAGCTAGGGTTTTTATGCCATTGAAGTCGATGCTATGATCTGTGGCTTTCATATGTTGGACCAGTGAGGAAGTGTGTTTCAGCTTTTTTACTGCATTCTTGTGTTCTTCAAGGTGGGTACTTATCCTTCTATTGGTTTGTCCTATGTATGTGGCAGGGCATGATGCACAGGGGACTTCATATATGCCTTGGTTTTCGAGGTCAATTTTATCTTTGGGGTTTCTCAGGATGGCTGCTGGTTTTTTGTCCGTTTTGAAGGCAGTCTTGATGTGATGCCTGTGTAGTATCTTACTGATTTTGTCTGTTGTACCTCTTATGTAGGGCAGGACAGATGTTCCATAGGCCTCTTCATCTTAGAACAAAGATGAACTCTTACCTATGAGTATCTATCATTTATTTTGTTTAGCATGAGCTATTTGTGCATTTGGTTCTGTGCCTTTTATTTATTTATTTTCACTTGTATATGCTTATCACTGTTGATTAAGCCCAGTAGGACCTGTGAACCTGGTGCACATATGTGTATATGTGCAGGCTAGTTTAATTAATAATTTTGAGTGAGATTATGCCATGCATGTTGACCTGTCACAGGGATCAATAAACTTGATGAGAGGGCTGGCTCTGAAATGCTGAAAGAATCCAAAATCTTCAAACAGCTCAATAAAATCTCTTGACAATCTAATTCAGCACATACTGCTGTGGTATGCTGTAAAAAGAGATAATTGCATGTTCATTTGGAGTGTGTTTGTTCCTGAACATCTGTCTTGAATTCAGCCACTAAGAAATGTGTGGTTTTTTTTTTTCCTTAAGAAGAAATATTCATTTAATGCAGGGCTGAAACTCTTAGAATTCTCTAGATGTTGCCGAATAGCAGCTGCCAGTATGACCTGCTTTTTATTGTGTTAGTTTGGTCTGCTAGGAGCTGTAGTTCAGCATCAAGGTCCTGACCCTCTTAATGTTCAAGATTTGAACATAATTCAAGACTGATGACATGGGCCCATTTTAACTTGGCATTCAGATGGGATGCAGAACTGTTATCACTTATGCAAATGAACCTGTAATGTCAGAAAATGGTTAGAGTATATAATGACCCTCCTTTTAGCAATGACTATATTGCACACACTTATATGCTTAAAATTAACTAAAAGTTGGAGTTTAGAAAATATTTACAGTGTCTCAGCTGTATGTAGTATCCTATCTGAAGGATAGGAAAAATTGCATTTATATTGGGATATAGAGCAAGTCTTAACTTGCAAAACTTGATGCTTTAATATCTTCATCAAGCTTTGAGAAAAGGCTACTTAAAACTTTGGCAAGAGATGCCACTTGGTTGTGATGTGATACTCTGCTGTTTGCAATCTAATACCAAAACAGCTAATGCAATTGAATGCAGACTGACTTGGATAATAGGATGAATGTGGAAAACCAAGCTGATCTTAACAAGAGTAGCATGTGTTTATACCGTGTGTGTGTGTGTGTGTGTGTCTATGTCTGTGTGTCTCTGTGTGTGTGTATGTGTGTGTGTGTTAGGGGTGGGATTCAAATTTCTTAACAACTGGGGTGTGTGTGTATTCATACATACATACATACATACATACACATACACACACAAGGTATAAACACATGCCACTCTTGTTAAGATCAGCTTATATGTATATATATGTATATATCAACAAAACACACACACACACACACACACACACACATATATATAGTGTGTGTGTATATATGTATGTGTGTATCAACAAAATAAAGTAATGAACACATATTTTAAACTAACACCTTGTAAGAATATTCAACAAACAAGCTGTACAGAAAGTGAGAAAGTAATTTCTAACCTTATTACAGCAAAGTTTTAAATCGCTGTAAGTAATGTTTTATTTATTTAGTTTCGGTTCATTTGTATTGAACTTGCTTATTTTGTTTTTATAATTTTTAAACAAAGGTAAATATTATCAAACTATTTTAAGAGAGAGAAAAGAAAAGAAAAGAAAAGAAAAAGCAAAGCAAAAAATGCATCACTTTTCAAAATAGGTCTGAAGCAGAAATAATGTTTTAGGCAAAATGTTCATCTTGATCCCAGAAATTCTTCCCTACATTTATAACTGCACTTCCCATTTTCCCACTATTTTGAAATAATATACAACTCATGTTTAAGTGTTATTTTGAAATAATACCCAATTGAAATTAATATGAAAATATTTTACTGTTTTCTCAATCATTAAGCCCATTTTGTTCCTCAGTTGTGTTTGATTTGGCATCTTCATATTTTTGTTAACATCTTTGTTTTCTGTGTATTGTGGAACCAAATTCAGGACCCCAAAACCAATAGTCAAGATTCACTGTAGTAATTATTTATCCAGTACATGCTGGAGCAATTTCCTCTAGAAAATAATGGGAGATAGTTCTATCGAGAACAGGATGCACTCATATTTATGGATTCCAAGGAAAGGAGGAGAAAATGATAGATATCATGTAATCATAGATATTCATAATTAGCAAACCTTGAGTTATTTTCCTGTCCTTCTTCTGGTACTATTCTGGTACACGAGAAAGTGTTATAGTCTTAATAATAATAATATATATAAAAACATATCAGTTACATTGCCACAGAAGTTTGGATAAAGTGTACTGAAAACCGAGCACTGCAAGGTTAACCAATTAGCATATATTCCTTCTATGTTTCTATCTTGTTAATATGTTCCCACTCTTTCAAAAACCCTTTTCTTCTTCACAGTGTTAAAATCAGTTAATACACCACTTTTTTAAAAAAAAAAAAAAACTTTTTTCATTAATAATTCAATCCCTCAAAGGAGCTTTTAAAATTCATCATCATGACATATCGTGACTTTTCCCCCCTTTGCTAAATTGGGGGATGGGCGTGGCCAGCATGTGTCTCATCTAGTTATACCCCTGTTCTAAAACCATAACAAAACCATCTGACAAAGCTCTCAATTTGTAAGTCTCTCTTTTTTAATGTTTGTACCCATTATCCTCTCATTTTGCCAATTAATAAATTCATAAATCAAAATAATCACAAGTGGAGCTAGTGGCAAACTTGTCTTGTTTTGTTTTGTTTTTTGTATGTGGCATGTTTTTGTAAGATATCCATTAAGAATAATGTATGCTTTTTGTGAGGTATAAACCAACTTTACCCTTTTTATAAAATTCTTTCCAATATTTTCTCTCATAACTTCCAAAACTTTAATTTAAAAAGCCAATTCAAATTGTCAAAAGCTTTATCTGCAAGTTTTGCAGTGTTTTTTTCATTAAGTTGTTCCAAAATGGCTTAGGTCACTCTGACACACTATTTTTTAATTATCTCTTAGAGAAAAATCCATATTGATCTTCATTAATAAAATCTTGCAAAATTATTTTCAGTCTATTTGCTAAAATAATTGTGGATAACTTATAATCATTATTATGCAGTATCTATACTTTCTTGTTAGAGTTAGATCTTGTCTCTTTTAGGTATTAATGATATATTAGCCTCTTTCCAACTCTCTGGCATCTTTCCTCCCTAAAGGATAGAATTCATTATATTTTGCAGGGATTATAAAAGTTCATCCTCAAGCATTTGAATAAAACCCCACTAATCCATGGTCATGGTACTTTTCCTGTTCAAGATTTTTTTTTTTTTTCAATGTCAGAAACTTCCCTTATTTTTATGAGTCCATTCATCACTTGCCTTTGCTTCTCTATAAGCCTTTGTAAGTTTTGATTTTTTTAAAAAAATATTCATTTATTTTTACCAAAGAAATATGGCATTACAATAATACCCTGATGAAAGTAGTTTTTGTATAGCCACATTGTCTATTAATAGGTATCTCCCTGTTGAAGTTTGAAAATAATTTTCTCTTTCTTTTTTTAGTTTATACATTAGCCATTTCCCTGGTTCATTAACACATTCAAAGTTCTTTTGTTTGTATAGTTCATTTTTATTCCATTTCTTCTACTGTTCATATTGATAGCTATTGCTGTAAAAGTTTGATTTGATGTGGAATACCTATTTTCTCTAGCAATTTCTTATTTTTTTTTTCTTTTTATCTCATCCAAAACAACCTGAGTTTTCTCTTTGGCCTTCTTTTTAAATATCATGTTGTATGAAGTAATATCTGATGTTAATGTGTATCCCAAACTATTCTTAAATCAGTGCCTTTACTCAAGTTTTTTTTTGAAACTGTTAATTTCTTTTTGCAATCCTCAACTATCGAGGTTTGTGTGTGTGTGTATGTGTGTGTGCTAATAAATAATGCTTCATTATTGGTTGCCATTTTTCTGTTTGTATGCAGCCATTAACTTAAGTTCTTTACCAATCTTTTTTTTTATGGTACTTTACCTTGAATAATTGTTTTATTCTTCTTTGATCTTTTATATAATTATTCAAACATTACTCCATTATAATCCCCTTTCAAATACCAATTTCATAAGAAAAAAATTATAAATTGGTTTAAAAAATCCTTTATTTTTATTAGGAGATAAATTCCCAATTTCATAGTTTTAGCCTTAAGTAATTCAACTTTTGCGCTAGCAAATCTGTCATGTTCATCAGTTAGTAGAAGTTCTGGTTTTAGTTGGGAATTAATATATAAACAATTCTATTTAAAAAAATAAATGAAATAAATTCATTATATTTTCTTTTATTATTTTTTTAATTTGTGATTTTTTTTCTTTTTTGAGGAACAGATGCTCCCTTTATATCCTATGTTAAACATTTATAAACCATAAATCAGGCCAAACATTTAGAAAAGTCAATCCTTGTAGCACCTAATTTAGAATAATCTTTTTCAGGGTTCATCTGCCTCTGTTGTAATTTGGAGCTCCTTTGCAATCTCAATCTGAATTTCTTCCCATTCTCTTTTACTGTTTTTCCCCCAGAAAACCTCTCAGCTGTGTGGGAAGAAATATCCATCTGGTTCAGTTCCAAACTGGGAGAAAGGCACTGGAAACAAAATGGAGGCTGGAGGCTGATTGGAAATATGATTTAATGAAGCAGAATCACATGAGTGGTTCTGGGCAGCTGACCACATGGAGTTGAGAGTTTTTTGGGGGGTATACCTTCCCTGGGCTTTACATTTGAGCTTCCTGTTCCTGTGCAAGAACATGTATTCTATTGGCTGTTGTCAGACTTGTTTGGAGCGATGTAGGGGTTATTGTAGTGGCCATAGCTGGCTCTATAGGTAAAGTACACATCTAGGACCTAGGTGCTTGTCTAAGATAAATTTGGTTGAAGTTTGGACTGCTGAGATGATGCAATGACGAGGTGTGTGTTCTGAAAGAGTATTGGGCAGTTCCTATTATGGTTTAATGGTTTTGTCCTGGTTTGGCTCTTGGGTATGAATAGAGCTATCTAGTTTTCAATATGTTCTTTATTTCTTAAGTGCTGACATCTGCTGAAGGCTATTAAGAAAAGTGGGGGCTGCTTTCTGTCTCCAAAAGCATGTTTCTCCATTCCTCCTTTAAGGCAATATAATATTCTGCCTTTTTTAATATTCCTCAAAATATTTCATTCTTTTAGGAGAGGGATGGGTGCTAACTTTCTAGAGCTGTAAATAATGTTTTAGTAGTTTAATAGTGTTTGTGGCTGACGATCAGTCTCTATATTGTTACATTGAATTGCAGAAATATGAGTGTGAAACTTGGGTAGCAGTTTCTAAGGATGGACCTGATTGGCCCCAGTTAGGCCTGATTCAAACTGTTTCCCCCCCTTTTCTTGAATATACAAGACTGAGAGGACTTAAGGTTGGATGCATCTTTGAGCAGTTCTGAGAGGATGGATGAATGCCTGAGGAAAGGAACTGGTGGAGCTTCTCTGCATGACTGCATCTACTTTTAAAAAGAGCAGACAACATCCCCAACTTCACTCCCTCACAAATATGCCCTGGATTTATTGGCTGCCTTTTCCTTTGCATCAAGGTAATGCGTTTGTAATAGTAGACATCTTTCAATTCCAGCACTTTCCCAGTAGATGAGTTCCTTTTAAGAAGGATTTGACACACACAGTTCTAGCTTAGAAAGAGTACTTCAGTGGGACTCCGTGGATTTGTTCGTAGCAGGAAGTCTTCTACTTTAAATGGCTATGTGTGAAGGATTGCAGTGCTACCAGCAGAAACTCAATACAAAGATAAAAACATAGGAGCATTCAGGTTCATACATATAGAGGGGGAAATGAACTTGGTACATTATGCTGGGCATTTAAAATAACAAAAGAAACAGCTGCTGGGGGAATTACACACACACACACACACACACACACACAAAATACTGAATTTACAGAGAGTTAGACAGAATGTGACTGGAGATTTCATTTGTATTTTCTTCTCCTGAATTAGATCAGTAAATAAATCAGATTCCTTAAAGAAGTCCTTTTCCCCTTTCTAACCTGTCTTTCTGGCAGGACTGTCTCCATGTAAGAAGGTTAACAATGACACTGAATAAATAAATAAATTCTATTTTAAACAAAGATCAAACCCCAATGCAACCCTATTTCTGAGAAACACAAGAAAGTCTTTGCTAAGAAGATGACCCTTTTTGTCTTGCTTCTTGTTGCATTGATACCATATTAGAAATGTTCCATTTTTTTGCCCCTTAGGCTAACTCTTAGCTGTTTATGTTAGCGAGACATCCACTAATGTTGGAGCAATGAGGTGAAAGGAGTAAATCCTTTCCTCTCAATGTCACTAAAAAAAGTAGTATCGCAGTAACGTTCAGAGAGCTACTTCAGTGTAGACTTGTAGACTTCAACTCCCAGAATTCCCCCAACCCACCTCACAGGATTGTTGTTTTGGAAAAAATAGGAAATAGAAGTATTAGGTATGCTCGCCACTTTGAGTTATAATATATTTAAAAGATGAGGGAAAATAACATAATATAGAGTAGGGCTGACAAACTTGCGGCCTGCAGGCCAGATGCGTCATGTGCTGGCCACGCCCATGCTCGGTTTAGCGAAGGGGAAAATGTCTTGATACATCATGTG
This sequence comes from Hydrophis major, assembly GCA_033807585.1. NCBI lineage: Eukaryota > Metazoa > Chordata > Lepidosauria > Squamata > Elapidae > Hydrophis > Hydrophis major. Next base: position 65,875,127 of record CM066330.1, read on the forward strand.
ATGCCACCGTGATGGTGCGAGTTTGACACTCTTTATATAGAGCATGGGCTGAATGTCCTGCAAGGACCTCTAAGCAGGTTATTTACTCATTTCTTTTTTCACCTGGAAACAATACATCACATATATCAGCACTCTTTATTATTATAAATATAGTAATGAAAGCATTTCAAACACATATGTAGATATAAGTTTGATTACCCCCCTCCAAAAAATGTTTAGTAGAAACTATAAAATGAAGATATAAAAAATACTGGTTTAAACACACATTTTCTTTACTGCTAACAGCAGCAACAAGAAGCATGACCTTCATTTATTCCTAGTAAACATAAGAAATGGAACAACCCATTGGCTCCTACTGCTCAGAGAGTTGTGTGAGTGTGTGCTTGTGTATGAATCAATCATGTTATTTGCAGTAATTCTACCATCCTGGTGCAGTTATATCATTGTCTTCTCAATATTTGACAAACTGTATTAGAAACTTGCTTATTGATCCTGTTAGACTAGTCCTTTTAAGAGTGGAACAGCCTCATGCTGTTAAGCTCATATATTTGAATTGAAGAAGTCATACAGAGCATTAACCTGCATGTTAGGAAGTGGAACTTCTCCTGTGAGATCACTGATATATGAAAAAAAGCAACTGCTGTGGGGACCAATATTGGCACTTCCATTAATACTACACCAGTAGTACCACTAACGTCTGTTAAAATGGACTGTCTACAGGCAGTCTGGAAACATTTTCACCCACAGTGAAAATGTCACAGCAATGAAGGGAGAAAGTCACAGAAAGCTTGGAAAAGAAATTATACCTATTGATTGATGATTAAGTAATTGTAAACAAAAGGTTCAGTTGTTCTAGCTCATCAATAGCATTGATGCAAAAGTCCATCCTACTTTCAGCTTCCTAAGTCCTTGGACATTAGACACAGATTTAAAACACTTTCCCCCCACCTTCTGATGTATGTTCCATCTAACTATTTCATTTATAACTAAAAGTTTATATTAAAATGTCATTCTTTCAATTAATATTTGGCAATATCTCAAAAAATAAATATATATGATTCAACTTTAAATTGGGCGAATGGTAATCATTTAACCTTAAGTTAAAATATGTGCTTTTTAATAGGGAGGAAAGAAATGTTTACGTACACACATAAACATCCATGTCCATTACTAAATGGATTTGTCTAGGAGTTGAGTCCAATATTAATGCTCCATCACTGGAAGTTTTTAAAAAGATGTTGGATAACCATTTGTCTGAAGTGGTGTAGGGTTTCCTGCCTAGACAGGAGGCTGGACCAGAAGTCCTCCAAGGTCCCTTCCAACTCTGTTATTCTATTCTATTCTAAATATATTTTTCTATGGGTTCAAACTTATTTTCCAATAAACTGTTTGTTAGAATGCTTTCTTGTGTTTATCTATAATTTTCATTGTTTAAGGTAGTGATTGTGAAAAAGATAACATTATGACTAGGCATGTATAGCAGTGGTGAGATTCAAAATGTTTTACTACCAGTTATGTGGGCGTGGCTTGGTGGGCATAGCAGGGAAAGAATAGTAAAATCCCCATTCCCTCCCCACTCCTGGGGGAAGGTTACTGCAAAATCCCATTCCCTCCCCACCCCACTAACCTGCTTTCCAGCTCTGTTCTCTTATGCAGGACAACAAAAGAAGACCCAGCCGATCAGCTAGAACTCATGAGACAGAGAATAGATGGGGGCGGGCCAGTCAGAGGTGGTATTTGCTGGTTCTCCAAACTATTCAAATTTTCCGCTACCAGTTCTCCAGAACTGGTTAGAACCTGCTGAATACTACCTCTGATGCATAGACGTGAAAACAGACAAAAAGAGTTTCTAAAGTAGATCATGGGTGGACTTCTGGGTTGAGCCCTCCTTGCTGATGGACCATAGATTGCGACTGTCCACGGCTATGGTCTGTGCTCTTTCGTCAGAGAGCCCCGATTAGTACGATTAGGGGCTGAAGCAGCCTTGGAGGGGTGGTGGAGTAAGGGGAAGCCACAAGCCAGGTTGAGGGGAGCTGCATCTCCCTTCCTGGACTTGGTCGTCTTCCCCCCAAGACAACTGAAGCAGTGGTCCAAAATGGCCACCCCGAAGAGGACTTAGCTGGACTAAGATTTGTGCAGGAGAGAAGAAAGAGGTGGATAACATCTGAACTGGAACAATTGGATGAAACAACTAAACAAAAAGTACCCCAGGATTAAGGTAACATTGAACTTTTAAGAAAAGAAAAGTGGGTGGCGGAAATACAAAGGGACAGGAAAAAAATAAGAAAATAATTTTGACAGCTAAGCAGGGCTTCAAACTGGGAAAGGAAGAAGCCGGAACTAAAGACTTAATTAAATTGGACTAAAATATTTCAGCAATAAACAGGCATAAAATAAATCTGGATTTAAGATTGACAAAAAAATAATAATAATAAAATTTACAAATTGGAGATTGGATTGTGCTGGAATATTGAGATTTGAAAAACCCTAAATAAAAAAAAAAGGGAAGAGACGAAATGCAAATGGAATGAAAAGATGTTTTGATTGAGATTAATGCAAGAGACTAGGATTAATTTGCTTGTTTCTCTCCTTTCAGAAAGTTTGAAATAGAAAAGGTAATAGTAGAATTAAGTATGCATATATGAATGTATAACTATTGTCATATTTGTATGTAAAGGTGATGACCCGGAAATATGTTGTCCACTAAAAATAGTTTGTTTGTTTTTTGTTTTTATGTGAAAAATTGAATTTTTTTTTTTTTTTTAAAGTAGATCATGAGTCTGGAACAAAGATTCCTGCTTTGATTCTATGACAGGTGATACCATGGTGTTCCTGCACATTATGAAGGACCTCTTTTGATTCATTTGCATAATCTACTAAGTGTCTTTTAATGCTCTTGCAAATCTTCAGGTTACACTTTTGAAAAAAAAATTATGATTAGCATTTAATAAGCACTATTTTCAACAAAAGAAATGTTTCATCCCAAGACTAGCTTGTTATAGACAAAGCTAATTGTCTGCAGATCTGCATGGAAGACACTTCAATCTTATCTGGAGATTCCAGGCACCAGCCCGGGAATTTGTGCTTGCAATAAGTGCACTTTAGGATTAAACTACATTGCTTCCCCTAATTCTTTCAATTTCATAACTACCAACCAAACACAACAAAACACCACGTGTCACTTGAATCCTATCCATAGATTGCAAGTATTATAACTTGCAACAAAAAGCTCTACCTTCTCAATATCACACTTGTAATATTATATCAAGACATATCTTCATATTTATTCTGTAGGAAGTGACTGTTATGACTTGAAAAGTTGCTTTGGGGCATGTAGGAAGTGGGATTTATGTTTTGGGGTAAAAAACCAATGGGATTATTCTCTTCAAGATACTTTGTCTTATCTTAAAATGTTGTCCAACTTCCAATAACAAAAAGAGCATTGTATGCACAGAGAGCTTCTGTTTTGGACTTCTAGTATCTAATATAACACTGAAAGATGCTTCTGTGTATGTATGAAATCTCCTGCAACTAATAGAACTGCTCAAAAAGGGACAGAGATATAGACATAGAATTGTAAGGCTGGAAGGGATCCCCAAGGTTATCTACTCCAACCCCCTGCCAGAGGGAAGGGATTTTATACCATCTCTGAAAATGGTTGTCCTAATATATAGTAGTTGTTGAGGTATTCCCCGTTAGGAGAATGAGTGCACTCAGGGAAACGTAGTGAGAATGATGTTGAATAACCCATGACAAGCATACAGATACGCTGAATAATAAAGGCTTTACTTTTAGTAAATGGGTAAACAAAATCCAACAGACTGTCCAAATCATACACTGTTAAAGCAGTTAATATCAGTCCAGGGATAATCCAAAAACCAAGTCAAATATCATAAACAGAGTTCAGTAAATGGAGTTTTCTAACAGTTGCAAAACTCACAGCAATCCAAGCAGAACAACGATCAGGCAATATGGCAATACAGGAAATGCAAGGAGAACAAACCAGATTTCTGGCTCCATCTTATGGCCATTGGAGGAATCTCAGCCAATCATACTTACAGCATTCTCTTAAAGATACAGTATTAAATTACTATCCTGGTTTATATATTTCCAACCCAACTGTTAGGTGACTATCATTCCTAACATTCTGCCCTTTTGGGTAGGACAATATATAAAACCTTACAGTTTAAGTCCATATTCATCACAGCAAGTCTTATGTTTTACAGTGCCTTGGGCTTTGGTAAAACGATCTGCAATGCTATTCTCTGACATGCAGTACTCCAGTGTAATCATTTTACTTTGAACACATTGTCTCATATTTAGATATCTTAGATCAGTGTGTTTTGATCTTGTCTTTAGAGCAAGATTGGAAGCCATCTGAATTGCTAATTGGATGTCTTCATACACCACAATAAGTTCATTTACATTAATTCCCATATCAATCAATAGTTGTTTATAACAAACTAAATCCATACATAATAGAGACAAACATGAGAATTCAGCCTCCATTGTTGATAAACTTAGATGTTTTTGTCGAATAGACCGCCATCCAATTAACACATTTCCTAATAATACTACAGTACCTGATGTTGATTTGCGTGTAGGTATGTCTGTAATGAAATTTGCATCAGCATATGCAGTTAAATTAAATTTATTCTTCGGCTCTAAATATAATGCATAATGTATTGTTTGTTTTAGATATCTCAACACATGCTTGGCAGCTTGCCAGTGCCTTTCAGTAGGCTCAGAATTAAACCTGGCTAATTGATTAACATTATGCTATATCTGACCAATTACTAAGATAAGATAAGCTACCAATCAAAGATTGATAAATATCTTTATCAAAAACAGGACTTTGCACATCAATGTGGCTAAACTCCTGACTCATCGGTGTTTTAGCCAGTTTACAAAGTTCCATTTTAAAGTTCTTCAGTATCTGGTTAATTTTATCTGCCTGTGAGATTTTGTAGCCTTCCTTAGTTTTATCTATTTTTATACCAAGATACTGTTTAATCTTTCCTAAATGTTTTATTTACATAACACACGGGAGGTGTGGAAGGGCATACATGACATTACTAATTACAGGGGCTGTCATGCGACAACAGAACATCTGAGTGCAGCGTTAGCAGAGGAGCTGAATAACTTCTTTGCTCGTTTTGAAGTCCCTCAACATCATAGAGCTGTACCAGCCCTATTCCCACCTTCAACTATACCCAGCTCCACTATTCCACCCAGTACATATTCTGTGACGGAGGATGACGTCAGACGGGTGTTCTGTGCGGTGAATCCCAGGAAGGCAGCCGGTCCAGATGGAGTTCCTGGCAAGGTGCTCAAGGCATGTGCTCCCCAGCTCGCTTCCATCTTCAAAGACATCTTCAACCTCTCCTTGGCCCAGGCAGTTATACCATCTTGTCTGAAATCTGCTATAATTATCCCTGTGCCGAAGAAATCCCCCATCTCCAGCCTCAATGACTATCGTCCAGTGGCGCTTACTCCTGTAGTTATGAAGTGCTTTGAGAGGCTGGTGCTCCGGCACATCATTAATCATCTCCCCCTGGATTTCGACCCTCATCAGTTTGCCTACCGTACAAACCGGTCTACAGAGGACGCTATAGCCATAGCTCTGCACGCTGCGCTGAGCCACCTGGAGCAGCAGCAGAGCTATGTCCGGATGCTCTTTGTGGACTACAGCTCTGCCTTTAACACAATTATCCCAGGAATACTGGTTAAAAAACTGGACATATTAGGTTTGCCTTCCCTTACATGTGCCTGGATAAAAGACTTCCTAAGCGATCGGCCCCAGACTGTGAGGCTTGGCCCCCACCTCTCTTCCACTTGTACACTCAGCACTGGCTCCCCACAGGGCTGCGTGCTGAGCCCACTCCTGTACTGCCTCTACACCCACGACTGTAGTCCACGGCACGACAGCAACCTCATTGTGAAGTTTGCTGATGACACCACAGTGGTTGGACTCATTTCGAAGGGAGACGAGGCAGCTTACAGGAAGGAGGTCCTGATGTTAACAGCTTGGTGTTCGGACAACAACTTAGTTCTGAACACCAAGAAAACTAAGGAACTCATTGTGGATTTTAGGAGGCATAACACCGATTTGGCTCCCCTTTACATCGATGGAGAGCAGGTGGAGAGGATCCACACCTTCCGGTTTCTGGGTGTCATCATTGCTGATAAAATCTCTTGGACGGAAAATACCACGGCGGTCATTAAGAAGGCCCAGCAGGGACTCCATTTCCTGCGGGTGCTCAGGAAGCACAATCTGGACTCTAACCTGCTGATTACCTTCTACCGTGCGTCCATTGAAAGTCTGTTGACATACTGCATCACAGTGTGGTATGGCAACTGTACCATGGCGGACAGGAAGAGATTACAGAGGGTAGTCAAAGCAGCTCAGAAGATCATCGGCTGCCCTCTTCCCTCCCTGTCGGACATTTATTCCTCCCGCTGTCTTAGTAGAGCTGTGAACATCATAAAAGACAGCTCTCATCCTGGTTATGGACTGTTTGACCTGTTGCCCTCAGGGAGGCGTTACAGGAGCATCTGGTCAAGGACAAACCGCCTTAAAAACAGTTTTTTCCCGAAAGCCATAACTACCTTGAATTTGCACATGCACTGATTTTAAATACTGCCAGATACACTGTAAATAATTGTGAACAAATTTTGTGCAATATGATCACTATTGTTGTTGTGTTGGCGGGCATGTGCAATAATTCCTACTGGGACAGGCACAGTAGGGTATTTTTATTCTTTTATTCTTTTATTCTTTTTATTCTTTTATCATAATTTTTTTTAGAGATTTTATGTATATTTCTGGTGTGTATGTTGCACTGAAGGACGAGTCGCTTAATTTCACTGTGTATGCGTATGATGCAAATTGTACACGTGGATAGTGACAATAAAGGTATTCTGATTCTGATTCTGATAAATTTCTTCTCTAATAGTGAAATAATCTCAGCAGCTTCTTGCTCAGTCTTAGTGATTAATGCTATGTCATCAGTAAACAATACCAACAATGAAACTACACCATCACTTTCCTTTTTAAATAAACATGGATCAACCATGCCAGCTACAAAACCTATCTTTGTTAATTCCTTCACTACGCACTGGTTCCATTCATAGCCTGATTGCTTCAAGCCATAAAGACTCTGTTTTAATCTCCAGCAATCAGTTTTGTTATCAGTTTTTATACCCAAAGGCTTCTTTAAATATGTAGTATGTTGCAGTGGTGCATGCCATCTCCACATCTAAATGGTTTATTATATATTTATTTTACTTGACAAATAGGATGGTGAATATTATTTTCTTATATTTTTACCTCATCAATATTAACAGCAGCAGTGGAAACACTCATGGTTAACCAATCAGCACTACACTGAGGCCTTTTACATTTTTTAACTTAACCAATTTGCTAATTATTGTACGTTGTACCCTGGGAAACTACAGAAATTTACCTCCTGAAACCATAAGATGAGGTGGCACAGTGATTAGAATACAGTACTGCAGGGTATTTCTGCTGCCAGCAGTTTGTCAGTTCAGGTCTCACCAGCCCAAGGTTGACTCAGCCTTCCATCCTTCCGAGGTTAGTAAAATGAGAACTCAGATTGTTGGGGGCAATATGCTGTCTCTGTAAACTGTTTAGAGAAGACTGTAAAGCACTGTGAAGTGGTATTTAATTCTAAGTGCTATTGCTATCCATGTTTGCAGTTATAATGTTGGGTGGTTGCATTTTCTTTTAAATACAGTTTATGTGCTATAGAGGTAAGAGGAAATACTATTAAATTTCTTTCTTCTTCTTTTTTTGTAAAGTTTATCCTTTTAGATACCAGTGTAAAATGTGAGAGTTGTAGAGAGAAAATACCATGTGATGCCCCACTTGGAGGCTGGTGGTGGTAGCTATCCACCACACTGAAGCAGGTGTGTGGATTAAACTAGTGGTATTGTGAGAGAAGTGATTTGAAACCTCTATTGTTCTATCCTATGAGCTTACCCCTTTTGCTACAAAAGTAAAGCACTTTTTGAAAGTTTGCCTAGTGAGGTGAAGTATGTATGCCTACAACTGTATGCATAAATGCCTATTCTTTAAAAGCTTTTTTAAAATTATTGATCTTCATCATTTAATCATTTGTAGACTGAGAGCTCTTTTGATTTTGAGCAGACAGCTGGAGCTACATTGTGAAAAGTAGATGAAGCCAGTGTTTTTTTTAAAGCGCCCAAGAGAAAAATTCAGTTGAATGATGTTGATGCAAAATGATACTTCAGTAGCAATTTTGGAAGGGTTCTGGTCTCCATAGGAAGATCTCTACTGTGTCATTCTGCTGTGGAAAAAGACACCAAGAAAAGTACACTGTCACTTTGCCAGCATATTTGCTCATGCTGAGAGAAGGCTCGATCTTTTCATGGAGAATAAGCATCATGCCTCTCATTTGTTTTCCTTTCTTTCTTCAATTTGCAAAGCTCAAAGAACTGGATAACCAGTTTCAAGTGTTTCACAGGCTTTGAAGATTGAATTTGTTACACAGCGGCCCCTCTCCATTTCTCACACTGCTAATCCTTTTTCAGAGGGACTTTGGAAGTCATTGTGAGGCACAGTATGGAAACAGGCTACTTGGTGTAGTGGGGGGATTTCACTTGGTCAGTTAAATTAGGTCTTTTTATTCTATCCAATAGTGATCTTCAATTGAATGCAATGTAAAATAAAGTTATCTCATATGGTGTCCTTTAATTTTAAATGAATATACAAGACCTGCATTTTAGCTTAAACTTTAGCTTATATTTTCCAATAAAGGAGTGGATAAATGTATTTTATATGCAGATGTCACCACTTTATATTCTGTGTGGGGATTAACAACGAGTTACCATCCATCTTGTGAATGTCTTTAATGCCAGAGCTCACCGTAACAGCATTGCCAAAAAGGCATTAAGAGTTGTAAATCTAATCTTACAAAGCTTTTCCTCCGGAAATATTGAATTACGAACTAGAGCATACAAAACTTTTGCCAGACTAATACTTGAATACAGCTCATCTGTCTGGAATCCACACTGTATATCAGACATTAATACAATCAAGCAAGTCCAGAAGTATTTCACGAGAAGAGTATTACACTCCTCTGGTCGCAACAGAATACCCGATATCACCAGGCTTGAAATTTTGGGCTTGGACAACCTTGAACTATGCCACCTATGGTTAGACCTAAGCGTAGCACACAAAATTATCTGCTACAATGCCTTACCAGTCAATGACTACTTCAGCTTCAAGCACAACAATACAAGAGCGCACAACAAATACAAACTCAGTGTAAAATGCTTCAAACTTGATTGCAGAAAGGACAACTTCAGCAACAGAGTGGTCAATGCCTGGAATGCACTACCTGACTCTACCTGACTATTTCCTATTTCCTGTATTCTTATGCCTATTTCCTGTATTCTTACTCATGTTTACACTTATATCTATTACCTTGTAAGCAATTGACAAATCAAATAAATAAATAAATGAAATAATTTTCTTCAAGAACAAAGCTTTTGCTAACTTTATTTTGAAGGTCATGCAACTTTGGATAGCAGAAAAATAATATGTCAGTTCAAGCATATCATACAGACAGCAATGTTGTAGCACATTAGAAAAAGTACCAGATAATGAACAACAATATTTAAAATTTTATACATTGGGTTACTTGATAATTTCTCTTCTCATTATAGTCAGGTAGCTTCAAAGCAGCATTGATGTAAAGAGTAAAATACATTTAAAGCATATTTTCATCTTAAAGGGACAGCCGGTTGATTGCTATTATTTGGCTGCTTCAAAGTATTTAAAACTTTGAAATATACTTAAAATCAAAGTGTTTGAGATGGTGTGTGTATAGAATATGTGTGACTGTGTGTACACACACACATATTGAGCTGAATGGTTTTCAGTGGTCCTTGGTGTTCTCTGAGTTTGGTTGTTTTCTTGCAGACATTTCATTACCCAAGCTAAATACCATAGTGATGTTACTTAGTATGGGTAATGAAACATCCGCCAGAAAACAAAAGATTTGCCTTTATTGGCCAATGTATTTCATTTTTGGATAAAAATGTACAGCAAATCATGAGCCACAGAAGCCTACAGAATATTGAAGTATCCTTCTAAATATATCTTAGAAGTCTTTTTAAAACACTTCTTCATTGTAACTCTTCAGATTTGGGTTTCTTTTTGTTTTATTTCCTTCTCCCAGTCACTGTTTGAGTACCATTCAAACCCAAAGTGTGTCCTGCTCACACGTAAGGATTGCAGTCTTAATTTTTACTTTATTTTATTTATTTATTTTGTCAAGCGATGATAAGATAACAGGTATAAGTATAAACATAGTTATGAATACATGAAATGGATACATATAAGAAAAATAAAAAACAATAGGACAGGGACGATAGGCACATTGGTGTGCTTATGCATGCCCCCTACAGATCTCTTAGAAAAGAGGTGAGGTTAATAGTAGACAGTCTAAGGTTAAAGTTTTTGGGGTTTGGGGAAGAAACCACAGAATCAGGTAGAGTATTCCAGACATTGACCACTCTGTTGCTGAAGTCATATTTCTTGCAATCAAGTTTGGTGCGGTTTACCTTGAGTTTGTATCTATTATGTGCTCTTGTATTGTTATGGTTGAAGCTGAAGTATTCATTAACAGGTAGGGCATTGCAATATATAATTTTATGTACTATACTTAGATCGGACCAAAGGCGATGTAGTTCTAGATTTTCTAGGTCTAGAATTTCCAGTCTGGTAGCATAAGATATTCTGCTATGAGTAGGGGCGTGGAGAACTCTTCTTGTGAAATATTTCAATCTAGAAAAAAATCATTTATAAGTGAAGCATGTTTCCATTGTAAAGTTTGAGCCAGCATTTTTTGGCAAACCTGATACACCAGGAGAAGAGCCTAAAAAGAAAGAAAGAAAAGCATATCCTTAACTCATTCTGTCCTCATATAATCCTTGGTCACAATGTAAGTCAACACTTATACAACAGTACCTTATTTTACCCATAAGAACTTGACGAATCCTCTGAGATAGTCTCCTTTGTAAAAAAAAAAAAATGTAATGTTTTTCATCTTGAATGATAATTGGTGAAAAACAATGCAAGATAGGATATTTTTTTGCCCATTGCTGAATCAGATATTTTGCCACTGAATGCCATTCTCCCAAGTTGCCCCCTTTTTAGGTGTGTATGTATGTGTATCTATCAATAGTTCTATATCTTTCTATTTTTCTCTCTCTCATATCTGCCTGCCTGCCTGCCTGCCTGCCTGTCTACCTACCTACCTACCTGCCTGCCTGCCTGCCTGCCTGCCTGCCTACCTACCTACCTGCCTGCCTGCCTGCCTACCTATCTACCTATCTAAATCCATATCAATATGATTGATAGATCAATTGATTAGTAGATAGATAGGGGTAAAAACAGCTAGGACACCATTTTCAGTAGAAAATTGGCTTTGTTGAATAATATTACCATACAAAGTCCTCCCTACACCCCTCTTCATTAATTCTCTGCTTCAAACTGCAGATTCAGTTATTTGCATTATAGGTTTTAGCATTTATATATCCAAAACCTGTAAACAGTTCATTGTCAAACAAGATTGTCTTTAAATTATTCTGAATGAAAGGTAGGCTATTTGAGACTATTAAATGAATTAAAGGTTTTGATATCTATCAGGGTTTCTGTTTTTTAGGGACCTAAATAATTAATCCTTCTTATCTCACAAGTGAGATTTATTTTAGACTAAACAATCCCTACTCCTTTGGTCATAGTTTTAGAGATACTTCCTTATCCAACAGAGAAACAGAATGATCACAGGCAGGCAAAAAAATCAATGAGAGAAGGGGCAACTTCCTGCCAGCTTTCCCACTGAACTTCTTTGTGGGAAGTTGGCAGTGAATCCTGGAAACCATTCCTTCCTTCCTTCCTTCCTTCCTTCCTTCCTTCCTTCCTTCCTTCCTTCTGTCCATTATTTATTTGCAATTATTTACATATTCAGAGTGGCTGCTTTAAAAAAAAAAAGCAGTGAATATGACAGGTGCAAAAGCTTGAGTAAACTTTTAGTCAGAACTCTGTAATATTTCCTTTGCTAAAAATAATGGTGTCAAATGTTTATTATTTATTATTTTATTTATCACATTTGTATGGCCGCCTACTTAAATTCTTTGACTCTAGATGGCTAACAATTTAAGATTCAATAAAAAACAATAAGCTAAACTATGTAACTTTTCTGTAATCCTATTCTTTCTTTGGTCATCAAACATCTGATACTCCAAAGTCAGTGAAGAAAGTGAAATTTTGGATATTTCAGTGAGAGGACAATTCAAAACATGTCTCTAATTCATTGGTGGGATTTATATAAGAAAGAAGGATTAAAGGCTTGGAATCATCTTCCAAGTTCTATTCTTGTATATTTTTAAAAGTCCATGGGAAGATGTAGCACAGATGGAGACCTAAACATAATTTATGAACTATAAAAGCTCTTACAGGAATATAAATAAATCCAAAAGCATTAAAAGAGGTTCTTTTTAAAGAAAAAGCATACCATTTAGAACCTGGCATGCTAAAAAGCACTTCATAGGCACAGTTAGAAATGCAGCTCACTTGTTTTATTTAAAAGTGTATTAATCTTGAGGAGGTGGTAATGAGGAACTTCATCCATTAGCCTTCTACTAAATGGATGCTTACTTTGTCTGTCTGCTATGAAAAATCAGCAAACCCTTCCATTTGGGGAAAATATTCTTGCCTATAAAATAGGCCTATAATATGGTTCCATGGATGTGACAAGAACCCAAAGAATGCATATGAGATACTATCTAAAAGCAAAGATTAGACAAGCATGAAAATGTTATTTCACCATATGTTTCATATATCTATTAGCTGTCACTGTAAATTGGAAGAAGGCAGAAAGGACACTGGAAGACTCTTGTGACAGATATTTTGACCTGAGCTGTTTATAGGAAGGGTTACCCTTGAATCTCATATCGATCAGCTTCCAAACAGTGGCAATCCATCATTTGTTCCCTAGCTTTGTATTATAAATTAATCTTTCCTTCCCCCCAATTTATTTTCAGGAATTCTGGAAACCCACCCACTGGTAAGGTATCAGCATATTGAGATGTGAGTGTTGTTGTCCTTTGGAAAGACTTGTTGGAACAGAATAGGAAGGCCCCTGTGGGTTTCCCTTCATTATTGAACTTTGTAACAAATATAACCTCAGACATTGGAGATGGAAATTGAAGGAGTAGTTTGACACCAGATTGCCCCCTAAAAATAATCTCTTTGATCAAAATCCTTGATGTTATTTTAGGAATGACAAATGATAAATCTAATCATCTGCCATTTATGATACAATATACCATAGATAATCTAATATTCAGAATTATATAAAAATGCTCTAAAAATACAAGCTTTACTCTGTGTGATTATGTGAATTGGGATAAGGCAAGATAAATCTTCAGGGCACAATTTTGAGTTTCTGTCTCTTTTTTTCTTGCTCTGAACATATTCTGTTATTCAGAGAAATGGTATTACTTAGTTCCTCTTCCCCAGATATGGAATCATATATTTGAAACAAATATACCAATCTTTTGTTAGTTCTAAAAGTGGGCTCAAGGAATAATCTTAAACTGAAGTAAAAAGATCATTCAAGGTGCAATGCCAATTAGAACATAACAGCATTTTACAACTGAGGTCAATGAGCCATAGCCAGTAGGGATATAAAAGATCAGAATAGAAATATCTGATAATGGCTGCCTATCACTCATTATTTTTAAAAAAATGTTTAATTAATCTTGACAACCTTTCAAGGAAGTAGGTAAATATGGATCTGTTATGAGCACATCTCTTGGTAACTTTTCAAAGTAGGGCAGACTATTCTGGCATTGTTTCCAATTTCTTGCGAATGGAATTTGTCCAGTTATACTGTATATAATGGATAAAAGGAAATGTCTGAAGATCATTGGAAAATTATGAGGATATTCCTTGATTAAAAATGATATGTAAAAATGATACTAGAATTCTCAGTGATCTATCAAATTTCAGAAGCAATATGGAAAGTATATTTAAAAATCTATAAATTTATATATTTATAAAATATATAAATCAATCCCTTGCATTTGTAGGATATGACAAAAGTGTTACCATGACTAATTCCCACTGCAGTCTCATAATTTCATAGTAGTGGTTCCTAAAATACCTCAATTATTCCTCATCTGAAATATTGCCATTATCCCTCTTGCAAAAAACAAAAAACAGACTTTGTTGTTTCCAAAAGTTTTACAGACATGTATTTGTAGGCATAGTCTCAAATGTTTAAATCTCAATTCACAAAAAAGCAGTTAGTTGCAAATTGCTCTATTAGCCCCAGGTTATGTGCTAACTAACTCCATGAGGATAATTACACCACTACTTCAAAGGAAGTTCCATCCATGAACCTTGGTTGTGATGGATTACCATGGATCATTATATATAGATGTGGTTTTAAAGTATTGGTCAGTGATGTTATCAAGCATTATCATTATATAGCATCTGAGTCTAACAAAGAGTATGGCCATATTGTCAGTTAGTTAGTTAGTTAGTTATTCAGTCCATCCATCTCATCAAACAATTTTGGGCAGCTCCATACATACTACCAACCACACTGTGTCTTTTACATGTGCATCACTGTGCATGTGCTTATGCACATGCACATACATGCATACATACAGTATTTTCTGGATGAAGATTCAATTGGTTTTTGATATTAAGTCCAAACCTTTTCAAGAAATTTCCCTGTCTCTGCAGGAATAACTAAGAAAATTAAGATGTATTGCTGATTGTCTTTCATATATTGATCATATTAACTTCCAAACCTTTAGTTGATCTTTTACATGTAGGTGTTGAAAAATATATAGCAATGTGGAAATGGTTTGCATCAGAGGTGTCAAATACTATAGGGCAGATCTTCAGCCTCTCAACCTCACCTAAGTGTTATATAGGGCTAAATGCATTTTAGAGCAATATTTCAAAATATATGGAAATTTTAGATGGCATACAAGGATATTGTGGTTGATGAGAATTGTTCTGTATGGTCATTTACATTCTTGTAAATGCCACGCGGTGATTGGCCAAAGCGCTCAGTGATCCGATTGGTCGAGTGAGCTGCACTGATTGGCCCGCTGCGGATCTCCCGCGATTGGTGGAAACTAATCGCGGGAGATTCAAAGTGGTGCCATTGGTTGCAGCCGCCGCAGCTTGGAAATAAAAAGCCGCTGTTTTTCCCCCAGAACCCGAGCCATTTTCGGAACCAATAAAAGAGCTGAACCAAGTCACTGGGTCCTGGTCTCCTTGCCGCACCGGACACAACACTGGCGACGAAGGTGGGATCCCAAGGCTAATCCCCCACCAACACATGTCCGGAGGAAGCGAGACCGACAAGATGGCCAGCATCGCACCACCCGCGCCCTTTAATCCCGCTACCGAGGACTGGGAATCATACACAGACAGATTCCTCATGTTCCTCGAGTGCAGCAACCTGAAGGATGCCGCCAGGCCAAAGAAAAGAGCCATCTTCTGACACACTGCGGGCCCGCAGTGTTCAAGATGACAAAAGCTCTAGCGAAACCCATGGACATCAAGGAGATGGACTGGGCCGACCTCGAACCATTGCTCTGGAACCACTATGCCCCCGCTGTGCCCACCCTCATCAGGCGGCATGATTTCTACCGGCGGGACCAGAGATCGGGTCAGAGCATCAGCGATTTTGTGGCTGAGCTACAAAATCTAGGGGGCATGTGTGGGTTTTCGGATGAGGCCTTACGGGACCGCGTCATGCTCGGACTCTGAGACCCAGTCCTACAGAGCCGACTGATGGCCAAAGGCGACATCGCCCTTGCCGATGCCATCGCTGAAGCCACCACAGCCAAGGCAACCCGGAAATCGGTGAACCGCATGTGGAGACCAGACACTGGAGAGTGCACCACAACTGCCGACCCAGGACGGGCGACCAAGGCCCACCCGGAAGCAAGTCACCGTGAGACCACCACCCATCATGGCGAATTCCACTCCACCTCCGATACCACGGACGAGGAGGAGGAAATCCACTGGCTTCAGATGGGACGTGACTGGCGCGATCGGCAGAGTCGTAAGTCGGGGACCGCATGTGCCAGGTGCGGAGGCGACCACCCTCGATCAGAGTGCCATTTCTTCGATGCAGTCTGCCGGCCCTGCGACAAAAAGGGTCACATCGCCCGAGTCTGCCGATTGAGGAAGGCCTACAGCCCCAGATGGCAGGACCACAGCGACCGGAGATGTGACAGCACACCCCCCAGAGCCAGAGATCACCAAGCCGAAAGCCGATGGGACTGGGGCGGACGGAACCAACAAGGTGGCGAAACCCGGTGGAAGGAAGAAACCCACCAGACAGTCATCATTGGCCACGCATCAACCACTGACGCCCAAAAAGGCTACGTGGAGGTAAACATCGAAGGCGAGCCATGCAAAATGGAGGTGGACTCCGGGTCCTACCACTCTATGGTCATCTGGCAAGAAATCAAATGCTTGGTGCCTACTATCCACAAAAAGGGACTGGAGAACCAGAAACTAATAATCAAGGACTACCAGGGAAACTGCATCCCGGTAGTCGGAACTGGACAATTCAAGGTAACATTCAAGGGCCACACTGCAAAGCTTCCCCTGACAATCGTGGACTGAGACCGACCCAGCCTTTTGGGACTACAATGGTTCGCACCGTTCGGCATCGAGGTTACAGGCAAAAACCACATCGCAGAGACCAATTGGAAACAGCAACTGGCACGGGACTTCGATGGCACCCTAGGAAATTACTGAGGGCCCCCTATTTCCTTCAGCCTAGACCCCAACATCCCCCCGATACGCCTAAAACCAAGGCGGGTACCTTTTGCACTCCGGCCAAAAATAGACGAGCAAGGGGTCCTACAACCAATCGACTATGCCCAGTGGAAGACCCCAATAGTCACCCCAGTCAAGCCTGATGGGTCAGTAAGAATCTGTGGTGACTATAAGGCCACCCTAAATTGTGCCTTACAACAAAGCACCTACCCCGTCCCAGTAGTGCAGCACCTTCTACACTCACTGGGGGGAGGTAAGGTTTTTGTGAAGCTCGACCTGGCGCAAGCATACCAGCAGCTGCCGGTTGACGCAGAAACTGCCGAGGCGCAAACCATAGTCACCCACCGGGGAGCATTTCGCAGTAACCGACTCCGGTTTGGAGTCAGCGTGGCACCTAGAATTTTCCAGAGCCTCATGGAGAGACTTTTGCAAGGAATTAAGGGGGTGGTGTCCTACTTCGATGACGTGCTGGTGTCGGCAGCCAACCAGCTAGAACTAGAGGGTCGTCTAAGGGAGGTACTAATGAAATTCAAGGAAACCGGGCTAAAAGTGAAGAGAGAGAAATGCCAGCTTTACACAGAGCGGGTCGAGTTCCTAGGATACCTCCTAGACCAGCACGGCATCCACCCAACCACAAACAAAATCAGAGCCATTAAGGAGGTCCCCACGCCCAGGAATAAAACTGAACTGCAGGCATTTCTGGGACTGCTTAATTTTTACAATGTTTTCCTGCCCCAAAAGGTGACCGCGGCGGAGCCTTTACAAAGGCTTTTGGACAAGGCGGCCACCTGGACTTGGGGGAAATGTGAGGAAGCTGCCTTCAGGAAAACCAAGAACCTCCTCACCTCGGATGCCGTCCTCATCCAATACAATGAGACCCTACCACTTGCCGTCACATGCAATGTCTCACCCTTCGGCGTCGGCACCGTCCTCAGTCACACACTCCCAGATGGAAGAGAAGCACCCATCGCCTTCTTCTCAAGGACACTCACCAAACCAGAAAGGAACTATAGCTAGCTGGACAAGGAGGCCCTGGCTATCATCGCAGCAGTGAAGAGGTTCCACGAGTGCCTGTACGGCCGCACGTTCACCATTATCACAGACCACAAGCCACTGCTGGGTATCCTGGCAGAGAACCGGGCCACCCCGAACATCCTATCTCCCAGAATGACAAGGTGGTCCAAATTCCTTGCCACCTACAGCTACCGGCTCACACAACGACCCGGTAAGATGATCACCCATGCAGACGCCTTGAGCCGCTCGCCATTACCTGACCTAGACACCGACCCAGCACCCACGATGACCACCCTCAGCATAGAGACTCTGCCCGATCTACCCATAACTGCGTCAGACATTGCCCGAGAAACTAATAAAGACAAACGTCTGGTGCGGGTGTTACATTGGGTAGAAAAAGGGTGGCCGGAAAAAGATGACAATGAAGCATTCAAGACATTCCGGAACCGGCAAACAGAACTCTCGCTACAAAAAGAGTGTGTACTGTGTGGGGATAGGGTTGTTATTCTGGAAAACTACAAGGGAAGGTATTGGAGTTGTTACACAAGGGGCACCCGGGCATAGTTAGAACAAAAGCCCTGGACAGAAGTTACGCGTGGTGGTCAGGGATGGACAAGCAAATCGAGGCCTGGGTGGCAAAATGTGAACACTGCCAAGAAACCAGACCGAGCCCTCCCGTGACACCGATCCTGGAATGGGAAACCCCCAGGGGACCATGGTCCAGGATCCACATAGATTTTGCCAGGCCCACTAAGGGACATACATTCCTTATAATGGTAGATGCTTACTCCAACTGGTTGGAGGTAAGCAACATGAAAACCACCACCACAGAGGCTGTGACCAAGGAACTTAGCAAGCTTTTCACAACCCATGGCCTCCCAGATGTCATCGTGTCGGATAACGGGCCCCAATTCACCTCGCTAGAATTTGAAAAATTCATAGCGGAACAGGGCATACGACATGCACTGACAGCTCTGGGACATCCGGCGGCGAACGGAAGGACGGAACGGATGGTTCAATTTACAAAAAAAACCATCCAAAAAATCGAACATGGGGAAATCCAAGAAAAAAATGAATAAAATGCTTTTCATACAACATATAACCCCGAACACGACAACGAACTAAAGCCTGGCAGAGCTACTAGTGGGGAGGAAAATAAGGTCCCCACTCGACAGACTGCACCCCACATACAACCCGGAAAAAACCCCAAACTCCTCTAGCAAGCACCGGTCCTTTGCACCAGGCGACGCCGTCTACGCAAAGAACCTAACAGTAGACCCACTGTGGGTACCAGCAACCATAACCCAACTAACAGGGCCCCGCTCGTACCGGCTGCAAACAACCAACGGACAAGCATGGAAACGCCACATCGATCAACTAAGATCGAGAACAATCACAGGAAACACAAGCAACACGCATCCAAACACAGACAATCCCCTTAATACAAGCCAGGAGGGGAGGGAATACCCCAGGAACCAAAACCCAATAGAAAGAAACCAGCAACACTTACCGACTGACAGCCAGCTCGAAGCCTCATCAGGAAGAAGCAGCCAGGCCAGCTCAACCAGCCCAGAAAGACTAGGCAGGAGCGGCGAAAACCGCAGCTCAACCAGCCTGGGTAGACCGGGAGGGAGCTGCGACAAGAGGCCCGGCGACACCTTCCAGGCGGTTCCATCGACGAGACCGAGAGCAACAGAGAACCCGACCGAACCGGCTGGGAGCCAAACAACAACTAACCTGCGCAGGTCCAGTAGGCAAGTATGGAGGCCCGCCTACTTATGGGACTACATCACATAGGATCAAACCAAGAGGGGAGGGGTGTTCTGTACGGTCATTTACATTCTTGTAAATGCCGCGTGGTGATTGGCCAAAGCACGCAGTGATCCGATTGGTTTTAGTGAGCTGCACTGATTGGCCCGCTGCGGATCTCCCGCGATTGGTGGAAACTAATTGCGGGAGATTCAAAGCGGTGCCATTGGTCGTGGCCGCCGTGGCTTGGAAATAAAAAGCCGCTGTTTTTCCCCCAGAACTCGAGCTGTTCTCAGGACCAATAAAGAGCTGAACCAAGTCACTGGGTCCTGGTCTCCTTGCCGCGACGGACACAACAAGAATGATTTAAGATTAGAAGTGGGATTCAAGTTTTTTAACAACCGGTTCTGTGGGCATGGCTTGGTGGTCATGTGACTGGGTGGATGTGGCTTGGTGGTCATGTTATTGGCTGGGCGTAACCAACTCAATATCAGTCACATCGAGGCACCATCTCCTCGCCTGGCCTCTCGTGACTGTGGGGATGCTGCAAGAGTCATAAGTGTGAAAAATGGTCATAAGTCACTTTTTTCAGTGCCATTGTAACTTTGAATGGTCACTCCACACAAGCAAAGTACCAGAAAAGGAGGGGGAAAAAACTCCAGAGAAGTTCCTGAGACAGGAAGTCTAGTCCTGCCAAAAATGTAACAAAGGTTAACAGTTTCTGTAAGCAACACCAGAATGTTTCCTTCCTGCCTTCCTTACAGGATTAGGCCAGTAATTTCTTCTAACAACTGGTTCTCCGAACTGCTTAGAAAGTTAACAATTGGTTCTAGTGAATAGGTAAGAATTGGTAGGATCCCACCCCTGTTTAAGATAGCTCATCTTCACTAAATAGAGAAACACTGAGAGTTGTATTTACATGCCAACAAAATTAGATACCAACATAATGTTCAATACTATGTTACAACAATCATATTTCATAATATTTGTATGCATATTAGTACAGTTTTACAATGCAGTTCTTGTTTGTTATTCACTATAAAATCTGAATGTTGAAATGTTCTGGAACATGAGAGGTTCACTAAATTTATACCATCTGTTTGCACCTCCATTTTTGCACCTGTGTTACTTTAAAAAAATATGCCAGTCTCAGAGATTCTTAATGTATAAAATATTCTCATAAGGCATGAAATCTACATTTTTACAGCTTTATTGTCAGGTGAAAATACTGAGATAACCAATCTGTTTTCCTGCTAAATACAAGCAATGGTGAATGCTATTCACTCGAGGTGTATCTGTCTGAAAAAGTGCTGCGGGAATTATTAACAGGTCTTTGCTGCATGGTGAAAATAAAGAAAGCCCAACCAAAGAAATGGAAAAGTTCCTCCATCAGGTTTAAAATTCTACTGAAATTCAGAAATTCAGAAATGCCTCTAAGAAGTACCAATTAATTATGAAAATAGCTTATGTATTTCTCAGTGAGAATTTGTCTGGCATTGAGACCTAGTAAAAATATCTCTCTTTTTGGATAAAGCCAATTGTTCAGAAGTTAAGGTATAAATAACCTGGCTCCCTCACTGGCTGAGATTTTATATACATTTTCCCAAGAATGACAACAATATCACTGTCAGCAAATATTTGTTAAACATCTTCATTCACATACAGTCTGTTTTTTTCCCGCCTCTTCTCCCCTCCGGTCTCCCCTCCCCTCTCCTCCTCTTCCCTCCTCTCCTCTCCAGTTCTTATTTCCCTCCAGATCTCCAGCATCTTAAATTGTTTGAGAATACCATAATTCTGGGAAAGGTCAAAGGAAAGAGAGGAAGAGAAGGACCATCAACAAGATGGATGGACTTTGTAGACATGGATACCATAACAATGTGTGCACCATTCAGAGATCTAAAAGGATACAGCATTTTGGAGGTCTATGTGATCACTAAAAATTGTCATTGAGTTAATAAAACATAACCAAACAATATCTTAAATAATAAAACTAAAGACAGAGACCATATTTGATCCATATATAGAAGTCCTAGTTCACAAGTATGGTCTTTTTGATTTAGTTCATATTATCTCAGCCCATGTCTTTAATAAAATATTGAGTTTCATTATTAGATTTCAGTGAAATTGAATGTTTCCTTTCTATTTATTACTGGAAGCCACCGTTGATCCACTCTGTTAGCTGATGATTTATAGAGTGCATAAGGATGGCAGCCTTTTGAATCATTGCTGTTTGCTTTGCTATTGTAAACTACATAGATTTACACCTGACAGCAACTGTACCTTACTGCAGGGAACATATCAAGAAAACTCTTTGGTTTTTACTTCATTTATTATTAGGAATAAATAGAGAGGTAACTCTCTATATTAGAGTTTGCTTTCTTATGAGAGCCAATTATATATATTGAGCCAACAGGAAGACAAAATATTCATTTGCAAATGGAAGGAAAGGGGGAATGTCATCTTACATTCCCTGAGACTAACAGCAAATGCTGTTGAAGAGAATGGAAAGATGGTGTAAAAGGCTGAAGGCATTTCTGTTGGTAGGCATTGACACCTTTGGAGATTCATATAGAAAGGACTTCTTGCCTGGCAAGTCTGCTTGCCCTGCTCCTTTTCCTTTCTTCCCTTTCTAGCAACTATTCCCTCCCTCCCTCCCTCCTTCCTTCCTTCCTTCCTTCCTTCCTTCCTTCCTTCCTTCCTTCCTTCCTTCCTTCCTTCCTTCCTTCCTTCCTTCCTTCCTTCAAATATATATTTGTTCATGTCAATTATTCTTCATGAGATATGCACTGTTCTTTTGAAGTAAAGAATCTGGAGAAACTAAATATGTATCTGAAATCTTCTTGAAATTTTTAAAGCAGATTCGTATTTCCATTTCCCTTTAAGAGTTGCATGCATTTAAAAAGTTCATTAGGAGAAAGCATAATCTTTAACACTGTAGGCTTGATACTTCTGGATAATCAGGTAAATACTGATTATCTAGTACTGAATGTGTGAATTTATGGAAATTATAGCAGTAATTAAGCATTCTAACCAGCTTGATACTTCTCAGTAAGAGCTCAGTGTACTGACTTAGGAACTTGGTGATTTACACTGTAAAAGATCTGGTACAAATACACGCACCTCTTTCTTACAATAGTTTATCTTTCAGTCCTTTCCAAATCCATAAATTTTCATATATAGAGAAGGCATATGTGTGCCTTTGCCTGATAATTACCTGAATAGGTCACTGATGTTTTCTAGGAATGCTTTTTATAAGTGTTTGCTATTGCCTTCTTCCAATGGCTGAGAGAGTATGACTGACCCAAAGCAATCTGTTAGGGATAACATTGTTTACCCTAACTGGTTTAGGTAAAATAATAAATATGTTATCATGGTTTATAAGTTAAAGTGTCTGCAACTTTAAATATAGGAATGTAATTAAGGGAGTGGTTGTGAAAGCACCATAAAAGAAGCAAGGAACGTCAGCTTGCTCTCTCTGGCTTGATGATCCCTAATTACTGGATAGACTGAAAACTGCGTTTTTCCCCTACAGTTAAGGAGAGACAAAGGACTGATTTGTAAATGAACTGACATTGGATATTCTACATGGACGTTGCTAATTGAATATCCTTGAATGGACTGACTAAATGATACATGACTATTGGACTATTATTTTGACTATGCTATAAACTCTAAATGGAATAAACTATATTTTTGATAGCACAAGCGTATCTGTTATTTTTACTGTATGTTAACAAACATATAAGCTTAGCTCACTCATTGATCTGTGTGCCTATCTGACTAACGCTGCACATTCTGTTTAGCTTGTCTCCTTAACCTTGGTTGGGGACCCCAGGCTTAACACTGGTTATGGGCCCAGAGGCTGCAAAATCAGTTTAACTAGGATAAAACAGATTTATGTAAAAAGTGAGAGTTTGTGTTGTTAAACATTATAGTAAACAGACAGCTGTGTTTTATTAATTATAGTTTTATATCCATATAAGAAAACATGGCACAAGTCAATCTACAAAGTTTGTCCCTTATATCCAAGCTGGATGGAACAAACTATGTATCATGGTCTATGAAATGTAGTCTACTTCTATGAAGAGAAGGTCTGTGGAACATAATTGAAAATCCACCAAACGTAGAGGAATGGGATCCAGAGATTGAGGAAGATAGATGAAAGATAAAAGATTTTATGCAGAAAAATGAACAAGCTATTTGCATAATAGGATTAACACTGTCTGACCAGCAACTTGTTCATATCCATGGAGAGCAAACGGCTGTTGGGTGTTGGCAGAAGCTGAAGAGGATTTATGTTTGAGATAACGTTGGTGCTCACATAAATCTAACACGGAAGCTTTTCAGGATGCATCTTCAGACGAATGGTGATATTCTGAGTCATTTGAATTCTATAAAAAGCATTTTTCAAGAACTGCACGAGAAAGAGCTTATTTTCTCTGAACTACACCAATAATAATTCTATCATCACTAAATGAAAGTTATGATAACTACGTCACTTCCCTTGAAGTTTTGCCTAAGGAAAGTTTAACTTTAACTGATATAACTGGCAGATTGATTGAAGAGGCAAGAAGAAGACTTGAAAGAGATGAGTTAAGAGGGAGCAACCTCAAAAAGAAGATAATGAATCTCCTACTGCATACGCAATTAAAAAGTGCTTTAATTGTGGAGGAAGAGGACATTTGGCAAGATTTTCTAAAAAAGCAAAGCGCCAGAACACTGGCCAGAATACAAAAAGTCATCAAAAGATAAATAAAAATTTAGAGTTAGCCATGTATACTAACGGAGCTGTAAAAAATAATTTATGGGTGATTGACAGTGGAGCATCCCACTGTATAACAAATGATAACAGAAATTTTATTAAAATGTCCCAGAGTACACAGCAGATATCGTTAGCCAATGGCTGGAAACTGAAAGCTAAAGGTCAAGGTATAGCATATTGTTCTTTCATAAAAGAGAATGTAAAAATGTTATATGTATCACAACTTAAGTTTAATTTAATTTCAGTTAGAATTTTGATTAAACTAGGATATGTAGTTACTTTTAGGGGAGATAACTGCATAACTGAAAAAGAAAATAAGAAAATTACTGCATCTTTAAGAGGTGAATTATATGTGTTAAATGATAATGGTTTAGAGGTGGCTAACACAGTTTATGAAAATAAGAAACCTCATGATGAATGTATTTACTTGTTACATCGACAGCTAGGGCATTTAAATTTTAAAATGCTTAAGAAAACTGTTGAATTATCTAAGGGAATAAGTTTGAAACCTTGTAATAAGTATTTGCAATGTAATGCTTGTAATCAAAGCAAAGCCAAGGTCAAACCGGTTAATAGAGTTGATGGATTTACTGCCAAAGAGCCTTTAGAAGTAGTATTTGCTGATTTAATAGGTCCGAAAAAACCAGGTGTAGGAGGAGCTCGATACATATTAAGTATAATGGACCACTATTCTAGATATGGGTTTTGCTATTTAATGAAGAGCAAAATTGAAACGTATCTAAATATCTTTAATTGGATAAAATTTGCAGAAAGAAAAACTAAAAAGAAATTAGTAACTCTTATAACAGATAATGGTGTGGAATTTACAAATAATAAATTCCAGAATAGACTTAGAATGTTAGGTATTCAACATAAAAAGTCTGCACCATATAGGCCACAACATAATGCCTTTATAGAGAGATGAGGCCAAACATTACAATCAATGACACGTACTATGTTTTCTGATTCAGGATTACCTGACAATTTATGGGGAGAAGCAATAATGTGTGGTAATCATATATTAAATAATGTTGTTAATTCAACAACAGGTGAATTACCATTTACACTGTGGCATGGTACAAAACCTGATTTAAGTTACATGCACACATTTGGAGCACCAGCATGGGTGCATATCCCTTCACAACTCAGACACAAAGGACAGCACAGAACTAAAAGATTATTTTTTGTAGGATATAAATCTAATCATAGATCTTATAGATTCTGGGAACCAGGTACATCTAGAGTTTACACCAGTGCTAGTGCTAAATTCCTAGAACATGTAGGATGGAATAGATTAGAGCAAGATTTAAATAGAAAAGTAATTATTGAACCCTACAAAAGGCAAAAAGATCAGACTAGTTATAAGAAGAGTCCAATTAAAGAAGAAGTCCACGAAAAACAAATAGGACCAGAACAAGAGGAAACAGTTGATCAGGAAGAGTTAGATAATCAAGAACAGTTAATAAATGAAAGTCCACCTGTAAGTCCTGTAATACCTAGACGTACTACACATGTAACTAGACCACCTGATACGTATCAAGCAAGTATAGTTTGCCAAGTAACTAAAGTTCCAACTAGTATAGATGAACTTAGGGTGTATCCTGCTAAGGATCAGGAGAATTGGCAAAAGGCAATGGAAAAAGAACTAAATTCATTAAAGGTAATGAAAGTATATGAAGATGCTAAATTACCTCCAGGAGAAAAATCCATTGGGTGCAAATGGATATTTAAAGTAAAAACTGGAAATGATGGGACTGTTAACCATAAAGCTAGGTTAGTAGCTCAAGGATTTAATCAAACTGCATCTGATTACGATGAAGTTTTTGCACCAAGTCTTAAGGCAACATCTTTGAGAGCAGCTTTAGTGTGGGCAGCTAAGAAAAACTACCGTATATACTCAAGTATAAGTCGACCCGAATATAAGTCGAGGCACCCAATTTTACCACAAAAACCTGGGAAAACTTATTGACTCGAGTATAAGTCGAGGGTGGGAAATGCAGCAGCTACTGGTAAATTTCAAAAATAAAAATAGATGCCAATAAAAACTTTCACTAGGACAGTTGAGAATAAGTTTGATGTTCACAATTTCCTCTTTGAAAGAGACCAGTAAATAGGGAACAAGAAGATGAAGAAAAAGAAGTGTGTTTTTTCACACTTTTCACACTGAAGTGAACAAAAATGGCATCATAGGAACAAGCTTATTCTCAGCCCAAAGGTTTGTTTCTGATTTCTTTCCTGATTTAAGGGAAATTTGGGAAACGATCTCACTATCATGAAAGGTTTGATTGATTCACTAATGCAAAAGATGATGATGATGACAGTGGTAGGCAGGAGTCACTCTCTCCCTTGCAAGAAAAAACCAAGAGCCGTTCTTATGATATCTTTCTCTCCCCCCCCTCCTCCCCCTCCTCCCGAGTGGACTGAAAGCAGCTGGAGCTGAGGAAATGAAACTGAGTGGAGCGACCTCCACTTGCGTTGCTTTCTCAGCCTAAAGCTCAGAAAAGCCTCCCCCTCCTCCTCCCCCTCCCCCTCCTCCCGAGTGGACTGAAAGCAGCTGGAGCTGAGGAAATGAAACTGAGTGGAGCGACCTCCGCTCCCATTGCTTTTTCAGCCTAAAGCTCAGAAAAGCCTCCCCCTCCTCCTCCCCCTCCCCCTCCTCCCGAGTGGACTGAAAGCAGCTGGAGCTGAGGAAATGAAACTGAGTGGAGCGACCTCCACTTGCGTTGCTTTCTCAGCCTAAAGCTCAGAAAAGCCTCCCCCTCCCATGCTTAAAAGTTGCAAAGGAAACACGGAAGCAGGGAAGCGGCTGCCCAGCTTCGGAGCTCCACACCATTTTTTTTTCAGAGGGGAATCTGACTCGAGTATAAGTCGAGGGCGGTTTTTTCAGCACAAAAAATGGGCTGAAAAACTCGACTTATACTCGAGTATATACGGTATGTCATTAACCATTTAGATGTAGAAACTGCTTATCTGCATGCACCTTTGCAGCACACTATATATTTGAAAAAGCCAGTTATTATAAAAGACAATAAAGTAAATAGTAATGATTGTTGGAAACTCAAAAAGAGTCTTTATGGGTTGAAACAATCTGGCTTTGAGTGGAACCAATATATTGTGAAAGAATTGAACAATATAGGATTTAAAGCTGGTTTAGCAGATCCATGTGTGTTTAAAAGAGAAAATAATGGAACGGTGTCATTATTGTTATTATTTACAGATGATATTGCTTTGATAACTAAGACTAATAATGAAGCTAATGAGATTATATCATTATTAGCTAAAAAGATAAAATTAAAGCATTTAGGTGAAATTAAAAAGTATCTAGGATTGACAATTAACAAAAGAAAAAATGGATTTAAGATATCTCAAGAAGATAAAATTTGCCAATTAATTAAAACGTATAAAATGGAACTTTGTAAACCGGCAAAGACTCCAATGAGTCAGGAAGTTTGCCAAACTGATGATCAAAGTCCCAAATTTGATAAGTCCATATATCAATCTTTGATTGGTAGCTTATCATATATCAGCAATTGGTCAAGGCCAGATATAGCTTATAGTGTTAATCAGCTGGCTCGTTTTAATTCAGATCCACATCAATGTCATTGGCAATCATTAAAAAGAATTTTAAGATATCTTAAAGGAACAATGAACCATGCATTGTATATAGAACCAAAGGGTGATTTGAGTCTTAGTGCCTATGCAGATGCAAGTTTTGCAACTGACATAAACACTAGAAAATCAACATCTGGGATGGCTATATTATTTGATAAGACACTAATAGGGTGGAGGTCAATCAGACAACAGCATATTAGCTTGTCCACAATGGAAGCAGAATTTTCATGTCTGTCATTATTATGCACTGACTTAATTCTGTACAAACAGTTATTATTAGACATGGGTGTAACTATTAAAGATTCCATTATTGTATACGAGGACAACCAGGCAGCCATAAAGTTTGCTACTAATATAGCTCTAAAAACTAGATCAAAGCATACTGATTTAAGATACTTAAATGTTAGAGAATCTGTAAAGAATGGGCTAATTAAATTGGAATACTTCATGACAGAAGAAAACATTGCAGACCAATTTACAAAAGCTCAAGGAGTAATCAAGTTTAAAGAAAGTTTTAACTACTATAATTTAAAAGTGTAAATAGTTATATTATTATTTCCTAAAAGGGGAGAATGTTAGGAATAACATTGTTTACCCTAACTGGTTTAGGTAAAATAATAAATATGTTATCATGGTTTATAAGTTAAAGTGCCTGCAACTTTAAATATAGGAATGTAATTAAGGGAGTGGTTGTGAAAGCACCATAAAAGAAGCAAGGAACGTCAGCTTGCTCTCTCTGGCTTGATGATCCCTAATTACTAGATAGACTGAAGACTGTGTTTTTCCTCTACAGTTAAGGAGAGACAAAGGACTGATTTGAAAGTGAACTGACATTGGATATTCTGCACGAACTTTGCTAACTGAATATCCTTGAATGGACTGACTAAATGATACATGGCTATTGGACTGTTATTTTGACTATGCTATGAACTCATAATGGAATAAACTATATTTTTGATAGCACAAGCGTATCTGTTATTTTTACTGTATGTTAACAAACATATAAGCTTAGCTCACTCATTTATCTGTGTGCCTATCTGACTAACGCTGCACATTCTGTTTAGCTTGTCTCCTTAACCCTGGTTGGGGAACCCAGGCTTAACTGCTTTCCTGCCAAAGATGGGACTACAAATCTTGGCCTCCCAGTTTCTAGTCTGGTGCCTTAACCACTACATCAAACTGGATGTTCCTTTAGATAAGGAGGCATACTTTATGTTCACAGAACAATGAAAATTATTTATTTCCCAAGGTAAGCTTGATCAGTTCATAGAAGCAATGGCCATATTGGTTTGAAATCACATGCCCCCTTCCCCATACCAGTTTGAGGGTACCAATCAGCTATTTGTAAATCAAATATTGGACAGTCATCACTTAATGATATTGGCTAAATGTGCTAAAAGAGTATTCTTTTGTTTCAGTTAGGAAAAAAAGTGTTATTTATTTTAAAAAGTTCTACTTTGATAGACATTCAAGTTGGGTAACAACTAAAACAATAGAACAAGAAATATATTATAGGTACTTCTGCATTTGTAGGACCATCTGAAATGGTATAGGGCTCCTCTTTGAGCAGGGGT
Source organism: Hydrophis major (assembly GCA_033807585.1). Classification (NCBI taxonomy): domain Eukaryota; kingdom Metazoa; phylum Chordata; class Lepidosauria; order Squamata; family Elapidae; genus Hydrophis; species Hydrophis major. The sequence continues at coordinate 65,904,708 of CM066330.1, forward strand.
TGGACTAGAAGTCTTCCAAGGTCCCTTCCAGCTCTATTCTGATTGATTGATTAAATATAAATCAACAGTTCATAATCACTAAAAAGTCTGAAATTGCTCCTAAGTAGGCAAAGCATGGAAATTAAAATCTCTCAGCACAAGAATCCCAGGATAATCCAACAAAGCACCCAAGATAAGACAGACATTTATCCTTACTCTGTTCTGGTAGCCCAAATAAAACAATGTGGACTCAGAGTCTGCCCCTCCAATCGTACATTATAACGCCATAACTTGCAGACAAACTTGGGCCAGAAGACTCCCTATTCTTTTGTCAGATGGGTCTCTGAAATACACGTCAATTTTCATCCAGTATTAAAATCTGAGTCAATAAAAGGTTTTATCTGCAATTATTGTAACATTACAAAGCAGGTCTTTCATTGAGAAGGTTTACCACTGCTGTAGTCTTAATTGTTCTGCTGCAACATGAAAAGAAAATAAGCCATTACCCACTCTTCACTTTCCATCCAACAGTTTTGTTCAAGATTACCAACCTGTCTTCTGCTGCCAGGTTACTTCAGTGTTTACTCTAAGTTATCTTGTCCCATTTTCCTGAATCGCCTTTTAATATCAGGCCATAACAAGCCAGCGGTCTCTTCCCACACATCCTCTCTAATACTCATATAAAACAAACAAGGACACAAATGTCATGTGTTCATAATAGAACTACTCCATGATTTTATTGTACCTAGGCAGCAAGCTTCAGATCTCAGAAAAGGATGCGGTCCTGTGCAAATGGGTCTGTGAGAAGGCTAGTCTTTTGGCAGGTAGCAAATCAAGCAAGCACTGATGCAGCACACTTTTCCCTCTTTCTGTCTCCAACTGGACCAAATGGCAGTTTTCCTTGAAGCTCCTATTCACAAGGGACACTCATAGTCCAGAGAAGCAATTATTTTAAGATCCACGCAAGCCCAGATGTTAGGTTATAAATTTTGCTACTTGGGATTTATAATGATTATACTTTCTGGTTTTTAATAGGGCTCCACATTTTTCCTTTGTTTAGTTGGTAATTCCGACTATGCTTTTGGATAGATGGATTTAATAAAGAATAACCTAAATAAATAGTGTATTTTAAATGTTCTGCAGTTATTATTCTTGTATAAGATATTTTCTCTCAAGGCTGAGCTTATAGAACATCATGCGCTTCCAGCATTGCCTTTTTTATTTTTAATAATTGTGTGGCTGATAAAATACAATTCTGCTTGACTGTCTCGCCTACAATATCAGATGTGATAAAGCAGCTCAAATGAAACTGCAATATTTTGTTGGATGCTGTTCAGAAGACACCACAATTCTTTCCCTGGCATCCCTGCTCCAGCTTAGGAACTTTGAAAACATTCTATTCTCATTTCTGTTCATTCTTATTATTCTTCAATTGATTTTTTTTTTTTTTTGAAGAGTTAGGACTGTTACAGGTAGATCCAGAGCTGAATTTAATTGCAAAATTCTGTTATTATAGCAAATCTCAGCTTTTGTTTTCACTTTCCTGTAAGGTTGAGTTTCTAGTTTGGTCTCCCTAGTGTGGCTAACAATATGTAAAACATGTAGGCACTCAGATTGCCCATCCTTGGGCTGCTGCATGATAGTAGTATTCCAGTATTTGAAGGGCTGCCACAAAGAAGAGAGGGTTAAATTATTCTCCAAAGCACCAAAGGACAGGACAAGAAACAATGGTTGGAAACTAATCAAAGAGAGAAGCAACTTGGAATTAAGGAGAAACTTCCTAACAGTGAGGACAATTAACCAGTCGAATAGTTTGCCTCAAGAAATCCTGGGTGCTCCATCACTGGATGTTTTTAAGAAGAGTCTAGAGAGTCACATATCTCCTGCTTGATCAGGGGGCTGGACGAGAAGACCTCCAAGGTACCTTCATTCATTCATTTCTACCAATTTTTCCAGACTTACTTGCAGATTCTAGAAGTTGAATTTAGTAATAGCAATAGCATTAGACTTATATACTTCTCCATAGTGCTTTACCGCACTTTTTGAGCAATTTACAAATGTCAGCCTATTGCCCTGAACAATATGGGTTTTTACCAACCTCGGAAGGCTGGAAGGCTGAGTCAACCTTAAACCCCATCAGGATTGAACTCTAGGTTATGGGCAGAGTTTACCTGCAGTACTGCTTTCTGACAACTGCTCCTCTTAAGATATCCTCTGGACAAAGAGTTAGCTGTACTGCTAAATAATGTTCCTTCACTTTAATTTGTTTGAATCCTTGATTATCTTGATTGTCTTAGACAACCTATGATCCATTTGTATAAGAAAGGTAGAAACATCTACAAGGCAATCCACTCTGCTAAGAGGAAAGCCTTACAGAAGTTTAGGGGTGGACATTAGGTTTGCCCCAATATGTTCCAGCTTCTCATTGAAAAAATATAACTGTTGTAATAAATATGCTCATTTCTTCAGCAACATTAGCTTAGCGCCATACATGAAAAATGTTTTTTTTTTCCTATTGAGGAGTAAATCAGTGATATATTATCATGGAAAACTAAAATCAGGGTTAACAGAAATGTGATAGTCTGAGAAAAATCTGTCCAATCTGTTTAATTTGCATCTAAGTGCATACTCAAAAAGCAGATAAGCATTGGGAAGAGAAGGCAGTGCAACATGCTGATGCTGTGCCTCTGAGTAATTGTGTTTTTATTTTTACATTCTTTGTTATATTACACTACAGTTTCTACATAATATTCTATAGTGTCCTCTGGCTAATCTTTAAGGGCAAGTTGCCATTGAGAGACAATTCTGGTCAGTTTTAAAGCTATTTTGCAATTTACCAACATTCACTGTTGCATGTGCACTGCCATCTAGTGGCAAGATTTGAAATATCCCTTCCACAAGCTATCTGAAAGATGACAGACTTTCAATAGTGAATATCACCAGGGTTCCTGATTTATTGTGTGAAAAAAAGATGGCCATAGTTAACATTATAGCAAGTGTGAACAATCTTGAGACCACTGACATTTCAGAAAATAGATAAAATAGTGTCACTGGAGTCAATGTTTAGTCCATAGGAAATTTTCAATAGGGAATTTTGTACCGCACATAATGTTTCTATCTTGGGCTATTCCAGTTGTGCTATGAATGGCATGGAGTTTGTTTCAACCACATTGCTGTAATTCACACTGTATTTGGGAAAATGTATAGAAATGCAACCAGTATAATAATTATGATAAAGCATATCTAAATTCTCAGTTGAAGAAGAGTCAAGAATAAGACTGAGCTTGCATAGAGATAATTATCTAGATTGTTGAATTGAAACCACAAAAATGCTTTCTCTATTCTTATAAACCAGGATGGCAAATTCACTTGGATTGTACAAACTGCAACTTTTAGCAGGCCCAGACACAGACATGTCCACAAAAGATGAGGTGGTGGTGATAGTGTATGTACAATAGAACCTCTGGTCACGAACGCTTCTGACCATGACCAAATCAGGTTCTGACCAAAAAATTCTCAGGTTTTTTTTTTCCATGGCCTATTTCCCCTTGAATGTGATTTTTTTTTTTTTTTTTGGTAAGTACCAAATTTCAAAAATTAAGTTCGGGTCACGACCAAATTGGGTTGAGACCATAGATGTGAAATGAATTATAGTCATGACCAGAGGTTCTACTGTATCTTTTAAATCAAGATGATGATCTAGTCAAGTCAAATCTAGAGAACAGAAGGACCAGGGGGGACATGATAGCAGTATTCCCAATATTTGAGGGGCTGCCACAAAGAGGAAGGGGTCAACTTATTTCCCAAAGCACCAGAAAGCAGGACAAGAAACAATAGATGAAAACTAATCAAGGAGAGAAGCAACCTGGAATTAAGAAGAAACTTCCTAACAGTGAGAACTACTAACCAGTAGAACAGAAGTTGTGGTTGCTTCATCACTGGAGGTTTCTAAGAAGAGAGTTGATAGTCACTTGTCTGAAATGGTTTTTGGTCAGGGGCTAGATTAAAAGACTTGGAAGTTCCAGCTTTGTTCTGATTGATTGGTGGTTGTTGCAACTACAGAACTGAAGTCTCATTCTGTTTTACAATGCATATAAAAAGGAGAGGTACTTCAAATTAATGTTCATGATCATCATCTTAACTTTTTAAAACCCCTTATATAGATACCCTTTCCATAATGGCAAGGCCTAAGGTGAGCCACCTCTTTTTTTTCTGACAGTTACATGGCTCATAGGTAAAGTTTAACCACTTTCATGCCAGGAGTAGATGTAGCTGTTAAATTTCCCCATAGAAGATGACTGGATTTCACTCAGGTCACCAGCAAAAATAAAGGTGAAGAATCATAATTTAGTCTGAAGATGGGTTAGAATAAATTGAAATGGATTTAATTTACAAGTAAGATGAATTAAAATTAAACAAGGCCTCATTTTAGCAATGTATCCCTTACTGAAGATGAGAAAAAAGGGATTTTTTTTTTGGTCTTTACAGTTGTGATTCATATATTGCCTATTTTCCTCACAAAACATTTCCTTTTTGAAATATGAGATCAAATATGTTCTTAGATACAGCAATGATTTAAATAATATTTTCCAAATACTTGGGAATTTTTTTTTGTTACATGTCTAAAATAGTTCTCAATATGAAATACTGATTTTCCCCTATTTTATGATTGACATATAATCATAATCAGTATTTGATGATTTTTTTTATTCTACTGGTTTTCAATATATTTTACTTGTAAGAAGTCCCATTCACAGAAAGATCCACCATAGAATCCTTTACAGGTTGAACAGGGATGATAACATAAATTAGATCTACATATAGCTTTATCAGTGCCTGTTACAAATCTTCTGTTCTGGCTGGATATGAAGTACAGCAGACTGGATGAATGAATGCCAACAATTCCGCTGGCAAAGCTTCCTTCTAGTGTTATCTTTATCAATGTATTCTAATAATGGCTTTCCTAAAAGATAGGATAGAGGCCACCAAACTGGCATATGATACTGTTTTTAATAGTGTATAGCATTTCACAATAACATTTGTTTGAATTTTTTAATATTGTTAAATTTATATTATTATTTTTGAACTAGCTTTTTAATCTGGAATCACCATTCTTTATTGTTATCCTTGTTATTGCTCCTAATCTTTACAACATTTCCAGATAATGTACATTGCTTAGTAATAAAAGTAATGAAGCATCATTATGTTTCCTTTTTTATCCTGTTTGAAATAGTCAAGTGTGTAGATGTACACACACAATCGCATTGTGCATAAATGATACTAATTACCTGTCAATATTAGGACTCAGATAAACATTTAAAAAATAACAACAGAAATAACACAATGTGATGAATGTTGGATGTATCTTTGAGGAAGTAATGCTAACTAAGTTTGCATTGAATAAACTTGTAATATAAATATTCAGTGCTTTAAATTTATTTCTTTGTTTTGAAATAGAGTTTTGAGTAGAGACAGGTTCTCTAATTTCATTCATAATTAACAGTAAGAAGTAGTTGTAGTTTTAAGGAGGACCAGAGCTTTGGAATAGTGTTACATTTCCTGATGATCTCAGGGACAGTCCTTGAAATTTTCAGTGGTTTAATGTTAATAATTTGGGGCTGAATAGACCAACAGTCTGACTCAGTGCAAGCCTGCTTATTATGTTCCTATAATAAAAGGTAAATATTCCCCTCACAAATATGTGGTAGTCGTTTCTGCCTATAGGGTGCGGTGCTCATATCCATTACAAAGCCAAAGAGCCAGCGCTGTCCATAGACATCTCCATGGTCATGTGGCTGTCAGGACTAAATGGTGAAGGCGAACAGAATGCTGTTACCTTCCCACCAAAGTGATCCCTATTTTTCTACTTGCATTTTATATGCTTTCAAACTGATAGATTGGCAGAAGCTGGAGCAAATAATGGGAGATTTAAATCACTGAACTGCTGACCTTCTGATCGACAAGCTCAGTGACTAAGCCACTATATCACTACATGTTCCTATAATAAGCTACGCCAAAACATGACATACTTAAGTACATCAGTCCCTGAGTAAACTTCATTATATTAGGAACACAATAACCTCTGTAGTACTATACAGTTCAGTTATGACTCAAACAGGGCAGCCTTACATAGGAGCACAGGGATTTGCACAGAGGCCATAACCAAGACATGGAATTTACTCTAAATGACCAAGAAGAAAGTGATTTTGTGGAGTCTACTATAAAGTTAATCAAAATAATCACAACATTGATAAGTATCCTTTGTCTCTTTTCAGATCAACATCTGGATTTTAAATTGTTATAAGAAAAGTTTAGAAGCTGTACCTGGCCTATGGCACAAGATTTTACTTTTGTGCTGCACAATAAATTTTCTTTCCAAAGTTATTTTTTTTTTCTTGCTGTTCTGTATATTGGCAGTATATTGCTTCATATTGGGGCAAAGAAATTCAAAATGAATCTTGCTTGGAAAAGCACTTTTCAGACAAAATTTGATTTCTGAGTAAGAAAAGAGAGAGGAGAAAAATAAAAGAAATGAGAAATATAACTATAATACTATAATGCAATGCTGTAGTTCCATCTGTGCCTGGACTTCATTTATAGTGCTACTTCAGGACCGTTTACTTCTGAAAAATATATTTTGTTTTCAAGCTTCTAATAATGCAAACAAAGCACTCACCAACTAATTGATTGAATATATCTATTAACATGCATGTATTAACATCAAGGTTTCCTAAAAGCTTTTGCATTGGATTTAGACTGCAGGTCATGTAGAATATAATTCATTCCTTTCACTACAAAACATGCAAAGATAGCATTTCTAAATAAACTATAGATACTCTTATCAATATGCATTCCGTAAAAAGAAAAGAGGCTTGTATATTCATGGTATTTTGGCCTTAGAGAACCCATTTCCCCCCAAAAGGGAATTAACTGTTTTCAAAGTTCATCTGCAAACACTGCTCCTTTATCAGTTTCATATTTAGCATAGTAAGAATGATTCCAGAATTTAAATATTGTATGATTTTTTAAAAAGGTTCAAGTAACTAAAGGCAATTCTAGGACAGGATGGTTTTCCATTGATTGAATCAAGCTTTTGTTCTACAATATATTTAACCTATTGATGGCTGAGGGTTCTTTCCTTTTTATGGAACCATCAGTGAAAAATGACAGTTCGATGTCAAGTTCTCTTATTTTCATGGAGCTACGGCTTAAGATCTGTCCTCTCATAACCCCATGTCATATCCTGATTAAGAGCTGGCAGAGTTGGACAAATTATAGGCAGTTGGGTGAATTTCTCTTTCCTGCAGAAAAGACTGGTAAGAGGAAATAATTATTGCAGTTCTATTTCCAAAATGGAAAAAAAATGAACTTTTTACTATCTGTGATAAAGCAAAGAAATGCTGGGTTAAGATTCCCATTTAATAAAGATTCTCAAAGTGAATAATTAAACTAAGGACCTTTCTTTTGGACTTAATGGCAAAGAACTTGGAAAAAAATGAAACGTTGTGGTTATATATGTTGGCAAGAACAAGAATGCTTTATGCGCAAACATGAAAGCTTGCTAATTCCCACAATGGATAAATGACTGGAAAAACTGATGGAACTAGCAGAGATGACTAAATTAACTGTTCTAATCAAAGAAAAGAATACATCCAACTTTGTTTCTCTTTGCTTTTGAATTTTATGCATGAGATGAATTTTGGTTTCGCTGATTAATTAAGGTCATTGTATAGAAATTGTTAGTACATGTTAACTATGTAAAAGTAAAAAAAAAATGAGGCTATAATGTTATCGTTTTATTCTACTGCACTAAAAAGATGCTAAAAAGTCACTGCTTTTTTTTAAAATTCACTAAACTCACTAAACCTGAATTTCTTTTAGTTGCTTTCCCTCTTGAAGAAAAAAAACCACATTTTTTATTCCAAGCTAGGAGGAGAAAGACTGGGAAAAATACAAAAGTAATTGTCAAGACAGAATGAGGCCTATATTTCTTAACTGGTTGTTTGAAAGCAGATCCGTTTGAGAGATTTTTAAAACCAGCTCTTTTAAAGGGACATTTAGAAGCTCAAGGTTAACATACCTGTATATTAGCTGAAGAATTTTCACTATGTGAACTGTGTTTATGCAGCAGTAGGAGAAAAAGCATGCAGTATTGTTATGTATGTAAGTAGTTTAAATAAAAGCAAGCTTGGGGTAAAGTGCAGGGTTCTGGCCCTGCACTTCTGATTGGGTGTTAAGCGGCTCGATCAGATTGGTTGGGTCCAGAGAATCCGATTGGCCCTTAACGAAGGACTCTTATTGGTTCTGGAGCTAGCGTCTTACAGCTCCCTATTGGTTATTTCACATTAAGGTTACCTATATAAGGCAGAGTTGTTGTTGTTCAAGTTCTCAAGTCACTATGTAATAAAGAGCTGAAAGTTCACCAACTAAGATTGTCTCCATTCATTTCACCCATGCCTGAAACTGTATCAAGTATTATCTTAAAGGGTTACATATGTGATCAAACTCAGTAGTGGGATTCAGCCAGTTTGCACCAGTTCAGGTGAACTAGTTGTTATATTACCCATACCCCACTATCAAAGTAGATCCTGGGCACTGCACTGCAATGGAGAAATGGGCAGCGGAGAGGCTAGTGCAAGAGAAGGAGAAGGCCACTTTCCCTCTTTCTTCTCCCTACTCCTCCCCCTTCATTCGTGCTGGCTGCTCTGTTGCCTGTTTCTCCATTGCAGCATAGCACCCAATGTTAAGTTCTGTGCATGGGCACAAGGATGGAGACAAGCCAGTGAACTCTTTATTTACATGTGAAACAGCTCAGCTCAAGGGCCACGATGGGCCCCTTTATATAGGCAACTCTTAACTTATTTAACCAATGAAAACACAGGGAGCGCTAGCTCCATTAACCAATGGAAGAGGCTCGTTAATAGCCAATCAGATTCTCCTGAACGGACCAATCCGATGTCGCTATTATCGGCCAATCAGAAGTGCAGGGCCAGAACCCTACACTTTACTTCAAGCTCTTAATAATCTTTATTAAGTATTTATTGATTCACAACATCCAAGATCCACTTTGATAGCGGAATTTAACAACCAGTTCACCCAGGGCCAGGTTGGCTGTCACGGGAGGCTCATCCCACAAGTGCAGTAGAGCTGGAGGTGGGCAAGGGCCACACACCCCACAACAACCAACCTGATCCTGGGCAAACCAGTTGTTAAATTATTTGAATCCCACTACTGATCAAACTAAACTTATCAGAATAAATATACCATTAAGTTACAGCCTATGCACAATTGATTTAAAACAATGCTATTTAACACGAAACTTTTCATCGCCTATCTAGTAGCCCTACATATTTCATTTAGCATGATTTTGTAAATATGTATATGAGCTACACTGTATCTTCAGCGGTATAAGACTTAAGAGAGTCTAGAATCTTCTAGTGTAAAAGTCACCAGGATATATTCATATATGGATAAACCAAAAAACAAAATAGCTGATGAAAGCTGTTTCTATATCTCCCCACAAAAATATATTTAATTTCCATATAAAAGCTGTGCTATTGCTTCTGGCAAGTAGTTTCTCTTTGCCATATCAGTCCTTTGGCGCTTAGACTTGATAGATGATTTTTGTTTAAGTTGGTTTCCAGCAAGATGCATCAATAATATTGTTTTGTTGACATGTCATTAGTTTTCAAGTTTTGGTAAATAATAACCCCTCCCCCCCCCTCTTTCTCTGTCTGATAGAAATAAGCTACTGACATACTGCTATGTATTGCAGTCTCCTCATATTCATAGAGCACACAATGGAATGATGTAAGCAGCAAATATATTAATGTGGTACCATTATTTATGTATCAGTTTATTATAGCTTCTATGTCACAGTGTAAAAGGCAAACATTAGTAGTTTTAACTTTTCATGGAAGGACAAAACATATTTTCAGAAGCACGGCTGCTGACAATTATCAATAACTGAAACTTTGGATAATGATGTTGATGGTGAGAATGATGATATGATATTATAGAAAGATGATAGAAAGATGATAGATAGATAGATAGATAGATAGATAGATAGATAGATAGATAGATAGATAGATAACCAATCATTAGTATCTTTGAAGAAGAGATATCTTTCTCAAAGTTTTCCTTTCATCTCATTGTTAGATTCAAAGCCTGTCTTTCTTTTAAGAATTTAAAGACAACCATCCTTTCTCCAGTTTTCTCCACCACCACAACAAAATGAGGTCAGTTAAGTGAGGGAGAAAGTGACAAACCCAAGTCATCCACTGAACTTCCATTGTTGAAAATGTACTTAAACCTGGATCTTCTTGATCCTCATATCACACCTCAACAACTACATAACCTGGTTCTCAAATGTAACATGCAGTATATGGGAAAATGTCTGGTATGTTACAGGAAGACCATTTATTGGAGTAGACAAAGCTGATAAATCAACCACATATTCCCACTGACAAACCTAGCCATATGACTGGTCATTCACATTATCAATAGTCTTAAGAAACCAAGCAGAGAGAATCTCAGTTTTTAAAATACAATAGAAATGAAGAAATAATATTTTAAAAGAAATGGAGAGAAGAAAGCAAGCAGAGATCCTCTCAGTGAATGAATCCAATTTCTGTCTTTCTCTCTGCCAAGGGTTTATTGAAATCCATGTTATTATACACATATAATGATTACCTTTAGCCTTTTTTAAATTGTATGTGTGCATGTACACACACATATTTTCTATCCATTATTTTATAATTATTGTCAAGTATTCCAATGTTCTCATTATTGGATGTATTGATTGGTAAAAAATTTTTGGAAAGAACCTATTTAGTGTGCAGTTCAGATTTTATTTTTTTATGAATATGGATAACAAACTATTTGGACCCATTGGTGGCATAGGATAGAGTATCACAAGCATACAGGTGGAACTCAGTGAAACATCGCCAACCCTGGTTGGACAAACAATGCCATTTAGGTGCTGATTAGGGCCTGGAAGCTCCAAGGGTCTAGATGCCACCAAATCACATCACATCACCCAGTAGTTTCATGTAGCTAATGAAAGGGGACTGGTGAATGATTAAAGCCTAGACTTAAACATGTGGCAGGAACGATGCCCTCTCTCCATATCCTTATCACTTCACTTCTTTTGTAATCCACTCTGCACTGAAATTGCATTATTGCATATTAAATTACTGTATGTTTTTGATTTTGTTTTCTTGGTAGGTTGTAGTACAATGCATGCTTGAGTAAAAACTGATAAAATAGCAGGTCAGCTATATTCATGAAATAGGCTCAACCAAGAAATAAAGAAATTCTGTCAGAAAAACAGACAGTCATGTTTTCATGGTATCACATTAATGCAGTCTCTCTGAAAGTTCTTACTTAAAGTGTTCTGCACATTTTGAAAGAAAATTAATATATAAATAAACAATGCTGCATGCTCTAAAGGTGAAGAAGTTATTTGAAGAAGACTTAAATAACATCTCTGAACTAGGTTGTAAAGGATTGATTATAAATGGGGATTAGGTCATAAACTTTAACAGTTTATTTTTCTTTTAAAAAAAAAAAAAAACAAATTTTATTGATTTTACAGAACACAAACAAAACTAAAAGATCTTTTCTGAAGGTTGTCTGATCCCGGGTTGAAACTCTTCGCACAGACACAAATTCAAACATCATATTCACTTTATATATCTTTCCATATCTTATTATCATTTTCTTTTTTATATTATATATATAAACCATTTTTATCAATTTTATATAAACAATGCACAAGGCATAACAGCTTATAAGTTCTTTTCTAAGAAAAAATAATAAAAGAAGAAAACCAATAGAACATAACAATCCCAAATTATAGTATCAATACTTTGTCTATTTAACTTCATATCTTATCCCAACTTCTCCTTTTCATCCAAATTATTTCTTATTAATTAAAAAATTTTTTTTTTGCCTTTTTTCAATATACAATATCCAAAAAAAAAAAAAAGCATAACAAAACCTTTATATATCCTTTCATATCTTATTACCATTTTCAATAATATTCTTTGTCTGTTCTATTTCCAACTATCCATTCATCTTTTTTCTTTTACTATACTTCTCCTATACACTAACTGGAGTGCCACCTTTAACTCATTACCCTAACTTAAAAGTACTTCATATAACAATTTTTCTTGGGATTCTGTTTAAAAGATTCTAAAATTACACAATGAATTTTATACTCTAAATACACATATAAAAAACACAATCTTATGTACCCTCCAGAATCCCTCTTTTATCCTAAATTAAATTCACCCATTGTCTCTGAATAAACTTTTTTTCTTTAGATCTTGCTTCCCCCCATTGAGGCTTCTCCTCCCCCCCTTTCTCTCTTGCTTATTCTTCTCCTTGCCCTTTTTACCCCTTTGTCTTTCCTCCTCCCTTTTCTTACTCCCTTTCCTTTGCTTTCTAACCTTGCCTCCACCTTTCCGCTCATTTTTCTCTTCTTTGGTTGTTTTTATAATTCTTTAAATCCCCTTTTTCTTATCCTTTTTCTCCTCCTCCCCGGAAAGAACCCATTGTTCATCAAAGATGGCTTCTTCTTCCTCTTCTTCTTTGTCCCAGTCCTTCTGCTGCGTAGTCAACTTTTCATAAGTACATAACACCATTTCTAAGAATTGAAACAAAGTGCCCAAAGTATCTTCTTTTTTATATTTTTGATATTCAGTCTTTAGTTCATCCACAAGCGATGCCATTATGAAAAAAGAAACTTTTCCCAAAACAACCACAAATATTTTTAATCAAGAATAATTCAAAAAAAAAATTCCAAAAGTTAATACTTTTCTTCCTTCTTCTCTTTCTCTTTCTGGGGTTAATGTTTAATCAAAGAGGTCCAATTACCACATACCTTTCTTTGGGATTCTAGGCAATCTCATCCTTTTTCAGCTTCTGCTCCAATTTTTTTTCCTCTCCCTTCCCACTTGCAATATCAATTTTAAATAATCAGAAACCCATACCTCCAACAAGGGTTTTCCAATTTCTTAAGTTTTTCAATGTCCAAAAACCCTTTTGTCCCTTAGCTTCAACTCTCAAAACAATTCACTTTCAATGTCCAATATGTCCAAACATATCTGCTGTTTCCATGGGGTGGGAGAGTGAAGAAAAAAAAAAGTTCCCTTTAACAGCTTCTCCGCCGCTTTCGATCTTCTTAGGGATACAATGTATCCTCCAGCAATTCAAACAGCTCAGTTCCAACCAATTTTAAAGATGTTACTTGACCCGGCTCAGACAGCACTTTCACTTTTCTTACTTCCTCCAGCGCAATCTTACCTGGTTGCTGGCTTCTTCGTGGTGGCCATTGCTGACCGCTGCTCCACCGCCTTGGGAAAAAGGGGTTTTTCCAGAGGAGGAGGGGGTCTGCGACACCCCCAACCCCCTGTCCGACTCCCCTCTCCCTTCAGCTGTCCCTACAGGGCAGCCATATCCCCCTGACCCATCTGGATCGGGGGTATCTCGGCGGCTAACACAGCAGGAATCGCGAGCTGTCGCGAATTCCTGCTGCCCCAAAGCCACGCGAAAACGGAAGCTGACAGTTTATTTTTCAAATAGGTAGGAGGAATTTACAAAATATTTTCTGCATGCCCCATTTTGTGTGCAGAACAGTTAATTTGGGGCATTTTTTGTACAGGCTACAACATGTATGCTTGCCCTGGATATGAATCTAAGATATGGATGTTTTGTCTATATTTGGGCCTTAGACATGGATATATTGTAGGAAGAGAAACAAGAGACAATGGCATCATTAGTGATAGTGCCTAAGAAGATGGTGGATATGGTTGGATGTGCCTTGCCATTGGCAGTGCCAAAGAGAGGAAAAATGATCTTACAGGAAAGGTAGGTAGGACTGTTATATCATAGGCTTGGGAGAATGGCAGCAGCACTTTAGCCATTAGGAAGAGTGGGTGGTTGAGTTGGTGGCAACTATGCTAACAACTCACAACTAACAGCTAAGCTTCTGAAAAGATGAGGGGAATGTCTTTCCATATTAAAATCATAAGACATCTCCTCCCCATTTCTAAATTTCATTTCTGCTGAACTATCACTCACCCCCATTGCTTAATCCAAAAACAATTTGTTTTGGGGAAAAAGCTTGTGTTGAGCCAAAACAAAACACATTTCCAATGTTAGAAGAATAATCTAGGGATTCCAGGATCCCGGGTGGTGCAAGAACAAATTAAAAAATGAAATCCAGGCATACATTTTACATTTTGTCTGTAAGAAGGAAGAGATTTGTTTTGGGGGTAGCTACTGAGGAAACGGGGTCCAGAGATTTGGTTTTATAGAGGGGATTGATCTTTGGTGTGAACTCGGGGGTGTGGTTCGTGTATGTGATGTTTTTAACATGTGTTCTTCCTGTGCAGATGTACTGTGCAGTTTGGGATACTCCCAATTTGGGCTTTGATTATGAGATCTGTGCGAAATCTAGAAAGAAAGATCACACCCTCAGAAATATAGATTTCACCTATGGCGTCTCCCTTTATCCCAGGGAGGTAGGTGGGAATTTCCTGCTCTTTGATGGAGTCAGGGAGATGCTAGTCCAAGTATTAGGACTGTATGTTTATTCTGAGACTAGTCGGCAGTTAAATGTTCAGAGGACTGCTAAAAATGGAAGGGCAGATCAGAGGCCTTTTATCTTCTAGCACCCATTTCATGCACACTCTTATCAAACAGTGTTTTAAAGTCTTTAAAACCAACCTTTATTCTCCCAAAAAGTTTTTTTTTTAAAGTTGGTTGTTTAAAAAAAGAAAAAAAATTCATCTAAAATATCCTGACATTTAATATAAAAGAAGCCACTTCTGTGCTGTTGGGTTTTTTTAATGACTTGTGTGACTTGTTCTTGATGATTGTGAGCAACCTCTAGCTCTCTCAGTGAGGACAAAGAATTGGAATATACAAGAACTTCCCACAGCAAGGGAAACGGCTGGCATTTTCTTGACTAGAAGAGCAGCATCTCACTGACTTCTCATAAGTGTGATTTTGTTCCATTGCGTACATGCTGGCATCATGTAATGTATCTGCAACTGGGGAAGAAAAAGGCTTTTATTAAAGTGACGTGGACAGTTTGTCTTGCCTTATGCTTGACAGATGGCCATCAGTGAGATTACGTATTTGCTACTTCAGAATATGGTAAAAATGCTTTTCAGATTGTTTTTTTTTTTCCTTATGCCACCCCACCATAGCCAACACATATACACTTCCACACATTTTTAATGGTCTTAGTGTGCTCTTATTTTAAAAAGGCATGCTGTCACTTTGGCATTAATGCTAGGAAGCAATGTTCTATTCTGATCCTGTCACTCCAAGGGCAGGTTGTTCCTGTCAGCTGAGAAGCAGTATGCATCTATGCTACAATGACTATTTTCAAATGAGACACTGTCACCTGGGTGCCTCACATTCCCTTCAACTCTTGTCACTTCAAGAACACAACATTCTAATGTGTCTGGCTGAATGGGGGTAGGGAAGGGGGAGTATAAAGTTGCCATGGTAATTCTGTAGCCACAAACTTCCAACTAAAAATACACAAAATATATCCTGGATGCTATTCTTTCCAGCCAAAGCAGACCAAAATGTTATTGATGAAAGAGTAACAAACATGCTAAGGGCCTGCTTTGATTATAGACATGAAAACTGTATTATCTTGGTTGAATTCAATTACTGTTACCGATATATATACCAATATATTACCAACTATATTCAGACCATGGCTATTATTGGTGCCATCTGGTGATTATGAGGATTCTTGCAGTTCATATTGGGTGATCATAGGAAAATAAGCATCTTCTTACTTTCATGATAGCAGTGTTCCAATATTTGAGGGCCTACCACAAAGATGAAGGGGTCAACCTATTTTCCAAAGCACCAGACAGCCGAGACAAGAAACAAAAGATGGAAACTAATAAGCAGAGAAGCAACCTAAAACTAAGAAGTGTCCTAACAGTGAGAACAATTAATCAGTGGAATTCTTTGCCTTCAGAAGTTGGTGGCTTTTAAGAAAAGACTTGGCAAACACTTATCTGAAATGGTATAGGGTGTTCTGCATGAGTAGTGGGTTGGACTAGAAAACCTTACAAATCCCTTCCAACTCTGTTAGTCTATGTTCTTATGCCAAATAATAGGCTATAGGTTAATTTTGGGACCTTTTACAATACGATCTTTACATTTCTAATCAAACAACTCCCAATTACTTCTTTTCCGTATTGTATATTCAACCTGAAGACGCTCTTTACATGAACAGATTTGCACGATGTGGACATACCCATGATATAGGGTGCTAAAAATGTACTGAGGATCAAATGAGTTCCTAGCAAGTGAAAGACTTCTTGTTTTTGAATTAAGGTGTGTGCCAGTTTGATTCCACAAATCATAATGCCTATATTTATTTATACTTGCTAGATTGGGTTTCAGTGTCTTATGGGAAATTCATTGCCTTAGCATATTAATTGAACTGGCCCAAGCTAAAAGATAATATGATTTACTTGTTTGCCACAAAGCACGTTCTATAAGCAGCGCAGATTAGGGGTAAAGTGTGTTTTGTAAAGCCATCCTCAGACACTTTTCCATATATGCAAGCAACTCATTTCAGTGCTTAAAGAAGGCTGTGTATAATAATTTGTTTGCACAAATAAAATTTACCCAAATTTATTCAGACATGGTGGTTTATCAAGCCTCATAAAATATCATTTTGTATTTTCCTAGAGGATGTATTTATGTACTGAATACATTTTTTATACTCAGAGCAGAGCACAATAAAACCAAATAATCAGCAAAACAATAAATAAATGGCACAGTAAAAACACTGTAGGTTCCTTCAAATCATCAGTTCAAATTAATACTACACAGTTTTAACACATTACTATTCATAGCTATCTAGTGACATGTTTTTAAAGCCCAGAGGGTTTTCTAAACATACTGTACCTACATTCAAGAGATCACTCGGACTTCTGGGTTGAACCCTCCTCGCTGACGGACTATAGATCGCGACTGTCCATGGCTATGGTCCGTGCTCTTTCGTTGGAGAGCCCCGATCATTGCGATTAGGGGCTGAAACTGCCTTGGAAGGCTGATGGAGTAAGGGAAAGCCGCCACCCAGATTGAGGCGAGCCGCATCTCCCCCTCTGGGTGTTGTGAATGAATAAATGTGTTAATAAAGTTAAAGAGCTTGAAGTCAAGTGCAGGGTTCTGGCCCTGCACTTCTGATTGGCCGTTAATGGCGACATCAGATTGGTCTGTTCAGGTGAATCTGATTGGCCATTAATGAGCCTCTCCCATTGGTTAACGGAGCTAGCGCTCCCAAGTTTTCATTGGTTGAATAGTTAATAAGTTGCCTATATAAGGAGGCCTGTTAGAGCCATTGAGCTGAGCTGTCACACCATGTTAATAAAGAGTTTTGAAGTTCACTATTTTATTGTCTCGTCTCCATTCTTCGTGCCCACGCTCAGTACTTAACACTGGGATTGGTCTTTTTCTCCCCAAAGACAACTGAAGCAGTGGTCCAAAATGGTCACCCCGAAGAGGAGGACTCAGCTGGACTAAGATTCATGCAGGAGGGAAGAAAGAGGTGGATAACATCTGATCTGGGACAATTGGGTGAAACAACCAAACAAAAAGTACCCTGGGATTAAGATAACATCGAACTCTGAAGAAAAGAAAAGTGAGTGGCAAAAATACAAAGCGACAGGAAAAAAATAAGAAAATAATTATGACAGCTAAGTAGACTTTCGAACCAGGAAAGGAAGAAGCCGGAACTAAAGACTTAATTAAATTGGATTAAAATATTTTGGCAATAAATAGGCATAAAATAAAGCTGAACTTAAGATTGTCAAAAAATAATAATAATAAAACTTACAAATTGGAGACTGGATTGCTCTGGAATATTGAGGTTTGAAAAATCCTAAATAATAAAATAGGGGGGAAAGGTGAAGACTTTGTATAACGGAGAGTGCCATCTTCTGGATAAAAACTTAAATTCAAACAAAAGGGAAATCATCCTGTTTCTGTATGAACTTGTGTCAATATAATGTTAAAGAAATATTGAATCAAAGTAAGAATCTTAGAAAGTGAAAGCTGAACCAGAACAAAGAAAGAAGCAAGGAAAGACTGACTGCGGGATTGATTGATGTTTTTGGTATAGACCCTGGGCTGGAGCAATTGAGAACTTTAGAAAACTTGAAGAAGAAAGAAGGAAAGTAAAAGTGGTTTTTATGGACTTTAACAACTATAAAATATAAGAGTGTGCAATGATGATATCTCTTTGGGAATTAAAAATGGAACTTAAAATATGAGAGAATTACTATAGGAAAGAGGCAAATCACTTTGTTCTATGTTAGAAGAAATGGAAATGGTGATTGAAGAACAAAAAGAAAGAACTTCAGAGGAGGAGGAGGAGGCTCAAGGAGAAGCCATCTTAAATAGACAATTAATACAAAGAACACTACAAAGACAAGGGGAAAGAAGGAAGGCTAAAAAGTGAGATTTAAGAAGATAATCAAAAAGGGGAATACCTGTGAAATCAGGAGGGGTAGAAAGGTGCAGAAGAAAAGGGGAAAGGAAGATATCAAGAAAGAGAGGAATATAAATGGGAATGAGAAAAGATGGGAAAAAGAGGAGGAGGAGAGGCAGTAAGAAACAGGTGCAGGAAATAAAGAAACATGGAAATAGTAAAATGATGAAAAGAAACTGTTTTTTTAGAGATAATGGTTGATGAATTAAAAAGGGGATTCTGCAGGGTGACAAGGGGTAACAAGAATATATTTGCAATTAAAAATACTTAGAAAATAGGGTAATATAGATTATTAAAGGAGGGATAGATACTGATAACTCTTATTAGATGAATATACATTTTTATTTTTATCTTTAAAAGAAAAGTTAAGGTTTATTGAAGAAATTGTAATAATTGAAATGAATGTGAAGATGTTTAAAAATAAGGTCAATATCAGTAACCAGGAATTAAACAGTCAACTTTTCCCTTTTACCTTTTTGAAATTAGAAATAAAATCAATGGGGGAAAATATATTGCGGAATCCAAATGAAAAGATGTAATGATTATTATTGTAACTACTTAAAAATAAAGGCTTATTGGGAATTAAGATGAGGGAATAAAGGTATATTTTAACACCTCAGGTGTCACACTCAAAGCAGTAAAAGGGGGGAAACCTAAGTTTGTTTCTTTTTCTCTTGTGTTAAAATTTTATTAATCTAGAATTTATAGAAAGAATATGTGATGAAAAGAACATATGACAGATTAAAGAACTATTTAAATTAATAAAATAATACAGATTATTAAAAGGAAGGAGAGACATTGGTAACCTTTTTTATTAGGCAACCATATATTGTTATTTTTATTCTTAAAATAAATATTAAAGGATTATATTTGAAATAATTGAAATGAAATGAAAGGATGTTTGGATTGAGATTAATGTAAGAGATTAGGATTAATTTGCTTGTTTTTCTCTTTTCTGAAAATTTGAAATGGAAAAGGTAATAATAGAATTAAGTATGCATATATGAATGTATAATTATTCACATATTTGTATGTAAAAGTAATGATCCGGAAATATGTTGTCCACTAAAAAGAGCCTTTTGTTTTTATGTGAAAAATTGAATAAAACTTGTTTAAAAAAAGAAGAGATCACTTAATCTGTGGGTGGGAAACTGTTCTACAGGGCACAGACCACCAATAAAACTCTCTCATATCCCTCTGGATCTTTCATGAATGCTGGATGTGCACACTGGATGCCCAGAATGCACTTGAAACAGTTAGCCCTGAATGCATTTGGGTGATAAATCATATAAATCAAAAGAGCCCATTGAATTGTATCCAAAATCTTTCAACCAATGCAGCAACGTAGCTTACAGCAATGTTAGATGTTAATGGCTTCTATCCATCAACAAGCAGCATGTTTCTGCTGAATTGTTTTCAAAGACAAGCCATATGGAGTACATTTGAGTAAGTATCAAGGGCAGGAACTAGCAAGGGCAGGACCCATTGTTGCCAGGACCTCCTTCTGCAGGAAGAGCCACAACTGATGCATCAGCCAATGTTAGATAAAGTCTGCCCTAACCAGAGCTTCTCCTTTCCTGTTCATTATTAGCTGTCAGTCTAAGGGGATTCCAAGTCACAGACCTGCTCTTTCAAGGGGAGTTTTACACCATGCAGAGTCATCCCTAGAATAGATAGATTAAGTCTATCTGCTGAATCTATTTTTTCCCATCCATCCATATCTGTACTGACACCAGACACCCAGTAAGGAGCATGGTGGCCCCCAAGGTTAGAATGCTGGGCTGATAATTGGCAAATGTCATGTTTCCAAGTAATACTCCCAACCAACTCAAGATTCTGAGGCATTGGCTTCCTCAAAAATCCAGTTTATTAGGTACATCATATCAACATCGTCAAAAGTGAAACCAACACTGAATAATTCCCACATTTTTTGTATAATTAAAAGAATAGATATTGTCCACCTCCCTCATGTCACAGGTCATGTTAGCCAACCAAGCAAGTAATGAACTTCGCAGTACTCCCTCCTGCTGTTGCTAGGGCCTTGATTCTCAGGAATCTTATCATTGTTATGCCCGGCAGATTGGTGGAAAACATTCTACATTCCATAAGTCCTCCTCCTCTCCGAAGTATGGCAACTAAGAAATGAAGCAAGAAAAATAGGGCTTCAGTTAGAGCTGTTTTGAGAGTTGATAGCAAGCTTGTGTTTGAGACCTGTGTCACCCTTCAGATGGGGTGAGCTCCCATCACAGGCTCCAGCTCCTGCTTACCAACAGTTTGAAAGTGGATGACTAGAAAGTAGATTAATGGGTTTCGCTTCAGTGGACAACTTCACAGGGACACAAAAGGAGACCCCAATTGGGTGTCCCCTGGGCATTAGTGATGCTGCTGGCAAATCCCTTCACCACAGAA
This sequence comes from Hydrophis major, assembly GCA_033807585.1. Taxonomy (NCBI): domain Eukaryota; kingdom Metazoa; phylum Chordata; class Lepidosauria; order Squamata; family Elapidae; genus Hydrophis; species Hydrophis major. The sequence goes on from CM066330.1 coordinate 65,925,634, forward strand.
GCATTTTGGTGCTTCTGACATGGAAAAAAGAAACAGACATCTGGTCAATTCACCACATCATTAGTCTAGCACAGGAGAGATGATGATGTGTGCCTGGATATTATCACCCTCAACTGATGACCTCCCCTGGTGGATTCATGTAAATGTTAAATGGTAAGGGAAAAGAGAAAAATGCTGTGGCAACCCAAAATAGAGGAACTATTGTCAATCTCTCCTATCTTACTATCACCAACTAAAACTGCCCACACAGGGGGGGGGGAAAAGAATGCAGGAAGTGCCCCAACACTGACAGGCATCCCCAAAGGGTAGAGTTATCAAATGTATCAAATGACCTTTCCAAATCTGAAAGGATGAAGAAAAGCACACCTCTCTTGCATCCAAATCCAGATGTAGGTCATTCCACAGCACAACAGTTTCAAATCCACCCTTAGATCTGACCCTTAATTGAAAAGAGAAGTTATTCTTCTCTGGTGCTTTGCTAATGTGGTCATTAAGATGCATAATAAAACCTCTTTCAAGACATGGTAGTTTGTCGTATAGATTGCAAAAATAATCTAGAAGTATGCAATAAATGCCCAGAGTGCTATATTATTTGTTACTTTTTCTAATGAATCACTGACATGAAATATAATTGAAATACCTAATCATGGATAGACACTCAGTTGAATCAAAGAAATGCTGTCATAAATTGTAACAAAAGCAGCAACTAGCTTTGTAATGCATTGCAAAATAATTTAAATGCAGTTTTGAAAATTATATCACACCAAACTTCTATCTCTCTCTTTCTTTGTGTGTGTGTGTGTGTGTGTGTGTGTGCATACTTGCATGTGTGGTATGCTGTAATTAACATACTGTAAATGGTTCTCTTATAGCTTGCCTTTCTTGAGGACATCAAAAATTGTGGCAAACACCATTAGTGATTATTTATAAAATGGTCAATATCTATACCTATTGTCAGGTTCAATAAATAGTGGTTGTTCATTTGTAAAAGCTGGTATGATCCTATTATAACACACCTTTTTAAATCATAATTTAATCATTGTATAATCCTTCCTAATAGAGTTTAATAGAATTCCACTCGTGTTGTTCCTTTTATTTTTTTAACAGCTTGTCTTCATAGTTGATATGTTATTAATAATACAACAAATGCAACAAGACTAATTTCATTGAGGAAGATGAAAGAAATAGGACAAAATACTGCATACCCTTCAAAGAGATGTGAAACTCTGCACCTTCATGGAAACGTGATCTAGGGTTTGGCTTAAAAACAGCATATGAACTCAATAATTTGGAAAGATGCAGTGTATTGCAAACTAAGCCCCCTGAAAAGTTTCATTTGTCGTATTATTAATAACATATCAACTATGAAGACAAGCTGTAAAGAAAATAAAAATAAATATCTAGTTGTCATCTGGATTTCTGCAGACCAGAAGTTCTAAGCTGGTGCCATGAACACTTGAAGAGAGGAAATAAATTATGTGCTGGAATTGCTATTTATCCATGTATCAGGATTCTGGGAAGAAAGCATTATTACAAAGATAGCTTAATACATACAGTATATATGAATTTGCATTCTGTGGCTACAACGTTGGCTTTAGGAACTAGTTGGGCATATCCAGGTTTCTTCTGTGAGACAATATTTATTTGTTGGGCCCCAAGAGAAACCAAGATGGCAGTTTTTTATGCCATAGTGATCACCTCTAGAATATGTTCCCTCCAGAGATTAAATTTGTTAGTCTTTCATAAGGCACTAAAAACCTGGATTTGCCATCAAGTCTGGGGCTCTGACAGTATGGGTGAGCCTATACCATGGTTAGTTTGAATGATTATGAGTTTTCTTGGCTGCTATTTTTGTTATTTTTGCAGTTTTGAACTTTGGTTGGTTTTTTACCATTTTTATTTTCTTTTCATTGTGAACCACTCAGAGTCATGTACATATGAGAGGGGCCCTAGACATTTACTAAATAAATAAAATAATACATAAATAAACTCCAAATAGGGTTGCTGAAAGAACAAATAATGAAGCTGATATCATAAAGCAGGGGTGTCAAACTTGTGGTGTCACAGCAGTGTCACATCTGGAGATATATCTGGATTTATCTCCCTTTGCTAAACTGGCGAGGGTGGGGCCAGCATATGACACCCATGTTGCGAGTGTGACACCCCTGTCATAAGTCTTCTACTGATTATCACCTGAAGCAAAACTGAAAATGTTTTTCTTTCAAAAACGTCCAGCTGCCTTTGATATGCCCCAAACAGGGGAAGGACTGTGTCTAAGACTGGCAAGTAAATACAGGATTGACTGATTTAAGAAACTATGAAAAACTGATGCTGCCTGATGTATATTTTATCTTTGAAGCTGTTAGTTGAGATGTACATTAAAAAAAAAAAAAAAAAACATGGGCTTCTGTTTCTTTAAAGCTAAGAGATCTGAAACCAGGGTTACATCTAGTATAAAAAATACTTTCCTCTCCTATATTTTTAATTTAAAAACTCTGGCTGTTTTTTTTTAAGTTTGTATTTATTAAAACCATTACACTGTGCTGTATTGAGTTGATTCATATGTTAATATGGTCACAGTGTTAAGACATGCCAATAGCTCACATATTGTATTTATGGAAAACTTTAGTTTCTAGAGGACTAGCATATCTGGATCATTTTACTAGTCATCTAGATTTTTGCAGTCTGGATCTGGTAGCACTGGGATTCTAGACAGCATATTCAACTTAAATATACCTCACTTTTCTGAAGTGAAAGGAATTGAAAGATATTGCTTTTGTATTGCAGTCTGACCCTATAAAATAGTATCTCCTTAGAATTAAGCCTTGATCCATCCATCATAATAATACAGATATTTTTCAAGAGGGTTGTGATTGTGATTTGTATGTTATCATCTTTTGTATTAATAGAAGGAATCATTATGTGCACATTTATTGATAATTGTTAAGTTTGCTCTTGTTTTTCTGCCTTCTATATTTTTTACCATGGGTATTTTAAATTGTTGATTGTGTGGTGTGAATGTTTTATTGTTGATTCTTATTTTATACCATTATGAGTCTATGGTTGATTAAATAGTTATAACTGAAATGAATAAACAACTCCAGATGAATTTAATGGCACATGATAGGAATTAAGGAGTGAGCACACATTCTTAAGAGTATATTGTTCTTGTTTTTTTCCAATACTTGGCCAATGAAACTGTCGTGTCCGCAAAAAGACGATTAGAGTCGGTGACTTTCATGCAAAGCTCTTTATTAACAAAGGGAGAACCGAACCGGCGAAAGGTAAAAAGCCCGCGGCTTTTATACCTTTCGCAAGGCGGCCGCGGCCAATGGCAGCGATTCAAGTCTCCCGCTCTTGGTTTGCACCAATCGCGGGAGACTTCAATCGGGCCAATCAGCGCGGCTCGCCTGGCCAATCAGAAATCCCCGTGCCTTGGCCAATCAAGGCCCGGGGATTTCGAGTATACCATTTGAATACATAACACCCCTCCCCCCTTGGTATGGTCCGTCAGGTGGTGTAGTCACGCAGGTAGGCGGGGCTCCGTCGAGTCCTAGTTGACCTGCGCAACTCACTTTTCTGTTGTAACTCGGCCAGAGCGGTCGTTCCTTTGGCTGCTCCTGCCTCTTCGCGAACCGGCTGGATGATCGGGCCGGTTCCTTCGCCGCGGCTCCCGCCTGGGCCTACCGGGTCGGTTGAGCTGCGGATTTCGCCGCTCCCGCTTGGCTTCTCCGAGTCGGTAGAGCTGGCCAGACGGTTCTTCTCCGGAGGGGACTCGCGATGGCTGTTTTCTGGTGAGTATTTTTGGTTTATTTTATTTTGCGATTGTCTCTCCGGGTATTCCCTCCCCCCTTGGTTCGCTTCTTGGGGGTTGAGGTCAGTCGCCGTTCGGGACCTTAATTGGTCGATGTGCCGTTTCCAGGCTCGCCCATCCGTGGTTTGGAGCCGGTACGACTTTGGACCAGTGACTTGTGTTATGACGGCTGGGATCCATAGGGGGTCCCCCGTCATGTTTTTTGCGTATACCAGGTCACCTGGGTTAAATGTCCGGAACCTGGAGCTGGAGTCCGGGGGCTGCTCCGGGTTGTAAGTCGGGTGCAGTCTGTCAAGTGGAGACCTCAGCTTTCTGCCCATCAACAGCTCTGCCGGACTCTTGTTGGTCGTAGTGTTGGGAGTGATGTGTTGTATGAATAGTAGGCGGTTGATTTTGTCGTTGATCTCCCCGTGGTCCATTTTCCTGAGGGTCTTTTTTGTAAACTGGACCATCCGTTCCGCCCTACTGTTCGCCGCCGGATGCGCCGGTGCTGTTAATGCTTGGCGGATACCTCTTTCCGCCAGGAACCGTTCAAACTCGATGGACGTGAAATGAGGTCCGTTGTCTGAGACGACGACGTCTGGGAGGCCGTGAGTGGAAAACAGTTTACACAGTTCTTTAATGACGGCCTCTGTGGTAGTGGACTTCATGTCGCTGACTTCCAGCCAATTGGAATATGCGTCGACTGTGATTAAAAATGTATGTCCATTTGTGGGGCCCGCAAAGTCAAGATGGATTTTGGACCAGGGCCCCCGTGGTGTTTCCCAATCCCGTATGGGTGCTGCGGATGGGCTGGATCTGGTCTCCTGGCATCGGTGGCATTTGGCGACCCATGCCTCAATTTGCTTGTCCATCCCTGGCCACCAAGCGTAGCTTCTGGCCAGGGCTTTAGTCCTGACAATGCCAGGATGACCCTCATGTAGCATCCTCAAGACTTTTTCTTGCAATCTATCTGGAATTACCACCCGGTCACCCCATAGAATGCATCCTCTCAGGAGTGACAGTTCGGTCTGGCGCTGGCGGAATGTTTTAAAAGTCTCGTCACTGTCCTTATCCGGCCAGCCTTTTTCTAACCAGTGCAAGATTCGTGCCAGACGCCTGTCCTTAATGGTTTCTCTGGCAATGTCGGATGCGGTAATAGGTAAACTTTCTATGCTCAAGGTATTTGTTGTTGGTGCTGGGTCAGGTTCTGAGTCAGGTAAGGGCGAGCGGCTTAAAGCGTCCGCGTGCGAGATTTTCTTACCTGGCTTGTGTAGCAGTTCGTAATTGTAGGCTGCCAGGAATTCCGACCATCTTGTCATTCGGGGTGACAAGATGTTGGGAGTGGCTCGGTTTCCCGCGAGGATGCCCAGCAGAGGCTTGTGATCCGTCACGATGTTGAACGGGCGGCCGTACAAGTATTCATGAAAACGTTTAACGGCGGCAACTATAGCCAAAGCTTCCTTGTCCAGCTGGCTATAGTTGCGCTCTGGTTTGGTCAGAGTTCTGGAAAAAAAGGCGATGGGTGCTTCTCTCTGGTCTGGGAGGGTGTGGCTGAGGACAGCGCCGACGCCGAAGGGTGATGCGTCGCAAGTGACAGCTAGGGGTAAGGTCTCACTAAATTGCATCAGGACAGCGTCGGAGGTGAGGAGGTCCTTGGTTCTTTGAAAAGCGGTTTGTTCTCGCCTCCCCCAAGTCCAGGCTGCCTTCTTGTCTAGGAGTCTATGTAAGGGCTCCGCCGCCGTTGCCTTTTGAGGTAGGAAAACATTATAGAAATTTAGTAATCCTAGGAACGCTTGTAATTCCGTTTTGGATTTTGGGGTGGGGGCTTCCTTGATGGCTTTTACTTTTTTAGTTGTAGGGTGAATACCCTTCTGGTCTAGGAGATAGCCCAAAAACTCTACTTGCTTTGTACAAAGATTGCATTTTTCTCGCTTAACTTTAAGTCCTGTTTCTTTAAATTTTGTTAAGACTTGTCTGAGTCGGTTCTCTAATTCGGCTTCATTTGGCGCCGCAATTAATACGTCATCAAAATAGGGCACCACCCCTTTTATGCCCTGTAACAAACGTTCCATCAGGCTTTGAAAAATGCCTGGTGCCACGCTGACTCCAAATTGGAGCCGGTTACACTTGAAAGCCCCTCGATGGGTTACTATTGTTTGGGCTTCCGCCGTTTTCTCGTCTACAGGTAGTTGCTGATATGCCTGGGCAAGGTCGAGTTTTGCAAAGACTTTGCCCCCTCCTAGCGAGTGTAAGTAAATGTTGTACTATAGGGACTGGGTAGGCGCTTTGTTGTAATGCGTCATTTAGGGTGGCCTTATAGTCCCCGCAAATTCTCACGGACCCGTCTGGTTTTACTGGGGTCACTATAGGGGTTTCCCATCTGGCATGGTCTATCGGTTGCAATACCCCTTGTTTGACGAGCTTGTCGAGCTGCTCGTCAATCTTTAGTTTTAATGCAAACGGTACCCTTCTAGGTTTAAGTCTCTTAGGGGGAACCCTTGGGTCTAAGTCAAACGAGATAAGGGGCCCCTGGTACTTGCCCAAACCTCCATCGAACACCTCCTGGAACTCCTGGGTTAGCCGCTGTTCCCAAGCTTCGATGGTGACTTGGTTGACACCTGTCAGCGCGATGTTAAGCGGGGCGAACCATTGTAGACCCAGTAGGCTTGGGCGGTCGCGATCGACGATTGTGAGTGGTAGTTGTTCAGTGTGGCCTTTGTAAGTTATGTTGAAATTCTTGGTGCCCACTACCGGGACACGGTTCCCTTGGTAGTCTTTAATGATGATCTTTTGTGTGTGCACGTTTCTCTTTTGTAGAGTAGGCACCAGTCTTTTGATTTCGCGCCATGCAATCATGGAAAGGTAGGACCCAGAGTCCACTTCCATCTTGCATGGCTGGCCTTCTATATGTACTTCTACATGTACCTTTCTGGCGCCGTCGGAGATGGCGTGGCCGATGGTCACCGTCTGGTGGGTTTCTTCTTTCCGTCGACCGTCGACGCTTCTTTGAGATCGTTGAGCGCGGTCCCATCAACCGTCTGGCTGGCGTTCTCTGGTTCTGGGCGGGGAGTTTTCTCTCCGTCTGTCGTGTTTCTGGTTTCGGCGGTAGAACTCATTGCGCCGTATCAGGATGGGGACTTCGGGAGCGTAATGGCGCCGTAGTATGGGTTCCAGGACGTCCCAGTCCATGGCTGTGGCGTCTGCTGGCTTGGCCAAGGCTTTGGCCATTTGGAAGACCTCTGGTCCGCAGTGTGTGAGAAAGACGGCGCGTTTTAGCGGGGCCGGGGCGTCCTTCATCCCGGCGCATTCCAGGTACATCCGGAATCGATCCGAGTATGATTCCCAGTCCTCGGCTGCGGGGTTGAACGGGGCGGGCGGCGCTATTTTCGCCATCTTCGCGCTGGAACTGGTTCTTGGACACGGGGTTCGGTTCAGGGGCGAGATCCCATCCTCGTCGCCAGTGTCGTGTCCGCAAAAAGACGATTAGAGTCGGTGACTTTCATGCAAAGCTCTTTATTAACAAAGGGAGAACCGAACCGGCAAAAGGTAAAAAGCCCGCGGCTTTTATACCTTTCGCAAGGCGGCCGCGGCCAATGGCAGCGATTCAAGTCTCCCGCTCTTGGTTTGCACCAATCGCGGGAGACTTCAATCGGGCCAATCAGCGCGGCTTGCCTGGCCAATCAGAAATCCCCGTGCCTTGGCCAATCAAGGCCCGGGGATTTCGAGTATACCATTTGAATACATAACAGAAACAAATATTGTAGATTATTTGAATGGTTCTTTTGGTTTCTTCTGTGAGCCTTGCTGTTTACAAAAGGAAACATTTTAAAAAATTAGAAAAGGAATACATGCATATTTGTTGTGTATTTGCATTCAAATCAAAGAGCATTTAATTATAAATTTTCTTGCTGGCTTGTTTCTTAATGAAAAGATGTATGAATATTTTCTGTAATTTGCTCCAATCCCTTACTTATTTATTATACATAACAGCAGGCAGAAAGAAATAAAAGTATGGCCAATCATAACATGACCAAAACAGGAGCTTTCATGCTCCAATGGATTCTCAGGTTGTAACAGAAGAATGTTTTCATTAAGATGAGATTTCTTGAAATTCTGCCTGGTGGAAGAGATATTTGAATGGCCTTTCATTGTGTTTGATTATTAGTGGATACCACCCATTGTTATGGGTGAAATTTGGTTATTATACTTGAGAATATAAAGAGCCGAAGTGAAGCCATTTGTGTCCGCAGTCTGAACTTTTAAAAGCTCAGAACAGTTATGAAATGTGTTTTTGCTAACAAATATGTTAGATTGAAAAACCGTGTACTTGGCTTAAGTTAGAGATATGTTCTAGGGTGCTTTGACATTATATAGTCACATTAAGAGAAATTAATGACCCTATTATAGCCTTCTGGTATTTGCATAACAGGAAATCTGGAGATAAATCTGAATAAAAAATGTTGATAATCATCCAATGTCAAATGGGGGAATTTTTGTGGAAAGACCCACAACTTCCCTATGGAATTCTGTGTATTTTTGATTTGGAAAACAAGATGTGTTATGTAACTGTTTATATAACTATATTTGGATATAAATGTGTGGTCTTTTTGGAAAAAGGCGTCTCCTTTTCCTCATACTATGACCAGTATGTGTTAAAGGTTGATCAATACTGCAGTATCTTAAATAAAAGCCAGTTACGTGTTTCAGCATATCAAGTCTGTTATTTCATTTCTGCTCTTACTTATGACACTTATTTATTATACATAACAGCAGGCAGAAAGAAACAAAAGTGTGGCCAACCATAACATGACCAAACAGGAGCTTTCACACTCCAATGGATTCCCAGGTTGTAACAGAAGAATGTTTTCATTAAGATGGGATTTCTTGAGATTCTGCCTGGTGGAAGAGATATTTGAATGGCCTTTCATTGTGTTTGATTATCAGTGGATATCAAAGAAGCCTGGCTTAGCCATTGTTGAAGAAGGCATCTAGAATGTTTTGAAATTCTTCCTAGAAGTCAGGTTGATTGATTTGATATAGAGGGGCAATCACAACTAGATGGGATCAGGGGTGGGATTCTACAAGTTCGCACCTATTCGCTAGAACCAGTTGATAACATTCTAAGCAGTTTTGGAGAACTGGTTGTTCGAAGAAATTACTGGCCTGGCAGGAAGAAAACATTCTGGTGTTGCTTACAGAAACTGCCTCTCCGTTAACTCTTATTATGTTCTTGGCAGGACTAGACTTCCTGTCTCAGGAACTTCTCTGGAGTTTTTTTTTTCTTCCTTTGCTGGTACTTTGCTTGTGTGGCATGACCATTCAAAGTTACAATGGCACTGAGAAAAGTGACATGACCATTTTTCACACTTAGAGCTGTTGCAGCATCCCCACAGTCATGAGAGGCCAGGAGAAGAGATGCGTGCCTCGATGTGAGTGATATTGAGTTGGCCACACCCAGCCAATAACATGACCACCGAGCCACACCCACCAACTAAACCATACCCACAGAACCGATTGTTAAAAAATTTGAATTCCACCCCTGGATAGAATAGTATTTAGCCGGTGAATTAGGTACTTAAGATTTTGCTACAGATTCATTTTCTTTACTGATGGGAGGAACTTAAGCTCATTCCTTCCAAAAGACCCATCATGGGAATGCAGTACAAGTTGAGTGTGACCACTGTTAGAGTTTGCATAAATGGCCTCTAAGTGTTTTGTTTCAAAACAATTTTATGGGTAAATATGTTGAGTGGATGATTTATTTTGAATTTCTCCAAAAATTCTTTCTTAATTGTTGGACTCTTCCTTAGTTGTGGCAGAAGAAATATTGTGTACAATGATAAAAACAAAACAACACAAAATTAATCCCCAGATATCTTTCCAGCATGGGGAGGCTATCAGTTCCTAGAGACAGGACTATATGTTCTACTGTATTTTTCATTGTACATACATACATCAGCCACCAGCCATAATAAAATACCGTAGATGAAAAAGGATGTTGGTCCATTCAAGATTATAATCAAATTTTGATTTCATATAATTAGTTAGCTTCTTAATTTTCTGTAGCTTTTAAAATTTGCAATGGAATAAACTTTTTATAAAAGACAATATGAAAGAGATCCTCATTAGCATGGGAACTCATTTGTCACAGATAGCTTTGTTCTTCCAAATAGTTCATAGGCAAAGGAGCCACACATGCAGGTATCATAGGAAGATCTATCTTAGTATCAAGTAGTAGTAAAGAACTGAAACATACTGGCTGGCTTGCAAAATTGACCAGATGAATGCTGAAGTGAATTGGCATACATTTTAATTATCAGTCAGGATGATAGTTAATAACTTAATCAGGATAGGAAGATTTGATCTCCTTCTTGGTTCATTCTTGAAAAATGATCTCTCCATATAAATGGCTTTTCATATAATAGTACTCCATATTGTCATAGATTCAGGCATGGGTAGAATGAATGGAGACAGTCTTAGTTGGTGAACTTTCAACTCTTTATTGCATAGTGACTTCTAACTTCTATAACAACAACTCTGCTTTATATAGGCAATGCTAATGTGAAATAACCAACAGGAGCTTGTGAAACGCTAGCTCCAGTACCAATAAGAGTCCTTCGTTAAGGGCCAATCAGATTCTCAGAACCCGACCAATCCGATCTAGCCGCTTAACACCCAATCAGAAGTGCAGGGCCAGAACCCTGCACTTTACCCCAAGCTTGCCTTTATTCAACTATTTACATACATAACACCCCTTCCCCCTGGCTTCACAATTAGTTTGTGACTATGTAGTCCTTTAAATAGGATGGTTGTCTCTTGGGTCTGTCAGATTTTCTTTGGACTGGCTGCATGCAGTCCCGTTGAGGTAGGATGTCGTTTTGTAGTGGCTCAGCTTCTCGTTCTGGTGTGATTTCCCTTGGAGCATACGATTCTTCTTCCTGCTCCATTTCCTGGGTTTCACTTGATTCATCGCTTTCCTGGAACAGGTTTCCTGGCATATCGTCATCTTCTCTCCCCCCCCCCCTCAGTTTGGTCGTTGGGAAGTTGTTGGCTAGCAGTTATAAGTCGTGACCGTAATTGGTCAATATGTCTTTTCCATAGTCTCTCATCAATACATTTGACAATATGGGATCTGGGCCCAGTCTCACGTATTACCGTTGCTTCAATCCAAACTGGGTCGCCCAATAAATTTCTTGCATAAACGGGGTCGCCTACCTTGAAGGTACGGTAGCGTCCGCTGGATCCTGGAGGTTTTTCTGGCTCATAAGCAGGGTGCAGTCGGTCGAGGTGGGAACGGAGTTTTCACCCCATGAGAAGTTCAGCGGGAGTTCTGCCGGTTTCGCTGTGCGGAGTGATGTGTTGTAGAAGTAGAATGCGGTTTATTTTTTCATCAAGATTATCATAGTCCAGCTTTTGTAAAGTCTTTTTTACAAATTGTACCATGCGTTCCGCTTGGCCGTTGGTAGCAGGATGCCCCGGCGAGGTGAGTGCATGGCAGATGCCGTTGTCAGCAAGGTACTGTTCAAACATTAGCGCTGTAAACTGTGGTCCGTTATCAGACACCAGGACGTCCGGCAATCCATGAGTTGCAAAGAGTCTATTGAGGACTTTAATGACTGCCTCGGAGGTTGTATTGGCCATTCGATGAATTTCTAACCAATTAGAGTATGCATCGACAGTCAACAGCAATGTCTGTCCTTTGATCGGCCCTGCGAAATCCAGGTGGATTCTGGACCAGGGTCCACGTGGCGTCTCCCATTCGGTCGGTGCAGCTTTTGGTGGTACATTGCTGGTTTGTTGGCACTTGGTGCAGGCCTTGACCCATTGCTCAATGTGTCAGTCCATGCCTGGCCACCAAGCGTAGCTCCGTGCGAGTGCTTTCATCCGCACGATCCCGGGATGTCCATCGTGCAAAATTTGTAACAGCGTCTTTTGGAGTCGTTCTGGGACGACGACTCTATCGCCCCAGATAACGCAGCCTTTTTGAGAAAAAAGTTCAGTCTGTCTTGTTTTAAATGGTGCGAAGTCATCTGGGATCTGATCCAATGGCCATCCATGCTCTACCCAGCCTAGGACTCGTGCTAGGGTGTGGTCTCGTCTGGTCTCCCTCGTGATATCTCAAGTGGTCATAGGAGGTGAGTTGAGCGTTTCAATTTGTAACGCCGATACTGTTGGTGCCGGATCGTCGAGGGTCTCTGGTAGTGGTGCTCTGCTGAGTGCGTCGGCATGGGGAATGGCTTTCCCCGGTCGATGTAACAATCGATAATTATAAGCAGCTAGAAACTCTGACCATCGAGTCATTCTTGGGGACAATATATAGGGAGTTGGTTTGTCCCCAGCGATTATCCCCAATAAAGGTTTGTGGTCAGTTACAATTGTAAATGTCTGTTAGGGATAACATTGTTTTACCCTAACTGGTTTAGGTAAATAATAATATGTAATCATAGTTTGTATGTTAAAGTGTCTGCAACTTTAACTGTGGGATAGTAATTAAGGGAGTGGTTGTGAAAGCACTTTAAAAGAAGCAAGACGACAGCTTGCTATCTCTCTGGCTTTGATGATCCCTGATTACTGCAAGGATACAAGACTGCATTGCTCGAACGGGAGAGAAAACAAAGGACTGACTTGTAAGTGAATTGACATAGGGTATTCAACACGGACTTTGCTAACTGAATATCCCTGAATGGACTGACTAAATGATACATGACTATTGGACTGTTATTTTGACTATGCTATGAACTCATAATGGCTGCTCCTGCCTCTTCGCGAACCGGCTGGATGATCGGGCCGGTTCCTTCGCCGCGGCTCCCGCCTGGGCCTACCGGGTCGGTTGAGCTGCGGATTTCGCCGCTCCCGCTTGGCTTCTCCGAGTCGGTAGAGCTGGCCAGACGGTTCTTCTCCGGAGGGGACTCGCGATGGCTGTTTTCTGGTGAGTATTTTTGGTTTATTTTATTTTGCGATTGTCTCTCCGGGTATTCCCTCCCCCCTTGGTTCGCTTCTTGGGGGTTGAGGTCAGTCGCCGTTCGGGACCTTAATTGGTCGATGTGCCGTTTCCAGGCTCGCCCATCCGTGGTTTGGAGCCGGTACGACTTTGGACCAGTGACTTGTGTTATGACGGCTGGGATCCATAGGGGGTCCCCCGTCATGTTTTTTGCGTATACCAGGTCACCTGGGTTAAATGTCCGGAACCTGGAGCTGGAGTCCGGGGGCTGCTCCGGGTTGTAAGTCGGGTGCAGTCTGTCAAGTGGAGACCTCAGCTTTCTGCCCATCAACAGCTCTGCCGGACTCTTGTTGGTCGTAGTGTTGGGAGTGATGTGTTGTATGAATAGTAGGCGGTTGATTTTGTCGTTGATCTCCCCGTGGTCCATTTTCCTGAGGGTCTTTTTTGTAAACTGGACCATCCGTTCCGCCCTACTGTTCGCCGCCGGATGCGCCGGTGCTGTTAATGCTTGGCGGATACCTCTTTCCGCCAGGAACCGTTCAAACTCGATGGACGTGAAATGAGGTCCGTTGTCTGAGACGACGACGTCTGGGAGGCCGTGAGTGGAAAACAGTTTACACAGTTCTTTAATGACGGCCTCTGTGGTAGTGGACTTCATGTCGCTGACTTCCAGCCAATTGGAATATGCGTCGACTGTGATTAAAAATGTATGTCCATTTGTGGGGCCCGCAAAGTCAAGATGGATTTTGGACCAGGGCCCCCGTGGTGTTTCCCAATCCCGTATGGGTGCTGCGGATGGGCTGGATCTGGTCTCCTGGCATCGGTGGCATTTGGCGACCCATGCCTCAATTTGCTTGTCCATCCCTGGCCACCAAGCGTAGCTTCTGGCCAGGGCTTTAGTCCTGACAATGCCAGGATGACCCTCATGTAGCATCCTCAAGACTTTTTCTTGCAATCTATCTGGAATTACCACCCGGTCACCCCATAGAATGCATCCTCTCAGGAGTGACAGTTCGGTCTGGCGCTGGCGGAATGTTTTAAAAGTCTCGTCACTGTCCTTATCCGGCCAGCCTTTTTCTAACCAGTGCAAGATTCGTGCCAGACGCCTGTCCTTAATGGTTTCTCTGGCAATGTCGGATGCGGTAATAGGTAAACTTTCTATGCTCAAGGTATTTGTTGTTGGTGCTGGGTCAGGTTCTGAGTCAGGTAAGGGCGAGCGGCTTAAAGCGTCCGCGTGCGAGATTTTCTTACCTGGCTTGTGTAGCAGTTCGTAATTGTAGGCTGCCAGGAATTCCGACCATCTTGTCATTCGGGGTGACAAGATGTTGGGAGTGGCTCGGTTTCCCGCGAGGATGCCCAGCAGAGGCTTGTGATCCGTCACGATGTTGAACGGGCGGCCGTACAAGTATTCATGAAAACGTTTAACGGCGGCAACTATAGCCAAAGCTTCCTTGTCCAGCTGGCTATAGTTGCGCTCTGGTTTGGTCAGAGTTCTGGAAAAAAAGGCGATGGGTGCTTCTCTCTGGTCTGGGAGGGTGTGGCTGAGGACAGCGCCGACGCCGAAGGGTGATGCGTCGCAAGTGACAGCTAGGGGTAAGGTCTCACTAAATTGCATCAGGACAGCGTCGGAGGTGAGGAGGTCCTTGGTTCTTTGAAAAGCGGTTTGTTCTCGCCTCCCCCAAGTCCAGGCTGCCTTCTTGTCTAGGAGTCTATGTAAGGGCTCCGCCGCCGTTGCCTTTTGAGGTAGGAAAACATTATAGAAATTTAGTAATCCTAGGAACGCTTGTAATTCCGTTTTGGATTTTGGGGTGGGGGCTTCCTTGATGGCTTTTACTTTTTTAGTTGTAGGGTGAATACCCTTCTGGTCTAGGAGATAGCCCAAAAACTCTACTTGCTTTGTACAAAGATTGCATTTTTCTCGCTTAACTTTAAGTCCTGTTTCTTTAAATTTTGTTAAGACTTGTCTGAGTCGGTTCTCTAATTCGGCTTCATTTGGCGCCGCAATTAATACGTCATCAAAATAGGGCACCACCCCTTTTATGCCCTGTAACAAACGTTCCATCAGGCTTTGAAAAATGCCTGGTGCCACGCTGACTCCAAATTGGAGCCGGTTACACTTGAAAGCCCCTCGATGGGTTACTATTGTTTGGGCTTCCGCCGTTTTCTCGTCTACAGGTAGTTGCTGATATGCCTGGGCAAGGTCGAGTTTTGCAAAGACTTTGCCCCCTCCTAGCGAGTGTAAGTAAATGTTGTACTATAGGGACTGGGTAGGCGCTTTGTTGTAATGCGTCATTTAGGGTGGCCTTATAGTCCCCGCAAATTCTCACGGACCCGTCTGGTTTTACTGGGGTCACTATAGGGGTTTCCCATCTGGCATGGTCTATCGGTTGCAATACCCCTTGTTTGACGAGCTTGTCGAGCTGCTCGTCAATCTTTAGTTTTAATGCAAACGGTACCCTTCTAGGTTTAAGTCTCTTAGGGGGAACCCTTGGGTCTAAGTCAAACGAGATAAGGGGCCCCTGGTACTTGCCCAAACCTCCATCGAACACCTCCTGGAACTCCTGGGTTAGCCGCTGTTCCCAAGCTTCGATGGTGACTTGGTTGACACCTGTCAGCGCGATGTTAAGCGGGGCGAACCATTGTAGACCCAGTAGGCTTGGGCGGTCGCGATCGACGATTGTGAGTGGTAGTTGTTCAGTGTGGCCTTTGTAAGTTATGTTGAAATTCTTGGTGCCCACTACCGGGACACGGTTCCCTTGGTAGTCTTTAATGATGATCTTTTGTGTGTGCACGTTTCTCTTTTGTAGAGTAGGCACCAGTCTTTTG
The DNA here is from genome assembly GCA_033807585.1 of Hydrophis major. Lineage (NCBI taxonomy): Eukaryota > Metazoa > Chordata > Lepidosauria > Squamata > Elapidae > Hydrophis > Hydrophis major. Next base: position 65,941,197 of record CM066330.1, read on the forward strand.
ATTTCGCGCCATGCAATCATGGAAAGGTAGGACCCAGAGTCCACTTCCATCTTGCATGGCTGGCCTTCTATATGTACTTCTACATGTACCTTTCTGGCGCCGTCGGAGATGGCGTGGCCGATGGTCACCGTCTGGTGGGTTTCTTCTTTCCGTCGACCGTCGACGCTTCTTTGAGATCGTTGAGCGCGGTCCCATCAACCGTCTGGCTGGCGTTCTCTGGTTCTGGGCGGGGAGTTTTCTCTCCGTCTGTCGTGCTGTTCCCATTTGGGCGGGCTGCGAGTCTTCTTTTGGCAGCAAACTCGGGCGATGTGACCCCTTCGTTCACAATGCCTACAGATAGAGTCAAAAAATCGGCATTCTGACCTGGGGTGGTCGCCGCCGCACCCGGCGCAACTGGTCCTCGACTTGCGACCTTTTCGGCTTCGTTGGTCGCCGCGTCCCGTCTGTACTCGGTGAATGTCCTCCTCGTCTTCTGACATGCTGGAGTTTGACTGGTATTCACCGTAGTGTGCGGTTGCTTCACTTCTTGCATCGGCCGACCTTGCCGGGTTGTTGTTTCCGCCCTTCGCGTCAGATCTTCGCATGCTGTCTGCCGACGTGCGCGTTGCTTCAGCGGCTGCGGCTGCTGTAAGGGCATCGGCTAGGCTGATGTCGCCCTTGGCCATAAGTCGGCTCTGAAGTGTAGGATCCCATAACCCAAGTACGAAGCAGTCTCTTATGAGACTGTTGAGACCCTCGAACTCACAGAGTCCTCCTAGGCGCCGAAGTTCTGCGACGAAATCGCTCAATTTTTCGTCTGGTTTCTGGTTTCGGCGGTAGAACTCATTGCGCCGTATCAGGATGGGGACTTCGGGAGCGTAATGGCGCCGTAGTATGGGTTCCAGGACGTCCCAGTCCATGGCTGTGGCGTCTGCTGGCTTGGCCAAGGCTTTGGCCATTTGGAAGACCTCTGGTCCGCAGTGTGTGAGAAAGACGGCGCGTTTTAGCGGGGCCGGGGCGTCCTTCATCCCGGCGCATTCCAGGTACATCCGGAATCGATCCGAGTATGATTCCCAGTCCTCGGCTGCGGGGTTGAACGGGGCGGGCGGCGCTATTTTCGCCATCTTCGCGCTGGAACTGGTTCTTGGACACGGGGTTCGGTTCAGGGGCGAGATCCCATCCTCGTCGCCAGTGTCGTGTCCGCAAAAAGACGATTAGAGTCGGTGACTTTCATGCAAAGCTCTTTATTAACAAAGGGAGAACCGAACCGGCAAAAGGTAAAAAGCCCGCGGCTTTTATACCTTTCGCAAGGCGGCCGCGGCCAATGGCAGCGATTCAAGTCTCCCGCTCTTGGTTTGCACCAATCGCGGGAGACTTCAATCGGGCCAATCAGCGCGGCTTGCCTGGCCAATCAGAAATCCCCGTGCCTTGGCCAATCAAGGCCCGGGGATTTCGAGTATACCATTTGAATACATAACAGAAACAAATATTGTAGATTATTTGAATGGTTCTTTTGGTTTCTTCTGTGAGCCTTGCTGTTTACAAAAGGAAACATTTTAAAAAATTAGAAAAGGAATACATGCATATTTGTTGTGTATTTGCATTCAAATCAAAGAGCATTTAATTATAAATTTTCTTGCTGGCTTGTTTCTTAATGAAAAGATGTATGAATATTTTCTGTAATTTGCTCCAATCCCTTACTTATTTATTATACATAACAGCAGGCAGAAAGAAATAAAAGTATGGCCAATCATAACATGACCAAAACAGGAGCTTTCATGCTCCAATGGATTCTCAGGTTGTAACAGAAGAATGTTTTCATTAAGATGAGATTTCTTGAAATTCTGCCTGGTGGAAGAGATATTTGAATGGCCTTTCATTGTGTTTGATTATTAGTGGATACCACCCATTGTTATGGGTGAAATTTGGTTATTATACTTGAGAATATAAAGAGCCGAAGTGAAGCCATTTGTGTCCGCAGTCTGAACTTTTAAAAGCTCAGAACAGTTATGAAATGTGTTTTTGCTAACAAATATGTTAGATTGAAAAACCGTGTACTTGGCTTAAGTTAGAGATATGTTCTAGGGTGCTTTGACATTATATAGTCACATTAAGAGAAATTAATGACCCTATTATAGCCTTCTGGTATTTGCATAACAGGAAATCTGGAGATAAATCTGAATAAAAAATGTTGATAATCATCCAATGTCAAATGGGGGAATTTTTGTGGAAAGACCCACAACTTCCCTATGGAATTCTGTGTATTTTTGATTTGGAAAACAAGATGTGTTATGTAACTGTTTATATAACTATATTTGGATATAAATGTGTGGTCTTTTTGGAAAAAGGCGTCTCCTTTTCCTCATACTATGACCAGTATGTGTTAAAGGTTGATCAATACTGCAGTATCTTAAATAAAAGCCAGTTACGTGTTTCAGCATATCAAGTCTGTTATTTCATTTCTGCTCTTACTTATGACACTTATTTATTATACATAACAGCAGGCAGAAAGAAACAAAAGTGTGGCCAACCATAACATGACCAAACAGGAGCTTTCACACTCCAATGGATTCCCAGGTTGTAACAGAAGAATGTTTTCATTAAGATGGGATTTCTTGAGATTCTGCCTGGTGGAAGAGATATTTGAATGGCCTTTCATTGTGTTTGATTATCAGTGGATATCAAAGAAGCCTGGCTTAGCCATTGTTGAAGAAGGCATCTAGAATGTTTTGAAATTCTTCCTAGAAGTCAGGTTGATTGATTTGATATAGAGGGGCAATCACAACTAGATGGGATCAGGGGTGGGATTCTACAAGTTCGCACCTATTCGCTAGAACCAGTTGATAACATTCTAAGCAGTTTTGGAGAACTGGTTGTTCGAAGAAATTACTGGCCTGGCAGGAAGAAAACATTCTGGTGTTGCTTACAGAAACTGCCTCTCCGTTAACTCTTATTATGTTCTTGGCAGGACTAGACTTCCTGTCTCAGGAACTTCTCTGGAGTTTTTTTTTTCTTCCTTTGCTGGTACTTTGCTTGTGTGGCATGACCATTCAAAGTTACAATGGCACTGAGAAAAGTGACATGACCATTTTTCACACTTAGAGCTGTTGCAGCATCCCCACAGTCATGAGAGGCCAGGAGAAGAGATGCGTGCCTCGATGTGAGTGATATTGAGTTGGCCACACCCAGCCAATAACATGACCACCGAGCCACACCCACCAACTAAACCATACCCACAGAACCGATTGTTAAAAAATTTGAATTCCACCCCTGGATAGAATAGTATTTAGCCGGTGAATTAGGTACTTAAGATTTTGCTACAGATTCATTTTCTTTACTGATGGGAGGAACTTAAGCTCATTCCTTCCAAAAGACCCATCATGGGAATGCAGTACAAGTTGAGTGTGACCACTGTTAGAGTTTGCATAAATGGCCTCTAAGTGTTTTGTTTCAAAACAATTTTATGGGTAAATATGTTGAGTGGATGATTTATTTTGAATTTCTCCAAAAATTCTTTCTTAATTGTTGGACTCTTCCTTAGTTGTGGCAGAAGAAATATTGTGTACAATGATAAAAACAAAACAACACAAAATTAATCCCCAGATATCTTTCCAGCATGGGGAGGCTATCAGTTCCTAGAGACAGGACTATATGTTCTACTGTATTTTTCATTGTACATACATACATCAGCCACCAGCCATAATAAAATACCGTAGATGAAAAAGGATGTTGGTCCATTCAAGATTATAATCAAATTTTGATTTCATATAATTAGTTAGCTTCTTAATTTTCTGTAGCTTTTAAAATTTGCAATGGAATAAACTTTTTATAAAAGACAATATGAAAGAGATCCTCATTAGCATGGGAACTCATTTGTCACAGATAGCTTTGTTCTTCCAAATAGTTCATAGGCAAAGGAGCCACACATGCAGGTATCATAGGAAGATCTATCTTAGTATCAAGTAGTAGTAAAGAACTGAAACATACTGGCTGGCTTGCAAAATTGACCAGATGAATGCTGAAGTGAATTGGCATACATTTTAATTATCAGTCAGGATGATAGTTAATAACTTAATCAGGATAGGAAGATTTGATCTCCTTCTTGGTTCATTCTTGAAAAATGATCTCTCCATATAAATGGCTTTTCATATAATAGTACTCCATATTGTCATAGATTCAGGCATGGGTAGAATGAATGGAGACAGTCTTAGTTGGTGAACTTTCAACTCTTTATTGCATAGTGACTTCTAACTTCTATAACAACAACTCTGCTTTATATAGGCAATGCTAATGTGAAATAACCAACAGGAGCTTGTGAAACGCTAGCTCCAGTACCAATAAGAGTCCTTCGTTAAGGGCCAATCAGATTCTCAGAACCCGACCAATCCGATCTAGCCGCTTAACACCCAATCAGAAGTGCAGGGCCAGAACCCTGCACTTTACCCCAAGCTTGCCTTTATTCAACTATTTACATACATAACACCCCTTCCCCCTGGCTTCACAATTAGTTTGTGACTATGTAGTCCTTTAAATAGGATGGTTGTCTCTTGGGTCTGTCAGATTTTCTTTGGACTGGCTGCATGCAGTCCCGTTGAGGTAGGATGTCGTTTTGTAGTGGCTCAGCTTCTCGTTCTGGTGTGATTTCCCTTGGAGCATACGATTCTTCTTCCTGCTCCATTTCCTGGGTTTCACTTGATTCATCGCTTTCCTGGAACAGGTTTCCTGGCATATCGTCATCTTCTCTCCCCCCCCCCCTCAGTTTGGTCGTTGGGAAGTTGTTGGCTAGCAGTTATAAGTCGTGACCGTAATTGGTCAATATGTCTTTTCCATAGTCTCTCATCAATACATTTGACAATATGGGATCTGGGCCCAGTCTCACGTATTACCGTTGCTTCAATCCAAACTGGGTCGCCCAATAAATTTCTTGCATAAACGGGGTCGCCTACCTTGAAGGTACGGTAGCGTCCGCTGGATCCTGGAGGTTTTTCTGGCTCATAAGCAGGGTGCAGTCGGTCGAGGTGGGAACGGAGTTTTCACCCCATGAGAAGTTCAGCGGGAGTTCTGCCGGTTTCGCTGTGCGGAGTGATGTGTTGTAGAAGTAGAATGCGGTTTATTTTTTCATCAAGATTATCATAGTCCAGCTTTTGTAAAGTCTTTTTTACAAATTGTACCATGCGTTCCGCTTGGCCGTTGGTAGCAGGATGCCCCGGCGAGGTGAGTGCATGGCAGATGCCGTTGTCAGCAAGGTACTGTTCAAACATTAGCGCTGTAAACTGTGGTCCGTTATCAGACACCAGGACGTCCGGCAATCCATGAGTTGCAAAGAGTCTATTGAGGACTTTAATGACTGCCTCGGAGGTTGTATTGGCCATTCGATGAATTTCTAACCAATTAGAGTATGCATCGACAGTCAACAGCAATGTCTGTCCTTTGATCGGCCCTGCGAAATCCAGGTGGATTCTGGACCAGGGTCCACGTGGCGTCTCCCATTCGGTCGGTGCAGCTTTTGGTGGTACATTGCTGGTTTGTTGGCACTTGGTGCAGGCCTTGACCCATTGCTCAATGTGTCAGTCCATGCCTGGCCACCAAGCGTAGCTCCGTGCGAGTGCTTTCATCCGCACGATCCCGGGATGTCCATCGTGCAAAATTTGTAACAGCGTCTTTTGGAGTCGTTCTGGGACGACGACTCTATCGCCCCAGATAACGCAGCCTTTTTGAGAAAAAAGTTCAGTCTGTCTTGTTTTAAATGGTGCGAAGTCATCTGGGATCTGATCCAATGGCCATCCATGCTCTACCCAGCCTAGGACTCGTGCTAGGGTGTGGTCTCGTCTGGTCTCCCTCGTGATATCTCAAGTGGTCATAGGAGGTGAGTTGAGCGTTTCAATTTGTAACGCCGATACTGTTGGTGCCGGATCGTCGAGGGTCTCTGGTAGTGGTGCTCTGCTGAGTGCGTCGGCATGGGGAATGGCTTTCCCCGGTCGATGTAACAATCGATAATTATAAGCAGCTAGAAACTCTGACCATCGAGTCATTCTTGGGGACAATATATAGGGAGTTGGTTTGTCCCCAGCGATTATCCCCAATAAAGGTTTGTGGTCAGTTACAATTGTAAATGTCTGTTAGGGATAACATTGTTTTACCCTAACTGGTTTAGGTAAATAATAATATGTAATCATAGTTTGTATGTTAAAGTGTCTGCAACTTTAACTGTGGGATAGTAATTAAGGGAGTGGTTGTGAAAGCACTTTAAAAGAAGCAAGACGACAGCTTGCTATCTCTCTGGCTTTGATGATCCCTGATTACTGCAAGGATACAAGACTGCATTGCTCGAACGGGAGAGAAAACAAAGGACTGACTTGTAAGTGAATTGACATAGGGTATTCAACACGGACTTTGCTAACTGAATATCCCTGAATGGACTGACTAAATGATACATGACTATTGGACTGTTATTTTGACTATGCTATGAACTCATAATGGAATAAACTATATATTTGATAGCACAAGCGTATCTGTCATTTTTACTGTATGTTAATAAACATACAAGCTTAGCTCACTCTTTTATCTGTGTGCCTATCTGACTAAGCTGCACATTCTGTTTAGCTTGTCTCCCTAACCCTCGTTGGGGAAACCAGGCTTAACACTGGTTATGGGCCCAGAGGCTGCAAAGTCAGTTTAACTAGGATAAAACAGATTTATGTAAAAGTGAGAGTTTGTGTTGTTATACATTACAGTAAACAGACAGCTGTGTTTTATTAATTATATTTTTATATCCATATAAGAAAACATGGCACAAGTCAATTTACAAAGTTTGTCCCTTATATCCAAGCTGGATGGAACAAACTATGTATCATGGTCTATGAAATGTAGTCTGCTTCTACGAAGAGAAGGTTTGTGGAACATAATTGAAAATCCACCAAACGTAGAAGAATGGGATCCAGAGGATGAGGAAGACAGATTAAAGATAGAAGAATTTATGCATAAAAATCAACAAGCTATTTGCTTTATTGCTTTAACCATAACTGATATGCAACTTGTTTTTATCCACGGAGAGAAGACAGCTGTTGGGTGTTGGCAGAAGCTGAAGAGGATTTATGTTCGAGATAAGGTTGGTGCTCACATAAATCTAACACGGAAACTTTTCAGTACACATCTCCATAAAATTGTGATATGCTGAGTCATTTGAAAACTATGCAAAGCATTTTTCAAGAACTGCACAAGAAAGAGCTTATTTTCTCTGAACTACACCAAGTCTATATAATTCTATCTTCCCTTGACGAAACCTATGATAACTATGTAACTTCCCTTGAAATATTGCCAAAGGAAAGTTTAACTTTAACTGATATAACTGGCAGATTGATTGAAGAGGCCAGAAGAAGGTTTGAAAGAGACGAGTTAAGGAGGCAGCAACCTCAAAAAGAAGATAATGAAACTCCTACTGCATACGCAATTAAAAAGTGCTTTAATTGTGGAGGAAGAGGACATTTGGCAAGATTTTGTAAAAAGGCAAAGTGCCAGAACGCTGGCCAGAATACAAAAAGTCATCAAAAGATAAATAAAAATTTAGAGTTAGCCATGTATAGTAACGAAGCTGTAAAATATAATTTATGGGTGGTTGATAGTGGAGCATCACATTGTATAACAAATGATAAGAAAAATTTTATTAAAATGTCCAAGAGTACACAGCAGATATCGTTAGCCAATGGCTGGAAACTGAAAGCTAAGGTCAAGGTATAGCATATTGTTCTTTCATAAAAGAAAATGTAAAAATGTTGTATGTACCACAACTTAAGTTTAATTTAATTTCAGTTAGAATTTTGGTTAAACTAGGATATGTAGTTACATTTAGGGGAGATAACTGCATAATTGAGAAAGAAGATAAGAGAATAACTGCATCTTTAAGAGGTGAATTATATGTGTTAAATGATGATGGTTTAAAGGTGGCTAACACGGTTTATGAAAATAAGAAACCTCATGATGAATGTATTCACTTGTTACATCGAAGGTTAGGGCATTTAAATTTTAAAATGCTTAAGAAAACTGTTGAATTATCTAAGGGAATAAGTTTGAAACCTTGTAATAAGTATTTGCAATGTTCTATCTGCAATCAAAGCAAAGCCAGGGTCACACCGGCTAATAGAGTTGATGGATTTACTACCAAAGAACCTTTAGAAGTAGTATTTGCTGATTTAATAGGTCCTAAAAAACGAAGTGTAGGAGGAGCTCGTTACATACTAAGTATAATGGATGGAATAGATTAGAGCAAGATTTAAATAATGAAGTAATTGTTGAACCCTACAAAAGGCAGAAAGATCAGATTAGTTATAAGAAGAGTCCAATTAAAGAAGAAGTCCACGAAGAGCAAATAGGACCAGAACAAGAGGAAACAGTTGATCAGGAAGAGTTAGATAATCAAGAAGAGTTAATAAATGAAAGTCCACCTGTAAGTCCTGTAATACCTAGACGCACTACATGTGTAACTAGACCACCTGATAGGTATCAAGCAAGTATAGTTTGCCAAGTAACTAAAGTTCCAACTAGTGTAGATGAAATTAGGATGTATCCTGCTAAGGATCAGGAGAATTGGCAAAAGGCAATGGAAAAGGAACTAAATTCATTAAAGGTAATGAAAGTTTATGAAGATGCTAAATTACCTCCAGGAGAAAAATCCATTGGGTGCAAATGGATATTTAAAGTAAAAACTGGAAATGATGGGACTGTTACCCATAAAGCTAGGTTAGTAGCTCAAGAATTTAATCAAACTGCATCTGATTACGATGAAGTTTTTGCACCAAGTCTTAAAGCAACATCTTTAAGAGCAGCATTAGTGTGGGCAGCTAAGAAAAACTATGTCATTAACCATTTAGATGTAGAAACTGCTTATCTACATGCACCATTGCAGCACACTATATATTTAAGAAAACCAGTAGGTATAAAAGACAATAAAGTAAATAGTAATGATTGTTGGAAACTCAAAAAGAGTCTTTACGGGTTGAAACAATCTGGGTTTGAGTGGAACCAATATATTGTGAAAGAGTTAAACAATATAGGTTTTAAATCTGGTTTAGCAGATCCATGTGTGTTTAAAAGAGAAAATAATGGAACGGTGTCATTATTGTTATTATTTACAGATGATATTGCTTTGATAACTAAGACTAATAATGAAGCTAATGAGATTATATCATTATTAGCCAAAAAGATAAAATTAAAGCATTTAGGTGAAATTAAAAGGTATCTAGGATTGACAATTAACAAAACAAAAAATGGTTTTAAGATATCTCAAGAAGATAAAATTTGCCAATTAATTAAAACGTTTAAAATGGAACTTTGGAAACCGGCAAAGACTCCAATGAGTCAGGAAGTTTGCCAAACTGATGATCAAAGTCCCAAATTTGATAAGTCTATATATCAATTTTTGATTGGTAGCTTATCATATATAAGCAATTGGTCAAGGCCAGATATAGCTTATAGTATAAATCAGCTGGCACGTTTTAATTCAGATCCACAACAATGTCATTGGCAATCATTAAAGAGAATTTTAAAATATCTTAAAGGAACAATGAACCATGCATTGTATATAGAACCAAAGGGTGATTTGAGTCTTAGTGCCTATGCAGATGCAAGTTTTGCAACTGATATAAACACAAGAAAATCAACATCTGGGATGGCTATATTATTTGGTAAGACACTAATAGGGTGGAGGTCAATCAGACAACAGCATATTAGCTTGTCAACGATGGAAGCGGAATTTTCATGTCTGTCATTATTATGCACTGATTTGATTTTGTACAAACAGTTATTATTAGACATGGGTATAACTGTAAAAGATTCCATTATTGTGTACGAGGATAACCAAGCAGCTGTAAAGTTAGCTACTAGTATTGCTGTAAAAACTAGATCAAAGCATACTGATTTAAGATACTTAAATGTTAGAGAATCTGTAAAGAATGGGCTAATTAAATTGGAATACTGCATGACGGAAGAAAACATTGCAGACCAATTTACAAAAGCTCAAGGAGTAACAAAGTTTAAAGAGAGTTGTAACAAATATGATTTAAAGATGTAAATAGTTATATTTATTATTATTTCCTAAAAGGGGAGAATGTTAGGGATAACATTGTTTTACCCTAACTGGTTTAGGTAAATAATAATATGTAATCATAGTTTGTATGTTAAAGTGTCTGCAACTTTAACTGTGGGATAGTAATTAAGGGAGTGGTTGTGAAAGCACTTTAAAAGAAGCAAGACGACAGCTTGCTATCTCTCTGGCTTTGATGATCCCTGATTACTGCAAGGATACAAGACTGCATTGCTCGAACGGGAGAGAAAACAAAGGACTGACTTGTAAGTGAATTGACATAGGGTATTCAACACGGACTTTGCTAACTGAATATCCCTGAATGGACTGACTAAATGATACATGACTATTGGACTGTTATTTTGACTATGCTATGAACTCATAATGGAATAAACTATATATTTGATAGCACAAGCGTATCTGTCATTTTTACTGTATGTTAATAAACATACAAGCTTAGCTCACTCTTTTATCTGTGTGCCTATCTGACTAAGCTGCGCATTCTGTTTAGCTTGTCTCCCTAACCCTCGTTGGGGAAACCAGGCTTAACAATGTCCTTCCATATACATACTCATGGAATTTTTTTACGGCTGACACAATTGCAAGAGCCTCCTTGTCTATTTGTCCATAGTTACGTTCTGCCTGGGATAGAGTCTTCGAAAAGTATGCAACGGGAGCCTCCTTTCCATTAGGTAGCACAGGGCTCAAAATAGCGCCCACCCCAAACGGTGAGGCATCACAAGTTATAACCAAGGGTAATGTTTCATTATATTGCATAAGTACAGAATCAGATGTAAGTAAATTTTTTACATTTCTAAACGCTTTTTCTTCTCGGTAACCCCAAACCCACAATGCTTTCTTATCTAATAACCGGTATAATGGTTCAGCCACAGTTGCCTTATGCGGTAAAAACACATTGTAGAAATTGATAAGGCCTAAAAATGCTTGAAGATCAGTTTTGTTACGAGGTCTGGGAGCATTTCTAATCGCCCTTAGTTTACTCTCAGTTGGGTGAATACCCTGCCTATCAATGCGATAACCTAGAAATTCAACACTGTCGGTATACAGATGACATTTATCCCTTTTTACTTTCAATCCCGCTTCTTGGAATTTTTTAAGAACACATTTTAAACGATTCTGCAGAATTTTTTTACTAGGAGCTGCAATCAATACGTCATCAAAATACAGAACCATGCCCTTGATTCCCTGTAACAATCATTCCATTAAACTTTGGAATATTCCCGGGGCCACACTCACCCCGAATTGCAATCGGGTACATTTAAAAGCACCTCTGTGCGTTACTATCGTTTGGGCTTGGGCTGTTTTATCGTCCACGGGCAATTGTTGATAGGCCTGAGCTAAATCTAGCTTAGTGAAAACCTTTCCACCTCCCAGGGAATGAAGGAGGTGCTGCACCACCGGCACTGGATACGCGTTCTGTTGGAGGGCGTGGTTTAGAGTGGCCTGGTAGTCTCCACAGATTCGGATTGACCCATCTGGTTTAATGGGGGTTACAATAGGAGTTTCCCATGGGGAATGATCAATGGGTTGCAGTACCCCTTGTTTAATTAGTTTGTCAAATTGTTCATCTATCTTGGCCTTAAGGGCGAACAGAACTCGACGGGGCTTTAAATGGATCGGGGCGACCTTAGGGTTGAGGCTGAATGAGATTGGGGTCCCCTTATACTCGCCCAGACGATCTGCGAAGACATCGCTGAATTCAGACATAAGATCCTCCTCCCACTCACAATCACCGACTCAGTTCACGCCGGCTAGTTTGATGCCGAGTGGCGCAAACCATTGGAGGCCCAACAAACTAGGCCTGACCCTATTGATGATCGTTAGAGGTAAGTATGCCGTATGCTTTTTAAACGAGACGCGGACTTGACAAGACCCGACCACAGGGATCCGATTCCCTTGGTAATCTTTAAGGATAAGGCGTTGCATTCGAAAGTCTTGGCGTTGGATGGTAGGAATGAGCTGCTTTAATGTCTTCCACGACACTATCGAGAGGGACGATCCCGAATCAACCTCCATGTGGCAGGGTTGGTTCTCTATGGCTACTGTAACTCAAATCTTCTTAGCGTCCAGGGCCGAGGCCTGACCTATAGTGATAGTATGGTGAGCCTCTTCTTTCTGCAACGCTCGATATCTGTAGGAGTGGTTTGCTGGGTCTCGCCTTACAGGACGGTTTCCTGCCGATTGGCGAAAGTTGGTTCCCTTTGAGACCGGGCTTGGTCCCGGTAAACTGCGACAGACTCGACCGATGTGGCCTCGTTTCCCGCACTTGTGGCAGAGTGCGTCGCGGAATTTGCATTCTGCCCTGGGATGGTTTGCCCCGCAGCCAGCGCAAAGGCGTGAGGTTTTAGGACGAGGGTCCCGGTCAGAACGCAGTCGATGGACCCCTTCTTCGTCGCTGTCTGATGACGAAGCGAGGTCCTCATAGTGTGTTGTTGCCAACTGCCCTTCTGAGCTGGGTGAGATGTCGCCTGTCGGTGGGTTTGTGGAGTTTCGGCTTCGCCGTAGCTGCACCACTGACTTTTTTGTTGCCTCAGCGGCGGTGGCTTCGGCGATGGCGTCAACAAGGCCGATGTCTCCCTTCGCCATCAGCTTGCTCTGCACGTTTAGTGCATCTAATCCCAGAATTAGGCGGTCTTTCAATGCTTCATCTAAGTCTGCGAACCCGCAGAGGCCTCCCAAGTGCCGGAGGTCTGCCACGAAGTCAGCCACACTCTCTCCTTTTCGTTGGCTTCGTTGATAGAACTCGTGGCATCTCACGAGTGTGGGTACAGTTGGCGCGTAATGGTCTCTCAGGAGAGGTTCGAGGTCGTCCCAGCTTATTGCTTTCACTTCTCGAGGCTTCGCGAGGGTTTTAGCCATTTTAAAGACAGCCGGGCCGCAGTACGTCAGGAACAGCGCCCGCTTCTTGGCTGGTGTGGCGTCCTTCAGGTTGTTCGTTTCGAGGAACATCTGAAAGCAATCCATGTAGGATTCCCAATCCTCTTGGGATGGATTGTACGGAGCGGGTGGTACGATGCCACCGGACATGGCTTCCGTTGGTGGCGCCGTTTTTTACACGTGCTCTGTTTTTTTTCTTCCAAGTTCCTTAAGATCAGATGTCTCAAAATCCCACCCTCGTCGCCAGTGTCATAGATTCAGGCATGGGTAGAATGAATGGAGACAGTCTTAGTTGGTGAACTTTCAACTCTTTATTGCATAGTGACTTCTAACTTCTATAACAACAACTCTGCTTTATATAGGCAATGCTAATGTGAAATAACCAACAGGAGCTTGTGAAACGCTAGCTCCAGTACCAATAAGAGTCCTTCGTTAAAGGCCAATCAGATTCTCAGAACCTGACCAATCCGATCTAGCCGCTTAACACCCAATCAGAAGTGCAGGGCCAGAACCCTGCACTTTACCCCAAGCTTGCCTTTATTCAACTATTTACATACATAACACATATAACAGTTTGAAGCAATATGTAATCAGACTAAAATTAGAAACAAATTACCTAGTACTATCATCAGAAACTCTGGTTCTCTACAGTATTTCCATTTTATTTCATTTATTTTATAACCTTACATATACAATGGCAATTTCAAAATAATAATAATAATAATTTTTACACTATTCCCCTTCTCATCCCTTTCTTTCTTTTTAAGGTGGATAACCGTTGTCCATGTAACCAATAGACTGAGATAAGGCAGGAAAGGAGAAAGATAAAAAGGAATTTGGCTTAATATCATATTGATTGGTTAATAAAAGAACAAAAATCTTTCCTGCAGGAATGGTTCTCAAAAAGAAAAGAAAGAAAGAAAAGAAAGAGAACATCATGTTTTGCAGAGACACAGAAATATGCTTTTTAGTTAAGAGGAGAGTCTGAGTACAAGCAGGCATCTTGTTTAAAAGATAAGGAGTAAAGAAAGCAGCTGCATTATCAGCATGGCAGAAAAGCTGGAAGTAATATAAATCCCAAAGAAAGCAGCATTTCAAATCATTGTTTAAGCTAAATATCCACTTTCTTTTAAGAACAATATGATTGTTAGAGTTATCAGATGACTGTAAAATCAAGAAACTTAATTCTTTATCTTTTTAAATTTGTTTGTTTGATTTAAATGTTATTACTTCACTGTACCAGTTTATTTTTATTTTGTTTGCAGTTCTGAAATATGGGGTCTCTTGGCATTTTATTGAATAGTTAACTGTTGTTTTCTTTTCAATAAGTTGTTGGAGGAAATTTTTACATAAAGATATATTCAGTAGTATCTGTATAGTTATGACATCAATTTGTGATTGTCTCTGTTCTGTGATGCCTTGAAATTCTTTTGGCATCTACCAGATCTAATGTTTCCACTACAACAATGAAAGCAACATTGCAGTTTCACCATGGAAGCTCTGCTCCCTTTGTATACCTATGTAACATCACAAGGGGGAACAACAACAACAACAATAACCAGAGCATGCATCATGACAACTCAATGCTCCAGTCAATTTTCACAAATGTCACTCCTGGTAATACCCCTAAAATAGGTATGGTGACACATAATGGGTTTAAGTCACCATGCTATGATTTTCCCTAATGGATATTTCCTCCATACTGTCCATAATAATTTAGATGTTGATTTTATTTATTTGGAATCTAAAGTATCTACCTAGTATATGTTATGACAAACATGTCCCACACCCTCAATATATATCATTTGCTTTGTCACAGATAGAAGGACTTTAAGGAATCCCAAGAGAGCTCATAACATTGAATCAGAGGACCAACTCCTATAATCATATTGGCCCATTTTGGAGGACAGCTAGATAATTACTATCTGCTTATTGGGACATTTCTAGTTTAAATTCAGGGCATTTTGAAATGAGAGTTCCTGATTTTGGAGTTCAGCAGCTTCTCCAATACATTGATGAAAGCAATCAGACAAAGCAGAAGTAGTGACCCAAAAAGCTTTCCTTCCTATTGTGTGCAATGGAAGGGGATACATTTAAAAGTGTTTGAGAGCTTGCTTACTATTTCTGCTTCAATTTGGAAAGAAAGCTAGAAGCATTGAAATCCCTTGACTGTCCTGTGTACTATTCCCATTCCTGTCTCACCTTCTCCTAGAATCCCTTCATATTTTCTGAAGTTGAGAATTTCCTGACTGCTTATAGAGAATGGGGCAAGCAGTAAAACCCAAAGTCAGATATACGTTTCAAAACCAGAATCATGATCTGAATTAGGAAAAGATCAAAAAATCTTATGTCTTCTGTGATGTCGTCTTAATGACACTAGTATTGAGTCATAATTTGTCTTGTGAACTACTTCTTACCTTGTACGGTAAAGTAAATGTTTAAGAAATTCATTCATCTTTCTTAAGTCTTGATTTTATAGTGAAGTCTACTTGGCAGGATAGCTTATTTCCTGGAAATTGTGTTTAGTATTGTAGATAAACAGAGACAGTAAATTAATTATAGTTGACATTATTCCATCTTGGTGCCATCGGGACTCTTTTGGATCATAGATAAGGCTAAGTCTGGAGTTCAGTATGTAGTTAAATTTTGTAGACTCGATGGGCAGTGGTGTTCTTAGAAAGTAATTGGCATGTATATTATAGCTTTCTCTCTTAGTATAATCCCATAAAATTAACAGATCCATGTCTAATAGTATCTGTGCAAGGGTGTTTCTTAAAAAATATTTCTGCTTACTTTCACATCATAAATCACAGAATGCAACATTAAAATTGTAGTAGTGTTAATAAGCACCACTCATTCAAGCAGGGGAAAAAAAAGACCATAATCTGTTATATGATATTTCCCCAGAAATATGCTTAGCCTCTAACCTTTGCTCAGAATTAAAAAGGAAAGTAAAATAATTTCATCACTCAGACCAGCAAATTCAAGAAAGTTCTGTCCTCTTTCTTTATAGCTTCTCTTCCATAATTTCCATTAGATCTACATTCCCAAACTGAGTTTACAGTAAATTGTATTTCAGGATCTTCCACATAGGATGAATATGAACATTTAACCCTTCTAACTCTGACCTTCTTCAAAGTTCATTCATAATTCAAACTCCCCATGTTGCCAAAAAAACATTGCACGGAGGATAACATTTGTGTTAATCAGGGTAGGAGAAGGAATGAGATGGAAATTTATCAAGGGATTCAGAGGGCTCATCTGAATGGCAAATCAGCTTGACTCTCATGACATTTGAAATTAATTACTCTGAAACTTTGGTTCAGAGTACCCTGTCAATTAGGTACCCTAAAAACTCAACACTATCTGTACACAATTTACACTTATTCTTTTTCACCTTAAGACCGGCATCTTGGAATTTTTGTAAGACCAACTTTAAATGATCCCGTAAGATTTTTTTTGTGGGTGCAGCAATTAATACATCGTCAAAGTAGGGGACCACGCCTTTAATCCCTTGTAGTAGCCTCTCCATAAGGCTCTGAAAAATCCCCAGGGCTACACTGACTCCGAATTGGAGCCGGTTACATTTAAAGGCACCTCGGTGTGTCACAATCGTTTGTGCCTGTGCCATCTTTTCATCAACAAGTAATTGCTGATATGCCTGAGTTAAGTCTAATTTAGCGAAGACTTTTCCATCCCCCAGGGAATGGAGGAGATGCTGCACCACCAGCACCAGATATGCATTTTGCTGCAGGGCGTGGTTCAGGGTGGCCCGGTAGTCCCCACAAATTCGGATTGAACCATCCGGCTTAATGGGTGTTACGATTGGGGTTTCCCAGGGGGAGTGATCTGTAGGTTCTAGCACCTCCTGAGCTATTAGTTTATCGAGTTGTTCGTCGATTTTCGGCTTTAAGGCAAACGGAACTCGACGAGGCTTAAGGCAGATGAGAGCTATCTTTGGATTAAGGCTGAATGATATTGGGGTCCCTTTGTACTTGCCTAAATTTTCCGCAAAGACGTCCCTGAATTCATGGATGAGGTCCTCCTCCCAGTCACTTCCGCTGACTTGGTTTATGCCTGCCACTTCAATGCCATGTGGCGTGAACCATTGGAGACCTAGCAAACTTGGCCGATCTTTGTCGATCACAGTTAGCGGTAAGTACGCTGTGTGCTTCTTGAATGAGATCCGGACTCGGCAGGAACCAACAACAGGGATTCGATTCCCTTGATAGTCCTTAAAAATAAGTTTTTGGAAACGGAGGTCTTGGCGCTGGATCGTGGGGATGAGTTGCTTGAGGGTCTTCCAGGACACCATCGAGAGAGACGATCCCGAGTCGACTTCCATGTGGCAAGGCTGGTTCTCGATGGCCACTGTAATTTGGATTTTCTTGGCATCCAAGGCAGAGGTGTGACTGATAGTGATACTATGGTGAGCCTCTTCTCACTGTAAAACTCGGTTTCTGTAGGAGTGGTTTACTGGTTCTCGCCTTACAGGACGGTTTCCTGTTGATTGGCGATAGTTAGCCCCTTTTGAGGCCTGGAAGGGTCCTTGTAAACTTCGGCAGACCCATCCAATGTGGCCTCTCTTCCTGCACTCATGGCAGAGCGCGTCGTGGAATTTGCATTCGGACCTGGCATGGTTGGCTCCACAGCCAGCGCAAGGGCGTAGGGACTTTGGGTGATGGTCCCGGTCGTACTGCAGTCGATGGACCTCTTCTTCGTCACTGTCTGACGATGAAGAGAGATCCTCGTGGTGTGTCATTGAAAGCTGCCCTTCTGACTTGGGTAAGATTTCGCTTGTCGGTTGGTGTACTGGAGCGCAGTTGCGGCGTAATTGTGCAGCCGACTTCCTGGTTGCTTCTGCTGCAGTAGCATCGGCAATGGCATCGGCAAGGCTGATGTCGCCTTTCGCCATCAGCTTGCTCTGCACGCCTGGCGCATCTAATCCCAGAACTATTCGATCTCTCAGTGCCTCTTCCAGATCGGCGAATCCGCAGAGGCCTCCCAGGTTTCAGAGGTCTGCTATGAAGTCGGCGATGCTTTCTCCTTTTCGCTGGTTTCTCTGATAGAACTCGTGCCGTCTCATGAGCGTGGGCACAGTCGGTGCGTAAGGAGCTCTTAGTAGGGGTTCGAGGTCGTCCCAGTCCATCATCTTCACTTCTGTAGGTTTGGCTAGTGCTTTAGCCATCTTAAATACGGTTGGACCACAATGCGCTAGGAATACCGCCCGTTTCTTCCCGGATGTGGCATCCTTTAAATTGTTAGTTTCCAAAAACATTTGGAAACGATCCATGTAGGACTCCCAGTCCTCCTGCACTGGATCAAACGGAGCGGGTGGTACGACGCCGCCGGACATGGTTCCGTCATGTAGCGCTGTCAGCCACGTGCTCGGTGTTTCTTCTTAGTTCAGTCGGCTCAGACATCTCCATATCCCATCCTCGTTGCCAGTGTTATGTATGGAGCATGGGCGAGAAAGAATGGAGACGAGCCTCTGGAATGGTGAACTTCAGCTCTTTATTTACATAGTGACTGCTCGAACTCAATGACAGTTATAGTCCTCCTTATATAGGCAACCCAATAACTATTAACCAATAACAATCTAGGAGCGCTAGCTCCCTTAACCAATAAGAGCACTCCGTTAATGGCCAATCAGATTCCCCGGAACGGGCCAATCCGATCCTGCCATTAACAGCCAATCAGAAGTGCAGGGCCAGAACCCTGCACTTGACTCCAAGCTCAAGATATCTTTATTAAGCCCTATGCATTCACAACATACATCATCTGGCTTTCAATGACTCTCAGCAGTTCACTATTTAAAAATATACAGAAAAATAACAGTAAAACAATCAAAAATAAAAATGAGGTGGAAAGTACATCAAATAAAGTGAGCACAAAAAAAAGATGTCAATGCTATCCAGAAGAGGAATTAATTATCTTGTCAAATCCTAGGTGATGAAAACCTAGTCCCTCTGAAACCCCAATAGCGTAGGAGGCATTTCAGAAGAATTTCTTTCCAGGGGGCAAGTACAGTGACAGAAAAAGTCACTTCTGTGGTCCTGATACATATCATTATTTAATTGAAGGAACCTGGAGTGCATAATTAAAACCTTTATTTTATTTATTTATATTTATTAAATTTATATGTTTCCCATTTGGCCTAGAAGTGACTCTAAAGGTTTATAGCAAAGTAAAAGCAAAAAGAAAAGCTTAATGGACAGACAAATGGAGACAATTTGTGGAACTTTGTTTTTATATAAGATAATGGTACTGACACTTTTATATGTTCAAAGGTGGAAGGATTTAGAGGGATCCATATGACCAATCAAATGGGCCCTATCTCCCTGCAAGGTGGGAGGATACTATGGTAGTGAGCTGAAAGGCAGTCAGAGAGTGATGTAGTCATGGTAATGTATAGACACCTTAAAACAGTGTGTCTTCCCTCAGGACTGTTGGGGTAATAAATATTCTTTTGAGAAGATACACATGTGGTTGAATGAATTAACAGATATTAGTTTGCCTTCCAAAATACTTTTTCCTTTTTAAACTCTGGATCATTGCATGATGTTAATATATACATGCACGCCCATACATTACTGTACAAGAATCTATATTGTATGTCTGAAAGGTAAATCTGAACTTACAATTGTAGTTAAATAATACACTTAAGTATCCCCAGATATTATGGCCACTAATGAAAAACCCTTGATATAGCAAATTATAAGTGTATTTCTGCTATATATAAACTGTATTTGCCAATCACAAAATAAGGACAAATCATTCATATAATGATTAAATTATTGTATAGTGAAGTAACCTTGGCAATATTTGGACAATCAGATTAATATATTTTATTCATTCATTTGATGTGCATGTGCTTTCTAAAAAGATGCATAATGCCAGTTTTGCATGAACCTGTGAACCAGCAAACCCCACAGAAACCAATTAGTTCTCCAGAAGTAAATTTATAGAGAGCTGCTGTCACTGAATTTTGTACAGTATATTATAGTCAGGTATAGATCAACAAAATTCACCATAACATCTATAGCAGTTCTTCACAAAAAAAGGTGGGTCACTCAGCTCATTTATTTTCTATTCTTTTCTTTGCTGAGCAGATGGCTCAGAAAATTAAAACATTTTAATGATTCTGCAGAATACAAAGTGTGTTTTAAGACAAAGGGAATTTGTTTCTGGGTTCACATTCTCTTTTTCAAACATGCTCCAAACTTGTTGGAACTCAGCCAGATATTGTTTTGCAGCATGTCCACTTCTTTGCTTAAATGGGCCAAGGAAGCTTAAAATGTCAGTGTAAAGGCCAATCAAATTAATTAGAACATGTTCAGTACTGATCTCCAATGGTAAACTTTCACAGTAATTAAGATTGTCATGTAACACTTTGAATAATTCAACAGTTTGTATCACATTATTTCCATGCTAAATTAAAGTTTGGAAGATGTCACAGGGAGAAAGAATAAGTGACTCATGTGGATGAACATGGGGCCAGATAAAAATTTCAAGTTTTTTTGTTCATCAGTCCTTAGAAGTCCTGTGAAAATAGTTGCCTTTACTGTTCTTGCCAAACACAACAAAATAAAAAATAAAACATAATCCAAGACAGTGCAATCCAGCCTTCCTTTTTAAAAACAATAACAAATAATGAAGCAGATGATTGAAACCATGTTTCCACTCAATAAATACCAAGATCTTTATCACAAAGCTAAGAGATTTGTAATACTTCAGAAATATTTCTAAACATAGTATGTTTAATGGGGTAGTACTCAGATCCACAATACAGGGAGTTATTGACCAATTACCATAATTGAGCTCAATATTTCCATTGTTAAATAAGACATTTTTAAGTGAATTTTGCCCCATTTTATGACTTTTCTTGCCTCAATTTTTAAGTGAATCACTGCAGTTGATAAATTAGTAACCAGTTTGTTATGTGAATCGGTTTCCCAGTTGACTTTGCTTGTCAGATGATCACAAAAGGTGATCACATGATCTTGGGGTACAGCAACAGACATAAATATGAACCAGTTGCCAAGCATCTGAATTTTGATCACAAAATCATGGGGATGCTGGAAAGGTTGTAACTATGAAAAAAAAAGTAGTCATAAATAACTTTCCTCAGTGCATTGTAACTTTGAACAGTCACTAAACAAACTGTTGTAAGTCAAGGACTACCTATATGGGTTCTCATCATGACAACTGCTTAGCTTATGGATTGATTGACCAGAATTTGTAGATGGGCAGGCTCATTTCAAACTAGATGAAATATAGAAGACCAAAAATGGAAAAAGTGACACCAAAGCTAAATTTTCACAACTTTGCTACACAGCTTGCAACTCAATAACTTGCTGGGTAACATGAATACCATGATGGGATTCAAATTTTTTTACTACCGGTTCTGTGGGCATGGCAGGGGAAGGATACTGTAAAATCTCCAGTCAGAGTTGGTATTTGCAGGTTCTCTGAACTACTCAAAATTTCCACTACCGGTTCTCCAGAACTGGTCAGAACCTTCTGAATACCACCTCTGCATGCATATATCTTCAAAAAAAGTATGCATAATCTGATATTGTGAATCATGTGTTTGACCCATCACTTTATTGCTTATCTGAAAATGAAGATCTTTCGATAAGTCTAAGAGAAAAAGTGAGATATACCAAAAGTGAGATATAATACTTTTTTTCTAATGAAAAGCTTTTTGCGAAATGTGAGCATACTTATATTTAGTAACATAAGCAAATTTGGTGGAAAAAAGTGACAAAATATCCTGTTCATACTATTAAAACATCTCATGGACATCAAAACATTCACATATCACACATGTATTCAGTAGAGATAACTTACAAACTTCTATCAGTTTCACTACATGATTTTCCTCTGTTCTAATGATTTTGCATTTGGCCTTTTTTCCCTCTGAAATTTCAATACTGTTAATGGAGAATCTAAATGATGTTGCTCTACATTTTCTCAGATTTGTTTTATGGTATGCAAATAGAGTAGTAATATTAATTATCACATGATATTGTTCCATTCTGAGACTGTGTTTTTGTTATCATTAAACAATGGTGTAATGAATTTCTCAGAGGTTGGAAAAAAGATGTTACTTTGGAAAAGTATACGGGTTGGATCCACCCATTTATCTAGATAGATAGCTATCTGTTCGTGAAATAAATATTAAAAGAGATTTAAGAAATCTCTATCTTAAGAAATTTAGAGACAAATTGGGTATTATTGTGTAAATTGCCTTGGTGTTTATAGGCTGAACCTTTTCTGTTTCAACAGATTTGATTAAAGAAACATGTGTAAAAATATTTAAACAGCTATGAAACATTTGACAAAGGGCTTCTTGATTTCAAAACAAACCAATGTGCTGCTTTCTTTTTATCATGGCTAAATGATTACTGAATGTATTTCCCCACCTGATTCATTCCATTTTTAGTTCCTGGACAGAGTTGTTTCTTTAAAGTAATTGTATACTTTAGGACCACTCTCACTTTGAAAATGACTTGGATTTGAATTTATTTTATTTTTTCCTTTTTAAATATGAAAATAGTACTATTTAATGTTAACTCTATCACCCTGGATATCACATGCATTTTAAAAATTATATGTGCTCTCTTTCATTCCACAAATATAACCATATTAAAACTATGTGTGTTCATAATATGTCATAATAAAAATTTCAGATTGGAACTGATTTATCTCTACTCTACCCATACAAACTTTAAATAGAGATGCATTTATAAATTACTACTTAATTGCTGAAAAACAACTGTTACAATATTAGCAATTAAGAGGAAGATAATAATTTTTCTAGGCTTGTCTTACTTTGTGACAGATCTTTCAAAAATTGCTTTCAAATTATGATAGTTGGCTCTTTTTATTTCAGGATAATTATAAAAATGAGCAATTTTTTTCCCCCTTGAACTTATTTTTTTAGTCAAGTAGGAACAAGTAGGAATCCTGGCATATGTTTGATGATGATTTATAAAGTAGAGTTAATGGTATATGCATATTTGAGGATGATATAATTTCCTTCTATACTCAGCCTGATTTATGATTATAATCTTTTTACAGTAAACATAGATGAGTCTGTTTACAATACAGGGTGTCACTTTAATTCGAGAATAAGAAATAACAATAACAACAATTATCTTAAGCCATAACAATAATAAATTATACTATTTTCAAAACTAGTATGTTCAGTCATTGCCATGTTTACTCTGAAGGCAAAAGTATATATTTCATGTAAGGTATATAGCATATATTTAGAATACATTATGTTAATTATAGCATATTGCATAATTGCAGAAGTATTTTTCATTAGGTAATTTGCTTCATTAGATAAATTTTAAAAAGCGCAAAACATTTTCAGGATTTTATTTTCATCGATATGTGAAAAAAAAAAGAAGAAACTGAAAAAAGCCACTGGACAAATATATTATTATTCATTATTATTATTAATTATTATTTATTAGAGTACCAATTAATCATATTTTAATTTTGTTAATACACAGAACTAGTAAATATCACAGCATTGTTCTTTATATTACTCTAAAGTAACATGCAAAAGTAGTCTGTATTACTTTAAAGTAATATACATTATTCACAGCCCTATTTGTTCAAAAACATGACAGACAGCTGAGGTCAATATCTATGGGCCCAATCAGAGGTGGTATTCAGCAAGTTCTGACCAGTTCTGGAGAACCGATACAGAAATTTTGAGTAGTTCAGAGAACTGGCAAATACCACCTCTGACTGGAGATTTTACAGTATCCTTCCTGTTGTGTCCGTCGGAAATGATGCCAGGAGTCGGTGACTTGTGCATTAGCTCTTTATTGGGTACAGGAACCGAACTGAGGCTAAAGGCAAACTTCTCAGCTTTTTATTTCCAAGCCGCGGCAGCCGCGGCCAATGACACCGCTTTGAATCTCCCGCGATTCGAATGGACCAATCACGGGACATTCTCAGCGGGCCAATCGGCGCGGCTCGCCTAACCAATCAGAGTGCCCCGCGCTTTGGCCAATCAAAGTGCGGGGATCTCAAGAATGCAAATGAGGGGACAGAACACCCCTCCCCTCTTGGTTCAGTCCTTACGTTACGTAGTCCCGTAGGTAGGCGGGGCTCCGTCTCTACCTACTGGACCTGCACAGGTCAGTCGTAGGTTGGATCCCGGCCGGTTCGGTCGGGGTCTCTGTTCCTCCAGACTCCATCGTGGGGACTGCCTGGTCTGTCTGGCCGGGCCGCTCTCCGCAGCTCCCTCCTGGGCTACCCGGGTTGGTTGAGCTGCGGGTTCCGCCGCTCCCGCTCGGTCTTCCTGAGTTGGTTGAGCTTGCCTGGCTGTCTCTTCCTGGCGAGGTTTCGTGCTGGCTGCTTTCAGGTGAGTATGACTGGTTTATTCCTTCTTGGTTTTGGTTCCCTGGGTATTCCCTCCCCTCTTGGTTTGGGTTGTGGGGGTTGGTTTTGCTTGGTTGCACGTTGGTGGTCTCTTGGGTGGTCGTCCTCGATCTTAACTGGTCAATGTGGCATTTCCACGCTCATCCGTTGGTTGTTTGTAGCCGGTACGAGTGTGGGCCTGTTAGTTGTGTTATGACGGCCGATACCCATAATGGGTCTCCTGTTAGGTTTTTCGCATAGACGGTGTCGCCCGGTGCGAAGGCTCGGTGTTTGCTGGTGGAGTCTGGGGGTTTCTCTGGGTTGTACGTGGGGTGTAATCTATCAAGTGGGGACCTTATTTTCCTCCCCATTAGCAGTTCGGCTGGGCTTTTATTTGTTGTGGTGTTTGGGGTTATGTGTTGGATGAAAAGTAATTTATTTATTTTGTCCTGGATCTCCCTGTGGTTTATTTTCTGGATGGTTTTCTTTGTGAATTGAACCATCCGTTCCACCCTACCATTCGCCACCGGATGCGCCGGGGCTGTCAGCGCATGTCGTATGCCCCTCTCCGCTAGGAATTTTTCGAATTCTAGCGAGGTGAATTGGGGCCCATTGTCGGAAACGAGGACGTCTGGGAGGCCGTGTGTTGCAAAAAGTTTGCCGAGTTCTTTGGTCACGGCCTCCGTGGTGGTTGTTCTCATGTTGCTTACGTCCAGCCTGTTGGAGTAAGCGTCTACGGTTATTAAGAAAGTGTGTCCTTTTGTGGGCCCGGCAAAATCTATGTGGATTCTGGACCACGGTCCCCTGGGGGTTTCCCACTCTAGGATGGGTGCTGCAGGTGGGCTTGGCCTAGTTTCCTGGCATCGTTGACACCTTGCTACCCAGGCCTCAATCTGTTTGTCCATCCCTGGCCACCAAGCGTAACTTCTGGCCAGTGCTTTTGTCCTAACGATGCCCGGGTGCCCCTCGTGTAACAGTTCCAATACCTTCCCTTGTAGTTTTTCCGGGATGACCACCCTATCCCCCCATAGTATGCACCCTTTTAGTAACGAGAGTTCCGTTTGCCGGTTCCGGAATGTCCTGACAAACTCGTCGTTGTCCCTTTCCGGCCACCCTTTCTCTTCCCAATGCAAAACCCGCGCCAGACGTTTGTCTTTATTAGTTTCTCGGGCAATGTCTGATGCGGTTATGGGTAGGTTGGGTAGAGTCTCTATGCTGAGGGTGGTTGTCGTGGGTGCTGGGTCAGTGTCAGGTTCCGGTAACGGTGAGCGGCTTAAGGCGTCCACATGGGAGATAATCTTACCCGGTCTGTGTGTGAATCCATAGTTGTAGGCAGCCAGGAACTCGGACCACCTTGTCATTCAGGGAGACAGAATGATCGGGGTGGCCCTGTTCCCTACAAGGATTCCCAGCAGTGGTTTGTGGTCAGTGATGATGGTAAATGTCCGGCCATAGAGGTACTCGTGAAACCTTTTTACTGCAGCGATGATAGCCAAAGCCTCTTTGTCCAGCTGGCTGTAGTTCCGCTCCGGTTTGGTGAGGGTCCTTAAAAAGAAAGCGATGGGTGCTTCTTTTCCGTCGGGGAGAGTGTGGCTGAGGACAGCGCCGACGCCAAAGGGTGATGCGTCGCATGTGATGGCTAGTGGTAGGGTCTCGTTGTACTGGATGAGGACGGCATCCGAAGTGAGTAGGTCCTTTGTTTTCTTGAAGGCAGCTTCCTCACATTTCCCCCAAGTCCAGGTCGTCGTCTTGTCCAAGAGCCTATGCAAAGGCTCCGCCGCGGTTGCCTTTTGGGGCAGGAAGACATTATAAAAGTTAAGCAGCCCCAGAAACGCCTGCAGTTCTGTCTTTGAATTGGGTGTGGGGGCTTCTTTGATGGCTTTGATCTTTTTGTTGGTGGGGTGAATGCCGTGACAGTCTAGGAGATATCCTAGGAATTCAACCCGCTCCGTGTATAATTGGCATTTTTCCCTCTTTACTTTGAGCCCGGTCTCCTTGAACTTGGTTAGGACCTCCCTTAGGCGACTCTCTAGTTCGGCCTGGTTGGTTGCTGACATTAGGACATCGTCAAAGTAGGGTACCACCCCCTTGATGCCTTGTAACAGCCTTTCCATTAGGCTTTGGAATATTCCAGGTGCCACGCTGACTCCGAATTGGAGTCGGTTGCATTTAAAGGCTCCCCGGTGGCTGACTATGGTTTGCGCTTCTGCCGTTTCCTCGTCGACCGGCAATTGTTGGTATGCCTGGGCGAGGTTGAGTTTAGCGAAAACCTTGCCCCCTCCCAGTGAATATAGTAGGTGTTGCACTACTGGGACGGGGTAAGCGCTTTGCTGCAAGGCGCCATTTAGGGTGGCCTTATAGTCCCCACAGATTCTCACCGACCCATCAGGCTTAATCGGGGTGACTATGGGGGTCTCCCACCGGGTGTGGTCTATGGGTTGTAGGACCCCTTGCTTGACGAGCTTGTCAATTTGCTCGTCAATCTTCGGTTTAAGCGCGAATGGTACCCGCCTTGGTTTTAGGTGTTTTGGGGGGACGTTTGGGTCTAGGCTGAATGATATAGGGGGCCCTCGGTACTTGCCTAGGTTTCCGTCGAACACCTCTTGGAATTCCCGGGCTAGTTGTTGCTCCCAGTCCTTGTCGGCGATGTGGTCGATTCCTGTGACTGCGATGCCGAGCGGTGCGAACCATTGGAGTCCCAGTAGGCTTGGGTGGTCACGATCGATGATGGTCAAGGGAAGTCTTTCAGTGTGCCCTTTGTAGGTTACCTTGAACTGTCCGGTTCCGACTACAGGGATGCGGTTTCCCTGGTAGTCTTTCATGATTAGTCTCTGGTTGTCTAGGCCTTTCCTCTG
Source organism: Hydrophis major (assembly GCA_033807585.1). Classification (NCBI taxonomy): domain Eukaryota; kingdom Metazoa; phylum Chordata; class Lepidosauria; order Squamata; family Elapidae; genus Hydrophis; species Hydrophis major. The sequence continues at coordinate 65,968,392 of CM066330.1, forward strand.
GATGGTAGGCACCAAGTGTTTTATTTCTTGCCATGCTACCATGGAGAGGTAGGACCCGGAGTCCACCTCCATTTTACATGGCTCGCCTTCGATGCCTACCTCCACATAGACCTTCCGGGCGTCGTTGGTTGTGGCGTGGCCAATGGTGACCGTCTGATGGGTCTCCTCTCTTCGCCGGGTCTCGCCGCCTCATTGGGATTGTCCATTCCAGTCCCATCGGTTGTCAGCAGGGCGATCTCTGGTCCGGGGTGGTGTGCTCTCTCATCTCTGTTCACTCTGGTCCCATCGTGTAGGGCTGCGGTTCTTTTTGAGACGGCAGACGCGGGCGATGTGTCCCTTCTTGTCGCAATGCCGGCAGATTGAGTTGAAGATGCATTCGGACCTGGGGTGGTCACCTCCGCAACCAGCACAGGTGGTCCTTGACTTACGACCCCGCCAGTTCCACAGGTCGCGGCCTGCCTGGAGATGGTGGATTTCCTCCTCCTCGTCAGAAGTGCCTGATGCGGAGTGAACGTCGCCCTGGTGGGTGGTCGTCTCGGGTCGGGCCTCGGTCGACCTTGCAGGGTGGTTGTTCCCGCTGCGGTCCCCGGCGTTCGGTCTGCGCATGCGGTCGGTGGATTGTCGGGTAGCTTCGGCTGCTGTGGCTTCGGTGATGGTATCGGCGAGGGCGATGTTGCCCTTGGCCATCAGCCAACTCTGGAGGACGGGGTCCCAAAGGCCGAGCACGATTCGGTCTCGCAGGGCTTCATCCATGTTGGCGAATTCGCACAGCCCCCCTAGGTGCCGTAGTTCTGCGACGAAGTCGCTGAAGCTCTCACCCGATCATTGGTCCTGCCGATAGAACTCGTGTCGTCAGATGAGGATGGGCACGGCTGGAGCGTAGTGTCGCCGGAGTATTGGCTCGAGGTCGTCCCAGTCCATCGCGGTCACGTCAGCGGGTTTGGCTAGCGCTTTGGCCATCTTAAACACTGCAGGCCCGCAGTGGGTTAGGAATACAGCTCGCTTCTTCGGGCCGGTGGCATCCTTCAGGTCGCTGCATTCAAGGAACATGCGGAATCTGTCTCAGTACGATTCCCAGTCCTCGCTGGCGGGGTTGAAGGGTGCGGGTGGCGCAATGTTTGCCATCTTGGAGTTTCGTCTGGCTTCCGTCGGACACGTGCTTCGGTTCAGGATCAGAATCCCACCTTCGTCGCCAGTATTGTGTCCGTCGGAAATGATGCCAGGAGTCGGTGACTTGTGCATTAGCTCTTTATTGGGTACAGGAACCGAACTGAGGCTAAAGGCAAACTTCGCGGCTTTTTATTTCCAAGCCGCGGCAGCCGCGGCCAATGGCACCGCTTTGAATCTCCCGCGATTCGAATGGACCAATCGCGGGAGATTCTCAGCGGGCCAATCAGCGCGGCTCGCCTAGCCAATCAGAGTGTCACGTGCTTTGGCCAATCAAAGCGCAGGGATCTCAAGAATGCAAATGAGGGGACAGAACACTTCCCCACCAAGCTATGCCCACAGAACCAGTAATAAGAAATTTTGAATCCCACCACTGGGCCCAACCAAAGAAATTCTTTTAAAAAACAAAAGATGTCTCTGTGAACCTTAGAAGAAAGGGGAACCGACATGGTTCTGATCATTTGGACAGAGTTGTTGAATAATCCTCGGAAGAAAAAGAAGAAAAAGAAGATACAGATTAAATTATGAATAAAAAGGGTACCATGCAGGTCAAAATATGTTAAGGGGTATGCTAGATGCCCTCATGTTGTCAAGATTGTTGGGATATGTATGAAGGTAAGAACCAATAGGTTTGTGATAATTGTATATTATGCTTCAATGAATAGAGAAGACGTTCTGGGAAAAAGCTATGCAAAAAACTTTTGCAGGAATTGAAGAAAGAAAAACAGAGAGAGGAAACAACTTCTATTAGGTGACATGAAAGAATGGTTTAAAAATAAGACAAAAGAATACAGAAAAATTATTGGCCATTCAGAAACTGAATAATATAGAGAATGGTGAGAAAAAGATTTGTCTGTGTTTTCAAGAGCATCACTTCAGTGTATACCAATTAACACATGTATCTATAACCATTTGTTAGTTTTTCCCCATATTTCTATCCTGTTCCTGATGGGGTTTGGGCAGATAACATTAAGATAAAATATTGGATACAATCAAAGCAAAAATACAAAAACAAAGCACTAAGAACAAGTTAGAGATGAAAGCACACTTGGAGAGAATGTATTTTATTTGTGAAAAGTGATCAGAGATGTTTATAAATCTAAAAATATGACAGACAATAATAAAAACAGAAGATACAAGGCTGATGCAAGATTCTGAATGTGAGATAGACCATTTATTGGTAGGATCAAGAAAGGGGAATAATATTTGGGTTTGAAGAAGGTGGAGAATGCCAAGGATATGATTATGAAACCACATGCCTCATGTATGAGTTCTTTAGATGCTGTATCTTATAAGGAGATTTAACAATAGGCTGTTGCTTTCAGTTGTAATAAGTGTTCAAAGACTAAGGAGACTTATTCCTAACCTGCATGACTTTTACTGCCCTGGTGGAAGAAAGCAGCCTTTAGAAAGGGAAGGAATGGAAAAGAGCAAGGAAGAACATCTGAGAAATAATGTTCAGTTGTCAGACTCAGGGTCTAGGATTTAAGAGACAAAGCTGGTAATTTCCCATCCCGGTACATTTTCAAACCATTCTCACTTCTCACCTTTTAAGTGAATTTCTTCAGGGAGTGCAGAGTGAAATATGTCCTACATTAGTTTTGATATCAGATGGTCTTTTTCAGTAAGGAAAAATAAATACCTTTTTAGATTCTTTGACAGCAAGATATATTCTGCCCAAGATTCATTCCCAAAGGTGACAGCAACAGTCTTTTTAAGAATTACTAGCTTGGTCAAATTCACCTTAGTCTGTAGTTTATTTTACATTCAGGCACTGGAAGAAGAATGGGAGAATTTTCACAAAACAAGTATGAGATTAAGTACCAAAGTAATACCGAATCTACTGATAACTAATGTCAGTTATCTTCGTTCCTTCACTAGAAATGGAGCCGAGCGATGGGGAATTCATCTATTCATCACAAAAATCCCACTTTTAGATCTTTTTATGGCTGCTGCTCTCCAGAGAAGTGCACAATTTCTTCTTTTTAACTTTCATAGCCCTTTCCTAAATCAGCAGTCACATTTTTTTCTTATAATCCCTGATCCTCCCACATCATAATATTCTAATACTGCATATACAGGAAATCCTTGATTACGATCACAATAGACCCCAAATTTTTGGTTCCTAAGTGAGACAGTTGTTAAGTGAATTTTGCCCCATTTTATGACCTTTTGTGCCTCAGTTGTTAAGTGAATCACTGCAGCTATTAAATTAATAACATGGTTGTGAAGTGAATCTGCCTTCCCCTGTTGTCTTTGCTTGTAAGAAGGTCACAAAAGGGTATCACATGACTCTGGGACACTGCAACCATCATAAATATCAGTCAGCATTCAAATGTTGATCATGTGACTATGGGGATACCACAACAATTGTAGGTGTGAAAAAGGCCATAAGTCCCTTTTTACAGTGCCATTGTAACTTTGAACAGTCACTAAATGAACTGCTATAAGTCAAGGACTACCTGTACAGACCACCCTGTCCCCTGCAAGTCTATTTGGCCCACTGATGCTTTCTAATCTTGGATTCTTAAAGGCTGGCATGATTTTTAAAGGGAAAAAAACCCTTTTTTAATTAAAAAATATCCAATGAAATAATGGTATAGGGAATGCAACAAAGCAAGTTGCATCATGGTCTGGTATGCTGGCTTGACAGCCACAGATAGAAAGATATTACAGAAGATGATGAGCATAGCACAAAACATCATGGGCTGTTCCCTGATACCACTAGATGACCTCGCTAGGGGTTGCTGCCTTAGAAGAGTGAGGAAAATTCTCAGGGACAACTCACATCCCAGTCAGCACTTCTTCACTCTCCTACCATCAAGTAGGAGCTATAGAAGCATAGCCAGCCACACCAACAGGCTGAAGAACAGTTTCTAGCCATGGGCTGTCAGACTTCTGAACAGAAAATAACTTCATGTCAACATAGTATGACAGACCTGTGGGGTCACAAAGTCACATAGTGTAATAAGATTGGGACTGGATTAGGGATTTCTGTCCTCGCTGTGAGTTGTGTTGGAGGTGAGGGTGCACGAAGGGAGGCTCAGCCAATCTCACTGTACACTTGTTATACTCTGACAATAAAGGTAGTAATAATAATCAAATCATCAATCTCCAGCATTATTATTATTTCTGAGCACCACATTTGTTCCACAAGCATGTACTTCTATTCGGTGCCTAGAATCACTTGTGCAAGTTGGGCAGCCATAAAAATTAAATTATTAAACTGAATTATATAAAATTAACTCCTTAGAAAATATATTTTACTTGTTGCAGTCCATAAAATTGTTTTGAAGTGTTTCCAGAAAAAAGATGGAAATATAGTAAGGATGACAGGCAGCATATTAAAAAGTTGTTTTTTAAAAAAAAAAAAAAAAACCAACGGGGACATAGTAATATAACATTAAAAAACTCATTTAACGTTATATTTTTTAATGAACCAGGAAAACAAGATGTATCTGAATTTTATTTTAAAAAACTGGATGAGAACCAACTTTAGCCTGAAGGAAGTGTATTTCAAAATGTTTATAAGAATAGAAGGAAGAGCCTTTCACACAGGCCTAATACCAGGTCTACCTCATAAATTTGAATTCCTAGGTTCACAACAAGATATCTGGTGTTCATACTATAAGGTTTCCTATAAAATAAACTTTAAAATTTTTATAGAGGAACCCATGAAGATGTGTCTGGGTTACCTTTTGCAATATCAGAATCCTATACTTAAAGCAATAATTTCAAGCATTTCAGACCTACAAAGTTTTGTAATGTTGGAGTTTAGCTGTTACTGCCAAATATTTATCTTTTATCTTTTTAGACATTTTACAAGCTCTTGGGATGGAAGACAGCCAAAGAAACCTGCAAAGAGAAAATAACTACCCCCTTTGCCACATATGTTTGAAAAAAAAGTATATAATTATGCCAGTTTGGGACATGGATCCTACAATGAAAAGCCAAACATTCCCTAGAGTCAAGAAAGAAATCCAATTGAGAATATTATAGGCTTTTCATGTTCATACCACTGAAGAATTTTAGCATTTTGAAGTATTGCCTATCCTAACACTGAATGACATTTAAAAATGTTCTAACTAAACTCCCCAAAACAATCTATCTACGAGGCCAGAAGAAGAAGAAAAATCAAACACTTTTCAGCGCTTGTTACAAAGCTATTTTTCATAACTGACTTAATGTTTTTTTTAAAAAAATAATAATGAAAGCCTCTATAATCAATTTAGTTTGTATAAATTAATTTATACATTATAAATTCTTTCTGAGAAGGAAAGGTGACAAGCAACTCTAAAATAAGAAAAACAAAGAAATGATTAAAATCTGAAGACTAAAGAAGATCCATTTAAGACTCAGTGCACCAATCCAATCTGCTTACAAGAGAAGCTTAACTAAATAACAACATGATTGACACTGAGAGAAAAATACACACCTTTATTTGTAGAAGTTTTTACAAGAAGTTGGGAATCCGAGAAGATCTTTCTCCTTTTCTTATCAAATTTGTGTTTAATTGTAGTTAAGTCATTTCTGGACAGATTTATCCATAACCTGGTCCTGAATTGTTATGAGTTTATAATTGTGAATAGCAGAGATCATATCCTGATTCACCAAATGTGTCATACACTCAACCTCAACCTAGATCAGCTGAAGTTCCCAATAATTACACAAGAAGTATTTCAAGGACTCTGTGTAATAATTCTCATATGAAATAATATAACTTTTTCCTTGAGGAAGGAAAAAAAGAATTGGATAAATTAATAGTGTAGCAGAATAATATTAATGCTGCAATTTATTTGTTTATTTTATTCAATATCTATAGGTGGCCATTTTAGCCAAGTGGCTCAACTACTGCAAATTTTGAAGTTAAATTAGATTGGATTTGCTTAGATGGAGACAGAGGAATCCTGCAAAATCAGAATATTTAAATAAAACTTCTGAAATATCACAGATGAAGGAATGAAACAAAATTCTAGATGCCTTTCCAGAATCATATGACCCTAATTCTATAGGAGTAATTTAGTAGTCAGTGCATGGGAATTTGGAAATTATAATCCAGCAGACACAGGAAGTTGAAGGAAATGGTTGAAATAAAGGAAATTGATTTAAAAAATCAAGAAGGATGGTTTGATTGACTTAAAATCAAGAAGGATGATTTCAGAATATAATGTACCATGTGGAACATTGTGCATATGCACAGGGTGGAGTCGGGGCAACTCAATGGAGCTGTGTGTTTACTGGCCGAATGCCCTTCCTGTTCCTAATGTAGAGTTCACAGCTGATAGTTACTCATTGGTACACATACACAGAGTTGCACAGAAAAAAAAAATGAAGCATCAATTAAGGAATCCCATCCTAGAGAGCACCAAAATCATTTGTGTACTTCCTAAGGCCCTCAAGAGAAAAGAATACTTTTTTTTTCCAATTTGGAAATAACCAATTAATTTGGTTAATTACATTGTCTAGAAAAATGTTTAATAGCTTCCTATTTTATTTCTGTTTCTTGTAATATTTAATTGTTAAGATAAGGATGAGAGAGATTTAAACTAATTTTAGAGATTTAAACTAAGATTACATATTTATGTTGTTAGCTATGTTGGCTAATTTTTTATGGACATTTACTTTGCTGATGGAAAGATGAAACTATAGAGATTAGTTTATAAAAATGGGGTGAGGAAAGGAATGAATGCATGGAATGGAATCTGGTAATAATGTAAGAGACAGCAATAAATAGTTAATGTCAAATATGTTTACTGTGGATAAAGGAGTTTCTTTTTCTCACTATTTTTTGGGGGGAGGGATAGTTTTTCCCCATTTTGATATTGATATCTTCATTCATTCTTGCATTAAGTTTCTCAGGTTGTACTCTAAAAGGGAAAGTTTTTTCCTTGTTCTACTCTCCTTCCTAAAGTGACAGCAGGAAAAAAAGAAAGAAAGAAAAAACCTTTTGGCTGTGAGTGGGAAGGGAGAGTGAAAAAAATAAGAGCCAAATTTGAAAATAAGGAGAATATTGCCTAGAATTGCAAAGAGTTTAAAAACTTCCAAAAAATATATTTGAAAAGGATTTGTGACTACTTTAACCCCAGAAAGAGAAAGTGAAGAAGAAGAAGGTATCTAAAAGAAACAGTCTGTTTGGATTGTTTGGTGATTTTGGAACCTTTGGAAATTATTTCTGATTAAATCATCTGGATGGTTGTTTGGGAAAACTTTTTCTCTACACAATGGCATCATCTATGGGTGAATTGAAACTTATATATCAAAAATATGAAAGAGAAAAACAAGGAGGGGAAGATGGTCTTGGCACTATTTTTCAATACTTGGAAATGGCGATTTATATTTATATGAAGCAGAATGAGGATGATGGGGACAAAGAAGAAGAAGGAGCCATCTTTGATGAACAAATGACTTTGACTGGAGAAAGGAAAAAGCAAGAGAAAAAGGGAAAAAGATCTTTGAGATCTGGAAAACAGCCCAAAAAGAGAAGAATAAGATGAAAAGGGGACATTGTGTTAAGAAACAACAGAAAGGGGGAAAGCAGAACAAAAGGGAAGTGGAGAGACAAGGGGTTAAAGAGGACAAGGAGAAGAAGAAGCAAGGGAGAAAGGAAGGGATGAGAAGTCCTAATGGTGGGGAGCAAGATGTTAAGAAGCAAAAGTTTTTTAGAGATAATGGATAAATGTTATTGTTAAAGGGATTCTAGAAAGGTACATAAGACTGCATTCTTATATTTGTATTTAGAAGTAATCATAGAAAATTAGAAATAATATGTAACTTAAAATGTGATAAAATATTTAACATAAATTAGTGAAATTTTTGATTAAGAAAAGGGAGTGCTGTAATGAAACATGATTTAAGATTGTGATGTGTGTGTGTGTGTGTGGGGGGGGGGGTAATAATTTTTGGAAAGCATAAGTGTTCCCACAAAGGCATGATATTTTATTGAAATGGATAAAATGTTCAAGATATAAATGATTGTTAATATTAATGATTAGCAAAATCTTTGTGAAATGAGATTGAAGTAGAAGAAGGAGGAACATTTTAATGAAATATAGCTATAATATGTGATGTGGGGGGGGGAAATAATTATGGAAAATAAGGCTCCCATAAGAGTATGTGATTTAATTGAAAAGCAATGAGTTAAATGTTTAAGATATGAATGAATATCAATACTAATGAATAGATTTGTATTATTTTTGATAATATAGTATAATTTTAAAATGTACCAGACGGAATCCCAATGTATGTTATGTGTTTTATATTAAGTATTATAAATATAGGGGAAAGAGATAAAGGCATCATATTCCATATAGTGTACAGGAGAAATATTTCTTCTTTTTTTTAAAGAAGAAAAATAAATGGTTGGCTGGAATAGAACAGACAAAGAATAATAAATAATAAATATTATGATATGAATTGAGAGGAGATAAATAAAATAAAATAAAATTGAGAAAATTTAAAGGAGAGAAGAAGTTATATAGAAAATTGAAAATGTTAATAAGATATAAAATGGTATGTAAAATGAATATGAATTTGAATTTGAATTTGTGTCTGTATCAAGAGTTTTAACCTGGGACTAAGCAACTTTCAGAAAAGAGATTTTTTATGCTTTTATGTTTTTTGTTTATGTATATTTATGTATTGTTTGTTTTGAAAATAAAACTTGTTAAAAAAAAAGTTTCTCAGGTTGTTTTATCTGTTTATAAAAATTCATAATATCATCACTGAAAACAAAGTTCAGATATTTATCTGCCAAATAATAAATAAATAATAAATGAAGAATACCAGTATATTACCTACAATAAAAATTAAAATGATACCCAACTGACAAGTTATGAAGAAGTTTGATCTCAGTGGAATAAGATCTTGATGCCTGGACAGGTTGACAGCATAACAAGATGAAAATAAATGCACCTCTCATGAACAGATTTTAATAATGAGGGTATAATCACCATGAAAGTCTACCCCAAATCCTGATACTTGGGGCCATAAAAGTGGGAGAATTCTTCTTTGACCTAATAGGATAGGCATCATGAAGACATGCTAAAATTGTCTCATATCTCCACTTGGATATGATTTGTCAGGTAGGAAGAAAAACACTGGAAAACAACCCTGCCAATCTCCAACAGAGTGCTAAAGATGGGAATTACAGGGCACCAATAGACTGCACATATAACTTAAGGCTTTTCTTTCTCTTCAAAGAGAAACACTTATTTTATCTGATCTGTTCCCCCATGTCTTAATGAGGCCAAAGAAAGATTGCTTTGATGTTTGCAGAACGTAATTTTCATCTCTGCCATATAACTAGAACTACTGCTAATGATATGTTTACATACAACAAAATTCTGTCTCAATTTCAATCCCAAAGTCAAGAGAAACACTTAAAATCCATGGCAAACTTTTAGACTAGATTAGTCTAGTTGCTGCTGGAAATGCTAATTAATGTTTTATAGCATAAAATGTTGATTTGTCTGGAATTTCAAAATTAACATGAATATGCATGCACTCCTTATCCTTTATGCTGTGTTTGTTTGCATCCAAAATACAATTACTGTTGGAATTAGCCAAGATTTCTTAAACCTTCACACATCCCCCATCAAATTTTTCAGTAAATATAGGATTTATACAGTGACAGATCAGTATAAAAATGACGACTTAGTGCAGGACAAGGAATATTGATCAGGTCATTTCAACACTTCTGCTGAGATGTAAACTTCCCCTTTGGCTCTCTCTTGTTAAGTATCCCAGAGGTGGGATGCTACCAGTTCAGCCTGGTTCTACAGAACCTGTAGCTCCGAAGAGCAACTGACACAGAACCGGTTCGGTGTTTGGCCCACCTGCCTGCCTGGGCTCTAGGCTGTCCTTTATTCCCTGCTTTTCTCTCCTCAGCTGCTTTGCGTGGCACAACTGACATTGAAAAAGCAGGAAACAAGAGGATTTTCAAACACTGCACACCGGAGCACAGCACTTGTCAGCTGCCCAGGCAGCACAGCTAATGATTTCTTGCAAATGCTGCACACACAATTGTTCCCAGTTTGGAGAAGCAGCAAATCGCTCCACTGGCTGGTCCTGCCCCTCCCCGCCCATTCACTCCTTACCTGGCATGCAAACCATCCAACTTGCCTGATTTGGTAAGTTGCTATTTTTCCTTTTTTCCCCCCCGACCATTAGCTGTTTTGCTCTGCCAGGAGATTTGGATTAGCTAGAAAGCAGGAAATCCTTGGATTTCTTGCTTTCTAGCTAATCTAAAAGCAGAGCTGAAGGACTGAAGCTTTTCAGTGCAGACTCAGGAAGCCAAATGCAGATAGATAGATCTCTAAGTTAATCTGTGATTCTGTGAGAAACTCAATCTGCCTATCTGTCTGCTTTGGGATAAAAAATGTTCTTTTGTTATAAAAAAAAATAACATTTACATACATGGTGTGTTATGAGTTAATTTTGATAGTTAATTTCATGAGTTTGCTTATAAGCAAATTTTATATGACAGCCTCAGATAGCCAATTACAGATAGATAGATCTCTAAATGAATCTGTGATTCTGTGAGCAACTCAATCTGCCTGCCTGCTTTGCCTGTTTTTGGGTAAAAGTTGCTCTTTTGTTTATAAAAAAAAATCAATATTTACATAAATAGTTATAATATCTACATACAAGCCATTCCCACCCAGTCACATGATCACCAAGCCACACCCACAAAATAGGCCACACCCACATAATGGGTTATTAAGAAATTTGAATCCCACCCCTGAACTATCCCATGGCAGAAATTTTCTTGTTCAGCATCAGAGGAACTGAAAAAATAAGACTCATTTCAGAAGTTGGGTTAAGAAACTATCTCCACCTATCTCTTCCTATTCCAAGGTATTTCTCATTCAGGAAAAGAACTTGGAAATTGGCACTAAGAATTAGTCCTGTTTTTATTGCATCTCTGTTAAGTTCTGCGCATGGGTGCAAGGAGCGGAGACGAGACAGTGACAGTGAACTTCAACTCTTTATTAGGCATACTGAACAGAGCAAAAACCTAGGGCAGCAGCAGCCCTTATATAGGGTTGGCTGCTGACCTATTAGCCAATGAGAAACATGGAAGTGTTAAACCCTTGAACCAATGAGAGTTGGCCAGTTAACAGCCAATCAGATGTCCCAGAAAGGACCAATCCGATATCGCTATTATTGGCCAATCAGAAGTGCAGGATTAGAACCCTGCTTTTTCTTAAGGTTGTTAAAACTTTATTAAAATGCTTCTCGGTGGGGCACTGCTGACTTCTTGGCACTTTAGACAAGTCTTTACCCAGGCTTCGATCTGCTTATCGATGCCCAGCCACCACGCATAGCTTCATGCGAGCACTTTCATACGCACGATGCCGGGGTGACCGTCATGCAATGTTTTCAAAACTGCTCATTGTAGCTGCTCTGGGACGATGACTCTGTCTCCCCATAGGATGCAGCCTTTTTGCAAGAAAAGTTCTGTTTGCTGGTTTCTGAAAGGGGTGAAGTCGTCAGGGGTTTGTCCTACTGGCCATCCTCATTCGACCCAGCTGAGGACTCGCGCAAGGACAGGATCTTGTTTCGTTCTGATAGCAATGTCTCTGGCTGTTAGCGGCGGTGAATGTAGTGTTTCAATCTGGAGTGTCGTAAAGGTTGGAGTTGGGTCATCGACGGTTTCCGGAAGTGGGGCATGGCTTAATGTGTCAGCGTGGGGAATGGCTTTCCCCAGGCAGTGTTGTAATTTATAGTTGTACGCAACTAAAACTCCGACCATCGAGTCATTCTAGGTGACAATATATAGGGGGTTGGCTTGTCTCCCACTATAATCCCCAGCGAAGTTTTGTGATCAGTAATAATAGTAAAAACTCATCCATATACATATTCATGAAACCGTTTCACAGCGGATACAACAGCAAGAGCCTCTTTGTCAATTTGGCTATAGTTACGTTCAGCCTTCAATAAGGTCCTTGAAAAATAGGCAATAGGGGCCTCACTACCATTTGGTAACACATGACTCAAAATGGCTCCTACTCCAAATGGTGACGCGTCACATGTGATTGTTAAAGGCAAAGTCTCATTTTACTGCATTAAAACAGCATCGGAGGTTAGTAAGTTTTTTACTTGTCGGAATGCGTGCTCCTCTCGGTGTCCCCAGACTTTTTTGTCGAGAAGTCTATGTAGGGGCACAGCTACGGTCACTTTCTGAGGCAAGAAGATGTTGTAAAAGTTAATGAGTCCCAGGAAAGCTTGGAGGTCTGTCCTATTCCTGGGTCTTGGGGCATTTTTGATTGCTTTTAGTTTGCTATTTGTGGGGTGAATGCCTTGCTTATCGATTAGGTACCCCAGGAACTCTACTTTATCTGTACACAGTTGACATTTATTTTTTTTAACCTTTAGCCTGGAGTCTTTAAATTTCTGGAGAACCATTTTAAGACGCCTTTCTAGTATTTCTCTATTCGGGGCAGCAATTAAAATGTCATCAAAGTATGGCACGCCCCCCTTGATCCCTTGCAAGAATCTTTCCATCAGACTTTGAAAAATCCCTGGGGTCACGCTCACTCCGAATTGGAGTCAGTTGCATTTAAAGGCGCATCAGTACGTAACGATCGTCTGTGCTTCTGCGGTTTTTTTTATCTACAGGCAGTTGTTGGTACATATGTGCAAAATCCAATTTAGTGAAGACTTTTCTGCCCCCCAGGGAATGGAGAAGGTGTTGCACGACTGGCACCGGGTAAGCATTCTGTTGAAGGGTGTGATTAAGGGTGGCCCGGTAGTCCCCACAAATCCTTAACGATCCATCCAGTTTGATGGGTGTTACGATTGGGGTTGACCAATGGGTGTGGTCAGTTGGTTCTAAAATACCCTGGGCTATTAATTTATCGAGCTGCTCATCGATCTTTGGTTTTAGGGCAAAAGATACCCGACGAGGATTAAAGTGGATGGGGACTACTTCAGGGTTAAGGCTAAATGATATCGGGGTCCCCTTGTACTTGCCTAGTTTGTCTGCAAAGATGTCCTGGAATCCCTGGACAGGGGCCTCCTCCCAGTCATCGCCTCTGGTTTGGTGAATGCCGGCTACCTCGATTCCGAGTGGGGCGAACCATTGAAGGCCGAGCAAACTAGGCCGATCACGGTCGACGACGGTCAGTGGTAATGATGCAGTACAATTTTTGAATGATACTTTGACTTGGCTGGAGCCAATGACCAGTATTCGGTTCCCCTGGTAATCTTTGAGTATAATTCTTTGGGCTCTGAGGTCTTGACGCCGGATGGCAGGGATTAATTTTTTAGGGGTCTTCCAGGAAACCATCGAGAGGGACGATCCTGAGTCGACTTCCATCATGCAAGGTTGGTTTTCGATGGCGACCCTCACTTGGATCTTCTTCACATCTAACGATGAAGCATGACCAATTGTAATGGTTTGGTGTGCCTCTTCCCGTCTTGTTGAAGTGGCCAGTGTTTTATTTCTGTAGGAATGGTTGTTCCATTGGTGGTTCAAGTGTTCCCGACTCACAGGACGATTCCCTGTGGTCTGGCGGTAGTTGTTTTCCCTCTGAATTGGGCTGGATCCTTGCTTGCTTCTACAGACCTTCCCGATATGGCCTGTTTTCCACAAGAATGGCAGAGCGTGTTGAGGAATTTGCAGTCTGATCGCGGGTGGTTTGCCCCACAACCCACGCATTGGTGCGATAGTCTTTGATTCAGTTGGTTGCGTTGGTCGTGTTCGGACCGGAGCTGGTTGACCTCCTCCTTATCACTTTCTGATGGCGATTCGAGGTCCTCGTGGTGGGTCGCTGTTGTGTGCCTCTCTAGTCAAGGTGAGGTATTACTGGCCAGTTGACAGAGCGGTGTGTTGGTGCGGCGCGTTCGGGCGGCCTACTTCCTGATTGCTTCTGCTGCAGTAGTGTCTTTGATGACATCAGCAAGATCGATGTCCCCTTTGGCCATGATCTTGCTCTGCGCCGTGTGGTCATCTAATCCCAGAATTATTCGGTCTCTCAGAGCTTCTTTGAGGTCCGTAAACCAACAGAGGCCTCCCAGGTTCTGGAGGTCCGCGATGAAATCTGCAATGCTCTCTCCTTTCTGCTGGTCTCTCTGGTAAAATTCATGTCTTCGGACAAGCGTTGGTACGGTGGGTGCATAGTGGGCCTGTAAAAGGGGCACGAGGACGTCCCAGTCCATGGTTTTCACCTCAACCAGTTTCACTAGTGCCTTGGCCATATTAAAGACGGCAGGCCCGCAATGGGTCAGGAACACTGCTCGCTTTTTCCCCGTAGTGGCATCCTTCAAGTTGTTGGTCTCCAGAAACATCTGGAACCGGTCTATGTACGAGTCCCAGTCTTCTTGTGCCGGGTCAAATGGAGCGGGTGGTATGGTGCCACCGGACATGGTTTCCATTGTCAACGTGCCTTCAGCCATGTGCTCTGTTTGGTGCTCTGTAGTGTTCAGTCAGCTCTGATGTCTCCGCATCCCATCCTCGTCACCAGTGTTAAGTTCTGAACATGGGTGCAAGGAATGGAGACGAGGCAGTGAACAGTGAACTTCAACTCTTTATTAATCATTCTGAACAGAGCAAAATCTCTAGGGCAGCAGCAGCCCTTTTAAAGGGTAGGCTGCTGACCTATTAGCCAATGAGAAACATGGAAGTGTTAAACCCTTGAACCAATGAGAGTTGGCCTGTTAACAGCCAATCAGATGTCCCAGAAAGGACCAATCCAATATCGCTATTATCAGCCAATCAGAAGTGCAGGATTAGAACCCTGCTTTTTTTTAAGGTTGTTAAAACTTTATTAAAACGCCTTTATTAGTTCATAACAATCTCTATATCAAAAAGTCTTCGTTGTTTCAAACTCAGAAACTGTTAAAGACCATATTTAAGGTTTTGTGTTTTTTTTTGTATTGGACTGTTTTATCTTTTTTGTAAAAAAAAAAAAAAAGGATGAATCATAAATTCATCTGCATACGGTCAAGAAAAGCTTGTGGTGGCATTGTAATTAAAGCCACACTCCATTTTACATTTATCAGAGGGTACAACAAGTGGAACTGAATACTCATTATGTTGACTTTTTGACACACACACCCCGATCATAAATAAATTTATGTCAGTTAATACAAGCGACATAAGCTTTCAACTCAAAATCTTCCCATATTTGTTGTGAATAAATCTGACTTAATTCCCGCAGAGTTACTGTATATGCCCATTGTACTGTTGGCCATCTCTGTGCAAAAATCATAACATCATGGTGAATTGTTCATACTTATGCATAAGCAGATTAAATTATGCACTTCAATTTTTGAAAGACTAGAATTGATACAAAATGAACCAATCAGCCCAAGTTACCAGAGGTTGTTCAGCTGGTCTATTTCATGCTATCACAATCTTTCTGATATACTCTGCAAACTAAAAATGGCTGATAATCTCATTCCACAATTAAATGTAATATAGGAATTTCTCACTTAACAGTGGTAATTAAAACCAGCATTTCTATAGTTAGCCATTGTGATTGTGAAGTGAGGCATCACATGACTGGATTGCTTAGCTAAGGCAGTTCTGGAAGTCCCCATTGTTATTATTAACCAAGGATCATGAATCATTAAGCAAGGACCTCCTCACAACTTCCTTCTGGCTTTTAGCAAGCAATGATAATGGGGAAGACAGCAGGAAGTCAAAAGGCCCAGGAGTTTGACAAGCAGTCTAGAAGCATAGGAAGTATAAGCATACTGTAGGAAGTATGAGTATAGGAAGTTCTCAAAGTGCTGCCGGATGATTAAGGATACTTAAGTGGCTCCATTGGGCAAAGGAGTATGTGTGCTATGTATCCCTAGGATCTCCTACTAAATAGCCAGGTTCCCCAAGACAAAAAGCCATAGGAGTACAATTCACAAAAAGCAACTTGTGACCTATTCTGACAATTTCCACATTCACTTTGTTTATGGGAAGCTGGCAGCGAAGTTTACAAATAATGCTGATAACATGAATGTTGGATGTTGCAACTATCATAAATGCAAGCTTTTTTGCCAAGTGCTCAGATCGTGACTTCCATTGCTTAAAGATTAACCAAAGACTACTTGTATTACAATTTCAATGGTGGTCAATGGTACAATTGTAGTTAAAGTTGTGTTTCTCATTACAATTCCCTAAATAGTCTAATAATACATATTAAGCATCTAAATATATGCACCTATATACACTCTTTGTACCTTCTCTTCTTTTATGCCCCCTTCCCCTGCTCATTCTAAACAAATTAAAGAAAAACCTGCCATCAATTGAGAAGAGAGAGATTAAGATATCTAGCCAGGTTCAAAGAATGTCACTTAATTGTCTGTAACAAAGGACTATCATACATTAACAAAATTCCACCCATGCAGTTGGAGATATTTCCATGTGGTCAGCTGCACTGCAAACCAGGGCTAATTATAACAGACTTTGAATCTCTTGGTCTCACGTCTCTGATTCTTTTGCAGAATCAGCTTTTTCCATTCTCACATTCTATCCTCACATCCTGAGAACATGTGTTTTGAAAAGGCAATTTTACCTATGAATAAAAATAAAAGAAAGTGACCCAGTAGATTGCTTTTTGGCATCAATATTTTCTAACAATAGAGAAGAATCATTTAATTTCTTTAATGTGGATTTAGAAAAAAAGAATTAAATAGTTAATAACTGATGGGTATCTAATATGTATACATTACATATATTTGCCCTCCTTTTCTGTTTCGCATTTTCCTCCTTTTGTTATCATCATAGTTTCCAACTTCCCCAGAGTCTTTTACAGATGAACCTTTTCAAGAAAGCTATCTTCTTTCATATATTCTACATGCAGTCTAATCTCATGAGAGCATTGTGCCACCTATTATACTGTGTGTATAAATGTAGATCAATACATTTCTATTAAAACTATCTAAATATGGAAGGTAAAAGAGGAAAAGGAAAAGTGTTGAGTTAATTCTGCAGTAAATGACTCTAAAGACAAAGGATTCTCTTTGGCTTTCAGTCTCTGTGCATTAGTTGTAAATTTATTTGCAACTCCTTTGCATAATTCCTGTACATAATTTGCATGCATGATATGAGCCTGTGATAAATGAACATTCATTTTGCAACGTCTGACAATGAAGATGAGATGGTATATGATTTATAGCTCAGCACAAATGGCCTTTCAAAATCTGTGAGGAAAGAAATTGGGTGGATGATTTCTCTGAATTCCTCCATAACAAATAGAAATTCTTCAACAATTTCTTAAGGGCAGGACTACCCCATCAGGGATGACAGCAACTCTGCTATAAAAAAAAAATGAGAAAGGGGAAGTGCCTCATGATATCTGCTTTTGGGATTTAATTGAATCTTGGAAAACAGAGAAGCTTCTGAATACAGGAGAGATGAAAGTACAGAGAAATACAAAAGACTCAAATCTCTTCATCACCTCATAATTAAATTAATGCAAAAGTGATCCTAAATTGCTTAGATGGTCCTAAACGTGCTTGGAGTAAAACATGGTTGTAGTTGTACTTGTGATATTCAGTGTGCCAAAACTGACAGATCCCTACTGTAGCCAAGGAGACACTGGTACTACTAGCAAATAATGTAACAGTGCTGAGAGGTTCTGAAGATGAACAAATCATGGTTATAGTATC
Organism: Hydrophis major; assembly: GCA_033807585.1. Taxonomy (NCBI): domain Eukaryota; kingdom Metazoa; phylum Chordata; class Lepidosauria; order Squamata; family Elapidae; genus Hydrophis; species Hydrophis major. The sequence continues at coordinate 65,986,170 of CM066330.1, forward strand.
CAGAAGTTAGGCATATCTCAAAATGGAGTGATTAGTAAATGCCTCAACAGTGATCAATATGGAAGATGAGTATATGATGTCTTCTTTCTTATACAATATATTTATGGATTAAAGTATAAGGAATGTGTGGGATAATGTTAGAAGTGTGTTAGTCAAGGACGTAAATATGACTGTAGTTTTGTATGCAGACAATGCATTATTGTTGGCTGAGAACATAAATAATTTGCAGCAAATGTTGTGATAAAAGGAGGAATGTCAAACTGAAAATTAATGTTTCAAAGACCAAGATAGTTATGTCTGAAAAAAATAGACTGTTGCAAGTCAAAGCTGAAAAGTGAAAAATAATAATAATAATAATAATAATAATAATAATAATAATAATAAGAAGAAGAAGAAGAAGAAGAAGAAGAAGAAGAAGAAGAAGAAGAAGAAGAAGAAGAAGAAGAAGAAGAAGAAGAAGAAGAAGAAGAAGAAGAAGAAGAAGAAGAAGAAGAAGAAGAAGAAGAAAGTGAATTTTATAAAGAGTTGGCAGGGAGATGCAAAAGCACTACCAATAGCACTTCAACTTACATATCATTCTTTACAGTCCTCTCTAAGTGGTTTGCAGAGTCAGCATATTGCCCCCAACAACCTGAGTCCTCATTTTACTGACCTCAGAAGGATGGAAGGCTAAGTGAACCTTGAGCCAATGAGGATCGAACTCCTAACAGTGAGCTGAATTAGCCTGCAATACTGTATTCTAACCATCACATCACGACGGCTCCTCCATTGTGTTACTGTGGCTTCCAATGAGTTTTCATGTTGCCGAGGTCAAAATGGGACCTGTTTTGATCAGCAGGGTGCTTCAGGAGGCTGTCCAGGCCAAAAACGGGCCACGTGGGAGCTACAGGTAGCCCTTCTGTGCCCCATTTTCAGTAGCAGAGGCATCATAGGCCAGTTCTTTGCTATTTCCAGGCTGACCTCATAGGCTGGATCTAAGCACCCCATGAGCTGGATTCGCTGCACGGGCCTTGAGTTTGACATCTCTGTTTTAGAGTGACTGAGTTTGAGTGAGACTTTGGAGACCAGATTCATGGATATGTTGAAGAAGACATCAGAAATAGAGTTGGCATTAGCAAGATGGAGTTTAGTGATCAGCTGGAGGCAGAAATGCTGCCACAAATCAGTTGTTGAGAATTGGTGGGAAAATCAGGGACTTTCTATATATCATTTGGCACAAAACTTTTCAGAACCATTGGAAATAACACTATGAATAAACAGCATGGATTGTACCAAAGGCATATGTCTGGTTATTCCCGCCTTAATCCTTTAATGCAGAGGTCTCCAAACTTGGCAACTTTAAGACTTGTGGACTTCAACTCCTAGAATTCCTCATGCTGGGAGTTTATTTTATTTATTTATTTATTTGGTTTGTCAATTGCTTACAAGATAATAGGTATAAGTAAAAACATAGTTATGAAGACATGGATTCATATAAGAAAAATAAAAAATAAAAGAAACAATAGGACAGGGATGGTAGGCACATTGGTACACTTATACATGCCCCCTACAGACCTCTTAGGAAAGGGGTGAGGTCAATAGTAGACAGTCTAAGGTTAAAGTTTTTGGGGTTTGGGGAAGAAACCACAGAGTCAGGTAGAGCATTCCAGACATTGACCACTCTGATGCTGAAGTCGTATTTCCTGCAATCAAGTTTGGTGCGATTAACCTTGAGTTTGTATCTATTGTTTGCTCTTGTGTTGTTATGGTTGAAGCTGAAGTATTCATTGACAGGTAAGACATTGCAATGTCTTACCTGTCAATACAGTATACTTAGATCATACTGAAGGCAGCGTAGTTCTAGGTTTTCTAGGTCTAGAATTTCAAGTCTGATGGCATAAGGTATTCTGCAACGAGTAGAGGAGTGGAGAACTATTCTTGTGAAATATTTCTGGACTTTCTCAACTGTGTTAAAACTGTGTTTTAACTGTGTTAAAAATTGAAGTCCACAAGTCTTAAAGTTGCCAAATAGTTGCCAATTGGAGACCCCTGCTTTAATGTATGCAATAGCAGCAGAAAAGAATTGGAAAGACAATTCTCAGCTAAGTCTATTTGAGTTAACATTTATCAATTATAGGAGAAGGTGGGAAACTGTTGTTCTGCTGGAACAGAACAAAAGTGTGTGATCCCCCCTCCCCGATTCTTACCCCAATTTCAAGGAAAATTGCTTGGAGCACTCTCACATTTTGTTAGAGAAGATAGTCTGCAGCTGAACCAAAAGTTTTCGTGTTGGTTTGTGAAAAGTGTAAAAGCCTCTTTATTATTAAAAGTCAGGCAACGTATGACCTTCTGTAAGCATTTTCCCTGATGAGCTCCCTTAATGCATCCCTTTCCTTGTTAACACTCATATAATTGCTGTCATTGCCCAAGGAGAGAGCCATCAAAGTAGTCAGCTCATAAAGTTTATACTGATTTGAACTATCCTGTTCAAGATAAAAAGGGAAAGATAGATTATATCTCTGTATGTGCTTCTGTTTGTATATCTGTAGAATTATGCATAGGATTATAGTGTGTGTGTGTGTGTGTGTATACACACCACACACACACATTTATATCCTTGCCAAATCCAGTAATTTCAGTAAAACCTTTTGGTACAGAAAAAATACAAAGAGTTGCTAAATTAGCACTGTGCTGAAGGTTGTCCTAGCCCCTTTTTCTTTTCTGGCCCCTCACCCTAGGAAGCAGTAGGAAAATGTTCCTTTTTTTCCTATTCTTTTTTATTTGGCACATTGGTAATGATTTCCTAGCATTCCTATTGTTATGAACTAATAAAACACTTAAATAAAGTTTTATCAAACCTTTAGAAAAAGCAGGGTTCTAATCCTGCACTTTTGATTGGCCGATAATAGCTATATCGTATTGGTCCGTTCAGGAGAATCTGATTGGCTGTTAACGAGCCACTCTCATTGGTTCAAGGGGTTAACACTCCATGTTTCTCATTGGTTACTAGATCAGCAGCCTGCCCTATAAAAGGGCTGCTGCTGACCTAGGTTTTTGCTCTGTTCAGAATGATTAATAAAGAGTTGAAGTTCACTGTTCACTGCTTCGTCTCCGTTCCTTGCGTCCATGTGCAGAACTTAACACTGGCGACGAGGATGGGATGCGGAGATGTCAGAGCTGACTGAACACTACAGAGCACCAAACAGAGCACGTGGCTGAAGGCACATCGACAGCGGAAACCATGTCCAGCGGCACCATACCACCCGCTCCATTTGACCCAGCACAAGAAGACTGGGACTCGTACATAGACCGGTTCCAGATGTTTCTGGAGACCAACAACTTGAAGGATGCCACTACAATAAAAAAGTGAGCGGTATTCCTGACTCACTGCGGACCTGCCATTTTTAAGATGGCCAAGGCACTGGCGAAACCGGCTAAGGTGAAATCCATGGACTGGGACGTCCTCGAGCCCCTCCTATGGGCTCACTATGCACCTACCGTACCAACGCTTGTCCGAAGACATGAATTTTACCAGAGGGACCAGCGGAAAGGAGAGAGCGTTGCAGATTTCATCGTGGATCTCCAGAACCTGGGAAGCCTCTGTGGGTTCGCCGACCTCAAGGAAGCTCTGAGAGACTGAATAGTTCTGGGACTAGATGCACCACATATGCAAAGTAAGCTGATGGAGAAAGGTGACATCAGCCTTGCAGATACCATCGCTGATGCTACTGCAGCAGAAGCAACCAGGAAATTGGCTGCCCGAATGCGTTGCACCAACGCACCGCTCCGCCAACTCACCAGCGAAACTTCACCTTGCCTAGAGAGACACACAATAGCAACCCACCACGAGGACGTCGAATCGTCATCAGAAAGTGATGAGGAGGAGGTCAACCTGCTCCGGTCTGAACATGACCAACGCCAGCAGCGGAATCAAAGACTACAGCACCAATGTGCAGGTTGTGGGGCAAACCACCCGCGATCAGACTGCAAATTCCTCAACGCGCTCTGCCATGTTTGTGGGAAAAGAGGCCACATCGGAAAGGTTTGTAGAAGCAAGCAAGGATCCAGCCCACTTCAGAGGGGCACAAACTACTGCCAAACCACAGGGAATCGTCCTGTGAGTCGGGAACATTTGAACCACCAATGGAACAACCACTCCTACAGAAATAAACCACTGGCCAATTCAATGAAATGAGAAGAGGCACACCACACCATTACAATTGGTCACGCCTCATCACTACATGCAAAGAAGATCCGAGTGAAGGTCGCCATCGAAAACCAGCCCTGCGTGATGGAAGTCGATTCAGGATCGTCCCTCTCGATGGTTTCCTGGAAGACCCTTAAACAATTAATCCCTGCCGTCTGGCGGCAAGACCTCAGAACCCAAAGAATCATACTCAAGGATTATCAAGGAAACCGAATTCCGGTTGTTGGATCCAGCCTCGTTCAGGTCTCATTCAAAAATCGTACTGCATCTTTGCCATTGACCGTCATCAACCATGATCGGCCTAGCATGTTAGGCCTTCAATGGTTTGCCCCACTCGGGATTGAGGTAGCCGGCATTCACCAAACCAGAAGCGACGACTGGGAGGAGACCCTTGTCCAGGAATTCCAGGACATTTTTGCAGACAAACTAGGCCAGTACAAGGGGACCCTGATATCATTTAACCTTAACCCTGAAGTAGCCCCCATCCACCTTAATCCTCGTCAGGTACCTTTTGCCGTTAAACCAAAGATTGACGAGCAGCTTGATAAATTAATAGCCCAGGGTGTTTTAGAACCAACAGACCATGCTCGTTGGGAAACCCCAATCATAACACCCATCAAACCGGATGGATCATTAAGGATTTGTGGGGACTACCCTGTGCCACCCTGAATCATGCCCTTCAACAGAATGCTTACCTGGTGCCGGTCGTGCAACACCTTCTCCATTCCCTGGGGGGCGGAAAAGTCTTCACTAAATTGGATTTAGCACAGGCGTACCAACAACTGCCTGTAGATCAAAAAAACAGCAGAGGCACAAACGATCGTTAAGCCTTTAAGTGCAACCGACTCCAATTCAGAGTTAGCGCAGCCCCAGGGATTTTTCAAAGTTTGATGGAGAGACTCTTGCAGGGGATCAAAGGGGTCGTACCATACTTTGATGACATTTTAATTGCTGCCCCGAATAGAGAAATACTAGAAGAGCGTCTTAAATTGGTTCTCCAGAAATTTAAAGACTCCAGCCTTAAGGTTAAAAAAAATAAATGTCAACTGTATACAGATAAAGTAGAGTTCCTGGGGTACCTAATCGATAAACAAGGCATTCACCTCACCAATAGCAAACTAAAAGCAATCAAGAACGCCCCAAGACCCAGAAATAAGACTGATCTCCAAGCTTTTCTGGGACTCATTAATTTTTACATCTTCCTGCCCCACAAAGTGACCATAACTGAGCCCCTACATAGACTTCTCGACAAAAAAGCAACCTGGGTCTGGGGGCACCGAGAGGAGCACGCGTTCCGACAAGTGAAAAACTTATTAACCTCAGATGCTGTTTTAATGCAGTATAACGAGGCTTTGCCTTTAACAATTACATGTGACGCATCACCGTTTGGAGTAGGAGCCATTTTGAGCCATGTGTTACCAAACGGTAGTGAGGCCCCTATTGCCTATTTTTCAAGGACCCTATCAAAGGCTGACCGTAACTATAGTCAAATCGATAAAGAGGCTCTTGCTGTTGTATCTGCAGTGAAACGGTTTCATGAATATGTATTTGGACGAGTTTTTACTATTGTTACCGACCACAAATCTTTGCTGGAGATTATAGCAGGAGACAAGCCAACCCCCTATATATTATCACCTAGAATGACTCACTGGTCGGAGTTTTTGGCTGCGTACAACTATAGACTACAACACCGCCTGGGGAAAGCCATTCCCCACGCTGACGCACTGAGCCGTGCACCACTTTCGGAAACCGTCAGTGACCCAGCTCCAACCCTTACACACTCCAGATTGAAACGCTACATTCACCGCCGCTAACAGCTAGAGACATTGCCATTGAAACAAAATGTGATCCTGTCTTAGCGCGAGTTCTTACCTGGGTCGAACGGGGATGGCCAGTAGAACAAACCCCTGACGACTTCACCCCCTTCAAGAACCGGCAAACAGAACTTTTTTTGCAAAAAGGCTGCATCCTATGGGGGATAGAGTCGTTGTCCCAGAGCGGTTACAACGAGCATTATTAAAAACACTGCATGAGGGTCCCCCCGGCATCGTGCGTATGAAAGCGCTCGCACAAAGCTACGCATGGTGGCTGGGCATCGACAAACAGATCGAAGCCTGGGTAAAGACTTGTTTAAAGTGCCAAGAAGTTAGCAGTGCCCCACCGAAAGCAACTCCAACAGAATGGGAAACACCCGGGGACCGTGGTCCCTCATCCACATTGACTTTGCAGGACCTACTAAGGGACATACGTTCATCCTAACAGTGGATGCCTATTCCAACTGGCTCGAGATCCACAAAATGTAGAGTACCACAACCGAGTCCGTCATCCGGAAATTGAACAGGCTATTCACGACACATGGACTGCCAGATGTTCTGGTCTCCGACAACGGACCCCAGTTTACCGCTCTACCCTTTGAACAATACTTAGCGGACCGGGGTATTCGCCATGAGCTAACTTCGCCAGTGCACCCTGCGGCTAACGAAAGGGCCAAGCGCATGGTACAATTTGTTAAAAAAACCCTCTACAAAATGGACTATGGGGACATTGAAGATAAAATAAACAGAATACTCCTTCTCCAACACATCACTCTGCACAGCATCACCAACAAGACTCCAGCTGGACTATTGATAGGATGCAAGCTCCGTTCCCACCTCGACCGGCTTCACCTGTTTTATGAGCCAGAGAAACCCTTTGGATCTAGCGGAAAATGCCGCGAATTCAAGATAGATGACTTAGTTTTCACCAGAAACCTTTCTGGCGAACTGTTGTAGGTTGAGGCAACTGTAATTCAAGCCACTGGATCCAAGTCGTACCGTGTGGAAACCTGCAACGGAAAAATATGGAAACGCCATATAGATCAGCTTCGCTCGAGACTACAACCCAGTTTCTGCAACTCCAGTAACTCCCAAACTGAGGGTGGAGGGGATGTCGAAGAAACCAAATTTGAGATGGTGGAAAACAGGAGCGAAAGAAGTCAGCAATCGGGCGTGACAAATGAAGAAGAATCAGGGAGGGTAGTGTCCTTGCCACAGAGGAACACCCCAACAGAAGCAAACCCACAAAAATCAGAGGACAACAATCTGAACATTAGCGGCATCGAGTCATCCAATGAGGATACGGAACCACCAGTACCTGATTTGCCCAAAAATGTCCCGCCGAAACCGGATTAGAGACAGGAACTGGTGGGACAGCGTAAAACTAATAGACAGTCAAAACAACCTTCATACCTCAGGGATTACGTCACCGCACCCCTTAAACGGAACCCGGGGGTAAGGGGTGTTATGAACTAATAAAACGCTTAAATAAAGTTTTATCAAACCTTTAGAAAAAGCAGGGTTCTATTCCTGCACTTCTGATTGGCCGATAATAGCGATATCGGATTGGTCCGTTCAGGAGAATCTGATTGGCTGTTAACGAGCCACTCTCATTGGTTCAAGGGGTTAACACTCCACATTTCTCATTGGTTACTAGATCAGCAGCCTGCCCTATAAAAGGGCTACTGCTGCCCTAGGTTTTTGCTCTGTTCAGAATGATTAATAAAGAGTTGAAGTTCACTGTTCACTGCCTCGTCTCCGTTCCTTGCGCCCATGTTCAGAACTTAACACCTATCATCAACTTTGATACTTTTAATTTGCTAAATTCCACATTACCTGCTCAATGAAGTCAGACCTTACTTCTCTTTCCCTTTCTCTCCTTATCAAAGAAGCTGAGATGTCTTCTGTTATATTCAGACCAACAACACATGAAAAAAATAAAACCCTAGCCCCACTAGGAAAAGCTGATTTTTTTTGTCTCTCCTTCTCTCTCACCTTCCTGTTAAGCCTGGGTTCCCTAACCAGAGTTAAGGAGACAAGCTAAACAGAATGTGCAGTGTTAGTCAGATAGGCACACAGATAAATGAGTGAGATAAGTTTGTAAGTTTATCCAGTAAAAATAACAGATACGCTTGTGCTATCAAAAATATAGTTTATTCCATTTAGAATTTATAGCATAGTCAAAATAACAGTCCATTAGTCATGTATTGTTTTAGTCAGTCCATTCAAGGATATTTTGTTAGCAAAGTCCATGTAGAATATCCAATGTCAGTTCACTTACAATATAAATCAGTCCTTTATCTCTCTCCCATTCCAGTAGGGAAAAACGCAGTCTTCATCCAGTAATTAGGGATCATCAAGCCAGAGAGAGCAAGCTGACGTTCCTTGCTTCTTTTATGGTGCTTTCACAACCACTCCCTTAATTACATTCCTATATTTAAAGTTGCAGACACTTTAACTTATAAACCATGATAACATATTTATTATTTTACCTAAACCAGTTAGGGTAAACAATGTTATCCCTAACATTCTCCCCTTTTAGGAAATAATAATAATACTATAACTATTTACATCTTTAAATCATATTTGTTACAACTTTCTTTAAACTTAATTACTCCTTGAGCTTTTGTAAATTGGTCTGCAATGTTTTCTTCTGTCATGCAGTATTACAATTTAATTAGCCCATTCTTTACAGATTCTCTAACATTTAAGTATCTTAAATCAGTATGCTTTGATCTAGTTTTTACAGCTATATTAGTAGCTAACTTTATGGCTGCCTGGTTGTCCTCGTATACAATAATGGAATCTTTAACAGTTATACCCATGTCTAATCATAACTATTTGTACAAAATCAAGTCAGTGCATAATAATGACAGACATGAAAATTCCGCTTCCATCGTGGACAAGCTAATATGCTGTTGTCTGATTGACCTCCACCCTATTAGTGTCTTATCAAATAATATAGCCATCCCAGATGTTGATTTTCTAGTGTTTATGTCAGTTGCAAAACTTGCATCTGCATAGGCACTAAGACTCAAATCACCCTTTGGTTCTATATACAATGCATGGTTCATTGTTCCTTTAAGATATCTTAAAATTCTCTTTAATGATTGCCAATGACATTGATGTGGATCTGAATTAAAACGAGCCAGCTGATTAACACTATAAGCTATATCAGGCCTTGACCAATTGCTGATATATGATAAGCTACCAATCAAAGATTGATATATACTCTTATCAAATTTGGGACTTTGATCATCAGTTTGGCAAACTTCCTGACTCATTGGAGTCTTTGCCGGTTTACAGAGTTCCATTTTATACGTTTTAATTAATTGGCAAATTTTATCTTCTTGAGATATCTTAAAACCATTTTTTGTTTTGTTAATTGTCAATCCTAGATACCTTTTAATTTCACCTAAATGCTTTAATTTTATCTTTTTGGCTAATAATGATATAATTTCATTAGCTTCATTATTAGTCTTAGTTATCAAAGCAATATCATCTGTAAATAATAACAATAATGACACTGTTCCATTATTTTCTCTTTTAAACACACATGGATCTGCTAAACCAGATTTAAAACCTATATTGTTTAATTCTTTCACAATATATTAATTCCACTCAAAGCCAGATTGTTTCAACCCGTAAAGACTCTTTTTGAGTTTCCAACAATCATTACTATTTACTTTATTGTTTTTTATAATAATTGGCTTTTTCAAATATATAGTGTGCTGCAATGGTGCATGCAAATAAACAGTTTCTACATCTAAATGGTTAATGACATAGTTTTTCTTAGCTGCCCACACTAATGCTGCTCTTAAAGATGTTGCTTTAAGACTTGTTGCAAAAACTTCATCGTAATCAGATGCAGTTTGATTAAATCCTTGAGCTACTAACCTAGCCTTATGGGTAACAGTCCCATCATTTCCAGTTTTTACTTTAAATATCCATTTGCACCCAATGGATTTTTCTCCTGGAGGTAATTTAGCATCTTCATATACTTTCATTATCTTTAATGAATTTAGTTCTTTTTCCATTGCCTTTTGCCAATTCTCCTGATCCTTAGCAGGATACATCTTAAGTTCATCTACACTAGTTGGAACTTTAGTTACTTGGCAAACTATACTTGCTTGATATCTATCAGGTGGTCTAGTTACACGTGCAGTACGTCTAGGTATTACAGGACTTAAAGGTGGACTTTCATTTCCTAACTCTTCTTGATTATCTAACTCTTCCTGATCAACTGTTTCCTCTTGTTCTGGTCCTATTTGTTTTTCGTGGACTTCTTCTTTAATTGGACTCTTCTTATAACTAGTCTGATCTTTTTGCCTTTTGTAGGGTTCAATAATTACTTTGCTATTTAAATCTTGCTCTAATCTATTCCATCCTACATGTTCTAGGAATTTAGCACTACCACTGGTGTAAACTCTAGATGTACCTGCTTCCCAGAATCTATAAGATCTGTGATTAGATTCATATCCTACAAAAAATAATCTTTTAGCTCTATGCTGTCCTTTGTGTCTGAGTTGTGTAGGGATATGCACCCATGCTGGTGCTCCAAATGTGTGCATGTAACTTCAATCAGGTTTTGTACCATGCCACAGTGTGAATGGTAATTCACCTGTTGTTGAATTAACAACATTATTTAATATATGATTACCACACATTATTGCTTCTCCCCATAAATTGTCAGGTAATCCTGAATCAGACAACATAGTACGTGCCATTGATTGTAGTGTTTGGCCTCGTCTCTCTATAAAGGCATTATGTTGTGGCCTATATGGTGCAGACTTTTTATGTTGAATACCTAACATCCTAAGTCTATTCTGGAATTTATTATTTGTAAATTACACACCATTATCTGTTATAAGAGTTGCTAATTTCTTTTTAGTTTTCCTTTCAGCATATTTTATCCAATTAAAGAGATTTAGATACATTTCAGTTTTGCTCTTCATTAAATAGCAAAACCCATATCTAGAATAGTGGTCCATTATACTTAGTATGTATCGAGCTCCTCCTACACTTGGTTTTTTCGGACCTATTAAATCAGCAAATACTACTTCTAAAGGCTCTTTGGTAGTAAATCCATCAACTCTATTAGCCGGTATGACCCTGCTTTTGCTTTGATTACCAATAGAACATTGCAAATACTTATTACAAGGTTTCAAACTTATTCCTTTAGATAATTGAACAGTTTTCTTAAGCATTTTAAAATTTAAATGCCCTAGCTGTTGGTGTAACAAGTGAATACATTCATCATGAGGTTTCTTATTATCATAAACCGTGTTAGCCACCTCTAAACCATTATCATTTAACACATATAATTCACCTCTTAAAGATGCAGTAAATTTCTTATCTTCTTTTTCAATTATGCAGTTATCTCCTTTAAAGGTAACTACATATCCTAGTTTAACCAAAATTCTAACTGAAATTAAATTAAACTTAAGTTGTGGTACATATAACATTTTTACATTCTCTTTTATGAAAGAACAATATGCTATACCTTGACCTTTAGCTTTCAGTTTCCAGCCATTGGCTAACAATATCTGCTGTGCTCTTGGACATTTTAATAAAATTTTTGTTATCATTTGTTATACAGTGGGATGCTCCACTGTCAACCACCCATAAATTATTTTTTACAGCTCCATTAGTATACATGGCTAACTCTAAACTTTTATTTATCTTTTGATGACTTTTAGTATTCTGGCCAGCGTTCTGGCGCTTTGCTTTTTTATAAAATCTTGCCAAATGTCCTCTTCCTCCACAATTAAAACACGTTTTTATTGTGCATGCAGTAGGAGATTGATTATCTTCTTTTTGAGGTTGCTCCCTCCTTAACTGATCTCTTTCAAGTCTTCTTCTGGCTTCTTCAATCAATCTTCCAGTTATATCAGTTAAAATTAAACTTTCCTTAGGCAATATTTCAAGGGAAGAGATGTAGTTATCATAACTTTCGTTTAGTGATGATAGAATTATGTAGACTTGGTGTAGTTCAGAGAAAATAAGCTCTTTCTCGTGCAGTTCTTGAAAAATGCTTTTTTACAGGGTTAAGGAGACAAGCTAAGCAGAATGTGCAGTGTTAGTCAGATAGGCACACAGATAAATGAGTGAGTTAAGCTTGTATGTTTGTTAACATATAGTAAAAATAACAGATGCGCTTGTGCTATCAAAATATAGTTTATTCCATTATGAGTTCATAGCATAGTCAAAATAACAGTCCATTAGTCATGTATCATTTAGTCAGTCCATTCAAGGATATTCAGTTAGCAAAGTCCATGTAGAATATCCTATGTCAGTTCACTTACAATATAAATCAGTCCTTTGTCTCTCTCCCGTTCGAGTAATGCAGTCTTGAGTCCATGCAGTAATTAGGGATCATCAAAGCCAGAGAGAGAGCAAGCTGTCGTCTTGCTTCTTTTAAAGTGCTTTCACAACCACTCCCTTAATTTCATTCCTATATTTAAAGTTGCAGACACTTTAACTTATAAACCATGATAACATATTTATTATTTTACCTAAACCAGTTAGGGTAAACAATGCTATCCCTAACACTTCCTTCTCTTCTTCCTCAACTATAAATTGTTTTCTCCTTCCACAAAATGGAAACTTTTCTTTCTTCATTTTTTACCTCCAGGTAAGGTGCTGTCCTTTAGAATGTATGCCTTTGAATGCCTCCTTTGTGTGGGAAGACTCTTGGTACTATTATTGGACAAGAATGTGTTTTTCTCTCTTCTCCCCTCTTTTTTTTTTTTTTTTTGAAGTCCTCTCCCTCTTGCCTTTGTAGAACTCTTGTTCTTGTCCCATTTTTAATTGTCCTGTTTCCTCCATATGTAGCTGAAATCTATGTACACTCTATTACACTGACTCTCAAACCCACCTCTACCAACCCCTGGCTTGTGTTGTGTTTCTTGGAATTCAATCTTTGGTATCCCCTTATTGAATTGAGTCTATTAAGGCAAAGCCTACTCAGGATACCCATTTACACCGTAGTTTTAAGCACATGTGAGCCGCTGCTTAAATGCTGGATTTATTTCCAGCCAGTTATGCTCAGTATGCAAATATCAGAGAATGAAAATCCTTGACATCAGGATAGCATTATAAATCTGGATCCACTTCTGCTCCCACATAAAAATGTCCTTTTAAAGAAGTCTTGTTTTAGAGGAAATTTGGCAGGAGCACTTCATGGCAAAAATCTGTGACTTTAAATCTTTATGCTTGGCACTGATTGCTTATTTTGCATAATTGTGTAAAGCAAATGCCCTTATATACAAGGACTTGGTATCAAACTGCAGGTCAGCTGTGTGATCTGTACCGTTTATGTTTTAGTTCATAGCCCATAACTGCCATCATTATTTTTCTATGGCACAATATACATGTCAGTGGGAGGAGATTCAACGAACTGTGCAAAGCAAACCTGTATAATGTTGTAGTTCTCCCTCTAAAGACATCCCCAGAAGTGAGAGAAAGAGCAATGAAAAGAAAATGCTAATTAATGCTCCAATTAAATATATAGCAATCAAGTTGTATTAAAGTCAGTGGATCCTAGGGGAGAGCCTCTGCCTGTGTGAGTTGTGTTAAGTGTGAAAAAGACCTTCAAAACTTGATATGCTGCCAAATCTTATTCATATTGATCAGCATCTGCTCCCTTCCAACACTGAAAGTTCATTTGATGTTTGTTTTGCAAAGTTTCCCAGGAAACGAGAAACCAAAATGTAGCCAGAGCACTGCCATTGTCAAAAATCTTTGATGACTACATAACTGCAGCAACATGCTTTTCTCTAATTTGGGGGGAAGTGGTTCTCTCCCTGTTACAACTTGGTTAATTTTAGACCTTTCTGCCTTCATTCCCCCCCCCCCCCCATATAAATAGAAAGGTGTGTTGTGTTGCCTGATCAATATCATCATCTCATTCACCCTCTGCCCACCATCTCCTTTCTGTAAAGAAGGAAAGTATAAGGAAAGTAAAGAAGCAGTTAATCTGGCAAGACATCTTGCTCTTGGAAGCTCATGACTTTGTGGAAGATCTTTTTTAGGTCTTCTATGACATGGTTGATACACACACATATAACATTTACCAAGCAAGATTTTAGTGTCTCTAAAAGAACAAGTGACTATGGAAGCTCAAAATACAATCAGTGATGTGGCAGAGGGAAGCCCATCAAACACTGAAGACTCCTCCATCTGCCCAGAATACCTGCATAGGAGAGTTGCCTACAAAATAAAGAAATCTATTGAGAATATATCTCCTCAGCAATAAATAAATAAAAGGGCCTTTTCTATTGTCTTGTGACAATGAAGCTCGGAGCTGTAAAATATCAAACCATCTCAAGGTGTTGTTAGAAAATTTTATTTTGTGATCGAATGAGAGTGCTTGTGATTACATGCTTATTCAAACTATACATGTCCATTAGTGTGTTAAAACAAACTTATTTTTATTTATCAAAGCAGCTAGCCAGTTGCCTCTAAAATGCTTTCAGTCACGAAATGGAAATGTACCTGACTTCTGAGAAAGAAATAGCAAACTCAAGATTAAAAGCAGAGTCAATGCACCAAAGGAAGACTTTGGTGAGTAGATTGATTCTTCATAATTTATCTCTCTCTTAAGTCATCTCAAGAAGGGAACTTGAGATTAGCAACAAGTGCTCCATTAAGTGGCTCCTCACAAACAGACTGCAAGACTGTGGTCTGCAATGGGTGTAGAACTCTGGTAGATGAGGGAAGAACTATGTTGCTCAAACCACAATCATACTTTCAAAAGGACACTGGGTTCCCACACTAGTGGCACAGTGGTTAGAATGCAATATTGCTAACTCTGCCTTACAGCCTGGAGATCCATCCTGATAGAGGTCAAGGTTAACTCAACATTCCATCTTTCCATTTTACCAACCTTCCAGACTATTGGGAGTAATATGCTGACTTTGTAAACTGCCCATAGAGTGCTGTAAAACACTATAGGGCAGTATATAAGTGCTATTGCTATATTTCTTTTGTGGTTACATTTGGAATTACTTGTTAATTGTATTTTAGATATTTGGATTAACAAACAAAAACACTGGGTGAATTTCCTTCAATCCTTAATGAAAGATGTTTAGTGATTTGTTTATAGATAAGAGATGGGATATGGGAAGAAAAGATTATTTGTTGTACTTTCAGAAGCTGAAGTAGTTTATACTGTACTAGTTATGATAAAGGAGGAAATAATTTCTTGATGTGTTTATTTTCTTCTTCTTTACTATATTCAAAGTTTTATTTTTTTTTTCTATTTTTTTTTAGTTTTTATTGGTTTTTAAAAACAAACATAAGCAAACAAAACATAAAAACATCAAACCATCTTCCATATATGTACATACAGTGTGCCGGTTGGTTTACAAATTGTTTTGTGCTTCCATTTCATAGTCTTCAATTACAATTACATTGCATATAATCTCGTATTTTCAATCAAAAATTAAATATCTTAGTATCATTATTAATCAATCATTTGACTATACTTTTAAAAATCTATTTTTGTTTAATTTCCATTATGCACTTTCTATATTTTTTTTTCAGTTTATGTTAATTTCTATGTTTATGATTGTAATTTTTAATGAAACTATTTAAAAAGAAAGGAAATGAAGATATACCTCTCTCATCTATTTTCCAACCTGTAAGAGTGGGGGTTTGGAAACATGCTGCTTGAGATAATATTGAGTATTCAAGACCAGCACTCCTCAATATTGATGTCCTTCATGAATTCACCTAATCCTCTTTTAAAACCATTAAAGTTAGTGACCCTCAGCATGTGTTGGGATAATGAATTCTACAAATGAATTAAACACTGTCCCAATGAGATTTGGATCATTTAGCTTGCTAGATATTCTGACAGATAATCTGATCACCCTAAGTGACCTTTTAGTTAACTTTCTGTCAAAAACCTGACACATTTATAAATTTCCATTCTACCATGTTTTACTGATTCTCAATTAAATGGCACAATTTTCTAGGTGTAGCTAGTGTTCATATCCTCTATTTTTATCGTTAATTATTTTAAATATTCCCTAAGTTGATTTTAAAAAGAGTATGCTTGACAGAATTAAACAAATTTAGTACATAGTACATTTGATTGATTGATTGATTATGTGTCATCATGTCAATGTTGATTCTTAGCAACCACATAGATCTTCTCTAGAATAATCTGTCCACTCATCATGCTTTTGGTAAGTCTTTTATTTACTTTTCTCAGGGTTAGGAACTTTTTAAGAGAGCTCATTCTTTACACAATAGGTCTGAAATATGAATTAGTCATTTGTATTTCAAGTAAAATCTCTGGATTGATTTGTTCTGTGATCCATTTGTTTGTTTATTTGTTTTTGTCTTTTCATGGTATTTTTAGAAGTCATCTACAACACCCAAGTTCAAAACCATCAATATTCTGACTGGGTTTTTTTTAGCTGTTGTCATTAACCTGATCGTCTATATATTCAGTCTGAAGCATTATTTTGAAAGTGCTCCTTAACACCAAGGTGTTATGGCTTTCTAATTGCCTTAAGGACATCACACAACTTGACCTGGTCAACACAACCACAGACTTTTCTATAATCTGTGAAATATGCACAGCAATCTCAACCTTTTTCAAAACCAGCTTAGCCCTCTTGGGTCATGTTCTCTATATGGCATTTAGTAATATACTTCTGTATGCTACTAAATGCTAGATATGTTTTTCAACATATTATGGGAAAACTGTTTCACATCTCCTCATAGTAGTCTTATTCAGGCACGGAATTGTTCAAATGGGGCAACTATGTAAGCAAGCCTAAAACTCTACCTTGATCTCTTTCCTGTTTCCTCCTATTCAGATGGGAGGGATGAAGGTGCATTTATGCTTGACTTTTCATTAATTCAAGCCTGATTGGCATTCAAGCTGGGAATCTTTTATATTTGTTCCCTGAACTATGAAGAGAGCTGTACTTACATTTAAGCCAAGCAAACATATGGCATGTACTTCTTTTACATACCAGAAGGCTGCTTGTATAAAGATGGCAAGGTTGTGTGCACAGCCCTGTCCTTCTCCCACTTCATCCCTTCAGACATATATTTTCTTCTAACTGTGTTTAAATTAACTTGATAATTTAAGCCCTTGTACTTCTCTCTTGAGGAATCACAACCATTTTAGGAAGAATGTTTTCTAGGAGTATCTCTGTTGTATAAACCAACCATATGTCAAATATGTCATATTAGAATGGGAAAATCTGAGACTGATTTATAACCTTGCCCTCATTTGTGATTTAAAACTCTACATGATCAGCATTTAAAATAATGATGCACTTCAATCAATAAAAAACAACAAATGACAAGCTGATGGACATATTCATAATGCTTTGATTCAGTTTGACCTTGTTCTTTGATGAACAAAGGCCAAAATCAAATCAGGACATTTTTTTTTCACTGAATATATTACTGCAAGTGTGTGTACATGTATGCATATGTGTATAAAATAATAGGAGCTATTAAAAAAGAAAAACAACAACAAGAAGAAAAAACTGAATTGAAAAGAATAACCATTGACAAAAGAAAGTATTAAAAAAATATTGGAAGTGTGTGTACATATTTATCTGTGCAAAAAACATGCAAGATTTGAAGAAAAAACTCAACTTAGCTAACAATATTCAATATTTCTATCAAGATTTATATTTGCACAGATGAAAATTAGAAAAAGCATTGTTAACAGAGCCCAGCACTATTTCTAAATAATGTACAAAGTCAGAGCTGATGGAATAAGCTTTCTATTTCAAATCTTCCTGCCAATGTCTGAAAGGAGAAGGTATCAGGGAAGTAGAAAATTGAACATGAATTAGAACAAGTCAAGATGGAGCTAGATCAATGATGCCATTGATCACTTCCCACTTTAACATTCCAGAAAAAAAGGCAGGATCAGCATGTGTTGCCTGGTTATTGCAGTAGACATTTACAATAAGTGAAGAACTTTGCAAACTTGAGAGCAATATACAATATAAAATAGCCACAGCATTTCCCAAATACTTTTGGTCACAATATGTACACTTTTTTCTGTTGGGTACATTTCAAATTAGATGGTCATACTTTCCATATGTATTATTCCTATTTTTTGTGAACTTGCAAATGTTATGTATGAAGCTGTATATAAAGAGACGGCAATCTAGTCTTTAGCTTTCCCTTATTAGAACTTTATAAGTCTATTTCTTTATTCAGAGATGTGTAATGATGTGGGGCATGGTAGCTAAACTTAAGTTATGAACAGAAAATCAAAGGCTGCATTCCAACAAGTGCGTATAGGCAGAAAAATAAGGGTATAGGCAGAGTCAGGACCTAAACTAACCCTGTTCAAATTAATAGGATACAGTTAATATGATTATTCCCCATATATTTAATCACTTTCAAATTCTGCAACACTAAAAATATTACAATTGATAGTCATGATTTCAGGGGTTCTGAAGTCAGCTCCATAAGTCAGTCTCAGGGGAGCTGAAGGTTGTGCACCCTGGTTTTAAGTACTCTTTAAAAATGGGGTGTTAAAGAATTGAAAGAGGTGCTGAAGGCACACATAGACAGAAACGATTTCTTTGGGTGCATCTCAATGTTAGTTTAATGGCTAAACTGTCCCCCAATGAATAATTTATTGCAGAATTAGAATATCAAAAGCAGCATTCTTGGAGGTTTTGAAAGGACACTGCATGCTTAGGAAGCAATCTTGTTAGACACTTCATTTTCATTGTAGAGACTTTAATTCCATACAGAGATGCAAGAAGCAACATTTTTCTCATTTATTCCCTGATGGTTTGCTCAATCTGTTTTGATATAATAGCACAGTGGGTAATGATAGAATTTTGTGGCAGCTGCACTTTCATATGCTCCTATACACTTTCATGGTCAAAATGGCTGAAAATTGTATTGATAGATGCACATCTCTACAATTCAGATGTGCACTGAATGGCTCTGTTAATCCTAGAAAAGTATTCTAAGACACTGTGGTAAAGTCAGATAATCCGTCTATTTTTAACTACTAGTCAAGATTTCCATAATAAGCAGGATCAACCCTCTTTCAGTTTTGTCAGCTCAGATATTATGAATATATTTCTCTTAGCCCTTGTCAAAAATGGCTTCTGATGTTTTCTTTCTTTCTTTTTTTTTCCATTCTCATTCAATTTGATGGAAGAAAGACATTGCATCATTTTTTGGTTCTTGCTTTTGAGTGACTGACTACACATTCTCATAAAATAGCTAGAAAGTCCTCTCTTCCACTATCCAATCTTCTCCTCAGCAATCTATAGCCATCCTGTCTTCCTATCATTCAATTCAACCCAACAGAAGACCTCATAAAGAAATTCTTCTACTCAG
Source organism: Hydrophis major (assembly GCA_033807585.1). Classification (NCBI taxonomy): domain Eukaryota; kingdom Metazoa; phylum Chordata; class Lepidosauria; order Squamata; family Elapidae; genus Hydrophis; species Hydrophis major. The sequence goes on from CM066330.1 coordinate 66,005,520, forward strand.
ATCAACAGGTTAAGAAAATTGCAGAGTAATAAACAAACATTAGAAGTAACAGAAAACAACCACAACAATGCTAGCATTTTTTGTCTACAACCATAAAATGAGCTAAAATGTACCTAATGTTATTCTAAAAACATCCTGTGGAAAGCACATTGAAATAATATATTTATTTGTTTGTATATTTATGTGCACAAACACAGTTTGCTATTTATAGATTAGTAAAATTGCTGGTGGAATCAAATGTACAGATTGAACCTTGCTTATATGTATACCTAATTAGTGGATATAAGTTGGATGTATTCAGGGATAGAGTTCACATAGGACACCCAGCCATCTCATGGCATTAGTTTTGGGGTTTATATGTTATGCAAAACCAACTCCCAAAGTTGATAAATCCTGCTTTATCGCTGAGGTATTCCATGAAACCCACAAAAATGTAGCTTATTCAGAAGTCACATGCACACAAAGTTTGAAGCAAATTTCGACTTAATGATATGCATGAAACTGGTAGATGATTGAAATGTGTTCGTGTGATAGAATTTGCATTAATTTATTCTATGGAGGAACAAATCAATCACTATTTTTGGCACGGATTAACTTTCTGGCCTCATTTTGTCAGACTTTCCTTTTATCTTCTCTCTCTATGTGTGACATCTGTCCCCTTTACTACATTTGACAAATCAAACACTGATTTACACTATGTGTAATCAATCTGGTAGTCTTTAATGTGTCACCAAGCCTTTTGGCTACCTTTAAGTAAATTATTTCCCAAGAAACAATCTTGCTAACAGGAGGGATGCTTTGTGTATACCAGTATGTCTTGCTAAGAGAATTCTTTTAATCATTTTCTGAAGTAGCATGGGATGTTCAAGACTATAATACAAATAGTTAGTGTTTATTTATTTACCGTTCTGTGGATTTTTATCACCTCAGTGGGAGACATGATGGTAGGGGAGCAAGATTTCCTTCAAGATTTCCTTGTGCACTTTCCCACTTCTCAGCTCTATTAACTTAATTAAGAAAATGCAATTAAAAGGATCATGCCTATTAAACATTTATTTTGAGCATACTAATGGGGTCCTTGAAGGGCCTTTATCTCCCTAAAATCTTCCTGTTGTATGATTTTACTAGTGATATTTGTAATCCCTGCCTTAACAGAACATTTGTTCTTATGGCTACAAAGTTGAACAAAGGACCCTGCCTTGCTAATTGACCCCAGGATGTTCCATAATTATACTGTATATCTCTGCAGTCATTTGCTGTATGTCTGTGCACTCACTGGCTAAGTATTTTGAATGTTCTTAAATCCACTTAGGAATGTACCAGCATCCCACTGTTTACTCCAAATGGGTTCACAGTAGGCCACTGAGAATGAAGATGGAAGCATCATTATACTTGGTGAACCTCAAAGCCTGCAAGAGTAATGAGAATAAATGATTGGAAACTTATGTATCTAAAAGATTAAAGCACAAACACTAAACACACCAAAGCATTGTTCAGTAGGGTTTGAGCATGCTTAATGGCATTAAATTTGAATTGGCAATGAGAAAAGCAAAATATAATATGGAAGATGAAATGAAATAGTTTGTTGATCAGAATCTTGAATGAAAAGAGCCAAATAGGAGTCAAGGATATATTACCTTCATACAAAGTATTCTGATGATTGATTGATTGATTTATGATAACAGTCATTCAATATAATAAAAGCCATGGTAATAAAGCAAAACCTAGAAATATTAAAACAGCTGTCCCCAATTAAATTTAATTATTATGGTTAGTCATACAGTCAGCCAATATTTAGATGGTTGTAACATTTTTATCCAACTACTGAGTTCTTTCCATGAGCCTGGGATAGGTGGATGTTGTTGCTTGATCACGTTAAAGAGATTGTCACAGAATGTAAGTTGGTTCAAGTAAAGATGTCTTCTGAAATTGACAGTGATTTTGTCATTGCGGATGAAGCTGAAGGAGAGCTTCAGATCTTTTGGGATAACACCCAAAAGTGCCTATTACTCTCTTTGCCTGTCATTTACTTCTATTTGCAGGTTTTTCTATTTTGCAATTCTCTCCAATTCTTTTTCTTCTATTATGCTGTTCAGGTAATGCAATGTCCGTTATCAAGACTTTTTGCCTTTCCTACTCATAATTGTTATGACTTACATGTTATATGACAGATACTTGTCTGTTTGAATTCTGAAGTTCCAGAGCATGTTAGCTTCTTTATTTTCTATGACTTTCTCTAGTGTGCTTGACCTTATCAGCTTGAAGAATGCTCAGTTATTTGTAGTGACCATCTATATTCAGACTCCCTATTTTGGTGAGAGTAACACATTTGTCCAGTCCAAAAACCACTCCGATATCTTGGCTGTCTGTATGGTCAGTGTTGAGCAGTGATTCTAGTTCAGATGGTATTTTCCTATATGGCTTCAGTTCATTTATGCAAAGGAGTTGAGATAGTTTGGCAGATGCATTTGGTGTTTGATGGCCATGTCTTTTCTGAAAGATACAGGTGGGAGGGCACAGCAGCAGATGAACTGTCCAACTATCCAAATTGAATATCTTGTAAGCAGTTGCCAAAAGGTTTCAATCCAGGCAGAATTTTCATAAACTGGCTTAAAATCAAGTCAACATGAATACATAACAGGAAGAACTTAGAAGTGCAATACAGATATACCTCAGGTTGGATCAAATGCCCAGATTTAAACTAACTTATTTCATTCATCCATGTGTTATGAATACCTAAATTGAGTGATAACAATTTCTATAATTGTTTTTTCAAATTTAGTCTAGATTTTTGTACAGAACACAATACATAATAAGGAGAACCCCATATTTTTATACAGAAGCAACATTGCTGAAATCATTGCACAGCACAGCTACTTGACACAAATGTCAATTACTGTACACATATTTCATATGGAATGTGAAACTGTCATTAACTGCTAAGGAATCCATGAATACAATAGTCATTTTTGTCTGATTGTTCCCTTATCTGATTATCCATCTTGTTCTTTTGGGGTTACAGTTGACCATTCATCAACTGCCAAATGCTTAATTTCAGAAATGAATCCCAGGGTAAGTTCTATTTTGGAACTCCTTCTTCATAACATATGCCTTCCCAAACTTACAAAGTACTATTGTGGAGAAGGCAGCTTGAGACTATTTCATTCTGACAGTGAGTGATACAAGTGATTTTCCTTAATTATTTAAAATAAAGATAAATCAATATAAAATAAATCTAGGAAATTTTCTCCCTGTAGAATGAATATTACATCTAAAATAGATGCAGCACAATCCTTATCAGATTATTATTAGAGTTTAATAGAGCTTTGAGTATACCCTGAATATAGTAAAAAAAAAAATATTTAATATTCATTACATTATATGTATTCCTTTTTTTTTTTTAGAAAAAAGAAACCTCTTATGTTAATATCTATGGTATTGGTATGCTAGAAATGCATAAGAGCTAGAGACAATTTCCTATCATTTCTCCTTCAGAAAAAAAAAACATGTGGTCAGCTCACGTGAAATAATCTCTTGTCATTAAAATTTGACTGGCACTGATGCTTGTAATTTTTACATATAAGGCAGGGGAAGCAATCTTTGGGGATGGCTACACACTTCAATATTTTGAAAGCATGTTACACAAAGTAAGTAGCATGACAAGAGATTTACCATTCACAAATTATATTCCATGCTAGGTTTTGCCCACCAATGCCAGAAAATAAATGTGACCAATTGTCCCTGTTATGTCCTGGGCATGGGCGCAAGAACAGAGACGAGACATCAGACTGTGACTTCAACTCTTTATTTAACAAGAAAGACTGGAGCAGAAAACCTGGGCAGCAGTAGCTCTTTTATAGAGCTTGCTGCCGTTAAACAACCAATGAACTGAGTCTATCGCTTTCACAAGCGTCCAATCAGGGGCTTCCATTAACAGCCAATCAGACTGGCCAAACCTGACCAATCACAACTCGCTATTCACGGGCCAATGAGAATTGCAGGATTACAAGCCTGTTGTAAGACGAAGCTGTTTCGGTTGTATCGCTGCGATGGTTTAATCCATAACACCCCTCCCCCCTTGGTTCTGTCTGAGGGGTGGGGTGACGTATTCTCCAGATAAGCAGGCCACTTCACCTGTCTGCTTGACCTGCGCTGTTCTACCAGGTTTTGTTCTGGTTCTGGTTCTGGCTCGGGTGGGCTGTCCGCTGGGCTGGATAGCGAAGACTGTAGTTCCGGGTTGCCCTCGTCAGCGCTGTCTTCCGGGTTCCCTGGATCCACCTCCGTCGTGGTGTTGTCACGTGGCGATGCTGCTCCCTGGTCCGGTTCTCCCTCGGATGGTGAGTATCCCCTGTGTTGTTGGGTTTCAATTTCTTCTTCGTCCTCCTCTATGCTCCTTCCCCCCCCCCCAGCTGGAGGTTCCAGCGCTAATCGGGAATGGAGTTGGTCTATGTGGCATTTCCACATCTTACTGTCTGCCATTTGTAGACGATATGATCGGGGTCCCGTAAGTTGCGTTATGGTAGCGGGGACCCACAATGGGTCACCCGAGATGTTTTTCGCAAACACGAGGTCACCTTCCTGGAATGCCCGACACTTACTGCTGTATCCCGGGGGTTGTTCTGGCGTGTAGTTTGGGTGGAGGCAATCAAGATGCGAGTGAAGTTCTTAATTTGTAATGGGTCAACCCCTTCTTTTGGAATAAGTGTAATATAAGCTTCTGATAATGTTTCAGGTATTTTCTTATTTATCATAACTTCATTCATGACTTCTAACAGTGGAATGTTCAACAATTCTTGTAATGTTTCATAAAATTCTGCCAGGAAACCATCTGGTCCTGGTGCTTTTCCATTGTTCTGTCTGTTGAGTGCTTCGGTTAATTCCATCATTGTTATAGCACTTTCTAACATTTTCCCAGTTTCATCAGGTATCTTAGGTAGGTTAGCATTTTATAAATACTGTTTAATTTTTCTCTCATCAAGATCCTCCTGTTTACATAATTGTCCATAAAAATCTCGAATGATTGCCTTTTTCTCCTTATTACCATAACAAATTTGACCATGATCATCTATTAACTGTGATATTTTCCTTGACTCTTTCTCTTTTCTCAACTTATATGCTAACAATCTACCTGCCTATCTGCATCTTCAAAATAGTTTTGTTTAGCACTTCTAATTTTTTGTGCCAGTTCTTCTTTCTCTGCTTGATCCATTTTATGTTTAATTATGTCCATTTTAAGTTTGATATCTTTTTTTCTGTGGCATCTTCTGTAATTCTTTTTCCAGTTTTTTATGGTTGTCTTCTAGAGCTTTAATCATTTGCCTCTTCCTAATGTTCTTTTTCTTTATATAGTCAATTATTAATCCTCTTGCATATGCCTTCATTATATCCCAAACATTCTGTATTGAAGTATCTTCTTTTTTTGTTTTCATAGAAGAAGAAGGCCAATTCTTTTTCCATCCATTGTATAAAATCTTTTTCCTATAAAATCTTGGCTTCAATCTTGGCAGAAAGGCTTAAAAAATACCTAAATAACTTTATTCACTCTGATCAGAATGGATTTTTACCAAAGAGACAGATTAAAGACAATATGAGGGTAATCCTGGACACATTGGAATATTATGAGGCGCACCTGGAAAAACAAATGGCTTTGATATTCTTAGATGTCCAAAAGGCATTTGATAATGTGAACTGGAGATTTATGTTATTACTATTAGAACAGATGGGCTTTGCTAGAAAATTTATCCAAGCAATAGAAGCCGTATATTATAAGCAAACGGCAAAAGTAATGATAGATGGAGAATTCACAGACTCTGTCAATATTAAAAAAGGTACAAGACAAGGATGCCCATTATCTCCTTTGTTATTTGTATTGACCTTGGAAGTCTTAAATAGAAATATTAGAGAGGATATAAACATAAAAGGAATGAAAGTCAAAAAGGAGGAATTCAAATTGCAAGCCTTTGCGGATGACTTGGTCTTTATTTTGGAAGACCCTTTAGAGACAGCTTTAAAACTATTGGAAAAGATAGAGACGTATGGTGAGATGGCTGGTTTAAAAATAAATAAAGACAAAACAAAGATTCTGACAAAGAACATGTTATGAAGACAAAGAGAAGAGCTGGCAGATTTATTGAAAATTCAAGTTACGAACAAAGTTAAATATTTGGGGATATATTTGACGTCAAGATGTACTACACTGAAAGAGAATAACTATATTAAGCTTAAACAGCAGATAGCATCCGACCTGAAAAAATGGGAAAACCTACAATTGTCATTGATAGGTAGAATTTCAACAATCAAGATGAATATTTTACCCAGAATTTTATATTTGTTTCAAACAATACCAATTAGGTTAAGCAAGGATTTCTTCGAAGAATTAAATAAAATTATGTTGAAGTATATATGGCAAGGCAAGAAAGCGAGAATAAAATTAAAACTTTTACAGGATGCTAGAATTAGAGGAGGATTTGGCCTTCCTAATTGGGAGTTGTATTATCAAGCTGCAAACTTAATGTGGGTTAAAGAATGGATAACGTTAAGAAAGACTAGATTGTTGACATTAGAAGGTCATGATTTATTGTTGGGTTGGCATGCTTTTTTATGGTATAAAGGAACTAAATCACAGGGTTATTTAAGAAGGCATTATATACGGGAATTGAATTGGGAGAAAATTAAGAAACAATGTTATTTGAAAATTCCAGTTTGGTTATCAACTATTGAAGCTTTTTCGTATCCAATAACTTTTAAGAAGGAACAAACAGTTAGATATTGGGAAATATTGGATGAAAAGGGTGAACTTAAAATGATGCAAAATTTAGAAGAACAAGGTATAAAGATGAATTGGTTTTCATATGCGCAAATACATGCAAGGTATCTTAAAGATTCTAAAATAGAAGGATTTTATGATAAATTGACTGAAAAAGTGATTAAAAAACTATATAGTTATTGGTTGGAAATTAAATTAGAGGAAGAACAAGTTAAAGAAACAATGATTGCTTGGGGGAAGAATTTTGGATATGGGATGGATTTAGAGAAATGGCAAAAATTGTGGTCACAAAATTATAAAATGACAATGTCAACAGCATATAAAAAAAATTTCTATAAGATGTTTTACAGGTGGCACTTTCCCCCAACCAGAATAGCAAGAATGTTCAAGAATAAATCTGAAAAGTGCTGGAAATGTCATCAGATACCTAGCTCATATTACTTGGTGGACTTGTGAGGAGGCCAGGAAATACTGGACTAGAATTTGCATATGGCTGGAAAAAATGACAAAGAAACACATAGATTTGAAACCAGAGATTTTTTTATTGGGAATCGTACCTGATATATATAATAAAAATTTAAAGTATTTGATTGTAAATGTATTAACAGCAGCTAGGATTGTATTTGCTAAACATTGGAAGAGTGAGAAAATACCATTAGAGGAAGAAATTATTAAGAAAATATTGGAATGTACTGAAATGAGTAGATTGACATTTGAAATTAGAGAACAAGAAGATAAACAATTTTATGAAGTTTGGGATCTTTTTTTATCAATGGTTAGATAATACAATATAATAATAGAATATTTAGAAATTTAGGAAATAATGAATATATAATTTTTCTTGGTTTTGATAATTTTTAAGAATATTTTATTAAGATAGATTTGGTATGATTCTATGATTTGTTATAAAATAATTTAACTTAATTATAGTTATCTCGCTTAAGTATGAATTAGTAAAATTATAGTCAAATGATTGTTCAATAATGATATTGGGATATTTTATTGATGATTGATAATGTGAGTTATTATGTAATATAATTATTTTGATGACTATGAAATGGATGCACCAAAGGGAGTGGTAAACCAACCAATACACTGTAAATTTATGAAGAATGATATAATTTTTTTTTATGTTATGTTTTATGTCTTATATGTTTTTTGTCTGTCGTTAAAATCAATAAAATTTTTACCAAAAAAAAAAAAAAAGAAAGATGCGAGTGAAGTTTCTGGCCTATCAGGAGATCTGCTGAGGTTTTGTTCGTGGTGCTGTTTGGGGTTATGTGTTGGATAAAAAGCATTCGGTTTATTTTGTCATCAATGTCGCCGTGGTCCATTTTATGCAGGGTCTGTTTTACAAATTGAACCATTCGCTCAACCCTACCATTGGCTGCAGGGTGAGCTGGCGATGTTAAAGCATGGCGGATGCCCCGATCTGCCAGGTATTGTTTGAATGGCAGAGCAGTGAATTGGGGGCCATTAACTGAGATGAGGACATCAGGAAGTCCATGGGTAGCAAATAGTTTATTCAGTTTTTTAGTGACTGCGTCTGTGGTGGTGCTTTTCATTTTTTGGACTTCAAGCCAGTTTGAATAGGCATCCACCATTAAGAAGAAAGTGTGTCCTCTTGTGGGTCCCGCAAAATCGATGTGGATACGGGACCACAGACCTCAAGGCGTTTCCCACTGAGTTGGGGGAGTCTTTGGAGGAGTGGGGCGAGTCTCCTGGCATTTACTGCATTTTGCTACCCATGTTTCTATTTGTCTTTCTAAACCAGGCCACCATGCATAACTCCTGGCCAATGCCTTCATCTGCATGATGCCTGGATGTCCCTTGTGCAGCATTTTCAATACCCTATATTGTAACTTCTCCGGGACTATGACTCTGTCTCCCCATACTATGCAACCCTTCTGGGAGAACAGTTCCATTTGACGATTTTTAAATGGCTTGAACGTGTCATCAGTTTCACTGATCGGCCAACCGCATTCTACCCAGCTGAGGACTCGTGTCAAAACAGGGTCCTTTTTTGTCTCTAAGGCTATGTCTCGAGCGGTTAATGGCGGCAATTTGAGGGTTTCTATTTGTAGTACGGTAACGGTTGGAGCAGGGTCCTCTATGATGTCTGGTAGTGGCGAGCGGCTCAAAGCGTCAGCGTGGGGAGTGGTTTTCCCCGGGCGATGTTGCAATCGGTAATCCTAGGTGGCTAAAAATTCTGACCAACATGTCATTCTTGGTAATAGTATATGGGGAGTTCCCGCCAAAATCCCAAGTAGCGGCTTGTGGTCTGTAATTATGGTAAAGGTCTTCCAAATACATATTCATGGAAGCGTTTAATTGCGGATACAATGGCGAGGGCCTCTTTTTCAAGTTGACTATAGTTCCTTTCAGTTTTAGACAAAGTTTTCGAAAAGAATACAATGGGTGCTTCATTTCCATTTGGGAGGACATGGCTTAGGATGGCTCCTACTCCAAATGGTGAGGCATCACAGGTAACCGTCAAAGGGAGAGTCTCGTTGTACTGCATTAATACAGCATTGGAGGTTAAAAGGTCTTTTATCTCTTTGAACGCTATCCCTTCACGCCATCCCCAAACCCAAGGAGCCTTTTTATCGAGAAGTCTATGTAGGGGTTCAGCTACAGTTGCCTTCTGGGGCAAGAAAATGTTATAAAAGTTAATGAGTCCCAGGAAGGCTTGAAGGTCTGTCTTATTCCTAGGTCTCGGGGCTTTTTTTATTGCAGTTAGTTTTTTTTCAGTGGGGTGGATTCCCTGTCTGTTGAGAAGGTATCCCAGGAATTCCACTCTCTCCATACAAAGTTGGCACGTGTCTCGTTTTACCTTAAGACCCGCGTCTTTGAATTTCGCAGAACTTTTCGGAGTCGTTGTACTAATAACTCTTTTGTGGGGGCAGCTATTAAGACGTCATCAAAATAAGGCACGACGCCTTTTATGCCTTGTAATAGTCTCTCCATTAAACTTTGGAAAATGTCTGGCGCCACGCTTACTCCGAATTGGAGTCTATTGCACTTAAAAGCGCCTCTATGTGTAACTATTGTCTGGCTTCTGCAGTTGCTGCGTCCTCAGGGAGTTGCTGGTACGCCTGAGCTAAGTCCAATTTCACAAATATTTTCCCACCACCCAGGGAATGAAGAAAGTGTTGAACCACCGGTACTGGATAAGCGCTCTGTTGAAAAGCATGATTTAGGTTCGCCCGATAGTCCCACAAATTCTTAACGAACCATCTGGCTTCATGGGCGTTACTATCGGGGTTTCCCAACGGGCATGGTCAATCGGTTCCAATACGCCCTGGGCTATCAGTTTATCTAGCTGCTCATTGATTTTAGGCTTTAAGGCAAAAGGTACTCGACGGGGTTTAAGCCGAATGGGAGCTACATCGGGCTGAGATTAAACTATATAGGGGTCCCCTTGTACTTGCCTAATGTTCCTGTGAACACGTCCTGGAATTCCTGAATAAGAGTCTCTTCCCAGTCATCATTTCTGGTATGATGTATGCCGGCTAGTTCAATTCCGAGTGGGGCGAACCACTGTAGCCCTAACAAGCAGGGTCGGTCACGATTGACGACAGTTAGGGGAAGCGTTGCTTTGTGGTCCTTGAATGATACTTGGACATTGCTGGAACCGACAACTGGGATTCTGTTTCCCTGATAGTCTTTCAGGATGATTCGCTGCATGCTGAGGTCCTGGCGGGAGATGGCAGGGATCAGTTGCTTGAGGGTTTTCCAGGATACCATCGACAGGGACGATCCCGAATCGACTTCCATCACACATGGTCGATTCTCAATAGTAACCTTCACTCGTATTTTCCTTGCATCGAGCGATGAAGCGTGGCCAATGATAATGGTTTGGTGGGCTTCTTCTCATCTCATTGAAAAGGCAGGTGCTTGGTTTCTGTAGTAATAGTGGTTGTTCCATTGGTGGTTCAGATGGTCCCGGTTCTCAAGAGGTTTGCTTATCTCCTGACAGAGGTTGTTCTCCTTTTGCCTGGGACTGGAATCTCATCTGCTTCTGCAGACCTTCGCGATGTGGCCCTTTTTCCCGCAGTTACAGCAGAGTGCGTCGAGGAATTTGCAGTCCGATTGTGGGTGGTCTGCCCCGCAACCAGCACATTGGCGCGGATGTCTCTGGTTCCTTTGCTCTCATTCCGAGCGGAGCTGGTTGACCTCCTCTTCATCACTGTCTGAGGATGACTCGAGGTCTTTGTGGTGGGTAGCGGTAGCATGCTTCTCAGTGGCAAGTGGTGCATCGTCGGCGAGTTGGCAAAGCGGTGCGTTTGCTCGGTGCATTTGAGCAGCTGACTTTCTGTTTGCTTCTGCTGCAGTAGCGTTGGCGATGACATCTGTAAGGCTGATGTCACCTTTCGCCATCAGCTTACTCTGCATGTTTGGTGCATTTAACCCCAGAACTATTCAGTCTCTTAGGGCTTCCTCTAAGTTTGCAAAACCACAAAGGCCTCTTATGTTCCAGAGGTCAGCTATGAAATTACCAACGCTCTCGTCCTTCCGTTGGTCCCTCTGGTAAAATTCGTGTCTTTGTATCAGTGTAGGTACTGCGGGTGTGTAATGGGCCCTGAGGAATGGAGCGAGGGTGTCCCAATCCATGGTCTTCACTTCTGCCAGTTTTGCTAGTGCTTTAGCCATTTTGAAAACGGCGGGGCCGCAATAAGTCAGGAACACCACTCATTTCTTGCCAGACGTAGCATCTTTTAAATTGTTGGTCTCCAGGAACATCTGGAAGCGGTCTATATATGAGTCCCAGTCTTCAGTTGCTGGGTCAAATGGAGCAGGTGGTATGGCGCCGCTAGTCATCTTGCCGTCTGTTTTGTGCACTGTTTCACCACGTGCTCTTTCTTTGTCCGATATGTTCTAGTCAGCTCTATCATCTCCACATCCCACCTTCATCGCCAGTATTATGTCCTGGGCATGGGTGCAAGAATGGAGACGAGACATCGGACTGTGACTTCAACTCTTTATTTAACAAGAAAGACTGGAGCAGAAAACCTGGGCAGCAGTAGCTCTTTTATAGAGCTTGCTGCCGTTAAACAACCAATGAACTGAGTCTATCGCTTTCACAAGCGTCCAATCAGGGGCTTCCATTAACAGCCAATCAGACTGGCCAAATCTGACCAATCACAACTCGCTATTCACGGGCCAATGAGAATTGCAGGATTACAAGCCTGTTGTAAGACGAAGCTGTTTCGGTTGTATCGCTGTGATGGTTTTATCCATAACAGTCCCCATCCCCTTAGACTGTTCTTTACAACTCTAATTTACCTTGTCTGGCAAATGAGCACATTTTCAAAGAAATCACTGAGCTGCTTCTACCTGCCTTTTTTTTTTATTTTGTAAGAAAACCTCTGGAGCCCAAGATGGGTTCACTGAAATGCTTTTAAATATTGGTGATGCTAGAAGCTTGTGATTTAATAAAATCATTGGTTTTGTTTTGTTTTAAAAGAGGAATCTATAAAAAAAAAATCAAAATTGGATGGATCACAGAATCTTATGGACATCAAGGGCAGTGCCCTCAGGGTCTTTGGGCATCATATTGCTTTTCACTGTTCTAAACTGAAGACCTGTATTTGTTCCTTTGCTTTTGCTGGCATGGTTAAACAGATTTCAGAGGTTCCTGAAATTTTGTCATTTCTTAAAAAAAATTGTAATTGTTCTAACTTTACCTGATTCTGTTTCTTTAATATTGATACAAAAAAAAAATTAAAGCAGGAAAAAATGGGATGGCTTGTAATGTTTCATTCTATATGGAGCTTGCTGTACAGTCATTACAAAAATTTAATCCAATTTAATTTCATTTGCTCAATTTACAGCAACAGCAACGTTTTTCCAACCATGCATGTTTTATTCCAATTTCATAAAACCCAACAGTGGGTATTTAAGGATCTCCCCACTCATCAGTACTATAACACAAAGGTTACTTTGGAATTTATCTTTCAAATGACTTTCAATGAATATATTTGATTGATTATGCTGCTCTACTGCTAATATTTTATTTTGTAATTTAAAAAATTTAAATGATAAAATATGATTATAATCTTGTATGATTGCATTTTTATATTTGTTATATCTGGTGTTGGATTGATCCAGCATGTAGGCTTGCAAATATACAACTAAAAATTGCCCACACCTATCTTCCATATGGAAGAGAAGAAAATGAAAATGAAAATAAAAATGGAGAAGGAGAAGCAGACATTTTGGCCCAAATTTCAGAAAAATAATATGAACTGAGGTGTAATCAAAGGGTTAAAATAATTAAGAAATCACTTATGTACTTGCTACATGACTTTTTTTTCTTTTAAAAAATTAGCAAACCAAAACCAATTATGTAGTTGTTATGCACAACTGTGTCCTTCCTTTTCTTCTTCTTTTCTTTTGATCAAAGCATGTTTTTCTGTATTAGCAGGAAATTGCTTGCCACCCAAAAGAGGAAATGAGTGGTGAAGGGAACAACTCTGTCTGTTGGAGTTTACTTTTGATAGCAAATGGCTAATCTGATAAATGTGGCAGCTGTTAACATTAGCAGAATGTGCCCAGTATAAAATCCTGTTTTATTTTATGATGTATTGCATTATGCTTACCCACACCTTTCAAATATTGAAATGTAGAAAACATGAAATGCACAAAATGATTTTTGACATCTTCAAAATTGAACATAAAATGTAAGTGTGTGTGTGTGTGTGTGTGTTCTATAGACCAGGGGTCCCCAAATCCTGGTTCCTGGAACAGCACCAGTCCACGGCATGCCAGAAACTGGGCCACTCAAACAAGCGAAGCCTCATATGTGGGATGTGTTGTGTATGCAATATAATTAATAAAATGTGATCTTGGAGTAAGTGCAGGGTTCTGGCCCTGCACTTATGATTGGCTGTTAAGCGGCTGGACCGGATTGGCCCGTTCCGGGGAATCTGATTGGCCCTTAACAGAGAGTTCTTATTGGTTATAAAAGCTAGCATTCCTAGCTTGTTATTGGTTAGACGTTACAAGGTTTGCCTATATAAGGCGGGTTTTACTGATGTTAAAAGAGCAAGTCACGATGTAAATAAAGAGCTGAAGTTCACCATTCAGAAACTTGTCTCCATTCTTTCTCACCCATGCTCAAACTTAACACTGGCAACGAAGGTGGGATGTGGAGACATCTGAACCAACGAAATTTCGAAGAACACTGAGAACGTGACAGACGACGCCAACAACGGAACCATGTCTGGCGGCATCGTACCACCCGCTCTGTTCGATCCATCACAAGAAGACTGGGAATCTTACATGGATATTTCCAAATGTTCATAGAGACAAACAACTTAAAGGACGCCACAGCCGGGAAGAAACGGGCGGTGTTCCTGACGCATTGCGGTCCAACCATATTTAAGATGGCTAAGGCACTAGCCAAACCCCGAGAAGTGAAGGCCATGGATTGGGACGACCTCGAACCTATCCTGCGAGACCACTATGCCCCGACCGTACCTACGCTTGTGAGATGCCACGAGTTTTATCAAAGAAGCCAGCGAAAGGAAGAGAGCGTAGCCGATTTCGTAGCAAACCTCCGAAATTTGGGAGGCCTCTGTGGATTCACCGATCTAGAAGAAGCACTAAGAGATTGCATAGTTCTGGGATTAGATGCACCAGGCGTCCAAAGCAAGCTGATGGCGAAAGGCAACATCAGCCTTGCTGACGCCATTGCCGATGCTACCGCAGCGGAAGCAACCAAGAAGTCGGCTGCACAACTACGCTGAAACCGCACTCTGGTACCACCACCGGCCAGCGAAATCTCACCTAGTTCAGAAGGGCAGCTCGCGACAACGCACCACGAGGACCTCTCTTCATCATCAGACAGTGACGAAGAAGGGGTCCATCGATTGCGGTCTGACCGGGACCCTCAGCCGAAGCCCTTACACCCTTGCGCTGGCTGTGGAGCCAACCATGCCAGATCCGAATGCAGATTCCGCGATGCACTCTGCCATGAGTGCGGGAAACGAGGCCACATCGGACGGGTCTGCCGCAGCTTGCCAGGACCCAGCCAGGCCTCAAAAGGGGCTAACTATTGCCAATTGACAGGAAACCATCCTGTAAGGTGAGAGCCAGTAAACCACTCCTACAGAAATTGAGCTTTGCAGAGAGAAGAGGCTCACCATACTATCACTATCGGTCACGCCTCAGCCTTGGACACTAAGAAAATCCGAGTCACAGTAGCCATCGAGAACCAGCCTTGCCACATGGAGGTTGACCCAGGATCATCCCTCTCGATGGTGTCATGGAAGATACTCAAGCAACTCATCCCCACAATTCAACGCCAAGATCTCCATTTCCAACACCTCATTCTTAAGGACTACCAGGGAAATCGAATCCCCGTTGTCGGGTCCTGCCGAGTCCGAGTCTCTTTCAAGAAGCACACAGCATACTTACTTTTAACGGTCATCGATAGAGATAGGCCTAGCCTACTGGGCCTCCAATGGTTTGCGCCACTCGGCATTGAAGTGGCCGGCGTAAACCGAGTCGGTGGCTGTGACTGGGAGGAAGACCTTATCTCTGAGTTCAGGGACATCTTCGCGGACAGCTTAGGCAAGTACAAGGGGACCCCGATCTCAATCAGCTTAGATCCAAAAATAGCTCCCATTCGCCTAAAGCCCCGTCAAGTTCCGTTTGCCTTAAAATCGAAAATTGATGAACAACTCGACAAACTGATAGCTCAGGGGGTGTTGGAGCTCATCGATCACTCCCTGTGGGAAACCCCTATTGTAACACCCCTTAAGCCAGACGGGTCAATCCGAATTTGTGGGGACTACCGGGCTACTTTGAACCATGCCCTGCAGCAGAATGCATATCCAGTTCCGGTGGTGCAGCACTTCCTCCATTCCCTGGGGGGCAGGAAAGTTTTCGCTAAATTGGATTTAGCTCAGGCATATCAGCAATTACCAGTAGATGAAAAAACGGCACAGGCCCAAACTATTGTTACACACCGAGGTGCCTTTAAATGTACCCGGCTGCAATTTGGAGTAAGTGTAGCCCCAGGGATTTTTCAGAGCCTTATGGAAAGATTATTGCAAGGGATTAAGGGCGTGGTCCCCTATTTTGACGATGTATTAATTGCAGCCCCTACAAAACAAATCTTACAGGACCGGTTAAAATTAGTCCTAAAAAAATTCCAAGAGGCCGGTCTGAAGGTTAAAAAAAACAAATGTAAATTGTGTACTGACAGTGTTGAGTTTTTAGGGTACCTGATTGATAGTCAGGGCATTCACCCAACCGAGAGTAAATTAAAAGCAATCAAAAATGCTCCCAGGCCAAGAAACAAGGCCGATCTCCAGGCATTCCTAGGCCTCATCAATTTTTATAATGTATTTTTACTGCACAAAGCAACTGTCGCTGAACCGTTACACCAATTGTTAGATAAAAAAGCAATTTGGTTATGGGGTTACCGTGAAGAACAGGCGTTCCGAAATGTTAAAAAACTGCTCACTTCTGACTCTGTACTCATGCAGTATAACGAGACTTTGCCGTTAGTTATAACCTGTGATGCATCGCCTTTTGGGGTGGGCGCCATTTTGAGCCACGTACTGCCTAATGGGAACGAAGCCCCTGTTGCATATTTTTCAAAGACTCTGTCAAAAACGGAGTGGAACTATGGACAAATTGATAAAGAAGCCCTCGCAATTGTCTCAGCTGTGAAAAGATTTCACGAATACGTGTATGGTAGGGTTTTTACTATTGTGACTGACCACAAGCCTTTATTGGGGATAATAGCCGGAGATAAGCCAACTCCCTACATATTATCCCCTAGGATGACCCGATGGTCAGAATTCTTAGCTGCTTATAACTATTGGCTGCAATACCGCCCGGGGAAGGCCATTCCCCACGCTGAAGCATTGAGCCGAGCACCGCTTCCAGAGACTCTCGACGATCCAGCACCAACGGTAACCATGTTGCAAATCGAAGCGCTCAACTCGCCGCCACTGACCGCCCGAGATATCGCAAGAGAAACCAAATCCGACCACACCCTAGCACGAGTCCTAGGCTGGGTAGAACGCGGATGGCCATTGGACTAGTTATCAGATGACTTCACACCATTCAAATCTCAACAGACTGAACTCTTCTCCCAGAAAGGCTGTGTCATCCGGGGCGATAGAGTCGTTATTCCAGAACGGCTCCGAAAAACGCTGCTGAGAACTTTGCACGATGGCCACCCCGGCATCATGCGAATGAAAGCCCTTGCGCGAAGCTACGCATGGTGGCCGGGCATTGACAACCAAATCGAACAGTGGGTTAAAGCTTGTCCCAAATGCCAAGAAGTCAGCAACGCCCCACCAAAAGCCATGCCTACTGAATGGGAGACACCACGTGGACCCTGGTCCTGAATTTACCTGGACTTCGCAGGGCCAACCAAGAGCCACACCTTCCTGCTTACCGTCGATGCCTACTCCAATTGGCTCGAAATTCATGGCATGACGACTACGACCTCCGAGATGGTCATCAAGATTCTAAACAGACTCTTTGCAACCCACGGATTACCAGACGTCCTGGTATCCGATAATGGCCCACAATTTACTGCACTAGCATTCGAGCAGTACCTCGCTGACCGCGGCATCCGCCATGCGCTCACCTCGCCTGCGCACCCTGCAACGAATGGTCGAGCAGAATGCATGGTTCAATTTGTGAAGAAAACCTTGCAAAAGGTAGACTACGACAACATTGACGACAAGGTCAACCAAATCCTCTTCTTGCAACACATCATCCCACATAGTGTCACCAACAAAACTCCCACTGAACTGCTAATGGGACGAAAGCTCCGCTCCCACCTTGACCGGTTGCACCCTGTGTATGAACCAGAGAAACAACTAGGATCCAGCGGCCGCTGTCGCACCTTCCAGGTAGGAGACCTGGTTTATGCAAAAAACCTATCGGGCAACCCTTTGTGGGTGGAAGCGACAGTAGTACGTGTAACCGGCCCTAGATCATACCTCGTGCAATGCCTTGATGATAAACTTTGGAAACGGCATATCGACCAATTATGGTCGCAGCTTGCAGCAGCCAGTTCCCCTATGAACAAACTGAGGCGGGGGGAGGTACGGAAGAAGATGAAGCCCTAGGAAACCCGTTCGAAGGAAACGACAATTTAATAGAAAATCAGGAAGCGGAGCCGGAGGGAGAAACGTTTGCACCTCAGGGAATCGCGGAAAATGTGGGCAATGACATAGAAGTGAACTCTGAACCAGAGACAGCCCAACTGCCAGACAACGATCTCCCTCAGCGGGATTGCAACCTGTTAAGCCTGGGTTCCCCAACCAGGGTTAAGGAGACAAGCTAAACAGAATGTGCAGCATTAGTCAGATAGGCACACAGATAAATGAGTGAGATAAGTTTGTATGTTTGTTAGCATACAGTAAAAATAACAGATATGCTTGTGCTATCAAAAATATAGTTTATTCCATTTATAGCATAGTCAAAATAACAGTCCATTAGTCATGTATTATTTAGTCAGTCCATTCAAGGATATTCAATTAGCAAAGTCCGTGTAGAATATCCTATGTCAGTTCACTTACAAATCAGTCCTTTGTCTCTCTCCCGTTCGAGTAACGCAGTCTTGAGTCCATGCAGTAATTAGGGATCATCAAAGCCAGAGAGAGATCAAGCTGTCGTCTTGCTTCTTTTATGATGCTTTCACAACCACTCCCCTTATTACATTCCCATATTTAAAGTTGCAGACACTTTAACTAACAAACTATGATAACATATTTATTATTTTACCTAAACCAGTTAGGGTAAACAATGTTATCCCTAACATAACCAACCGATACAATGAAAATCAAAGAGACTAAAAAGACAACCGTCCTCTTTAAGGGACTATGTAACTGCGCCCTGAACTAAGGAACCAGGGGGAAGGGGTGTTGTGTATGCAATATAATTAATAAAATGTGAGCTTGGAGTAAGTGCAGGGTTCTGGCCCTGCACTTCTGATTGGCTGTTAAGCGGCCGGACTGGATTGGCCCGTTCCGGGGAATCCGATTGGCCCTTAACAGAGAGTTCTTATTGGTTATAAAAGCTAGCGTTCCTAGCTTGTTATTGGTTAAATGTTACAAGGTTTGCCAATATAAGGTGGGTTTTACTGATGTTAAAAGAGCAAGTCATGATGTAAATAAAGAGCTGAAGTTCACCGTTCAGAAACTTGTCTCCATTCTTTCTCGCCCATGCTCAAACTTCACAGGATAGCACACAAATCCACATCCCCTCTGGTTTGTGGAAAAAGCTGTCTCCATGGAGCCACTCCCTAGTGCCAAAAAGGTTGGGGGCCACTGGTACAGGCTGCAGATAGGTTAGAAAAAGGAAGCCCTGAATAGATATAGTCTATGTCATGCCCCCATCAGAGCCTGAATCTCCGGAAGAAGATAAGTCAGAACTGGAGCCAACAAAGATCGAGCGGGCGACTTCGTTGACTTTGAAGGAATGTGGAGAGGAGCAGGCTGAGGCAGGCCAGGGCCTTTCAGGATTGGGATGGCTTGTAGACAGGAAGGAATGGGGACAGGATGACCAAGAGAGGCTAAGCAGTGAACATGAGAGACAGCATTTAGGTGATGAGCAGGAATCACCCTCTCCTGAGTCTCAAGCATGGAGAGTAGAGAGAAGGAGGGAACAGCACAGGCTGACAGGACAACTTGAGAGGAGAGGGCCCTACCCTTCTTCACAAGACTCACCTGGGGACTGAGACTTAAGGAGACACTGTGTGGAAGGGTGCTTGTCAGGAACAAGTGATGAATTAATGGAGTGTTGGTTCCATTGCCAACGTTTTAATTTTCTTGGACTTCTTGCTTTCTTTCTTGCTTCATGGATTAATTGCCTTGTTTGTTTGCTTCCTGGACTCATTGACTTATTCTCTTGCCCTGTTGGATTTCTTGTTTTGTAGCCATTGTGCTCACAGTGTTGTGCTGGACTACTTGCAGCCATAGGCTGCTGGAGGGGTGTGTGTGTGTGTGTGTGTGTGTGTGTGTGTGTGTGATCACTTTTCTCTGAGACTTAAAGAAATGTGAAAGCATTGGGGGAAAGTTAGAGCCATAAAGAGGTGGTTTGAACTATCAGCTGACTTTGCTATGATCTGGGTCATCACAGTCTGTTTCTGTCATAAGTAAAGGAGATATCCCACTACAACTCAGCAAACAAGGACTATATACAGTATGTGCAGTATCAGATCATAAAAGGAGATGTGCTTAGTTTTATATAAGCAAAAAATGAAAATCTGCTTCTGTCCCAGAAAAGTGTATCTTTACTGCCAGTGGTGAGATGTTGTTGGTGTAACAAGTGGTTCACTAATCATGTGCGTGCCGATGCATGCATGCACAGCATTCAAAATTACTTATTTTAGATGTTACTTTGGGGAAGTAACACAGCTGAGGCAATCTGCTCTGCCGTGTGAATCACTGAGAAAATATAGGTGAGTATAGCACAGGGGCAGGCAAGTGAGCCCACATGATTGTTGGAGTGAACCAGTTCTGAGAAAACTGATCATCGGAGCTTGAGGTTCAACCGAACCAGTCCGAACCAGCAGAATCACACCCCTGCTTACTGCAAATGCTGAAGGTGCAGAATTCTCAAAGTGTATTCATACTCACTCTGTCTTGTTTTGTTTTGCTTTTGTTTTGTATTAATGCACTGAAAAAAAATATAATCAAGGACTCTTTTAAAATGCAACCAAGCACAAGAAATGAAAGCATGAGAAGTTTGGTTTTTTTTTTAATCTGAAACTCCCCAAAAGCTTAAATCATATCCCTATTATTCTAGTGAGACTTGATTCACATTAAAATTCTGACCTGTTTTAGGCTTGTAATGAGCCTAAAATAACTGCCAGCTTGCAGTGCTGGAATTAATGATAATGAAATCTAACACAAGATGTATTTCCATATTGCTCAAATGATTCCATCTCAGATGTGTACTGATTCTCTTTTAGCAATGACTGTTTCTATTCAATCTCTGTTCCTATTTTGAGTTGTTTCTGGTTGTTTAATGAATATTTGGGGAGTTGGCTATAGTGTTATTAATTATACCAGAGACCAAGTATAATTAATTATTTTGGACCCAAAGTTAGCTAGTTAATCTATTTCTGATGGAACTAGAGATTAAACACAAATAGTTCACATCTCTTTTTATTCATTTTAATTTTTCTCTCTTTAGTTCAGTTTACTGTGGACAATCATTCCTAAATAAATAAATTTTGAGTTATTCAGGTGTTGATTTTTTTTTTTTTTTTTTTTGTGGTAAGTCACCTTTCTACTGGTATTTCACAGGATAGAGGCACTGTGTTTTATTTATTTATTTCCTGTAAGTCATCCCTCAGTGATGTTTAAATGCATGTCAACAACAAGAAGCTTATGGAGGTGTTGAATAAAAATGAATTTGAAGATTGTTCTTCCGGAGATCTGATAAACAACAGGATAAGAGGTCATGGTGATGTAGAAGTCAATCTTCATATAAATACAAAATTAATTTATGCACCTAAATTTGGAGAATGAGTTTTAAAAGGCTTAAATGAACATTGACATTCTATTAGTATGCTGGGCAGATCCTCCTTCCTTCTCTCTCTTTCCAAAGCTATAAATAGTGATAGATTTTAATTTTTGACAGCCAGAAGAGTCCCTAAGGCTCTATAGTGATAATAAAAAAGCACCACTGAAAGAAAAATGGAAAAGAACAAATGAAGAACATTCCAGCTCATCATAAAACAAATCTGAAAATTTTTGTCACTTTCACATAGTCCTTGACTTATGACTGGTCATTTAGCAACCATTCAAAATTATGACAAATCCCCCCAAACTACTTACAACCCAATTCCAGTATTACGACAGCTGCAAATATCCCCATAGTCACATGACTAGATCTGGAGTGCTTGGCAACTGGTTCACCTTTATGATTGATTGCAGCCTTCTGCAATCACGTGATCGCAATCTACATTTATTTTTTGCCAGATTCCAACCTTTTTGAATAGTTTCTGGTAAAAAATTAATCCATAGAAATGTATTGATTTGCTTAAGAACCATGTCATGCCCTTGGTAGAGTTGGACTCTGAGGGAGAGGAGGAACAGCCAACAGGGAGTGGAGGTATGGCTCCGGAGATTGTGGAGTAGGCTGGGGAAGGGCTGAGACCGGCTGGGCAGTCAGAGGAAGAACCAGGCCCCTCTCCTCTCCATCCTAGCTCACACAGGGGGGAATGAAGAAGGCAACAACTTGGCTTGTGAGAGAAGAAGCGTCAATGATCCTCCTCATTGGTTACAGCTGAAGAGACAAGTATATAAAAGAGATGATTAAAACGTAGGTTGCCAGAAGCAAACATGTTTTATTTTGGTCTGAAGTTATCTTGCTTGGTGTCCTTCCAACAGACTGTGCCTTGTTATCTCCTTGAATTTGGTAAATACTCCTCCTGTTCCATTGTGGACATTTCATCATTGTAGTTTGGTTTTTTATTTCACCTCTATCTGCTCATTAAACTCAGACTGTATAGCTTTCTTTTGAAGACTATTTTTGAGTAGTTTTATCTCCAACTGAGTATTATTGAACAATGGGGCCAAGTTGGAGGCATTAAAGGACATTTATTTACATTTTTGGATTTTGTTATGTTTGTGTTACACTCTGGGTCATCACAATCCACGGCATTGCTTAACAACTACCACATTCACTTAATGATCACAGTGTTTATTTAATCATCATCTACATTTAACAACCCCATAATCCCTTGCGAGGTGGAGTCTGGGCAACTGAATGGAACTAGCAGAGTGTTTTAATGGCTGGATGCCCTTCCTGTTGCCAATGTGGAGTTTTGTTCAGCAGATCTATTCTCAGTGTGCCCAGAGAGAGAAATGTCTGCCTCTGTCTAGGATTGAACTCACAGCCTCCTGATTGTGAGGCAAGAGCTCCACCTCTAGGCCACTCCACCACTCCACAGTGTTTACTTAATGATTGCCACACAAAAAAATAGTAAAATCAAATCTAATCATGTGGGTGCTTGATGAATTATGATGGAAATTCTGGCCTCCATTATGGTTGTAAGTTAAAGAGTACCTTGTATTACAATTCCATTCCACCCCCTCAAAAATATCTCAGCATTTAAACAAATTTGCAGAAACATTGAAGAGGTTTCTGATTGATTGATATTACCTATTTCTAAATCACACATTTCAGCTTGTGGGTGATGTACAACACAGCTCTGGGCAGTGTATAATATAAGATTACTTTTTTTTTCAAATTTAGAAATTCATGTTTAATCAAGCAACGGTGATAAACCATGGATTAAATTCCTACTTGCCAAAATGCAAAACTATAATGGTAAAACTATTCAGTCATGCCCAAATCTGTGGCATGATGCTTATCTCCATTTCTTGGCTGAGGGAGCCAGCGTTGTCCAAAGACAATTTCTGTGGTCATGGCTATATGCTAAAAGTGTATGGAATGCTATTACCTTCCCACCAAAGTGGTACTTATTAACTTATTCATATTTGCATGCTTTCAAGTTGCTAGGTGAGCAGAAGCCGAGCCAAATAATGGGAGCTCACCCTGTTGTATGGTGCTCTGGTCTCAATTCTGGGCTGTCACCTCTCCAGCTGATAAGCTCAGTGTCTTTAACTGCTGAGCCATTGAGTCCCCTACTATTGCGGAGTTATAGCTAAGTGATGGTGCTCAGAAATTGTAATTGTGGATCCAACCATGTCAAAGGGAATGTCTTTCTTTCCTCTGTTCTCTTCAGTTAATATATATGTCACCTCCAAATTCCAAAGAATTTCAATTCTTTCTGTTTATCCACCAGAAAAAAAGATATTTAATTTCAGCACAAGAAGATCACTCACTTTATTTGAGCTGATTATCTTGTACACTTCTTTTTAAATTAGGTTTGAAAATGCCCTACTTTGAATGTAAGGCATGAACATTGTGAACATTTGATTTATCGTGGCATCTCTGTGTTGTGATATGCACATATAACATTTTCAAGTTTTTGATTAGATATAATATTTTCCCCAAAGATTACTTGCAAACCATTCTTGAGCATACCTTCAGCTTTCCATTTGTAGTTTGGTGATAGAGTATTCATATTCTATTACCAATTTCATTCTCAAAATCTGAAACTGTCCAATTACAAATTGTAGCCTATTTGTCACTCACTAATTCTTGTGGTATACCTGTTCTCACAAAACATTCTCTCAGTATATTGGAGTTGCTGAAGTCATTGGAAACACCTCTGGTCCAACTGAATACACATCTATAACTAAAATATTGTGCCCATAAATAATTCTGGCTATATGTGAATTCTTTGTCTTGGCAATGGAAGCCATTCCCATAAATGAAATTGTGTTTTTATGGCTTCTTTTGGACAGTTGACAAAACTTAAAAATCTGAGCAACTTGTTCCAATCTGTTCAATTTTTTGGTTGATTTCAACCCAGCAAACAAACTATAAGCAAATTCCTTCATTTTTGCTGTATTAAATGTAGGACCCCAAACTCTCAGTGCCTACACAAGATAATCCTTGTGAAGTTTAAAAGCAGCACGGTGTTGATTATAAACAGATTGTTACTGTATATTTCAGTTATTCTGAGTTATTGCGTAGACATCAGACCATGTTAGGTTTCCCCTATTTTCTCTTTGAACCAACTCAGTGATAGGGAGACTGTCAATCTCTGAGACAGAAAACTTTTCAAAGAATCTTCACCTGGTATGGATTTTTCATATTGTTTCTCTTTAGGTATAAATAAATCAGATGGTCTGTATTTGCATGATTATGTGTTCTTTTGAATTCTGCTTTGTGCAGGAAAAAGTCCTCGGTCCTCAAGGAATAATGTCCACCACAGCACTCAAACAACCACTATAAGCAGAATTAGTTTTGTGGAAAAAAAGAGAGATAGTAATAGTGGCGTGTCACTAAATTCTGTTCCATAAATATGACTTTCCTGGATGCTTCCCCATATATGGCACCTCCCCAGATGTCAACTCAGAGGAAGATGAACCAGCTCTAGGCATGTTTGGAGTGAAGTTGGTCAATGGCTCCAATCAGTCATCTGAGAGATTTGGCTGAAGCACAGCTGCGGCAGGACAGCCCAAGGGTTCAGGTAGGGAAAGCATGTAGCTGGAACCAGTCAGCGATGAGGAAGAGAAACTTCCTTCTACACCTGATCCAAAAGCACGTAGGGTAGAGAAAAGGCAGGACCAGAGAAGGCCACCCAGATTACTCAGGAAGAGAAAGCCTCACCTTTCCTGATGGGCTGCACCAGAAGCTGGCTATTTAGCACAGCAGACAGATGGAAGCAATGGTGGAAACAACACATTTACTTACTAGCTGTGTGTTTTCTGGTCATTGTGATTCTTGCTTTGCTTTGGATTGACATTATGCCTTGACTTGGATTGTGCCTTGTGAACTTTTCTTGCCTTGTGAACCCTATTCTATTGTTGGTTTAATTTTGCACGGTGGGTTTATTTTCATTGGAAAACTTTCAAATGCCTTGTGGACTCATTGGACATTGCTCTGTGGACTAGCATTGGTCTGCTTATACCTGGACTTAACTGGGAAAGTTTGGAGGTTATGGTAAAGGGGGAATATTAATAAACCCACTCTAATCACAGTTACATTTCTTTGTGCACAAAAAGGACAGCATACCTGGTTGAAGCATGTACTACATCAGATCTCATTACTTCCTATTTATGCATATATTTTTTTTTTCTTTGCAGCTCTCAGTGAACAGGCTGTGAAAGTTATCAGGCATTCACTGCTGCCTTTCATATGTTATCACGATATGTGAAAAGTGCATGAATGCCATATGGTGAGACACCATGAGCTGATTTCACTGGTAAATGTAAATTTTACAGCAATATGTCATCACCATGCCTGATATCATTATTTTCTTTGCTTCTGCAAAAACTTGTTGGCACTATTTTGTCCACTGCCAAGCACTTCCCATTCATAGTAAAGCGTTTAAAGTGGTAGCATGGCTGCTAAATCTGGCAGGCGTTTGTTCTAGTAATTAGCAAATCCTAAAAAGCAGCAGAGCTGTGACACATATTGTGGTTCTAGGCATTTGTAACTTATTCAGTTTTCTAGTAGACTTTTGCAGACCCTTGCTTTGTCCACAATATGTGTTAATAGTTTAAAGAAGTCACATGGGTTATGTCCTGCTCAAATGCCTCAGTCTGACAATCTCTGCAATATTGTTTGAGGTTTTGCAGTTAAGCTCCTCTTTGTCTCCAGCCACAGTGATATCATTTAAACAGCACTGAGTGCCTGGATAGCCATGTAGCATTTGATCCTTTGGATGTCTGCCAAAGCTTTTACTCTCATGGCACCTGAACATTTCTATCACAGTGTTGTTATTGGATGTGGCAGAAGTTGTTACTGAAGGTTTATTATTTTCATGTTAGCCATCTTTTATCACAGTGATGGAAAGTTTCACTGCACCACAACTGTCCATCCTTTTCAATTTGAAAAGGCCCATCTGGATGAGTTCCCTTCTAATGCTTCTCCTTGAAATTTTACTGAAGCAGAGGGATCCAGAGAGGCTATAAAAGTAGCCCTCAACTTGGGACCATTCATGTAATGACAATCCAAAGTTACAATGGCTTCAGAAAAATTGACTTACAGCTTGTAATCACACTTACAGCCATCACACTACCCTCCCAGCCAAGCGACTGCAATTCAGATGCTTGGCAACTAGTTCTATTGACCCCCTTACAACCTGGACATAAGCTGGTTCAACTTATTTTCTCAAAATAATGCTATAGGGCATTGGACACCAAAACAACCAGATATAGTTTTCCCCTCATGATAAACAACTAATACCTATAACACTATCTTATGCCCTGGGATTTCAAACTATCTAGTAAGGCTGCATTACTATTACTATTATCCTTCTCATCTTTCCTATTACCTATTTCCTTTGTTTGTTATGACTATAATTTTGTTGTTTGTATCTCATGATTTATGTTGATTGCTTTTATTTAATATCCTATGATTTATGTAGCATCCTATGACTCACTGAGTGTTGTATCTTATGATTTATGATGATTGTATTTTATGATTATGATGATTTGTCACTTGTTGCTTGTATGCATACTAAAAGCTTATGCACCAGAGACAAATTCCTTGTGTGTCAATCACACTTGGCCAATAAAGAATTTCTGTCCTGCTCTGTTCTATTCTATTCTATTCTATTCTATTCTATTCTATTCTATTCCTGTGCAATTGGTTGCAGCATCCTACACTGGCAAAAAGCAGCAAAATGCCCATTAAGGAAGCTGGATTTGCTTAACAATCACATGAATTGTTTAATGACCATGTCATTCATTTAACAGCTGCTTTAAAAATTGTTGTAAAGTTGGATTTGACTTGACTTGTGATCTCAATACTTAGGATGGAAATTCTGCTCCCAACTGTGGTCATAAATCCAACATTACCTGTTGTTTGTTAAACAGATGACATTGCTTAGCTAAGTTCTAAGTGGAAGAATACAATATTTCCTTCTTTAAAAGAAATTTCAGTGTAGAAATGAATTCTTTGTCAGGTCATATGAATGAAAACAGCCTAAGGGAAAAAAAAAAAAAACTAATCAGGGAGACACTCATAGCAATGGTCCTGGTAACAATAGGAAATTTGGTGAGCATGGTATCATGGTAGCGAAATATTAAGACAGGGTGATTTTTGCTGACTGCCCATTATTAATTCAGTGCTTCAGAGGTTTTGCATTCCCCAAAGAATCTGATTGTTTCAACTCACTGCTAATTGAACATAGGTAAAGATACTTAATTTGGTGTATATGAAATCATAAAAATGTACATCCATTTCAATTGCCTTCCAGGTTGATGGATATCGATGTCTCAAACGTCTGGAGAGCACTCAATTGAAGATATTATATTAATAACAGTAATACTTAATTTTTATCCTCATTAAGCTTATATGCTTCATTCAGATTTGATATTAGAACAGATGTTCCTCATTTAAAGATATATGTGTGTGTGTGTGTGTGTGTGTGTGTGTGTGTTCTCCACCCTGCAAAATACTTTTTTTTTTGTTTTATTTTTGATTTCTGAAAACCACAATAGAAGAAAATGGAGAAAAATCATATGTAAATGTCCAAATTAACATTTTTTCATTGAGTTTATGCTTAGAATTCAGCCATAAAGGGAAAGAGAACATTCTATACAGTATTAGATTGTTCATCCCAATTTATCTTTCCAAATATAATTATACTAACAGTAGATGATTGTGATGATGATGATGATGATGATGATGATGATGATGATGATGCAAATTATCATAACTACTGCAGATGGTACTATACTTTCAATATTTATTGATTTAATAAATGATCACTTATACAAAACTTTTCCATCACTTAGAATTCTCACATTGTGTCATGCCCCCTGTCAGAGTCTGAATCTGAGGAGGAAGACCAACAGCTGAGGGAGTGGGAGTGTGGCTCCATTGACTGTGGAGGAGGCCGGGGAAGGGCAAAGTCCAGCTGGACAGAGCATAGAACAAAGGAGAGGGCGTTCAGAGGAAGACTCAGGCCCACCTCTTCTTCACCCTAGGACACACAGGGAGGAACGGAGAAGAGAGCAACGTGGGTTACATGGCTTATGGGGGAGGAAAGGGCCCTGATTCCCTTCATTAACCACACCTGGGAATGAAAGATTAAAAGAACTGAATGCTGACTGCGGCAGCTGCTGAGAGCCAATGTGACTTTATCTTGTGTTGACTTTGTTTATTTGTGTTCCTGGCATCTTCCCAACCATGTCAGTTTTGCCATGCCTCCACATCTGGAACTCTTGCTCCTGCCCTGCCAAATTAATTACTTCAGTTTGGCTTGATTGGACTTAAAGTTACAGTTTTTGTTGACCATGATTTAGACTTCATTCTCTGCAGTTAAAGGCTGTTCCTGGGAGAGTTTTTCTCCAGCCAGCAGATAACCTGGACATTAGGGGCAAAATTTCAGCTATTAAAGGGACTCTTATTATCTGACTGTGTTGCCTTTGTGCCACTCCCCGAGTCATCACGCATTGCTTATTTTTGGGATAATTCTACAGTCAGCTATAGGAAACTATGAGGACAGCATAATTTTTTATGATGAGATTCTTCTTAATAATTGTTATGATTAAAGGAACTTAATGCTTGTCAAGCCTTTCAGCAACTTATTTGAGAAAGATCTGTTTAAACAAATGGCAAATATTTGCATCTACTTTAGCAGATGATCCCCTGATGCTTCTCTATTGACAATCTACTTTCATAAAGAGAACAACAACATGCTTGGGTATTTCCCTCCTGATTTCTAGAGGAACCATATGCTTAAGCATGATACATAAATTTTATAAGAATCTTTATTTCTAACCATCACAGAAATGCATTGAACTCAAATGATGTTCAATCATAAAGCCAAGAAGCCATAAAGTCACAAAATATCCTTGCTCAAAAATCATTCTGACATTCAAGTAATCATATTGGAAATTTTCTCAAACCGATATAAGAAGGAGCACTCCAATATTAGGATTAGCTTTTAATGAGTTTGAAATGTGTTTCGAGTAACTTCCGCATTTGGACTTAAATTTGACAAGGTTTGCATAGCAGAGAACCATTTTGTCTGCTTTTTTATATTCACTGATCTAGAAATGATCCCTCCTGAATTCTGTGGTGCTTACTGTGGCGCTTGCCCACAATATCATCATGTGATGGCCCCCAGTCTCTTAAAAATGCTTTCAACTTGACCTATGACTCATTGTAGCCAATTTAAAACCCCAAAGAATTTCACATGTGCCAAAGGACATGCTTCTATTGACCAATTGATAGCCAGATTAATTCCTTTCACATGGTATTTCATGGTTTGATCTGTTGTAAAGACCAAAATGAGAGTCAGCTAAAATGGTACCACCCCTACACCCACAATTTAAACAAGATGAGGGATAAAGTTATATTATCTTGGCAAGATGGTGCTGCAGCTGGACCCTTGCAGACAAACATGAGGTCTCAAGAATGAGGAGGCATAAATTTCCAGAATGTGAAAGTGATCTATCCCCAAAGTCTTCAGAACATAAAAAATTTAATTGAAAAATCTGACTTGCGATATTTGGTTCTATCATAATCAAACTCCTGGAATCACATGGGAATCATGGGTGTCTTTGTGTAGGTACCTTAAATAATCACAGGTTTATGCAGTTGTATAATTTGTTTCTTTTACATTAAAAAGATAAACACTTTCCCTGACCAGTCATGTCTAATTTGGGGGGCTGGTGCTCATCTCCGTTTCCTAGCCAAGGGAGTCAGAGTTTCTGAAGATACTTCTGTGATAATGTGGCTGGCATGACTATATACTGAGGTTCATGGGATGCATGTTCATACTTTCGAACTGTTAGGTTGGCAGGAACTGGGACAAAAATGGGAGCTCACCCTGTCCCATTGGGTGCTTGTGTCTCAAACTGTCAATTCACCAGCATCTTAACTGCACATCTTTTTCATTACTAGTTTTTTTTTTTTAAAAGATAAATTTACATAAACAAATGCAAAGATTACTTAGATAATTATTACTCTCTCTTGTAACATTAAAACAATGCTTCATAAAATTTATGGAACTGCTTGTTATCAAGTGATGAATTGCTTATTCAGATATACAGAGTGGTTATCACATATGAGTAATTATCTTTGGAGCAGAATACCTGTCATTGAAGGCTTCTTAGGTATATTTTCCTGTAAACCAGGAAATCAGTCTAAGAGTAGATTTTAGATGACTCTTTAAGTGTTTTGTCTTGTTATGGGGCTTGCTTCCTCTATTAAAGTAGTACGTATAAAAGCTGTCTCACATTCACATGTCCATCACTGAACATATGATCACCCCACAGGAGTTATCTGTCACTATATTTTTCTCGTTAAGTGTCTGTTTTTCTCTCTCTGGCTGAAAAGATTTACCTACATATTTGTATTCATTACTCTACACATTTTCACAAGCAATATTTTTGTAGGAAATAAACTTTGTTACCCTAATATGCTATATAATATGCTTAAGGGACACATTTTATGTGCATCTCTAAGGAATACAAGCCTGAATTTAAGATTATTTTTCACCCACCATAAAAAAAAGAATAAATTCTTATGTATCATTTAGGTTCCCATCTTGTTACTACAAAATGGTAACTCCACCTGAATCTAATCTTGAGTTCCTCTCTCAATAAAGGTGTACATGTGAAGTACTTAGAACAATGGCTCCTTATGAAAGCAGATTCATTCCTTCACAGAGATACGGGCTTTAAGGTGAAGAAAAGAGTCTCATTAAGTAGCTTCATTGTTTAGAATAGAATAGAATAGAATAGAATAGAATAGAATAGATTGGAATGGACCTGGAGGTCTTGTAGTCCAACCGCCTTCTCAGGTAGGAAGTCCTATATCATTTCAAACAAATGGTTGTCCAATCTCTTATTTAAAACTTCAGTGCATTCGCAACTTCTGGAGGTGAGCATCTTCACCACTAGGCCATCACACTACCATTTGAAACTACATTAAATCATATTAATTTTTCTCGCACTTTTCTCTTGAGCAAGGGATGGAAGCAAGTGAAGTTGGATGTCCCACTGTTGCTGGGAGTGCTTTGAAACAGTAAGTTTGATTTGGAAACTTCTACACCAATGTTTCTACTTTAAAATGTATGGACTTCAATTCCCAGAATTCCCCAATCAGCATGATATCCCTTCCTCTATCTCTACAGAGGGAAAAGGAAATGACTTGAAGGACAGGAGGAAGAACCATACCCATAATGGTCAGATAAAAGCCATCTGAGCTCAGGGCAGAAATGTAATTATTACTATTACATTTACCTGCTGCCCATCTTGCAGTTTGATAAAGTGAGTAAACATCTCAGACAAACCCCTCCCTATGCATTTGAGGATAAAAGGGGAAATGGGGGAAGCATGTTCAGACTTACAGGATTCTGTTACTAAAGCTTTAGAATCAAAGTAGTCTTGATCTACATGGCATTGGTTTCCTATTGTGCTCTACTATGAAGGGCTGACAATCTCATCCTTCTACAGCCTGTGCAACTTGCTGAAAATTGTCAAGAAAATAAAGCTGATAAAATACATTGACAGAGAGGGAGAAGGAGAGAGAGGGATTGTTAACAAACTCTTGAAATTAAATGAAAAGAATAGGACAAATGTCAAAAGTGCATAATGTAATGTAATATACCTCTTTACCACTAGCCTTTTCTTCTCTTTCTCCATATATTTAAAATGTCATGTCCAAATGCTACCTTTTGTGGTAAAAATAACTTTTTCTGATGCATTTTTAAAAAAAAAAAAAATGAACAGTATTTGTTCTGTTGTTTTGTTGTTTTATTAAAGGTCCTGGGCAAAATTGAAAAGTGAGGGAGAGGGAGGGAGAAGGGAGAGAGAGAGAGAGAGAGAGAGAGAGATATGAAAGAAATGTATTTTCCCATGGGACCATGCAGGAGTAACTTTATAGGTTGTCTTGAGTCCCAGGCTTGATTGAATCTTGCTAAGTGATGTAATGCAATGGTGGGATTCAATTTTTTTTACTATTGGTTCTGTGGACATGGCTAGATGGGCATGGCAGGGGAAGGTTACTGTAAAATCTCCAGTCAGAGGTGGTATTTTCAGATTCTCCAAACTACTCAAAATTTCTGTTACCGGTTCTCCAGAACTGGTCAGAACCTGCTGAATACCACCTTTGCTATTATGGCTTAATGGTTTTGTCTAGGTTTGGATCTGAGTGAGGGCTAATCCTATCACCCTGGAGCTAAACGTCTTTTGTCTTGTAGATAGGATGGCTCAGTCTTTCTGGAGCTATTAACAAAGGTGGGGGCTGCTTTCCAAGATCATGTTTCTCCTTTTCTCATCCAGGGGAAAGTTTGTGGGTGCTAACTTTCTATAGTTCCATCACCTTTCTTATCCCTCTTCAATATAAAAGCTCTTAGGGGCTCCTTGTTGGCAGAGGTATCGTGCTCACATATCATTATTTTGCAGATTGTTTGGAATTCAGTTGTTTACTCTCATGTCAAATAGCATTAAGGGAATGTTTGAATGCAGGTCCTTTGGCAGCAATAACATTTAAAATTCAAGAAGGAAATTGTTTCAGATGTCAGAAATGTTTGCCAATGGGAAGGGTAAATGCAAGAAATAAGTAAATGACTCGGTCATTCATTGTTACAACATAACACAATTGCTGGAGATAGACTGTTCTCATTATTCTCATTGGAAATAGGAACATTCAACATATTTCCTTTGATACTCTGCCCAAGGAAAGTAGTACGCATATCGGTAACTTAGATAAATCTTTCTTTCTTTCTTTCTTTCTTTCTTTCTTTCTTTCTTTCTTTCTTTCTTTCTTTCTTTCTTTCTTTCTTTCTCTCTCTCTCTCTCTCTCTCTCTCTCTCTCTCTCTCTCTCTCTCCCTTCTTCCCTTCCTTCCTTCCTTGCAGAACTAGGCTTTTGGTTTCTCAGAAGCTAGTTTTTTTATTTTTTTCTTTGGTGGGTTTTAACTTAATTTCAAGAGGAGTTAAGGCTACTAATTCTGTATAATTCTTCCTATCAATCTGCAATTTCCATACTTCTTTTTCTTAATCTAACAAAGGCTCTAGGAAAAATTCCTTTTAAAAAATTCTGTTGCCAATATGAGTTTATAGTAATTTCTTGTTTGAGGTTAAGGATGGGGAACATACAGTAAATAGATTGTTTATTGCTCCAATATCCAATATCCATTTTTTATTTTCCCAAGATCACATTGTTGAAATTTGGTGGTAGAACTGCAGTTTTCAGTAGCAAAACTTCGAATTGTTTTGTTAAAGTAGTTTGGCTGTGAATAAGACCATTAAGCTTTCACGAGGTCTATTACCTCTGTTTTGTCTTAAATTTTTCCAGAATAAAAAGGGTCAGAAGTTTTAGCTCAGTTGTCCCCAGAGATGTGCAGATTATGAGACCAGAAAACATATTTTTTAAACATTGCAGCCCTGGACCCCCGTATAGGAGAAAATGTGTTGGTGAATGTGAAAGGGTATTTTTGTTGGGGGGGATTTGTTTGTTTATTTTTGCAAAGTGGTAAAAAAAATTGCAGACAAAACTGTAGCATTGCCTCCCTTTGCTGCAGAGGAGGATTTATTGTGCAAACATCATGCTTTATTTCAAACAAAATTGAGGCTATCCACTTATTTATAAGGGTTTCTGCATATATAACTTTTAAAATAATATTTAATGTTAGGGATAACATTGTTTACCCTAATTGGTTTTGGTAAAATAATAAATATGTAATCATAGTTTATAAGTTAAAGTGTCTGCAACTTTAAATATAGGAATGTAATTAAGGGAATGGTTGTGAAAGCACTTTAAAAGAAGCAAGACGACAGCTTGCTCTCTCTCTGGCTTTGATGATCCCTAATTACTGCATGGACTCAAGACTGCATTACTCGAACGGGAGAGAGACAAAGGACTGATTTATATTGTAAGTGAACTGACATAGGATATTCTACACGGACTTTGCTAACTGAATATCCTTGAATGGACTGACTAAATGATACATGACTAATGGACTGTTATTTTGACTATGCTATGAACTCATAATGGAATAAACTATATTTTTGATAGCACAAGCGTATCTGTTATTTTTACTGTATGTTAATAAACATACAAAGCTTATCTCACTCATTTATCTGTATGCCTGTCTGACTAACACTGCACATTCTGTTTAGCTTGTCTCCTTAACCCTGGTTGGGGAACACAGGCTTAACATTTACTATGCAACTTTTTCTGTAGATTTCTTCAGTTTACCTGTACAGATTATTCAGTTCTAATGCGTTTTTATGTATTTCATCATTCTGAATTTTATTTACTATTTTTCTGAATTTCATTTATTCTGTGTATCTTATAGAATGCAACTTACAATGCATACCTGAATTTTTATGAATTTCTAAACATTTATTTTCCTTTCTCCTTTTTTTTTTTTAACTAAATGGGTTGAATTATCCACATTTTTATGGATTATCAAAAATGTGGATTATATTTAGCAGTTTTCCCCACTGGTGAACAAACTAAAGTCATTTTCTCCCTAGCCCAAGTATTATGGATCGTTCACTTCCCTAGTTTTGTCATTTTCCTTGCTGGTTGACAGTTTACTATTTATTTATTTATTTATTAATTCTTTGTTATATCTATGTTCCATCACAATCATATACAGCCTCTTGGCAGTTCACAATATGAAGACAATAATAAAAAATATAAATTAAATGTGGAAATAACTCAGTTTTAATCACCACCGACAGTAAAAGAGGGTACTTACTTATGAAAGGATTATGTTCTGAGATACTGTTCTTAAGTCTCTTTTCTTAGTCCAACAAATCTTTAAAAAATCACAATAACCAACCCTCACACTTCCCAAGCAGCAGAAAGTGCCTCAGTTTCTTCTTACCTCCCATTCCCACCGAGTGGTGGATGAACTCAGATCCTCTCCAGTATTGATCCATCATGGCTTGGACTACCAGTGTCAGGGTAACCTAGTCGTTCGCAGGCTTTTGGGAGCCTTGATGGGGAAGGGCTACCAACAGGCAGAGAAGTGATGCGGATAATGATCAGTCTTGATCTTATACAAGGAGCAGAGCAGTGGACAGATCCATGTCATTCCATTCTCCACAAGGATACTGGAAGTATGCTTGGTGGAGTTTTCCAGGGACACAAGGCCCCCAGCCTTTCTCATGCTGCTTCATTCCCCCACCATGATATTCAGGGAAGACATGGGTACCAACTCTTCTTCCAGGTGGTTCCAGGATAAAGGAGGCTTCCTACCTTGGTGGCCTTCCTGGGATAAAACAGCCTTCCTGCCTTGGTGGCCCTCTCCCCTCTCAGAATCATTGGACCTTCTTTCTGGTGTTCCATCAGCCCCACTCCCTCAGATATTGAGTGCAATCATCCATTACCACCTGTGGTAAAGGCTTGTTGTGCAACAGTGCTGTCGAGTACAGGTATGCAGTGTGCAGTGTGCCATAAAGTAACATTCTTTCATCTTCTTCTGGCTTTTAGGTTGGAATTGTATAGAGTTTTGTTCATATTGGCTAAAGTCTGTAATTTAAAAGTGGTTACATAATGTTTGTAACCACTTTTGTCTAGTTAATGTCTGGTTATATAATGTTTGTAACCAGAATGGAACCAATATAACACAGTGCTTTTGGGACTCAATCCCTGCACTACTGTTGTAAATGCTAGCAACTGGGAACAGGTGTACTACCTCCATCTAGGCCCTAGCTTAGGTGATTGATCACAGCAACCAATGCTGTTTCCATTGCATGGTGAGACTTTCTTACAGGATATTTGTTACCTCTGCCTTCAGCTGTCATTGGTATTTTGTCACATCTTAATTTTGAGTTTGAGGGGTGG
This sequence comes from Hydrophis major, assembly GCA_033807585.1. NCBI lineage: Eukaryota > Metazoa > Chordata > Lepidosauria > Squamata > Elapidae > Hydrophis > Hydrophis major. The sequence continues at coordinate 66,041,675 of CM066330.1, forward strand.
TTTTTGTCATCAGTTTGTTAGTGGCTGCTGATTACTGCTATTGTTGTAGAAGGTGGTTTGATTGCTGGGCTCTGCTCTTTGCTCATTGTGTGACAGCTTGAGCTTTTGAATCAACCGCTGTTGCTGCTGTTGTGATTCCAGTCACTCATGGCATGCTGGGTTCTGGTCTCAACAAGCTAGCTAATCCAGTTGCCTCCAAGTTCTGGAGTAAAAGGAAAGAAAAAAGGTTGAACAAGTTCATGCAATTTTCTTGGCAATATTTTTGGTTGCAGTTGCCACCTTCCTTTCAACCAGCCAAAAGTTGCCCAGCTGGTCTATCAATTTCCAATCTGATGCTTTTAATTAACTAACAGAGAGAGAAAGAGAGAGAGACAGAGAGAGGGAGAGAGAGAGAGAGAGAAATATAATGCATGTATAATTTAATGTGTAATCTTTACTGTTGGTTTTTTAAAAATGTAAATTATAGGATTTTTTTCCACTCAAAGGTATAATAATTTGATTAATTATCGTTATAATTCTTATACTGTCTTTAATATTTTTTCCGTGTCTATGCACTTAGAACTAGAAAAAGAAAACAGAAAAATACACAATATTGTTAGATTGCTTACATTAAACATTCAGTCACTTGTCCTCATGAAACACATACATTTTACCCGCAGGTATATATGTATTCTGTTACTCTAAATTTGGCTAGCAGGTTTGAAAAATAGAAGCATTTTGATTCTGCTCCCTGTCTTTTCTTTCTATTTTTCTTGCCACCTTGTTTGCTGTTTGTTAGGTTTTCATTTTGCTACACTTAGCCCAACAAAAAACAAACAAACTTTGAAATATCTGCTTTTAGTTGATTAGGCATTGTATGCACAGGAAGTGGTAGTTGCTGGAAATAAAATGTTCTTTTGATGGCTTTCTTGTAATTATATTGTGTCACATGGCATCCATCACAGTTCTTTGAATTGTTTTACTTAAGGTTGTGTCAGCTCTGATGTGACAACACAGTGCGTTAAATGATAGAATGGAAACACAGGACTGCTTTTTCTTGAATTTGTTTCCTGCCACTTTCCAGTTTTAATGGATCATTCTCTTATGCATGAAAAGTGGGCCTAGAGAACATTATTCACATGAGTTCAAGCTAGAAGTCTTTGAATATACTTCGAGCCACCAGTTGGAATTGGTGGGACTTGCCTTTTTTTTTCTGGCAAAGTTAAGAAAATTAACATTTTCTTTTTAGTTAAATGTTTTAGTTTCAAAATATGACATATTTTAGGATGTCAGATGATTTGTAATATGAAACAGAAAAACTACCAATTAATAATGTTACTCTGAGGGCATGAGTGCTGAATTTAAACAAACAAACAAACCACCATTTAATCATCAGGTGTACATTTAGCAAATTCAACTTGGCATTCTGAGAAACATGATCAAGTGATTCCAGGTATATCTTTCCCTTCCCATTACCTACAACTGGAACCAACTGTTTTGAAAGGGGAAAGACTACTGCAAGGTTATGCTCTGTACTCTAAACCGGGGGTCTTCAAACTTGACAGCTTTAATGGGCTTCAACTCCCAGAATTCCTCCTGCAGTCATGTTAGCTTAGGAATTCTGGGAGTTGAAGTCCACAAGTCTTAAACTTGCCAAGTTTGAGACCAGTGGTGGGATTCATTTTTTTTTTTACTACCAGTTCTGTTGGCGTGGCTTGGTGGGCATGGCAGGGGAAGGATACTGTAAAATCTCCAGTTAGAGGTGGTATTTCCTGGTTCTCTGAACCATTCAAAATTTCCACTACCGGTTCTCCAGAACTGGTCAGAACCTGCTGAATATCACCTCTGTTGAAGACCCTTATTCTAAACCCTCATGGGTTCATATAGGTACAATGGTTGAGGATGTCAAAAAGCCACCAAGAGATTCAGGACTCAAGGAGGTTATAATTCAAATTACTTGAGGATAATATTGGGTGTTTCTCCAATTACATCTACATGGGATCCAGCAAAAAGGGAATATTATGGGTATCATTGATCCCAGAGCTTTATTTAGCAAAACCCAGAAGGAAAGTTTTTGTTACAACCACCCACTGGAACATCATTTTTCCCAAGGTGAGACTGGCCTAATGCTACCAGGCTTTTGGAAGGTCTAACCTTGGATGTGCCATCAGATTTGGGGATCCCAAGAAAGTATGGAGCTCATAAAATAGTTGGATTGTTAGAGTGCATTCTCTGAATTTTTATTATTGCAAAGTTTTTAACTTTTAATTGTTTTGATAGGAGATCACAATTTTACATAGATTTTAACTATCTATATATGCTACCCAGATTTACATGCAAGTGAAATGGGCAACCATAAACATTTAGTAAATAGTCCCCTGAAGAAAACAGAAATAATATCTAGTTTTGATTTGTTTTTGTATTACTTTTTTCTTTCCTTTCCTTTTTCCTTTTTGAAGTTTGTATTTTAATCTTTTGAATTAAAAAAAAAGAATTGAGCATGATTTGTTATGCCTTTCTATAGTTTTGTTTTACACATATAATCTTATTCCCATTGTTGTATATCTCTTCAGTTATATATTTGTTGGTGCTTATTTAAAATAGAATTTTATTGCCTCAGTGTCGTGAATTATTAAAACGCTTATAGAATGTGAACTTTTAGCTATATCTTTCACAGCAGATTCAGGGATACGTGTTTTTCATCTTACCTCTTCCCACCTTCCACATAAATGTCACAGAGATAGCTTGTTAGAATACTAATTAGAGAATATGTCTGAAACATCTTCACACTTATGTGAAAAATACCCCATTTCCCCTCCCCCCCTTTTGAAAAACTATTTTATAGTTTTTTATCTGCTATAAAACAATTTTCTATGATCACATTATCTTTGATCAAGTTTATACATAAGATTTAAAACCTTGGGCTCTTGCATTTGGCTTCTTTAAGTGCAAGAAGATTATGCAAAAAAACAGATACTCACTGGAATTTGCTAGCTTTAATGAAATGATTGTTGGATTTTTCTTAATAGTTGATGAGGTTTTTTCCCCCTGTCATATTGCATGGAGGCACAGTGGTCAGAATGTAGTATTACAGACTTATTCTACTGACTGCCAGCAGTTCAATTCTCACTGGCTCAAAGTTGACTCAGCCTTACATCCTTCCAAGGTGGGTAAAATGGGGACCCAGATTGTTGGGGGCAAGATGCTAATTTTGTAAACTGCTTAGAGATGGCTCTAAAACACCACAAAGTGGTATATAAGTCTGTGCTAAATGCTGTTGCTATATACCCAAGATAGCAAGCTGATTTGGGGGAGGTACCCCTGCCTGTAAAGGAAAGCAGTGTCGTGGAATCCTTGCTTGATTCAAGCCTCTACTATCAAAGGTTATTCAAACAGAGTTGTTGTTATTGTTGTTTTTTTACTGTATTTGAGATCTTGGTCAGGCAAATTCGCCACTGGCACCCTGTGCTCTTTACAGATGAAAGCAGGTTCACACTGAGCATACGTGACAGACGTGACAGGGTCTGGAGATGCCGTGGAGAATGTTCTGCTGCCTGCAACATCCTCCAGCATGGCAGTGGGTCAGCAATGATGTGGGATGGAATTTCTTTAGGGGGCCACACAGCCCTCCATGTGCTCACCAGAGGTAGCCTGACTGCCATTAGGTACCGAGATGAGATCCTCAGATCCCTTGTGAGACCATATGCTGGTGCAGTTGGCCCTGAGTTCCTCCTAATGCATAACAATGCTAGGCCTCACGTGGCTGGAGTGTGTCAGCAGTTCCTGATGAGGTGGCGGATGGTCCCCTGAGGGATCTCCTCCCACACCTGGACTAAAGCAACCCCCAACTCTTGGGCAGTCTGTGGTGCAATGTGGCATTGGTGGATGGAGTGAGACATGATGTCCCAGATGTGCTCAATTGGTTTCAGGTCTGGGGAATGGGCCAGTCCATAGCATCAATGCCTTATTCTTGCAGGAACAGGGCACTAGTGGTGAATTTGCCAATCTTGGTGTTCTCTGGCAAATGCCAAACGTCCTGCACGGTGTTGGGCTATAAGCACAACCCCCATCTGTGGATGTTGGGCCCTCATATCACCCTCATGGAGTCTGTTTCTGACTGTTTGAGAAGCCACATGCACATTTATGGCCTGCTGGAGGTCATTTTGCAGGGCTCTGGCAGTGCTCCTCTGTCCCTCCTTGCACAAAGGCAGAGGTAGCTGTCCTGATACTGGGTTGTTGCCCTCCTACGGCCTCCTCCACATCTCCTGATGTACTGGCCTGTCTCCTGGCAGCACCTCCATGTTCTGGACACTACGTTGACAGACACAGCAAACCTTCTTGCCACAACTCACATTGATGTGCCATCCTGGATGAGCTGCACTACTTGAGCCACTTGTGTGGGTTGTAGACTCCGTCTCATGCTACCACTAGAGTGAAAACACTGCCAGCATTGAAAAGTGACCAAACCATCAGCCAGAAAGCATAGGAAGTGAGAAGTGGTCTGTGGTCACCACCTGCAGAACCACTCCTTTATTTGGGATGTCTTGCTAATTGCCTATGCTTTTCACCTGTTGTCTATTCCATTTGCACAACAGCATGTGAAATTGATTGTCAATCAGTGTTGCTACCTAAGTGGACAGTTTGATTTCACAGAAGTGTGATTGACTTGGAGTTACATTGTGTTGTTTAAGTGTTCCCTTTATTTTTTTGAGCAGTGCATGTTCTTTGTATTTATGTCCCACCATTGGCAAGTTTTAGCTGCTAATAAATCTCAGCTATCCCCAGCTACAATCTTGTGTTTCTGGAAAGCAGTGAGATGGATGGCAGTGTACACTCCAGCTGGGTATGGATGTTTGTCTATGATCAACAAATTATTGACCCAGGCTGCTCACAGAATCCCCTAGCCACATCTAGCATACTGTGACAAGGGGAGAAAGCGAGTGTGTATGTGTGTCAGATAGCTATGTAGGTTTCAAAGGGTTAAAAAGTAAATGTTATTGATGAGTGGACCATAACATATTCATAACCCCTCCAGTTTTAGAAATGTTCCCCTTTCCCAAAGGGATTCCTGCTATAGAGAATAAGGAAGGTGTCCTTGATGTAAATATGCAAGAATCATTACCTAGGCAAAGAGGGCTTAAAAATGTTTCAATTTCCTTTGCCTTGGTAACAATTCTTGCACATTTCTGTCAAACTCATCTCATTCTCTACACTTGCTTCCAAAATGTTAATGGTAAAATGCTTATTGAATTTTCTACTGAATGGCACAGGTGGACAAAGAATAATAAGAATTTGCAATTTTCTAAGTTAGGTGCATTTGAAGGGAATAAATTAGAAAGATTTTCACAGAAAATTCAGTGGAAAAACTATAAATTTACTGTTTTTTTGAGAAATGGAAGGTTGTGGCCATTCTAAAGAAGGAGTCTTAGAGTCTTCTTTTGAGAAGTTGTGTAGACAAATTGAAAGGTAGGGGATAACAGAGAAAGATAAAAATACATAAAGATGGAAACAGAATTAAGGAAAGGTGCTATTCTAACTAAGGTATGTTCAAAGCAGTTAGAAGAATTAGAAGAATTATCATTATTTGTTGCCAAGCTGAAAGCCAGCCATGTATCTTCAGGGTCTTAAGCTGGTTAAAAGTGTTCCTTCAACCCCACCATTGCAAAAATGCTGGAGAATATCTGACTGTTCCGTACTATAACTACCACTATCATCTATGCAGTCTCTACATGAAAACAAGAATTCTGGTCATTCATTGCAATGATAGACTGACTGGGATTATGGAACAGTTTGTATCACAGCAGTCTGTACTTATGGATATATTTGTTTTTGCTTCTTGTTGTAGTTAGAAGCTCATCAATATGAAGCAGCTGACTAGATGCCTACTGGGAAAAGATTCATCTTGAGTCTGACCAGATCTTGTTACAAGTTCATATTTGAGCCTACATAGTGGTAATTCAGGCAATAAAAAAGAAATATTTGCCTCACCTTATTGTGTCCACCAGATACTATCCAGTAGTCCTTTTAAGAATAGAATAGAATAGAATAGAATTCTTTATTGGCCATGTGAGATTGGACGCACAGGGAATTTATCTTGGTGCATATGCTCTCAGTGCACATAAAAGAAAAGATACATTTGTCAAGAGTTAAGAATCATAAGGTACAACACTTAATAATAGGCATAAGGTACAATATCACCCTCATGGAGTCTGTTTCTGACTGTTTGAGAAGCCACATGCATATTTATGGCCTGCTGGAGGTCATTTTGCAGGGCTCTGGCAGTGCTCCTCCTGTCCCTCCTTGCACAAAGGCAGAGGTAGCTGTCCTGATACTGGGTTGTTGCCCTCCTACGGCCCCCTCCACATCTCCTGATGTACTGGCCTGTCTCCTGGCAGCACCTCCATGTTCTGGGCACTACGTTGACAGACACAGCAAATCTTCTTGCCACAGCTCACATTGATGTGCCATCCTGGATGAGCTGCACTACTTGAGCCACTTGTGTGGGTTGTAGACTCCGTCTCATGCTACCACTAGAGTGAAAACACTGCCAGCATTGAAAAGTGACCAAACCATCAGCCAGAAAGCATAGGAAGTGAGAAGTGGTCTGTGGTCACCACCTGCAGAACCACTCCTTTATTTGGGATGTCTTGCTAATTGCCTATGCTTTTCACCTGTTGTCTATTCCATTTGCACAACAGCATGTGAAATTGATTGTCAATCAGTGTTGCTACCTAAGTGGACAGTTTGATTTCACAGAAGTGTGATTGACTTGGAGTTACATTGTGTTGTTTAAATGTTCCCTTTATTTTTTTGAGCAGTGTATGTTCTTTGTATTTATGTCCCACCATTGGCAAGTTTTAGCTGCTAATAAATCTCAGCTGTCCCCAGCTACAATCTTGTGTTTCTGGAAAGCAGTGAGATGGATGGCAATGTACACTCCAGCTGGGTATGGATGTTTGTCTATGATCAACAAATTATTAACCCAGGCTGCTCACAGAATCCCCTAGCCACATCTAGCACACTGTGACAAGGGGAGAAAGCGAGTGTGTATGTGTGTCAGATAGCTATGTAGGTTTCAAAGGGTTAAAAAGTAAATGTTATTGATGAGTGGACCATAACATATTCATAACCCCTCCAGTTTTAGAAATGTTCCCCTTTCCCAAAGGGATTCCTGCTATAGAGAATAAGGAAGGTGTCCTTGATGTAAATATGCAAGAATCATTACCTAGGCAAAGAGGGCTTAAAAATGTTTCAATTTCCTTTGCCTTGGTAACAATTCTTGCACATTTCTGTCAAACTCATCTCATTCTCTACACTTGCTTCCAAAATGTTAATGGTAAAATGCTTATTGAATTTTCTACTGAATGGCACAGGTGGACAAAGAATAATAAGAATTTGCAATTTTCTAAGTTAGGTGCATTTGAAGGGAATAAATTAGAAAGATTTTCACAGAAAATTCAGTGGAAAAACTATAAATTTACTGTTTTTTTGAGAAATGGAAGGTTGTGGCCATTCTAAAGAAGGAGTCTTAGAGTCTTCTTTTGAGAAGTTGTGAAGACAAATTGAAAGGTAGGGGATAACAGAGAAAGATAAAAATACATAAAGATGGAAACAGAATTAAGGAAAGGTGCTATTCTAACTAAGGTATGTTCAAAGCAGTTAGAAGAATTAGAAGAATTATCATTATTTGTTGCCAGCCAGCCATGTATCTTCAGGGTCTTAAGCTGGTTAAAAATGTTCCTTCAACCCCACCATTGCAAAAATGCTGGAGAATATCTGACTGTTCCGTACTATAACTACCACTATCATCTATGCAGTCTCTACATGAAAACAAGAATTCTGGTCATTCATTGCAATGATAGACTGACTGGGATTATGGAACAGTTTGTATCACAGCAGTCTGTACTTATGGATATATTTGTTTTTGCTTCTTGTTGTAGTGAGAAGCTCATCAATATGAAGCAGCTGACTAGATGCCTACTGGGAAAAGATTCATCTTGAGTCTGACCAGATCTTGTTACAAGTTCATATTTGAGCCTACATAATGGTAATTCAGGCAATAAAAAAGAAATATTTGCCTCACCTTATTGTGTCCACCAGATACTATCCAGTAGTCCTTTTAAGAATAGAATAGAATAGAATAGAATTCTTTATTGGCCATGTGAGATTGGACACACAGGGAATTTATCTTGGTGCATATGCTCTCAGTGCACATAAAAGAAAAGATACATTTGTCAAGAGTTAAGAATCATAAGGTACAACACTTAATAATAGGCATAGGGTACAATAAGCAATGAAATCATACTAGGAAACAGTTCATAAAAATTGTTAGAATACAAGCAAAATAATATTTGCCAGGATTCTCTATGAACAAGGGAATTGCAAATGATATGCAAGTGGGGAACAACTACACCATATTAGCATACTCCAAAACCCTTGCACCCTATTGGTCCGGACCAGTGGAGACCTGATTGGTCAACAAGTTGGCTGTGATTGGAGCACTGGGAATCTACCACAATTGGCTGTGCCGATCGTGGGAGATTCAATGTGCTGCCATTGGCTGCCGAGCCGCGAGTCAGCCCTATATGAAGGGCTGCCGTGGCTCGCATTCTCAGACCTTTTACCTTTACTAATAAAGAGCTGAACTCACACAAATGGTCTCACGTCTCTGTCGAACCGATTCGCCTCCGATCTAACACTGGTGACGAGGATGGGATCGTGAGACAAAGAGACCATCCAGCACGTGGCAAGGTGGCACACAGCAACCAGCAACATGGCCAGAATCAACTCGCCACCCACTCCCTTCAACCCTGCTACCGAGGACTGGGAATCCTATACCAATAGGTTTCAAATGTTCCTCAAGAGTAGCAACCTCAAGGACGCCAACAGCCACAAGAAATGAGCCGAGTTCCTCACACACTGTGGGGCCGCAGTCTTCAAAATGGCCAAAGCCTTGGCCAAACCGACGGACGTCAAGACGATGGAGTGGGACGATCTCGAGCCCCTGCTGCGGAGCCACTATGCCTCCATCGTGCACATCCTCATCCAGCGGCACGAATTCTACAGGCGGGATCAACGCGAGGGCGAAGGACTGGCCAACTTCATAGCGGCACTACGGGACCTGGGGGGTCTGTGCGAGTTCACTGACCTGGACAACACCCTGCAAGACTGCGTCGTCCTGGGACTCCGAGACCCCGTCCTCCAGAGCTGCATCATGGCAAAGGAAGACATCTCCCTCGCCGATGCTCTCACCGAAGCCACTGCAGTGGAAGCGGCCAAGAAATCAGCGGCTCGGATGCGACAATCGGGCATCATGCCACGAGTGGCGACCAGAGAGGCAACATCGACCACGGAGAGGAGGCCAGCGACAGACCACACAACCACACACCATGGCGACATCGACTCCGTCTCAGAAACCAAAGACGAGGAGGAGGAGATCCACTATTGCCAGTCAGCGTGGGAGTGACGGGAACCACAAGGTTGTAAGTCGAGGTTCCAGTGTGCCGGCTGCAGCGGCGACCACCCCCGAGCGGACCGTCGTTTTCTCGAAGCCATCTGCAGGCATTGCAAGAAGCAGGGGCACATCGCCAAAGTGTGCTGGAATAAGAAGCACTACAGCCCATGGCGACGAGATGCCAGCCCCCGACGGAGACACAGCACCCCCACCAGGACTCAAGATCGCCAGACAGAGAACCGCTGGAGCCGGGAAGGTTGGAACAGGCGATTCCAGGAGATGAGACAGAGAGAGGAAATGCACCAGACTGTCATCATCAGCCATTCCTCCACCAGCGACACCAGGAAGGTATACGTGACGGTCGGGATAGAAGACCAGGAATGCGACATGGAGGTGGACTCAGGGTCTTTCCTCTCAATGGTCTCCTGGCGCACACTCAGGCTCCTGGTCCCCACCATCCGCCGCCAAGAACTGGAAGACCAAACACTAACCCTCAAAGACTATCAGGGAAACTGAATCCCTGTAGTCGGTAGAGGTCACTTTTAAGTCACCTTCAAGGGCCACACAGAAGCGCTACCCCTGACGATCATCGATCGAGATCAGCCGAGCCTGTTGGGACTGCAGTGGTTCGCACCCCTGGGCATCGAAATAACCGGAATATACCACATCGGAGAGGCAGACTGGGAAGCGGCGCTCGTGAGGGATTTCCGGGAAGTCTTCGATGACAGCCTAGGCAAGTATCGGGGGTCCCCTATTTCATTTAACATAGACCCAAGCATCACGCCAATCCGCCTTAAGCCTAGGCGAGTGCCATTTGCACTCAAGCCCAAGATCGATGAGCAACTCGATAAGCTCATCGCGCAAGGGGTACTGGAACCGATCGATCATGCCCGGTGGGAGACCCCAATTGTCACCCCCATCAAGCCAGATGGGTCAGTGAGAATTTGTGGTGACTACAAGGCCACACTAAACCATGCGCTCCAACAAAGCGCATGCCCCGTCCCAGTAGTCCAGCACCTCCTGCACTCACTGGGGGGAGGCCGGATCTTCGCAAAGCTCAACCTGGCGCAAGCCTACCAGCAACTGCTGGTCGACACCACAACAGCAGAAGCCCAGACCATCGTAACACACCGAGGGGCCTTCCACTTCAACCGGCTCCAGTTTGGAGTCAGCGTGGCACCTGGGGTCTGCCAAAGCCTTATGGAAAGACTCCTCCAGGGAATAGAAGGGGTAGTGCCCTACTTTGATGACATCTTGGTGGCCGCAAAAAATGAGAAACAACTAGAAGCCAGGTTGAGGGAGGTACTGCAGAAGTTCAGAGACTCGGGACTTAAAGTCAAGAAAGGGAAGTGCCAGCTATGGGCCGAAAGGGTCGAATTTCTGGGGTACCTCCTAGACAGACAAGGGATTCACCCCACAGAAAAGAAACTGAGAGCCATAAGGGAAGCACCGCGACCAAAAAACAAAACGGAATTACAGGCTTTCTTGGGACTGTTAAACTTTTACAATGTCTTCCTACCTCAAAAGGCGACCGTGGCGGAACCGCTACATAGGCTGTTCGATAAAACAGCCACCTGGACCTGGAGAGCATGGGAGGAGAGCGCCTTCAACAACACAAAGAACCTGCTAACATCCGACGTGGTACTAATCCAGTACAGCGAGACTCTGCCATTGACGGTAACTTGCGACGCGTCACCATTTGAAATCGGTGCCATCCTCAGCCACCAGCTACCAGATGGGAGGGAAGCACCCATCGCCTTCTCATCAAGGACACTCTCAAAGCCAGAGCGGAACTACAGCCAGCTCGACAAAGAGCCCCTAGCAGTCATCGTTGGCGTCAAGAAATTTCACGAATACCTCTACGGTAGGACTTTTACAATCATCACGGATCACAAGCCACTGCTAGGAATCCTGGCGGGAAACCGGGCCACACCGAACTTTCTATCACCAAGAATGACGAGGTGGTCCGAATTCCTAGCAGCATACAACTACCAGCTGATACACTGACCCGGCAAGGATATCGCACATGCAGACGCCCTAAGCCGGTCACCCTTACCGGACTGGGAAGACGACCCAGCACCCACAACAGAGGTACTCCAAATAGAGACAATATCCAACCCACTCGTGACCGCGCCAGACATTGCCAGAGAAACAAATAAAGACAAATGGCTGGCACAGGTCTTGAGCTGGGTGGGAAAAGGGTGGCCGGAAGGGGACATAGACGAACTATTCAGATCCTTCCGGAACAGACAAACCAAACTCTTTACCGAAAAGGGCTGCATACTTCGGGGGGCCAGAGTGATAATTCCTGAAAAATTACAGGAAAAGGTATTGGGAATGTTGCATGAGGGGCACCCGGGGATGGTTAAGATGAAAAGCCTGGCCAGAAGCTATGCATGGTGGCCAGGAATGGACAAACAGATCGAAACCTGGGTTGCCAAATGTAAAAAATGCCAAGAGTCCAGATCCAATCCACCCGCTGCCCCAACCCAAGAATGGGAAAAACTAAGAGGTCCCTGGTCCAGAATTCATATAGATTTTGCGGGGCCAACCAAGGGACATATGTACCTTATCACAATAGATGCTTACTCCAACTGGTTGGAGGTAAGCACTATGAAGTCAACCACGATGGAGGCGGTGATAAGGAAACTGAGCAAACTTTTCGCTATGCACAGCCTGCCAAATGTAATAGTGTCAGACAACGAGCCCCAATTTACCGCACTAGCATTTGAACAATTTCTGGCAGGCCAAGGGATACGCCATGCATTAACCGCACCGGCAAACCCGGTGGCGAATGGGCGAGCGGAATGCATGGTCCAATACACCAAGAAAGCGATCCAAAAAAATAGAAATAGCCAATATACAGGACAAAATCAGTAAAATGCTCCTCATTCAACACATTACACCTAGCGCAACCACAAATAAAAGCCCGGCGGAACTAATGATGGGCCGGAAACTACGCTCCACACTAGACAGAATGCACCCAACATATAACCCAGACAAACCCCCAGGTTCCTCCAGCAAACACAGAACATTTAACATAGGGGACCCAGTATACGCAAAAAATCTCACAAGAGAACCACTCTGGGTGCCAGCAACAATCACCCAGATAACCGGGCCCCTATCATACCGATTGGAAACCAGCGATGGGAAAAACTGGAAAAGGCACATAAACCAACTTAGGTCAAGAATAGCCACCACAACCAGCCAAACACCCAAACAAGAAACTAGAAGGGGGGGGAATCAGTAAGCGGAAAAGGAACCGAAGAAAACCAGCTAACGCAAGCAGAACACCCCCCACCTAGAATAAATGAACCAATAATCCGATGCTACTCACCTGTAGACGCAGGACCAATGGAGCACGAAACCCCGGGGTCTTCACCTGGAAGGAGCAGCCAAACCAACTCACCCGACCAGGAAAAACCAAGCAGGAGCAGAAGCGGCAGCTCAACCAGCCCAGGAGAACCAGGAGAGAGCTTCCAGGAAAGGCCCAGCTCAACATTCCAGGCGGTTCCATCCCAAGGAACCGGAGCAACAGAGGAGGCATCTGAACCAGTCGACAGCCACACCAGAACTGAGCGGCGCAGGTCAAAGAGGCAGGGAAAAAGCCCTGCCTACCTACGTGACTATATCACTACACACAGGACGAAACCAAGAGGGGTGGGGTGTACAATATTAGCATACTCCAAAACCCTTACACCCTATTGGTCCGGACCAGCAGAGAACTGATTGGTCAACAAGTCGGCCATGATTGGAGCACTGGGAATCTACCGCGATTGGCTGTGCTGATCGCGGGAGATTCAAAGTGCTGCCATTGGCTGCCGAGCCACGAGTTAGCCCTATATGAAGGGCTGCCGTGGCTCGCATTCTCAGATCTTTTACCTTTACTAATAAAGACCTGAATTCACACAAATGGTCTCGCGTCTCTGTCGAACCGATCCGCCTCCGATCTAACAACAACACTCCAATGCAATCTAATCCAATGTATTGACTGCCACTGCAGCAATCAGATCAAGCAGTCTTGGAAGGCATTTTGCTGCTTTAGAGCAGGGGAACACTACCTAAACAGCAAACTCAATGGTAGTTTAGGCTCAGTTGTCAGTCAGGCTTCCCATCTCATTATAGGCAGAGTGGAGTCCCTTCATGCCAGCAGACTCTTGTGATCAACAGTAGCTATTCTTTAGGATCAACTATACAACCCCACCCCATTGGGACATTGTTTCTGAGATATTTCCTTACCTAAACAGAGAAACAGAATGAACACAAGGCAAAACAGCAGTGAGAGCAGGAACAATTTCCAATTTCCTATCAACTTCCTCACTGAGTTTTCTTGTGGGAAGCTGACAGGTAGCATAAACAAATCTCTTTCCTTCCTTCCTTCCTTCCTTCCTTCCTTCCTTCCTTCCTTCCTTCCTTCCTTCCTTCCTTCCTTCCTTCCTTCCTTCCTTTCTGAGGTATTGCTAGACGGCTGAGTAACTCTCACAGAATGTTGAAAATGAAGATCACGTGACCATAGAAGCATCCCAACACTACAGGAGCAGTTAGTATACTGAAGTGGCCACAACATCAAAGTTAGGTGCTATTGTTTTGCCAAGGAGTATGAAGATTCCATCTTATAAATTATTAGCTATTCTGGTTACACCTTCAAATCCCCAATGCTTTGTATAGATAATTGGATTCTACCTGTAGTTGTAGGCATAACAATGAGCAACCAGTCAATTCCATTACAGTGAGAGTGATATTTGAAGGGGCTGTGCCAATGTCATTTGCTTTTTTTTTAAACATACAAATAACATCCATTGTTCCCAATGTGTTCTGGTTATTACATTTTAAATCATTGAGCTAAGAATAGGTTTAGATTTACATGGATTTAAAGGCTTAGCTCTGCAAAAATGTAAAAGGGTATGGTGTGTATGTGTTTGTGTGTGTGTTCCTTGAGTGTAACAAAGACACTATTTAAAAAAGGAATGGTTTACTTTCTTCTCTAATACAGGGCATGTGCAATAACTGATAATGTTAGAATTGTAAGTTGGATGTATGTGATGATTCAATTATATTTCAGGTTTTCAAGCTGTTTTCAATTTATTCAGAAATGAAAGCAGTCTCAGATACTGGAGAAGAAACATTACTGTTCCAGTTTTCTTTACTTGGGCCATTATTATATTAACAGAATGTTAGAGAAGATTAGCATTTGGATTCAAACCAAACATGCTCTCATAATCTTTAAATCAAAATTTTGGAGTATTGAATCAAATTAATTTATTTTATTGATACATCTATCCCATCAAATTCAAATGACTCTGAGTCGCTTAGAGGATTAAGACACCACAACTAAAACATCAAAAGTCAAATTTGGGGTGTTCAAGTTGCATTGGGGAGGATTTGAAGCAGAGGTGGTATTCAGCAGGTTTTGACCAGTTCTGGAGAACTGGTAGCAGAAATTTTGAGTAGTTCGGAGAACTGGCAAAGACCACCTCTGACTGCCTCTGCCCCTGTGTATTCTCTGCCTCCCGAGTCCCAGATGATCAGCTGTGCCTTCTTTTGTTGCCCTACACAGGAGAACGGAGGTGGAAAGCAGGTTAGTGGGGTGGGGAGGCAATGGAGATTTTATAGTATCCTTCCCCTGCCATGCCCACCAAGCCATGCCACACCCACCAAGCAACGCCCACAGAACCAGTAGCAAAAAATTTTGAATCCCACCACTGGTTTGAAGGTGATCAAAAATGACCAGTTGCCTTCTTCATTTGCAGAATTTTTAACATCCTTGCAAATAAAAGAGGATATTCATGTTCCTAACAATTAACTCCATTGTAAAATACAGCACTGAATCTTCCCTGCACCAAATAATATTGATTGATCTTTGCATTTTGTTTAAATGGAGAAGCAGCTCAAAAATAGAGAGCAAACATATGCAATGCATCCAATGATACAGTCTACTATGGAAAATTAAGAAGTACAGAGCACAACACAGGATAAAAAACAAATTTATCACATTGTTTATTGCTTATTGGGTGCCTATTTTACAAGAAAGAGGGATTCTAAAAAATACAATAGCAAAAAAATAAATAAATAGAAGTTGAAAGCTATAAGATAGGAAATCCTAGGGATCTAATTTGCTGGCAACCTTTGAGGAGGACAATGCTGGTCCTTGAACTTGCACTTCGGTTTATTTCTATTGTTAGACAAAGTGGCCCTTTCATGAAAAAAGCAGAACTGGGAAAGTGTACTGCCAAGGAGATAGAACATTGAGATGATCAGGCTGATTGAGGATGGAATGTTGGGGGTCTATCAGCTTATTACTAACTTCAGTGATAGTGCTGGTCATGAATGGGCTTCTATTCATTGGTACTCATGAGTGTGCAGAGGAACTTTGTTTTGTAGCAGGGAGGACTGATTTGGGCCTGAAAGGATTAAGCAAAGAAAAGGATTTGTCCCAAGTCATGTTCAATGGACAGAGGATGGAGATGAATGGATGAAGACTTTAGCCTGCATTTTGTTTGTTAAATTTATTTTCTACATTACAACTCTTTCCATTAGAACATAATAATCTTTTGGTACACCTCATGCTCAACAAATCCATAGTTCTTCATATATTGATACATTTCCATTTTTGGGGTATATATTGTGAGTCGAAACATTCTTAAATCGTACTGTGTTTCTTAAAATGAGTTTTATAAGACCAACATAGGACCACTTTGTGAAGCAGCCATGTTCTCTACATGCAAGTGTTGATCACTTATATTTCTAGCATTCCATTTCTTTTTTCTGATCTTTTTATCCACCTCAACAATAATGTTTATTTATTTAAATAAACATTGTGGGCTTAGAATCATCTGGAATACATATTGATAGTTATTTGAAAGACTAAAATTGTGAAATCAAGTAAATTTGAATATACTACTGGCATGCATTTTCAAACAATCTAGCCTCTGATCACCCCTAAGTTCTAAAGAACTGATTTATTTACAGTTTCCAAAAAGTGTTACTATCTCAAAGTATTAACTTATTTTACTTTGTGAATTAGGATTAACCTTTACCACAATATCCTAAAATTATATGTATGTTCTGAATAAGCCTTGTACCCTGTAGCGCTAGGAAAAAGCTGCAAATATCATGTTCCCACAAATAGACTAAGGGCATTTTAAAAAAAGTGAAATTGAATCTCAGTCTTGATCATATTGCTTCTGAATTTTGAATCACTAATTCAGATTAAATCATGCTGCTTTAAATCCATATTAGTTCTCAAGAGACAATTGCAAACAATTACACCGTAGTTATTCTGATGAATCCTTACTGGAATATGAGAGTCTCCTGGATGATATCAGTGGTAGAGGTGAAAAGGGAGGGGGCAATTTACATAAAATTGCTGATCTTATTTTGCATTTCATACTGGAGTTTTGGAAGTAGACACAGTACATCTCATATCTTTCATAACATGAAATAATACCTGTGTAAGTTAAATGAATGTGAGAATGGGTGTACATACAGTCCTACTTCAAATAAATGTTGTCAGAAATACTAAGGAATGCAAGGATGAGACATTTAGAAAACAATATCTGGGGTACTTAAAGCAGCATATCAGAAGACATTTTCTGTATTTTGGGCATCAAAATACTTTTAGATACTGAATTAATCCTTAATAACTAAGTTCAAGAACAGCTCTCTTTTGCCATTTTATAGTTGACCCTTGTAAACTAATTTATACTGTACAATGAAATTGGCAAGGGATGAACTCAAACTGTGCTACAAAGTTCTCAACTTCAACTACTGAAGGCTGAACAGACTCATAAGATGTGAGAATTTGTATACAGTGTCGTATTTTGCAGAACAGCAGAAATTTTGCAAATTATTTAAAACCATTTATGATGTCACAGCTGCTTCATAGCTGAAATTATTGTCTTGCAAGAAGATGTTTGAATTGAAGGTCCACAAATGGAAACAACAGGGAAATCATTAAAATCTCAGATACAACACTCATTGAACATCCTTTGATAAATAATTCCTGTTTTAGAAGGTCAAATGGAGAAGGAAAACTTAACACACCTCCATGATTACAGGTAGTCCTCCACTTACAACCGTTCATTTAATGATTGTTTGAAGGTACTACAGTATTGAGAAAAAAGTGACATATGGCTTTGTTTTTACACTTATGACCATTGCAGTAGCCCCCTGGTCACATTATTGAAATTTGGATGCTTGGCAACTGGTTTGTATTTATGACAGTTGCAGTGCCCCAGAGGTCATGTGATCAACTTTTGTGACCTACTGATAAGCAAAGTCAATGGGGAAGTCAGTCACTTAACAACCATATTACTAACTTAACAACTGCAGCCATTCATTTCAATTGTGGCAGGAAAGGTCATAAAATGGGGGAAAACTCACTTCACTCACTTTGTCTTGCTTAACAAAACAAAACAAAACAAAAATTGGGGCTCAATTGTGGTCCCAAGTCAAGGACTACCTATTTGATTTCATGGAGATAACTAAGACACTCCAGATGTTTTAGGAAGAAGCACAAATGTATTTAAAACTTTGGAGGATGATTATTTGGACTGGAAACTACCTGATTTGTCTTTGGTGAATATTACATTCTATGCATTGTTTCTTTTTCTATAAGTATATACATTTTCTATCACCATATACCTTAGTTGATGTAAAACACATACAGTACAAGTAAATAGTCACCCTATCTAATTTCATGCCAGTATACCAGCTCTTCCTTCCTTCCTTCCTTCCTTCCTTCCTTCCTTCCTTCCTTCCTTCCTTCCTTCCTTCCTTCCTTCCTTCCTTCCTTTTTCCTTTCTTTCTTTCTTCTTCCCTCTCCTTCCTTCCTTCCTTCCTTCCTTCTTTCTTTCTTTTCTTTCTTTCTTTAAAATATTTTGATTAATTTTTTTCTTCTCTTGAATGTGTATCAAAGACAATATTCATATATTTTCTCACATTTTACAGCTTTTTAAAACCTTTACGTTTGCACACAAACTGGAAGACTACTTTATTAACATCCACAGCCACATACCTCCTGTTGAACTAGAAATATCTTGAAGTAACAATAATTTCATTTAAATGTAGTTTAACTCTAATCTGGAATCCATCTAGTGCTGCCCTATCACTAAATCTCCAATGCAACCAATTAATTGTGAACTCACATGCACAGGCTTCTATTATAATTCTTGTAAGGAGGAAAGAAGTGCAACATTAATTTAGGCCAAAACTTTTAATATTTCTGAAGCCTCCTGACTATTACAGCACTTTCTAGTTCCAAAGTCCAGTTGCATAAGTGTGGAACTTTTACTGTAATCAAATCAAAACATTAAACAATGTCATCTTTATTATCCATTGAACTTCTTGGCCTACCAATTAATTTTAATTTTAAAACCTGAGTAGCAAATAAGGATTCTACAAAACAAAGAATTATACTAGTTCAGATTAACACAATAATTCTTTTGAATGATTAGTAGAACTCTTTTTCTTTAGTATTGCATGATCCATTTAATAGGAGATATTAGAAATAGGACTTGGAATCTTTTCTTAAAAAAAAAAAAAGAATGTGGGCTAGCACTTGATTCTGATCTCTCTCTGTATAAACCAAGGAAGAAGAAAATGTGCTGTATGCTTGCACCCTCTAGAGCAAATTGGCTTCATGCATTTATACCTGTTAATAATAAAGGAATCCTGGATAGAAAAGGTTATTCTTTGATAACCTATAAAATAGCTGGTGGTCAAGATAAGCTATGTATAAAGCTTGTTATTAGATATGGAAGATGATATCATTCCATATAACCTTTGAATGTTCTTAATAGGAGCTGGGGTAAGCAGCTACATGCTATCAAAAGCTGCTATCAGTGATGTTATTACTTCTTGTTATCTGTGAACTGCTGTCTATGATATTATGAAATATGGCAAAATATTTTACATGGCCATCTACATAAGAAATATAACATATGCATTATTCCATAGGCATCTTTAAAAAGAGACATCATGATTCCCTCTTCTTCATCCTGAAGGCCAATCCTGAAAGTTGATAAATGGGAAATATTTATGACTGTGACAGTCGCTAATGATGAAACCCAGTTAACTGAAGAAAGAAACACATGATCTACCTTTATGGTCCCAGTGTTATTTTGACTTTATTGTACTATCAGAGAAAACAGAGTCATTTCCATTAGCTGGAATTCTCATTAGCTAGAATTCAATCTCTTCCCTGCATGCAGTATTGAATCCTCAAGGCACATATCGTATCACAGATCTTCTAATGTGAGCTGTAACAATATTTTGCTTGTCTGAAGAGCTTATTGCTATGCTTTTTTCATCCCTGCATTAATAACGCTGTTGCAGTTTTGATTGTAAATTTGGTAAATGTATTTGGATATTTCATCCAATATAGCAAACTTTCTACATGCAAAAGAGATGGTTAAAATATACCATGGAAGATAAATAATTTAATCATTAATAGATTTCTCTATACTTAACTGTTCCTAAAACTCCATTTAAAATATGTGATTATGTTATCAAAAATAAAATATTTAGTTTATTAGTGGGTCAATATACCTGCTGTGGTCTGCCGGCAGCCTGCAGAGCTGGCAGCAGAGTCGGACAGTGAGGAAGAACATGGGCCAGTCCGGGAGTCTGGGGAGGGCTTGAACAAGGGATCTGCATCCAACACAGAGATGGGGCCATAGCCATCTGAGAGTTATATGCTGATTCTGGAGCCTCCAGAATCTGACATCAGCGAGGCAGAGGAATAGGGGGAGCCTGCTCCCAATGCACGCTTGTGCAGTTATCAGAATGCAAGAACAGTTAAGACAAAAGGGGCAACTCATGAGTAAGGCTTGGAGATGATTGGCCCCTCCCATAAGACATAAAGGAGGAGCAAAGGAACATGAGCCTTTGCAGGAAGCAACTTTGTTCATTCTGGTCGGTTTAAACTCTGAAGCTCCATGTTGACCTTGTGCTCCGTTTGGCCTTGTACAGTTAATTGGCAATTTAGTCATTGGCAACATTTCAAGGGAGATAAAAGTGGGTGCTTATCAGCCTTCTCCCCAAAAGACTGTGGCAGACTTCTGTTGGACTATTCACAAACTGTTTGGGACTCATTACAGGCTATGAATGAATATAATTCACAGCTGTTGAAATAAAAAGAGAGTTTTTGAGACTGAGCATGTGATTGTTACTGTTTCAGGATGCCTCGGTCAGAACAATATTATACTGCACATAGTAATGATAGTCATATGGATGAATTAAGAAAAACTCTCTGAAGACTGGTTTCAGTTGAAGGTTTGGTAATTGAAGTATTTTTTTCTTGTATTATTATAAACGAATTTAAAAAGTCAAACATTTACAATACATCTGATTTTCAATTTGAACATTATCAGTCTCTGTAGAACATTACTATGTTAGAAGGAGTCAGATAAAATGCATAGCTCATTAGAACTTGTATGTCTGACTTGTTCACAGCTGAATTAGAGAAAAAAAATATAATCTGCTATCTGACAAATTCAATAGATTAATACAATAATTAATTTATAATTAACAGAGTGAATAATTAGAATGGGCAATGTTTGACAAGCTGTAGGCTGCAATTCAGCTCAACCTCCCAATCTTCTATAATCTAGAAGACCTCAGGAAACCATGTGTTGGTATCATAGGAAAATATGTACAGCTTTGTTTTTTTTTAATCCATTCCAAACTTTATTGCTTTTTATTTTTTATTATTTATTTTTTTAAATTTAATTCAAATAGCTGTTTTGTGAGATTGTTTTTTTCATAATTTTATGGTGAGTCTATGGGAATGGAGTAGTTTAACTTTTATTTTTTAAAAAAACAAATTTTTATTGATTTTAAAAACAAACAAAACATAAGACATCAAAGTATAAAACCTCCTTTCTCAAAAATTACTTATAAGTTTTAACAAGGCAAATAAAGCATTATTTTTTAAAACATAGTTCCACATTATCACATTTCCATTTAAACACATATATATCTTTTCCAAATTTCTTATTGTTTCTCCCTTCACTTTTATTCAATTATATTTCTTTCTACCAAGGTTTTATTAGTTCTCCATCAAGCATAAATACACAAAATACAAAACATAAAACAAGACATAAAAAGATAAAACCTTCTTAATTATTATTTATACATGTCTTTTCCAAATTTCTCTCCCTTTAGTTTTATTCCTCCAAGGTTTCGTTAATTCACAATCAAAACATAGCTAACCAAAACACAAGACATAAAACATAAAACTTCTTTTGAAAAGTGGCTTAGCCCCGGGTTACATCTTTTTTTACAGACCTAAATCAAGTTCATGCTCACCTTTTATACCATTCATATCTTATTAACCATTCTATATTTTCTATATAACTTCTCCCTTCTTTTCACTCTCTTAATTATATTTTGTTTATTTCATCTTATTTCAAAATCATTATGTTTGTATCTTTTGTCTGTTCTTTTCTAATCATCTATTTATCTCTTCTCTTTAGCAAAGAATTTCCCCTGTAATCACTTTTAAGGTATGACGCCTTTCCCTAAAGTAACACTTAAAATAATACATAATTTCTATCCTGATTCTGCTTAGTACATTCTACATGTTGCATTTTTGAAAAAAAAAAAAAAAAGAATAATAAACTTATAATATAGTTAAGTATATAATTTCTATTCTAATTCTAATTCTAATTCTATTTAATAGTATAACTAAGCATTAATCATTTTACACATTCTCTTTAATATTTTATTAAATATTGAAATCTATCATTATAAAACATTTTAATATTTTAATATTTTGTTAAATCTTATAATATTCCAATAGACTATTTCAAATGCAAATACTACAATACTATCTTATGTACTCGCAGAATCTTTCTTAAATTATACACTGTCCTTTATCCTTTATCTACAAAAAAGATATCTTGTTTCAGACTGTGGCTTTTTTTCCCTTTTTCCCTCCCTTTCTTCTCCAGTCTGATCCTTTTGCCCCCCCCCCTTCTAACCTCCACCTTTTTAGCTTCCCCTCTCTGTTGTAATTCTCTTTTCAATTGCTTTCTAACATTGTACCTTTTTTTCACCTTATTTTTCTTTTTCTTGGTTGTTTTATTGAATCTTAAATTCTCATTTTTCCTTCCTCTCTTCCTATTTTCTTTCTTAATCAAACTTTTTTATCCATTAAAAATGGCTTCCTTTTCTTCTTTTTCTTCTCCTTCTTTGTCAAGTATTTGCTGGTACATAGAAACTGCCATTTCTAAAAAGTGGAAGACAGCTCCCGATGAATTCTTGCCATTTTGTTCTCTTAATTTTTCATATTCCATTTTTAGTTGATCCACAGGTGGTGCCATTGTAAATTTTTCAGAACAACCCAGATGTTTTTAGTCTTAAAGTAATTTGCAAATGTCAAAATTATCAAACAATCCAAACAGCCAGAGATTATTTCCTCTTCTTCTCTTTGCAACTTTTCCTCCTGGGGCAAAATCCCAAATATATTTTAAAGCCATATTGCAATTAGTTGTTGGTCTTATAATCTTCAAAGCGTCTCCTCCAATCAGTTTTTAAAGATTTTTTTAGTCCTCTCCTTCCCACTTATAACAAAGAGCTTGTTTTTACCTTAAAGAAGCAGGCTTTTCTGTGCTCATTGCTTTCTTCGTAAGGAAGGGGAGTGAACTTTCCTTCAGCAGTTTCGCTGCTGTAGCAACGAAACAAGTGTATCAATCCAAAAGTCAGGTTTCCAGGGTATTTTAAAAGTAACTTAATGTCCTGGTTCAGCCAAGAAAACTTCTCCTTCTGTCTTCCTCCTGCACAGTCTTATCCGGTTGAGGATTTCTTTATGGCTGCCATTTCTGACAGCCGCTCCACTGCCTCAGGAAAAAGGAGTCTAGCCGGCTGGGGAAGGGGGTGCGATATCCCCAGACCCCTGCCCGGATCTCCTTTGTCTTCCGCTGCCTCTTCGGGGCAGCAACAACCCCCAAATCCAGTTGGATCAGGGGTACCTCAGCGGCGAGTGCAGCAGGGACCCGCAGAAAAGCGGATTCCTGCCATCGCTGAAGCCTTGCAACCGGAGTAGTTTAACTTTTAGAGATGTCCTATTTCCATTCAAATCCTTAAACCCATGTAAATATTTTAAAAAGAGCTGAAATTAACTCTTAAAATGAGGAGTTGCAATCATTGAGAGATAGGGATGATAAAGGATCAAAAATTTAATCATGTGCCTCTTAGATGTCACCCACTGCCACTAAAATCAATACTGTCCTCCCAGAATGCTAAACAACAATAGTGCTCTCTGATCTGTTTTCTTGCAGACATATCATTACCAAACCAAGTAACAGTGCACTGATAATGTTACCTAGCTGGGCGAAGAAATGTCTAAGAAAGGAACCAAACTCAGAGAGCACCCAGGATCCCAAAATCCAACCCCAAATTACAAATATTCTCTTCCATTGATGCAACAAAAATAATCAATTAGGATAAAGCCTATAGGTATTTGAACATTTTATGGTTGGATAACATCAAACATGGACAAGTTAAAATGTTATTAATCAAGAATATACCCAAAGAGTGAATAAATTGTTAAAGAGAAAATTGAACAATGGAAACATGATCAAAGCCATCAATACCTGGACCATACTGTGATATTACACATTCTTGGCATTATTCATGGGGCACAAACCTAGTTAAACTTTCCAATGCAATCTGGAATGTTGGTTTAATTTAAAAATTCAATCAAATAGGCTTTGAACTGAATCTCTGCATTAAATTGTTGCTCACTCCTATTACAGAATATGCTCCCATGTGAAAATGCCAAATTCAGTAATAGCATTTCATCAAGGCTGGGGAAGATGTAATGAAAACTTGGACAGCAAATTCAAATCAGTGTCTACACAGTAATGAACTAGATGGACTGATGCTCTAATATAATAGATGGACCTTGTATTATTCCTTTATGCTTATATTGCTTTCTTACTATTATGTGCTTTAATAGAAGTAATATTATTGATATAACCCTCGGTGGCTATATGTTAGATTATATTATTATTTACTTCTACCAACAGTAGTATGCTTATAAACTTAATTCCTGTATTAAATATATTAATATAAACTTTTATGAATAATTTTTAGAAGTATAATAGAACCAACTCCATTATAAACTACTAACTTTAAACCTTTGGCTCATTGGAGATGAACAGTTAATCCACTCTATAATATTTTGTCTGAAAACCATCAAATTCCTTCTTATGGTAATATCAGACTGATCCAAAAATGATTCAAGGCTGCTTGTTTTGTAAATGCTCAGCATAATAAACAATACTTTTAAAAATAATAATAGCAAACTGCAATTTTAAGCTGCAGCCATGGTACATGGAAAAAATAGATTAGTTGTCAAAAGTGTATAGTGTGGGTGACAAAAATAATCACTTATTTTTTGGGTGACTGCACAAAAATTACATTGGGTAGTTTTGTTTATAAACCAAAGCTTCAGTCTTATTAAAGATTCTGTGTATTTAAAGCTATTTCAGAACTCAGAAGCTTATGAAAGAATTGAGGTGGAAAAAATGTCCTCAGGTTTTGTGATATCTTCTACTCATCCTGTCCATTCTTTGGCATCATAATGGAATATGTCTAATCTTGTTCTACTCATATGCTTATGAATGCTGCAAACATTATGAGCCCTGACAAACTCATTTTTGAAAAATGTGGTGTTATAACTCTTGAATTAAGCTCCTATTTACCTGTATAACACAGTGTTCAGCCACCACTCACTCAGAACATGAGGACAATAGTTCTCTACTATATTTCTGAAAAAGATTCCCAAAGGCCATCAAAACTAGTCACCATTGTCAGTTCTTTCCTTCCATAAATTATGTGACCATACTGGATTGTAGTGTGGCAGTAAAGATGCTAATTCAATTCAGGTAATACCTTTAAATGTAAAACTGCGTATAGAATGAAAATCTTGTGCCCTTTCTCAAATTGCAGTCCTCTCACAAGTAAACTCAAGACTCTGTGGCACAGAAAGTTTCTGTGTAATCTTAAACTTAGCCTGCCCTGGTAATATTTCAACTTGCATGAAAGCCTTTTCATACATATTCTACAAAGTTCCTCAATGCAAATAATTAAATTATATTTGTGCAAACCAGTTTTCCACTGCTCTTATCAGCACAACAGTACAGAAGGGAAGGCCTCCTCACACCTTTTGCATGATAAATTTTAAATCAAGGATATCACTTTAACAGGCTATAAAACATGGATTTTCATCTTTGGCAACTTTAAAACTTGTGGACTTCAACTCTGAGAATTCTGCAGCAAACATGGCGAATTCTAGAAGTTGAAGTCCATAAGTCTTAAAGTTGCAAAGTTTAGAAACCCCTGCTGTAGAAGATCCATAATCTGATTTTCTGCCTCTTTAAATATCTTCAAATGCAAGTCAAATAGATCGTGAAAATACTCAAATCAAGACCTGTTGGTGTGGGAATTAGTCCTTTTCCCATATGCTGTTTTCTTGATGGAAAATACTTCTGACCCATGCTGTAATTTCTCCCGCAAGAGAAAACATAATGGGTAGTGCTTCCAGGGCTTCAATTCACACCATTATTCAATAACTGTGTAGGTCTTCAGAGACCAGGAAGTTGAAGTATTCTAATTGCTTTTAACACAGGCATTGAGGTAGATGAGCACTCACTATAGCCTTTTATCCCACAGCTGGAATCTGAACCAGAGTTTTGCACTGCTTCCTTTTTAATAAAGTTGCTTCTCAACTTTAACTAAAATGCTTAAGATAAGGTGGGGGGGAGTCTATCTACATTATTGAGAATTTAATGTAAGGTTGGAAGGAGCAAAAGTGATGTGCACTCGTAGAAGACATACCACAGAAATGGCTGTTCTGGTTGTCACACAGAAGAATGTTGGAATTACACACACACACAATTTATCTAATTAAAATATTTTAATTACAGTCTTAAGAGTTTCTTCTGAATTAAATGAAGTTTTAAGAAGGTCCATATAAATTTACTTTTATTAGTGATGAACATTCATGCATAAATTTATATTATACTATTTTTAACTCGGTTTTACGAGATGAAAAGGCAATAGTTCTAAAGCCTCTGTTTTAAAATCAGGTCATGCATCATAGCCATTTTTTTTTTTTTTTTGTACATCAGTAGGTATTTGGCCATTTATCACATATCCCTCCTCTTGGGAGATCACTAGATATCTAGGACAGCAAAAATATTTCAACTTTTAAAAAGATAGTGAAGGATTTTTTTTGTGTGTGTGTTTCAGTTTAAACTGAGTGAATATAGCCATCTGCTAGACTGAAAAAGGCTCTAAATCAGTTAACCCTAATGATCCTAATGGTTAAGATAACTGGAATAATATGATTTAAATTGATCTAGCTCTATAAAACTGAACTGGAAAACTTTTTGTAATCCCAATAGCCAAATCTTTTTCTTTCCTTCCTTCCTTCCTTCCTTCCTTCCTTCCTTCCTTCCTTCCTTCCTTCCTTCCTTCCTTCCTTCCTTCCTTCCTTCCTTCCTTCCTTCCTTCCTTCCTTCCTTCCTTCCTTCCATCCTTCCTGTTCTGAACTAAGCAAACTCATTAGCTTGCAATTCTAATAGTTTTCCTTCCACGACAGGCTCATAAACCTGCACTTCTGATTTGCCCGCTAATAGCGGATCGTAATTGGTCGGGTTTGGCTGATCTGATTGGCTGATAGTGGGTCGCCGCTGATTGGACGCTTCCCAGTGCGGCAAACTTACATCATTGGTTGTTGTGACAGCCGCCAGCTCTATAAAAGGAGCTGCTGCTGCCGACGTTTTTCACTCTGTTCTGAAGTCACTAATAAAGAGTTGGAGTCACTATTCGATGCCTCATCTCCGTTCTTGCGCCCACTCTCCCAGATCTAAAACTGGCGACGAGGATGGGATGCGGAGACAATAGAGCTGACTGAACACTCACTGAACGCTAACAGAGCACGTGGCTGAGAGCGCACCAATAGCGGCAGAATGACCAGCGGCGCCATACTACCCGCCCCATTTGATCCAGCTAACGAAGACTGGGACTCGTATATGGACAGGTTTCAGATGTTCCTGGAAACCAACAACCTGAAGGATGCTACGCCTGGCAAGAAGCAAGCTGTATTCCTGATGCATTGCGGACCCACCGTTTTTAAGATGGCAAAGGCACTCGCTAAACCAGCAGAAGTCAAGACGATGGACTGGGACAACCTCGCCCCAATCCTCCGAGCCCATTATGCCCCAGCGGTGCCAACACTCATCAGGAGACCTGAGTTTTACCAGAGGGACCAACAGGAGAGTGAAAGTGTTGGAGACTTCATCGCAGACTTCAGAAACCTGGGGGGACTCTGTGGCTTCGCAAATCTAGAAGAAGCCATGAGAGATCGAATTGTTCTGCGTCTAAAAGACCCCACAACCCAGAGCAAGATTATGGCAAAGGGGGACATCAGCCTCGCAGATGTCATCGCCGATGCTACTTCAGCAGAAGCAACCAGGAAGTCAGCAGCTCGAATGCGCCGAGCGAATGGACCGCACCGCCAACTTGCCAGTGACACTACATCCCTTTCCAAGAGGCACACAATGGCCATCCACCATGAAGACCTTGAATCCTCATCAGAAAGCAAGGAAGAGGAGGTCAACAGACTCAGGTCGGAGCGCAATCAGCAAGACCAGCAGAATCGTAAGCCCTCGTATCAGTGTGCTGGATGCAGGGGAAACCACCCGTGGTCAGACTGCAAATTCCTAGACGCCCTCTGCCATTCCTGTGGAAAGAGGGGCCACATTGCAAAAGTCTGTAGAAGCAAGTTAGGGTCCAGCCCAAACAGAAGAGAAAATAATTTCCAGCAGACAACAGGCACCCCACCAGTAAATCGGGACAGCCCAAGCAACCAATGGAACCACTACTACAGAAATCGAGCACCAGTCACTTCTACCAGATGAGAAGAGGCACACCAAGCCATCACCATCGCCCACGCTTCATCCCTTGATGCAAGAAAAATCCGAGTAAGGGTCACCATTGAGAATCGACCATGCGTTATGGAAGTCGACTCCAGGTCTTCCCTATCAATGGTTTTCCCTATCAATGGTCTCCTGGAAAACAGCTGATCCCTGACATCCGTCGCCAGGACCTCAGCACTCAGAAAATTATATTAAAGGACTACCAAGGAAATAGGATTCCAGTCGCCAGTTCCAGCCACGTCCAAGTCTCCTTCAAAGACCACACCGCAACCCTACCTCTTACCATCGTCGATAAAGATCAACCCAGCTTACTAGGCTTGCAGTGGTTCGCCCCACTAGGAATCGAACTGGCAGGCATCAACCAGACCGAAAACGATGACTGGGAAGCGGCCCTCGTCCAGGAATTCCGGGAAGTTTTCACCGAGAAGCTAGGCAAGTACAAGGGATCCCCCATATCGTTTAATCTCTGCCCTGATATTGTGCCCATTTGCCTTAAGCCTCATTGAGTGCCCTTTGCACTCAAACCAAAGATTGATGAACAATTGGACAAATTAATAGCCCAGGGCATGTTGGAACTGATTGACCACACCCGATGGGAGACCCCAATTGTAACCCCCATAAAACTGGATGGATCTCTGAGAATTTGTGGGGATTACAAGGCCACCCTCAACCACGCACTTCAGCAGAGCGCTTACCCCGTGCCTGTGGTCCAACACCTTCTTCACTCCCTTGGGGGCAGAAAAATATTCACAAAATTGGACCTCGCCCAGGCGTACCAGCAGCTGCCCGTAGATGCAGAGACCACAGAAGCCCAAACTATAGTCACGCACAGAAGTGCATTCAAATGTAATAGACTCCAGTTCAGAGTGAGCGTAGCACCTGGCATCTTCCAAAGTCTGATGGAAAGATTGCTACAAGGCATAAAAAGGGTTGTGCCCTACTTTGATGATGTCTTGATAGCCGCCCCCACTAGAAGTCTACTAGAAAAGCGACTAAGAATGGTCCCCCAAAAATTTAAAGACACTGGCCTGAAGGTCAAGAAGGAAAAGTGCCAACTATGTACTGAGAGGGTTGAATTCCTTGGTTACCTTCTTGACAAACAGGGAATTCACCCTACTGAGAAAAAAATTGGCTGCAATAAAAAATGCCCCAAGACCTAGAAACAAAACAGATCTCCAAGCCTTCCTGGGACTCATCAACTTTTATAACATCTTCCTACCCCAGAAGGTGACTGTTGCTGAACCTCTGCATAGGCTCCTCGACAAGAAGGTTTCCTGGGTTTGGGGACATCAAGAAGAGTGAGCTTTTCAGCAAGTAAAAGACCTTTTAACATCAGATGCTGTATTGATACAATATAACGAGACTTTACCATTAACTGTCACCTGTGACGCCTCACCGTTAGGAGTAGGAGCCATCCTGAGCCATGTCCTGCCAAACGGTGGCGCCCACTGCATTCTTTTCTAGAACTTTATCTGAAACTGAGAGAAACTATAGCCAACTAGATAAAGAGGCTCTCGTTATTGTGTCTGCGATCAAACAATTCCACGAGTTTGTATATGGAAGATCCTTTTCTATAATCACTGATCACAAACCATTACTTGGCATCTTGGCGGGGGATAAACCAACTCCCCACATCTTATCACCAAGAATGACACGCTGGTCAGAGTTTCTAGCCCCATACGATTACCAACTGCGACACCGACCGGGGAAAGCCATTCCCCACGCTGATGCCCTGAGCCGCTCTCCACTACCTGAAGTCCTAGATGACCCAGCTCCAACCCTAGCTACACTACAAATTGAGACACTTCCTTCACCACCACTGACTGCACAAGACATCGCATCAGAAACAAGGAAGGACCCTTGTTTGGCAAGAGTCCTCAGCTGGGTGGAAAGAGGTTGGCCTGACAACGATCCCAACGATACCTTCAAGCCCTTCAAACACAGGCAGATAGAACTTTTCTCCAAAAAAGGATATGTTTTGTGGGGAGACAGAGTCATCATCCCAGGAAGACTACAGCATAAAGTCCTAAAACTACTACATGATGGACATCCGGGCATCGTGCAAATGAAAGCACTAGCAAGGAGCTACGCTTGGTGGCCAGGTATGGACAGGCAAA
This sequence comes from Hydrophis major, assembly GCA_033807585.1. NCBI lineage: Eukaryota > Metazoa > Chordata > Lepidosauria > Squamata > Elapidae > Hydrophis > Hydrophis major. The sequence continues at coordinate 66,072,175 of CM066330.1, forward strand.
TAGAAACCTGGGTGGCCACCTGTAACAAGTGCCAGGAAACACCTCGGCTCCACCAAAAGCACCACCAGCAGAATGGGAAACGCCCCGAGGTCCCTGGTCCCGCATCCACATCAATTTTGCAGGACCCACCAAGGGGCATACATTTCTAATATCAGTGGATGCCTATTCCAACTGGCTTGAGGTCCATAAAATGAAGAGCACCACCACAGAGGCAGTCATTAAAAAACTAAATAGACTATTTGCTACACACGGCTTGCCAAATGTCTTGGTTTCAGACAATGGCCCACAATTCACCGCCTTGGCATTTGAACAGTACCTAGCAGACCGGGGGATACACCACGCCTTAACATCACCAGCTCACCCTGTGGCCAACGGTAGGGCTGAACGACTGGTCCAATTCACAAAGAAAACCTTATGCAAAATGGAGCAAGGGAACATCCACGACAAGGTGACCAGGATGCTTCTCCTCCAACATATTATTCCAAACAGCACCATGAACAAAACCCCAGCTGAACTCCTGATGGGCAGGAAACTTCTATCACATCTTGACCACCTACACCCTGCCTACACGCTGGAAAAGCCCCTGGGTTCCAGCAGCAAGTATCGCACATTCAAGGTAGGTGACCCAGTTTTTGCAAAAAACTTACCGGTGTCCCATTGTGGGTCCCCGCTACCATAACTCAACTTATGGGTCCCCGTTCCTACCGCTTATAAACTGCTGATGGGAGACTGTGGAAGCACCACATTGACCAACTATGCTCCAGGCTGGCACCTACTCCCTTCACAAGCCCTGAACTCCAAACCAGGGGGGGAAGGGAAATCGAGGGGGCCAAAAATGAACTAGTATCTGACCCAGTACGCGAAACCCAGTAATCAGCACAACCAAACCCAGAATATTCACCTTCCGAAGAAGAGCCGGGGCAGATCGTCAAATCAGGTAGACAGGTGAGACGACCTGCCTACCTGCGAGAATACATCACCCCACCCTTGAGATGGAACCTAGGGGGGAGGGGTGTTCTAAACTAAGCAAACTCGTTAGCTTGCAATTCTAATAGTTTTCCTTCCATGACAGGCTCGTAAACCTGCACTTCTGATTGGCCTGCTAATAGTGGATTGTGATTGGTCGTTTTGGCTGATCTGATTGGCTGATAGCGGGTCGCCACTGATTGGACGCTTCCCAGTGCGGCAAACTTAAATCATTGGTTGTTGTGACAGCCGCCAGCTCTATAAAAGGAGCTGCTGCTGCCCACATTTTTCACTCTGTTCTGAAGTCACTAATAAAGAGTTGGAGTCACTATTCGATGCCTTGTCTCCGTTCTTGCGCCCATTCTCCCAGAGCTAACACTTCCTTCCTTCCTTCCTTCCTTCCTTCCTTCCTTCCTTCCTTCCTTCCTTCCTTCCTTCCTTCCTTCCCTCCCTCCCTCCCTCCCTCTTTTCCCAATAAATTCTTCTTAATGTAGCTGCTATATAATATTATTGTAAATAATATTTCACTACTCTAAATTAAACATTGCTGTTTCCATGCTTCTCCTGTGTAGAGGCATACTATTGCTCTCATGCAAAAGACAAACTTAAGATATAAGGCAAACTTAAAAATAAATCTTCATTTCTCCTATTTCAATTTAAAAATTCAGTGCACTTAACATTAACAATTTATTTAGAAAAATAACTTTTTTATTTTTCTGATCTATTCTTGGAAAGTATTGGATCTTGGAAACATCTTCATTTATCACAAGGATACCTATTTTTAAATATGCATTCAATTTCCATAACTGAAAATATAACTGTATATATGTTATTAAATCTTAGTTGAAAAACATACTTACAGAAACAGTGCTAAAGTAAATCACATATATTCTAAAATAAAGTCAATTGAATTAATTGGAAATTATCTCTGGATAGATGCACAGAGGTTTCTTGGGATAATTTCAAATGCAGCGGTACCTTGGTTGGTAGTCATTGTTAATTGGTTCTAGGAGGCATGATGAGTGCCAAAAGCAATGAATACCAAACATTTTTCTCCATAATGAATAATGTAATGAGTCACAAGACAGCTGACATTGAATGAGTTCTAGCTTATGCATTGAGTGCCAAACAAATAACGAGTTCCAAGACAAAATTTTCCCATCAAAATGCATTGAGTACCAAATTCAATGAGTTTCAAAACAATTGAGTACCAAGGTACCACTGTATTAATTAATTAGTTAATTAATTAATTAAATTGCTATGGTTCATGTGGCATTCCAGTCCAACATGACTCCAGAAATGAGTGTCAGGTCCTTATTGATATAATCTGTCCTAAGAACTTATCTTTCTCTTCCTCTTCCATCTTTTGCTTTGTCTCATTTTAAAAAGCTTTTTGTATACATAAATAATATAAATTTGCAGATGCTTATATCCAGAGTGGGAAAGGTGTTTCAGGTTCAGTGTCCGCACATTTGTTGTACATCTCAGTGGCACTTTTAAAAAGCTACATTTTTCTTGTTCTAGAAACCATGCATGACAGCTTTGCAATCCCAAGAAATTACAGCTTCTAATGAAGGAAGCATTAAGGAGGTTTGATGGGGCATGCTTTCTCCCTAATATGTCCTGAACAATATTGGCACTGCTCTATGATTAGTTCACTCCCAGGCCAGAAAAAAAGTAGTTTCTTTAAAGCCTCATCGACAGATACAAGTGTACCCATGGCAGATATGATGCACCTTTCTACTTTGGATCCAAATAGTGTTCATTAATAGGTACAGATGCTTGCTGCATTACTTTTTAGGAAATACGCACTACTGTCTACCACAAAATTAACCTTCTTCTCACAAAGTACACATTGCTATCTAAAGCTGTATCCCTAAAAGACCATTAAATCCAGATTTTAAAAGTAGAATATGCATGGCTGAACAAAAATGAAATCTTTCTATAAATATCCAAGTTCAAGTTCACCTTTAAAAGTCTGAGAAATTATACAAGTCTTATAAAGCTTCTAGAAATCCTTAAACCTTGGACAGTTTTCAGGAGAAAAAAGAAAGATATATTTTCTTCTCTATATATTTATCAAGTTCAAAGGTCTCTTGAAATATCTATTTCAACTGTAATGTATTCTGTTTATTCCTTCTGCTTCATTGTTTTCTTTCTTTCTCATTTCTTTTCCTAAAATATCATGTCAAGAAAATTAAAGGCCAGACTGAGTTACATTCTGAGGCCAATATTCTGTGCAAAGCCTCTGCCTTCACTGATATATTGTGTTTTCATGTTGCCTCACAACTGTACAAGGCATTGACACCTCAAGGAAAAATGATGAGGTAAAAATTACTGCAGCAAGGAACAAAATATTACAAGGGAGGGATGTGGCCATACAACTGCAACTAAATGTCATCAACTCACCACTGCCCTTGAGTTTTTCTGGATAACTTTTGTACTACTGACAGTTCCTTCAAAAAAACCTAGCTTACAATTAAAGAAGTTGGCACGATTTAGGACTCTTCATTTCCTTTCCTTTCATGTTCTTCTATAGTAATGGGGCTATTCAAGATTCTAACTGCAACATTCACAAAATATAGACATCTTATTCATAATTGCTTCTTTTATCTCTGGGTGCCTCCAAGTAGGGAGACAAATTTCCTTTTTTAAAAACATTATTTTTACTTACATTTTTTTATTTCAACAATAAAAGTCTGTCTGTCTGTCTGTCTGTCTCCCCCCCATGTGTGTGTAAGTTAAGAAAAAAGAATACAGAGAATAAAAAGAAAAAAAAAGAAAAGAAAACATAGAATTATGACTTTGTCTTTTTAATAATTGCTATCTTATTCTTCCCCTATCCTCACTGACCTTTTTAATTCCAAAATCCATACATTATCAATTTAGACTTTTCTTGTTTCAGTAGAAAGTTCATATAATGCTTCCAGCATTATCATTTTGCCATGACAAAATTGGTCAGCTTTGCCAGTTCCATAAACTCTGACAGTTTTATAATCTGAATTTCCCAATTCTCAGCAATTGTCACGCTGATGTGCACATTTGCAGTGTTAAAAGTCCATATCTCTGAAGAGTGTGTTAGGAAAGGCTGACATATATGTTCTCTGTAAGCATTAGATGAAGCCCTTCAAACTGCTCCCAAAATTACTGCCAGTTTGTATTTTTAATGTGACTGAAGCGGAATGTTATTAAATAGATGCGGGATTATTATATTAACTTAAATTATAACATTTAGATCCTATCCCTTCCCATGATTATTTTAGCACTTCTTTTTTGGTGAAATGAAAATCCTTGTATGCTATTCAAAGGACAAGTGTAGCTCTTTGATCCAAAATTGTTGTGCACTATTTTCTTATATATATATCCTTTTTAAAACCGATGTCAAACCCCTCCATGCAGATAAATTACTCACCCAGAAAAATACCTACAAATTTGAAAGAGTTCCTTAATGGTTGGATAAATTTATTTCAAACTCAACATGTTCAGATTTGAAATATTTTGTGCAACAGCTCTCTTGTGTACACTTCTGCTAGCAAGCACTCAAATGAACCAACAAAGGTCATCCAGCAAGCATTTAATTCAGACAACATATATCTTCAGTGGGATGCATAATGGTATGATAATGGTACCACCAACTGGGAATTGGACCAAACCGTATATTTGCATATAAGAATCAGAAATGAGTTATTATAAGGTCAATGTAGTTATACCTGTACAATCATTAAATCACATATTTGTAAATAGGATGACAGAACTGCATAATTAGTTCCTTGATTGCCTGCTCATTTGAAGAGTTCATATATCATTCTGCATCAGAAAATATGAAAATATGCAAAATGTAATTAAATTGTTAGATAGTATTCCTTATTTGTAGCACCAATCAGGGACTTTTTACATTTTACTAGACTGACATCACTATAATAACCTGTAAACTCTATAGTAGCACCTCATTCTTGTTATGGATTCAGAAATGAGACTACATTAAATAGAATGATGTGCAAATTCTCCAAAGGAAGGAACTATGTACTAAGGGCTTGATGTAGGGGTAAACAAATATCTAAAATGCTTCCTGTGTAGATGCAAATATGTAGTGGGAGTGAGGTTGGGTAAGGAGACAAAATTGCTCTAGGTAGGGGCAGGGCTTCAAGAATGGCTAGGAATTCCTCGTGGTTTCCTGTTCTTGGAGATGTTACATCACACCATAGGGATGTTTGGTTTCCTGCAATTCATTTAGAAATGTAACACAATGTGGTCCTCCCTCTGGAAAGTTTTAGGAGACTGATAACGGAGGATAATGGGATGCATGTGGGATACTGCAGCCAACCTTCATAACCAAGATTTGAAGCTGCCAGTACCATGTGGAGTGAAGTAGGGTGACTGTTCTATTCATTAGATGTTAGAAGTATTATAATCAGATGCGCAACATTTTAAAATTTGTATAGTCCTTCTGGCCATGGCCACCAATAAATAGCATGCAAAACATCAGTGGCTACTGATTTATTTCAAAACAAAATACCTAGTCATGTCTAAAACTTATAAATCTCTAGGTAACCTGCCTGAAACACTGCCCATTTTTTCTACAGATCTGTTTCTAGATAAATCTTTTCATCTGTCCTATCATTTTGATTGGTACATTTGGTAGGGATTTGGGGGGAAAATATTGAATGGCCTGCATTACATACTGGAATCTCTTCAAGAACTTTCCTAAAGTTCCTGTTTGATTACTTCTGATGTACAGGTAAAACAATTACTCAATTGTTCCATTTTTTTAGTTTGTTTGCTGCTTTGGACTAAAGGTTGTAGCAATCAACAGGGCAGAATGCAGAAATATGCCTATAAGGGTCGTTTGCTTCACAAGGTGGCAGCAGAACGTCAGTAAGACACTGTTGCTACACCCATTTTAGGTTGCAGTTGCTCTTGGGACCTTTGAATTAAGTTGATTAAATGGTACAGAATAGTTGCAAAAAGGGGGTTATAATTGGAGAAACACTCTGGTCAATATTTGAGAAACTATGTAAAAAAATAAATCAAAGTCTGGGAAATTTCTTCTTGAGCCCTGATGTAGCTGTGGGCAATGTTGCTTATGTCTCACTTCCTTGTGGAAGGAAAAAAAAGGGGGGGGGGATTTCCTGCCTATTGAAAAGGAAAAAAATGGTAAGAATTATTTGACTACATTGTAAATTTCTTCTTGACCACCAGATGGGGATGTAGGTCTCTTTACTTGAGTATGATTTCTCTCTTTTTTTTGGGGGGGGGGGGAGCCTCGTGGCTATGAAGTTTGCTGATTGCCCAAAGGAATTTATTGCCTACTTCAGATGATGCTGTAAGCTAATAGTTGAGTGTCAGCTGATGGAAGGGAAAATGCACTAAGAAAAATATTTCAGTAAGTTGCATGCACTGTGGCCATGTTATGCTTTTAATTTTTTAGTAAATATAGGAGGTGATGAAGAAAGTTAGGGTTTTAAACAAAAGAAATTGCTCCTTGAATTATTCTGTTCAAATAGCTTGCGTGAATCAGCCTTGTGACTTGGGGGAAGGAATGTGCTCCGTTGCTTTGAAGGCAGTCCTTCAGTAATGATTTATGACCCCCAATAAACTGGCCAGAGTGGTTGTATAATAGCTGGAGAGGCCTCCTTTATTACCTCTTGAAGCAGCCAAGAGCATAAGAATACAAAGCCTTTCCTTTTAGCAATACATGCAAGATTTCTCAAACTTTTCATTGCATTTGGAAAGAGTTTGTAACTGGAGATAGACATAGATGGGGAATACCTGGCCCCTTCCTTCAATTACAACCAGGCTGTAAGGTTACTTTGGCCAACGGGAAGACGCAGATTAAGTCAGAGAATAGGATGTAAAGTCTCTTGCGTAAATGGAGAAAGGGGGTGGGCGGGTTACTGGTTCTCTTTGTTTGTAGCATGTTGGGGAATTCCAACCCCCCCCCCCCATGCAAACAGAACATAAAGAGTTCCATAGCTCACAGAGAGAGACAGTGGGAAATGCAGGTTTAGATTAACATTGCATATTCACTCCTGGCTTCAATATTACGTTGCTTTATCACAAATCCAAAATTAACAATTTTATTCTGATGGGTTAGGATTCATCTTTTACTTTCCTGTATCTTGTACAGAGGTGGATTCATAAACTGTACAGATACAGAGAGATAACTCAACAAGTTGTCCATAACAAAGAAAATTTATTGGTTCATCAGGTATCCTCAAACTCATGTTTGTGATGAAGTTCTTTTATGACCAATCCTTTGAATATCTGCCTTGTAGGTAAAAGATGGTTATCTCCTAACCCATCTTATAGCAGTAGAAAAACTGCTATCAGTTCATGAGTCCAGGCAAGAATGGAGGGAAGCCTTCCCCAATCTCTCGAGGGTCAATTAGTGACCAATCAGGATTACAGATGTGGCCACATGACATGAACTACATTTCCTTGGATACCTTTAACTACATTTACCATGATGCATTCCCTTAAGAGGACAGCTCATAATTCCTAAGTAACTATCCAATTCCCATAGACTGGCTGGGACAGCACAAGCAGCATTTAGCTTATCTCAGAAAAATTAAGCAGGGTCAGACTGGATTAACACTAATATTGGAGACTGTTGGGAGCTCTCACACTCTAGATCAGTGTTGTCAACTGGTGGGCCAGGGACCACTCGTGGTCCACAGGAAAATTTTGGTGGTCCACAGAAAAATGTCCCCCCACAAGCAATTAATCCAGGCTGTGTGGGAACACAAGACTGTGCTGCCCATATGGCATGTCCACCCACTGGCTCCCACCCTTCAGCGGCAGGGGAGGGAAATCAGCCCCAGGGTGGTTTGCTGACATTGGTGGAAAAGCCAGTCCCATATTCCAGAGCTGCAGTAGTCACAGGATTGGTCCTTTGGTCCTCCTGGAGCAACTGCTCCAATCCATGGCAGGCTGGTGTCCCCGGGTGAAGGAGCAGCTGATCTGGGAGGACCAAATGGCCAGTCCTGTGATGACTGCAGCTCTGGAATATGGGACTGACTTTCTCACCAATATCAGCAAGCCACCATCAGTCAAAATTCATATTAGTGGTCCACGGGATTTAAAATTATGAGTTTGGTGGTCCCGAGGTCCAAAAGGTTGGCAACCTCCGCTCTACATAACCCTGTAAAGTAAAAAATTTCCTGAAAAAGGCAATGGAGATTTTATTGTATATTGTTGCTCAGAAAACTGTATGAATATGTGGATGGAGAAGCTGAGATGACTTCTAGGTTCTCTTTATGTTTTTGCATCTTAAATTTTTGGGGTGGGGTGAGAGGAGTATATCTGTATCTTATTCATATTTATGTGAATATTTTTTATTCTAGCTTTTTAAATGCATTTATATCATGGATATCAATAATTATCTTCAGCATGCATATTGTAGCAAACATGCAAGGTACATTTGTAAACACAAATGTATCATAATGACAACATGATATCATGATATTATCATATAATCATAATATAATAACATAATATCATGACAACAACATCTATAACCTAAACAGGCAAACCTACTCTTGACATTTCTTGGAATTTGAATCTGTGATATTTTGTTTACGCTAAAAGTTGTGGTTAATTGCTGTTGCTATCTTCATAGAATAGAATAGAATAGAATAGAATAGAATAGAATAGAATAGAATACTTTATTGGCCAAATGTGATTGGACACACAAGGAATTTGTCTTGGTGTAAATACTCTCAGTATACATAAAGAAAAGATACATCCGTTAAGAATCAAGAATCATAACGTACAACACTTAATGATAGTCATAGGGTACAATCAACAATCAAATCATACTAGGAAACAGTCAATATAAATCGTAAGGAGACAAGCGACAAAGTTACAGTCCTACAATCACAAATAGGAGGGGATGGATGATAAGCAGTGATGAGAAGATTAACAGTAATAGTAGTGCACACTTCGTAAATATTTGAACAGTGCTGAGGGAATTATTTGTTTTGCAGAGTGATATCTTTCAGGAAAAAACTGTTCTTGTGTCTAGTTGTTTTGGTGTGCAGTGCTCTATGGTGTCATTTTGAGGGAAGGAGTTGAAACAGTTCATGTCCGGGATGTGAGGAGTCTGTAAATATTTTCACAGCCCTCTTCTTGGCTCATGCAGAATACAGGTCCTCGATTGAAGGCAGGTGGGTAGTAATTGTTTTTTCTGCAGTCCTAATTATCCTCTGAAGTCTGTGTCTGTCCTGTTGGGTTGCAGAACCAAACCAGACAGTTATAGAGGTGCAGATGATAGACTCAATAATTCCTCTGTAAAACTGCATCAGCAGCTCCTTGGGCAGTTTGAGCTTTGTGAGTTGGCGCACAAAGAACATTTTAGGTTGTGCTTTTTTGATGACGTTTTTGATGTTAGGTGTCCATTTTAGATCATATGATATAGTAGAACCTAGTTAAATTCGAAGGTCTCTACTGTTGATACTGGAAGAGATGGTAGTATGGGAGGGTTTCTTCTAAAGTCTACCACCATTTCTATGGCTTTGAGTGTGTTCAGTTCAGGATTGTTCTGGTTACACCACAAGGAAAGTTGTATAACCTTCTGTCTGTATGCAGATTCATCGTTGTCTCGAATGAGACCAATCATTGTTGTGTCATCAGCAAACTTCAGTATTTTAACAGATGGATCATTTGAGATGTAGTCATTGGTATATAGGGAGAAGAGAAGTGGAGATAGTACACAGCCTTGGGGGAGCCCTGTGCTGATTGTACAGGTATTGGATGTGATTCTGCCTAGCTTCACCTGCTGCTTCTTATCTATTAGGAAGCTTGTGATCCACTTACAAGTGTGTTCAGGTACTGCTAGTTGATTTAATTTACTTAGAAGATTGTCTGGAATGATGGTATTGAATGCTGGACTGAAGTCTACAAAGAGGACCCTTGCGTAGGTATTTGGAGATTCAAGGTGTTGTAGGATGTAATGCAGAGCCATGTTAACAGTATCATCTGTCAATCTATTTGCTCAGTATGCAAACTGCATGGGATCTAACAGCGGATCCGTGATGGTTTTCAGGTGGGACAGCACAAGTCTATCAAAGATTTTCATAACTACAGATGTTAGAGCAACTGGTCTGTAGTCATTCAGTTCCTTGATGGAGGGCTTCTTTGGAACTGGGATGATGGTAGAACATTGAAGCAGGAAGGAACATAGCACATCTCTAATGATCTATTGAAGATTTGAGTGAAGATGGGGGCCAATTGGTCAGCACAGACTTTTAAGCAAGAAGGAGTTATCTTGTCTGGCCCTGGTGAGGATCCTTTGAATCTTCCAGTCCTTAAACATATCCCAGTATTAACAGTTGTATAATAAAATCAGAAGATTCTTTTCTCGTGTTCTAGTTAGTGTATACATTTGGAAATGAAGGCCACAAAGATGAGGACAAGCTGAGACAGATCTGTTCAGGAAGTAATTGTGACTACATTGTCACTCTTCTAAATTGCTGATATAGTCCTGCTAAGTGAATTTAGTTATAAAAGATGAAGTCCTGATCTACTTCACTGGACACAACTATATAAGTGATGAGAGAAGACTATATACAATATTGTACTTAAGGTAAGACTAGAACAAATAGTTTCCCAGTTTCTAGCATGGCACCTTAACTACTGAATGGCTCTTCAAAGATTATTACCAATTCTAAGTCAAAAGTTGATACAACTTAATAATCGTCCACAGTTTTGCATACACAGATATATAGTATGCTCATATTTGCTCTTTGTTTAAGGAAATAAATCTCAGATTTGGTTCAACAATTTGAGCTTCAAACTTCATTCCTTTTCCAAAAGAAAGGATCCTTTCTCCATTCCTCGTGTCACATCACATCATTGTTAAACCTCATATTGTGCCCAATTGTGTGGTCCAAAATATACATGATGGTGATCGTGTGTTACAATCCAGCTATGCCTGTTTTGTGCTTGTGTGTTTATTGCAGGGCTCAACAAGAGGCAGGTTTGGATCATAACACTGATACTTTGCAGATTTTGACAAACATATACAATGCACATAGAGTTATCATTAACCTGAAGATTTTGACTCCTTCTGCAGACACCTGTGCATCACATCCTTTAGTATTGTATGCCCTACAAAGGCTTTAGAGCTAAGGTTAACATTTCTTTGATAGAAGAGGAAACTTGGAGTGTAAAAGATATATCAATTATTGTGAAACTGAATTTGGGAAATAAAGAGGGAGAGGAGACAAGGGTAGTCCCTTGTGAACTGAAGGCTGGACTAAGTCTCTGAAAGATTTGCACTTTACTTCTTTAATGCATTACACCAATGGCATTGTTTTCTTTAACCAAAGCAAATAAAAGGAGAATTTTCTTTCCAATTAATTATGGATTTTTACTTTTTCACTGACAAATTGATCTTGGTTTTACACACAATTGGATTTTGTCAGAGCCACAAATGATTCAGATTACAAATAAAGAAAGGTGGCCTGAATAGACCTTTAATTAATTCTATTGAACTTTTATTTCAGCAACAATGTACCCTGAAGAAGAAAAAAACAAAATTTATCTATTTTCAATAAAGTTTTTTAAATTAATTATTTGCTTTAGAGAAAAAAATGGAAATGTCCTTTCTTTCTCTTTCTTCCTCCTTTCCTTCCCTCCTTTTTCCTCCCTCCTACAGGAACTGTAGGAAGAACATGGTTTTATTCATTCAGGTTCAACCAATACATTTGTGTGTGGTACAATTTTCTGTGCTTTTGATAAACAGTATTTTTAACCAAAAGAATGGATTTCCTGTTGAGATTATGAGCCTGCTTAGTTCCTGTAGTTTTCTAGCTGCCTATTGGAAGAGAAGAAAAATAAATACAATAAAATGGGGAAACAAAGGGAAGAAATTCTGTATCCCACAATATATATTTCACAAACCTCACTTGATATTTCAATGTGTGGTGAAGCACATTTACTTTTAGACTAAAAGAAGGTACAGTCCCTAAGTAAAAATAAATACAATAATAACCTCGTGCCCCAGTTGTGGGATTCAAATTTTTTTTACTACAAGTTATGTGAGCGGGTCTTGGTGGGCATCTCAAGGGAAGGATACTGTAAAATCAGTCAGAGGTGGGATTTGCCGGTTCTCTGAAGTACCCAAAATTTCCACTACTGGTTCTCTAGAACTGGTCAGAACCTGCTGAATACCACCTCTGTCGTGCCCTGTTCCTACTCTGCTATATATACTTCATGACAATAGGACTTTACAAATATTCATTGATGTACATTTTTTGTTTTATTCCCAGTTCTGTAAATATTTCAGAGGAAAGTAGCTGAGCCTGTCATCTTGTTAGCTGTATTATAGAAGAGTGTTTGTTGATACTCCCCTAGCAACAAAGGTTGGCTTAAATACAATTTTTATTTTCCACATTAACATCTTCAGTTTAAAATAAATGAAAAAAAATGTTCTGGCAAAACTTTATGGGCTTTCTGCTGATACAATGATTGAAAATCTGATGTTTCATGGGGGGGGGTTAATTGATAAAGGATACAATATGGGATGAAGAAATATATGTTTGTAATCTTATAAAGAATGAAGACTTGTTAAATGTTACGTCCTGAGCATGGGCGCAAGGAACGGAGATGAGACATCGAATGGTGACTTCAACTCTTTATTGTGAAATAAGAACAGAGCAAATACTTGGGCAGCAGCAGCTCTTTTATAGAGCTGGCTGCTGTCAAAACAACCAATGATTTGAGTTTACCGCTTTCACAAGCATCCAATCAGAGAGGCCCATTAACAGCCAATCAGACTGGCCAGAAACGACCAATCACGACTCACTATTCGCGGGCCAATGAGAAGTGCAGGATTACGAGCCTGTTGCAAAGTAAAGCTATTTAGGGTTGTTACTGATGCATTGGCTTAGTCCATAACACCCCTCCCCCCTAGGTTCCGTCTGAGGGGTGGGGTGACGTATTCTCGTAAATAGGCAGGTCGCTTCACCTGTCTGCTTGACCTGCGCTGTTCCACCGGTTTCTGTCCTGGCTCTGGTTCCGGGGGGCTACTAGCTGGGATGGATGGTGAAAACTGTTCCTTCGAATGGCTCTGGGCTGTTCTCTCTGCTTCCGCCAGTGCTGTCTTTTGGGTTCCCTGGATTTGTTTCCATCGCAGTGCTGTCACGCGGCGAGGCCACTCCCTGGCTTGGTTCTCCTTCTGGCAGTGAGTATCCCCTGGTTGGTTGTGTAGACTGCTGGGTTTCGATTGTTAAGTCATCTGTTATTTCTTTTTCAGCCTCCTCGATGTTCCTTTCCCCCCCAGTTAGAGATTCAGGGGCTGAGATAGGACTAGGTGCTAGTCTGGAATTGAGTTGGTCTATGTGGCGCTTCCACATCTTACCATCTGCAGTTTGTAGGCGATAGGATCAGGGTCCCGTAAGTTGCGTTATGGTAGCGGGGACCCACAATGGGTCGCCCGAGAAGTTTTTCGCAAACACGGGGTCACCTTCCTGGAATGCCCGACACTTGCTGCTGGATCCTGGGGGTTGTTCAGGCGTATAATTTCAGTGGAGGCGATCGAGATGCGAGCGAAGTTTCCGGCCCATCAGGAGTTCAGCTGGGGTTCTGTTCTTGGTGCTGTTTGGGGTTATGTGTTGGAGGAGAAGCATCCGGTTTATTTTGTCGTCAATGTCGCCGTGGTCCATTTTGTGCAAAGTGTTTTTTACAAATTGAACCATTCACTCAGCCCTACCATTGGCCGCAGGGTGGACTGGCGATGTTAAGGCATGGCGGATGCCCTGATCTGCCAGGTACTGTTTGAATGCCAGGGCAGTGAATTGGGGGCCATTATCAGAGACCAGGACATCCAGCAATCCGTGGGTAGCAAATAGCTTATTCAGTTTTTTAGTGACCGCCTCTGTGGTGGTGCTTTTCATCTTGTGGACCTCGAGCGAGTTAGAATAGGCATCCACTGTTAGGAGGAAAGTGTGTCCTCTTGTGGATCCCGCAAAATCGATGTGAATACGGGACCAAGGGCCTCAAGGTGTTTCCCACTGAGTTGGGGGAGTTTTTGGAGGAGTAGAGCGAGTCTCCTGGCATTTGCTGCACTTTGCTACCCAGGTCTCTATCTGTTTGTCTAACCCAGGCCACCATGCATAACTCCTGGCCAATGCCTTCATCCTCACGATGCCTGGATGTCCATTACCTTATGTTTCAATTTCTCTGGGATTACAACTCTGTCTCCTCACAAGATGCAGCCCTTTTGGGAGAATAGTTCTGTCTGTCGATTTCTGAATGGCTTGAAAGTGTCATTGGGTGCGCTGATCAGCCAACCCCGTTCCACCCAGCTGAGGACTCGTGCCAAAACAGGGTCCTTTTTTATTTCTGAGGTGATGTCTCGAGCGGTCAGCGGTGGCAATTTAAGGGTTTTGATTTGCAATATGGCTAAGGTTGGAACTGGGTCCTCTATGACGTCTGGTAGTGGAGAGCGGCTCAAAGCGTCAGCGTGGGGAATGGTTTTCCCCGGGCAGTGTTGCAATCGGTAATCGTAGGCGGCTAAAAATTCTGACCAACGTGTCATTCTTGGTGATAAGAACTGGCTGCTGTCAAAACAACCAATGATTTGAGTTTACCGCTTTCACAAGCGTCCAATCAGAGAGGCCCGTTAACAGCCAATCAGACTGGTTAGAAACAACCAATCACGACTCGCTATTCATGGGCCAATGAGGAGTGCAGGATTACGAGCCTGCTGCAAAGTAAAGCTATTTAGGGTTGTTACTGATGCGTTGGCTTAGTCCAAAACAATAAATTTATCTTCTGTCTATTTGTAACAAAGTGACTTTTCAATATATTTCTTTTATTTTTATTTATTTTCTTTCTTTTTCTTCTTTCTTACACTTTTTATTATTTCTTTCTAAATTACTTTGTTAATTTAGGTTCTATTAGCTTTTACTGTTGTAATCAAGAAGCTTTTTTTAAAAAAAAAATATGCAAACAAACAAGAACAAATGTTTTTTTTTCAAAAAAGATTTCTGCCTCCCCAAATGGGCAGGAATAGCTATTTTGTAATGTACGTGTACGTTCACACACATGAGATTTGTGGCAGGAGAAAATATTTCTTTGTAAATCAATTATTGTAGCCATGAGTGAACAATGATCTCTCCTTCTCTTCCAAATAAATACTTTGCGAGGTGCAAGTGTATTTTGAGTGACAATCTATGCATATTAGTACAAATGGTTTTTCTGCCCATCATTTTGATTGGCAATACCTAAAAAAAAAATAAGTTCCAATAGTCATTTTACTTGCATGAATTGAAGCCAAGGAAAACTTTCCTTTCGTTTCTGGCTCAACAATCATTTTTATTGTTGTTGTTTCTTGCAAGAAGAAATTCTCAATCCACTTGGTAAGTCTTTGTCCTTTATTGTCTGTATAGCAGTTTCATTGCTGAGACAAAATATTCTTTTCCACTCTGCAGAATTATTATAATGTATGAACTCTGTTTGTTTTGGTTTGCATAAGTTGCAGCACATTAATAGCACTGTTTTGTCTTTCCTTTTAACATTATTTGGTAGTGTTTTGTGCAAATCCAGCAGTGCAAATCCCACTGTTAAGCACAATTTTGCAACAATATTGCATAAGATATGTACATAATGTGCATTGAATTCTACTATGTACTATTCTTGAAAAATTACATTCCTATTTTTTATGATTTATTAGGCTTTTCAATTTAATACCATCTTTTTCACATTTCTTTCACAATACTCGATTTCCTAAATTAATATTTTCTTGATAAGATTCATCAAGGCTTATGAACATATCTTGGTTTCAGATATATTGATTGATGCAGCACTTTTTCAAGAAAACCTGTTATTTTTTATGTATTTTTTTTTACAGCAGTAAAAAAAGATGGAAAGAAAGATGCCAGATGATTGTTCCTCTCTTTGCATCCTGAAGAAAAGTCTTTCATGGGCAGAGATGATAGATCCAACACACTGTTGTGGAAAGAGATGTGAGAAAGAGAAGAGACTCTGCTTTTTCTCTTGACTCACTGCCAAAAAACCATTGGCCTTTTGGTATCTATGGGTCACAGTTTTATTCAACATACAGTAGAAATGGTTGACTGATCCCAGATAGAACTTGATAATTAGGATTGGAAGACAAGAAATCTAATGGTAATACACCGAAAAGGCGACATTGATCAGCTGTATTTGCCAAGTGTTGAGTAAGAGAGAAGACTTCTATAGGTAAAACAAATTGTGGAGGAAGAAAAGCATGATCTGAATGACTACATTAAGAAAGGCTAAAAATCCTTGCTAAAAGACGTCCAATCAAGGAAAGATCATGAAAACAATAAAACTGAAAGCTGAAAATAGAAAACAAAACTATTGAAAACCAATTTGTTAATTTGAAGAACAAGCCAAAGCATAGTCAATACTTGAAAGATATAGAAGAAAAGCTGATTTTAAAAAAATCCACATGGAGTTGGTTAACATCAGAAGCATTAAAAAGAAAGAAAGAAACTAAAGTCTTTATTTTAATGACTCCAAGAACAAGTTTTGCCAATAATTTCACGAAAGCAGAAATTCAACATGCAGCATGCTGTAATTAAAAAAGATGAAACAATTAACCATTTGAACAGTAGCTGCAGAAAAATTTCAAAAACTGACTTCAAGCAATTTCATGACCAACTTGCCAGAATTATTCATCTGAAAATTTACCAGTGGTTTGTATATGAATGTAGTAAAAACTACTGAAACCAACACATTGAGAAAGTTTTGAAAAATTTGTGGGTTAAGATTTTATGGGACTTTAAGATCCAAACAAACAGCAGACTTCTGGTTTGCCAAGCTTCAGTGGAAGCAAGGATTCACGATTCAGCGCGATCTCTGTCGCGCCAGCCGTCTTGGTGCCTCCGATCCCGACGGGTCTGGAGGATAAGGCTGCCACGTAGAGGCAGCTGAAGACAGGGGGGATCCGGATAGGAGTTTGGGGATGTCGCAGACCCCCTCCCCATTTGGCAAAAAACCTTTTTCTCAAGGCGGTAGAGCGGCGGTCAGCAATGGCTGCCACAAAGAAGCCGGCAACTGGATAAGAATGTGCAGGAAGAAGAAGGAGAAAGTTTGGAAAGTTTTAAAGTGAAAGTTCTTTGGCTGCCGGGACTTTAAGATATATTTAATATCCTGAAAACTACGGTTTTTTTTGAATGATACATTGTTTTCAGAGGAGATTCTAAAAGTGACGAATAGTGCTGAAAGGGAAAGTTTACTCTCCTTCCCTATGGAATTAACAAATGGACATTGAAAAATCTGCTTCTCTAAAGAAGGTAAAATTTAAAGCTCTTTGTTATAAGTGGGAAGGGAGATGACCAAAAAAAAAACCTGTATTAAGATTTTGTTGGAGGAGATGCCTTGAAGATTTTGAGACTAGAAGCTAACTGCAATAAGGCTTTAAAGTATAAACTGGGTTCTTTATTTCTTTCCTAACTGATATTACCCCAGGAAGAGAAAGTGTAAAGGGAAGAACTTTCTGTTTTGTTTGGATGTTTGATGACTTTGGGATTTTGGGGAACTGTTTTTTAAGTTTTGAAACATCTTGGTTGCTTTAAGAAGAAGAAGAAAGGTTTACAATGGCTTTATCTATTGATGAACTAAAAAAGGAACATGGAAAAATAAAGAAAAAGGACTCTTTGGGAGATATCTTTTACTTTTTAGAAATGGCGCTTGCTACTTATCAGCAAATACAACAACAAATGGAGGAAACAGAAGAAAAAGAACAACAACAAGAAGCCATCTTTAATGAATTAAATAATTTGAGTAAGAAAGAGAAGAGAAAGAGAGGAAGGAAAATGAAGGACTTAAGACCTAAAAAAAACATCCAAGAAAGAGAAAAATGAGATGCAAAACCAATACAATGCCAGAAAGCAAAAGAAAAGAGGAATACAACAGAGAGGGGAAACTAAAAAGGCAGAGGTTAGGAGAGGGTGGTAGTGAAAAGATTAGGTGGGATAAGAAAGGAAGGGAAAAGGAGAAAAAAAGCCACAAAGGTATAAAACAAGATGGGAAAAAGAAATTTTTCTTTAGGGACAAAGGGTAATGTATAATTTATATATAAAAAAAAGGATCTGTAAAAGTACATAAGATAGTATTGTAGTATCTGTATTAGAAATAGAAAACTAGAATATTAAAGGAAATGTTTAAAATATAGAGTTTATTGGCTATGTTAATATTATTATAAATGTATTATTGTAGCATTTGTTTTTGAAGTAGACAATTGGAATATTACAAGATTTAATAAATCAAAATATGACAATGTTTAAGACTTAATGATAGATTTTAACATTTAATATTATATGAAAATATGTAAAATGTTCAAGATTTAATGATAGAGCTTAATTTGTTAATCTCTTAATGTTATCATAACTTTTTTTTATTCTCCTTTTTTTTAATTCTTTTAGTTTAAAATGTATTATTTAAAATGTACTAAAAAAGTAGAATGGTAATTATGTACTTAATTAATTTATAGATTTATTATTCTCTTTTTTCTTTTTTTTTCCTTTTCTTAAAATTTAATAGGTAGAATGTACTAAGCAGAATCAGATTGGGAACTAGATATTATGCTAAATGTTAACTTAGGGGATAGAAAGGCATCATACTTTGATCAGTGATTTCAGGAGAAATCCTTTATATATATATATATATTAAAGAGAATGTGATAAATGGATAATTGGAAAAGAATGGACAAAAGATACAAGTATAATGATTTAAAGTAAGATGAAATAAATAAAATGGAATTAAGAAGAGTGAAAAGCGGGGAGAAGTTATATAGAAGATATAGAATGGTTAATGATATATAAGATGAGCATGAATTTAATGGAAGTCTGTACAAAGAGAGGTATTCTGGGGCCAAGCCACTTTCTAAAAAGAAGTTTTGTGTTTTTGTGTTTTGTGTGTTTATGTTTGATTAAGAATTAATAAAACCTTGGAGGACGAGAATATTTGTAAACAAGTCAGATGAAAATATAAATATGATGGTTATAAAATAGATGAATATAGAAAAGAAATGTAATTGAATAAAAGTAAAGAGAAATAATGAGAAATTTGCTAAGAGATATTTATCTGTTTATAAGGAAATGGGATAAATTAGAATTAGGCTGTAAAAAATAATTTACAATGGAAAAAGGTTTTATATTTGTAATGTTTAATGATGTTTTGTTTGTCTTTAAAACTAATAAAATTTGTTTTAAAAAAAAGAGATCCAAACAAACAGCCATCTTGTTCAATACATGTCTAATGTAATTTACATTATCTATGTGAATTCTATTTAAATGTAAACATTTTTGAATTCCTGAATTTCTACAAAATGCAGGTGTCATTGCATCCTGTTTGAACCATTGAAGCATTGTTGTATAAGATTCCTACAAAGAAAAGCAATCTGAAAGGTTATTGTTTGATGTAGTGCTACTTTTAAAAATTAGTTCTTTTAGCTGTAAAATCCAAATCTATAAAGCAATAAGTGTATTCTTATACAATACCCATGACAAGCAGTTAAGAGACATTAACTTGTCCAGAATTACATTTCCACCATGGCTACAATCTATGAGAGGGCATGACTACAATAGTCATTTCCTGGTTTTGTATTCCAACAAAATTGTCATATTTACTTAATTTGGGTGTTTGTGGAGGAGCGAGATTATCTTTCTTTAAATTTAAAAGTTACTTCTGCAGTCTTTAATTTTCTGTGTATTCATAGCAATGCCCAAAATATACAAATCTGCCAGCTCTGTGTTAAATTTTTTGCTCCATTTGAAACGTCAAACATCTACCTACAGCTGCCTACTCAGCAGGAAATTCGTCAGTGCTGTTTTTATTAATGACTTCAACAAATGTGAGGAGATAAATACAGAGAAAGGGCATGAGCAAGCTTTTTTGAGCTCTCCTGCCACACGCTAGCTATATTTTTTCTGTCACACTAGAAGAAGAAGAAAAAAAAAAAAAGATGGAAAAATTGCCAGCCCTTTGACTGCCACATCACAGGAGAAGATGGGCTTTTTGTTTTATAACAGGTACTTTCAAAAGCTCTGGTGAAGGGCAATTTTTTTTTTTACAGAAATGATGGCAGCATTTCAGAACTCATGAAATAGAATGCAAAATAAATTAGCCAGAAATAGATTTTGTAGCAACTGTTTTAAGATTCAACAACATAGTGAAAGTGCTGCAAAAATGGAGATCATCATTTGAAAAAGATTATGGAGAGATTATCTGTGGTCCTTCAATATCTAAACTCCCAGTTCTATAAGTCCTAGGCAGTGTAACCAATACTAAAAGATGGTAAGAGGGCAGATTCAAATCAAGAAAGACAAAATATTATTCTGCCCAAGTTACACAATGAAATGTTTACTGGAAACACTGATTTGATAATTATGGGCAATCCAGGTGAGTTCATTTTTGCCACTGTATCTACTATGAATATGCACTGTTATTTAAAAAAAAAAACTATAGTACCATATTATAAGTGATTGATAGAAATAGTTATAATATCATTGCTAAAAAATTGAACTCTAGGTCCTTGGAGTAGTAAACTGGAAGAAACTGTTTAGGTCATTGAGTTCAATCTCCTGTCAGTAGAGGAATACAAATTAAAGCATGCCTGACAGATGCCTGTCTAGCTTCCACTTGAAAGTGGAACACAGATCCTGACCTTCTTTTGTTTGATGTCCTTCAAGGACTTAAAGACAGCTGTCATATCTCTCCTTGGTTTTTTCTTCTCAGGGGAAAAAAAAAAATCTCAGCTCATTTTCTTTTTCTTCATTGGATATCATTTTTCATTCCAATAATCTTTGTTCACATCTCTTGTGTTGCTTGGAATAGAACACAGTATCTGAGGTGGCATCTGATCAATGCAGAATGAATTTGAATACTTTCAAAATGTTCCAATGATTTAGAAACTATAATCCTGTTGATGTATCTAAACTGTATTTGTCTGTTTCTAGCCAAATCATGCTGTTGATTCATATTTAGTTTGTAATCTGGAGTTACCCCAAAACCTTTTTCACAAGTCTTGGGCCCATGTCAAAAGAGGGAGATTGTGCTAGCTAGGAATCAAGTTTCTGGTTTTTCTATTTTCTCCTCCCTGCAAGTGAAGATGATCTTTGTGGTTTCCCAGTTAACATACTAGGATTATGAAGAGAAATATACTAGGCTACATAGGAAATTTCTTACTTTCATATAAACTCAATCATACCAATCTATGATACAATACAATCTATGATGAAATTAAAGAGAAAAATAAGTTTGAATGATATGTTACAATTGATGTAATGGATATCATGGAGGTTATGAACAGGGGTGGGGTTCTACCAGTTCTATCCAGTTCTATAGAACCCCTTGTTAAATTTTTGAGCAGTTCGGATAACTGGTAGTTAGAAGCAATCTCCTTTTGTTTTTTTCCACCCTTATTACATTATTGGCAGAAAGCCTAGACTTCCTGTCTCTGGAGCTTCTGAGGCTTTCTTAAAGGGGAAGGGTTGTTTTAAGATTTTTATGCTGATGCTGGGAGGAAATACTTCCCTGGACAATCAGCACTTTGAAGAAATCACTGAATAATGAAGCAAAGTTTTTAGTGACAGGGAACCAAGATGAGTGACATTCAGCAAGGCTTATTGGCTAGCTAGAAGGATTGACATTCAAACGTGAGTTTTTACATACTCTTTCTGAGTTTTGGGCTAAAACTGGTTTTTGGTGAAATTTAATTCTGTGCTTGGTGACATTTAATCCTATGTTTATTGATGGGATAATTTTCCCAATTAAGTTTCAACAAACAACAGCTACTGTTGTGATTTAATTTTGTATTGTGTTTGAATTTTTTCTTGCCTCGTGGTTTATTTTTCTGTTTGGGGAAGGGGTCTTCCTTCACTGCTTTAATACTATCTGGCACTGTCCTTTTGGCAGGAGGCAGGATGCAAACTTGGCACTGATTATTTTTACTGCCTTTCTGGGGGACATGTGACCTTTCCTTAAATCTGGATGACTTGTTTAGGATATCTTGTGAAGTGACTGAACTGGTATCTTTAAGTGGTGCAAATGGAACTAAGGGTTGCTTTTCCTGGGTGTGCTTTTTCTGGAGAGCTTAAATGACCCCTTTGCTAAAAGGTTTCATTTTATGAGCAAGAGTTGGCTGCTTGATAGTTATCACTGCATTTTAACTATTTTCATTCCTCAAGGTGTTCTGGCACCCTACCTGATTTGTAACTCCGACTTGCAGGTATTTTTAATCTAATGATTGGTATTTAGGGTAGCTTTTTGCAAGTAAAGCTTTTTGTATTTTTGTACAGGTAATCCTTGACTTAAAACAGTTCATTTACTGACCATTCAAAGTTACAATGGCACTGAAAAAAGTGACTTATGACCATTTTTCACACTTATGACTGTTGCAGCATCCCCACTGTCATGAGAGGCCAGATGAGGAGAAGCGCCCCTTGACATGAGTGATGTTGAGTTGGCCACACCCACCCAATCACATGACCAAGTCACACCCACCAACTAAGCCACACTCACAGAACTGCTTGTTTAAAAAAAAAACTGAATCCCACCCCTGGTTATGAATATGGATATATGTATATGGAAAATAGTACTTGAATTAGATTTTTTAAGAACCCAAAATAGCAATGATAACTTTAGATCTTTTATTCATTTTTTTAAAGGGAAAAGAAGTATTAGAGCATTTCTGCACTAGTGAAATCATACAGCATATATCTAGGAGTAAAAAATGCAAAGCAGTGAAATCATACAGGTACATAATCATCATCACCTCATCAGATAAAATAGGAAACTAAAAATATGTACCGGATTAATAGTACAATATATCTGCAAGACATGCTACATGCTACAGTTCCTGCCTCATAAACCTGTACAAAAGTTTTACAGTGTGCAAAAGGACCTCAGAATTCTGGAAGATAGTTTATGTTTTCCACCATCTATAATTTACAGATTTGTCATGCATTCTTAGCTCCCTGGAAAACATAACTGAGTGGGCAAATAGAAACCAATCATTTTTTTATGTGTGATCTAAACATAAGTAATTGTAATGGAGGTGTGTTTAAATGTTTTAAAGTAAGCTGGCTGGCAAGAGAAATTCCTCAAACTTGTCACTTCTTAATTCTGTATATTTTTTTTTTCTTTTTAAGAAAGCTAATCAGTTAATGCACTTTTTCAAGGACTCAAGAAATTATCATGTTAATTCCAAACTTGTAACTGAGTTCCAACTTCTTTTTCAATAGCTAAAGAAAACTAGTTGTTACAAATGAAGACCAGCACACAGATAGATTGGCTTAAAACTGTCAAAGCTTTAGTAAAGAAATACAAATCTATATCTATCCATCTATCATCCATCTATCATCCATCCATCTATCCAACTCAGTTACATCCCACACAATGCCACAATTTTGAAATTCAATTTGAAATTGCTCACATCATTAGTGTAATACTCTGTGATAATAGTTTAATATGGAAAACTATTTAAAACATTCATGGCATGTTTAAAATAATGCATAATAACAATCATGAAAGGCCCCAACTGTTGTGTCCTCGAAAATGATGCCAGGAGTCAGTGACTTCAAATCATGCTCTTTTATTAAAGTAGGAACCGAACTGGCTCTTTGAAAAAGGTTCGCGGCTTTTATTCTTTTAGCCGTGGCGGCCACAGCCAATGGCACCGCTTTGAATCTCCCGCGATTCGAATAGACCAATCGCGGGAGATTCTTAACGAGCCAATCGGCGCAGCTCGCCTGACCAATCAGAGGGCCCCGCGCTTTAGCCAATCAAAGCGCGGGGATCTCAAGAATGCTAATTAAGGGACAGTACACCCCTCCCCTCTTGGTTTGGTCCTTACGTCGCGTAGTCCCGTAGGTAGGCGGGGCTCCGTCTGAGCCTACTGGACCTGCGCAGCTCAGTCGTAGGTTGGATCTTGGCCGGTTCGGTCGGGATCTCTGTTGCTCCTGATGCCGTCGTGGGAACCGGCTGGTCAGTCGGGCCGGGCCGCTCTCCGTAGCTCCCTCCTGGGCCTCCCGGATTGGTTGAGCTGCGGGTTTCGCCGCTCCCGCTCGGTCTCTCCGGGTCGGTCGATCTGGCCTGGCTGTCTCTTCCTGGCGAGGGGTCGTGCTGGCTGCTTTCCGGTAAGTATGGCTGGTTTATTCTTCTTTGGTTTTGGTCCCCTGGGTATTCCCTCCCCCCTTGGTTTGTGTTGTGGGGGTTGGTTTCACCTGTTTGTGCGTCGGTGGTCTCTTGGTTGGTAGTCCTCGACCTTAGTTGGTCGATGTGGCGTTTCCAGGCTCATCCGTCTGCTGTTTGTAGCCAGTACGAGTGTGGGCCTGTTATTTGTGTGATGATGGCCGGTACCCATAGTGGGTCTCCCGTCAGGTTTCTTGCGTATACGGGGTCGCCTGGTGCGAAAGTTCGGTGTTTGCTGTTTGAGTCTGGTGGCTTCTCCGGGTTATACGTGGGGTGTAACCTTTCGAGTGGGGACCTTAATTTCCTCCCCATTAATAGTTTGGCTGGGCTCTTATTCATTGTGGTATTTGGGGTTATGTGTTGGGTGAAGAGTAGTTTGTTTATTTTCTCCTGGATCTCCCCGTGGTCTATTTTCCGGATGGTTTTCTTAGTGAATTGCACCATCCGTTCCGCCCTACCGTTCACCGCCGGGTGCACCGGTGCTGTCAGCGCGTGGCGGATGCCCCTTTCCGCTAGGAATTTGTCCAATTCCAGCGATGTGAATTGGGGCCCGTTGTCGGAAACGACGACGTCTGGGAGGCCGTGAGTTGCAAAGAGTTTGCAGAGTTCCTTGATCACGGCCTCTGTGGTTGTTGTTTTCATGTTGCTTACCTCCAGCCAGTTGGAGTAAGCATCTACTGTTATAAGGAAGGTGTGTCCTTTTGTGGGCCTGGCAAAGTCTATATGGATCCTAGACCAAGGTCCCCTTGGGGTTTCCCACTCTAGGACGGGTGCTGTGGGTGGGCTTGGCCTAGTTTCCTGGCATCGTTGGCACCTTGCTACCCAGGTCTCAATTTGTTTGTCCATCCCTGGCCACCAAGCATAACTTCTGGCCAGGGCTTTAGTCCTAACGATGCCAGGGTGCCCCTCGTGTAGTAGTTCCAGAACCTTCCCTTGTAGCTCTTCTGGAATGACCACCCTATCCCCCCATAGTATGCACCCTTTTAATAACGAGAGTTCCGTTTGCCGGTTTCGGAATGTTTTGACGGACTCGTCGTTGTCTCTTTCCGGCCACCCTTTCTCTACCCAATGCAACACCCGCGCCAGATGTTTGTCTTTATTAGTCTCTCGGGCAATGTCTGACGCGGTTATGGGGAGGTTGGGTAGAGTCTCTATGCTGAGGGTGGTGGTCGTGGGTGCTGGGTCAGTGTCAGGTTCCGATAGCGGCGAGCGGCTTAAGGCGTCTGCATGGGAGATCGTCTTACCCGGTCTGTGTATGAGTCCGTAGTTGTAGGCTGCCAGGAACTCGGACCACCTTGTCATTCGGGGAGACAGAATGTTCGGGGTGGCCAGGTTTCCTGCAAAGATTCCCAGCAGAGGCTTGTGGTCAGTTATGATGGTGAATGTCCGGCCATAGAGGTACTCGTGGAATCTTTTTATGGCGGCAACGATAGCCAGAGCCTCTTTGTCTAGCTGGCTATAGTTCCGCTCCGGTTTGGTGAGGGTCCTTGAAAAGAACGCGATGGGCGCTTCTTTTCCATCGGGGAGGGTATGGCTGAGGACAGCGCTGACGCCGAAGGGTGATGCATTGCATGTGGTAGGGTCTCGTTATACTGTATAAGGACAGCTTCCGAAGTGAGGAGGTCCTTTGTTCTTTGGAAGGCGGCTTGCTCGCGTTTCCCCCAAGTCCAAGTCGCCACCTTGTCCAGGAGGCTATGCAAGGGCTCCGCCACTGTTGCCTTTTGGGGCAGGAAAACATTGTAAAAGTTAAGTAGCCCCAGGAATGCCTGTAGTTCCGTCTTCGACTTGGGTGTGGGGGCTTTTTTGATGGCCTTGATTTTTTGGTTTGTGGGGTGAATGCCGTGACGGTCTAGGAGGTATCCTAGGAATTCAACCTGTTCCGTGTATAATTGGCATCTCTCCCTCTTTACTTTGAGCCTGGTCTCTTTGAATTTGGTTAGGACCTCCCTTAGGCGACCCTCTAGTTCGGCTTGGTTGGTTGCCGACACTAGGACATCGTCGAAGTAAGGTACCAACCCCTTGATGCCTTGCAGTAGTCTTTCCATTAGGCTTTGGAATATTCCCGGTGCCACGCTGACTCCGAATTGGAGTCGGTTGCATTTAAATGCTCCCCGGTGGGTGACTATGGTTTGCGCTTCTGCCGTTTGCTCATCGACCGGCAACTGTTGGTATGCCTGGGCGAGGTCGAGCTTGGTGAAAACCTTGCCCCCTCCCAGTGAGTGCAGTAGGTGTTGCACTACTGGGACGGGGTAGGCGCTTTGTTGCAGCGCGCCATTTAGGGTGGCCTTATAGTCCCCACAGATCCTCACCGACCCATCGGGCTTGATCGGGGTGACTATGGGGGTCTCCCACTGGGCGTGGTCTATTGCTGTAGGACCCCTTGCTTGACGAGCTTGTCAATTTGCTCGTCTATCTTGGGTTTAAGTGCGAATGGCACCCGCCTTGGTTTCAGGCGTTCTGGGGGGACGTTTGGGTCTAGGCTGAATGATATAGGGGGCCCTCGGTACTTGCCTAGGTTTCCGTCGAAGACCTCTTGGAATTCCCGGGCCAGTTGTTGCTCCAAGCTGTCGTCGGTGACGTGGTCGACTCCCGTGACTGTGATGCCAAGCGGGGCGAACCATTGCAGTCCCAGTAGGCTTGGGCGGTCACGGTCGACGATTGTCAGGGGAAGCCTTTCGGTGTGCCCTTTATATGTGATGTTGAAGTGTTTGGTTCTGACTACCGGGATGCGGTTTCCCTGGTAGTCCTTTACGATGAGTCTCTGGCTGTCTAGGTTCCTCCTTTGGATGGTAGGCACCAAGCGCTTTATTTCATGCCATGCTATCATGGAGAGGTAGGACCCGGAGTCCACCTCCATTTTGTATGGCTGGCCCTCGATGCCTACCTCCACGTGGACCTTCCGGGTGTCATTGGTTATGGCGTGGCCGATGGTGACCGTCTGGTGGGTCTCCTCTCTTCGCCGGTTATCGCCGCCTCATAGGGATCGTCCGTTCCGGTCCCATCTGTTGTCCGAGGGGCGATCTCTGGTCCGGGGTGGTGTGCTCTCTCTCCTCCGGTCGCTCTGGTCCCATTGGGCCGGGCTGCAGTTCTTTTTAAGGCGGCAGACACGGGCGATGTGTCCCTTCTTGTCACAATGCCGGCAGATCGACTCGAAAAACCGGCATTCGGACCTGGGGTGGTCGCCTCCGCAACCGGCACAGTTGGTCCTCGACTTCGACCCCGCTGGTTCCGTGGGTCGCAGCCTGTCTGGAGGCGATGAATGTCCTCCTCATCATCGGAAGTGCCCGATGCCGAGTGGAAATCGCCCTGGTGGGTGGTCATCTCGGGTTGGGCCTTGGCCGACCTTGCAGGGTTGTTGTTCCCACTGCGGTCCCCAGCGTTCGGTCTGCGCATGCGGTCGGTGGATGTTCGGGTCGCTTCGGCGGCTGTGGCTGCGGTGAGAGTGTCTGCTAGGCTGATGTAGCCCTTGGCCATCAGCCGGCTCTGGAGGACAGGGTCCCACAAGCTGAGCACGATTCTGTCTCACAGGTCGTCGTTCAGGTTGTCGAATTCGCAGAGACTCCCTAGGTGTCGTAGTTCGGCGACAAAGTCGCTGAAACTCTCACCCGACCGTTGGTCCCGACGGTAGAACTCATTGTGCTGGATCAGGATGGGTACCTCTGGAGCGTAGTGCCACCGAAGTATTGGCTCGAGGATGTCCCAGTCCATCGCGGTCGCATCGGCGGGTTTGGCAAGCACCTTGGCCATCTTGAATACTTCGGTCCCGCAGTGGGTCAGGGAGACGGCGTGCTTCATGGGGCCGGTGGCATCCTTCAGATCGCTGCACTCCAGGAACATGCGGAATCTGTCGGAGTACGATTCCCAGTTCTCGGTGGCGGGGTTGAAGGGTGCGGGGGTGCAATTTTCGCCATCGTAGTGCTTTGTCTGGCTTCCGTCGGGCATTTGGTTCGGTTCAGGGTCTGGATCCCACCTTCGTCGCCAGTGTCGTGTCCTCAAAAATGATGCCAGGAGTCAGTGACTTCAAATTATGCTCTTTTATTAAAGTAGGAACCGAACTGGCTCTTTGCAAAAGGTTCGCGGCTTTTATTCTTTTAGCCGCGGCAGCCGCGGCCAATGGCACCACTTTGAATCTCCCGCGATTCGAATAGACCAATCGCGGGAGATTCTTAGCGAGCCAATCAGCGCGGCTCGCCTGACCAACCAGAGTGCCCCACGCTTTAGCCAATCAAAGCGCGGGGATCTCAAGAATGCTAATTTAGGGACAGAACACCAACCAGTACATAAATGAACAGAATAAATAAAACAGGAGAAATAAAAAGATAGCAGAATGTTTCCCCAAATAATTCCTTTTTAACATTCCCTCCTCACCCACGCACTCACTGCATAAAAATGGCTACTGCATTCTGGATTAATTACAGTTTTAATGATCATCAAAGGCAAGATTGTATTACAATAGTAGAACATGTCTTGACAAAGACAGGTCCTTCTGCACCAAATAAGTCTGCAACTGGTGCACCAGTTACAACTGGGCAAAGTCATCCCTTTCTGGCTTCTATGGAGAGTTATGCCATGGCCTCCTTCTGCTGTTTAAAGGTTGAAGGACATCTTCAGAAGAAACATGCTCCTTCACAGAAGATACTTGCCCGTCCAATGATCACTGGTATCAACAGAGAATCCTATTGTACAAACAACAATTTCATCTGATTTGTGTTAAATTTAAGGCTGTTTTCTCCCACCCCTCCCCATGCACTGTGATAAGACATTGACCACATCTCTCCTACAACCCAGAGAGGTTAGTGTAGGCAAGGAGGCATATCGTCAGCATACATGCTATGGCACCTTAGATTGTCAGATGATCTATTCCCATAGATTTATATAGATGTCAAAGAACAGAAAAGAGAGCATCAACAGGGCACACCACTTCTCATCATCCACGCAACAGCACCAAAATTCAGAAACATTAATACTCTTTCTATCCAACTTCTCAAAGCCCATAAGGCAGCTGATTCCCATATTCATATAGAAATAAAATCTCTGCCTGATTCTGATGTGCGATGATGGAAAGAATTGGCTAAAGGAACATAATTTCTTACATTTTCAACTAGGTCCCCGTAATATTTCAGATTTAGGTCTTGGCAGGCTCAGCAGCAACAGCAGCAAGAATCACTGTCATATTTTTCCCTCATAAAGATTTAAAGGTAATAATGCTCCTTTCAAATCTAGCAAGGTTTTCATATTTTAAAAGCTAGCCCTAAGGGAACTTTTAGTAGAAATACAACAGCCAGATCTTATTTTAATCAAAATCATGACACAGGTAGGAATAATTTATATAGATTAAAGGTATTGCCTGATAGAAAAAAAAAATCTCATTTTGTTTTAATATTTTTAAGACTAAAGAAGCTTTTTGTATTATGGAAGATTGCAGAGGTGAAAGATATAACTAGGGGAGATTTATAAAAACAAATTGAGGCTATTGAGGTCTGTTTTTTTCCAGGAAAGCTATGCTTCATGATGTAAAATGTATTTTGGTTAGAAATTGGGTAGATCAGATTTTTTATAAATGGATATCAAAAATTGCCCGAGGAATGGCACTATTAATAAAAGAAATCTTCAAATGCTAAATTTGTGGTGAACCTAATGGCAAACTGATGTTCCTCGGAAAGAAAGAAACATTGTTGATGAAAAAGCTCCTGATTTCAAGAATCTGATGATTCTCTGGTTCTCTGGAGTTAAAGAAAGATCATCAGATCACCCACAAGTGCCTCTTAGTGTTCTGTCCCCTCATTAGCATTCTTGAGATCCCCGCGCTTTGATTGGCCAAAGTGCGGGGCACTCTGATTGGCTAGGCGAGCCGCGCCGATTGGCTCGCTAGGAATCTCCCGCGATTGGTCTATTCGAATCGCGGGAGATTCAAAGCGGTGCCATTGGCCGCGGCCGCTGCGGCTAAAGAAATAAAAGCCGCGAAGTTTTCCTATAGCGCCAGTTCGGTTCCCACATCAATAAAAGAGCTTGATACAAAGTCACCGACTCCTGGTATCATTTCCGAAGACACAACACTGGCGACGAAGGTGGGATACAGATCCTGAACCGAAGCACGTGTCCGACGGAAGCCAGACAAATCTCCATGATGGCGAAAATCGCACCCCCCGCACCGTTCAACCCCGCCAGCGAGGACTGGGAATCGTACTCCGACAGATTCCGCATGTTCCTCGAGTGCAGCGACCTGAAGGATGCCACCGGCCACATGAAGCAAGCCGTCTTCCTGACCCACTGCGGGACTGAGGTATTTAAGATGGCCAAGGCACTTGCCAAACCCGCCGACGTGACCGCGATGGACTGGGACGTCCTCGAGCCAATACTTCGGTGGCACTATGCTCCAGAGGTGCCCATCCTAATCCGACGCCATGAGTTCTACCGTCGGGACCAGAAGCCCCCACACCCAAGTCGAAGACGGAGCTACATGCATTCCTGGGGCTACTTAACTTTTACAATGTTTTCCTGCCCCAAAAGGCGACGGCGGTGGAGCCTTTGCAAAGGCTCCTGGACAAGGCGGCGACCTGGACTTGGGGAAAACGCGAGCAAGCCGCCTTCCAGAGAACAAAGGACCTCCTCACTTCAGATGCCGTCCTTAAACGGTACAACGAGACCCTACCTCTGGCCGTCACATGCGACGCATCACCCTTCGGCGTCGGCGCTGTCCTCAGCCATACCCTCCCCGACGGAAAAGAAGCACCCATCGCGTTCTTTTCAAGGACCCTCACCAAACCGGAGTGGAACAACAGCCAGCTGGACAAAGAGGCTCTGGCTATCGTTGCGGCAGTAAAAAGATTCCACGAGTATCTCTACAGCTGGACATTTACCATCATAACTGACCACAAGCCGCTGCTGGGAATCCTTGCAGGGAACCGGGCCACTCTGAACATTCTGTCTCCCTGAATGACAAGGTGGTCCGAGTTCCTGGCGACCTACAACTACGGACTCATACACAGACTGGGTAAGACGATCTCCCATGCAGATGCCTTAAGCCGCTCGCCGCTACCGGAACCTGACACCGACCCAGCACCCACAACGACCACCCTCAGTATAGAGACTCTACCCAACCTCCCCATAACCGCGTCAGACATTGCCCGAGAAACTAATAAAGACAAACGTCTGGCGCGGGTGTTGCATTGGGTAGAGAAAGGGTGGCCGGAAAGGGACAACGATGAGTCCGTCAAGACATTCCGGAACCGGCAAACGGAACTCTCATTATTAAAAGGGTGCATACTATGGGGGGATAGGGTGGTCATTCCAGAAAAACTACAAGGGAAGGTTCTAGAACTATTACATGAGGGGCACCGGGGCATTGTTAGGACTAAAGCCCTGGCCAGAAGTTACGCTTGGTGGCCAGGGATGGACAAACAGATTGAGACATGGGTAGCAAGGTGCCAACGATGCCAGGAAACTAGGCCAAGCCCACCCACAGCACCCGTCCTAGAGTGGGAAACCCCAAGGGGACCTTGGTCTAGGATCCACATAGACTTCGCTGGGCCCACAAAAGGACACACCTTTCTGAGAACAGTAGAAGCTTACTCCAACTGGCTGGAGGTAAGCAACATGAGAACAACAACCACGGAGGCCGTGATCAAGGAACTCTGCAAACTCTTTGCAATGCACGGCCTCCCAGACGTCGTTGTTTCTGACAACGGGCCCCAATTCACCTCGCTAGAATTCAAAAAATTCCTAGTGGAAAGGGGCATCCGCCACGCGCTGACAGCACCGGCGCATCCGGTGGCGAACGGTAGGGCGGAACGGATGGTGCAATTCACAAAGAAAACCATCCGGAAAATAGACCATGGGGAGATCCAGGATAAAATAAATAAATTACTCTTCACCCAACACATAACCCCAAATACCACAACGAATAAGAGCCCAGCCGAACTGTTAATGGGGAGGAAATTAAGGTCCCCACTCAACAGATTACACCCCACGTATAACCCAGAGAAGCCCCCAGACTCAACCACCAAACACCGAACCTTCGCACCAGGCGACCCCGTGTACGCAAAAAACCTGATGAGAGACCTGTTATGGGTACCGGCCGTCATCACACAAATAACAGGCCCACACTTGTACCGGCTACAAACAACAGATGGACGAGCATGGAAACGCCACATCGACCAATTAAGATCGAGGTCGACCACCCAAGAGACCACCGATGCACAAGCAGGTGAAACCAACCCCCACAACACAAACCAAGGGGGGAGGGAATACCCAGGGGAGCAAAACCAAAGAAGAATAAACCAACCATACTTACCGGAAGGCAGCCAGCACGACCCCTCACCGGGAAGAGACAGCCAGGCCAGCTCGACCGACCCGGGGAGACCGAGCGGGAGCGGCAAAACCCGCAGCTCAACCAACCCGGGAAGCCCAGGAGGGAGCTACGGAGAGCGGCCCGGCCCGACTGACCAGCCGGTTCCCATGACGGCATCCGGAGAAGCAGAGACCCCGACCGAACCGGCCGGGATCCAACCTACGACTGAGCTGCGCAGGTCCAGTAGGCTAAGACGGAGCCCCGCCTACCTACGGGACTACGCAACGTAAGGACCAAACCAAGAGGGGAGGGGTGTTCTGTCCCCTCATTAGCATTCTTGAGATCCCCGCGCTTTGATTAGCCAAAGCGCGGGGCACTCTGATTGGCTAGGCGAGCCGCGCCGATTGGCTCGCTAGGAATCTCCCGCGATTGCTCTATTCGAATCGCGGGAGATTCAAAGTGGTGCCATTGGCCGCGGCCGCCGCGGCTAAAGAAATAAAAGCCGCAAAGTTTTCCTATTGCGCCAGTTCGGTTTCCACATCAATAAAAGAGCTTGATACAATGTCACCGACTCCTGGCATCATTTCCGAAGACACAACACTTAGAGATGAAGAACTTTTTTTGTGTGTCTAGCTTGTGATCAACTGAGAATTGCAGGATTCTATCTTGCTTGTAGCCACTAATGTCACCGAATCGACTCTAAATTCAACTGGTTCATCTTTTAATCACTCAAGATTTCTCAAAAATTGAAAAAGAAATAAAACTAATACACCAGATAAGTGATTTGGATTATTTCCTTATACTGAATTTACAAGAGGGATGAGCGACATGGTGGCCCAGTGATGAAGACACTCCCCTCCCATTCATAAAGGTTGAAAGTTCAATCCTAGTTAGCAGCAGGTGGGTTACTATTACTATTCTGGAAACACAAAGAATGCTTGATACAGAGAAGAAATTTGAAGGAAGAGAAAAAAAAAGACTATGAAAAAGCAGATGCTAAAACACTGATCTTTGAGGATTTCCAAGATTTCTGCAGAAAGGAAAAAAAGAATATAAAATTAATCTATTTGACCAATATTTAAACAATGGCCTGTTATTTGGATCATAATGATTTCTTTATTAGGACTGGATACCAGTGGTTATTTCTGATAATATTTATTTTTAATGTGTCTGGATTATTTGAAGAAATGAAATAGCAATAGCACTTAGACTTACATACAATTTCACAGTACTTTACAGCCCTCTCTAAGCAGTTTACAGAGTCAGTCTACTACCCCCACAATCTGGGTCCTCATTTTACCAACCTCGGAAAGATGTAAGGCTGAGTTAACCTTGAACCAGTGAGAATCGAACTGCCAAACCGCTGGCAGTCAGCAGAATTAGACTGCCATACTGCATTCTAACAATTGCACCAACATGGCTTCTAAATTGGGGGTAGGGGGGTGGGGGTTGTTTAAAGAGAAATTGACTTTTGCTGCAGAATAGGGAGGGATGAAATTTTAGAGGTGGGTTTATAGAAACTGAGAAAAGATATGGAATGAAGAGATGTTTGGTTTTATTTTAAGAGATAGTACTAAGTCCTTAATATTGATTATGCTTGCTGAGGATCAAGGGGGAACTTTTTTGTTGTTGTTTGTCTTTTCTTTTTCACCCTTTAATTTTTTTGCTAATATATCTATTTTGTAGTTGTTAAGGTTTTACTTGTGTGTTATAAATCCCTATAATCCCTAATAAAATTATTAAAAATAATTACTCAATCTGAGCAAGAAATTCTAGATGATGAATGATATTGTATAATGTTGATGGGTGACTATAACCTAAACATTTGAAGTAATTGTTTCACACAACTTTTCAGCATGATCATTGGGAACTTTAATTGAGTTTTCGATTCATTTTAGTTCACCATAAAATTTCATAAAGAGAAGAAAGGAGAGGAAGAAAAAGTAAATTCAACCGTAGAACTTAGGCATTCTCTATTTGGTTGATATGTGGAGACAACTAAATATAAGTGAATAGTACTACACATTTTTTATCAACTCCACATGATGAATATTCACAAGGGGAATATTTTTAAATATTCTTAAAGGGGAATATTTTTAAAATATTTTTAAATCAACAGATAATTCTGTGCTTGCTGAAATAATAGTTCCTTTATACCTGCACTGGTTATTAATCGTTTTAGAAAGATTCAAATTAATGAGAGATTGTACTTCAGTATGTCACTGTTAGCTGTTTTATTTGTTCTAAACATGAAATCAGAGCTTACCAGGTTTTCTTCCTGTTCCCCATATATTTCTTCAATATTCTGTAATGAATAGTCTATAATCAATATAAATAACTGGTAAAACTCCAATTTTACAAATATAAAGCCTTGGTATAATTTCAGTGTATGGTTTGTAACATAAATATTCAAATATCCTCTATATCCTTTTCTAATTTTTTTAACAATATATTTTCAGAGACTTGTTTCTGTCAAGAAGTATAAGCTATTGTTATATTATGTATAAATGCTTAAAATGCATCTCAGACATTCCCATTTGTGTTTGTCTATATATGGGTTTATGTGAATTTGTTGATCAACATTTAATTTACTAAATGTATATTTTATGCATACACACACACACACACACACACACTTAGTAGGAATCCCATCTGTCTGGAGATATTAAGATGTTACTGTTTCAATACCATCAAATAACTCCTTCAAAATTAAAGATGTGGCTGAATTAACTGGCTTCTAAAATCCAGGAAAGATTTATTTCATATGTCATATATGTGTATATGCAATTATAAGATACTTCAGTGGGCATTGCTCTATTTTGGATAAGGGAAGTAAATAAGAATCTACAAACCAAGTATTTTTTAATGATCTCTATTAATGTAGATATTATATAAATGCAGAATCTCTTATAGATATGATTCTATTTTGTTTCATTTGTTCTAAACATGATACCAAAGCTTACCAGGTTTTCTTCCTGTTTCAATATATTTCCTCAATGTCCTGTTTATAATTAATTATAATATACAGTATATAAAATATATAGTATATAAAGTATACACAGTTACTATATAGTGTATGTGTGTGTTTATTGAATTATTCCAAGTGTCTAAAAAATATGACTCCTTTGGTAATAGTGTTCTACTTATCAATCTACAAGGCTTATAAACACATTATCAAATTACTTCATAATGAAATTAATATCGTTACCTAATAAAAGATAGAGATAAAATGAGTTCAAGATACCCTGAAAAGTTGTTGATGAATTGAGAAGAGTTTCTTTGGTCCTCAGCCACAAGATTACACAGCTGCAAGTGGTCATAACTTTGAATAATATTGCCAAGAACACCAACAGAAGGAAATTGAAAAGATGCTGTGAAGCAGTCATTTATAGTGTACATGTCTAAAACCTTACTAAATAAGGCAAGCAACATTCCTGAAACAGAAACTCCAGCTCTATTAAACAAGTATAAAACTGTCCAAAATGATAGAACACCACTTTCACAACCATCCAATAACACAACTGGAATCCTCTTGGAAAGAAAATGAAGACAAAAGCTCCTGTACAAATAACAGAAAGATTGCAAACAAACAAAGCATTAAAACAAAATTGCCAGAAGAGAGAGCGGCATTGAGAATTTCTAACACACTCAACAAACTTAAGGAGGCACTTAAGGAAGCAATAAGAACTAATGGTGACATTAACAAGATAAAGGAATTCACGTCTCAGGAATCCCTTGAGCAATTTACACCCAGTATGCATGACATCAGGGAAGTTGTATTTGAAAAAAAAAATGACAATCCATTACAGTGGAATGAGAGATTTATAAAAGTAAGATGCCAAACTTGATAATTAGGCTGGAAATGAAGCATTAGTCTGGTTATGAGAGAGAGAGAGGTGGGCAAACTGGATTTATGTAATGGGACAACTATCTGTGGAGATTCTCAGTCATCCAGGTCATGGTTTTCCCAAAGATTTTTTTTTTTTCAAGAGCCAATTGGACTTTCTATTTTTTCCCTTGAAGATATTTCACCTCTCACCTAAGAAGCTTCTTCAGCTCTCTGTGGATGGTGGAGAATGGAAGGATTTATACTCTTTGCAGACAGCTGGTCATTTGCATTCTTTTAGAGAGTCATTGATGCCATCTGTTGGTTTATCTGTGTCACCCGAGTAGTGAAAATGGATGTGGAGCAAGGATGGGATTCTACCAGTTCTCATCTATTCACTAGAACCAGTTGTTAACATTCTAAGCAGTTTGGAGAACTGGTTGTTAGAAGAAATTACTGGCCTAATTCTGTAAGGAAGGCAGGAAGGAAACATTCTGGTGTTGCAAATAGAAACTGCCTCTCTGTTAACCCTGAATACATTCTTGACAGGACTAGACTTCCTGTCTCAGGAACATCTCTGGAGGTTTTTTCCCCTCCTTTACTGGTACTTTGCTTGTGTGGAGTGACCATTCAAAGTTACAGTGGCATTGAAAAAAGTGACTTATGACCATTTTTCACACTTATGACTGTTGCAGCATCCCCACAGTCATGAGAGGCCAGGAGAGGAGATACATACCTTGATGTGAGTGATATTGAATTGGCCACGCCCAGCCAATAACATGACCACCAAGCCATGCCCACCAACTAAGCCACACCCATAGAACTGGTTGTTGAAAAATGTGAATCCCACCCCTGGTGTGGAGCCTTCTTACCTCAGTGAGAAAAGAAACATCTTCAAAGAAAAACCAGAATGTCTAGCTGCCTCTTGAAAAAGCACATTTTGGAATATAATGGGACAACTTTCTTAAAACACAGAGCTGTGGATAGTGAACACTTCAGCACAACAGAGTGCCTTTTGTAAGTTATAGACCATAGATCCACAATGACTAGCCTGAACTGCTGAAAGCTCCTATCTTCTCCAAATCTTTCCTTGCTCATTTGTCGTTATGAGAGCACTAAATCTATTGACCCTACTGCATGATCATAGGTCATCCAGTATCACCCCTATGTTCTCATTTCCAAAGTGGGGATGAAATTAACTTCTCTTCATTTTGTCCTGAGAATAAACGAGGGTTAGAAGGGGGAAAAAAGGTAATAAGCATTAGACCACTGAACTCTGTTTTATCTTGTCCATTTGTAACCAATAATAACTGTAATAACTCTGATTATGTTGTGTTCTTGTAGTGGAAGTAATTTGGCTCTTTCATATTTAATGCTGTGTACATGGATTAAAGAAAAAGAAATAATTCTCTGAAGCATTTTTCACTTTGTGTTAATGAATGCAAAATAGCTATGGCTGTGCATATTCTGATTTCATTTCTATTCTTTCTCAAATAAACATATTTGTGAAGGGTCGGAGTGGACATCTTTTTTTGTACTGTAATGAGATAGTTTTTCTCTAATTTGATTAAAGGAATCAAACAACACAGTAAAGTATTTA
Organism: Hydrophis major; assembly: GCA_033807585.1. Taxonomy (NCBI): domain Eukaryota; kingdom Metazoa; phylum Chordata; class Lepidosauria; order Squamata; family Elapidae; genus Hydrophis; species Hydrophis major. The sequence goes on from CM066330.1 coordinate 66,110,041, forward strand.
TTAATGCAAGAAATATTGCTTCTGAGAAGAACCATCAATATTTCATCAACTTTCTGGCCACATGGTTCTAAAATTATGGATTCTGAAAATATCTAATAATAACATTGAAGCTTTAAAATAGCTTTGAAATAATTTTTGAAAAAAATATTCACATTGTGGAACCTTTTGCCCCTATTAATATTTTGTTATGTTTGCTTATATTCAATTGTTAGACTTGTTTTTATCTCCAGCTTCTAATTATAGGTCTGTATTAATTTTGGTAAGATCTTGGCAACAGAAGAGTTTTGTGACTTGTAATCTATTTATAGCTCTACTTGTTAATCTTTAGCAGGAAGAATCTGGCTGTCAGATAACTCAGTGAAATATCTTGGCCTGTAACTATCAAGAAATATATCAAAATAGCTATGATAAATAATGGCAAAAAAATCAAAAGATCTTGAAAGGTGGAAGAATCTAAACCTATCTCCATCCTCTTTTAATCCCTTGCGGGATAGAGTCTGGGCAACTGAATGGAGCTGAGTGTTTACTGGCTGGATGCCCTTCCTGTTGCCAATACAGAGGGTTTTTTTAGCAGATATATTCTCATTGTGCCCAGAGAGAAAAATATCCACCTCTATCTAAGATTGAACTCATAGCCTCCTGATTGTAAGGCAAGAGCTCCACCTCTAGCCACCACATCACTCAATCTAAGCCCACCTTGGTTAGAATCAATTGCAATTATTTAAATGAATAGATTCCCTACAATAAATTATTTATTCCAAATTGTGCCTGTTACAATCTCAGTGAGAACTTTTCCGAAAAGGCAAGAAGATGTCATCACATTTATACAGAGTACAAAAAGACCCAGAATTATTATTTTTTACAAGATTCAAAAGCCAGAGGTGTTCTTTTGTTTGATTGAAGAGGGAACTACAATTACTTTTATAAAAGACTGGAAACCTTTATATTCTTTTGCTGAAAATGGATAAAAATGAACTGCTGATTTCAGGATTTATTGATTAAAAGGTTTGTTTATGAGAAACTGTGATATGTAATGTGGGATGGCGGAAATGATAATTTCTATGTTTGTAACTTTTCTGAAAATACGATCAGAAGTTACTTCTTTAAGAATCATCATTCCTATTTTTGCTAGTTGATTTTCTTCACTTTTTCTATTAAGTTCTGCGCATGGGCGCAAGGAACGGAGACGAGACAGTGAACAGTGAACTTCAACTCTTTATTATACATTCTGAACAGAGCAAAAACCTAGAGCAAAATCAGCCCTTTTATAGGCAAACTGCTGCTCTAGTAACCAATAGGAAACGTGGAGTGTTAACCCCCTTAACCAATGAGAGTGGCTCGTTAACAGCCAATCAGATTCTCCTGAACGGACCAATCCGATATCACTATTATTGGCCAATCAGAAGTGCAGGGCTAGAACCCTGCTATTTTCTAAAGCTTTTGAAAAACTTTATTTGAGTATTTTATTAGTTCACAACACCCCTTCCCCCCGGGTTCCGTTTGGGGGGTGCAGTGACATAATCTCTGAGGTAGGAAGGTTGCTTTGACTGTCTATTGGATTTAAGCTGTCCCACCAGTTCTTGTCCGTAAGCCTGTTTTGGCGGGGTGTTTTCGGGCAAGTCGGGTGCTGGTGGTTCTTGGTTGGAAGACTCGGTGCCGCTAATGTTCTCATCGTTGTCCTCTGGCCCTTGCAGGCTTGCCTCTGTTGGGTTGTTCCTCTGTGGCGAGGCCACCCCCATCCTTGATCCTTCTTCACTTGTCATGACCAATGGCTGACTTCTTTCATTCCTGCTTTCCGCCATCTCGAATTCGGTTTCTTCGACATCCCCTCCCCCCTCAGTTTGGGAGTTACCGGAGTTGTGGAAACTAGGTTGTAGCCTCGAGCGAAGCTAATCTATATGGCGTTTCCATATTTTTCCGTCGCAGGTTTTCACCCGGTACGACCTGGGTCCAGTGGCTTGAATAACAGTGGCCTCGATCCACAACAGTTCGCCAGAAAGATTTCTGGTGAAAACTAAGTCGCCTATCTTGAACTCAAGGCATTTTCCACTAGATCCACAGGGTTTCTCTGGCTCGTAAGACGGGTGAAGCCGGTCGAGGTGTGAGCAGAGTTTGCGTCCCATCAATAGTTCCGCTGGAGTCTTGTTGGTGACGCTGTGCGGAGTGATGTGTTGGAGAAGGAGTATTCTATTTATCTTATCTTCAATGTCCCCATAAGCCATTTTGTAGAGGGTTTTTTTCACAAACTGTACCATGCGCTTGGCTCTTCCGTTAGCCGCAGTGTGCACTGGCAAAGTTAGCACATGGAGAATACTGCGGTCCGCTAAGTATTGTTCAAAAGGAAGTGTGGTAAACTGCGGTCCATTGTCGGATACCAGAACGTCTGGCAGTCCATGCGTCGCGAATAATCTGTTCAACTTCCAGATGATGGACTCGGTTGTGGTACTCTTCATTTCGTGGATCTCGAGCCAGTTTGAATAGGAATCCACTGTTAATAGGAACGTATGTCCCTTAGTAGATCCCGCAAAGTCAATATGAATGCAAGATCACGGTCCCCGAGGTGTTTCCTATTCTGTCGGAGTTGCTTTTGGTGGGGCATTGCTAACTTCCTGGCACTTACAACAAGTCTTTACCCAGGCTTCGATTTGTTTGCTGATGCCCGGCCACCATGCGTAGCTTCGTGTGAGTGCTTTCATACGCACGATGCTGGGGTGGCCCTCATGCAGTGTCTTTAATACAGCTTGTTGTAACCGCTCTGGGACGATGACTCTACCCCCCCACAGGATGCAGCCTTTTTGTGAAAAATGTTCCGTTTGCCGATTCTTGAAGGGAATGAAGTCGTCAGGGGTTTGATCTACTGGCCATCCTCTTTCGACCCAGCTAAGAACCCGCTTTAAGACAGGATTGCATTTTGTTTCGATCGCAATATCTCTAGCTGTTAACGGCGGTGACTGGAGCATTTCAATCTGGAGCATTGTAAGGGTTGGAGCTGGGTCGTCAACGGTTTCCAGAAGTGGTGCACGGCTCAGTGCGTCAGTGTGGGGAATGGCTTTCCCCAGGCGGTGCTGCAGCTTATAATTGTATGCAGCCAAAAACTCCGACCAGCGAGTCATTCTAGGTGATAATATAGAGGGGGTTGGCTTGTCTCCCGCTATAATCCCCAGCAAAGGTTTGTGGTCGGTAACAACAGTAAAAACGCATCCATAAACATATTCATGAAACCGTTTAACAGCAGATACAACAGCAAGAGCCTCTTTATCGATTTGACTCTAGTTACGTTCAGCCTTTGATAAAGTTCTGAAAAATAGGCAATAGGGGCTTCACTACCATTTGGTAACACATGGCTCAAATGGCTCCTACTCCAAATGGTGACGCATCACATGTGATTGTTAAAGGCAAAGTCTCGTTATACTGCATTAAAACAGCATCTGAAGTTAATAGATTTTTCACTTGTTGGAACGCGTGTTCCTCTCGGTGCCCCCAAACCCAGGTTGCTTTTTTGTCGAGGAGCCGATGTAGGGGCTCGGATATGGTCACTTTGTGGGACAGGAAGATGTTGTAAAAATTTATAAGCCCCAGGAAAGCTTGGAGATCAGTCTTATTTCTGGGTCTTGGGGCGTTCTTGATTGCTCTTAACTTGCTACTGGTGGGGTGAATGCCTTGTTTATTGATTAGGTACCCCAGGAACTCTACTTTATCTGTGCACAGTTGACATTTATTTTTTTTAACTTTAAGGCCAGAGTCTTTAAATTTCTGGAGAAGCAGTTTAAGATGCTCCTTTAGTATTTCTCTATTTGGGGCAGCAATTAAAACATCATTAAAGTATGGTACGACCCCTTTTATTCCCTGTAATAGCCTCTCCATCAAGCTCTGAAAGATCCCTGGGGCCACGCTAACTCCGAATTGGAGTCGGTTGCACTTAAAAGTGCCTCGGTGCATAACGATCATTTGTGCCTCTGCTGTTTTTTTATCTACAGGCAGTTGTTGGTACACCTGTGCTAAATCTAATTTAGCGAAGACTTTTCCGCCCCCAGAGAATGGAGGAGATGTTGTACCACCGGCACCGGGTAAGTGTTCTGTTGAAGGGCGTGATTCAGGATGTCACCGTAGTCCCCACAAATCCTAAATGATCCATCCGGCTTGATGGGTGTTACGATTGGGGTTTCCCAAGGAGCATGGTCGGTTGGTTCTAAAACACTCTGGGCTATTAATTTATCAAGCTGCTCATCAATCTTTGGTTTAAAGGCAAAAGGGACTCGACGAGGCTTAAGTCGGATGGGGGCTACTTCAGGGTTAAGGTTAAATGATATCGGGGTCCTCTTGTACTTGCCTAGTTTGTCTGCAAAAACATCCTGGAATTCCTGGACGAGGGCCTCCTCCCAGTCGTTGCTGCTGGTTTGGTGAATGCCGGCTACCTCAATCCCAAGTGGAGTGAACCATTGAAGGCCTAACAAACTAGGCCGATCATGGTTGACGACGTTCAATGGTAAAGATGCAGTACAATTTTTGAATGAGACCTGGACTAGGCTGGATCCAACTAACGGAATTCGGTTTCCTTGATAGTCCTTGAGAATGATTCTTTGGACTCTGAGATCTTGTCACCGGACGGCAGGGATTAATTGTTTAAGGGTCTTCCAGGAAACCATAGAGAGGGATGATCCTGAATCGACTTCCATCATGCAGGGCTGGTTTTCGATGGCGACCTTCACTCGGATCTTCTTTGCATCTAATGATGATGTGTGACCAATCGTGATGGTTTGGTGTGCCTCTTCTTGTTTCGTTGAATGGGCTAGTGGTTTATTTCTGTAGGAGTGGTTGTTCCATTGGTGGTTCGAATGTTCCCGATTCACAGGACGACTTCCTGTGGATTGGTGGTAGTTGGTCCCCCTCTGAAGTGGGCTGGATCCTAGCTTGCTTCTGCAGACTTTTCTGATGTGGCCTCTCTTTCCACAAATATGGCAGAGCGCATTGAGGAATTTGCAGTCTGACCGTGGGTGATTTGCCCCACAACCTGCACATTGGTACTGCAGTCTCTGGTTATGCTGGTGGTGTTGGTCTCGTTCAGACTGGAGCTGGTTGACTTCTTCCTCATCACTTTCTGATGACAATTCAAGGTCCTCGTGGTGGGTTGCCATTGCATGTCCCTCAAGGCGAGGTGAGGTTTCACAGGCGAGTTGACGGAGCGGGGCATTGGTGCAGTGCATTCGGGCAGCCGACTTCCTGGTTGCTTCTGCTGCAGTAGCATCAGGGATGGTATCTGCAAGGCTGATGTCGCCTTTCGCCATCAGCTTGCTTTGCACGTGCAGTGCATCTAATCCCAGAACTATTCGGTCTCTTAGAGCTTCTTCGATGTCGGTGAACCCACAGAGGCCTCCCAGATTCTGGAGATCCGCGATGAAATCTGCAATGCTTTCTGCTGGTCCCTGTGGTAAAATTCTGCTGGTCCCTGTGGTAAAATTCATGTCTTTGGACAAGCGTTGGTGTGGTAGGTGCATAGTGGGCCCATAGGAGGGGCTCAAGGACATCCCAGTCCATGGATTTCACCTCAGCCGGTTTCGCCAGTGCTTTAGCCATCTTAAAAACGGCAGGTCCACAGTGAGTCAGGAATACCGCTCACTTTTTCCCAGTAGTGGTATCCTTCAAGTTGTTGGTCTCATACATGGACATCTGGAACCGGTCCATGCATGAGTCCCAGTCTTCTTGTGCCGGGTCGAATGGAGCAGGTGGTATGGTGCTGCCGGTCATGGTTTCCGCCGTTGATGCGCCTTCAGCCATGTGCTCTGTTTCATACTTTGTAGTGTTCAGTCAGCTCTGACGTCTCCATATCTCACCTTCGTCGCCAGTGTTAAGTTCTGCGCATGGGCACAAGGAACGGAGACGAGACGGTGAACAGTGAATTTCAATTCTTTATTATACATTCTGAACAAAGCAAAAACCTAGAGCAAAAGCAGCCCTTTTAAAGGCAAACTGCTGCTCTAGTAACCAATAGGAAACGTGGAGTGTTAACCCCCTTAACCAATGAGAGTGGCTCATTAACAGCCAATCAGATTCTCCTGAACGGACCAATCCTATATTGCTATTATTGTCCAATCAGAAGTGCAGGGCTAGAACCCTACTATTTTCTAAAGCTTTTGATAAACTTTATTTGAGTATTTTATTAGTTCACAACATTTTCTTTTGCCCTTTTATAAACTTCTTTTTCTATTTCTTCTTCTGATTCTCTCGGTTATGTTATATGTACAGAATAACCCTTGAGTAACAAGGATATGCACATGGAAACATTTATGAGAATAGTTATAAATAATTATTCATCTACACACAGTTACACTGAATTGAGTTTAAGTTTACTTTAAGAAATAGCACAGTCCAATAAACAGCCTAGGTTATATATGTTTTACAGTCCAAAGAAAATCTTTGTAAAATCTTATTTTAATTAAAAAAATATATTTAAAAATGATAAAGCAAGTTACTTGTCATGCATAACAAACCAAATATTCCTACTGTCTATCTATTTTATTAGCTACTTGTCAACGCTGAAGCTGACCTGACTGAAGCCATTTTGAAGCTTCATGTTGCCACACTGGAGCTGAGGGATAAGGAGAGGGATTTTAGATAGCTGGGATTTTAACTGTTAATTTTTGATATTCATCCAGTTATAGTGTCCCTAGCTCAGGTTGAATTTATACATGGCAATCAAACCTCCAGCAGTATTGGATTTTTAATTGATCTTCTTGCTATAACTCAAAATTGACAAGACTCAATCGCTGTAATTCCTTTGGATGATGAGAAACTCTTTGATTTTGTGTTTTGGCAATGTTCCAAGTGAATTTTGATTTATCTGGAGTTTGAGGGGTCTTTTATGCTCTTTGAATCTAATTGTTTTCTTGCAGATGTTTCATTACCTAACTAGGTAACATCATCAGGAATTGAAAACAATCAAGCTCAGAAAGTACCAAAGACCCACAGTTAATCTTAAATTACAAATATTCTTTTCAATTGGTATCTTGAGTTTCCTCAGAATTTTATATTGTGTATTGATTTTATTTATTCAACACCTAAATTACATATTATTATTGAGTGCCTTCCCCTGATAAAATATGCTTTGCAAATTAATTAGAAGTTTTCAAAATATCAGTGGAATTTTATTAAGACAACTAACAAAATATGTTGATATTTACATTTACATATAAAGAGAGGAAATGTATAATCCAAATCTTGAGTTTAAATTCTGTATTCCATGTTTGATGCTACTAGATCTCTCTAACAATATAGAAAAGTATAAGAATTAGGGGTTTAGAATTGGAAATTTTAAATCTTATCTTGGCATAATGTTTTCCAAGAATCTTTCACACTAGTAAAATTGAATTTATCCTGTTCTTATGAAGAAGGAGGAATATCTAAGCCAGATGGTTTAGAAATTTTTTTGAGCATTTGGGCTAAAATTAATACATTTAAAGGCCTGGTCACACTGCCAGAACTTTGCTATAGCGTTCCTTGAATGGTAGGAAGAGGGGGACAAATTTCGACACTGCTCGTCACCGCGCACAAAATGGGAAAAAAATTCGAAAACACGGGCGTTGCCTTCGCGGTGCACCGCTGAAGCCGGCGTTGCTTTAGCGTTGGTTTAACGATAGGGAACATTGGTTTAGCGGTCACGCGAGCGTTGATAAAGCGGTGTTCTGCGCATGCGTGCGTTGGCTTGGCGGGGGTTTGAAGTAATTGCATCTTGAAGTAAATATTGATAGAAAACTGTCCTAGAAATACAGAAGTGTAAGCTGGTGTAACAGTAATATAATTTATGATAATTGATTCATGTAGAATTTTATGTTGGGGTAACATAAAATTCAGAATAAAGAATATGTATGGTAAATTTCTGCTTCTTATTCCTGCCGATCTATGAAATACTGGCAATTAAAACTTCACAGGTGTTATTCTGAGGTCAGAAGCCATGTCTATATGAATTTTGGTGAAGATTAGCAGTCATTCGCAAATGGCATTCACTACCTTTAATAATCTCTCATAACATTTCTAACAAACAGAAGCACAATTTGTTTTCATTGCATTTCCAATAATGGGGCCCCATTAACGTTCGAGTTGAACTTCCTTTAACAATGTCAAATAACATTTACAACAAAGTAATAAACATGACTATATATAATATGTACAATGCACAAGTGTCTCCTTAGCGTTCTGCACAGTGTTCAGTTGATAGCAACCATTCTCTCCTGACAGTCCACTGATCCTGCTGGGGAGTTGCACCAATGCTTGAGTAGGTTTCGCTGCCTCTTCCCGTCACGTGAGGCTGTGTTGGGGCCTTGCACAACGATAGTGTCCTCCAAGTTCTGTCCTTCTCTCCATGCCCCAGGCCGCAGGTTCCCATCTGGTTCTGCACGGTCCACAAGTCTGTTTTGGAGCACTGGGTAGCGGGTGCGCATCAGGTTGTGGAGGATGCAGAACGATGGTTCTGACAGTTTCATGGTGATGTTGCATGGTTGTGAGCAGAATCCGGAATCTGTTGGCCAGGATGCCGAAGGAGTTCTCCACGACCCATCTTGCCCTAGACAACCGATAATTGAAGATACGCTCTTCATGGGTGAGGTTCCTGGTGCTGTACGGCTTCATGAGGTAAGTGCACAGTGAGAAGGCGTCATCCCCGATGATGAAATAAGGCACATCCTGATTGTCATTGGGTAGGGGGTCTGGCTGAGGAAGGCCATGAATCCTGTTCTGGTCGAGCCCACGATGGAGATCACTTTTGTTGTAGATCTGAGCGTCCGAGGATGAGCCATTGCCTGAGACGTCAATGTAGGTGAATTTGTAGTCCGCATCCACCATGGCAAACAGGATCACGCTGTAAAAACCTTTGTAGTTGTAGAATTCTGAGCCACAGTTAGGAGGAGCTTTACATGCCACGTGCTTGCCATCAATGGCACCAACTTTGTGGGGAAAGTTCCATCGCTGGTACCATTGTTCAGCCAGGTCTCTCCATCCTTGTTCAGTTGTTGGGCAAAACAAGAGTTCATCTGTGTACTCCTCAATGATGGCCTTTACCATTTCTTTGACTACCACACTGATGCTGTTGTGGGGAACCCTCCAGGCGTATTGCATGTTTCTGTAGGTGTTTCCACAGGCCAGGTGCCGTAGGGTGATTGCCACTTTGAGACCAGGTTCCAGGCTTGCACGGAAAGTGGTGTCTTGCTTGGTCAATCTGGGGGTCAGCCTCTGTACAACTTCATCAAACATGGCTGGTGGCATCCTCATGAAGTGCTGGAAGGCTCGTGGATCCTCATTCCTCAGCTCCACCATCAGCTTGTCATACAGTCCATGTTCAGGCCTTCTCAGTATCCACTGTCTGACCCACACAACTCTGTCTCTCCTTCTCCTCTCTCTTCTCCTTCTGTCAACAGCTTGTTGCAATCCAAGGAGGTTCTGATTCTGCTGCTGGACTAGCACACCAATCATACGAAGTCTCTCAGCATCCATGGTAGTACAGTTTTACTGTAACTTTGAGCAAATTCGATACAAGAGATGTCTGCACTCAATGGCTATTCCAAAAGGGCTACTGGTCCATTTCTCCCCGTATTTATAGGCAAATTCTGGTTCTGCTCCAACACCTCCATACTAATGCCAAACCAAAGTTCATCACCGCAATGGTTCGCTGCTTCAACGCCTGACACCATTCCAGGAATCCCGTGTCCGCTCATAAAACGCTTACAACCGCTCCACCAAAGTTAGTGAAACGTTTAATCACCGCCTGGGCAAAGCTTGCAAAACAGCGGTGGTCCAGCGTTGAAGATTTCTGCATTGGCCTAGCGGACCCAAGCATCCACGAACTTGCGTCTAGCGGTACCAAACTTTGACCGGGTGTTGTTGGAGCGGTGGTGAACTTTGCCGGAGCGGAAAATTGTCTGCTCCTCACCGCTCGCAATATTTTGTGCAGCTCAAAACTTTCGGAGCGGTAGGAGGGACCATCAGTGGAGGCCGAGCGTATATGGCGTTGCCTTAACGGAGGCCAACTTCTGTTAAACGGTGGTGAACGGTTACGAGCGGTGATGATTTTTTTTTCACCGCTCCAGGACCGCTATAGCAAAGTTCTTGCAGTGTGACCAGGCTTTAAGATTACTACCAAATCTCATTTATATTTTGAGAGACTTTTCTATATATATTCCATTATGTTATTTTCCGTTAATTTACAAATACATTTCTTCAGCAACATTGGTCTGCAACTTTCATGGTATAAATTACAGATACCTGTAGATGGATTTAACTGTTTAAATGTTCAGATTAATCCTACCTTTGGTTATTACCTGAGAATTTCGAAATATAGTCCTTCTTTAGCTTTAATTTGACAAGTTATTACTGGATCCCACTGAAAATCTGGCCGTTTTGACTTCTCTTGATAGAACAAGACTTTTGTGCAGTTTCAAATAATGGATTTGGGCACACTGCTTATAGTTATTTGTGCCTTTATCATCTCCTGAATGAAATACTGCAATATAATCTACCCAGGGGCACCTGTGAAGAAATCTAGAAGTTTCAGCTGCTCCAGAATTCAGAGTTGTGGGCAGTTGTAGGTGCCCCATGGTATGCCCATGTTGCACCTCAAATCTGCAAACTGCACTGGTTCTCAGCATGCTTGCAGGTGCAATTTGAAGTATTGGTTGTTACATATAAAGCTTTTCATGTCACAATGCTATGTTATTTGTGGGACCCTATCTCTCTTGATTGTTTCTACATGCTTGCTAGTTCCAAATAAAGTGCCAGGTGATTGAGAATGTCATTTAATGGCGCCCAGGAAAAAGATTTTCCATTGCAGTGCATATCCTCTAGAACAGATCACCTGATATTTAGCTGCTTCCAACTCTCCTAGAAGCCTGGAAAGTCTTGAAAATGTGTTTTATTCCCACCATGATGAGTCAAGAGGTGAAGAGAGCCATCGAGATGGTTATTACGGTGCCATTTTCTTGGTTGCCATTATATATACTTTATATCATGATTCCATTATTTCATTGTGCTTTTAATCAATTTCACACCTAGAATTACTGTTTGCAAGAAAGAGAGACAGGTTGATTGATTGATTGATTGATTGACTGACTGACTGATTTACTGATTGATTGACTATTGGATGATTATTAGAATATGGATAAATTGGAGGTCCTGAGATTTTGCTCCTCAGGATCAGCATTCATTGCAGGAGTGGTCTTGGATCTGAATGATTTTGTGCTGAATCCCTGTCATCATTACATTGTGATTCATTTGGTTTAAATGTGTATCTTGATAATAGAATGCAAGAAAGTATATGACTTATTTTAATTTTCAAGATCCTTTGTACACTGACATAAAATATGAATTAACATTTGAAAATGCAAGGTTTATTGATCATAGTCACAATGAAACTCAGAGAAATGTTATTTTGTTCTAATTCTACTAATATAATTTTCAGCAGTCGTTCCCCAATGTCTTTTTATTTGAGATGTGTTTTTACTTGTAGTAGACCTTAGCAACTGCATATTTATTATATTATAAAGTATGCATGCTTGTAAGTTTTGTTACATGCTTAATTAAAATATAGGTTTGGTGTACACATTCTCCTTAATATGAAGAGCAAGTAAAATATATTGCCATATTTTATAATTCTGTTATAGTTAAAAAAATCATCTTAGTTTTTCATTTAGTCTTAATTGTTTCTTTCCTAAATTTATTTCTTTTAAATCAAAGCTCAGAATGCAAGCATACAAATATATAGTGCATTTCAAGATTCAGCATGACTTTTAGGGATTGTTTTTTAACAATGGGTATGAATAAGTAAATTCAGGAAGATTGTATAGTTCAAATAAACATTTTTATCTTTATATGTAATTGCAACAGTTTATTTGGATTTTCATAGTTACTTAGGAAAACCCCAGGACTAGCTTTGGACATGGAGTAGACTGTTTCTTTTTAAAAGTACAATAAAAGTACAGTTGGCTGGGGAATTCTGGGAGTTGAAGTCTGCCAGGCTTAAAGTTGCCGAGGTTGAAGACCCCTGTCTTAGGCAAGATGTACCCTTAGTATTGTAATGTGAGAATGGACCTCAGGGATTACAGATATTATATATTCTATTTTTATTTAAACCCGATCAGTGAATACAATACATTATTAGGAAAAATAACAATAAATGTCATATATTCTGATGATATTCAGAATTTTGGGCTTGCCCTTTTGTATAATATTTCCTTCCTACTTTTCTTTCTTTCTTTCTTTCTTTCTTTCCTTCCTTCCTTCCTTCCTTCCTTCCTTCCTTCCTTCCTTCCTTCCTTCCTTCCTTCCTTCCTTCCTTCCTTCTTTCCTTCCTTTTCTTCCCTCCTTCCTTTCTTTTTGTTGACATGGACTTTTCTATTGCTTGTCCTTCACAGAATTAACATTTGGTGATCACTTTTACCTTGGAAGATGGATTAGGTTTACATATCGTATAAAAAAAAAAAAAAGTAATTTATCTTAGAAGTTGCTTTCATCCCTACTGTTTGTAAATGATTGTGGGGGACATTATTGGTTGAACCCACTTTCGGGTACATTTCTAAAAATTGCATTCAACCTCATGTTGAAGAATTCCATATTTTTTTTACTTTTATAAAATGATACCATTCAGAATTTCTCAAGCCACTGGTAGCAAGAACAACGAGTTGAAACTTGGGGACTTCACTTCAAAATTCCTCTAGTGAGCTCTCATATATTATTTCCACTTTACTTTTAAAATGAGACTGATAATTATGCAGTCTAAGTATTTATTTATTCAATAAACACATTTTGTGTCTATTTCTTTTTATTTCAAACAATGCTTTCACTTCACAGATAACTAGCACAGCCTCCTGTAATTATAAGCATTATGGTTGCTATCTGATACAATGGGCCATATCAATCTTTGGTTCCACTACAAGCCTTTCATTATGATAGTTTCCCACTGTTTGAAAACAGAATCTTGCTGATAAAGACTTCTTTTGTATGTTGCCTAACTGTGCATTTTATTGGGGTCATTTAGCAACACCATCTTACATTCATACTAAAAATAGTGCATTGATATACCACCTGAAGTAAAATAATCACATAATCCTTTTTACAATACATATTTTTAAACCGTTTACACTGAGATTTATTCTGAGTAGATTTCTCATTACTTTCCACAAGTGTGTATATATAAGTGTGTATGTACTACACAGGCACCACATCAAGACTGCCTTCAAAACAGACAGAAAAATAACAGCCATCCTTAGAAACCCAAAAGATAAAATTGACCTGGATAACCAAGGCACTGTACATCATGCCCAGCCACATACATTGGACAGACCAATAGAAGAATAAGTACCCGCCTGGATGAACACAAAAATGCAGTAAAAAAGCTGGAACACACTTCCTCACTAGTCCTCACAAGTCCAACACATGGAAGCCACAGGTCATAGCATCAACTTCAATGGCACCAAAACCCTAGCCACTATAGGAAACCCCAGCCACAGAATTATCAGAGAAGCCATAGAGATTGAAAAAAAGACCTGAAAGCATGAATAGAAGGAATGATTCGACCAGACTGTCAATTATTTGGAAGCCTGCACTCACAAACAAAAAAATCTCCACACCACTAGCTAGGCAAACACCTGGACACAAACAGATCCCCCCTGATACCTCCAGATCAAACACACCCCAACCAGGCACCCAGATGAAACCTACCTTCCTAACAAATGATAGCTGTCCATTTACTCAGAGCCAAGCTGCACTAAAAGCCTCCAATACAGGAACACAACATTGCTAATCAATCAAAACACACACACACACACACACAAAGCCACAAAACAGACAGAAGATATTAGAAACACCAATCAAGCAGAACACAGCAAACTCCAAGACCAATAAACACAGACCAAGACTCCCAACCAATCAGGATGAAGAAAAAACCATTCTGGCACAGCAGTAGGCGAGCCCCAAATTTAAAACTGAAACAACTGTAAAAGTCTGACTCACAGATGAACACATTACGGAAGCCTGATGATGGCAGATGAGATTCTGCCAAAACGTTGCTACAACTTTAAAAGCACAACTATAATGACATGGGAAAATACCCGAACAAAGCTGAATACCATACATATAAGGGTGTATGTATGTACAAGTCTTAAAGTTGCCAAGTTTGGGGACCCCTGGCATATGCATATCCTGTTGAGCTAAATAATGAGGATACTGAAGGGGAAAAAGCACTTTTAGGGAAGGAATCCTGTTTAAGATCTGTTATCCTCAAGTGAAAGAATCTTCAAAACTCAGTGACTTCAAATGGGGGAGAAATAATTAACATTTTTCTTATAAATAGCAGGATAAAGAAGTTCTTAACTTTAGAGTTGATCATGTGCTTTTTATATTTTTCAATATTTTCCCTTTTCCAAAACAGATGCTGTAACTGCTCAGCAGGACAATATGATCTTCTTACCTTAAATGGTTTTCTTCTGATATGAAAATATGCTGCACAGTTGGCATGAAAATGTATACTGCAATTTGATGGAAATAAAGAAGACATAATTTAGCTTTATTCTCATACATGGGACACTGAGTACTACTTGCAATAGGGAAGGGTTTTGTCACATGAGATGAACGATTGAGAAGTTAAAAGTACAGAGAAGAGCAAGAAAGATGATTAGGGGACTGGAGGCTAAAACAAATAAAGAACAGTTGCTGGAATTGGGTATGTCTAGTTTAATGAAAAGAAGAACTAGGAGTGACATAATAGCAATGTTCCAATGTCTAAGGGGTTGCCATAAAGAAGAGGGAGTCAACCTATTCTCCAAAGCACCTGAAGACAGGACAGGAAGCAATGGGTGGAAACTAATCAAAAAGAGAAGCAACCTAGAAGTAAGGAGAAATTGCCTGATAGTTAGAACAATTAAACAGTGGAGTCATTGATTTCCTCCCAGAAATTGTAGATGCTCCAACACTGGAAGGTGTTAAGAGATTGGGCAACCATTTGTCTGAAATGGTATAGCATTTCTTGCCTGAGCAGGGGGATTGGACTAGAAGACCTCCAAAGTCCCTTCCAGCTTAGTTATTCTATTATTCTGTAAGTGGCAAAATGTGACATATTGTTAAGAAAGCATGCTTAAAGATAAGATTTAGCTTTACTAGGATTCTAGGTTATATATATATAAAAACATCCCAACTGTTTATCTGCTGTTATTTTTTAGCTCTTGTTCTTACTATGCGGAACATCAGCAGAAATATGTTGGGTTGCAGTCCAGCAGTGACTTGGTGCTAATAGAGACCACTCTGGGTATTACTTTTTACCTTTTCCCCTTGTCAGCCTTTGGCACTATCTCTGTATTGCTCAAGGACCCCTTTTTCAAAAACACAATGGTTTCATCAGGAATCAGAAGAACCAACTAAGCTGCTAAAGCAATGGCATCACTGGAAATTAGCCTGAGGGGTTAATTCTAAAATGTCCGCTTCACCCCACTTCTTGTATTCAGCTGCTTCCCTATCCCCATCTATCCCTTCAGGCAACAGGGGAAAGCCACACTTCATAGTTTTTAATAGTTAACTGTTTCACGTTGTTTGACATCTTTCGGGGAACAGGGGGGGTGTTTGATCTGCAGTGTGCACACACAATTATGTAAATTAATAGTTTAGGTTTTGAATCTTTGAAATATTTTTCCGTTGATGCATGTTGATTCCTATCAAAGTCACCTTAAAAAAGCAGCTGCTGTTTCCTGTGAGTTCAGATGGATAATATTTGTGTTCCTCTGATTGGAAAGAAGCTTCAGAGGACTACTAACAATTTTTCTTTAAAAAAAAAATAACACTCTGAGAATAGCTTTCCACTAAAGCTTTTAAAATATACTTGAAGTAAGAGCTAAAAGAAAGTGTATGATGTTCCACTAGGACTAGGGGGGATCATATACAAATCCCCACTGAATCTGCACGGCCTGATTTGGGACCAGTACCTCCCAGAGAAGTTTGTTATGGGATGAAAAGGAGAGAACCATTTATATTGGCTGGAGACAAGTTGAAATGATATGTGGGAATGACCTTGGGTTTTTATGATGTGAGTTCCAGAAAGAGAAATAAGATCAGATACTTTATAATTGGCCCATTTGGAAGTTGAAGCAGATGATGGATACTCTTGTAATATGGTTCCCATGGTGGCTGTGGCCAATCACAAATCACCACATATGCCAGAGAGAAGGTGGGGAAAGCACTAGGATGCAGAAACTCACCACTTTATTTTCTAAGAAGGCTGTTGAAAACTATATGAGATCTGAGGCATAGCTGGAAATAGAGATCATGGGTTGACTGGTAAACAAAAAAAGATCTGGAGCCAGTGACATGGCTCATTTTTATACAAGACATCTGAATTATAATGTGGCTAAGTAGCTAAAGGGTGGAATTGGCTGCAGGAGATATAATATTTATACTCTGTCAGTATTTTATAATATTAAAGAGATAAATGAGAATAATGTAGTTTGAGAATGCTCATCTCCCTTGATTTGAAAAAGACATAGCTAGATAAATGAATATTAACTATACAGTACATATATCCATAAAAGGAAACATTTGGTTTAACACAATTTTTCCTACATAAAAAGTATTGAACTATGTATTTTTACAAGTATTACTATCGCGCAAAGCTCAACATATAATTAGAAGTAATAGGGAGGGAGAAAGCAATATTTTCTATTGCTATCTGATCACAGTTATTATTTTATACAAAGCCACAAAAATGACATTATACAGCAAAAGTAATGGAGTGTGGGTGGAAAACCAGCTGCGATGACATGCAGAATTAGAGACATTTCCTGGCAATGTGTGATTTAGTACGAAACATAATCAAAATATTGCTCTGTGCAGCATTTCAGAACACAAAAGATTTATTTCATCTTGCTTTGAACAACATTTATTAAACTGGGCTGATTATATTACAGATTGAATGGCAGCAATTTTGCACTCTCCCGATCTTTGTGTTCATGTTTATAACAGTTTTTTAAGACAATGTTGGTTCACCTTATTATCAATCCCTCCCTTCTATTTTACAGAACCATAGCAAAATTCAGTTTCGTACTAACTTGCGTGATGGTTGTTTTAATAATTTGAATTTTATGGTGATGGCCTTCTTTAAAGCATTTTAGTGTATGTTTTCAGAAGCAAAATGATTCTATAAAAGTAAGACAGGAAAAAGAAACACAAGCCTATGCTTACTCAGAAAAACAAAAATGACCTGGCATGATGCATTTTAGGGGGATTTGCTGTTGTTGCTGATATTTTTATGGTATTCATATGAATTGAATTAATCAGTTAAACATGATGGAAACATTATAAGAAAAACATGGACACAAAAATAGACCTACAAGGTATAAAAAATATAAAAAAGAAAAGGGCTGCTTGGAGCCCCATTTGATAGAGAGCCATTTGTCAGAACAAGTCCCTTTCCTGGCCCTGATCCCATTCCACATTGAGAATGCTTCCTGGATATTTTCACTGCTGGCTGGAGAATTCACCAATTGCTTTCCTTAGTTTATCCTGCATGAAAAGATAAGAACTTCTGTCTGGTCTCATTAATGAGTCATAATAGGACAAAAGTTTCCAAACTTGGCAACTTTAAGACTTGTGGACTTCAACTCCCAGAATTCTCCAGCCAGCTATTCTGGAGTCTTTAACAAGTCTTAAAGTTGCCAAGTTTGGGGATCGCTGTAATAGGACCTAGAAATGAAGGGGGAAATTGCACTGGCATACTTTTCTGCTGGCTCTGGGAAGAAGGAAATGCATGCTAGCTAACGCAGCTGTGCGATAGCTTTTAGAATGCTATCAGAAAGGAGGACAGTAAAATGCCAGATTATAAAATATAGTAACTTGCCTGACCAATCTAATAAATGAAGTTGAAGAAGCATTACTTTTTTTCTTTTACTTACTTACTTACTTACTTATCTTCCTATCTACTTACTTATTTACTTGAATGTGTGGACCATCCAGTGGAGTCTGGGTACATACAAAATTACAAATGAAAACACAAACACAGCAATAAAGGTTAACTCAAACAGCCCAGGCTAAAATGCTCTAATAAACCACAAAATCTAATTAAAATTTAAGCCATTAAGCCAATAATATAAACATCAACCCCAAGGCTGGGATCAAGATCAGGCTTTCAAAACTTTCTGGAACCCTAGGAGAGAGAATGCTATCCTTATCTTTGGAGAGATACTATCCCAGAAGGTGGGAGCCATAATCGGTAAGGCATGTTTGCTAAACATCGCACAAGAAAACAAAATTTAACGGTATGGATCTGGATTGCAACCACACTGCTAAAACATACTGGCTAGGCAGAAATGATTAGGGACTAGATATCTAGGCCCTATGCCATCGGTATGCAGCCAATGAAAAAAACCTGTTCTGACCCAGCTCCCCAAACATAACTGTTGTGTCCGCGAAATGATGCCAGGAGTGGGTGACTTTAGTGCAAAGCTCTTTATTAGGAAGTTGGAACCGAACTGGCGAAAGGAAGAAAAGCCCGTGGCTTTTATTCCTTTCACCGCGGCGGCCGCGGCCAATGGCACCACTTTGAATCTCCCGCGATCCGAATGGACCAATCGCGGGAGATTCCTAGCGAGCCAATCCACCGCCGTCGCCTTTTGGGGTAGGAAAACATTGTAAAAGTTCAGTAACCCCAAGAACGCTTGTAGCTCAGTCTTTGACTTGGGTGTGGGGGATTCTTTGATGGCCTTGATTTTTTTGTTTGTGGGGTGAATGCCGTGACGGTCTAGGAGGTAGCCCAGGAATTCTACTCGTTCCGTGCATAGCTGGCATTTCTCCCTCTTGACTTTTAGTCCGGTCTCTTTAAATTTGGTTAGGACCTCCCTTAGTCGACCCTCTAGTTCGGCTTGGTTGGCTGCCGACACTAGGACGTGGTCGAAGTAAGGTACCACCCCCTTGATACCTTGCAATAGTCTCTCCATTAGGCTTTGGAATATGCCCGGTGCCACGCTGACTCCGAATTGGAGTCGGTTGCATTTGAATTCCCCCGGTGGGTGACTATGGTCTGCGCTTCTGCCGTTTGCTCATCGACCGGCAACTGTTGGTATGCCTGGGCGAGGTCGAGCTTGGCGAAAACCTTGCCCCCTCCCAGTGAGTGCAGTAGGTGTTGCACTACTGGGACGGGGTAGGCACTTTGTTGCAGCGCGCCATTTAGGGTGGCCTTATAGTCCCCACAGATCCTCACCGACACATCGGGCTTGATCGGGGTGACTATGGGGGTCTCCCACCAGGCGTGGTCTATGGGCTATAGAACCCCTTGTTTGACGAGCTTGTCAATTTGCTCGTCTATCTTGGGTTTCAGTGTGAATGGCAACCCGCCTTGGTTTCAGGCGTTTTGGGGGGATGTTAGGGTCTAGGTCGAAAGATATAAGGGGCCCTCGGTACTTGCCTAGGTTTCCGTCGAAGACCTCTTGGAACTCCCAGGCCAGTTGCTGTTCCCAGCTGTCGTCGGTGACGTGGTCAACTCCCGTGAGTGCGATGTCGAGTGGGGTGAACCATTGCAGTCCCAGTAGGCTTGGGCGGTCGCGGTCGACAATTGTTAGGGGAAGTCGTTCGGTGCGCCCCTTATACGTGATTTTGAAGTGTTTGGTTCCGACTACCGGGATGCGGTTTCCCTGGTAGTCCTTTACAATGAGTCTCTGGCTGTCTCCGTTCCTCCTTTGGAGGGTAGGCACCAAGCGCTTTGTTTCATGCCATGCAATCATGGAGAGGTAGGACCCGGAGTCCACCTCCATTTTGCATGGCTGGCCCTCGATGCCTACCTCGACGTGGACCTTCCGGGCGTCGGTGATGGCGTGGCCGATGGTGACCGTCTGGTGGGTCTCCTCTCTCCGCCGGTTGTCGCCGCCTCACGAGAATCGCCCGTTCCGGTCCCATCGGCTGTCCGAGGGGCGATCTCTGGTCCGGGGTGGTGTGCTTTCTCTCCTCCGGTCGTTCTGGTCCCATCATGCCGGACTGCGATTTTTCTTCAGGTGGCAGACACGGGCAATGTGTCCCTTCTTGTCGCAATGCCGGCAGATCGATTCGAAAAACCGGCATTCCAACCTGGGGTGGTCGCCGCCGCAGCCGGCACAGTTGGTCCTCAAATTACGACCTCGCCGGTTCCGTGGGTCGCGGCCTGTCTGGAGTCGATGGATGTCCTCCTCATCATCGGCCCGATGCCGAGTGGAAATCGCCCTGGTGGGTGGTCGTCTCGGGTTTGGGCAAGGTCGACCTCGCCGGGTTGTTGTTTCCGCTGCGGTCCCCAGTGTTCGGTCTGCGCATGCGGTCGGCGGAAGTTCGGGTTGCTTCGGCGGCTGCAGCTGCGGTGAGGGTGTCTGCTAGGCTGATGTTGCCCTTCGACATCAGCCAGCTCTGGAGGACGGGGTCCCACAACCCGAGCACGATTCGGTCTCGCAGGGCATTGTTTAGGTTATCGAACTCGCAGAGACCCCCTAAACGCCGCAGCTCGGCAACGAAGTCGCTGAAGCTCTCACCCGACCTCTGGTCCCACCGGTAGAACTCGTTGCGCCGGATCAGGATGGGTACCTCTGGAGTGTAGTGCTGCCGAAGTATGGGTTCAAGGACGTCCCAGTCCATCGCGGTCGCGTCGGCGGGTTTGGCCAGCGCCTTGGCCATCTGGAAGACCTCGGTCCCGCAGTGGGTCAGGAAGACGGCGCATTTCATTGGGCCGGTGGCGTCCTTCAGGCCGCTGCACTCGAGGTACATGCGGAATCGGTCGGAGAACGATTCCCAGTCCTCGGTGGCGGGGTTCAAGGGTGAGGGTGGTGCGATTTTCGCCATCTCGGTGGTTCGTCTGGCTTCCGTCGGACACGTGGTTCGGTTCAGGGTCTGGATCCCATCCTCGTCGCCAGTGTTGTGTCCGCGAAATGATGCCAGGAGTCGGTGACTTTAGTGCAAAGCTCTTTATTAGGAAGTTGGAACCGAACTGGCGAAAGGAAGAAAAGCCCGTGGCTTTTATTCCTTTCGCCGCGGCGGCCACGGCCAATGGCACCACTTTGAATCTCCCGCGATCCGAATGGACCAATCGCGGGAGATTCCTAGCGAGCCAATCGGCGCGGCTCGCCTGACCAATCGGAGAGCCCCGCGCTTTGGCCAATCAAAGCGCGGGGATCTCGAGTATGTTAATTAAGGACAGAACAATAACAACCCCTCTCAGATTAAATCAATAATTCCTTTATTAGCTGCAGTCCCGGCAAAATGTTTCTCTCTCACTGCAGGCTAACAAGTCTGTCTGTCAGGGAAATGAATAGTTGTCTGCCACATCTATCCATCTCTGCCCCCTTCCTTTTATCCCCAGAGCTAGGGTGGGGCTTTGCTATCAGTGGTGGCTCTTCCGTCCCAAGGACCACCCCACAGATTTCCTCTCCTCTGCCATCTGCATATCTACGCATCAAGCACTGGACCCAGTTGTTCCTCTCCTTCCTCATCAGCCATATCTAGACCTGGGGGTGTTGACTCTCCATCTGAGGGCTGATGTCCAGCCCAGGCTCTGCCTCTGCCTCCCCCCCCCCAACAGGTCCATGGTGTTGTGAATGAATAAATGTTTTATAAAGTTATCTTGAGCTTGAAGTCAAGTGCAGGGTTCTGGCCCTGCACTTCTGATTGGCTGTTAAATGGCGAGATCAGATTGGTCCATTCAGGAGAATCTGATTGGCCATTAACAGGCCGTTCTCATTGGTTAATGGAGCTAGTGCTCCCAGGTTGCTATTGGTTGAATAGTTAATAAGTTGCCTATATAAGGAAGGCTATAGCAGCCATCCTTTTTGAGCTGTCACACCATGTAAATAAAGAGTTTGAAGTTCACTGTTTCCACCGGCTCATCTCCATTATTCGCACCCATGCTCCATACTTAACACTGGCGACGAGGGTGGGATGTGGAGACGTCAGAGCTGACTAAAACAACAAAGAAGACAACCGAGCACGTGACTGAAACACACAACGGCGGAACCATGTCCGGCGGCGTAGTACCACCCGCTCTGTTCGACCCAGCACAAGAGGACTGGGAGTCCGACATGGACCATTTCCAAATGTTCTTGGAAACAAATAATCTGAAGGATGCTACAACCGGGAAGAAACGAACGGTATTCCTGATGCATTGCGGGCCGACCGTATTCAAGATGGCCAAGGCGGTAGCAAAACCGGCTGAAGTGAAGGCTATGGACTGGGACGTCCTCGAACCGCTACTAGGGGCCCACTATGCACCAACCTTACCAATGCTCGTAAGACGGCACGAGTTCTACCAAAGAAACCAGCGGAAAGGAGAGAGCATTGCCGATTTTGTTGCGGACCTCCAAAACTTGGGAGGCCTCTTCGATTTCACCCACCTAGAAGAGGCTTTGAGAGACTGAGTAGTTCTGGGATTAGATGCGCTAAACGTGCAAAGCAAAATAATGGCAAAGGGCGACATTAGACTTGCCAATGCCATCGCTGAGGCTATGGCAGTGGAAGCAACCAAGAAGTCGGCTGCCAACTGCACTCCGACACACCAACCAGCCTGCGAACTTTCACCTAAGTCAGAAGGACCGCTTCCGATGGCCCACTATGAGGACCTCTCTTCGTCGTTAGACAGCGACAAAGAAGAGGTCCATTGACTGCAATCCGATCGGGACCATTACCCGAAGTCCCAGCAACCATGCGCTGGCTGCGAAGCCAACCATTACCGGTCAGATTGCAAATTCCGTGACGTGCTCTGCCATGAGTGCGGGAAATGAGGCCATATTGGACGGGTCTGCAGAAGTCTCCTCGGACCCAGCCAGACCTTGAAGGGGGCCAACTGTCACCAATCAACAGGAAACCGTCCTGTAAGGCGAGAACCAGCAAACCACTCCTACAGAAACCGACCCATGAATCATCTAACGAGGTGAGAAGAGGCTCACCAAACTATCACTATCGGTCACGCCTCTTCATTGGATGCCAAGAAAATCCGAATTAAAGTGGCCATCGAAAATCAGCCTTGCAAAATGGAAGTCGACTCGGGATCGTCCCTTTGAATGGTTTCCTGGAAGACCCTCAAGCAACTCATCCCTACTATCCGGCGCCAAGACCTTCAATTCCAAAGACTCGAACTAAAAGATTATCAAGGGAACCGGATTCCAGTCGTGGGATCCAGTCGAGTCTGGGTTTCATTCAAAAACCGCACAGCGTACTTACCCCTGACGGTGATCGACAAGGACCGGCCTAGCCTGTTAGGCCTCCAATGGTTCATACCACTTGGCATTGAAGTGGCAGGCATTAACCGAATTGGCGGCAGTGACTGGGAGGAGGACCTCGCCCATGAATTCAGGGACGTCTTCACGGAAAAGTTAGGCGAATACAAGGGGACCCAGATATCCTTTAGCCTTAATCCAAAAATAGCTCCCATCCACCTTAAGCCTCGTCGAGTTCCGTTCGCACTAAAGCCGAAAATCGATGAACAGCTTGATAAGTTGATAGCCCAGGGAGTGTTAAAGCCAACCAATCATTCCCCCTGGGAGACCCCAATTGTGACACCAATTAAGCCAGATGGCTCAATTAGAATTTGTGGGGACTACCGAGCCACCCTGAACCACACCGTGCAGCAAAACCCATATCCAGTGCCGGTGGTGCAACACCTCCTCCATTCCCTGGGGGGCGGAAAAGTCTTCACTAAACTAGACTTAGCTCAGGCTTATCAGCAACTGCCGGTTGATGAAAAAACGGCACAGGCATAGACAATCGTAACGCACCGAGGTGCCTTTAAATGTACGTGGCTCCAATTTGGAGTGAGTGTAGCCCTGGGGATCTTTCAGAGCCTAATGGAAAGACTCTTACAAGGGATTAAAGGCGTTGTCCCCTACTTTGACGATGTGTTAATTGCTTCCCCCACTCCAAAAATTTTATGGGATCGTCTAAGACTAGTTCTCCAAAAATTCCAAGACGCAGGCCTTAAGGTGAAGAAAAATAAGTGTAAGCTGTGTATGGATCGTGTCGAATTTTTAGGATACTTAATTGACAGTCAGGGTATTCACCCTACAGATAGCAAACTGAGAGCAATAAAAAACACTCCCAGACCCCGGAATAAGGCCAACCTCCAGGCATTTCTAGGCCTCATCAATTTTTATAACGTATTCTTGCTGCACAAGGCGACTGTCGCTGAACCTTTACATCGCCTACTGGACAAAAAAGCAAATTGGGTATGGGGTCATAGAGAAGAACAGGTGTTTCCTAATGTAAAAAAGCTACTGACTTCTGATGCTGTACTGATGCAGTACAATGAAACCTTACCATTAAATATCACGTGTGATGCATCGCCTTTCGGAGTGGGCACCATTTTGAGCCACGTATTGCCTAACGGTAGCGAAGCCCCTGTTGCCTATTTTTCAAAAACACTCTCGAAAACTGAGCGAAATTATAGCCAGATTGATAAAGAAGCCCTTGCAATTGTATCAGCTGTCAAAAGATTTCATGAGTATGTGTATGGCCAGGCTTTTACTATAGTGACTGACCACAAACCTTTGCTGGGAATAATAGCTGGGGATAAGCCAACCCCCTATATATTATCTCCCAGGATGACTCGTTGGTCAGAAATCTTGGCTGCTTATAATTATCAGCTACAATACCACCCCGGAAAAGCTATTCCCCACACCGACGCGTTGAGCCGTGCACCACTTCCAGAGACTATCAACGACCCCGCGCCAACAATGACAATGTTGCAGATCGAGACACTTCGTATGCTGCCATTAACTGCCCGTGATATCGTGAGAGAAACAAAACGCGACCCCACCTTGGCACGAGTCCTCACATGGGTGGAACGTGGATGGCCATTGGACCAAGCTTCAGACGACTTCGCACCATTCAAAAGTCGACAAACAGAGTTGTTTTCTCAAAAGGGCTGTATCATCTGGGGCAATAGAGTTGTTATCCCAGAACGACTCCAACAGGCACTCCTTAGAACCTTGCACAATGGCCACCCTGGCATCGTGCGCATGAAGGCCCTCACATGAAGCTATGCATGGTGGCCAGGCATTGACAGACAAATCAAATAGTGGGTCAAAACTTGTCAGAGATGCCAAGAAGTAAGCAACACTCCACCAAAGGCAATCCCAACCGAATGGGAGACACCGCGGGGACCCTGGTCCTGTATCCATCTAGATTTTGCTGGGCTGACCAAAGGCCATACCTTCTTGTTAACCGTAGACGCCTACTCGAACTGGCTCGAAATCCACCGAATGAGGAACATGACCACCGAAGCGGTCATCAAAAAATTAGAAAGACTGTTTGCAACCCACAGATTACCAGATTTTCTGGTATCCGACAACGGCCCCCAATTTACCGCACTGTCCTTTGAGCAGTACCTGGCTGACTGCGGTATCCGACATGCACTCACTTCGCCTGCGCACCCTGTGGCCAATGGTAGGCCCGAGCGCATGGTACAATTCATCAAGAAAACGCTACAGAAAGTGGACTATGACAACATCGAAGAAAAGATAAACTGAATCCTCTTTTTACCGCATATTACGCTTCACAGCGTCACCAACAAAACTCCCGCCAATCTGCTAATGGGACGAAAGCTCCGCTCCCACCTCGACCGGTTACACCCAGCGTACGAACTGGAGAAACCACTCGGATCCAGCGGCCGATGCCGTACCTTCCAGTAGGCGATTTGGTGTTTACTAAAAACTTATCAGGTGATCCGCTGTGGGTAGAGGCAACTGTGGTCCGTGTAACCGGCCCAAGATCCTACCTTGTACAATGACCTGACGATAGACTTTGGAAGCGCCATTTCGATCAACTACGATCAAGGCTGCAGTCAGGCAATTCCGAGCTCCCTAGTAACCAAACTGAGGGGGGGGAGATACAGAGGAAGACGAATTTCAACTTGAGGAAAACCTTTTTGAAGGAAACGATAGCGGAACAGAAACGTGAGAACAGGAACCAGGGATGGGAGTGAGTTCACCTCAGGGTGATGCCGAAAATGTTTGTGACAACGAAAAAGCGAACTCTGAATCAGAGGCACCCCTTTCGCCAAACAACGTCCTACCTCAACAAGAGTACAGCCAAATACCGGGTGCACAGCAAAAATCAAAAAGACTAACAAAACAACCGTCCTACTCAAGGACTACGTGACTGCACCCCGTTAGTGGAACCTGGGGGGAAGGGGTGTTGTGAATGAATAAATGTTTAATAAAGTTATCTTGAGCTTGAAGTCAAGTGCAGGGTTCTGGCCCTGCACTTCTGATTGGCTGTTAAATGGCAAGATCAGATTGGTCTGTTCAGGAGAATCTGATTGGCCATTAACTGGCTGTTCTCATTGGTTAACGGAGCTAGCGCTCCCTGGTTGCTATTTTTTGAATAGTTAATAAGTTGCCTATATAAGGAAGGCTATAGCAGCCATCCTTTTTGAGCTATCACACCATGTAAATAAAGAGTTTGAAGTTCACTGTTTCCACCGGCTCGTCTCCATTATTCGCACCCATGCTCCATACTTAACACATTCCCTATTCTCCCTTGGAGTGCTCAGGTTTCTTTGATGCTAACCTTGACTCCCACTCCTCATCATCATCTGATTTATTTGCTGGAGGGGCTGGCAGCCGACATGCCACAACAAAACCATGCTTGAACGTGTTTAAGAAATGTATATGTGTGTATATATGTAAAAATATGTTGGCTGGATAATTTTAAATACATAGCAATAGAAATAGCATTTAAACTTACAGTATATACCCTTTCACAGTGCTTTACAGTCTTCTCTAAACAGTATACAAAGTCAGCATATTGCCCCCAACAATCAGGGTCCTCATTTTATCAACCTCAGAAGGATGGAAGGCTGAGTCCTTGAGTTTGGTGAGATTTGAATTGCCAAATTGCAGGTAGCCAGCAGAAGTAGCTGCAGTACTGCATTCTAACCACTGTACCACCATGGCTCTTATATGTATGTATATACACACAAACACACACACATCTTTCTCAGCATTCAATGGAAAACATGTATCTACCAACTCACACTGGATCAACATGGTAGATTACCAGTCTTCAATCTTCAAGGAACATGGCTTAATCCTCCAATGACCTGATTCAGATTGAACATTATACACATATATTTATAGATATAGGTATTATAGATACAAATAATATATAGATTTTATATATGGAGTATGTGATAGGTCATATAGATAAACACATACATGCAGCAAATATTGAGGAAATGATAGACAGTATGAGAATATAAAACCTCAAGGTAGGCAAAGAATAACAGGGTTCCTTGTTTTTTTTCCCCCCAGAAACTTACTTGTGTAGTATACATGTGGGTACATAAAGCAAAATAAATAATATCTTAAGTTAGAAAACAACAATCCTCAGCCCCAAATAGTTTTGCAAACTGTTCCATACTAGCAGGCTTGAAGGCCTGCGTTCCTATTGGTCCAGAAAAGCCGGGCCGTGATCGGACAGAATAAGCAATCCTTATTGGTTTGTATTTGGGCTGTCGCGATTGGGTAAAACCAAGTGCGGCAAGCTCAAAATCTTGTCATAGGCTGCCTAGCCGCAGCCAGCTCTATAAAAAGGGCTGCTGCGCCTAGGGTTGTTGTCTCAGTATCTGACTTCCTAATAAAAAGCTGTTGTTACTACCTCGAGTCTCGTCTCTCCTTGGGACCCATTGCCCAGACATAACACAAACCTTCTCATTTTTTTCCAACCACAGCTTTTGTTCAGTCTCATTTTTGCATTAATTATGTGATTTGGGGCTTTAAAAAGCATATGAATATTAATTTTGTAGGTATATATCTATTGTGCACATTTCAAAAATCTTTCTCAAAATTTGCACTTTTGGCAAGCAATTTTTTTCAGAACAAAATCTTTTGTTTTGTTTTGTTTATATTCTTTAATACACACATTTTCTTATGTTTTCTTACAGGCACATGTATATTTTAGGGGTTGTGAAAAATGTCACAAAATTCTGACAAGCATGGATTTTGGCATGCATGCATTTCAATATATTTGGCAATTCTAAAATCAGACCTTCCCTCTTTACTGCAAAAAAAAACCTTAATTTCTTATTGATGCTAATTCCATTGAATAAAGCTTATGATCTCTTAGAGCTTTTCCCCTTCCTCTAATAACATGCTAGGAAGAAGTGGTTATATGGTTAGATTAGGAGATTAGATATTAATGGCTTTCATACAAAGCCCTTTGACCTTAACAGTGGCATAAATATGATTCTCCAAGGCTGCCCAACACTCCCAGACCAACTTCAGAATCTAGTAAGATTCTTCTTATTGCTTGGTGTAATTCTTGACTGCAAATAATGACTTAAAGTATACTGTAAATGTGTACTTGTATATAGACAATATGTACGTGATTATGAAAACACATAATTTATGAAAAGCATCTGGACCTGATCCCAGAGGAGAAGCAGTGAGCATTGATTCCATGATATTTACTTGAGGTTCTTTTCTTGGCTTCTTGAGCAACCTTCTCTCTTTTGCTGTATTATGACTCCACATGTAGACTCTTCAATATCAGGTAATTGAGAAAAATAACACAAAGCCATGAATGTTTTGTCTGTTATTTTATTTTATTTTTAGGCTCTGTGAAAAAGCATTTGGCTTAAATGTGCCAATCTATATAATTTACACATTTAAATGCCTCCAAAGCTTTGTCCCAAAAGACTGACTCCATTAGTGGTGAGCCTGTTAATATGATGTAAATTAAAATCAATCTGATAACAATTCAAACTGAGCAGAAGTTATTTGGTTGTTTCTCTCTCTTTGACTTCAAAACTTCATTGAATAAAGATCAGGGCTATTTAGGTAGGATTCATACATTTCACGCCCTGAGATATAAGTAGAAGTAATGCCACAAAACTTATTTCAAAATTGTACACACCTAGAGCCACATTTCATAAATAAATAAATTCTGTCCAAGTTTCATATGTGTCTATGAAAATTACCCAGAACAATTCAGTTCACAGAACCAGTGAAATAGAATCTGAAGATAAAATGAGTGAAAGTTACAGGAAAGAGTCTTGACAACTAAAAATTATAAAGCAGGTATTAATTGTGATTTAGTGGCAAAGAGTAATTCCAGCAATTATAGAGGCCATGTTGTTTCCTAAATACTAGCAGCTTCAATCCTCCACCTTTCCGCTCATTTTTCTCTTCTTTGGTTGTTTTTATAATTCTTAAAATCCCCTTTTTCTTATCCTTTTTCTCCTCCTCCCCAAAAAGAACCCATTGTTCATCAAAGATGGCTTCTTCTTCCTCTTCTTCTTTGTCCCAGTCCTTCTGCTGCGTAGTCAACTTTTCATAAGTACATAACGCCATTTCTAAGAATTGAAACAAAGTGCCCAAAGTATCTTCTTTTTTATATTTTTGATATTCAGTCTTTAGTTCATCCACAAGCGATGCCATTATGAAAAAAGAAACTTTTCCCAAAACAACCACAAATATTTTTAATCAAAAATAATTCAAAAAAAAAAATTCCAAAAATTAATACTTTTCTTCCTTCTTCTCTTTCTCTTTCTGGGGTTAATGTTTAATCAAAGAGGTCCAATTACCATATACCTTTATTTGGGATTCTAGGCAATCTCCTCCTTTTTCAGCTTCTGCTCCAATTTTTTTTTACTCTCCCTTCCCACTTGCAATATCAATTTTAAATAATCAGAAATCCATACCTCCAACAAGGGTTTTCCAATTTCTTAATTTTTTCAATGTCCAAAAACCCTTTTGTCCCTTAGCTTCAACTCTCAAAACAATTCACTTTCAATGTCCAATATGTCCAAACATATCTGCTGTTTCCATGGGGTGGGAGAGTGAAGAAAAAAAAAAGTTCCCTTTAACAGCTTCTCCGCCGCTTTCGATCTTCTTATGGATACAATGTATCCTCCAGCAATTCAAACAGCTCAGTTCCAACAAATTTGAAAGATGTTACTTGACCTGGCTCAGACAGCACTTTCACTCTTCTTACTTCCTCCAGCGCAATCTTACCCGGTTGCTGGCTTCTTCGTGGCGGCCATTGCTGACCGCCGCTCCACCGCCTTGGGAAAAAGGGGTTTTTCCGGAGGAGGAGGGGGTCTGCGACACCCCCAACCCCCTGTCCGACTCCCCTCTCTCTTCAGCTGTCCCTACAGGGCAGCCATATCCCCCTGACCCATCTGGATCGGGGGTACCTCGGCGGCTAGCACAGCAGGAATCGCGAGCTGTTGCGAATTCCTGCTGCCCCAAAGCCACGCAAAACCAGAAACCAGACTTACCTGAACATTTCTATAGTTGTGTTTTTGTCTACTAAGATTCATGATAG
This sequence comes from Hydrophis major, assembly GCA_033807585.1. Taxonomy (NCBI): domain Eukaryota; kingdom Metazoa; phylum Chordata; class Lepidosauria; order Squamata; family Elapidae; genus Hydrophis; species Hydrophis major. The sequence continues at coordinate 66,140,332 of CM066330.1, forward strand.
TAGAGTGAAGGAGAATCAGAATTTACAAATCCAGTAGGACCAATTGTTAACTGAGTATTAATTGCTAGAACTTGGACTTATAAGGTCTATCATCTCCTGGTCCTCTTCTGAAGAAGGCTATTCAAACTAGAATGTGGCATTGTGGGTTAATTATTAAGATATAACCTGGAAAAGCAAGGCAGCTCACTGGTTAAGATATTAGACCAGGACTTGAGAGATCCAAATTCAAGTCAATCCTCATCCATGGAAGCTAAGTGAATGATTTGGGTCAATAACTTGCAAGCCTGAAATTATTCCTCCCCCTCCTTTCCTTTTATTCTTTGTAAAACTAGGGAGAGTCCTTCCTTCTAAAACCCTTCCCATGCCCCCATTTCTGCTGTGGACTTAAAAATCTTTTGCATGATGGTTGTCTACTGTGTGGCTCTTCCTCTTGTTTGCAAAGATAATTCCCACATATCATCAAACAACACAATTTACCTTATGCTCCTGGAAACGTAGCTCGAACAAACAAATAAAACACATGGCATTTTATACCATGAAGTAATAAAAATGGAAAAAAACCATGTTGTGAATTAATAAAAGTGCTTGAATAAAGATTGTTGAAACCTTAAAGTAAAGTGCAGGGTTCTGGCCCTGCACTTCTGATTGGCCGATAATAATGATATCGGATTGGTCCATTCAGGAGAATCTGATTGGCTTTTAACGAGCCTTTCTCATTGGTTAAAAGATCTAACGTTCCTGTGTTTTCATTGGCTAAATACCCAAGAGCTTGCCTATATAAAGGGGGCTGTTGTGGCTGTATTTAGAACTGTTGCACCATGTTAAATAAAGAGTTGAAGTTCACTGTTCATCGACTCATCTCCACTTCTTGCACCACGCACAGAACATAACAAACCAAATAAAACATACAGTGGAACTAATGATTTCATCTTATTTATGTTTTAATTTATTTATATCTCACCTTTATTATTTTTTCAAATAACTCAAGGTGACAAACATAGGATGGGGAGAGAGGGGGGAGAGGGAGAGGGAGAAAAAGCAACTGGCTTCCACAACTAAGGTAGGACTTGAACTCATGTTCTCCCACTTTTTAGCCGGGTGCCTTAACTACTAGACTAGGGGTGTCAAACTCACATCGTCAAGGCATCATCATGTGACATATAACTTTTTCCCCTTTGGTAAACTGGGTGTGGACATGGCCAGCATGTGATGCATCTGGCCCATGGGCCGTGAGTTTAACAGCCTTGTACTAGACCAACTGCCTTTTAAGTCTCACACTGCATTAAATTTTCACTTAGCAACTTTACTAAGCAGTGATAATTTGGACAAGCAGGTGTAGGAAAGTAAACATTATAGATGTTTCCAATAGAAGACAATATACATAGCTCAGGCTCAAACTGTGGAGTTCATAGAAATAAATGTTTACCCACCATTCACAAGAGACTAAGAATTTCTCAATAAAAAGCTAAGAAGGAAACTAAATGACCAGAGACATTCTTCCTGGCAGCCTACACCCAGGTAAGCAAGGATTAACACAAGACAAACAAACAAGCAAAAAACAATAATCAAGGAACTACAAAACCGCACTCACATCAACACTGGCAGGGTAAGCTACTATATATAAACAATGACCAAACCCTACATAGGATGTTATCTACTAGGGTAATGCAATCTCTTTAAGCAAACAACCAAGCTCAGAGAGCTCTAAGATTCCACAGTATAGATGATGGTTGATGGTTGATTTTGGACTTTTTAATTCTACTGAGCAATTATTCAGAGTCTACTTTGGATATTGTGGAGCCTTTATCATTTGACAATCTTTTTCAAAACAGCTTTAGAGCTAGGAATGAAACTACTAATCTGGTACATTTTCTACAACAGAGTAAATATAAATACAACTCACTGGCAAAGGTAAGAGGGAGGGGGAATCAATTTGACAGATAATTCAACAGCAGAATATGTTTTAATGTCTACTAGTGTACTGTATAAATTTCAAGAGAACTATTTATCATGGCAAGGACCATTACCAAAAACTTTAGGCTTTCCTCCATTATAGTGAGATGAATGATAGATCAGGTGCAACACAGCCTTCTTAATAATTTATTGGGTTATGAGTTATGGTTTTATTCAATTAAAAATTATTACACGGGTTTGCCCTGAGGCATCATGCATGCTCTATGAAGAGAGGAAATATATTAAGCAAACATTTAATGAGCTTAATCATTTCAAATAAGAGAATTAGATAATGGCCTGGACAGATCTACCATTAATTTCAGAGACATTTCACATGAATGATTTATACTTTCTGAATGAGGAAGGACAACAAAGACAAGGCAACATTTCTTCTAGAAAAGTTTACTTGGTAAGATATCTGAAGGCCATTTCCCCTTTGTCTTTGACTTTTTGATGAGAGATCATGACTGGTCCATGGTCCCCTAGCTTGTATTCCTGTTTCTAGCCTCTTATAGCACTACATCAAATTGGTTGTCATGGACAACCTTAGATGTCAATGAAATCATAAAAGAACCCTCCTTGCAGCCATCTCCTGGTTGCTCAGATATTTACAGTCCAGTTTTAGTGAGTCTTTAAGACAGAAGGAGATCAGACCAAAAAAAGGGAATTAAAAGGTAAGCTAGACATTGAGTGAAAGTTGAAGTAAGACAAACTTTTTAAAAAAGTTGTGACTTTTTGACATAACGACAGATACATAGTTAGTCTAGTGAGCATTTATTACTCCAAAGTCAAGTAACTCTACAAAGATATCCCCTAAAGCAATGGCCTACACATGAAGCTTTAATTTTAATCTCTGTTCTGTTTTTGGCATGTACTTGTATATATTGTAAATATCTATTAACAAAAAAACCTGTTCTGATATTATAAATTAGTTTATGTGAGCAGGATTCACATTTCAGTCAAAGTTGTTGTTAGTTGTTACATTTGGAAAATATTTATTACTGGCCTGTCTTAAAAAAAATCCAGCACTAAATTCAGTTTAAAAAAAAAACAATTAAAACACCTAAATGCAGCTACAGTAAGAACAAAGCAATCAATTCAATTAGAAGCACTTAAGTATCAAGAAAAAATTGATCAGAAAGATAAATGTCTTAGGGTTTTCTTAAAGGCCACCAAATATGCTTGTAATTTTCTTACTATGGTGGAAACTATTGCATTTCACAAAGCTCAGCTTAGTGTTAGAGAAGAGCTGGAAAAGTCTTTGTTCTCCAGTAAGTCAGAAGTCAATGAATTAGCAGCTCTGTAAAATATACTAACATAGATAATTTTAATGAGCAATAAAAGTTGTGTAAATGAAGAAGCTACCTTTGGTGGCTTGCTAAGTTTGGCTTGATGTATAATATGAATCCAATCATTATAGTTTGTTAACTGTGGCTATGACTGATTCATATAATTTATAGTCTGCCCAACTCCCAATAACTGCAGATGGCTGACAATTAAAAGTAAGAAAACACACACATACACATAAAACAGGAATGCGAAAGAGTCGAAAGAAAAACCTGTAAACAAGTGTACATGTTTATTCAGCCACCACCCTGCCCAAAGCCTAGCATGACATCTAGGCACTTAATAGCTTCCTGAATGACAGTTCCAGGCAGCCACCCAAATAATGTGGGAGGGGGGTATTATTCCTGAGAGCCAGTGCTACAATAGAGAATGGCTATTGTTTAATCAATTGGATCCAAAATGCATCTATTTTAGGCCCCAAAGAAATGGTAGCTTTGTCTGGTATGTAAACTGTTTTCTGCCTCAAATTTCTAGTCATTCTAAACAAGAATTGTTTATTTATGAATACGGGTAGACCTTAACTATTATCTGCTTAACTATGATAATTTGAAGAAACAATTCTATTGCTAAGTGGAATATGTGATATCCTGTATGCTAGTGCTGACTTATGGTGGCAGTTGTGGGGAACCCAGCTGCTGCCATTAGGTGAATCCCATGTAGTCATAGCCTCCCAGTGCCCTATAATCAACATTTGTGATCCCCTGCTGGTTTCACCACCATTGTGTTTGAATTTGTCAGAAGCCCACAGTGAAAGTTGCAAATGACAATCACTGCAGGACACATGTAATGTCATAATTGTGAGTTGGTTGCCAAGCACCTAAATTCCCATTACATGATCATGCATATCTTGTGATGACTGCAGATATGTCATAAGTCCTCCTCATTCAACACTGTCATAACTTCAAATGATCACTAAATGAGTAGTGATCTATAGTACCGTGTTTCTCATAAAATAAGGCCGGGTCTTATTTTTTTTGAGCCCTCCAAAAATGGCTGGGACATCTTTTCAAGGGTGACTTAATTTCCTCCCCCACATGCACCCCAACCTAGAGCTCCCCAAGCACACTCAACTCTCCACAAGGCTACTTCTATCAGCCAATGGAAGCTGTCCAAAGGCAGAGTCACCAGTCGCTTCTATCGGCCGGTAGAAGCAACATCGTGGAAAGGTGAGTGCTCATGGGGCTCTCTAGGTGGAGGTGTATGTGGGGGAGGAAATCTATTGGCCAGTCTTGGGAGGTCTTGGGAAACGGCCTTGGGATGAGCACCCACACGCACTCCCCTTGCTACGAAGCCATTTCTATTGGCCAATGGAAGCTCCCCGAAGGCAGAGTCACCAGCCGCTTCGGGGTGAGGCATGGCTGCCCATGGGGTGCTCCTGACAGGCGCACCCCATGCGCACTCCCCTCACCACAAAGCCGTTTCTATCAGCCAATGGAAGCTCCCCAAAGGCAGAATCACCAGCTGCTTCTATCGGCCAGTAGAAGCAGCCTCAGAGCGAGTGTCCATGTGCAATCCCCTCGCCACAAAGCCATTTCTATCAGCCGATGAAAGCTCCCTGAAGGCAGAGTCACCAGCCACTTCAGGGTGAGGCATTGCTGCCTACGGAGTGCTCCTGACAGGAGCACCCTATGAGCACTTCCTTTGCCATGAAGCCATTTCTATTGGCCAATAGAAGCTCCCCAAAGGCAGAGTCACCAGCCAATTCTATTGGCCAGTAGAAGTGGCCTCAGGGTGAGCGGCCCACGCACACTCCCCTCATCATGAAACCACTTCTACCGGCCAATAGAAGTGGCTGGTGACTCTGCCTTTGGGGAGCTTCCATCGGCCGATAGAAATGGCTCCATGGCGAGGGGAGTGCACATGGGTGCTCACCCCAAGGCCACTTCTAACATCCAATAGAAGCAGCTGGTGACTCTGCTTTTGGGGAGCTTCTTTTGGCCGATAGAAACAGCTTTGTGGTAAGGGGGTGTGCGTGGGGCGCTCCTGTCAGGAGCGCTCTGTGGGCAGCCACACCTTGCCCCAAAGTGGCTAGTGACTCTGCCTTTGGGGAGCTTCCATCAGCTGATAGAAATGGCTTCGTGGCGATGGACTTCCGGTTTGAGCTTCTTCAGCAACAGACCGAAACCTCATCTCTGCGAGGCTTCGATCCGTGCTCACCGCTGGAGCACCCCGAGCTGGCTGGTTTCAGGGCTAAGCCACCTCATAGAGGTGTTGAAGCGGGGGGAAAATGCCTGCAGGTTGAGGAGAGCCGTATCTCTCCTCCCCAGCTGGCCATTACACCCTTTCCTGAAGACGGTTGCAGCGGTGGTCAGAAAAGAAGAACTCGACCGGAAAAGAATGTACAGGAGGAAGATAAGAAGAGAAAGTTTTGGTTGACTGGGTCAAACAGCAAAAGCAACAAATTAGGTACCCTGGAATTGAAACTATGAAGAAACAATAACATTGTTCCATAAGAAGATTTTTAAGCTGCAAAGGAGAGAGAAAAAGGAAAAGGTTTGGTTTTTTTTTCTCCTTTTCCTATACTGACAGCTAAGAGACTTAAGCAAGAAATTGGAAAAAAATCCACTTTGACATTGATAGGCATTTAATGCTGAAAATAAAAAGTCAAAGGGATAATAAAGATTTCTGGATAATCAAAAGCTTTTGAAAACAGGAAAGGAGAGAGGAAAAATAAAAAGGCAGGATCTGGAAGGGAGGAGACTGTCTGGAATTAAAAAAGAACTTACAGCAAAATCTCAACAAGACTTCCAAAAGATACATTCTAACTGAAATATCGCAACAAAAATCCCAGGAAGAGAAAGTCAAAAAAGAAATAAGAAGATATAACTTGGGACTATCTGGATTACTTGATGATTTCTGGATTCTTAGTTATTGTTTTGATTGACTAAAATCAATCGGGTGGTTATTTAAAACTGTTTAAAATGGCTCCACTTTTAGAAGAAATGGAACTTAAAAAGTACAAAGAAGATGCACACGAAGGGAGAGGTTCTTTTAGCTTCATATTTCAGTTTTTAGAAATGGAGATTTGGAATTATGAGAAACAACAAGAAATGCCTGCAGAACAAGAAAATTGCGACAAAGAAGAAGCCATCTTTAATGAACAAGTAATCTTTGATGGGTGAAAAAAAAGGAAAGGGGGAAAAGAGAATGGAAAGTTTAAGATTGCAAAAAACAACTCCCCCCCCCCAAAAAAAAATAGAGTGAAAAATAAGTATAAAATCAGAAAGCAACAGAAGAGGGAAATGCAGAAGAGAGAATTAGAAGTAGAGAGACAAGGGGGTAAAAAGGGAAGGGAGAAGATGAGAGGGAAGAAAGAAAGGAAAAGAAGTTATAAAGGACAGAAGCAAAATATAGAGAAACAGGGCCTATTTAGAGATAATGGGTGAAAATTTAATGGAAAAAGGGATTCTGCAAAGGTACATAAGAAAGTATGGTTATATTAGAAACAAATAATTTTAGAAAATATGAAACAATGTATGATTAAAATGTCTGATAAAATAGTTATTGTAATTCAGTGGAATGCTTGTCAATAAATAAATAAATGTAACAAAAGGTATATTTAATGATTTATAAAACATATGTGAAGAGAAATAAGCAAAAAATTAATTATGGAGCTAATATGTGTTTTTAAGAAAGTATGATATTTAATTGAAAAAAAGTGTTAAAAATGTTAAGATTTTAACGATTATTAATGATAGAACTGAACTGGAATGGAATGAGGGTTTATAATAACATATTAATAATCTTTTTTAAAAAAAGAATATAGTGTGTATTACAAGAATGTATCAAGCAGAATTCGATTGGAAGTTATGTATTATGTATTATATTGAAGGTCATAACCTTAAGGTATATATTGAAGTTTAAATAAGAGTTGAATGGTGTCATACTCCAATTAAAAGATATAAAGGTGTCATACTCCAATTAGTAACTACAGGATAAAATTTGTTTAATGAGAAAAGATAATATGAAATTGAAGCAGAACAGACAAAAGTATAAATATAATGATTTGAATTGAGATGAGATAATCAAAATAAAATTGAGAAAATTAAAAGTGGAAAAACTATATAGAAAATGTAAAATAGTATAAGATATGGAATAGAATACAAAAAGGAGCATGAAATTGAGTTTTGTGTCTGTATAAAGAAGTTCAACCCAGGACCATGCTATTTTCAAAAAAGATGTTTTACTTGTATTTTGTATGTGTGAAAACCCAAATAAAACTTTATTAAAAAGAAAAAGAAAAGAAATGGCTTTGTGGTGAGGGGAGTGCGTGTGGGTGCTCACCCCGAGGCCGCTTCTACTGACCAATAGAAATGGCTGGTGACTCTGCCTTTGGGGAGCTTCTATCAGCCGATGTTCTATCAGTAGTAGATTGGGGTATTCTAGCCTAGGCTACCTGCAGGGTCTTCCTAAAGGCAAGTTTTCTCCCTCCCCTTCCCCCCCATTTCTCTTCACCTCGTGTAGTTTTAACGAACAATGTGAGAAATGGCGGGGAAACGTATGGATTAAATAGGCCTAAATTTTGGGGACAGGGCTTAATTTCACCTCATGTCTAGAAATCATGCTGGGCTTTCCTATTGGTGGAGGCCGTATTGTTGGAGAAACACAGTATTTGTCCAGAATTCCTGTCAGGAGCTTTTCCTTTTCCTTTTAGAGATGAACCAAAATGTTCTAGAATGGCACAGAATGCAAGCTTCCAATGCTAGGTGACAGAATAATAAGATAATTTAGACCAGAAATATGTCCTATGTATGGAGAAAAATAATTAGTTGTGGATGATGAGGATGTAATTACTTGCTTCTGAAAGTTTCTAAGTTAATTCAGCTGGAATGGTTGAAGCAATTACTCTGCCATGGCTATAAAGAGCTATATGGATAAAGACCAGAGTTTATGGGACATAAATTTGTGCTTTTAGCTATTCATAGAGTCCTCAGAGAATTCACTGGTGTTTTTTTCCCAGAACGTTGCTAGCATAAACTGAAAAAAACTGGACCAACTAGACTTTTTGAACCTCAGGAACCACCAAACTCATAATTTTAAATCCCGCAGACCACTAATATGAATTTTGACTGACAGTGGCTTGCTGACATTGGTGGGAAAGTTGGTCCATATTCCAGAACTGCAGTAGTCACAGGACTGGCCCTTTGGTCATCCCAGATCAGCTGCTCCTCCACCTGGGGGCACCAGCCTGCCATGGACTAGAGCAGCTGCTCTGGAATATGGGACCAACTTTTCCACCAATGTCAGCTAGCCACCCTGGGGTGGATTTCCCTCCCCCGCTGCTGAAGGGTGGGAGCCAGTGGGTAGATGGGCCATGTGAGCAGCACAGTCTTGTGTTCCCACATAGCCTGGATTAATTGCTTTGGGGGGGACATTTTTCTGCAGACCAGCAAAATTTTCTTGTGGACCACCAGTGGTCCCTGGCCCACCTGTTGGTGACCACTGAGCTAGATCAATGTTTTCAAGTTAGGCAGACATGTTTTAATTCTATTCATGATGTGACATCACAGAGTCTTCAGCCAGAACCCAATGGTTACATCAGGGGCGTCAAACTCTTGTTGTCATGGCAGCATCACGTGATGTATCTGGACTTCACTAAACTGGGAATGGGTGTGGCTAGCACATGACACATCCAGCCCATGGGCCAAGAGTTTGAGAGCCCTGGGTTACATGACTCCCTGCTAGGATTTTTAGGCTGCATTATCAACCATTTTGCAATACAATAATAAAAGAAGGCTCTCTTATGCCTGGCTTTTTAATCAACCACATAACTATAAACTCACATCCAATTAAACTGCAAATTAAAGCAGATACAATGGATAAGTGACTAGATTTGAAAATACAGCTCTATTTGCAACTATCTTCAGAAGCAGCACTATGTAAATAAATCATGAAGATAATCACAAGTCATTGCTTATAAGAATATGTAAAATAAGATTGCCTGCTGTAAGCTGTAAGTACTATTATCCAGCTTCATTTTTTGTTGCTCTAATCGTTACAGTGACCTCAAGCCACTAACAAGCAATATTATATTTCAATAAAGTAAGAGCCTTCATAAGGATAATGGGTACAAATCATTCAAGCATTACATTTAACTCCAAACCGAGAAAGAAGTAATTTGTTATACTGAAGATGGTGAATCTTTGCTCCTCCTAACTTTTGAATTACAATTCCAAACAGTCCTGATCAATGTTGTTGCTATGGCCAATAAGAAATGAGCTCCAAATGATCTGAAAAGCTACATTATACTGCAATTAGAACATTAATACTGCTGGAACCCAAACCAGAAGACTTCTAGAAATCAATAGAATATTAGTATTCTATGGATTCTTCAATGAAGCAGTCAAGATGACAGGATAAGTTAAATAGACTATCATATCCAGGGAATACAAATTAGAATGGCCAATGGATGGTAGGAAAGAGAGTTTTGAGGGTGAAAGTTCATTTTCCAAACTTGGGGGTTGATTTCCGAACATTTCGTTACCAGGCTAGGAAACATCTACAGCAGAATTTAGGGGGTGTCAGTGGTTTTGTGATGGGTCAGGTGTGAGTGTGTCAAGTGTGGGCTTGTAATGAGTCAGCTGATGGGTCAGGTGTGAGTCATCAGTGGGAGTCTTGTGATGGGTCTTGTGAAGGGAAGGTTACATCAGGCGAAGGTCATTGGGAAGTGAAGTGCTGATGGAGGAGAGCTGCTATCTCGTCTTGTAACACCGAGCATGTATCTTTCCATGGCTCTTTGCACCATTCATAGCTTTATATCAATTATAAGGTTCTGTGTTTCTCTGGCATATGTTAGAACAGATAGTACACTGGTCAAACACTTCTAAGGCATAGGGCGAGATTGTTCTTGAAAATTATACTCTTATATGCTTTCTTTTATTATTCCCCTCACATTTTGCAGTTCCAGTCTGACTTCTTTGCACGTTTCATTCATTTTACTTGTTCAATTGAGTTATTCTATATTTTATTAAAAGCCAACATCTTCTATTTTAATCTTTACCAAAAGTATCCATTTATCTTAGTTTCTCTTGTTAATCCTTCTATTTGCTTATCACAGTCCCAATCCAACACACAGTCCCAACATACTATTTTCACTTGTCCCTTTGCTGTAATCTTTTTTGTGCTTTCAGGGTTGTTATTATATTATAATCTTTTATTTCATTTCCCATTCACACATTTACTAGATCAGTAGTTTTCCATAAAATCATAAGAAAAAAGTTCTTTTAGCCATTAGGTGGTGTTCTTGCATCAGTTTTCACTTTCCGCTTTTTAAAGTTTTTTTTTCTTTTTCTTTTTTGTATTAATTCTGCTAATTTTCAGTCATTTGCTACTATATCTTTTAAATGTAATCAGTTTCAAAAGTTCAGCATTCTAATCAATGCCTACTTAATGCCAATTTCTGTATAATATTCCAAATTTAATTTCTGATTCTGTTATTGTTTAAAAAGTTTTCTCTGAATAATATCATTTCCATTTCAGTTATTTTGTAGTCCAATTTTATTTACCTTATAACTTTCCTCTTACTTTCCAATCACCACTTCCACAATCTTAAACGAGGGCTCTTTCCTTTTATTTCTCTGGATTGCCTTGAAAAAAATCCAAAGTATTTTGTCTGATCACACACCTCTCACCACTTCATTGCTCCAACACAAACTTAATTCCTGGATAGCTTCCCATCTTCAGGGCAGCCATTAAGGACTGCCACTACAGCTTGTCTTCAAGGGGAGTGTACCTAGCCAGGGAGGAGAGATGCAGCTCCCCTCGACCCAGTTGGCAGTCTCCCCTTCTTTCACTACCCCTCCAGAATGGACCCAGTCCCTTCCAACAGGTATAGCACAGATCGAAGCCATGCATGATCACAGTCTCAAATCCATCTTAAATGAAAGTTTCACTGGAAGTGAAAACATGGAACTATGGGATATATTGGCAGAAAAACTAGAAATGGTGATGCAGTTCACAGAAGAAAAAGGAAGTTCAAGGAGGAGGAGTTAAAGAAAGAGGAAACCAGTCCAAAAGAGCAAAAAGAACAATGGGCATTGCAAAAAGACACGAAAGGAATTAAAACCAAGACGTTAATGATAGATGTGATAAACAAAAGGGAACATGCTTCCAGTATTAAACAAAAGAAGTAGCAGCTGTTAAGCCTGGTTTCCCCAACCAGGGTTAGGGAGACAAGCTAAACAGAATGTGCAGCTTAGTCAGATAGACACACAGATAAATGAGTGAGCTAAGCTTGTATGTTTATTAACATACAGTAAAAATGACAGATACGCTTGTGCTATCAAATATATAGTTTATTCCATTATGAGTTCATAGCATAGTCAAAAATAACAGTCCAATAGTCATGTATCATTTAGTCAGTCCATTCAGGGATATTCAGTTAGCAAAGTCCATTTAGAATATCCTATGTCAATTCACTTACAAGTCTGTCCTTTGTTTTCTCTCCCGTTCGAGCAATGCAGTCTTGTGTCCTTGCAGTAATCAGGAATCATCAAAGCCAGAGAGATAGCAAGCTGTAGTCTTGCTTCTTTTAAAGTGCTTTCACAACCACTCCCTTAATTACTATCCCACAGTTAAAGTTGCAGACACTTTAACATACAAACTATGATTACATATTATTATTTACCTAAACCAGTTAGGGTAAAACAATGTTATCCCTAACATTCTCCCCTTTTAGGAAATAATAATAAATATAACTATTTACATCTTTAAATCATATTTGTTACAACTTTCTTGAAACTTAGTTACTCCTTGAGCTTTTGTAAATTGGTCTGCAATGTTTTCTTCCGTCATGCAGTATTCCAATTTAATTAGCCCATTCTTTACAGATTCTCTAACATTTAAGTATCTTAAATCAGTATGCTTTGATCTAGTTTTTACAGCAATACTAGTAGCTAACTTTATAGCTGCTTGGTTATCCTCGAACACAATAATGGAATCTTTTACAGTTATACCCATGTCTAATAATAACTGTTTGTACAAAATCAAATCAGTGCATAGTAATGACAGACATGAAAATTCCGCTTCCATCGTGGACAAACTAATATGCTGTTGTCTGATTGACCTCCACCCTATTAGTGTCTTACCAAATAATATAGCCATCCCAGATGTTGATTTTCTAGTGTTTATATCAGTTGCAAAACTTGCATCTGCATAGGCACTAAGACTCAAATCACCCTTTGGTTCTATATACAATGCATGGTTCATTGTTCCTTTAAGATATCTTAAAATTCTTTTCAATGATTGCCAATGACATTGTTGTGGATCTGAATTAAAACGAGCCAGCTGATTTACACTATAAGCTATATCAGGCCTAGACCAATTGCTTATATATGATAAGCTACCAATCAAAGATTGATATATGGACTTATCAAATTTGGGACTTTGATCATCAGTTTGGCAAACTTCCTGACTCATTGGAGTCTTTGCCGGTTTACAAAGTTCCATTTTAAACGTTTTAATTAATTGGCAAATTTTATCTTCTTGAGATATCTTAAAACCATTTTTTGTTTTGTTAATTGTCAATCCTAGATACTTTTTAATTTAACCTAAATGCTTTAATTTTATCTTTTTGGCTAATAATGATATAATCTCATTAGCTTCATTATTAGTCTTAGTTATCAAAGCAATATCATCTGTAAATAATAACAATAATGACACCGTTCCATTATTTTCTCTTTTAAACACATGGATCTGCTAAACCAGATTTAAAACCTATATTGTTTAACTCTTTCACAATATATTGGTTCCACTCAAACCCAGATTGTTTCAACCCGTAAAGACTCTTTTTGAGTTTCCAACAATCATTACTATTTACTTTATTGTCTTTTATACCTACTGGTTTTCTTAAATATATAGTGTGCTGCAATGGTGCATGTAGATAGGCAGTTTCTACATCTAAATGGTTAATGACATAGTTTTTCTTAGCTGCCCACACTGATGCTGCTCTTAAAGATGTTGCTTTAAGACTTGGTGCAAAAACTTCATCGTAATCAGATGCAGTTTGATTAAATCCTTGTGCTACTAACCTAGCTTTATGGGTAACAGTCCCATCATTTCCAGTTTTTACTTTAAATATCCATTTGCACCCAATGGATTTTTCCCCTGGAGGTAATTTAGCATCTTCATAAACTTTCATTACCTTTAATGAATTTAATTCCTTTTCCTTTGCCTTTTGCCAATTCTCCTGATCCTTAGCAGGATACATCCTAAGTTCATCTACACTAGTTGGAACTTTAGTTACTTGGCAAACTATACTTGCTTGATACCTATCAGGTGGTCTAGTTACACGTGTAGTACGTCTAAGTATTACAGGACTTACAGGTGGACTTTCATTTACTAACTGTTCTTGATAATCTAACTTTTCCTGATCAACTGTTTCCTCTTGTTCTGGTCCTATTTGCTCTTCATGGACTTCTTCTTTAATTGGACTCTTCTTATAACTAATCTGATCTTTCTGCCTTTTGTAGGGTTCAATAATTACTTCATTATTTAAATCTTGCTCTAATCTATTCCATCCTACATGTTCTAGGAATTTAGCACTAGCACTGGTGTAAACTCTAGATGTACCTGGTTCCCAGAATCTATAAGATCTATGATTAGATGTATATCCTACAAAATATAATCTTTTAGCTCTATGTTGTCCTTTGTGTCTAAGTTGTGAAGGGATATGCACCCATGCTGGTGCTCCAAATGTGTGCATGTAACTTAAATCAGGTTTTGTACCATGCCACAATGTGAATGGTAATTCACCTGTTGTTGAATTAACAACATTATTTAATATATGATTACCACACATTATTGCTTCTCCCCATAAATTGTCAGGTAATCCTGAATCAGACATCATAGATCGTGTCATTGATTGTAATGTTTGGCCTCTTCTCTCTATAAAGGCATTATGTTGTGGCCTATATGGTGCAGACTTTTTATGTTGAATACCTAACATTCTTAGTCTGTTCTGGAATTTATTATTTGTAAATTCTGTACCATTATCTGTTATAAGAGTTACTAATTTCTTTTTAGTTTTCCTTTCTGCAAATTTAATCCAATTAAAGAGATTTTGATACGTTTCAGTTTTGCTCTTCATTAAATAGCAAAACCCATATCTAGAATAATGGTCCATTATACTTAGTATGTAACGAGCTCCTCCTACACTTGGTTTTTTAGGACCTATTAAATCAGCAAATACTACTTCTAAAGGTTCTTTGGTAGTAAATCCATCAACTCTATTAGCAGGTGTGACCCTGCTCTTACTTTGATTACAGATATTACATTGCAAATACTTATTACAAGGTTTTAAACTTATTCCCTTAGATAATTCAACAGTTTTCTTAAGCATTTTAAAATTTAAATGCCCTAGCCTTCGATGTAACAAGTGAATACATTCATCATGAGATTTCTTATTTTCATAAACTGTGTTAGCCACTTTTAAACCATCATCATTTAACACATATAATTCACCTCTTAAAGATGCAGTAATTTTCTTATCTTCTTTCTCAATTATGCAGTTATCTCCTTTAAATGTAACTACATATCCTAGTTTAACCAAAATTCTAACTGAAATTAAATTAAACTTAAGTTGTGGTACATATAACATTTTTACATTCTCTTTTATAAAAGAACAATATGCTATACCTTGACCTTTAGCTTTCAGTTTCCAGCCATTGGCTAACGATATCTGCTGTGTACTCTTGGACATTTTAATAAAATGTTTCTTATCATTAGTTATACAATGAGATGCTCCACTATCAACCACCCATAAATTATTTTTTACAGCTCCGTTAGTATACATGGCTAACTCTAAATTTTTATTTATCTTTTGATGACTTTTTGTATTCTGGCCAGCGTTCTGGCGCTTTGCTTTTTTACAAAATCTTGCCAAATGTCCCCTTCCTCCACAATTAAAGCACTTTTTAATTGCGTATGCAGTAGGAGTTTCATTATCTTCGTTTTGAGGTTGCTGCCTCCTTAACTCGTCTCTTTCAAGCCTTCTTCTGGCCTCTTCAATCAATCTGCCAGTTATATCAGTTAAAGTTAGGCTTTCCTTTGGCAATATTTCAAGGGAAGTTACGTAGTTGTCATAGCTTTCATCGAGGGAAGATAGTATTATATAGACTTGATGTAGTTCAAAGAAAATAAGCTTTTTCTCGTGCAGTTCTTGAAAAATACTTTGCATAGTTTTCAAATGATTCAGCATATCACCATTCTTATGGAGATGTGTACTGAAAAGTTTCCGTGTTAGATTTATGTGAGCACCAACATTATCTCGAACATAAATCCTCTTCAGCTTCTGCCAACACCCAACAGCCGTATTCTCTCCGTGTATATAAACAAGTTGCATATCAGTTAAGGTTAAAGCAATAA
The DNA here is from genome assembly GCA_033807585.1 of Hydrophis major. Lineage (NCBI taxonomy): Eukaryota > Metazoa > Chordata > Lepidosauria > Squamata > Elapidae > Hydrophis > Hydrophis major. The sequence goes on from CM066330.1 coordinate 66,155,995, forward strand.
TGCAAATTGCTTGTTCATTTTTATGCATAAATTCTTCTATCTTTAATTTATCTTCCTCATCCTCTGGATCCCATTCTTCTACATTTGGTGGATTTTCATTTATGTTCCACAAACCTTCTCTTTGTAAAAGCAGACTACATTTCATAGACCATGATACATAGTTTGTTCCATCCAGCTTGGATATAAGGGACAAACTTTGTAGATTGACTTGTGCCATGTTTTCTTATATGGATATAAAACTATAATTAATAAAACACAGCTGTCTGTTTACTGTAATGTATAACAACACAAACTCTCACTTTTACATAAATCTGTTTTATCCTAATTAAACTGACTTTGCAGCCTCTGGGCCCATAACCAGTGTTAAGCCTGGTTTCCCCAACCAGGGTTAGGGAGACAAGCTAAACAGAATGTGCAGCTTAGTCAGATAGGCACACAGATAAATGAGTGAGCTAAGCTTGTATGTTTATTAACATACAGTAAAAATGACAGATACGCTTGTGCTATCAAATATATAGTTTATTCCATTATGAGTTCATAGCATAGTCAAAAATAACAGTCCAATAGTCATGTATCATTTAGTCAGTCCATTCAGGGATATTCAGTTAGCAAAGTCCATTTAGAATATCCTATGTCAATTCACTTACAAGTCTGTCCTTTGTTTTCTCTCCCGTTCGAGCAATGCAGTCTTGTGTCCTTGCAATAATCAGGAATCATCAAAGCCAGAGAGATAGCAAGCTGTAGTCTTGCTTCTTTTAAAGTGCTTTCACAACCACTCCCTTAATTACTATCCCACAGTTAAAGTTGCAGACACTTTAACATACAAACTATGATTACATATTATTATTTACCTAAACCAGTTAGGGTAAAACAATGTTATCCCTAACAGCAGCTATACAAGAAGAAATCGCAAAAGACTGATCAGGAGAGGGAAGAGGAAAAATAAGTGAATGAAAGACTAGAACAAAATAATAATGGGGGGAAAAAGAGGAGCTAAGAGAAAGGACCGGAAAAACTTAAGAAAAGGAAAAATTAGCTAATATTAGAAGAAATTATAGAGCCAAGAGATTAAAAGACGATGGTTAAAGAAAAAATAAAGGGAGGATTCCACATGGAAATGTATTTTGGTCTTTTTTAGAAATATAGATTGGGGTGTTTTGAAGTTTAAAGTTTATTGGGAATTATTTTCAAAAATAAAGAAATAAGCTTAATTGGAATTAAAGGGGAATAAGACCTCACCATATGAATATTATGTAATTATATATGAGAAAAATGATGATAGAGAAAGAGAAATTAAGATATGAAATAGAAAATGTGTTTGATTATACAAATGATATTGGAAAAACAAATAATACGGTAAATTATAAATGGTTATACTGTAAAGTATTTGCAATGAGATTGTTATATTATGATTTAAAAAGTGATGAATGAAAATTAAATAAAATCCCATAGGTAAAATTTTGTTAAACGGAAACAAAAAGGAAATATGAAATTATTATATGACTATTCTAGAATAAATGTAAGATTCATTGTAGATTGGGGGAAAATACCATGTAGATCCTGAATGTATTAGTGTTATTTTATTTTTGTTTTTTGTTTGCTATACATTGGCTTTGAGAAAGTAAAAAAATAAAATATGTAAAATAAAATAGGTGGTAAGCTAGAAATGAAAATAATAGGGGATAAAGAGTGGAAAATATGCTCTAGGACAAAATGTTTTTGTTACTAGATTAATGAATGGAAAATATGAAGCAAAAATTTATTTAACGATCAGTGGAATAAATAATGATTTGATATGAAATTAGATAAGAAAGCTGGAAATGTAACTATGAATATGTATGTATGTTGTAACCTGGAATCACATTGCTCACTTGAAGAGATGTATAAAAAATAAAAAGATAAATAAAAATAAAGAAAGAAAGAAAAAGAAAAAAAATACGCTCAGCATGCTGAATGCCTGCTAATAATAATAGTTTAGATAATAGTTTAGTAAGTATGAATTCTAAAATTTTACAGTTAGACTTTCTCTCACCCTTGGATTAAAATAGCAGGCCAAGGATTTATCCTGTTTTCTATCTACAAAGTACAACAGTGTTATCATTTCTAAATATAGTGCTTCAGGAAACTGCTTTCTAAAGTTCAACGGTAATTTATATTTTAATGGTCTCTGTCCTTTATTAACAGTTAAAGTTATTTTTGTCCACCACTTAAATATTGTTGTGTCCGTCGCGGAAGGAGACTCGGAGTCAGTGACTTAGTTCAGCTCTTTATTGGATCCCGAGATCGGCTTGGCTTTCAAGGGGAAAAACAGTGGCTTTTATTCTCTGGCCGCAGCGGCCATGGCCAATGGCACCACTTTGAATCTCCTGCAATTAGTTTCCACCAATCACGGGGGATTCGCAGCAGGCCAATCAGTGCGGCTTTCTCAGCCAATCAGATTGCCGTGCGCTTTGGCCAATCACAGCGTGGTGCTTGCAAGTATGCTAATGACTGTACAGAACATCCCTCCCCTCTTGGTATGTAACATAGTCCCATAAGTAGGCGGGGCTTCGTACTTGCCCACTTGACCTGCACAGGTTAGTTGTTGCTTGGCTCCCGGCCTGTTCGGTCGGGTTCTGTGTTGCTCTCTGCCTCGTCGGTGGAACTGCCTGGAAGGCCTTGCCGGGCCTTTCGTCGCAGCTCCCTCCCGGGCTAGTCTAGGAGGTATCCTAGGAACTCGACCCACTCTGTGTACAGCTGGCATTTCTCTTTTTTCACTTTTAGCCTGGCCTCTTTGAATTTGGTTAGTACCTCCCTTAGACGCCCCTCTAGTTCTTGTTGGTTGGCTGCTGACACCAGTACGTCATCGAAGTAGGGCACCACCCCCTTAATTCCTTGCAAGAGTCTCTCCATGAGGCTCTGGAAAATTCCCAGAGCCACGCTGACTCCAAACTGGAGTCTCTTACAGCGAAACGCTCCCCGGTGGGTGACTATGGTTTGCGCCTCGGCGGTTTCTGTGTCGACCGGCAGCTGTTGGTAGGCTTGCGCCAGGTCGAGTTTCGCAAAAACCTTGCCTCCCCCCAGTGAGTGTAGGAGGTGCTGCACTACTGGGACGGGGTAGGCGCTTTGTTGTAAGGCGCAATTTAGGGTGGCCTTATAGTCCCTGCAGATTCTCACCGACCCATCGGGCTTGACTGGGGTGACTATGGGGCTCTCCCACCAGGTGTGATCAATTGGCTGTAGGACCCCTTGTTTGATGAGCTTGTCAATTTGCTCGGAGTGCAAAAGGTACCTGCCGTGGTTTTAGGCGTATCGGGGGAATGCTGGGGTCTAGGCTGAAGGAAATAAGGGGCCCTCGGTACTTGCCTAGGGTGCCGTCCAACACTTCCTGGAAGTCCCGTGTAAGTTGCTCTTCCCAGTCGGCATCTGCGACATGGTCGACGCCCGTAACTTCGATCCCGAGTGGTGCGAACCACTGTAGTCCCAAAAGGCTGGGGCGGTCTCGGTCCATGATTGTCAGGGGAAGCTTTGCTGTGCGGCCCTTGAAAGTCACTTTGAAATGTCCGGTTCCAACTACCGGGATACGGTTCCCCTGGTAGTCTTTAAGGATTAATTTCTGGGTTTCCAACCCCCTCTTGTGGATCGTGGGCACCAAACGCTTGATTTCTCACCAGGCAATCATGGAGAGGTAGGACCCAGAGTCCACCTCTATTTTGCATGGTTCGCCTTCGATGCCCACTTCCACGTATACCTTTCAGGCGTCTGCGCTTGATGAGTGGCCAATGATGACCGTCTGGTGGGTTTCCTCTTTCTGACGGTTTTTGCCGATTCGTCGGCCCCATCCTTCTCAGTTCCAGTGATTTTCGGTTTGGCAATCTCTGGCCCTGGGGGGGGGGTGTTGTCTCATCTCCGGTTGCTGTGATCTTGCCGTCGGGGGCTGTAGGCTTTCCTCAGTCAGCAGACTCGGGCATTGTGACCTTTTTTATTGCAGTGTTGGCAGATCACATCGAAAAACTGGCACTCCGATCGAGGGTGGTCGCCTCCGCACCCAGCAAATGTGGGTCCCGACTTACGACTCCACCAATCGCACCGGTCTCATCCCGTCTGAAGTCAATGGATGTTTTCTTCCTCGTCCATGGTGTCGGAGGTGGAGTGGAAGTCGCCATGATGGGTGGCAGTCTCTCGACGGCTTGCTTCTGGGTGGGCCTCGGTCACCAGGCCCATCTCGATGGTCACGGTGCGTTCCCTGGTGTCCGGTCTCCACATTCAATTTGCCAATTTCCGGGTTGCCTCAGCTGCGGTGGCTTCGGCGAGGGCGTCGGCGAGGGTGATGTCACCTATTGCCATCAGACGGCTTTGGAGGACTGGGTCTCTGAGCCCGAAGAGGACATGGTCCTGCAAAGCTTCATCCATGTCCAAGAACCTGCACATGCCCCCTAGGCTCCATAGATCAGCCACAAAGTTGCTGATGTTCTCACCCGATCTCTGGTCCCGCTGGTAGAAATTGTGCTGCGTGATGAGGGTGGGCATGGCGGGAGCATAGTGGTTTCGGAGCAACGGCTCGAGATCGGCCCAGTCCATCTCCTTCACATCCCCGGGTTTTGCGAGAGTTTTTGCCATCTTGAACACTGTGGGCCCACAGTGTGTTAGAAAGACGGCTCTTTTCTTCTGCCCGGTTGCATCCTTCAAGTTGCTACTTTCAAGGAACATTAGGAATCGGTCTGTGTAGGATTCCCAATCCTCGGCAGCTGGGTTAAAAGGTGAGGGCGGTGTGATGCTGGCCATCTTGTCGGTCTCGCTTCCTCAGGACACGTGCTTGATGGGAATTAGTCTCGAGATCCCAACCTCGTCACCAGTGTTGTGTCCATCGCGGAAGGAGACTCGGAGTCAGTGACTTAGTTCAGCTCTTTATTGGATCCAGAGATTGGCTTCAGATTCAAGGAGAAAAACAGCAGCTTTTATTCTCTGGCCGTGGCGGCCGTGGCCAATGGCACCGCTTTGAATCTCCTGCAATTAGTTTCCACCAATCGCGGGGGATTCGCAGCGGGCCAATCAATGTGGCTCGCTCGGGCAATCAGATCGCCGTGCGCTTTGGCCAATCACAGTGCGGCGCTTGCAAGTATGCTAATGACTGTACAGAACAAATATGTTGCTCAGTTTTCTTCCTGAAATCATAATTTCAAGACAGTGCAGTAATAGTGCTACCCTCAAAGTATTTTCATTAGCTTTTGCTAAATCCTGATTTAGTTACTTAAGCAATTTTAATGCACATTATATTTCTAACCTAATCAGTTTGCAGATCATTTTTCACCAGCAGCCAAGCTTAGCAAACAAAAATCTGTTACTTTAAGCACTGTTAGGTTTTCTATTACATACCTCATTAAAATTAAATTAAAATAGACACCATCCTAGATTTATGTTAATATTTTCAAAATAGTTTGTTTTATGTTGTCATTTGGTACACTTTCTGTACACCTAAAATTACTACTTGCTTAATCAGACCTTTGGTGTCATTTGCTGTCTAAAACCTCAGATGAGGTTGCTGTTTGACTGAACATAATTATAATGAGATTCCAGAAATAGATTCTTCTGCCAAGATTTGTGTTTGGTAATTAGAGTCCTCTTAACATTTGTTCCTTGGCTGTCATTGAGTAATCGCTCAAGGTGGACCACACTTTTGTGGTAGGGGGCAACATGGCTGCTTTAGATACCTGAATGAAGTGCGGCAGATGGTCCATTATTCATTTTATCACGAGAGATGAGATTTTAAAGATATATCAATCTGCCTTACATCTGATAGGTTCACTGCTCCACAATACTCAAAATTGTTCATACGATGATTGTCAGATGCTATATAGGATTTAAGAAAGAGGGTTTTTTTAAACTTCACTTGTACCTTGCAATGCCAGGAATTAAGATGAAACTTTCAACATACAAAATACATTTTCTATCAATGGTCTTCAGCATTTACATTTATTTTACTGAGAAAATGTCACCTGGACATGGTAGGATGGTTTTGGCAGTTGAATACTTAAATATCATTTGCCTAATTTTCCTCAGATATTTTCCTCATACCCTTTTTTAACCTTTTGGGGGCTTTTATTGGGTATAGATTTGGTAGATTATCAATCACTTTGTCAAATGGAACTTACATCAGATTTATTTCAAAAGAAAATGCACACATGCAGGTATGTTAATTCCATATCTCAATTCCAAACTGAAATCCAATGCTGTTATAACAAAACCAGGGATGGGATCTGACTACCGGTTCTGTCTATTTGTGTCGTGTGTGCATGCACGAGTCGCACAAGTTGTGCGAGTGCCATTTACAACCTGCTGAGCTGCCCGGACAGCTGAGCAGTGCTGCATGCAAGTGCACAGCAGTTGGAAAAGCCCTTTTTTCCTACTTTTTCAACTGCACCTGTTTTGCGCAAAGCACCTGCAGTTGAAAAAGCAGGAAATAAAGGTCAAGTAAGAGCCTGGGTGGGCGGGCAGGCCACAACAGCAGCAGACATAGAACCAGTTGTCTGCTGCTCTTCGGAGCAACCGGTTCTACAGAGATGGACAGAACCGGTAGAAATCCACCCCTGAACAAAACCTTATTTCAAGGGGCAATCAAAATGGTTGCTTAAATTAAAATTTGTTCCAAAGTTATATAAATAATTTCACTTTTCACATTTTATGTACAGATTACCCAATGAAAATTTATATAATATAAATGTATATAATGTAATATAATGTAATAGGGAGGAAAGGAGGGAGGGAGGATACATTTAAGAGTAGAAGGTTATGGAAGAAGAAAAACAGTGCACCAGAATTCCTTACTTTTGTTTTCAGGGAATATTTAATAAGGTTTTATCAGTTTTTTAAAAGCAAAAGTTTACAAGTGTAAGCAGTGAAAAGATTTATGCATGAGATAAACATTTGACCTAAAAGCATTACATTCCATTTATCTGGAATCGCTATTGTCTACACACTCACATTTTCCATAAACATTGAGTTTAATTTCCTTTGAAGGTAATAACATTGATCTCAAGTTATTATGAAGTCCAAAATTAAACAGATAGGACCTGCCTTTAAACAGTTGATAGGAATGTGAAGAAAATGTAATTCCAAAGAGGAAATACTTCAAGATGTTACATTAAATTGATCTTTTCTTTTCAAAAAGCTAAACAAAGAGGCAAGCATTGAGTCACATATTTCTAAGTTCCTTTGGCATTTAAATCAACCAAAGGCTACAAAAAATCTCCCAATGCCAAAGATTCCTGATAGAACCTACATCAAGTTTTGAAACATGTTTTGTTTGTAAGAAAACCTTGCCATTGCTAGAACTAATTCAGGGTGCATAAAAAGGCTAGAACTCAGTATCTAAAAGGACAGATATTTTCAGGTTTAACAAATTGAAGAGGTATTGACTGAAATCAGGGGGACACAAATTAGCTACAAAACTCAAATCCAAGCCAAAGGCAACAGGAAGTCTTCCTGGCAAATGCTTCTAAATTCAAGAACAGAACCAAAGCCTGTCCTGAAGGAAGATATTTTGTATCGGTACTTCTAAAGGCTGAAGTGAGAAATAAGCAATATTTTTTAAAAAATGCTTCATTCCTCCCTTTTATATGTTGGACAGGTTCTCTGAACTGAGATGCAATAGTGAATCCCTGCCTAAACAATCCCTTAAGGTGCATTCCAATTCTTGTGCATGGTCTTTTTTTTTTCTTTTTTCTTTTGTGCTTTATTAGTAAGTTCTTAGTCCCTAAGGGTCAAACAAAGCTGGGAAGCCAAACTCAGGAAATGCCTGGGCCATTTGCTCAAATGCAGCCTTTTACCAAAGATAAAGAAGTGAAGCTGGCTAAGATTAACCAAATGCTTAAGTCCTCACACAGACTTAAAAATATCTTAGCATAGCTAGTGTGAAGACATGATAGAAGATTTGGCTGAATAGGCTTACCAGCTCTCACAAACTTTGTGCAAAGATTTTTGAAAGCAACCATGCAAAACCATTACAGGATTGGCTTGAAAGTGGCCTTACCCCTTATTATCAACTTATGCCAACCCAGAAAAAAATGTTAAATAAGGTTGGAATATTCCTGAAATTTCTATGTTTTGAGTATTTTATTCCAAACATTATATTTAAAATCAGAAAGAAGAGCACAAAAGTGTGGAAGAGATTAGAAAATATTTTGCCAGGGATTTGTGTTGTCTGTTGGTAATTCAGTAAATAGATATACACATATTTGACTCTACAGAGTATAGATGGATCTTGAAAGATATATGAAGTGAATATTTTAACACATACAAAATGGTACTAGAATCCAAGAAAGTCGGATCGTGTAGCTCCACAAAACCACAAGAATGTTCAAGGTGAATGCATTTTCATAGGCAAAATAGATATTAATAGTTGAATGATGGGAAGATGTTCATTCCTTTTAAATAAATGCTTGGCTAACAATTTCATCTATTTTCCCCCAAATGATGACTGGAAAACTGATCTGTTTTCACAATGTAATGTCCGTAAGAATCAACAAAATTTCTAGAAATGCACTAGCATGGTTAAAAGGAAAAGGCTAACAATGTTTGAGTTTATTTTTTTTGTTCTGCCATACACCTCTTTTGACCTTGGACAAATCTTCTTATGCCTTTTAGATATTTTCTGTTTCTGGAAAACAAGAATGAGTACAATCTCTCATTTTTTTTTTCTTTTCTGTCTATGCTTTGTCAAAGCAAAAGTTATTCCATCCCATGCAGAATTACTTCTCTGTAAGGTTCCCTTGTGCTGACTTAGGCTATGAATCATCAAATGCTTCCCTACTAGAAAGTTCCATTTGCTTTAATGGTCCCTGCTGTGCAAGTGTTTCTGAAGATAGCTTTGTAAGTGATGTTTTAAAGGGCAATATCAATCTAAAGTTTGGAGAAAGCTGTTACATGAATGAACTTTGTTTTTTAATAAATGACATTGTCTGTAACTGAGCTTTGTTATTGCAATCATTCTGTTGTCAGAGACACTGAGGTGTAAATTCATGATTCAGAAAATGTTCTGGTTACTTTATGAGTTTTGGTCCTAGTAGGTTCAGCAATATGTGGCAATATATGAAGCAATATGTGCCCAGAGGATCATTGGTTGCCCTCTCCCCACTTTGGAAGAGCTTTATAGTTCCCGCTGCCTTAAGAAAGTTCAAAACATTCTCAGATCTATCTCATCCTGGGAACCCTTTTTTTGAACTATTACTATCTGGCAGACATACCGAATAATAAAAACAAGGACAAATGGGCTGAAAAACAGCTTCTATCCCAAGGCAGTAGCTCTTTTGAATTCTGCTCTATAGTGCAGTGTCGATGCAGTGTTGGGGGTTTTGGGTTCAATGTGTGGAGGGTGAAGGATGTGTGTTTGTTTTCATGGTCATGAAGTGCACTGAAGATGGTGTTTGATTTCGTTGTATGAGGTGCAATGACAATAAAGTAAACTAAAAAACTTGTCTGGACATCATTGTCAGGCTCAGTCAATATTTGGATGAGAAAGTTCTAGAAAATTGCTAAGGAAGGAAGAAAGGGCAATTTGATAAGGAGATTTATTTCAAATAATTAAGAATTGAATTCAACATAAAGGGGATTTTATTTTTACCTGTGAATTTTAAACTATTGACTGGGCTCACATTAATGTTATCAAAATGTGATCTGCTTATTTGTGGTTTAAAGTGTTGCATGAAGCTAAGTTACTATGATTTATAAATTATGGTTGAACAGTTAGAATGATCTAACAATCTAGCCAATAGTGACTTCTACACAACAAATCACAGTCAAAAGCTCATGACAAAGTACACTGTATGATGCCATTCAATATGTATGCGTTGTAGAGATTCTAGCTGTCTTATTTATCATTTCCTGCTGAAGCAAGCAGAACCCAAGTCACAGCATAAAGAAAGATACAAAGAAAAAGTGAGAGCCATATACTTTTTTTAAAAAAACTTTCTGTTGAAAAGTTTTCTAACCTTATCCACCAGAATTGTACTAAGTGATAACTTCTTCCAGCTCTAAGTATTATGGTGAGATGTAAAGAATGAATGTTACTTCACAATATGGCCAATTCAAGTTGGAGTAAGTTGGTTTGGTTTAAATGCACAAAAGCAAAGTGTTTTTTTTCTTTATAAGAAGTTATTTGCTTTATGGCAATTGCCAAACAAGAGGAGCTTTTCAAAAAACCCTTTTCCTTTAACACTCCCATATAATGATCAAGCTTCTCCTTAGCAGACTTTCATCTTCCATAAGCTGAATCTCCATTTCCAATATTGTGCTACCTACCATCCCCCTCCTTAAAACAATTGAACATTTGGGCTCTATTATAAAAATGCTACATCTGCTAGCAGAATGCTAAAGACATTTGGCAGAAGCCTTTAGCTTCCTGTGGGGAAAAAAAAATAATTACTTCTATTTAAACAATAAACACATTTACAAGAATAACATAAAAGTTTCACAAATTTCTACTTATAAGATGGACTCAGTGAAAAGTACCTTCTGTTCATTTCTATCTACAGAAAACAAAGAAAACACTTGATTTGTTGTTGTGATATAGTAAAACAGATTAATTATGCAAGGCCAAGCTGGCACCAGTTGGAGGAAGGAAGGGAAAGTAAATGAGCTAACTTCTGAACTGATTTACATATAAAGCTATCCGGTTAATCCAAAGTTCTTTCTACAGCGAAATATGTACAATGCTGCAAAACTTGTCTGACTGCTGCACCTACATACCTTGTCCATAACTTACATTTTAACCATGATTGTTGTCTTAGGAAGCATTGCCCCTTTTCATTATTAAATGATTCAAATATATGTGAATTCTACCAGGCCTGGGTTGCATAGATCCTGACATTTACCAGATGAGATGAGGTGAGGTACATAAATAAGATAACACATGTGTGTGTGTGTGTATATACATAAAAACATATACATACATACATGTGTGTTTGTGTGTGTGTGTGTGTAGCATGTGTATATATGTGTTTTCTCATCTTTATATCTCATCTAATCTACATCTGTTATGTTCTGTGCGTGGCGCAAGAAGTGGAGACGAGTCGATGAACAGTGAATTTCAACTCTTTATTTAACATGGTGCAACAGCTCCCCGAACGGCCTCAACAGCCCCCTTTATATAGGCAAGCTCTTGGGTATTCAGCCAATGAAAACACAGGAGCGTTAGCTCTTTTTAACCAATGAGAAGGCTTGTTAATAGCCAATCAGATTCTCCTGAACGGACCAATCCGAAATCGCTATTCTCGGCCAATCAGAAGTGCAGGGCCAGAACCCTGCACTTCGCTTTAAGGTTTCAATAAACTTATTCAAGCACTTTTATTAATTCACAACAACATCCATGTATATAGATTGATGCTACATGGAACAAAATTGTGACTGAATCTAGATTTTCTCCCTTGGATATCATGAAGCCTCCTCCCAAAACGTAACAAGGAAATACAAAGAAATACAAGATTAAAGGTCATATAGATCCTCTGGGTTCTTACAGCCCAAATCTGGCAGATCTAAAGTTCTAAAACAATGGCTTTATATTCACATGTTCTTAGTATTGGAAGGTCATGGTTAGGCTTTGTGATGATTATGAATGCACTAGCCTTGCAGGAAATAAATGAATGTAATAGTCTTTTGTATTCTAGGACTGATGTACCAAACAGTTTGAACAGTGAAGTGTTGTATTTATATCTGTGATAGAAAAATGTGGACCTAGGATTGTTAGAAATGAGGTGAGTCATTGCACAAACCAGAAACTAACAATTTATCCATCATATGAAAGAGTCTTCAAGAATTTTGTTGTGTCCGGCGCGGCAAGGAGACCAGGACTCAGTGACTTGGTTCAGTTCTTTTATTGTTCCCGAGAACAGCTCGGGTTCCAGGGGAAAAACTGCGGCTTTTTATTCCCAAGCCGCGGCAGCTGCAGCCAATGGCACCGCTTTGAATCTCCCGCGATTAGTTTCCACCAATCGTGGGAGATCTGCAGCAGGCCAATCAGGGCGGCTCGCTCTACCAATCGGATACCTGTGTGCTTTGACCAATCACAGCGCGGCATTTACAAGAATGTAAATGACCGTACAGAACACCCCTCCCCTCTTGGTTTGGTCCTACGTGACGTAGTCCCATAAGTAGGCGGGGCTCTGTACTTGCCTACTGGACCTGCGCAGGTTAGTTGCTGTTTGGCTCCGGGCTGGTTCGGTCGGGTTCTCTGTTGCTCTCGGCCTCGTCAATGGAACCGCCTGGAAGGTGTCACCGGGCCTCTTGTCGCAGCTCCCTCCCGGTCTACCCGGGCTGGTTGAGCTGCGGCTTCCGTTGCTCCCACCTAATCTTTCTGAGCTGGTTGAGCTGGCCTGGCTGCTTCTTCCTGGTGAGACTTCGAGCTGGCTGTCAGTTGGTAAGTGTTGCTGGTTTCTTTCTTTTGGGTTTTGGTTCCCGGGGTATTCCCTCCCCTCTTGGCTTGTATTAAGGCAGTTGTCTGTGTTTGGTTGCATGTTGGTTGTGTTTCCTGTGATTGGTCTCGATCTTAGTTGATCGATGTGGCGTTTCCAGGCTCATCCGTCGGTTGTTTGCAGCCAGTACAAGCGGAGGCCTGTCAGTTGGGTTATGGTTGCTGGTACCCACAGTAGGTCTCTGGTTAGGTTCTTTGCGTAGACGGCGTCGCCTGGTGCAAAGGACTGGTGCTTGCTAGAGGAGTTTGGGGGTTTCTCCGGGTTGTATGTGGGGTGCAGCCTGTCGAGTGGGGACCTTATTTTCCTCCCCATTAGTAGCTCTGCCGGGCTTTTTTTCGTTGTTGTATTCGGGGTTATATATTGTATGAAGAGCATTTTATTTATTTTTTCTTGGATTTCCCCGTGTTCGATTTTTTGGATGGTTTTTTTTGTAAATTGAACCATCCGTTCCACCCTTCCGTTCACTGCCGGATGTGCTGGAGCTGTCAATGCGTGTCGTATGCCCCGTTCCGCTAGGAATTTTTCAAATTCTAGCAAGGTGAATTGGGGCCCGTTATCCAACACGATGACATCTGGGAGGCCGTGGGTTGCGAATAGCTTGCTAAGTTCCTTGGTCACAGCCTCCATGGTGGTGGTTTTCATGTTGCTTTCCTCCAACCAGTTGGAGTAAGCATCTACCGTTATAAGGAATGTATGTCCCTTAGTGGGCCCGGCAAAATCTATGTGAATCCTGGACCATGGTTCCCTGGGGGTTTCCCATTCCAGGATCGGTGCCGTGGGAGGGCTCAGTCTGTTTTCTTGGCAGTGTTCACATCTTGCCACCCAGGCCTCGATTTGCTTGTCCATCTCTGGCCACCAAGCGTAACTTCTGGCCAGGGCTTTCGTTCTAACTATGCCTGGGTGCCCTTCATGAAACAACCCCAATAACTTCCCTTGTAGTTTTTCCGGAATAACAACCCTACCCCCCCCAAAGTACACACCCTTTTTGTAGAGAGAGTTCTGTTTGCCGGTTCCAGAATGTCTTAAATTCTTCGTTGTCGTCTTTTTCCGGCCACCCTTTTTCTACCCAATGTAACACCCACGCCAGACGTTTGTCTTTATTAGTTTCTTGGGCAATGTCTGATGCTGTTATGGGTAGATCGGGCAGAGTCTCTATGAGGGTGCTCGTCGTGGCTGCTGGGTCAGTGTCTAGGTCGGGTAACGGCGAGCGGCTCAAGGTGTCTGCGTGGGTGATAGTCTTACCAGGTTGGTGTGTGAGCCGGTAGCTGTAGGTGGCAAGGAATTCGGACCACCTTGTCATTATGGGAGATAGGATGTTCAGGGTGGCCCGGTTCCCTGCCAGGATGCCCAGCAGCAGCTTGTGGCCTGTGATAATGGTGAACATGCAGCCGTAGAGGTACTCGTGGAACCTCTTCACTGCTGCGACGATGGCCAGGGCCTCCTTGTCCAGCTGGCTATAGTTCCTCTCTGGTTTGGTGAGTGTCCTCAAGAAGAAAGCGATGGGTGCTTCTCTTCCATCCGCGAGTGTGTGACTGAGGATGGCGCCGACGCTGAAGGGTGAGGCGTCGCATGTGATGGCAAGTGGTAGGGTCTCATTGTATTGGATGAGGACGGCATCCGAGGTGAGCAGGTCCTTGGTTTTCCTGAAGGCGGCTTCCTCACATTTCCCCCAAGTCCAGGTGGCTGCCTTGTCCAAAAGCTTATGCAAAGGCTCCGCCGCAGTCACCTTTTGGGGCAGGAAAACATTGTAAAAATTAAGCAGTCCCAGAAATGCCTGCAGTTCCATTTTATTCCTGGGTGTGGGGGCCTCCTTAATGGCTCTGATTTTGTTTGCAGTTGGGTGGATGCCGTGCTGGTCTAGGAGGTATCCTAGGAACTTGACCCGCTCTATGTAAAGCTGGCATTTCTCTCTCTTCACTTTTAGCCCAGTTTCCTTGAATTTCGTCAGCACCTCCCTTAGACGACCCTCTAGTTCTAGCTGGTTGGTTGCCGACAGCAGCACGTTGTCGAAGTAGGGCACCACCCCCTTAATTCCTTGCAAAAGCCTCTCCATGAGGCTCTGGAAAATTCCAGGCACCACGCTGACTCCAAACTGGAGTCGGTTACAGTGAAACGTTCCCCGGTGGGTGACTATGGTTTGCGCCTCAGCAGTTTCTGCGTCGACTGGCAGCTGTTGGTATGCTTGCGCCAGGTCGAGCTTCGCAAAAACCTTGCCTCCCCCAGTGAGTGTAGAAGGTGCTGCACTACTGGGACGGGGTAGGCGCTTTGTTATAAGGCGCAATTTAGGGTGGCCTTATAGTCCCCGCAGATTCTTACCGACCCATCGGGCTTGACTGGGGTGACTATTGGGGTCTCCCACCAGGCGTGGTCGATTGGTTGTAGGACCCCTTGCCTGACGAGCTTGTCAATTTGCTTGTTTATATTTGGCCTGAGTGCAAAGGGTACCCGCCTTGGTTTTAGTCGTATCGGGGGAATGTTGGGGTCTAGGCTGAAGGAAATAGGGGGTCCCCGGTACTTGCCTAGGGTGCCGTCGAACACTTCCTGGACGTGCCAGTTGCTGTTCCCAATCGGTCTCAGCGGTGTGGTTGATGCCCGTGACCTCGATGCTGAGTGGTGCGAACCATTGTAGTCCCAAAAGGCTGGGTCAGTTTTGGTCCACAATCATCAGGGGAAGCCTTGCAGTGCGGCCCTTGAATGTTACCTTGAATTGTCTGGTTCCGACTACCGGGATGCAGTTTCCCTGATAAGTCCTTGATTATTAGTCTCTGGTTCTCCAGTCCCTTCTTGTGGATGGTAGGCACCAAGCGTTTGATTTCTTGCTAGGTGACCATGGAGAGGTAGGACCCAGAGTCCACCTCCATTTTGCATGGCTCGTCTTCAATGCCTACCTCCACATAGACCTTTCGGGCATTGGTGGTTGATGCGTGGCCGATGATGACCGTCTGGTGGGTTTCCTCCTTCTGCTGGGTTTCACCACCTCACCAGTTCCGTCCGCTCCAGTCCCATCAGCTGTTGGCTTGGTGATCTCTGGCTCTGGGGGGTGTGCTGTCACGTCTCTGCTCGCTGTGGTCCCACCGTCTGGGGCTGTAGGCCTTCCTCAATCGGCAGACTCAGGTGATGTGACCCTTTTTGTCGCAGTGCTGGCAGACTGCATCGAAGAAACGGCACTCTGCTCAAGGGTGGTCACCTCCGCACCCGGCACATGTGGTTCCTGACTTACGACCCCGCCGATTTCGCTGGTCACGTCCCATCTGGAGCCAGTGGATCTCCTCCTCGTCCGTGGTGTCAGAGGTGGAGTGGAAATCACCATGATGGGTGGTGGTCTTGCAGTGACTTGCTTCCGGTTGGGCCTCGGTCGCCCGTCCTGGATCGGCGGTCACGGTGCGATCTCCGGTGTCTGGTCTCCGCATGCTGTTCGCCGATTTCTGGGTTGCCTCGGCTGCGGTGGCTTGAGCGATGGCGTCAGCGAGGGCAATGTCTCCTTTGGCCATCAGTCAGCTCTGTAGGACTGGGTCTCGGAGTCTGAGTACGACGCGGTCCTGTAAGGCCTCATCCATGTCCGAGAACCGCACATGCCCCCTAGGCTTCATAGCTCAGCCACAAAATCGCTGATGCTCTCACCCGCTCTCTGGTCCCGTCGGTAGAAATCGTGCCACCTGATGAGGGTGGGCACAGCGGGGGCATAGTGGTTCTGGAGCAATGGTTCAAGGTCAGCCCAGTCCATCTCCTTGACGTCCATGGGTTTCGCTCGAGCTCTTGCCATCTTGAACACTGTGGGCCCTCAGTGTGTCAGGAAGACGGCTCTTTTCTTCGGCCCAGCGGCGTCCTTCATGTTGCTACATTCGAGGAACATGAGGAATCTGTCTGTGTATGTTTCCCAGTCCTCGGTAGCGGGATTAAAGGGCGCGGGTGGTGTGATGCTGGCCATCTCATCAGTCTCACTTCCTCCGGACACGTGTTGGTGGGGGATTAGCCTTGGAATCCCATCCTCGTCGCCAGTGTTGTGTCCGGCGTGGCAAGGAGACCAGGACTCAGTGACTTGGTTCAGCTCTTTTATTGGTCCCAAGAATGGCTCAGGTTCCGGGGGAAAAACTGCGGCTTTTTATTCCCAAGCTGCGGCGGCCGCAGCCAATGGCACCACTTTGAATCTTCTGCGATTAGTTTCCACCAATCGCAGGAGATCCGCAGTGGGCCAATCAGGGCAGCTCGCTCAACCAATCGGATCCCTGCGTGCTTTGACCAATCACAGCGCAGCGTTTACAAGAATGTAAATGACCGTACAGAACAAATTTTGTTCCCTTTTCATTAAAGTATAAAACTCATTGTAAATAAAGATGTTTGTTTGCTAATCAGAAGTTCACGCTGGGTAAATAAACGCACATACACACACACTGTAGACATCATAGTTCAGAACTTGATCTAGATTAGCAATAGTTTTGATCATAAGACTTTACAAACTAATTATAGAAAATAAATTTTAAGAGATGGGAGTTAAAACATGTTTATTTTCATTTAATTTTCTGTTATTACAAATGATTCGGGGAGGCTTACAATTTAAAATTGTATAGATAGATAGATAGATAGATAGATAGATAGATAGATAGATAGATAGATAGATAGATGGGTTTTGTGATTGCTACATATTCACTACATTTAATTTCCCACTCAGATACTGAATTGTATCCTTTTTCTAGCATTGAGCTAAATTTATTCCTGTTTTTGTAAGCATAGACCTCACTGGTGTTTTTTTTTTTTTCTCTTTCTGAGATTATGTGTAATAGGAAGAGCTGTGGCTTCATTTCATGTTTAAGTCTCAAAGTTTTTTACAGCATACAATGTATATATTTTTGGTATTTTGGATTGGTTTTTCCATGTCTACCACATATGATAATTTATTGATATTTGTTTTATTGCATTATAGAAGAGATTCTTGATGCTATCATGTGAAATCACCCAATAATACTCAACTACTTAAAAGGCTGACATTCTATAATGTCTACAATTTTATACACAATTTCATTACTGCAAGAAGTAGCTATTTTGTCCATCTGCAATCTCTTTCATCCTGTTAATGCCAATTTGAGGTTTTGATATCAAATATTTTTTAAACTTGATTGTAGAAGTTTCTAACTTTAGCAATAGTTGAGTCATGGACATACTTAAGAAAACCCAGGTAAAAATAGTAGAATGTTGATTAGATAAACTTGTGATTATATAGGAAATAGGGAAATCTATTATCAGTTTCTAATAAACTATTACCTTGAATGTAGAGCCTTTGTGTTCTTCAACTCCACAGATGGGGGAGATGCTTCTTCTATAAAAGGTTCCTTCTATCTTGCAAGAAGGTTGTAATTTTTAAACTACTTCTTCATATTACATGGAAAATTAAAGACAAAATAAAAGGGACTAGTAAAGCTTTCAGAAATCTCAAGGGCCATCACCGAAAGATAGAGAGACGTGGGGGAGAGGGAAGGAGGGAGAGGGAGGGAGGGAGAGAGAGAGATAGAAAGAATATATTTTTCGAATTATTTTTTCTAAAAATCTAAAGAGCTGTTACCAGATAAATTTCTTAATGGTCTAAATGAGGCAGATTATTGGTTTAACTCAGTTTATTTCAACTTGATAGGTTTCTGTCTCAATATTTTCACTCTTACTTTTTAACCACATGTAATAATGTAAATAATATATAGGAATCAACAATTGCCCTTCAATTTCAGGCCATGAAGGATGAATCTATCAAGGGCAGTCTGGTATTTCCAAAAGGATGAAATGTCTAATCTGGCTCTGAAAATACAGAATTTTAATGTTATGTTGTGGTGATGGAGTAAGAAAGCACCCCTCATTCATTCCACACATAGAAACCAACTAAATTGGTAGTTAAATTGTGTTTCCTCATCACTCACCGAATAACATCTTCTACTGCCACTTTGTGAATATACATTACCATCCTTGCATTCCAAAGAACTAACATTAAAAATCAAATTTCTATCCATTATGGCAGAAAATATTTAATTTTAGGTTTGCAAGTAACTCAATTCAAAGGAATTAATTGCCAGGTTTCATTTCCAGAAGCAGCAGCAGATCACAATTCTGTCCCCTAATATTTCTTATAATTTGCCATCTTAGATCCCTTCTTATTTTCTAGAATAAGCTTGACCTTGGTTTTATTTTTGTTACATATAGATAAAGAACCCACATAGCAATGGAAAAGTTATCATTATATTTTTTTCCCCTAAACTATTGCTACCTGATATGTTCTTGAGCAAAAGTACATACAAAAATTAAAATAAATCTGCACGGAAGCCTGTTTCCCACACAGCTTGATATTACTGAATTGAGGCATATACTTTTACCCAGTTGTTTTATTCCAAGGAAAATTTTTATAAATGAAATTATGAAGATGAAACATCTGTAAGATTATAACTTGATTATGCCACTGTCTTTATAGCTACGTCACAAACAGATGTTACCTATGCATTTCAACATACATTGCTATACCAATCCATACTGATATTGGAGGAAATGGGTGGCCAACTGGGGGAACTGAGACTATATATTACATCTTCCCTTTGCTGCACACTATCTCTGTTTTTGTTGGATGACAGTTTGTTCTTTGTCTTATAGAACTTGTAATAGACACTAATTTTGTTTTGCCAAATTAACTCAGCATGGATAGCTTTTCACAAAGCAAACTGCAGCTGAACTATTCAAGCCTATCCCAAGGGGAAGAACAGAAGAGTGGAGATGCAATGAGAGGAAGTTTACATGGGTTGGTCTCGAAAAGGAGGATGTGGGGGGAAACACAAAGAAGACAGGAAATAGGACTTAGAACATAATTGGTTGCACTTATTCTTTGTCTATTGAGGTATGTGGAGGAAGTGAGAGCAGGTTGATTTTCCATGGTAGATAAAAACAAGAGGGCTTTTCTAGATCATGTTACATTTTTACCACATGGATGAAGGCAAAAGAAGAAATGTCATCATCAATAACAGGTTGGAGATTCTGAAGGTTAGTATAAATAAATGCCTCTTTTAAAATATTACTGTTTAAAATCAAAACTACTCATTCTGTCTAGAAAAATAAATTTGTTATCTGTTGTAATGTGAGTATCAAAAGGAAAATAGAGACACTACATGGTCCTCAAATAGGAGGCATAGTCCTCAAATAGGAGAAGTTGCACTAGTAGCAGGATAGAAACTGGTTGTTTTTGCAAACAGTAATTGTGTTTATTTTTATTTTTGTTCTGTTTGCAAAAACAACCAGTCTGTATCCTCCTATTAGTACAATTTCTTATATTGTACTAGTAGCACAATAGTATATATACATATTTTTTTTAATTTTTAAGCTGCCCAGAGTCACCTTGGAGTTAATAAGGGAAAATAAATAAACAAATGAAAATAAAGTTCTAATCAAACTCATCCCCTCATAATTTCTTTTCTTTTTCTTTTTTTGGTAAAAGTTTTATTGATTTTAACAACAAACAAAAAACATATAAGACATAAAACATGACATAGAAAAAAAAAAATTAAAAAAAATATTATAACATTCTTCATAAATTTACAGTGTATCGGTTGGTTTCACTCCCTTTTGTGCATCCATTTCATAGTCATCAGAATAATTATATTACAAAATAACTCACATTATCAATCATCAATAAAATATCCCAATATCATTATTGAACAATCATTTGACTATAATTTTACTAATTCATACTTAAGCGAGATAACTATAATTAAGTTAAATTATTTTATGACAAATCATGAAATCATATCAAATCTATCATAATAAAATATTTTTAAAAATTATCAAAACCAAGAAAAATTATATATTCATTATTTCCTAGATTTCTAAATATTCTATTATCATATTGTATTATCTAACCATTGATAAAAAAGATCCCAAACTTCATAAAATTGTTTATCTTCTTGTTCTCTAATTTCAAATGCCAATCTACTCATTTCAGCACATCCCAATATTTTCTTAATAATTTCTTCCTCTAATGGTATTTTTTCACTCTTCCAATGTTTAGCAAATACAATCCTAGCTGCTGTTAATACATTTACAATCAGATATTTTAAATTTTTATCATATATATCAGGTACGATTCCCAATAAAAAAATCTCTGGTTTCAAATCTATGTGTTTATCATTTTTTCCAGCCATATGCGAATTCTAGTCCAATATTTCCTGGCCTCCTTACAAGTCCACCACATATGGTAATATGAGCCAGATATCTGATGACATTTCCAGCACTTTTCAGATTTATTCTTGAACATTCTTGCTATTCTTGTCGGAGGAAAGTGCCACCTGTAAAACATCTTATACAAATTTTCTTTATATGCTGTTGACATTGTCATTTTATAATTTTGTGACCACAGTTTTTGCCATTTCTCTAAATCAATCCCATATCCAAAATTCTTCTCCCAAGCAATCATTGTTTCTTTAACTTGTTCTTCCTCTAATTTAATTTCCAACAAATAACTATATAGTTTTTTAATCACTTTTTCATCAGTACCTGTCAAAATCCTATCTAAGTCAGTCAATTTATCATAAAATCCCTCTGTTTTAGTATCTTCATCATACCTTGCATGTATTTGCGCATATGAAAACCAATTCATCTTTATACCTTGTTCTTCTAAATTTTGCATCATTTTAAGTTCACCCTTTTCATCCAATATTTCCCCATATCTAACTGTTTGTTCCTTCTTATAAGTTATAGGATATGAAAAAGTTTCAATAGTTGATAACCAAACTGGAATTTTCAAATAACATTGTTTCTTAGTTTTCTCCCAATTCAACCATAACGATTCCCATATATAATGCCTTCTGAAATAACCCTGTGATTTAGTTCCCTGATACCATAAAAAAGCATGCCAACCCAATAATAAATCATGACCTTCTAATGTCAACAATCTAGTCTTTCTTAACGTTATCCATTCTTTAACCCACATTAAGTTTGCAGCTTGATAATACAACTCCCAATTAGGAAGGCCAAATCCTCCTCTAATTCTAGCATCCTGTAAAAGTTTTAATTTTATTCTCACTTTCTTGCCTTGCCATATATACTTCAGCACAATTTTATTTAGTTCTTCGAAGTAATCCTTACTTAACCTAATTGGTATTGTTTGAAACAAATATAAAATTCTGGGTAAAATATTCATCTTGATTGTTGAAATTCTACCTATCAATGACAATTGTAGGTTTTCCCATTTTTTCAGGTTGGATGCTATCTGCTGTTGAAGCTTAATATAATTATTCTCTTTCAATGTAGTACATCTTGATGTCAAATATATCCCCAAATATTTAACTATGTTCGTAACTTGAATTTTCAATAAATCTGCCAGCTCTTCTCTTTGCCTTAATAACATGTTCTTTGTCAAAATCTTTGTTTTGTCTTTATTTATTTTTAAACCAGCCATCTCACCATACGTCTCTATCTTTTCCAATAGTTTTAAAGCTGTCTCTAAAGGGTCTTCCAAAATAAAAACCAAGTCATCCGCAGAGGCTTGCAATTTGAATTCCTCCTTTTTGACTTTCATTCCTTTTATGTTTATATCCTCTCTAATATTTCTATTTAAGACTTCCAAGGTCAATACAAATAACAAAGGAGATAATGGGCATCCTTGTCTTGCACCTTTTTTAATATTAATAGAGTCTGTGAATTCTCCATCTATCATTACTTTTGCCGTTTGCTTATAATATACGGCTTCTGTTGCTTGGATAAATTTTCTAGCAAAGCCCATCTGTTCCAATAGTAATAACATAGATCTCCAGTTCACATTATCAAATGCCTTTTGGGCATCTAAGAATATCAAAGCCATTTGTTTTTCGGAGTGCGCCTCATAATATTCCAATGTGTCCAGGATTACCCTCATATTGTCTTTAATCTGTCTCTTTGGTAAAAATCCATTCTGATCAGAGTGAATAAAATTATTTAGGTATTTTTTAAGCCTTTCTGCCAAGATTGAAGCAAAGATTTTATAGTCTGCATTCAATAAAGAAATAGGTCTATAGTTCTTAATTTGTAATGGGTCAACCCCTTCTTTTGGAATAAGTATAATGTAAGCTTCTGACCATGTTTCAGGTATTTTCTTATTTATCATAACTTCATTCATGACTTCTAACAGTGGAATGCTCAACGATTCTTGTAATGTTTTATAAAATTCTGCTGGGAAACCATCTGGTCCTGGTGCTTTTCCATTGTTCTGTCTGTTAGGTGCTTCAGTTAATTCCATCATTGTTATAGCACTTTCTAACATTTTCCGAGTTTCATCAGGTATCTAAGGTAGGTTAGCATTTTGTAAATACTGTTTAATTTTTTCCTCATCAAGATCCTCTTGTTTATATAATTGTCCATAAAAATCTCGAATGATTGCCTTTTTCTCCTTATTACCATAACAAATTTGACCATGATCATCTATTAACTGTGATATTTTCCTTGATTCTTTCTCTTTTCTCAGCTTATATGCTAACCATCTACCTGGCCTATTTGCATCTTCAAAATAGTTCTGTTTAGCACTTCTAATTTTTTGTACTAATTCTTCTTTCTCTGCTTGATCCATGTTTAATTATGTCCATTTTAAGTTTGATATATTTTTTCTGTGGCATCTTCTGTAATTCTTTTTCCAGTTTTTTATGGTCATCTTCTAGAGCTTTAATCATTTGCCTCTTCCTAATGTTCTTTTTCTTTATATAGTCAATTATTAATCCTCTTGCATATGTATCCCAAACATTCTGTATTGAAGTATCTTCTTTTTTGTCAAGTATTAATAGTTGAAATAGTGGATAATAATATAAAAACTCTCTTGGTTGCAATTTATGCCCCAAATGAAAAGCAAGAAGAATTTTATAAAAAATTACATATGAAAATGATTGAACTGGACTATGTTAACATACTTATGATGGGGGACTTTAATGGAATTGTAGACAATAAACTGGAATATACAACAAAAACAACATGACAAAATAGGAAAACTCTCCCTAAATCCTTTTTTAAAATGACAGATGAACTAAATTTAAAAGATATATGGAGAGAAAGAAATACTAAAACTCAACAATGTACTTTTTATTCAAACAGGCATTTATCGTGGTCCAGAATAGATATGATTTGGACATCAACAGAATTATTATCTAATATTCAAGAAATGAATATTGAAACAAGTACGTGGGCAGACCATAATCCAATGACAATTAAATGGAAAGGACAAAAAAGAAGATCTAGATGGACATTAAACAATACTATTCTAAAGGAAAAAGATTTTACACAATGGATGGAAAAAGAATTGGCCTTCTTCTTCAATGAAAACAAAAAAGAAGATCCCCTCATAATTTCTGAACTTTGTCTTATTCCTAGTTAAGAATTATTTTCCCCTTAAATAATTGCCTGTAGATTTTAGTTTTTAATCAAACTTCTTTCATATTTTCCAACAACTTATGCTCTTCATTCCTAATATCTTCCACTGATAAGTTCTGTTATATATATCTCTCTTTTTTTTTTGTTTTGGTTTTGATCTTTCTACTCCAAGACTGGGCATTGAGTGGGCAATACATACATTTAAAAAATCAAAATACAGGTAATTTTTTTCTGCAAGATTTCAGAATAGAAAATAGCTTTTTAGAAACATGGAAGTGCATCTAAGCATGTCTTTGCATAAATCTGCCATCCTTTCATCCTTAAGAAGAACTAACATTAAAAAGCAATTTTCTTTCCACTAAAGCAGAAAATGTTGTCTAACTTTAGATTTGCAAGTCAGATCAATTGAATTAATTGCCACATATCATTTCCAGAGGGTGCACTCAGTAATGATTCTGTTAACCAAATAAAGTCACGGAATAAAGGTATTCATTGATTGGTCTTCAAAAATGTCAACACATTTCATGTTCATGGAACAGAAATCATTTATTTTCCTTTGAACCTGTGAGCAAATTGGGCAGGGGAAAGTAAAAAGTTATTGGTATTGATGTGGTACCGTTAGTTACTTTTTAAAAAGTAGAAAAAGTAACAAGTACCATATACTCAGAGAAAATTCACCACTGGTTATTTTTTTTCCTAAACAGTGTGAGTAGGGTGAGTAAGCAGGTTTAGAGAATTTAAGGAAGGTAGCTGTGCTTTTTCTGTGCTTTGAAATTATTTGCATATTCCTGAGCCCCATTTCCCCCCAAAAAAGTATAATCCTATTTCACCAATTCCCAACAAGACAATAAATGAACCAAATTAGAGAAAGACTAGAAGTATTAACAATCCTATGCTATAATGTGATTTGTGGCTTATCCCACAAAGTATGACTTCTTGTGGAAGTCCATGTCCAGGTGCATACCCTAAAAGAGACAACCCCCCCCCCCAAAAAAAAAAAAGAAGTTCAATTTAAATTTGAAGTCCTTGGCTCTGAAAGTCTGCAATCAGAAATTGTTCTCAATAGATAATAGGTTTTTCAATAGGTGATTATTGTGTAGAAACAAAATTATCTGCTACAGATATAAAAGCAGTTAAAAAAACTGAAAGACAGAAGCATCTCATTTTGCAGCTGTCATTCTGTAATCTTGCTAAATGTAACTGGAACCTTCCTCTATACACAAGTAAGGAATAATTGTATTAGTAAAAGGTGAAAGCAATATTGGCAAATAGATTATATTATAAATATGGAGTAAGCTTTAAACAGAAGAAAATTAAATATCTTTGGACTAGAAAAATTAATGTGATTGAATGGGTCTTTAATAATCTGAGTAAACACAGTTAAACAAGCCCTATCATATTGACTACATGGAATATTAGCCTTCTGGTAAATAACTACTTAATCCCAAACAATGCCTTTATTTAATAAAAGTTATCTCTGATGTATCAATGCCTGGTCAGCCAGCAAGAATGTAAAACAGATCTTAGACTTCCATAGAACAATTTGTAAAGTTGGGTTGGGAAAAGAAAACGCAGAGTCAAATCTGAACTAAAATTTATTTATTTATTTATTTATGTATTTGTCAATTGCTTACAAGATAATAGGTACAAGTAAAAACATAGTTACAAATACATGGATACATATAAGAAAAATAAAAAATATATATAAAAAAAACAATAGGACAGGGATGGTAGGCACGCTGGTGCGTTTATGCACACCCCCTACAAATGTTTTAGCACTGAACATAAAGCTGTCCAAAGATGAAAGGAAATGCTACCATCTGTACCAATGGTTTTCAGCCTTTGGTCCATGGACCTCTGGGGGAGAGGCATGATTTCATCACAGAAGGTCTGAGAAGGTTTGAAGAAATGCTATGATTTAAATCTTGAGTTTGTTGGTCCATGGACATAGTCCATGGCCACAAAAGGTATTTAAAGGAGGTCCATGGTGAAGAAAGGATTGAGAACCACTGGTCTATATGCCACACCATTAATCAAGTTTGAATATTCATCACTTTTTACTATGCTATTTTATTTTATTATATATGATTCATTATTTTTAGATCCTATTTTATTTACTGTTTTTTCTGTTTTACATAAGGAGATGTATGTAACAATTCTACTATTGTACATTTTACCATATCCAGCCTTACGGCTGTAATTAATTGATTTTATTTTATATGGAATGATCCAACTTTGGGCACATTATGTGAAGACCCAACTCTCTAGAAAAGACTCTAATGCTAAGGAAAGGGATGAAGAAGATGGTCAGTAATAAGATGAATGGACTCATTCACAGTGGTGATGGTTGCACCATTGAGAGACTTGAAAGAATAGGTTCAGGATATATCTTCAAAGAGAAGTTCTACTTATGTGGTCACTAGAAATCAAAAAACGACTTAGTGGCATATAATAACTCATCAATCAACCAATCAACATAAACTTGGGAATGCAAAAAACACAAGGCTAAATTATGGTAGTTTTCTTTGAAGCCCTGCAGAGCATGCCCATTACCATCAAGATTTATATTTTTGTAAACCAAGTCACAGAATATCTAAACAAGGATCTAAAAAAATAAGCAAGAACAAGGTCCATAAGCAAGCAAGCTCAAAGTAGGCCAGAACTAATTTCCTTGAGTCTCCCTGTCCCTACCTTAGGATCCTTAAGTAAGAAAGATCTTGCTCTCTCTATATAGCCAAAAAGAGCCACTAGCCCATGCAACAACCTCTCTATTGTTTCCAAATCTCTGACAACTACTGTCAGCTCTTACTGCCTATGGCAATTATCATGATACCTTTGACAGTCCTGTCATGTACTGGCTTGTCTGCAATGATGGAAGTTATATGGTTGCCCACAGCTTCCCACTGAGTTTTCCCAGCTGTTCCAAGTGCTGCAAAGTGTATTACATTGTTTTATTTACTTTTGTAGGTTTTTGCTGGATTGATTTTAAGAGCCTTGGGCACTACTTCAATTATTATGATTTACAGGCTCATAAATTTCACAGTGGAGGGAGTGTTTTGGGTGGGATAGCATATTACAGACCAATGTTGATTTTTAAAAGGAGCATTCCTTGGTGGAAAATATTTGAAGTTGATATTTATTATTACTGAAAAACCCAGCACTTCTATAAACAGAGAACTGCACAATGGAGCAAAAGTCCCAACTACTTACATACTTGGTTTGTAAGGAATAACATACAGGTAGTTCTATAGATGCCCACTTGATTTTTATTGCAAATACATCAGGGGTGTCAGACTCGACTGAGGGCTGCATCAGGTTGTGCTTGACCTTGGGGGGCCATAATGGGCATGGCCAGGTGTGGTCAGCTTGACATCACTTGTGTCAGGGAGCACTGCTGCCCTGTCAGCAAAAATGGACTTCCAAGCTCCATTTTCAGCTGGGATGGCCTCCTTCAACCCTCTGCCAGTGAAAATGGAGCTTGGGAGGGTTGTGTGTGGTGCCTTGAGCTCTGTTTTTGCTGGCATAGGCACCACAGGCTTATTCTTCACTGTTTCCAGAGTGGCCCCATGGGCCAGATCTGAGCACCCTGTGGGCCAGAACTGGCCCTCAGGCCTTGAGTTTAATACCCCTGTTATATAAGGAAGTGCATCTGTTATACTATTCAAAAGCTGCTTTCAGGATCCTCAATTAAAAAAAAAAATGTGTTTGAAAAGAAATCTCAAGAAGCAATGGAGAAACTGCTAAACAATAATGACAATGTTTTGTGACTATGGTCATTCTTTTATTACTGCATCTAACATGCTCAGATCATAAACATGTTCCTTTTCCTTGTTTTAGATTAGACCAGTGGTGGGATTCAAATATTTTTACCACTGGTTCAGTGGGCGTAGCTTGGTAGACACACTTTGTGCATGTTCACACACTTTGCTTGCATGCGCATGCCAAACACACACTTTGCACAGGCGCAGGGGCATTTGCGCAGGCGGAGAGGCATTCTAACTCACCTCCTGCAAGCCTGCACTCTCCCAGTCACTTCAGCATGGCTGCTGCATGGCACTCTGCTGTGCCATGCAAAGCAGTTGCATTTCAAATTGAAAGGATAAAGGTGAATCTGGGAGCCCAGGTGGGTGGGCCCAACAGCAGAGCAGTGGTGGGAACTAGTTCGGTCTCCACTGCTCATCACCACTACTCACTTGGCAGAACCGGGCCAAACTGGTAGAATACCACCACGGGGTTAGACTTAATTTTCATAAGCAGAAGAGAAAGGGAGGTATCTTTCTAAAATCTACCTTTTTCCAGTAGCACATACCAATCCACTTGGATCATCTACCAGTGTTATGGGATTGGAGAAGGTATAAGATAGTTCTGGGGGAATGGGAATTCACCTTCCACCCATCCTTGAAAGCCTGGGACTATCACATCTGGACTTCAAAAATCTAAATGACTATGAAATGCCGGGATATTTATTATAGCCTTTATTATAGCCTCTTTCCTGCCACCTCCTTGTCATTCATATTTTTGCATTCTCAATATGATAGCTCCCGGTATATAGAAGGCTGTGTCAGCCTAAGGGTAACATTTCACTTCCCCAACGTATAGTTTTGGATTATTTTGCCTCTTTTTTGGGGTGTTTTGATGAGTAGTTCTTATAAATATCACAAAGTCAGGTAGAAAAGAAATGAACCTAAAGAAACAGCTACCTTTATTTAATATGTGGCTTTATCTTTTAATCATCTCAATTTGATTGTTGACATAGGTGTTGTTTGTTTACTGAACTATCTCCTCCCAAAATCAATACATGTATGCTTTAAAACCTTTATTTTTTTAGTTAAGTGAGCCTGAAAACATTATTAAGAGCATAATATAGACATCAATAGGCTGCTTCTTGTTAAATTAAAACCAAACTCAAAATCACACAACCTTGAAAGATTGACAAATTGTTGAGCTGAAACAGTTGGAACAATGGCTATGAATGAAAGTGGCCTGAAACTGAACTAGCAATGCAGTCTTATGCATGTCTATTCAAAAGTAAATCCCATTAAGTTCAATCAAACTTACTCTTAGGTAAATTGGTCACACCTTAAGGAAGACTGCAAAAGCAACTTTTCCAACTGATTTGGGCAATTTCCTTCTTTCTCTTCTGGGAGGGAATTTTCATCTGATGAGAAATATAAAGTGAATGTTTAACTCTTCCTCTATCAGTTATTATTCAACCACATCCTCCAGACATAATTTCTCTACCTATGTTTTCATCAACAGTAGGGCTGTCTAACCTTGGTAATTTTAAGACCTGTGGACTTCAGCTCCCAAAATTCCCTAGCCAGCTATTCTTGTTGGAGAATTCTGGTAGCTGAAGTACCCAAGTCTTAAAGTTGTCAAGTTTAGACACCCTGATCTCTAAGGTTCCATATCCACACATCTAGGATTCTGGAAAAGTTCTAATCAATTGAGGAAGACTTAGGGCATAGCCGCATGTTCTGCTGAGCCCATCAGTCATATCTTCTGAAGTATAGGAACACATTATTCCCCCCACTTCTGGCCCATTGCAAAAGCTATCCCTATGGTTTGTTTCCAGAATTGATATAAAGTGGCATTTTCTGCACAAATCACTTTATCCCTTGAGAATCCATTGTTCCAGTACTCTGTTCCAATTTAGTTAACAGCTATAACTGTGATTAACTGCCATACCCTTTTCCCTAAGCTGGATCTGTACAGCCATTTCTTCCTTGCTTCTTTGCTGTTGAGTGTTCAGATCTTCAATATCCCACCCTTTCTCAAAATTCCTGCTAAACTCCGAAGAGTTTCTTCGCAGGCTGTGTAAAGCTTGTTCCCTTCTTTCATGCTTCTTGCCACTGAATGCAATATCCCTCCATGTTTCTATGAATTTTAGCAACATTATTTCAAGCTCCTAAAGAAAGATGTTCCAGTGAGGAAGTGAAAAGAGGGGATATTCCAGCAAGTATGATTTCCATAAAGGAAGGATGGATTCTGTTGTGTATGCAATATAATTAATAAAGTGTGAGCTTGGAGTAAGTGCAGGGTTCTGGCCCTGCACTTCTGATTGGCTGTTAAGCAGCAGGACCAGATTGGCCTGTTCCGGGGAATCCGATTGGCCTTTAACAGAGAGTTCTTATTGGTTATAAAAGCTAGCATTCCTAGCTTGTTATTGGTTAAATGTTATAAGGTTTGCCTATATAAGGCAGGTTCTACTGATGTTAAATGAGCAAGTCACGATGTAAATAAAGAGCTGAAGTTCACCGTTCAGAAACTTGTCTCCATTCTTTCTCGCCCATGCTCAAACTTAACACTGGCGACGAGGGTGGGATGTGGAGACATCTGAACCAATGAAACTTCAAAGAACACTGAGCACGTGACAGACGACACCAACAATGGAACCATGTCTGGCGGCAACGTACCACCCGCTCCGTTCGATCCATCACAAGAAGACTGGGAGTCTTACATGGATCGTTTCCAAATGTTCCTAGAGATGAACAACTTAAAGGACACCACAGCCAGGAAGAAACGGGCGGTGTTTCTGACGCAT
Organism: Hydrophis major; assembly: GCA_033807585.1. NCBI lineage: Eukaryota > Metazoa > Chordata > Lepidosauria > Squamata > Elapidae > Hydrophis > Hydrophis major. Next base: position 66,186,334 of record CM066330.1, read on the forward strand.
TGCGGTCCAACCGTATTTAAGATGGCTAAGGCACTAGCCAAACCCCGAGAAGTGAAGGCCATGGATTGGGACGACCTCGAACCTATCCTGTGAGACCACTACGCCGCGACCGTGCCTACGCTCGTGAGACGCCACGAGTTTTATCAAAGAAGCCAGCAAAAGGGAGAGAGCATAGCCGATTTCATAGCAGACCTCCAAAATTTGGGAGGCCTCTGCGGATTCACCGATCTAGAAGAAGCACTAAGAGATCGCATAGTTCTGGGATTAGATACACCAGGCGTCCAAAGCAAGCTGATGGCGAAAGGCAACATCAGCCTTGCTGACACCAATGCCAATGCTACCACAGCAGAAGCAACCAAGAAGTCGGCTGCACAACTACGCTGAAACCGCGCTCCGGTACCACCACTGGCAAGCGAAATCTCACCTAGTTCAAAAGGGCAGCTCACGACAACGCACCACGAGGACCTCTCTTCGTCGTCAGACAGTGACGAAGAAGGGGTCCATCGACTGCGATCCGACCGGGACCCTTGGCCGAAGCCCTTACGCCCTTGCACTGGCTGTGGAGCCAACCATGCCAGATCCGAATGCAGATTCCACGACGCACTCTCCCATGAGTGCGGGAAACGAGGCCACATTGGAAGGGTCTGCCACAGCTTGCCAGGACCCAGCCAGACCTCAAAAGGGGCTAACTATCACCAATTGACAGGAAATCGTCCTGTACGGTGAGAGCCAGTAAACCACCCCTACAGAAATCGAGCTTTGCAGAGAGAAGAGGCTCACCATACTATCACTATCGGTCATGCCTCAGCCTTGGACACTAAGAAAATCTGAGTCACGGCAGCCATCGAGAACCAGCCTTGCCACATGGAGGTCGACTCGGGATCGTCCCTCTCGATGGTGTCATGGAAGACACTCAAGCAACTCATCCCCACAATTCAACGCCAAGATCTCCGTTTCCAACGCCTCATCCTCAAGGACTACCAGGGGAATCAAATCCCCATCGTCGGGTCCTGCCGAGTCCGCATCTCTTTCAAGAAGCACACAGCATACTTACCTTTAACGGTCAGCGATAGAGATAGGCCTAGCCTACTGGGCCTCCAATGGTTCATGCCACTCGGCATTGAAGTGGCCGGCGTAAACCGAGTCAGTGACTGTGACTGGGAGAAAGACCTTCTCTCTGAGTTCAGGGACGTCTTCGCGGACAGCTTGGGCGAATATAAGGGGACCCCGATCTCATTCAGCTTAGATCCAAAAATAGCTCCCATTCGCCTAAAGCCCCGTCGAGTTCCGTTTGCCTTAAAATTGAAAATTGACGAACAACTCGACAAACTGATAGCTCAGGGGGTATTGGAGCCCATCGATCACTCCCCGTGGGAAACCCCTATTGTAACACCCATTAAGCCAGACGGGTCAATCCAAATTTGTGGGGACTACCGGGCCACTTTGAACCATGCCCTGCAGCAGAACGCATATCCAGTTCCGGTGGTGCAGCACCTCCTCCATTCCCTGGGGGGCGGGAAAGTTTTCGCTAAATTGGATTTAGCTCAGGCATATCAGCAATTACCAGTAGATGAAAAAACGGCACAGGCCCAAACTATTGTGACGCACTAAGGTGCCTTTAAATGTACCCGGCTGCAATTCGGAGTAAGTGTAGCCCCGGGGATTTTTCAGAGCCTTATGGAAAGGTTATTGCAAGGGATTAAGGGCGTGGTCCCCTATTTTGACGATGTATTAATTGCAGCCCCTACAAAGAAAATCTTACAGGACTGGTTAAAATTAGTCCTAAAAAAATTCCAAGAGGCCGGTCTTAAGGTTAAAAAAAAACAAATGTAAATTGTGTACTGACAGTGTTGAGTTTTTAGGGTACCTGATTGATAGCCAGGGCATTCACCCTACCGAAAGTAAATTAAAAGCAATCAAAAATGCTCCCAGGCCAAGAAACAAGGCCGATCTCCAGGCATTCCTAGGCCTCATCAATTTTTATAATGTATTTTTACCGCACAAAGCAACTGTCGCTGAACTGTTACACCGACTGATAGATAAAAAAGCAATTTGGTTATGGGGTTACCGTGAAGAACAGGCGTTCCGAAATGTTAAAAAACTGCTCACTTCTGACTCTGTACTCATGCAGTATAACGAGACTTTGCCGTTAGTTATAACCTGTGATGCATCGTCTTTTGTGGTGGGCGCCATTTTGAGCCACGTACTGCCAAATGGGAATGAAGCCCCTGTTGCATATTTTTCAAAGACTCTGTCAAAAACGGAGCGGAACTATGGACAAATTGATAAAGAAGCCTTCGCAATTGTCTCAGCTGTGAAAAGATTTTACAAATACGTGTATGGTAGGGTTTTTACTATTGTGACTGACCACAAGCCTTTATTGGGGATAATAGCTGGAGATAAGCCAACTCCCTACATATTATCCCCTAGGATGACCCGATGGTCAGAATTCTTAGCTGCTTATAACTATCGGCTGCAATACCGCCCGGGGAAGGCCATTCCCCACGCCGACGCATTGAGCCGAGCACCGCTTCCAAAGACTCTCGACGATCTGGCACCAATGGTAACCACGTTGCAAATTGAAGCGCTCAACTCGCCGCCACTTACTGCCCGAGATATCGTGAGAGAAACCAGACGCAACCACAACCTAGCACGAGTCCTAGGCTGGGTAGAACGTGGGTGGCCATTGGACCAGTTAACAGATGACTTCACACCATTCAAATCTCGACAGACCGAACTCTTCTCCCAGAAAGGCTGTGTCATCTGGGGCGATAGAGACGTTATTCCAGAACGGCTCCGAAAAGCGCTGCTGAGAACTTTGCACAATGGCCACCCCGGCATTGTGCGAATGAAAGCCCTTGCACGAAGCTACGCATGGTGGCCGGGCATTGACAAGCAAATCGAACAGTGGATTAAAGCTTGTCCCAAATGCCAAGAAGTCAGCAACGCCCCACCAAAAGCCATGCCTACTGAATGGGAGACACCATGTGGACCCTGGTCCCAAATTCACCTGGACTTCACGGGGCCAACCAAGGGCCACACCTTCCTGCTTACTGTCGATGCCTACTCCAATTGGCTCAAAATTCATCGCATGACGATTACGACCTCCGAGGCAGTCATCAAGATTCTAAACAGACTCTTTGCAACCCACGGATTACCAGACGTCCTGGTATCCGATAATGGCCCCCAATTTACTGCACTAGCGTTCGAGCAGTACCTCGCTGACTGCGGCATCCGCCATGCGCTCACCTCGCCTGCGCACCATACGACCAATGGCCGAGCAGAACGCATGGTTCAATTTGTGAAGAAAACCTTGCAAAAGGTAGACTACGACAACATTGATGACAAGGTCAACCAAATCCTCTTCTTGCAACACATCACCCCACATAGCGTCACCAACAAAACTCCCGCTGAACTGCTAATGGGACGAAAGCTCCACTCCCACCTTGACTGGTTGCACCCTGCGTATGAACCAGAGAAACCACTAGGATCCAGCGGCCGCTGTCGCACCTTCCAGGTAGGAGACCTGGTTTATGCAAAAAACCTATCAGGTGACCCGTTGTGGGTGGAAGTGACAGTAGTACGCGTAACCAGCCCTAGATCCTACCTCGTGCAATGCCTTGACGATAAACTTGAAAACGGCATATCGACCAATTCCGGTCGCGGCTTGCAGCGGCCAGTTCACAACTCCCCTATGACCAAACTGAGGGGGGGGAGGTACGGAAGAAGATGAAGCCCTAGGAAACCCGTTCGAAGGAAACGATGAATTAATAGAAATTCAGGAAGCGGAGCCAGAGGGAGAAACATTTGCACCTCAGGGAATCGCGGAAAATGTGGGCAACGACGTAGAATTGAACTCTGAACCAGAGACAGCCCCACTGCCAGACAACGATCTACCTCAGCGGGAGTGTAACCAACCGATACAAAGAAAGTCAAAGAGACTAAAAAGACAACCGTCCTATTTAAGGGACTATGTAACGGCGCCCTGAACTAAGGAACCAGGGGGAAGGGGTGTTGTGTATGCAATATAATTAATAAAGTGTGAGCTTGGAGTAAGTGCAGGGTTCTGGCCCTGCACTTCTGATTGGCTGTTAAGCGGCCGGACCGGATTGGCCTGTTCCGGGGAATCCGATTGGCCCTTAACAGAGAGTTCTTATTGGTTATAAAAGCTAGCGTTCCTAGCTTGTTATTGGTTAAACGTTATAAGGTTTGCCTATATAAGGTGGGTTCTACTGATGTTAAATGAGCAAGTCACGATGTAAATAAAGAGCTGAAGTTCACCGTTCAGAAACTTGTCTCCATTCTTTCTCGCCCATGCTCAAACTTAACAGATTCTACTCCGAATGTCAGTTCTGAGCAACACCAATACAATATTTAACTAGATATCTAAAAGAAATAAAATAGGAAAGAAAGTGGCAGAATGCAGGAGACCATCTAAAAGAAAAAGCCAAGCACAAGGAGAACTTGCTACACCACAGCCACTCAATAATATTTGATTTTGCTGCACAGATAGGAAGGTGAAAAAGTTGGGTAATGACTATCAGATCCTGTGTAGGCCCTAGTCTGGATTGAGCACTAGCCTAATTGTATTGCCAACCCACAGCACAATCCAGATGGACTTTCTGATCTTGGCTTACAAAAAAAGGCTGGAAAAAAGGTAGCATGGGACAGAAGCAGCTTCGGTGCCAAGTAGAAATGCTCAGAGTTTGGCAAAGTGATTTAAACATTTCCCTGTGTATTTATAACATTGTCTCAGAAGAGTCTTGTAAGAACATAATGTTGTTCAAAGACTTCAAGAGTTATATCAAGTCATTTGAAATGCCCTTAAAGCAAGAATAAAGAAATATGGCAGTCTTCAGCTTTAAGCCTGGCCCTGCTGATCAATTTTGCATATCAAATGTGTGTACATACTTGCCTGTGACAGGACATGAAAAACTTTGAAGCAATTTTTAATTTAAAAGGGAGATGTTTTCTGCTATCTCAAAGCATTCTCTAAAATGTGAATAGCAAAAATATTTGCTCAGTTTCTATCCCAATGTGCTAATGATATTAGAAGACAAATATATAAGAAGCAAATGGAGTTGGGAGGGGCACAAGAATAAAGGACAGATGCAAAACCCCTGAAACCATTATAAAAATAGTATGCCAATGTCAATCACCCCTCTCACAAAACCCAGTCTTAGTCTGCTAGAGGACATGGTGGTCCTTAGGATATACAAGCCTCACTGCATCCAGCTATCAGTTTATAGTTGACAGTTGTTGAATTTCTGTTCTATTATGTATCAGTAATATAACCAGCTTCTCACAGGGGTGTATCCTTGAATCTCTGTTTGATAGCCTTCAAGTCTGAATAGTAATTTGGGTCACTCTGATGGCTCGTTTTCCTTGCAACATGCTATCTATTAATGTTTCCACAGAAGAAAGGATGGGAATGTCCCTATTCTTATTATTAATTATTTAACTATTATTGTTGTTGTTATTGTTATTACCTATTTCCTGTATTCTTACTTATGTTTATACTTATATCTATTATCTTGTAAGCGATTGACAAATCAAATAAATAAATAAAATAAACCACATCTGTAATTGCAACTGTATCTATATTATTTAATTGTTAAACTTTGTATCTTAGGGGTGGGGAAGATTTTTTTTTCAAATCTGCAAATATAACATTGGCTTTGACAGTTAACACTCTAGAAGACCCCAAAAGAAAAAGAAAAAATATATAGACTGGTTAATACATGAGATTGAAAATGTCAGAATGAAATTTAATAAACTGCAACGTAGTTTACTTAGAAAACAAAATTCAGATGTTTAGGGAGGCAGAATCTAACTCAATGGTGAAAAATTGCTTCCTAACAGAACAGTTGGTGATGGGATCAATTTGAAAGAGTGTTAAGCTTATTGTATTAGAAGAAGGCAAATAGAATCAAAACAGCTCTTTATTGCAGATTGTTTATGTTGGTCTCTGGGGAGGAGGGAACTCAGTGGCCTCTGAAATCATGATTCTATAATTCTAAGTCCTAAAGTAGAGTCAATACATTTTTAAAAGCAAAAGGAAAATCTATAACTCTCCATATTAATTGTCCCAATCATTTCCTTGCATTGCACCCAATCCTTAAATCCACTAAAAATGTTCCTTGTGATTTTAACCACCCAAAACTTGTCCATTTTGGGGGACAAAATGTAGCAATGAAGTGTTGTGCTCCCTTAGAAGCTTCCTAGTTGAATAGAGAGTAGAACAGAACAGTGTGTGAATCTGGCATCATAGCTTGGGTCTGAAGCCAATTTCATTCTGCAGATTTGTCTTTTAATTAAAAGGAAATCAACATTACTGTTTCATTTACCATTGACTTGCTGGTGAAGCATGTTCTTAAGCATCAAAGCATCAATACTCTGGCCAAATTCACATTAATTATTTTCACCTGGTTAGTCTCTTTAATTGTTGTTGATTTTTCAGCATGGTCAATATGATATTAATGAATGTTTAATGAAATGTTCATTTTTACATTATCATTTGGGATTCATCTCCCATAATTACTCTAGAGTTCCCAGAACAGCACACATTTTCATATCTTTTAGTAAACAATTAGGTTTGCATCACTTCTTTCTATATATCTTTTTATATCTATATATCTTTCAAACTAATGTGTAAATAAATTTGTGCTGTTGGGAAGGAGATTTCTGTAAAAAAGTAGACAAAAGTTGCTTTGGTTTCTATTTTTAACATCTGAAAGGAAGAACTGCAAATATTTGGAAATACTGAGCAACTCTTCAAATGGAAAATGCACCAAGCTCACTTTTCTCTCAGTAGTAATTAGACTAACCAATTATTTCTTTGATGAGATACATATAATGGATATTATTCTCATGACTCATGATATTCATTATCATGAGAATCAAAAATGAGAAAGGGATTGAAAAGTGTATTGATATACATTTAAAAATAATTGCTAGTAGTTAAGTAGAAAATAAAATTTACTTTATTATATGGTAAGATAGTGATCTTGTGATATCTCTTGCTCAATCTGTCATTCAAGTCCTAATCTTTGTTAGATACACTAAAATGTTTGCTTTTTTATTAGTATTCATTTTTGTGGATTTGCCAATACACAGATAGCAATAGCATTTAGACTTACATACCACTTCACGGTGCCTTACAGCCCTCTCTAAGTTGTTTACAGAGTCAGCATGTTGCTCCTAACAAGATGGGTCCTCATTTTTCTGACCTCGGAAGAATGGAAGGCTTAGTTAACCTTGAGCTGGTAAGACTTGAACTACCAAAGTGCTGGCAGCTGGCAATCAGCAGACGTAGCCTGCAGTAGTGCATTCTAACCACTGCACCACCATGGATAAAATAGATTTTCCAACCTGACACAGATTTGAGCTACAATTCCCAGAATTCTTACTTTATATAACCTATGTCCTAAATCTATCTGGAGATTTTCAGATTGGTTAACATCTATCACATCTGTTAGTAATGTTATCCTGATCCAAGAGAGAAAAGGTTACATTACATTTGTACATTTTACTTGTTCATGTTTATTGACTTGCTGCTTTGAACAAAAGTATGACAATTTGGTTTTGTATGTACAACAAGCATTGAAAAAGCAAGTGGCTTACTGCCTCAATCACTCAGTGTCCCAGAAATAGGCTTATTTCATATTTCATATTTTATTTTATTATTTTATTTTATTTGAACTTGTCTTCCCAAAAAGCTAGAGACAAGTTCTCATCAAAGCATCTTAATCCTTTTATAATATTATTGGATAACAAAATACGTAGCTATCTTGTGATGTACAAGTTATCTAGTCTACATACATCACTGAGCTCATGTCTCTTTAGCTATTAGTATTTCAGATCCTTTGCTTTTGAGGTTGCTTATAACTATTTTCAGGATCATGCTGAACACACCAATTTCCTCATTCAGCAAGCCAATAAACCTATCAATTCAAAAGTGAAGAATCAAATGTCAATATCATATAGTGACGAGAAAAGAGATATAGATTGTATCCTACTTAGCCCTTGATATAGAAGACTCCATCTAGAACTGGAGACAAGGTCTCTCAACCATCAAAAGGTAACACAAAGAAAAAGTGTCTGCTTTCCACTCTACTAGCTGGAGCCCAGCAAAGCACTAGATTTAACCAGGGCTCTGCAACATCATGCAGATTTGTCCTGCAACAGAATATTCAATGCATTCTGAGACATAAAGTATATGCATCCTTTCTCACCAGATTGATGGTGTATTGCATATAAGCACATGATGAGCAGAGTTTGTGTCATGATGTTACCATGCATGTGTCATCACTTGCTCCTCTATATTTGTGTAGGCTGAGACACTAAATTCGTCCATCCTTAGGGCCATAGATGATCAAAGTTATATGAAAACACAGTTTAATAAAAGTTGTTTATCCAGTTGGTTCTGGTTCAATAGAGAACAGAAAAGTTCTAATTAACTCAATAATATACATCCAAAGATCATTAATATGTTTCAGCCAATCCTAATAAATTGGTACTTTTCATTCCCCTTGAGACCTACTTCCCACTTCAATTCTGAGAGTTTTCAAACTGCTCTTTTTTCTCTAGTGTCATACTTCAGTTCCTTTTTCTATGTCTTTTTCACTGAGTTCTAGTTACAGTATTCATATTTTCCTCCTCCTCCTCCTCCTCCTCCTCCTCCTCCTCCTCCTCCTCCTCCTCCTCCTCCTCCTCCTCCTCCTCCTCCTCCTCCTCCTCCTCCTCCTCCTCTCAGTGCCTCTTTTCAACTGCATGTCTCTGACACTTGCCACCTTACCTTAATTAGAACAACACATAGACATATTTATGAACGCAGAATAGAAGTCCACATGAAATGAAATATGAAATATAAATAATGCAGATGATAACTAGGAAAGCTGAGGTTTAGCAATCTCAGCTAACTAATTAGTTGAGTAAACAATATTATTCTATAAAAGGTAAAGGTTCCCCTCGCACACACGGGCTAGTTGTTTCCAGCTCTAGGGTGCACTGCTCATCTCAGTTACAAAGCCAAAGGGCCAGCACTGTCTGAAGTCGTCTCCATGGTCATGTGGCCAGCATGACTAAATGCCAAAGGTGCACTGAACGCTGTTACCTTCCCACCAAAGTGGTCCCTATTTTTTTTACTTGCATTTTTACATGCTTTCAAACTGCTAGGTTGGCAGAAGCTGGGACAAGTAACGGGAGCTCACTCCGTTACGCAGTGCTAGGGATTTGAACCACTGAACTGCTAACAAGCTCAGCGTCTTAGCCACTGAACCATCGCATTCCCTATCATTCTATATCTATATATAATAAAGTGTTATGGTACTGATTGATATCATGAAGTAACAAAGAGATGAAGCTCAGTGTTAAGTTCTGCTCATGGGTGCAAGTAACGGAGACGAGGCAGTGAACAGTGAACTTCAACTCTTTATTAAACATTCTGAATAGAGCAGAAACCTAGGGCAGCAGCAGCCTTTTTATGGGCAAGCTGCTGATCTAGTAACAAATGAGAAACGTGGAGTGTTAACCCCTTTAACCAATGAGAGTGGCTCGTTAACAGCCAATCAGATTCTCCTGAACGGACCAATCTGATATCGCTATTATTGGCCAATCAGAAGTGCAGGATTAGAACCCTGCTATTTCTTTTTTTTTTTTGAAAAAGATTTTATTAATTTTCGACAAACAAACAAGACAAACAAAACATAAAAACATCAACTCTCATATGTACATCCAGTGTGTCAGTTGGTTCATCATTTTTGTGCATTCATTCTGTAGTCTCAATGACAATTATGCTACATAACAACTCATATTGTCAATCTAAACTTATATATCCTAATATCACTAAAAAAAGAAGTTTTTGACTATATTTTTAATCATTCATGCTTTATGAGGTAACAATACTTTAAACCAGTTTACTCCATAACAAATCATATAATCATATCAAATCAATCCTAAAAAACCTTTTATAAATATAATGTCAAATAACAAAATAATAGCAAAATAGCAAAATAAAGATAGTCCTTACTGTCTAGCATTCTAAATATTCTATTATCATATTTTATCATCTAACCATTGATAAAAAAAGATCCCAAATTTCATAAAATTGTTTATCCTCTTGCTCTTTAATTTCAAATGTCAATCTACTCATCTCAGCACATTCCAATATTTTCTTAATAATTTCTTCCTGTAATGTTATTTTCTCATTCTTCCAATTTTTAGCAAATACAATCCTAGCCGCTGTTAATACATTTACAATCAGGTACTTCAAATCTTTACTATATATATCAGGTAAAATTCCCAATAAGAAGATCTCTGGTTTCAAGTCTATGTGTTTCTTTGTCATTTTTTCCAACCACATGCGAATTATAGTCCAATATTTTCTAGCGTCCTCACAAGTCCACCACTTATGGCAATACGAGCCGGGTATCTGATGACATTTCCAGCATTTTTCAGATTTGTTCTTAAACATTCTTGCTATTCTTGTTGGGGGAAAGTGCCACCTGTAAAACATACAAGTTTTCTTTATATGCTGTTGACATTGTCATTTTATAATTTTGAGACCACAATTTCTGCCATTTCTCTAGATCAATCCCATATCCAAAATTCTTCCCCCAAACAATAGAACCCTGCTATTTCTAAAGGTTTGATAAAACTTTATTTAAGCGTTTATTAGTTCATAACACTCAGGTTCAGATTTCTTCGAAGTTAATTGACTTTAAAACCTTCCTTGCTAAAAAATTTGACAGGGCTATGAAATGTTGTGAATAATGCGTATGAACAAATTTTTTTTTTTAACATTGCTGCATACTGCCTGCAGAAATCACCAGCACAGGGAGCGCACATGCATCCAAACAAATAATTGAAAAACTGGTCCTTTTACCCTATATATTTCAATTAATGTACCTAGTAGATGCACATTTTATAGTTTTAGAGATTTATTTTAGTGGTTTATAGTAAATCGATCCATGTTATTTCACTAACTGAGTTAGCTGCTACAGATTGGCTAAAAGCAGCAGCAGATAAGACAAAGAAAACAAAGAAATTAAGCATATGAAAGGTGTGCCTTTTAAATTACCTTCTAAGCAATTTTATCATTGTAGTGTCACTTGCCAAACCAATTTTTATTAGTGAACTGAGACAGAGAGAAACATCCTTAATAAAATGAAGAGAAACAAATCTAATTTCAATGTTGGAGTTGTTATGATAATTTAAAAGGGAGCATCAGCTCTGCACATTTAATTTGAACTAGGAACAAAGAACTTGCATTTCAGCACTGAAGGACCAAACTTATTGCTATAAAGGATAAACTTTCCCCCTGATTTTTTATTCTGATCTTGACTCTATTTGCTGGATGAAGTTAGCAAAACAACTTTTGAATACTTTAAAAAAAAACTCAAAAAGTTGTATGTATACACCCAAACAAACATTTAAATGTATTATCTATCATCATCCATATTTTATCATCTGTCTGTCTGCCTGCCTGCCTGTCCATCCATCCATATCTATCTATCTATCTATCTATCTATCTATCTATCTATCTATCTATCTATCTATCTATCCATCTCATCTCCAAATAGTGTAACCTATTATTGTATGGCTGTTGCTGTTGCTTTTGTATGCTATTTAGAATTGCCTTGAGGAAAATGGTTTATTGTGGGAATAAACTTTGACTTGGGTATTGGGTAATGATTAGTCTAAGACCTTATACATACATGTCTGCTTAAAGGTCACTGAGATAAAGCAAGGAAATTAAAAGCAAACACCAGAAACAATTAAGCAGCTCAGACAACTGTAAACAATTCTGTGTACTGTATCTAATTATTGTAATCCACAATGTGAATGCTTACTATGTACAAAAATCTCAATAAAAGGGAGCACTGGAATTTTACTCTGGGCTCCCATCCCGAGTACACACACTTGTGTCTCATTCTTTCCATGGGAGACCACCACAAGTGGTGACCCCGACGTGATCCAGTGCAGGTGGTACGTGTCCGGATCTCCTTGTTTCCTCGCCTGAAATAGGTAAAGTACGTACTTAACTATTGCTGGACAATAGGATTTTTCAGGGAACATGGGGGAAAAACCTTCTTAGCCATAGGAATGGCATGTTAGTGAGCTGCTGAAGTTAGTCAGGACAAACTTCTTTATCTTTAAACCCTCTGGGGGGGGGGAACAAATAGTTCTTTCAAAAGGTAATGTGAGAGAGCTGCTGCAAGGGATCTGGCGGCAATGTCCCGGGTATTCAGAGAAGGGCTCTTTAAAGTTAGACATGTGGAGGAGAATTGGAACTATCCTTCATGAAGAGCCACGGGCAACAGCTGAAATTTTGATGTATTGGAAGGTTGTTATGACTGCTTTAGAGACCCAGCAACAACCTCTTTTAAAAACTTTAGTAGAACCTCCTCCTGATAAAGGAGCTGTGTTACACCCACCAACCCCAAAACTGGAGTATGTTTCCTCACCCCCAACAGCGCCTACTCCAGTGAATGAGAAAATGCAATCAAAAATGGGAAAAGTTCAAGCAATGATGATCAGGCTTTCAATGAGGGGAAATTAGAGCCTGATGAGATTCCCCAGATGAATTTGTTTCCAGTCAATAGGCAAGTGGATGCTCAAGGCAATCTGCAGACTGAATGGGTTCTGATTCCTTTAGCAGTTCTTAGGGAAATTAAAAAAGCAGTTAAAGATTATAGTATTCAAAGTCCTTTTACAAAGGGGCTCCTGACAAGTTTGGCTACCTCACGCATGATTCCTAGTGACTGGAAAGATTTAATGAGAATGATATTGAGCTCTACTCAGTATGTGGTTTTTGATTCAGAATATCAAAGGGAAGCTGTCACGAGGGGAAGGAATTCGGGGGGGCTGTATATGCCAGACCAAATCTATGGGGCAGGCTTGTTTGAATCCACTTCTGATCAAGCTGCTAATTTGCCTGATCACATATTTCCGGTGGTTATGGCAGCTGTCCTTGGGGCATTGTCCCGCATCCAGGATGTGGGAACCCCAGCACGGTCTTTTTCTCAAATTGAGCAAACAGCATCTGAGTCTTATAATGATTTTGTGGAAAGGCTACAATTGGCTATTACCAGGCAAATCTCTAATGAGGAAGCTGCAAAAGAACTTTTGCTGAAATTGGCAGTTGAAAATACAAATGCTGACTGCAAGCGTATCTTACAGCCTTTGGTGGCTAGAGGTGAGGTTACTCTGGCTGATCTGTTAAAGGCATGTGCAGTGGTGGGTTCTCAGGCTTACAATATGGAGACTTTGACTCTGGCATTACAAAAAGGGATGAAACCTACAGGGAATTGTTTTAATTGTGGGAAGCCTGGCCATTTTAAAGCCCAGTGCCGTGCCCCTGGGGGGGGATGGCATTTAACAAAAACAAAATTAAGGACGTCTGCCCGAAGTCGGTCTGTCCAAAATGCAAAAAAGGTTTTCATTGGGCAAATCAATGTCGCTCTGATCAGAACCAAAATCCGGGAAACTAAATTTGGGGTGTGCAGCTAGCCCCACTCCCAAGGCTGTCACAAAAGCATCGCCTGCAATTACTGGGAGTGCAGGTTTGGGTTTAAAAATGTTGAACTCAATTAATGTGACCTTTCCTAATCAAGTGTACATTGAGGACACTCATTTGCATGGGCCACTGCGGGATTGGTACTTCCCAGGTCTTCTGCATCAGAAAAAGGGTTTTTTGTTATTCCAGGAGTTATTGATCAAGATTATAAAGGGGTTATTAAGATACAATTGTACACTGATACTCCTGCATCATTAATGGCCGGGGACTATATTGCCCAATTATTATTACTTCCATACATTCCTATAAATCCTTTAATTGGGATCCCACGAACTGGCAGTTTTGGGTCCACTGAAATGGCCAGTTCTCCAGTTGTTGCAGAATTGCTAGCGCTGACAAAAAATTTGACTACAGATCAACCAAAAATGACAATTGAAATTCAATAAAAATCATTTTCTGGCCTTATAGATTCTGGAGCAGATGTCTGTGATATGCCAAAAGGAATGGCCAAATGAATGGGCGCTTGAGGACTCTCTGGCTGTTTGTGGAGTGGGTGGTATCTAGTTTGCAAGAAGTAGTGTACATTGGTTGAAGGCATTGCATAGAGAAATGGGTGAGACTGCAAGGATTCAACCTCTTGTGTTGCCCCTGCATATAAACTTGTGGGGTAGAAATTTGCTGTCACAATTTCACACAAAAATTATTATTGGATAATGGAAAAATTACAATTGTTAACCTCTCAGCCAGTCTGGATTGACCAATGGCCACTTCCAAAAGAAAAGCTTACAGATTTACATCAATTGGTAGCTGAGCAGCTACAATTAAGACACATGATTTGAGAGCTGTCAACTCCATCCTTCAACCAAGAGGAGCATTACAATATGGCTTGCCTTACGTACAAAACATTCTTAATATTACTTTATATACTTTAATTTTCTTAAACATGACAGGATCTCCTGCTGCTACAGCAGCCAGTAGGCATTTTGCTTCCTCCCCTTCTGCAGGTACACCAAGACCAAAAGTTCGATATAGGAGACTACCAGATCCAATGTGGAGAGGACCTGTCCTGCTGATAACTTGGGGCCGAGGATACGCTGCTGTTGAAGATGAGGGGACAGTTGTTTGGGTTCCTGCTCACTGTGTCGTCCTTATCATCAGCCAAAGGGGCAAGGGGATGGATTTAGGGGAATGGAAGAGAAACACGTTGATCCAGGACATGGGGAAGCTAGCAAACCTTCATAATAAAACTGATTGTTGGATATGTATGCACATGCCAACTCACAAAACATCAGGGCTTCCAATGATTGCAGTACCTCTGGCCGAAGGTGACTGGTATAAGGGACAATGCTATGGTTGTTCAGGGACGTGGTCTAGCAATTGGACCTTGGAAGCCAGATTCAAGAGGTGGCGGGTATCTGTTGGACCCACAGTGAGACAGTAGAGAATATGATTTACTTGGGAACATATCCAATTTGCAACAAAACAATTGTCATTAGCAATGGAAGTCGGGTTTATCCAGATGACATGGAAACTAAAAATCTCACTTACTTTGTACATAATATTTCTAAATTTGATATCATATCTTTGATCAATGAAAATGGGTGTCCATTTATCCCTGCCACATGTTGTTCCACAATGAGAGAAAACCAGCTGCCCAAATGTGCAAATGGGAAATATGCACCACTGCCCACTTATTTGGCTATATTAATGGAATCTTTTACACAATTAATCTATGCTGAACCAAATAAGGTTGATCATCTCCTGGGAGCAAATCTATGGTTGCTGTGTGGACGGATGGCCTATGATCGCATGCCAGCACAATGGAAAGGAGTCTGCACCTTTGGGAAAGTAATCCCATCTCATGTCATTTTAAAATCTTTGGGGACTGCTCATATCCACAATGTGCGTTCCGCAGCGGAAGTAAACTCTCTTTTGACTCATGACTACTGGACACAGATATCAAGGGGAGTTATTCCTCCTTTAGGAGTCATGATGAACTATAGAGATTTACATTGTTTAAACAGTTGGACAGTTACTATGTTTAAAGACACCATTAAAATGCTAAAGCTGCTTGAAGAAGAGCAAGGAAAAATCCTTGACTTTGTCCTGCAAACCAGATATGTGGTGGACACTATTTTGGCTGTGCAAGGGGGAGTTTACGCTGTGATTCATACGCATTGTTGCATGTATATCTCTGATTTTTCTCCAAACATTACAGCTACCATACAGCATATGGTACAAACCTTGAAGGAGAATCCATTACAATTGGAGGGTGAGGGACTGGACGTGTGGTCTACACTTTGGTCCTGGTTGCCAGATGGTTCATGGATTCGTCACCTAATTGTTGGAGTAATATTGCTTATTATGTTTTCTCTTTGTGTATGTTGTTGTATTCAATGTCTCCCTGGACTTTTAGGAATGTGTCGGGTGAAGCCTACGGAAGGAGAACTGTTGTTGCAAATGGCGAAAAGCTACCGAGGCATCCACGATCATCAAAAAACTAAAACAGGGGAGATGTGGGAATAAACTTTGACTTAGGTATTGGGTAATGATTAGTCTAAGACCTTATACATACATGTCTGCCTAAAGGTCACTGAGATAAAGCAAGGAAATTAAAAGCAAACACCAGAAACAATTAAGCAGCTCAGACAACTGTAAACAATTCTGTGTACTATATCTAATTATTGTAATCCGCAATGTGAATGCTTACTATGTACAAAAATCTCAATAAAAGGGAGCACTGGAATTTTACTCTGGGCTCCCATCCCGAGTACACTCACTTGTGTCTCATTCTTTCCATGGGAGACCACCACAGTTTATAAATTCAATATAAATAAATGGCCAAAAAAGCTAAATGACTTGGCTCTCTACAAGTAGATGTCATTAAAAAGGTAAAAAGAATAATCAGAATCTCAAAGCAAGCATGCATTTTGTGAAGGCCAATTTGATTGTACTTAAGATGCTGATCTTGAAACCTGGAGGCTGTGAGTTTTAGGCCTTCCTTTGGCAGAAAAGCCAGCAGGGTGACTTTGAGGCAGTCATTCTATCTCAGCTCAATCCACCTCATAGGAAGTGAGAGCATTAGGTATGCATACTTCCCTGAAGTGATCAAAAATAAAAGTTCTAAGTTATAACTAACCCATATCTATCTCTAAAGCACATGTTTTACATACCTGCAGTATTGCAGGCTAATTCTTCTGACTGTCAACTGCCTGCAATTTGGTAGTTCAAAACTTACCAAGCTCAAAGTTGACTCAGCCTTCCATGATCAGTATATTGATAATCCAGATTGTTGGGGGCAATATGCTGACTCTGTAAACTGCTTAGAGAGGGCTGTAAAATACTGTGAAGCAGTATATAAGTCTACAGTAAGTGCTATTGTTACATGTACCTCCTTTTCTAAATATAGTCTTTTTACAAATTGCTCCTGGAATTTGATTTCATACATAGTTTTCTATTAATTTGTTTTCATACATAGTTTTTTATTATATCTGTTCCTTTATGTATTTTTCTACAGTATGCAATTTTTAAATTGGGAATGGCATCAAGGCAATTTGAATAATGTAGATTTAATCATGCAACTGTCTTTCAATGTGCATGTAGAGTTGAATAATGTGAATTGGCTAAGTTCATATAAAAATTGCACTTGTTTCCCATCTCCAATTGTTGGGTTACAAAATGCATTTCTACCTTGCAAGTATAATGGTAAACTATTATATTTAATGTATAATCACTGTATGATTTAACCTAGGGGTTATGTCTGAACAAAGTACAGGAAAGGTTAATGGATATGAAACCAAATGAGTTTCCTCCAATCTCTTTAATATGTCTAACTCTACCTCCAAGTACCTAGTGGGAAATTTGAAGGAGAGTTACAGCATAGTATTAACTTCTTGAACAGAAGTTTCTACAGGGCTGGTAATTCTGTTTTATCAGAGCATATTAAAAAAAAAGTAAGGCCACCCCAATACATTAGATCTAGGAAGAATGGCCAGATATTATGAAATTTTGGACCCCAAGGAGCATTAAAGACCAACCAGGAACTAATGATCTGGGATTAAACATAGTCTGGATGCCGTACCTTCAATTAAAATCAAAATATAAAAAAGACCAAGAGGAATTCGGAATTGAGATAGAACCAAATCAATTAGATAAACTAATGACAGGTGCAGAGGAAAAATTTATACCAAAGATATATAATTATATGTTGGGATACAATCTAGCAGAAAAAATAGTGAAAGGACAGAACTAGAGGATTGGGGAAAGATCTGGAAAAAAACTATACAATAACAAAATCAGCATCATATAAAGAAAATCAATATGAAATGTTCTATCAGTGGTATCTAGCTCCTTTGAGATTGGCTAAAATGTATCCTAATTTAAGTCCAAATTGTTGGAAATGTAAGCAATCACAAGGTACCTTCTTTCGTATAAGGTGGCTATGTCCAAAAGTTAAGAAATGTTGGACTAAAATGGGGGGCGGAGCTGGCATCTCAGGGGTACAGTGTGAGATCTTGAAGCTCCAAGATTGCCGCTGATATCTCTGTTGCAGGATGGTCTCACTGGACCTAAATTATCCCGTAGAACTGGTGACTGAGGAGGGCACATCCTGTCGATCCCAGGGACACCACAAAGCCCCTGGTTAATTCAGGAAAAGCCCTTTTGCCAGCAGCAGAGAGGCAGCCATTCTAGCTGCTGAAGCTGGGACAGCTCCAGAATGGAAGAGATTGAAGGAAAGTGTGTCAGCTTGGTGAGATGAATTTTTACTTATTATTACTTGAAGAGAACATCCTGAAAGATTTAAAGTGAAATTAAAAGTGAAGAGGAAAGAGTTTAAGTGGCGAAATTAAACTACTTAAAGTGAAAGTTTTTTTTTCTTTTTCCCTTTTTATTGGAACTTTGAATTTGGTAAAGTTATTGAACTTTAAACTGGACTGGTTTCTTTTAAATTTTCATCCTTGTTTTTATTTTTACTTTTTTAAAATAATTTTTTGAAAGTCTGTTTTGACTAAGACTCTTCTTTGGGGTTTGAGTTGTATTTTTTTTTTTTTTTTTTTTAAAAGGAAGGATTCCATCTTCTCTTTTTGTTTCTGGTATTGGATTTAAGAGGGGGGGTGAAAGTGAAGGGGGAAAAAAGTAGCACTGCCATTCAGAGGCTTGGATATATTGTTTCTTTCTTTCTCAGTTTGTTTATGTATTTGCTTTTCTCAAGGACTGAGCTTTGCAATGGAAAAGATAGTAGGATGAGCATGGTAGATTGTTTATACAGGTGCTCATCTGTAAAATTAAATAAAAAGAGCTTTGAGCTGAAGTTGAAAGAAAGAAGATTGAAGTGACCTTGAAAATACCAGAACCAGAAACATTGAGTTTGATTTATTAAAGAGCCTTGGATATTTAGTGGCAGCAGCTGGCTTAACTCTAGATTATTTTCCATCTCATTTTCTACACCCCCCTCCCACCGAGTTTGGATTTTAACCCTCTATTCCAGAAACTAGAATGTGATTTTTTTACATTTTTTTTTCATCTTCTTCCTTTTCTTTTTGTTAAGAGAAATAATTGGATTAAGGTACATAAGTGCCTGAAGATTTTTCTTTTTCCCATTTTTTTTTTTGGGGGGGAGTGGCAATTGCCTGCCTGTACTCCTTTTTTTTTTCCTTTTTTCCTTTTTCTCTCTTCCTCTCTACAGCTAAGCACAAGATGAGCAGAAAGACAACAGCACCAGCTTCTCCAATACCAATAGCTTCTTCATCATCTGGAGGACAATGGTCAATATAGACAATTTTACAACAGGAGAAAGAGAAGGAAGTGGCATTACAGATGATTATGCAAGGAATCCAGAAGATTAAAAAGAGAATAGAGAATATTGAGCAAAGAGCTGAGAATATTGAGCAAAGAATTGAAAAGACATATGAGAAAGTAGAGAACACTCAACAGATGATGATGAAATATGAGGACAGAATTAAGAAAATTGAAGATGATATACAAAAGGATAAGAAAATTGAAGATATTGACACTGAATTGAGTGATATTGAGAAGCACAGATGTGAACCATTCGGATGGGAAATTGATAGATCAGAATTTTACCTACGATTTCAAAATATAGAAGAAGGAAAAGGTTAAAATCTTGCTGAAATAATGACAGAAATACTGGAAGAAGCATTAGAGATAACCAAAGAGAAGATGATGGATGGGATGGATGAAGTATTCCGTGTATATACAAGATACGCAATGAGAAACAGACTACCAAGAGAAGTTCATATTAGATTCACTAAAAAGATTATTAAGACACAGATACTACAGGTGGCAAGAGAGAAAACCTTAAAGTACAAAGATAAAGAAATTGTGGTGCTGAAACAGGTACCAAGAAGAGTAAGAGAGATGAGAAGAGAATATTTATTTTTGACTAAAGAGTTACTTAAAAGAGGAGTAAACTACAGATGGCTGATGCCAGAAGGTCTCTTGTTCACCTGACAGGAACAAAGTCACAGAATTGACACAGTTGCAAAAGCTGAGCTATTCTACTTAGAATATTTTAGAGGAAAAGAGGAAGAAGCTAGAAAAGAAAAGGCACGAATTGAATTCCAAGACGAATGTATAGCAGTAATTGCAAAAGAGAAAGAAGAAGGTGCAGCAGGTGGTGTACCCAGAGAGCAATGAGAATTAAGACCTACTAGAGCAATAAAACCCCCTCACAAAGCCTAACATGGATGAAAGAAAATTGATTACGATTAACATAAATTGACTTAATTTGGCTACTAAAAGAAGGAAAGTATTTCATAAACTAGAGAAATTGAAATTTGATATAATTTGCTTACAAGAAGTACATATTAAAAAACAACATGAATGTATACTTTGAAAAAAAATAGAGAAATTATTTACATTGCTGGCACAATCTAAAAAAAGAGGTGTGGTTTTATATATTAAAGACACAATTTTGGCAGAATTTATTTCTACAGATGATGATGGAAGGATTTTGATGGTGGAAATAATGGACAATAATGTTAAAACACTTTTAATTGCAATTTATACTCCGAATGATAACCAAGAAGAATTTTACAGGAAATTATATATGAAAATAATTGAATTAGACTCTGTTAATATTTGTATAATGGGAGATCTTAATAGAATAGTTGATGATTGGTTGGATTACAAAACCTAGATATCAACAAAGAAAGCTAGAAAGATATTACCAAAATCCTTCTTTCAAATAACAGAAGAATTCAACTTAAAAGATGCTTGGAGAGAGAGAAACATGGAGAGACATGCTTCATGGTCTAGAATAGACATGATATGGATGTCAGCAGAACTACTGGCTAACATATGAGAGATCAAAATAGAAACAAGCACTTGGGCAGATCATAACCCAGTGACAGTTACTTGGAGAAGATACAAGAGGAGATCCAGATGGACCTTAAATAATATGATATTAAAAGAAAAACACTTTAAACAGAAAATAGAGAAAGAGCTTGCTTTCTTCTTTAAAGAAAATAGAAAAGAAGATACATCTCTATAGAACCTCTGGGACACGATGAAGGCCTACACAAGAGGCTTGATAATAGACTATACAAGGAAAAGAAATATAAAACAGAAAAAGACTTTCAAAATATTAGAGGATGATTATAAAAAACTGGAAAAAGACTTACAGAAGTCCCTGCAAAAAAAGACATTAAAAATAAAATGGATATAATTAAACATAAAATGGGACTAATGGAAAAAGAGGAACTAACACAAAAAATTAAAAACGCTAAACAGAATTACTTTGAAGGTGCAAATAAACCAGGCAGGTGGCTAGCCTATAAATTGAGAAATGAGAGAGAATCAAAAAGGATTCGCCAACTAATAAATGAAGGACATGCATGTTATGGAAATGAGGAGAAGATATCCATTATGGATATCTACCATTGAAGCCTTTTCTTATCCAATAATATATAAAAAGGAACAAACAATTAGATATTGTGAAATATTGAATGAAGAGGGTGAACTTAAATCTATACAAGCGTTGCAAGAACAAGGTATAAAAATGAATTGGTTTTCATATTTGCAAATACAATCTAGATTTGACAAAGATGTTAAAGCAAAAGGTATTTATGATAAGTTGACTGACTTAAATAAGATTTTGATGGGTACTGATGAAAAGGTAATTAAAAAACTTTATGGACATTTATTAGAATTTAAATTGGAGGAGGAACAAGTTAAAGAAACGATGATTGCTTGGGGGAAAAATTTTGGATATGGGATTGATTTAGAAAAATAGCAAAAATTATGGTCTCAAAATTATAAAATGACATTGTCAATTGCATATAAAGAAAATTTGTATAAGATGTTTTACAGGTGGCATCTACCCCTGACGAGAAATGTGAGAATGTTTAAGAATAAATCGGATAAATGTTGGAAGTGTTATCAAATACCTGGTTCATATTACCATATGTGGTGGACATGCTCGGATGCAAAGAATTATTGGACCAAAATCCACACATAGTTGGAAAAAATGATAAAACAACATATAGACTTTAAACCAGAGATCTTTTTATTGGGAATCATACTGGAAATATACAACAAAGAGTTGAAATATTTGATTGTAAATGTTTTAACGGCGGCTAGAATTGTATTTGCTAAGAATTGGAAAAATGATAAAATACCTATGCAGGAGGAAGTTATTAAGAAAATTATGGACTGTGCTGAAATGAGTAAATTGACATTTGAAATTAGAGAACAAGAAGATAAACAATTTTACATGATACGGGATTTGTTTTATCAATGGTTGGACAAAAAGACATGGTAATGTAATAGACTAGATATTTTTGTGATAGAAATTTAATAGATTGATATAAGATATAATATAGACATATATAAGCATTGGTTGAAAGTATAACATAAATTTTAAGATAATACTTGGAACATTTCATATAAAATGATGGAATAAATAGTTTCGTCATGGATGATTAATAACTATTAAATATACAAGCATATGTTAGTTCGAAAGTGTGAAAATTGATATAAATTGTGAGTAAATGAGTACAAAAGAATAGCACAAAAGATTTGTAACCAGCTGACACACTGTATGTATATAAAATGGAAGATGATTTTATGTTTTTATGTTTTGTATGTGTATATTCGTTTTAAAAAATTATTTAAAAAAGAAAAAGAAATATTGGACTAAAATATGAAAATGGTTAAAAGAAATTACAAAAGTCCAAATGGAATTTAAAACAGAAATATTTCTTCTGGGAATCATTAAAGGGAATTATACAAAAGAGATAAAATATTTAATCCTGCATATAATAACTGCAGTAAGATTAGCACTCGCACAATGTTGGAAAGGAGATTCTATGCCAACAGTTTAATTATCCAAAAGATATTTGACTGCACGGAAATGGACAAACTTTCATTAGAATTAAACGAGAAGGATGATTCAGTTTATCATACAGTATGGGAAAATTGGTACCATTGGATAAACAATAGAAATAAGCAATTAAATAAATAAGGAATATGTAATTTAAAAAATTATAGATATACATAAGAACAAATAGGAGTATAAAATATGCACTGGAATAACAATTGAAATGTAAGCACTGTCAAAATGGATTGTAATATACATAACATTTTCATTTTAAATATTTGTATTTTATTTTGTATTTTATATTTTAACCTTTTAATTTCTCAATAAAGGTTTATAAAATAAAAAAAATAAGGCCACCTC
Source organism: Hydrophis major (assembly GCA_033807585.1). NCBI lineage: Eukaryota > Metazoa > Chordata > Lepidosauria > Squamata > Elapidae > Hydrophis > Hydrophis major. The sequence goes on from CM066330.1 coordinate 66,209,553, forward strand.
ATCTACCTCATGGGTATCAAACTCGTGTCATCATCACAGCATCACATGACGTATTGCAACTGTTTCCCCCTTCACTAAAACAGGCATGGGCATGGCCAGAGTGTGACACATCCTGCCTGTGATCTGTGAGTTTGACAGCCCTGATCTACTTCAATTCAGCATGCTGACATTCACAAACCAAGAATATAAGCATTTTACTTATATTTAAATATCCAAGTTAGGACCATTTCAGTTGGTAAAACAACTTGAGATATTCTCACTGAGAGAAAAATGATTGCAACATCTGTAACGCCTTGGACTATTTTCAAATGCAAAAGATTACTTCCAGAAAACTATTAGATTGCCTTCAGAACAGACGAATATACTCTGGGAGTGAAATGGAACATAATGGCATTTACCAGAAAATGAGTTTTGCACACAATTAATGAATATAAACATGTACTTTTCTTTTTTGTAAAAGTAATAAACAAATTTGGGCTTGGGATATATTGACCAAAAGGGATCAAAACTCTCACGTAATGTTAGCAGAGAATGCTAAATATGGCAAGATTATGACTAAGATACTAATCCACACATTTTCTAAAAATCATTATGGGAAAGCCTAAATTGATCAAATGCTTAAGGGCTATTGGAGATCAGTATCTGGGAAAGAACTGGAAATGACTCATGTGTAGGAAGATTGTGACTTGGAATATATGAGGAGTAAATACCATTTAACAAGTAATATGAAAGAAAAAGATATGGTATATGTAGACAAGAATGGTACAGTGTAACAAATTTCATTCAAGATGACTTAATATTGTGAAGTTGAATTGATAAATATATGAACTACATTCAAGAAAGTGAAGATGCATTTCAATTATGAAAACCTAAAATGTATTCAGAAAGTATGAATCAAGGTTGCTAGTCTAGTGAAGAGAAGGACCAGGGGAGACATGATAGCAGTCTTCACATCAGACCCGTCCGATGTGGCCTCATTTCCCGCACTCATGGCAGAGTGCATCGCGGAATTTGCATTCGGACCTGGCATGGTTGGCTCCACAGCCAGTGCAAGGGCATAAGGCTTTAGGCGAGGGTCCCGGTTGGACCGCAGTTGATGGACCCCTTCTTCGTCACTGTCTGACGATGAAGAGAGGTCCTCGTGGTGTGTCATCATGAGCTGTCCTTCTGACTTGGATAAAATGTCGCTTGTCGGTGGAGATACCGGAGCGCGCTTTCGGCGTAGTTGTGCAGCCGACTTCCTGGTTGCTTCTGCTGCAGTAACATCGGCGATGGCGTCGGCAAGGCTGATGTCGCCTTTTGCCATCAACTTGCTTTGGACGCCTGGTGCATCTAGTCCCAGAACTATGCGATCTCTTAGTGCTTCTTCTAAATCGGCGAATCCGCAGAGGCCTCCCAGGTTTCAGAGGTCTGCTATGAAGTCGGCCACGCTTTCTCCCTTTCGCTGGCTCCTCTGATAAAACTCGTGGCGTCTCACGAGCGTAGGCACGGTTGGGGCGTAGTGATCTCGTAAGAGAGGTTCGAGGTTGTCCCAATCCATGGCCTTCACTTCTCGAGGTTTGGCTAATGCTTTAGCCATCTTAAATACAGTTGGACCGCAATGCATTAGGAACACTACCCATTTCTTTCCTGGTGTGGCATTCTTTAAGTTGTTGGTTTCTAAGAACATTTGGAAGCGATCCATGTAGGACTCCCAGTCCTCCTGTGCTGGATCGAACGGAGCGGGTGGTACGATGCCGCTGGACATGGTTCCGTTGTTGGCGTCGTCTGTCACGTGCTCGATGTTCTTCAAAGTTTCGTTGGTTCAGATATCTCCAAATCCCATCCTTGTCACCAGTGTTAAGTTTTGAGCATGGGCGAGAAAGAATGGAGACAAGCCTCTGAACGGTGAACTTCAGCTCTTTATTTACATAGTGACTTCTCTGCTTCAACAGCAGTAAAACCCACCTTATATAGGCAAACCCTGTAATGTTTAACCAATAACGAGCTAGGAATGCTAGCTCTTATAACCCATAAGGACTCTCTGTTAAGGGCCAATCGGATTCCCTGGAACGGGCCAATCCGGTCCGGCCGCTTAATAGCCAATCAGAAGTGCAGGGCCAGAACCCTGCACTTACTCCAAGCTCACACTTTATTAATCTTATTGCATACACAACAGATTTCATTGTTAAGGTTGCAAGAGTGCAGGATACAAGGGTGCTGAAAGTTCTGACTGTAGATTGGACAACTCTTTTGGTAGGAGGAAAATGTATAGTAGAAAAAAATGAAAGTAGGGTGAAGGTAGAATGGCTTTAGGAAGAGAGGCCATTAATTTATAAGAATGCATATTAAATGTGTTTGAAGAAAGATTAATCTCCCATGATGAACAATGGATTTAAGGGAAGAGGAAGTTGCTTGGAATAGAATAAGGATTATTTTACCAAAGTGAGTAGAATTATGCTAATGAGAATTATGAACTTGCAACAGTGATGAAATGAAGGAATAGCAACAGCAATAGCACTTAGATTTGTATGCCATTCCATAGTGCTTTACAACCCTCTCTTTGCAGTTTAAAATGTCAGCATATTGATTCCAATAATCTGGGTCCTTATTTTGGGACCTTGGGAGGATTGCAATAGCACTTAGAGTAGACTTATATACTGCTTCATAATACTTTCCAGCCCTCCCTAAATGGTTTACAGAGTCAGCATATTGCCCCAACAATTTTGGGTCCTCATTTTACCCATGGATGGCTGAGTCAATCTTCAGCCTGATGGGATTTGAACTGCCAAATTGCAGGCAGCTGACAGTCAGCAGAAGTAGCCTGCAGTATTGCACTCTAACCACTGCACCACCGAGGATGGAAGGCTGAGTCAACTTTGAGCCATTCAGGATCAAACTCCTGGCTGTGGGCAGAATTAGCCCACAATACATCACTCTAACCATTGTGGCCAGGATTGGACTTCAAAAATTTTAGCAAAGGATTCTCTGCCTGGTTGCTGGGTGGGTGTGGTCATGGTTGGCGTGGCCCTGTTGGCCTCCTACACCACAGTGGGGGTGCATTTTGCCCTCCCCAGGCTCCGCTTTCCTCAAGCCTCAGGAAAGTGAAAATGGCCTCTCTGGGCTCCGGAGGCTCTCTGGAAGCCAGAAATGGACCCATTTCCTGCCTTCCCGAACTTCCAGAAGGCCCATTTTTCACCCTCCCTGAGCCTCCGTGTGTGTCCTGCAATTACCTGCATCCAAAATGGGCTGTATGGGACCCCCAGCAGCCCACCCCTGATTGTGCCATTACGGCTCCAAGAACTTGTGAATTAGGAAAAATGTAGCAATCATAAAAAAATGATTGCTACAAAAATGGGAAAAAATGGAAAAATATACTATAATTTGTACAGCAAGAGAAAGATATATCAATGTTAATGCTATCCTAGGATCCTAGAAGTGATAGTATTAAAGTGATAAAAGGTAGAAGTACAATCAGGATTTGAAAAATTGTAAGACTCTATCTGGTATAACTGAAGAAATGTTATAGTAAGGATGTTATTTGCATATGCTGTAACTTGCTTAACATGGGTTGGAAGGCTGCATCTGTTCTTGATGACTAGAAGAATGTTATTTTTGCTACCCTAGGCGAATGGAAAGCAAGCAAGATGATTAGTCGGTTAAGGTTATTTGGGAATATGTTTGGCAGAATTCTGATCAACATGGAAAAAGAGGTGACAAAAAACAAAACTGAGAATGTGTGAGCTGTATTCTTGTTCTTCAGCAGGTCATTGAGAAAGTTATGAAAATAAGAAAGTTCATTGTATTGCTTGAGTAAAAGTAAGCATGTAAGAAAGACATGCATGTTTGAAGTCCCTTTTCCTTTTTTCCCCCTTTTTTCCCATTTGGATTAGTTATTTTCGTGATCTTTGTCCCTTTTTTATGCTGCTTTCCTGTTTTAAAGGTTTTTTTTAAAAAAAATGCTTTGCAAATGGATGAGAGTCAGATGCCATACAGATTAAATAAATACATAAATATGGTTGAATTATGGGATATTTTGTGCGAATAGGAAACTGAAAGCTGTTTACTGAATGTGTTATGGGTGGTGTATGATGGCGTTAGAAAACATAGGATACAGGTGTCAAACTCGCCATGTCACGTTGGCATCATGTAATGTTTCATGATATTTTCTCCATTCACAGAGCTAAGGTGGGCATGGCTTATGCGTAACACATTCAGCCCGTGGGCTGCCAATTTGACACCCCTGATGTAGGAGAATAAAGAGAATGGTTAGTGGTGGGGGGCTGAAGAGAAAGTGAAAAAGATGTCTGATTTTCTCTTTGTTGTTTAATGGGCTTGTGGTTAATATTCATAAGCTTTTGCTGTTGGCACACATGTAAGACCCAGATTGCAAGAGCATATGTTTGCTCCTTTATGATTATGAGATGGGACAATGCTGAAGATACTATGAATGTTTGAAACTGCTGAAGAATACTTGTTGCCCAATGTGTTTTGCATAGAACAGGAACAATGATGGGATTCAAAAAAAATTACTACCAGTTCTGTGGGGTGTGGCTTGGTGGGTATAGTGTAGCTTGGTGGACATGGCTTGGTGGGCATGGTAGGAGAAGGATACTGTAAAATCCCCATTCCCACCCACTCCAGAGGAAGCTTAATGCAAAATCCTATTCCCTCCCCACCCTACTAACCTGCTTTCCAGCTCTGTTCTCTCATGCAGGACAATAAAAGAAAACCCAGCTGATCAGCTATGACTTGGGAGGCAGAAAAAGAGATACAGGGCCAGTCAGAAGAGGTATCTGCAGGTTCTCTGAACTACTCAAATTTCTGCTACCAGTTCTCCAGAACTGGTCAGAAGCTACTGAATACCACCTCTGAACAGGAGGAGGAGCAGGAGCTCCGTTTTCCAGTTTTTATTTGTAAAATGACTATGGCCTTGATTTGTAGACTAACAAATCTTTGATCCTAAGGATTTAGTTCCTATGAAACATCCTGTGCTAACTTGAAAATAGCTCATTATAATACATTTTTGTACAGTTGCCTTTGAAAAGAATTAAGAAACTTCAGTTAGTGCAGAATCCATTAGCCAGAGTTATCTGCCTTTCAAAACAAGTTGACCATGTTTCTTTTCACACTGAAACATAACTTGGACAGATTCCTTAAAGTAACTTGTACATGTAAACTTAAAAGATCTAGAAAAGTATGTAAGAAAAACTGACTGCCATGGCTCTATTATTGTACCATATTAGCACAGAAGAAAGCCTACCCACTGAACTTACATCATCCTATGTATATGTATCTTTTATATTACAGCATCATCAGTCTGTCGAGGCATTAACATACTGAATCATTGGAGGGATGACTAACAGCTGTGAAGATATGCTAGTTTAAATGATTGTTGAAGTAATCTTGTTGTAATGTTCCTAGTTTGATGGCTTGAATTAATATATTACAGGGGAAATAACTACTGATTACATGGCAGTGTAATATATCATTATGTGGATGCCACTCTAACGAGGCATAAGTGTAATTTAGAAGCACATAAGGAAAATTAGTGGCATGGCGGTCCTCTGAAGAGCCACAAGCAATTATTTTCTCTATATTGCATTTAAAATATGCAACACATATGGGAGGGGGACACAAGATCATAACTAGAATCTTCGTAACTAGAGGATCAAAAACTAAAATTACTTATTTATTTATAAATGTATAAGGCCATGCTAACTGCCAGGCTGAATGGAAGCCATGAAAGCCAGACTTTCCTTTAGATGATCAGGTCCTTTGCTATTATAGATAATAACTAACACCTTGAACCACATCTGGAAACTTACTTACAGCTAACACACCTCACAAAACTGAAATGTTAAATGATACATCTAAAATTGCCGTTGCTGATTTATTCTAATTAGCTATAGTTTCTGAGCAGTTTCCAAGAGCAGCTCCATGTTCAGCATATTGTGGTAGTCCAGATGAAAGTTAATCAAAGTGAGAACGACTGTCCCAAGAAACCCTAGTTCAGACAAATTTGCAACTGAGGCAGATTTGTTGCTGATGGCTTAAGTTATTTAAATTATAAGAATTTCCAATAACTTGGACTTCTCACTCTAATTTAAGGCTCATTAAAGTCCAACAGGAATGTCTTGTTTTACATGTGATTTTTAAAATCAGTTTCTGAATTTTGTGTCTTAAGTTTCATAATATAAAGGTAAAGTTTCCCCTCACGCATACATGCTAGTTGTTTCTGCCTCTAGGGGCAGTGCTCATCTCCATTACAAAGCCAAAGAGCTGTCCGAAGACATTTCTGTGGTTATATGGCTGGCATGACTAAATATTGAAGGTGTATGGAATGTGGTTACCTTCCCAACAAAGTGGTACTTGCATTTTTACATGCTTTTGAACTGCTAGGTTGCAGAAGCTGGGACAATTAACGGGAGCCCACTCCATTACATGTTGCTAAGGATTTGAACTGCCGAACTGCCAATCTTTCTGATTGACAAGCTCAGTGTCTTAGCCACTGAGTCACCGTGTCCCTAAGTTTAACAATAAATAGAATAAATTTCCTCTCACAATTAAAAAAACATTCATGGTTCTACCTAACTAAACCATAATTCCTGCTTGAAGCTATTTTTAAAAAAAATTGCTCTTAAAACAAGCACCAGTATTTTCACAAATACAGATCTAAATATGCATAGAGATAGATAGATAGATAGATAGATATAGATAGATAGATAGATAGATAGATAGATAGATAGATAGATAGATAGATAGATAGATAGATGGATGGATGGATGGATGGATGGATGGATAGATAGATAGATAGATAGATAGATAGATAGATAGATAGATAGATAGATAGATAGATAGATAGATTTCAAGAAAATGAACATACAAAGTTTATTGTTTTGAACCATTTGGTAATTGAAGCAATTTCAGGAGTGAAAATGAATCTCAATTGGCTGGGGCAAAAGTATAAAATAATCATTACCTTGAAGAGTAATGATTAAAATAAAACTATTACTAATGAAGGAATATTTCAGTTTTTTTCACCACAAATCATTTTATTGGGTTGTCAATAAAGATACAAATACACACACACACACACACATAACGTTTGCCAAACATCCCTGATAGAGAACATTTTAAAAGATTAGAATTTATCTGCAGGGAACTTTGATTTCTTGAATTAATCTTGCCTCTGAAGTAAATTAAAAATGAGAAAAAGTAAATGTGTTTGTTCTTGTCCAAATACAGTTTTATAATCCTTCTCTAGAATATAGTTCCATGTTGTTCTATGAGTCCTCATTTTACAGTAAAATCAGTTTTAAAAGAAAATATTTGCTTGGTGCAGAGCCAGCAGCGTAAGAAAACTCATGTAGGAAACCCCTGGTGAGTCTTAATAAAATGCTTCTGATATAGTGGGTTACAGGAAGCAATTCATTTACTGTAACTTTCTCCTTTTTCCTGATTAAGTTGCATGCTATAGCAACCAATAAAAAGCAATGAAAGTACATTTTGATCCAGAAATCTAAACTAAAGCAATCATACTGCAAACTATAGAAAACAAAGGGACCTGAAAACAGATCTGGCCCTTCCTTCAGAAATAATGTCTCAGATAGCAGATTTCAGATGGGGAGCAAATTTTGATTATTTTGCATATTTATTTATTTGAATTGTTTTACTGTCAAGAAAAGAAAACATTACTATGAGTCCTTTCTCTTTCAGTCAGAAAAATCTGACTGGCTTTGACTATACTGGTCAGAAGCTTAATTCTGGAGGTGACAATTATGTTTTCTAGTTAGGTTACTAGAGGTATATCTATAGTAATGAATTTCTCAGGATCTTCTGGGAAAGAAGCCCAACGGTGAAACACCACCAGGAAAATCCAAGCTACTGACACCAATAGGTTTCCTTCTGTTTCATGCTGTTTCTTGCCTCCATCTGTTTATATTACTTTATAGCAAGGGTCTCCAACCTTGGCAACTTTAAGACTTGTGGACTTCAACTCCCAGAGTTCCTCAACCAGCTTTGTTGGGAGTTGAAGTCCACAAGTCTTAAAGTTGCCAAGGTTGGAGACCCCTGCTTTATAGGACTTATAGACACAACCTAATACTTATTTTACCAAAACAGTCTATTTTTCTCCTGTTGCCAGAAACACGATCTTCTTGCAACAGTTAAGGACAAAGCCAACCTGTTAATTATAGACTAACATTCACTGCTTCCTATCTGTAAATTAAACAGTTTAGTCTATCTCAGTGGTGAAATTCAAATTTTTTTTTACCACCAGTTCTGTGGGCATAGGGCATGGCAGGGGAAGGATACTGTAAAATCTCCAGTCAGAGATGATATTTGCCGGTTCTCCAAACTACTCAAAATTTCCACTACCGGTTCCCCAGAACTGAAGTATTTTTTTTTCTTTTTAATCAATGATATTTTAAAATGTGAGTAATAGCATTATTAAGATAATTAAGGGAGCAGCAAAATATACTGAAGAATTATTTCATTGAAGAATGTTACATTCACATCTGAAACCAGTTTGAGTTTAGTACATAAGCAGTGTATTGTTACTCAGCCAGAAGTTTGCTGTTTAAATTGAGAGTTTTGCACTAAAGTGTTTCAGATTGGGACAAGCCAGCAACCTCTCCAGAGCTGCATGCAGGGGGAAGATGTCTTCATACTGAAGGGTGTTCAACCCATGCTGACTGAAGAATTCTGGGAGTTGAAGTCCACAAGTCTTAAGTTGCCAAGGTTTGACACCCCTGGTCTACATCTGCCCCTGCTTGGTCCTGATCTGGGTGAGTAGAGTTATTTCATCAAATGTAATTGTACTCTGCTGCATGGCATAACATCCATTTGATACTTAAGCCTCAATATGAAGAGATAACATTAAATGTGTTCCTTTTCTAATTAACACAAATCTTATCCTGTTTATTCAATATAAATATAAAGCAATTATGTCATTAAGTTAATAAAGCAGTGTTGTGGTGTTATTGTCAGGAATCACTGCAATGTGGCAACCTGCTGAGTTGTAATATTTGTAAACAACAACAGCAAAAATTAAATAAGCCTCTCTTTTTCTCTTCCTCATCTGTGCATCCACAGTGACTTACTGTTTGGCTTTGCAACAATTAGAATATTTTTTTTCCTTCTCTGCAACAGTGGTGGATAGAGAAAAGAAAGAACTACAGCAATCTCATTCAAGAAATATGTTAAAATGTATGCTGTGCTGATAGAAGATCCTAGATTAATTAGAATAGAATAGAATGTTGATTTTTGAGTTCCTGTTCACAAACATGAATATATATCCTACAGAACTATCTAAATTATTTTGCTATCGTTTGACACACTTCCATTCCTCAAGCAAGGCTCATTTATCAAAAAGATTTTCTGTGCTCCAAGCTTACATTATATTATAATGTTGGTTTTGTGTAATGCTGATTTCCACTGCCACTGCTTTCAATAAAATCAATAAAACCTGATAGAGAGGCACCAGCCATGCACATTTATTTATGAAAATTAATATGCTATGCTTTCTTTCAATGGTTCTGGGCAGTAACAAAAATAAAGTAAAACAATGATGAATGCATCATTAAAAGTTAAAAAAAAACATAAAAGTGTAATTCTTTACTTCAAAATAGTAAAACATTGAAAGATTGATGAATAAATATGCATTTAAACTATAATAAAAAGGAATCCTTCTCCAACTCCCTCCTGTCACAAAGGAAGCAATAGTAAACTGTTGTGACTGAAAGGATCAATCCTGCTGTGAATTTTGACTCTGATGACTCTGATGATGAAAGGCTGGAGCCTGCTATGAATGTAGAGTCTGAATTATTAGAAGACACAGATGTGAGCCAGGGGGATGAGAGGTTATCTGACAGACACTCTTCGCCAGAACCTGAGACCTCATTCATGCCAGCATCTGATCCACAAAATGAATCAGAGGCGTCGAGTGGGGAAGTTGACAGATCGTCGCTTGATGCTAGAACTAGGAGGAGACTGAGACATCAAGTTGGGGGGAGGCAAGCCAGATGCTGATTAGGGAAAGTAGCACGTTGCCTCAATGGGTATAAAAGGACACAGCTGGGTTTGGAGAGTTTGTCAGGAACAAAGTGACTGAATGAGTGAGGATTTTACAGCAGAGGCTCTGAGGCTGAAGATTGTTTGCCGGGACTGGTATGCTGAATAGAGCGGGGTTTGCTGCTGTGGATTGTGATTTATGACAGCCGTTATCTTGTGAGACTACTTTCTGTTTGGATTTACTGTTGAAACGGCTGCTTTCTGTTTTGTTCGTTTGAATTTTGAAGGGGAGTCATAACAGTAAACTATGTTAACAAAGGCAACAGATGCCACAATAATCCAAGATAGATAAGAGAACCACATATAGTACACGGGAGTATGTGGTTCTTTAAGTAACCAGGGTTTTATATTTGTATTTTGCATTAGTTGGGAGGGGGGTGTTTTCCACTTCAACATTGAATTATTTTACTTTAATTATAATTTCATATTTAAAATCTAATTCGTAATTTGGTTCCATTTTGTGAGGTGGCATAGCATGTTATTGGGCCAGTGGGAAGAGATTTAGTCTCTTAATTATTATTATGCAAAATTGGTTGGTCCAAAATAACATCTGCATGGTAACAATTGATATATAAAAAGAAAACAGAATACTTTATCCTGAAGGACTCCACAGGGGCTTTTTGCATTGCTTCTAAGTATAGGGGTATACTACCTTAAAAAACAAAACAAAACCTTAATGCTTACAATTGCTATTTTGACACAAATATATATCAGAATGGGACAACTCAGATTGGCCAGTTTGGTGGAGCCAGCTTACCTGTTGCCAAGTCACCTCTGCCAACTCATTACTATTAAGTCATCATAGGGCAATTCACCAGGACCAATTTGTCACAGGGACAATTTGGCATAGGTGGCCAGAGAAATAGCCAGGCAGTTGGATGAGCAAATGGGTGGGCAGAGTGCAGAGCAGTGGCAATGGTCACAGTTTTCCAATTTCACACCCACTCACTACCACTATTGTCAAGCTCTGAGCTGAAGAGACCTAAGATGGTGATGGCAGTAATGGGTAAGGTGGGCAGTGGGGAGGTGGCGGCTAGACATGTTTCATTTTCACACATCCTGTTGCTGCTGCTGACACTGCACTGGACTCTGGGAGCTCAGCGCAGTGTCATTGTCAAGGTGTGTGAAAATGGAACAAACTAAGCCACTGTGTCCCACCACCCACTCTGCTCGACGTCACTACCACCAAACAGCCTGAACTCCAAATGGCCTGGAGCTCGATACAGCAACGGTGGTGATGGCAGGAGATATGATAATGGGAAGACCCTGATTGCCAGTGCTGCTTTGCACTCTGCCCTCCTGCTTATGTGCCTGCCTGTCCAGACACTCGTGGTGAGTTGTCCCCATGGTGAATTGGATGTGTTGAGTTGTTCTACACCAACTTGATGGCAGTGAATTGGCAGAGGCGACTTGGTGGTGGTGAGCTGGTTGGCAGTGAGCTGGCCATGCTGAGATGCCCTAGATCAGACACATATTCAAACACACACACACACACACACTTAATATTGTCTTCCTTAGAGAAAAGATGAGGGAAGGATGAAGAATATGCACACTATATCAAGCAAAATAAAACTGTAATTTGAAGTATGGAAACTTAAATATGAAAGAGAGGAAATTTGTATGGTTGTATCTGTTTGTCTGACTGTCTGACTTTCTATATCTATCTGTCTGTCTGTCTGTCTGTTTGTTCATTAACTATTACAAAAAACACCTATTAAGCAATGCAACTGATGCGAGAATGGGAGCAGAAGTGATGGAGAATAAACACCAATCAAAAATAGGAGGAGTCTGGCAAAGATTAGATTAGATGAGTTAGATTAGATTAGATTAGATTAGATTAGATTAGATTAGATTAGATTAGATTAGATTAGATTAGATTAGATTAGATTAGATTAACAGAGTTGAAAGGGATCTTGTAAATCATCTAGTCCAACCCCCCACCCAAGCAGTTTGACAACTGTGTTTCTTCCCAATGCCTTGCTGCTTAAACTTGGCAGCCTATTTAGGATTAATTATGTATCAATGTGCCAACCATCAGAAAAGTCTTCCTTTTTTCTAGCATTGAAATGTATATCCTCCAAATAAAAAGCAGCTTTCATCCATAATAATAGATGCTATTTTAATTTTATCTTCCTTGGTAAAATAAAATTAAATATGAATAAGGTTTTTTTAATTTACTGAATGATATCTTTATAAAAATATAAGATGTTTTATATACTGTATATATAAGGTTAAATCTGATGTTTTTCTTTAAATCTTACCATTTATATTTGCATCATATTTGATATGTTAATCAAGGTGAAAATCTGCAGTTAATGCTCCTATGAAATAGATGCAATAGATAAGTATCTAGTGGTCCCATTTTCAAAGGTTTTTTTTCCCTCCACCACTATTCAAGGCAGAATAGATATCTGTTGTCAGAATGACAATCTTGAAATGGTAATTCCTCTTCCAAAGATTTTGATTATTTAGATAATTAGCTAAATAGGGTACAGAACTAACAAGATCTTTGATCGAATCCATCTGATCTATTATGCTGTATTTCAATTACTGGCTCCTGGTGTAATATCCCTCCAAATTCCTTTAGATATCATTTTTGTATCCCATCACAATAGTTTTAAAATTGCTATAAGAAATGCTATGTTCTACTGCAATGATAAATTGAAAGTAGCGTAAACTGTCTATTCATTTTATTTGAAAACATGTTTAATAATCTTTTGGGTTGAATATATATATTACATGCAAGGGAACATTGATCAGATTGTGCAAGATTGATCCAAACTATTTAGCTGCTATGGTATATCATAAAATGGTTCTCCTTTGTTTAACGTGCAGAATCCAGCTGAAAGTATTAATGAAACCTGTTTGGTAAACAGCATTGTAAATGAAAGCTACAGAATAATTTAAGATATGAAGGGCGAGCTGCAAAATGTTATGTTGTTGCCAATCAAGCTTACTGTTATCCCTTCTGGTTTCTACTTCTGTTACCTGAAATATTCAAATTGGACTAATGGTAGACCCCATCCTGAAATGCTATCAATAAAATATCTTGTTTGATGCTAAGAATAAATAAATAATATGGGTTTTCCTTTTTTAGTGTCCATTGTGTAATTTCTGTAACTGTAGTAATGATCATCTTAGAAGATTTCCACTTGGCCTACTTTTATGGCAATTATTAGTATGCTGTGTTATAGATATTCCATGCCTTCATGTAAAAGATAGCTTCTTTTGAACTAAAGTATCCCTGTTAGCCCAAAATTTTGTTATATAGGGACACCTAGTGGTGTGTATTATTAAAATTACAGTCATGGATTATTTCAGAATTATTTTTACAAGCCTTATGTTTCATTTATGAGACTTGGAGGTAGTGTAGCAGAGCAAAGTGATAAGAGAAATTCTCCATCCTTTCAATGATTCTAAAATGGCCTGGAAATTAAATATGCCACTATCTGCATATAATGTACCAGGAAACTATCCACAGAAGGTAAACCACATAAAAGAGCCTTGTTAGCGATTCAACCAGATGTGGAGAGGATGATTTCTTTCAAATTTATATGAAAGGAAAAGTGTATAGTAAGAAAAGAGATAGGCTGTCATCATCCAGTAATGTAGCTACATATATTGATGAAGATTAATGTGCTGAGTATGTATTTCCCCTCGTCTATTTATAATATACAGAGAGCCAGATGTTTCTTTGACATAAGATGTGTGACTATTGAGATGTAGGCCTCTGTAACCTCAGAAGTGAAGTTTAATTGTATGCTTAGTACTATGTCTGCTCCTGGAATTACACTGTTCGTTTATATCCAACCTTTATTATTTTTAAAATTAACTCAAGGCAATAAACATACCTAATAGTCCACAGTTCTCCTATTTTCCTCACAACAACAACTTTATGAGGTGGGTTGGGCTGAGAGTGACTGGCTTAATGCAACCCAGGCAGCTTTCATGCCTAAGATAGGACTAGAATTCAGTCTCTCAGTTTCTATCCTGGTGCCTTAAATACTAGGCCAAACTGATAAATCATAAAGTTCCAAAGTAAATAAAGCTGTAGAATTTTTTGAGCAGCATAGGTTAAGAAAGGAGGGCAATTCGAGTTAGCAATTGTATATAGGATTGTAGTTTTTAAATTTATTTATTTATTTAGATCTGGAATGTAAGTTGTTTCATTATACTAGCTACATTAAGAAACAGTAAGTATTTTGCAATTCACTCAGCATTTTACTTAACATTCAGTATTTTCATTGAACTTAGGTAATTATTAAATTGCCCGAGAAATAATTTTAAAAACATACATACATTTGCCTTACGCCTACATACTTACATACATACATTTCTGCAGTATGCTGTTGCTACAACTTTAAAAGCACAACTACAATGATGTGGGAAAATACCCGAACAAAGCTGAATGCCATACATACATACATACATACATACATGTGTGTGTGTGTGTGTTTTCTTAAGTTTTCGCGGGTACTTACATGTATGGCATTCAGCTTTGTATGTATATGTATATATGTATATGTATGTATATATGTATATATATATTTGTTTTTTTAAGTTTTCGCGGGTACTTACATGTATGGCATTCAGCTTAGTTCGGGTATTTTCCCACGTCATAATAGTTGTGCTTTTAAAGTTGTAGCAATGTTTCAGCAGAATCTCATCTGCCATCATCAGGCTTCTGTATAGTGTTCATCTGTGAGTCAGACTTTTACAGAAACCACTGGGGCAGCCTATTGCTGTGCCAGAATGCTTTTTTCTTTGTCCTGATTGGTTGGGAGTCTTGGTCTGTGTTTATTGATCTTGGAGTTTGCTGTGTTCTGCTTGATTGGTGTTTCTAAAAAAAAAAAAAAATCTCCACACCACTAGCCAGACAAGCACCTGGGCACAAACAGATCCCCCCTGATACCTCCAGCTCAAACACACCCCAATCAGGCACCCAGATGAAACCTAGCTTCCTAACTAATGATAGCCGTCCATTTACCCAGAGTCAAGCTGCACTAAAGGCCTCCAATAAAGTAACACAATGCACCCACGACGAGCGCCCTCAGCATAGAGACTCTGCCCGATCTACCCATAACCATATCAGACATTGCCTGAGAAACCAATAAAGACAAACATCTGGTGCGGGTGTTATATTGGGTAGAGAAAGGATGGCAGAAAAGGACAATGATGAAACATTCAAAACATTCCAGAACTGGCAAATGGAACTCTCATTGCAAAAAGGGTGTGTACTATGGGGGGATAGGGTGATTATCCCGGAAAAACTGCAAGGGAAGGTATTGGAATTGTTACACGAGGGGCACCCGGGCATAGTTAGAATGAAAGCCCTGGCCAGAAGTTACACTTGGTGGCCAGGGATGGATAAACAAATCGAGGCCCGGGTGGCAAGGTGTCAACGCTGCCAAGAAACTAGACCAAGCCCTCCCACAGCACTGATCCTAGAATGGGAAACCCCCAAGGGACCGTGGTCTAGGGTCCATATAGACTTTGCCGGGCCCATGAAGGGACATACATTCCTAATAACCGTAGATGCTTACTCCAACTGGTTGGAGGTAAGCAACATGAAATCCACTACCACAGAGGCCGTGACCAAGGAACTTTGCAAACTCTTCGCAACACACGGCTTCCCGGATGTCATCGTGTCGGACAACGGGCCCCAATTCACCTCGCTGGAATTTGAAAAATTCCTAGCAGAATGGGGCATACAACACGCACTGACAGACCCGGCGCATCTGGTGGCGAATGGAAGGGCGGAACGGATGGTTCAATTTACGAAAAAAACCATCCAGAAAATCGAACACGGGGAAATCCAAGACAAAATAAATAAAATGCTTTTTATACAACATATAACCCCGAACACGACAACAAACAAAAGCCCGGCAGAGCTACTAATGGGGAGGAAGATAAGGTCCCCACTCGATAGACTGCACCCCACATACAACCCAGAAAAAACCCCAAACTCCTCCAGCAAGCACTGATCCTTTGCACCAGGCGACGCCGTCTATGCAAAAAACCTAACCGGAGACCCACTATGAGTACCAGCAACCATAACCCAACTGACAGGTCCCCGCTCGTACCGGCTGCAAACAACCGATGGACGAGCGTGGAAACGCCACATCGATCAAATAAGATCGAGAACAGCCACAAGAAACACAACCGACACGCAACCAGACATAAACAATCCCCTTAACACAAGCCAAGAGGGGAGGGAATACCCTGGGAACCAAAACCCAGAAGAAAGGAAACAGCCATACTTACCACCAAGCAGCCAGCTCAGAACCTCACCAGGGAGAAGCAGCCAGGCCAGCTCGACCAGCCTGGAAAGACCAGGAGGGAGCGGCAAAAACCGCAGCTCAACCAGCCTGGGTAGACCGGGAGGGAGCTGCGACGAGCGGCCCGGCAAGGCATACCAGGCGGTCCCATCGATGGGGCCGAGAGACACAGAAAACCCGACCGAACCGGCCGGGAGCCAACCAACGAATGACCTGTGCAGGTCCAGTAGGCAAGTGCGGAGCCCCGCCTATTTATGGGACTACGTTACGTAGAACCAAACCAAGAGGGGAGGGATGTTCTGTACACTCATTTGCATTCTTGAAACCCTGCGCTTTGATTGGCCAATCAAAGCGCGGGGCGATCTGATTGGTTTAGCGAGCCGCGCTGATTGGCCCGCTAAGAATCTCCCGCAATTGGTGGAAATGAATCGTGGGAGATTCAAAGCGGTGCCATTGGCCGCGGCTGCCGTGGCTTGAGAATAAAAAGCCGCTGTTTTCCCTCGGAGCCAGATTGGTTCCGGGGAGCAAATAAAGAGCTGAAACCTAGTCACCACCTCCTGGTCTCCTTGCCGACGGACACAACACATTCTACTCTAGATACACATAAAAACACAATCTTATGTACCTTCCAGAACCCCCCCCTTTTTTTTCCCAATTAGATTCACCCATTATCTCTAAATAAGCTTTTTTTCTTTAAATCTTGCTTCCCACCATTGAGGCTTCTCCTCCCCCCCACTTTCTCTCTTGCTTATTCTTCTCCTTGCCCTTTTTACCCCTTTGTCTCTCCTCCTCCCTTTTCTTACTCCCTTTCCATTGCTTTCTAACCTTGCATCCACCTTTCCTCTCATTTTTCTCTTTTTTGGTTGTTTTTTCAAACCTTAAAATCCCTTTTTTCTTATCCTCTTTCTCCTCCTCCCTGGAAAAAACCCATTGTTCATCAAAGATGGCTTCTTCTTCCTCTTCTTCTTTGTCCCAGTCATTCTGTTGTGTAGTCAACATTTCATAAGTGCATAACGCCATTTCTAAAAATTGAAATAGAGTGCCCAAAGTATCTTTTCCATATTGTTCTTCCTTTGCTGTGTTCTGCTTGATTGGTGTTTCTAAAAAAAAAAAATCTCCACACCACTAGCCAGACAAGCACCTGGGCACAAACAGATCCCCCCTGATACCTCCAGCTCAAACACACCCCAATCAGGCACCCAGATGAAACCTAGCTTTCTAACTAATGATAGCCGTCCGTTTACCCAGAACCAAGCTGCACTAAAGGCCTCCAATAAAGTAACACAATGCTGCCAGCCAATCAAGATACAAAAAGAGCCAAAAAACAGACAGAAGATATTAGAAACACCAATCAAGTAGAACACAGCAAACTCCAAGACCAATAAACACAGACCAAGACTCCCAACCAATCAGGATAAAGAAAAAACCATTCTGTCACAGCAATAGGCTGCCCCAAATTTAAATCTGAAACCAATGTACAAAGTCTGATTCACAGATGAACACCATATAGAAGCCTGATGATGGCAGATGAGATTCTGCTGAAACGTTGCTACAACTTTCAAAGAACTACAATGACGTGGGAAAATACCTGAACAAAGCTGAATGCCATATATATATATACATATATGCCTATATGCCTATATGCCTATATACCTATATACCTATATATCTATATACCTATATACCTATATATCTATATACCTATATACCTATATACCTATATACCTATATACCTATATACCTATATACCTATATACCTATATACCTATATACCTATATACCTATATACCTATACCTATAACTATACCTATACCTATACCTATACCTATACACACACACACACACACACACACACACACACACACACACACACACATATAGTTTTCGCGGGTACTTACATGTCTGGCATTCAGCTTTGTTCGGGTATTTTCCCACATCATAATAGGGGTGCTTTTAAAGTTGTAGCAACGTTTCAGCAGAATCTCATCTGCCATCATCAGGCTTCTGTATGCTGTTTGTCTAAGAGTCAAACTTTTACAGTGGTTTCAGATTTAAATTTGGGGCAGCCTATTGCTGTGTCAGAATGGTTTTTTTCTTCCTCCTGATTGGTTGAGAGTCTTGGTCTGTGTTTATTGGTCTTGGAGTTTGCTGTGTTCTGCTACTAATATCTTCTGTCTGTTTTTTTGGCTCTTTTTGTATCTTGATTGGCTGGCAACATTGTGTTACTTTATTGGAGGCCTTTAGTGCAGCTTGGCTTCGGGTAAATGGACGGTTATCATTAGTTAGGAAGCTGGGTTTCATCTGGGTGCCTGATTGGGGTGTGTTTGAGCTGGAGGTATCAGGGAGGATCTGTTTGTGCCCAGGTGTTTGCCTGGCTTGTGGTGTGGAGATTTTTTTGTTTGTGAGTGCAGGCGTCCAAATGATTGACAGCCTGGTGGAATCATCTCTTCTGTTCATGCTTTCTGGTCTTTTTTCAATCTCTATGGCTTCTCTGATGATTCTGTGGCTGGGATTTTCTATGGTGGCTAGGGTTTTGGTGCCATTGAAGTTGATGTTATGACCTGTGGCTTCCATGTGTTGGACGAGTGAGGAAGTGTGTTCCAGCTTTTTGACTGCATTTTTGTGTTCATCCAGGCGGGTGCTTATTCTTCTATTGGTCTGTCCAATGTATGTGGCCGGGCATGATGCACAGGGGACTTCATATATGCCTTGGTTTTCCAGGTCAATTTTGTCTTTGGGGTTCCTGAGGATGGCTGCTATTTTTCTGTCTGTTTTGAAGGCAGTCTTGATGTGGTGTCTGTATAGAATCTTACTAATTTTGTCTGTAGTGCCTCTTATGTAGGGCAGGACAGCTGTTCCATAGGTCTGTTCATCTTCTGGGTCTCTATTATGTTTCAGTGTGTTTTTGTGGATCAAGTTGGTGATTTTGCTTTTGTGGAAGCCGTTGGCTATCAATATTTTAGTCAGGGTGCATAGTTCAGTCTTAATGTGTGTCTTGTCTGCCAGGTGTTTGGTTCTAGTAATTAGTGTTTTGGCCACGGAGTTTATCTGTGCTGGGTGGTGGTGGGATTGGGCATTGAGGTCGCGGTTGGTGTGTGTTTTCTTCTGGTATATGGTATGTCCTAGTGTGCCATCTGTTTTCTTGTAGATTAGTACATCTAGGAATGGTAGTTGTTTGTTTGTTTCTGTTTCCATGGTGAACTTGATTTTGGGGTGTGCGCTGTTTAGGTGTGTTAGGAAGTTGTTTAGGTTTTCTTGTCCATGGGGCCAAATCAAGAATGTGTCATCGATATATCTTAACCATAGTTTGGATTTGAGTATGGCATTAGCCAGGGCTCTGGATTCGAACTTCCTAAGAGGCACTACAGACAAAATTAGTAAGATTCTATACAGACACCACATCAAGACTGCCTTCAAAACAGACAGAAAAATAGCAGCCATCCTCAGGAACCCCAAAGACAAAATTGACCTGGAAAACCAAGGCATATATGAAGTCCCCTGTGCATCATGCCCAGCCACATACATTGGACAGACCAATAGAAGAATAAGCACCCGCCTGGATGAACACAAAAATGCAGTCAAAAAGCTGGAACACACTTCCTCACTCGTCCAACACATGGAAGCCACAGGTCATAACATCAACTTCAATGGCACCAAAACCCTAGCCACCATAGAAAATCCCAGCCACAGAATCATCAGAGAAGCCATAGAGATTGAAAAAAGACCAGAAAGCATGAACAGAAGAGATGATTCCACCAGGCTGTCAATCATTTGGAAGCCTGCACTCACAAACAAAAAAATCTCCACACCACAAGCCAGGCAAACACCTGGGCACAAACAGATCCCCCCTGATACCTCCAGCTCAAACACACCCCAACCAGGCACCCAGATGAAACCCAGCTTCCTAACTAATGATAACCGTCCATTTACCCGAAGCCAAGCTGCACTAAAGACCTCCAATAAAGTAACACAATGTTGCCAGCCAATCAAGATACAAAAAGAGCCCCCCCCAAAAAAAGACAGAAGATATTAGTAGCAGAACACAGCAAACTCCAAGACCAATAAACACAGACCAAGACTCTCAACCAATCAGGAGGAAGAAAAAAACCATTCTGACACAGCAATAGGCTGCCCCAAATTTAAATCTGAAACCACTGTAAAAGTTTGACTCTTAGACAAACAGCATACAGAAGCCTGATGATGGCAGATGAGATTCTGCTGAAACGTTGCTACAACTTTAAAAGCACCCCTATTATGACGTGGGAAAATACCCGAACAAAGCTGAATGCCAGACACACACACACACACACACACACACACACACACACACACACACACACATATATATATATATATATATATATATATATATATATATATATATATATATATATATATATATATATCTTTGGTTATTCGGGTTTTCTCCCGCGTAAGATTGGAAGTATCTGGGCAACGTTTCGATGAAGTCTCATTCATCATCTTCAGGCTTGGTCTTCAGCTCTGTGCTTCTCAGAGTGATGTGAGCTTGCAGCTGCTTCTTCCTTTTAACTGCTAGTGGGGGTGTGACTTGATTGGGTGGGGGCTTGGCGGTGTTCTGATTGGGTGGGGGGGTGTTCTGATTGGGTGGGGGGGTGTTCTCATTGGTTGGGGGTTTGGCTGTGTTCTGATTGGTTGGGGGGTTGGCTGTGTTCTGATTGGCTGGAGGCGTGTTCTGTTCAGGTGGGGGCTTGGTTGTGCTCAGGTTAGTCTTAGTTGCTGGGGGATTTGAGCTGGTGAGCTGTGATCTTGCTGTTTGGCTTCGAGTTCGTGGTTGTGCTGCATCTTTATGGTGGGGGTCAGTTCACTTCATGTATGGCTCAGAGGGGTTTGAAGTGGGTAGTGATGCAGCTGCAGTGCGGCTTCTGGTCCGTGGTCGTGTTTCATCTTCTGTGTGGGTGTGAGTCTGCTTTCTACGTGGAAGTGTGGTGGTGGCATCTTGTGTGGCTCTCAGGGGTGTGGGTCCAAGACCAAGCCTGAAGATGATGAATGAGACTTCATCGAAACGTTGCCTAGAGTTCCCTGTGATAAACATGTTTAGAGGCTGGAGGTTCATCCATCAAGGATAATGAAGATAGATGGACTAAATGACCCACTAACATTCCTTCCAACACAGTAATTATCTGATAAATAGTAATATTTATTCATTCATTAATGGTTGCCATCAAGCTGGGTTCAAAATTGGCTTTGGACAAACAGAATGACTCCATCTATGGGATTCATAGAGGTGTTTTTTCTGGAAAAAGAAGTCTTAATTTTGCTTATTCTTTTTCCTCATGAAGTCTCTTAACATTTATTCTCCAGAGAGTCAGGAGGAGGAGGAGGAGGAGGAGGAGGAGGAGGAGGGGGAGGAGGAGGAGGAGGAGGAGGAGGAGGAGGAGGAGGAGGAGGAGGAGGAGGAGGAGGAGGAGGAGGAGGAGGAGGAGGAGGAGGAGGAGGAGGAAAAAATTCATTTACTTAAAATAAAGTGGTGACAGATAATTTTCTGTAGATCAGATGAAAATATGATTGATGTCATACATTTCTAGGACTGTAGCTTGTGAATGGAGTCCAGGACTAAAGGGAACTAGATTAAGTCCATTCTCGGCCATGGAACCTCCTTGAGTTACTGGGTCAGTTACTCTCTTTTGAACTGGCTCACTACCACAGATTTTCTATTGTATAATTAAAAATGAAGAAATATTCCTACATAAAATGCAGTGAGCTCCTGTAGATGGGATATTAATCAAACTAATAAATTAAAACCACTGTTTTAGAAAGTACCGCCCTGCAGAAACTTGGATCCAGCCCATTGTGCTTTTAAGTGAGATGAATCTGTTCCTTGCCACAGTTCAGAAAGTTTTTCACACGTGTGGATGGTGTTCTCCTCTGTTATATTTTCATTTCAACCTTGACAACTACAATGACTATTCAAATATTTACTTATGATAAACTGCTTCGCCATCCATTTTACTTGTTTAATATTCTGTTATCTCATTATCCTTATTTCCTGCTCTATAAATTGTTTGTGTTCAGAAAATGTTTATGAAAGCAAAAAAAGCAGTTTCCCTTTTGCCCTTCTAACAAATGTTCTTCCTGTGACCTGGAACTTTTAAGTGGCAATACAATCAGGTAAACATTTTTTGTTCTGGAAAGGCTGTTTTACATAAATATGCAGGTCAAATAACATGCTGCTTTATGAACTGACAACTCTATTCAATTTACAGTTCACACAAAAAACCCACTAGTTTATAAACATGTTGGGAAAAAATGGGAGCACCCCAATCAGTAATCATCACTTGTTCTTCTGAAATGCTAAAATGATTCAAAATATAGAAACTATTTTTTTTTTCATATAAACAGTGTTCATTTTATGGGTTGTTTTTTTCTCCCTTTTTCCATGTTCATTCCATCATCTTTCATGTTATTTGCTTGATCTTATCATCCTACAGCAGAACAGTGGTGTTATGCACACAGCTTTTTGTAACCCAGATTTATCTGGATCTGTGCTACAGACATGCTGCTTTTATTGGAAAAAGAGGAAGGAGAAAGATATTGCTCTTACATCTTGCACAGAATTCTTTGGAGCCAGAGAAGGACGTAACAAGTATCAATCTATTCATGAATCACCTACTATGGAACTTCTCAGGTTCCTTGCCTTGTTTCACTCTTTAGTATTGTTAACTGTTTTTAATCCAGTTTTCCTAGGCTTTAGAAATAGTTTGCCCCATTTGAGATACCATACATTCCAACTTATTCTTTCTGCCCCATTCTATATTCTGAAAACACAATTACCTAGTGTCTGGCACACATATACATGGAGAACAGTACAAGGCTTTACTTGGTAAAGTAAGGCAGCAGCAGTAGTCAGGGCAAGCATGCATTTGCAGAACACATACATATGCGCATACACAAACACACAAATTTCAAGTGATTCCAATTCACTTGGGAAATTTACAGATACAGTCTCAATAAGCAAAGTCCCAAAGAGCAGGGGAAAGTATAACCAGTCCAGAGATCATAGAACCATGGATCAGTAGGTGATCTGGGTTTAAGCATAGGGCAAGAGTTTAATGCACAACAGACAAGAGATTCCAGTAAATCCCAACCAAGGATTGCTTGCTAGCAATGGCTCTAAAATAGAGCCCCAGAAAGTGCAAGCAAACATTGATGGGCATGCTCTTGCTTTTTAAGGAGCCATGAAGACCCCTCCGTTCTACTCTCAGCTCTACTTGGTTTAGGACTAGAAGGAGGTCTTGAATCAAGTTCTATTTCTGGTTTTCTCTGCAATCAATTCAATTCAAGGTGTCTCCACCCTGCTGTTCTCCCACGTGATCTTCATCTTCTTCCTTTTCAGGGCGGGCCACAATAGCTGCTATTTCTCTTTTTATTCCTTTTTATACCCAAATTAGATCTTGGAGGGAGGGAGGGAGGGAGGGAGGGAGGGAGGGAGGGAGGGAGGGAGGGAGGAAGGAAGGAAGGAAGGAAGGAAGGAAGGAAGGAAGGAAGGAAGGAAGGAAGGAAGGAATTCACCCTAAGTACCCCTTCTGGTAATAGCAACCTCAAGGAACCACACACCTAAATCTTAGTCAGACAAAGTGCATCAAAAGATTATTTTTTGGTGAGGAGGAAAGGTTCCCCTGCACATATGTGCTAGTTGTTTCTGGCTCTAGGGGGCGGTGTTCATCTCTGTTACAAAGCTGAAGAGCCAGCACTGTCTGAAGATGTCTCCGTGGTCATGTGATTGGCATGACTAAATGCTGCAAGCGCACAGAACGCTGTTACCTTCCCACCAAAGTGGTCCCTATTTTTCTACTTGTATTTTTACATACTTTCGAACTGCTAGGTTGGCAGAAGCTGGGACAAGGAATGGGAGTTCACTCCATTATGCCGTGCTAGGGATTCGAACTGCTGAACTACTACCTTTCTGATCAACAAGCTCAAGCATCTTAGCCACTGAGCCACCGCATCCAATCATTTAATTCATTTTTACATCTTTTCCAATATTTGCACTTGTTTTGCACCTACATTTGCCTGAGTCCCATTTCTGCCCTACATCTCATGGTTTTCTGATTGAGAAATTCATCTTTCAATACCCTGATACCATTCCAGAAAACTGTATTTGGAATGGCCAATGGTGATCAGTAGAATTACTTAGAGTTGAAGGCACATGTTTTGATTATCCAGTCCTGTTCTTCCTTTCTCTTAAAGGCATTTTATACAAAACAAGCACTGGAAATTTCCATTAAACCATCTTGTGGCACAGCCGAGCTTGAAATACCAACAGAAGAAAAGAATTTCAAATCAAAATTCAGATTCATTGAGAGATTTGAATAAGGGCAGGGAAGATGAGAACTATTCACCTTGCTTAAACTAAATAACTCTCAGTCCCAAATTGATTCCAGCCACACAGAATTGGGCCTTTTCATCAAATTGGACCTCAACCACAGTAGTTTATGACTCATGATATAGATTTTGTGAAGAACATCCATTTTGTGAAAGTGCTGCAGTAAAATTTCCAAAAAATATCCACCAATCCCAAAAACCAAATGTGGAAAGAAAGTATGAATTTCAGCACAGTCTAGATATTAGCATAGGAAATGAAATAGAGTGATGTAAAGTGTGTATATGTCACACTACGCTAGGCTTGACTATGGTAACAATGCAGATAATCCTTACTTAATGATTTGCTTATTGACTATGGCAGAATTGAAGTAATAAGTCCATCATGGTCACATGATTAGCTGAAATATCACAATGGGGATTGTCAACTCCAGTGCACTTGTTAAGTAACACAGTCATTAAGTGAAACATCCTGTAACCACAACGGACTTATGACTTCAATTCTGCCATAGTTAATAAGTGAATCACTCAGGCCATTTAGTGCAATATTACATGATTACAATTCATGATTTTGCTGCTATTTCCCCATTGATTTTGCTGCTTAGAAGTTGGTTGTGAAGGTGCAAATGGCAATCACATGACGATGGGATACTATGACAATTGTAAATGCATCCAAATCTTGATCATGTAATACCCCAGTGACTCAAAGATCAAGAGTTGGTCATAAAGATACTTTCTCAGAACCGTTGTAACTTAAAATGGTGGTTGAAAAGGGTGGTTGTTAAGTTGGCTGGTTGATTGCAGTGGTGGTATTCAGCCACTTCGCACCCCTTCAGGTGAACCAAACTGGTAGTAAGTTCTGGTTGGCCATGCCCCCAACCTGGTTGCCTAGTCGCCACTTGCTTGCTTGCCCTGCCCACCTGATACTCACTCACCTGCCTGCCTGACACTAGCCCACTCACTCACTTCTTAAGGTATTTCTTTTCTCCCTTCCCAACAATCAGCTGTTCCTATGATCAGCTGTGCCAGGATTCCCCTCGCTTACTTACTGCTTCACCCAGGACGCTTCCCTGAAGCTCAGGAAAGCAAAAAGAAAACTTTTCCTTCCCCCCTCCATTTTTTGCCTTCCTGGGCCCCAGGGAGGCCCCAAAATGAAGCATGGTGGGAGTGCTGTGCCCCCCAATGTTCTATTGTTTTCCTTTCTGAGCCCCAGGAAAGCCTTCTGGGAGCAAAAACACCCCTCGCAGGAGGCTTGCCTGAGGCCCAGAAGGCCCAAAAATGGGGGGAGGGTGTTGCTGCAAAAAAAACAAAAAAACATGCCCACCTAGTCACATGACCATGTCTCCTAGCCATGCCCACAGAACTGGCAGTAAAAAAAAAATGTGAATCCAACCACTGGTTGGTTGGTTGGTTTATACCAAAGCTCTCTATTTTGATAGTTGGCTTTAAAAAGATACATTTAAAATTGAAACATTTAAAAGGAGAGTGGTATTCTGTTGTTCTCTGTTATCCAGTGAAATTGTTTGTCAATTAATATCTAGCTTGGTAAAGGCACATTCTTATATTTGTTTTGAAAATATAGAATAAGGACTAATAAGATATTGGGTGGACTCTATAATCCTGAAACCTTACAAGAAAAAACTGTATCTCTTTTGGAAGAAAGAAGCCTCTTTTGGACTTCTGGCTGCATGGAACTATTTAGGAATTAATTGCATTAGTATTGTGTGGTGTTTCTTTCTTTTTTAAAAAAAAGAAAAGCCTACTCTTAGTATTTCCATTAAAAACTTGAAAAAAGATTTTAAAAAATGAACATCACCTTTTGAAGTATCGGTGAAATTTGGTACACCTGAAAAGTCTGTGACCTAGGTGAGAAGGAAGAAAATGTATAATATGTGGCATAAATTAAACTTAATTTTAAAATTCAAAATTAATATTATTGTTCCAATAATTATCAATTTACATTTGGTGCAAAAACTTATGATGTCATTTGACAATTAGATTTAAAAGCAGTGCAACAGGCTTTTCTACCCCTTTTAATTTATGCCATATATCTTCCCCAGATTGTATGCAAAAGGCATTAGAATAAAATGTCAAGATATCAGTGTTGGTCATAAACTTAATATTAATTTAGATTTCTGAAAATACCCTTTGTGTTTTGTCACACGAAAAAAAAGCGGCAAAGTTTCTTTCATCTATAATGAATCGAAGAGGGAATTTCAAAACACACAAGGAGATGCTTCAAGTTCAAAGAAATCGAACCTTGAACTTTCATAGATTGGAAAGTTAATAGGAGCAAGCAAGAAAGCTCTTTTAAAATTCAAAATTATGCTGAATCCAAAATATTTCATCATAACTTTTTCAAGGGCTGACTTATTACTATTGTATTTCCAAAGTTGAGTCAATTCAGAGATTACATTAGTGAGTGCCACATGCAATATAAGTGTTCAGTTGGCAAGCAAGTTACAACTGCATCCAAAATGCCTTTGGGAGCTATTCCAGCTTGATTTTAAATTGGGCCATTTTCAGAAATGTGACTCTGTTTTTTTTTCTCCGGGTCACATTCATATCCTCTCATCAATTACACTAGAAACAGTGTGCCCCTCGCTTATTTGCTGGCTCTTGTGGCTTTTCCTCTTTTTTAATGCCACCAGGAGACTCAGAAGGGTAGGTCAAATGGATCGTTTCAGCAGAGTCCCTGGCTCAGCTGAATTTTCTGTCCCTAGGCCAGGGAAGGAAAGCAGAATTATTGTCAATTGTTTGTTATTTTCTGAAAAGGTGAATTGCATAAAACTCCAATAGTAAAATGAATACATTGCCATTCCTCTCTCCATCTATTAGAAGAAAAGAAGGCTGGGAGAGCAATTAGGGTTAGCAGAAATTAGAAAGAGAGCTAAAGGAGGCATATTATGTGACAAAAAAGAGAGTATGTGGAAGCAAAATCAAATTAATTCAATAGTGCTGTCAGGTTTGACAGGGCAAAATGTCCTCTGGACACTTGCATACATCTTGACCACAGTTATACACAAACATACAGAGAGAGAGAGAGAGAGGAAGGGAGGAAAAGAGAAAGAGAGGGAGAGGGAGAGAACTAGACTTTCATTCTTTCTCTTTCCTGTGTGCCTCTAGAACATCTTCCAGGAAGGAAAGAGGAGAATGAAGACAAGTCTTCTTTAGAAATATATGTGATGTAGCATATGGCAGACTCACACCCACACAGAAGATGAGACACGACCACAGACCAGAAGCCGCACTGCAACTGCATCACTACCCACTTCAAACCCCTCCGAGCCATACATGAAGCGAACTGACACCCACCATGAAGATGCGGCATGACCATGAACTCGAAGCCAAACAGCAAGATCACAGCTCACCAGCTCAAATCCCCCAGCAACTAAGACTAACCTGAGCACAACCAAGCCACCTGAACAGAACACACCTCCACCCAATCAGAACACAGCCAAGCCCCCACCCAATCAAGTAACACCCCCACTAGCAGTTAAAAGGAAGAAGCAGCTGCAAACTCACATCACTCTGAGAAGCACAGAGCCAAAGACACAAGCCTGAAGATAATGAATGAGATGTTGCCTAGATACTTCCAATCTTACGCGGGAGAAAACCCAAATAACCAAAGATCCACATACAAATACCCGCGAGAACCTCAGAAAACACACACACACACACACACAATATATATATACATACATACATACATAAACACACACACACACACACACACACACACACAAAGATATATATATATATATATATGGCATTCAGCTTTGTTCAGGTATTTTCCCACATCATAGTAGTGGTGCTTTTAAAGTTGTAGCAACATTTCAGCAGAATCTCATCTGCCATCATCAGGCTTCTGTATAGTGTTCGTCTGTGAGTTAGACTTTTACAGTGGTTTCAGATTTAAATTTGGGGAAGCCTATTGCTGTGCCAGAATGATTTTTTCTTCATCCTGATTGGTTGAGAGTCTTGGTCTGTGTTTATTGGTCTTGGAGTTTGCTGTGTTCTGCTTCTAATATCTTCTGTCTGTTTTTTTTGGCTCTTTTTGTATCTTGATTGGCTGGCAACATTGTGTTACTTTATTGGAGGCCTTTAATGCAGCTTGGCTTCGGGTAAATGGACGGCTATCATTAGTTAGGAAGCTGGGTTTCATCTGGGTGCCTGGACAAAAATACAAACAAATAGAAGGAGCACCCATGGGATCATCCCTCTCACCTGTCATCACTAACCTCTACATGGAACAATTTGAAACACAAGTTCTAGAAAAATATGATCACAAACACAAACTCTGACTCAGATACGTAGATGACACCTTCATAATCTGGCCACACGGGAAAGAAAAACTGAACAATTTTCTCACACACCTCAACAGCCTACACCCCAGAATACAATTCACCATGGAAACAGAAACTAACAATCAACTTCCCTTCCTAGATGTCTTGGTATACAAAAAACCCAATGGCTGCCTAGGACACACCATCTATCAGAAGGAAACACATGCAAACCGCTACCTACATGCACTCTCACACCACCACCCAGCACAGATCAATTCCGTAGTCGAGACACTCATCTCCAGAACAAAATGCTTAGCCGATGAACAACACCTAAAAACCGAACTACACACTCTCACCAATGTACTAACAGCCAATGGATTCCAAAGAAAGAAGATTACCCACCTAATCCAAAAAGAAACCCCAACCAAAATCCAAGACAGAGAACAAGAGAATGACAAAGCCCTCCTCCCATATATAAAAGGCAGTCCAGACAAAATCAGCAAGATCCTTGTTAGGGATACACACCCTAGCAGAACGTGCAACGGCAGTCTAGCAGGCAGGCAAATGATGTGAGATAAACGTTGTTGTAGTTTACACTCAGTAAGACAGATACACTGTGCCAGTTAAATAGTTTTTTATTCCAGCAAGAGTTATAGCATAGTCAAAACAGTCCATATGTCATACACTAGTTCAGTCCATCCGAGAATTAATCAGTTGCAAAGTTCAGTGTCGAAAATAGAGGTCAGAAAAACTTACAAATAATCAGTCCAGCAATATATCTCTTTTGCAGTCAGAGATATGAAGAAAATCAAACCCCTTTTCCTCGTTTCAGCAACAGCAGGGAAACACACGCAGTTATCACCATCAATCCAACATTATCAGATATCCAGTAAAAGCCAGCAAACAGTGAGCTCTCTTGCTCCCTCTTATGGTGATTTTACAACCGCACCCATAATACATGTTTTAACAGTTAAATTGATACACACACTTAAACTCACTAACATAGTTTATATATTATTTTTACCCAAACTAAATTAGGTAACCAATGTTATCCCTATATATATCTCTATATATCCCTATATATATATATATATAATTTCAACCCATAATTTTCACATTTTTCTTTGTGCTTGACTGCACCCTTGGGCTTTTGTAAATCCATCAGCAATGTTTTCATCAGTCATGCAATATTCCAATCTCATTAAACCATTTTTTACAGATTGTCTTACATTCAAATATTTAAGGTCACTATGTTTAGATCTTGTTTTTACAGCAATATTTGTAGCCAACTGTATGGCTGCTTGATTGTCCTCATAAACTACAATGGCATCCTTTACAGTTACTCCCATATCTAACAATAACTGTTTATACAGAATTAAATCAGTACATAATAAAGATAGACATGAAAATTCTGCTTCCATTGTGGACATACTTATGTGTTGCTGTCTAATTGACCTCCAACCAATCAGGGTTTTACCTAATAGTATAGCCATACCTGAAGTTGATTTTCTAGTTTTTATATCT
The DNA here is from genome assembly GCA_033807585.1 of Hydrophis major. Taxonomy (NCBI): domain Eukaryota; kingdom Metazoa; phylum Chordata; class Lepidosauria; order Squamata; family Elapidae; genus Hydrophis; species Hydrophis major. Next base: position 66,240,055 of record CM066330.1, read on the forward strand.
GTTGCAAAATTTGCATCAGCATATGCACTTAAAATCAAATCATCTTTTGGCTCCAAATACAATGCATAGTGCATTGTGTTTTTAAGATACCTTAATATACTCTTTAGTGTTTGCCAGTGTCTTTCATTGAGTTCAGCATTGAATCTTGCCAATTGATTAATGCTATAGGCAATGTCTGGCCTTGACCAATTACTTATATATGATAAACTACCTATAAATGATTGATAAATAGTCTTATCAAATTTTGAACTTTGAGCATCAGAGTGACAAAATTCCTGACTCATTGGAGCTTAGGTTAGGTTTTTTGCCATGCCACCGTGTGAATGGTAATTCACCTGTTGTTGAGTTAACAACATTATTCAATATATGATTACCACACATTATTGCTTCTCCCCACAAAGTTTCAGGTAATCCTGAATCCGACAACATAGTACGAGCCATTGCTTGAATTGTTTGGCCTCATCTTTCTATAAAGGCATTATGTTGTGGCCTATATGGTGCAGACCTTTTATGTTCAACACCTGCCATCTTCAGTTTATTTTGGAATTTATTGTTTATAAATTCCGTACCATTGTCAGTGATAAGAGTTACTAACTTCCTTTTAGTTTTTCTTTCTGCGAATTTAAGCCAATTAAAGAAATTTTGATATGTTTTCGTTTTGCTCTTCATAAGATAACAGAAACCATATCTGGAATAATGGTCCATTATACTTAGTATATAACGAGCACCTCCCACACTTGGTTTTTTAGGACCTATGTATCAGCAAATACTACCTCTAGAGGTTCCTTTGTTTTAAACCCATTAACTCTATTTGCTGGTATTTCCTTACTTTTTTCTTTACTACAAATATTGCAGTGCAAATACTTACTGCAAGGTTTCAGTTTTATACCTTTAGATAGTTCTACCATTTGTTTAAGCATTTTAAAATTTATATACCCCAAACATCTGTGTAACAAATGTAAGCACTCATCATGAGGTTTAACATTATTATAAACTGTGTTAGCTACCTCTGAATGATTATCATTTAATACATACAATTCACCTTTTAAAGTTGCAGTCACTTTTTTACCTTCTTTTTCAATTATGCAATTGTCTCCCCTAAAGGTAATTACATAACCTGGTTTAACCAAAACTCTAACCGAAAGCAAATTAAACTTAAGTTGTGGTACATATAACATTTTTACATTTTCTCTCATACAAGAACAATATGATATACCTTCACCTTAAGCTTTCAGTTTCCATCCATTAGCTAATGATATCTGCTGTGAATTCATGGACATCTTAATAAATCTTTTCTTATTTTTCATTATGCAGTGCGATGCTCCACCATCTACAACCCATAAATTACTATTCACAGTTTCGTTGCTATACATGGCTAACTCTAAGCATTTTTTATCCTTTTGATGCCTTTTATCTTTCTGGCTGGCATTTTGGCTTTTTCCTTTCTTGCAGAATCTAGCCAAATGTCCTTTTCCTCCACAATTAAAGCATTTTCTAATTGTATACGCTGATGAAGATATTTTCTCTTCTTCACATTGTGGTTGTTCCCTTCTGAGTTGATCCCTTTCAAGCCTTCTCCTGGCTTCTTCAATTAATCTGCCAGTAATGTCAGTTAATGTGAGGTTATCTTTTGGCAGAACCTCAAGTGAAGTTACGTAGTCATCGTAGCTTTCATCTAAAGAAGACAAATTTATATAAACTTGGTGTAGTTATGTGAAGATAAGTTCTTTTTCATGCAGTTCCTGAAAAATTCTCTTCATTGTGTTTATATGACTCAGCATATCTCCATTCTTTTGAAGATGTGTTCTGAACAGTTTCTGTGTAAGATTTATATGTGCTCCTACACTGTCTTAAATTCTCCCAACATTTAGCAGCTGTTTCTTCTCCACAAATATGTACAAGCTGCTCATCAGAGAGTGTCAATCCTATTATACAGAGAGCTTGCTCATTCTTCAGTTGATATTCTTATATTTTCTGGGCATCATTCACATCCTCCGGATACCATGCATCTACTTCTGGTGGGTTTTGAATTATACTCCACAAGCCTTCTCTGCGTAAAAGTAGGCTGCATTTCATAGACTATGAAACATAGTTTGTTCCATCCAGTTTGGATATTTGAGACAAACTTTGTAAATTGACTTGTGCCATCTTTATCTGGATATTAAACTATAATTAATAAAGCTGTCTGTTTACAGTATTGTGTAACTACACAAACTCTCACTATAATATAAGCCTGTTATATCCTGGTTAGTCTGACTGTGCACCTGGGCCATAACCAGTGTTAGGGATACACACCCTAGCAGAACATGCAATGGCAGTCTAGCAGGCAGGCAAATGATGTGAGATAAACGTTGTTGTAATTTACACTCAGTAAGACAGATACACTGTGCCAGTTAAATAGTTTTTTATTCCAGCAAGAGTTATAGCATTGTCAAAACAGTCCATATGTCATACACTAGTTCAGTCCATCCGAGGAATAATCAGTTGCAAAGTCCAGTGTCGAAAATAGAGGTCAGAAAAACTTACAAATAATCAGTCCAGCAATATATCTCTTTTGCAGTCAGAGATATGAAGAAAATCAAACCCCTTTTCCTCGTTTCAGCAACAGCAGGGAAACACACGCAGTTATCACAATCAATCCAACATTGTCAGCTATCAAGTAAAAGCCAGCAAACAGTGAGCTCTCTTGCTCCCTCTTATGGTGATTTTACAACCGCACCCATAATACATGTTTTAACAGTTAAAGTGATACATACACTTAAACTCACTAACATAATTTATATATTATTTTTACCCAAACTAAGTTAGGTAACCAATCTTATCTCTAACAATCCTCCAAAAACACAACATTAAAACAGCATTCTGCACAAACAGAAAAATATCCACCATCCTAAGAAACCCTTAAGACAAAATCGAGTTAGAAAACCAAGGAGTATACGAAATCCCTTGCATCGCCTGCCCCACCACATACATTGCACAAACTAACAGAAGAATAAGTGCACACATTGAAGAACATAAAAACTCAATCAAAAAAGAAGAACTGACCACTTCCCTGTTCCAACACCTCAAAGCCACAGGACATGAGATTGACTTTAAAAATACCAGAACTATCACCAAAACTGAACACTTCAACAACAGAATAATTAGAGAAGCCATAGAGATAGAAAAACACCCACATAGCATGAATAAAAGAGATGACACCTCCCGCTTACCAGCCATTTGGAAACCTGCCCTCATGAACAGACGAGAACTTAACATGAAGAATGACACCAGACTCACATCCACAAGTTGTGTTGGACTGCATTTTTGTGTTCATCTTGTGTTCATTTTGTGTTTATAAGTACCCGCCTAGATGAACACAAAAATGCAGTCAAAAATCTGGAATACACTTCCTCACTAGTCCAACACATGGAAGCCACAGGTCATAGCATCAACTTCAATGGCACCAAAACCCTAGCCACTATAGAAAACCCCAGCCACAGAATCATCAGAGAAGCCATAGAGATTGAAAAAAGACCAGAAAGCATGAACAGAAGAGATGATTCCACCAGACTGTCAATCATTTGGAAGCCTGCACTCACAAACAAAAAAGCCAGGCAAACACCTGGGCACAATCTGCCATCATCAGGCTTCTGTATGGTGTTTCTCTGTGAGTCAGACTTTTACAGTGGTTTCAGATTTAAATTTGGGGCAGCCTATTGCTGTGTCAGAATGGTTTTTTCTTCCTCCTGATTGGTTGAGAGTCTTGGTCTGTGTTTATTGGTCTTGGAGTTTGCTGTGTTCTGCTACTAGTATCTTCTGTCTGTTTTTTTTTTGGAGGGGGGGCTCTTTTTGTATCTTGATTGGCTGGCAACATTGTGTTACTTTATTGGAGGCCTTTAGTGCAGCTTGGCTTCGGGTAAATGGACGGCTATCATTAGTTAGGAAGCTGGGTTTCATCTGGGTGCCTGGTTGGGGTGTGTTTGGGCTGGAGGTATCGGGGGGATCTGTTTGTGCCCAGGTGTTTGCCTGGCTTGTGGTGTGGAGATTTTTTTGTTTGTGAGTGCATGATTGACAGTCTGGTGGAATCATCTCTTCTGTTCATGCTTTCTGGTCTTTTTTCAATCTCTATGGCTTCTCTGATGATTCTGTGGCTGGGATTTTCTATGGTGGCTAGGGTTTTGGTGCCATGAAGCCACAGGTCATAACATCAACTTCAATGGCACCAAAACCCTAGCCACCATAGAAAATCGCAGCCACAGAATCATCAGAGAAGCCATAGAGATTGAAAAAAGACCAGAAAGCATGAACAGAAGAGATGATTCCACCAGACTGTCAATCATTTGGAAGCCTGCACTCACAAACAAAAAAATCTCCACACCACAAGCCAGGCAAACACCTGGGCACAAACAGATCCCCCCTGATACCTCCAGCCCAAACACACCCCAACCAGGCACCCAGATGAAACCCAGCTTCCTAACGAATGATAGCCGTCCATTTACCCGAAGCCAAGCTGCACTAAAGGCCTCCAATAAAGTAACACAATGTTGCCAGCCAATCAAGATACAAAAAGAGCCCCCCCAAAAAAAAAAAACAGACAGAAGATACTAGTAGCAGAACACAGCAAACTCCAAGACCAATAAACACAGACCAAGACTCTCAACCAATCAGGAGGAAGAAAAAACCATTCTGACACAGCAATAGGCTGCCCCAAATTTAAATCTGAAACCACTGTAAAAGTCTGACTCACAGAGAAACACCATACAGAAGCCTGATGATGGCAGATGAGATTCTGCTGAAACGTTGCTACAACTTTAAAAGCACCACGTGGGAAAATACCCGAACAAAGCTGAATGCCAGACATGTAAGTACCCGCGAAAACTTAAGAAAACATATATATATATATATATATATATATATATATATATATATATATATATATATATATATATATATACACACACACACACACACACACACACACACCCATATACATATACCCATATATATATGTTTTTTGTTGATTTTTACGGGTACAGGTATGTAAGTCTATGTGTGTTCGGGTCTTTTCCCGTGTAAGATTAAGAGTATCTTGGTGACATTTCAGTGAGGTCCCTCTTGCCATCCTCAGGCTGGTGCTTTCAGCTTCGTGCCAGTGGAAGCAGTGTGTGATCGGACCTGCTGTCTCTCTATAAATACTGGTGGGGGGGCTGGTGTGCTGGGCTGGTTGGCTGCGCTGCTGCCTCTTGATTGGTTGATGTCATTGATGTTGGTATAATGGGCTGTGTGATGGCCTTGTAAGTTTTGTTGTGGAGATATCCTGGATCTTGTACTATAATCTCCTGGGTCGCTTGTTTTGTAGTGATCTTTTTTCCATTAGCTCTCTTGTTTTAATAGCTTGGGTAATGGGTTGTGTAATGGGCTTGCGAGTTCTTTTGTTATGGTATCCTGGGTCATGCATTGTGATCTCCTGGGTCGTTTGTGTTTTGATCTCTTTTCCATTAGCCTCCTCTGTAGTAACGGCTTGGGTAATGGGTTATGTGATGACCTTGTGAGACTTATTGCTGTGGTATCCTTGGTCTTGTGCTGTGATATCCTGGGTCATTTGCTGTGTTGTAACTCCTTGAGTTCTTGTGGTGTAATTTGCTGAGTTTTCTGATGTGATATCCTGAATGGGTGGCTGTGATATAGCATTCTGTGTTTTAGTCTGGCTTAGAGTTTGGGGTCTGGGTCTGCGTTCTTGGTGTGTGTCAGCTTGTTTGGTTTTGGGGTTGGGGGGTGTGACAGCTGGTGAGGCAGCTGTGGTCTGTTTTCTGGATGGTGGTTGTCTTTCGTTTATAGGATGAGCTTGGGCCTAGGTCTGATGAGAGGGATTGGTGGTCGTGTCCCATGTTGTTTCCGGTCTGGTGTTGGTTTTCGTGGCTGGTACTCGTTTGTTGGTGAGGCTAGCTTCCAGATGTCTGGTAGTCGGGAGATATCGTCCTGTCTATTCATGTTATGGGGGTGTTTCTCTATCTCGATGGCTTCCCTGATTATTCTCTGGAGTGTTCAGTGTTGGATATTAATTTGGTTCCTTCGAAATTAATTTCATGTCCTGTGGCTTTAAGGTACTGGAAGATGGAGGAAGTATTTTCTTCTCTTCTGACTGCGTTTTTGTGTTCTGCGATGCATGCATTTATTCTCCTGTTGGTTTGTCCAATGTATGTGGCTGGGCAATTGTTGCATGGTATTTCATAAACTCCTTGGTTTTCTAGCTGGATCTTGTCTTTGGGGTTTCTTAGGATGTTGGCTATTTTTTGGTCTTAATTATAGAGATATATCTATAGTACATCAGTCTTTTCTATTTGTTTTACAGTTTTGAAATAGTTTATTATTGGTAAAATTCATATTCCAGGTTCAGCTCTGAACACCTAGAACTAGGAAAGTCTCCCCTGTAAAATCCTGGAGAACAAACAAATACAGATAATACTGAACTGGATGAAGTAATGGCCTGATAGGGTATAAGGTTATGCCAGGTAGAGATTTTTTTTCTGTATTTATCAGCTCTCATTCAGTTGGATGATTTTTTAATTGATAAATGAAATGTTCTTGCTTTTATTTAGACATAAAAAAAACTGAGGAGCTTCCTGGCTTTCCATTTGTTAGTGAAATTCAAAAGGAAGGTATTAGTATGGAACTTTTATCAGAAATTTCTGCCCAATTTAATAGAAGCTTCCCAACTTTCAATTATTACTTTTGCAGATAGTATCTGCATTCAGGAGTATTAGGAATTCAGGGTAGCAAATATGTATAGTTTATAGGATGTCAAAATTAATAGGTGGAGTTGAAATTCTAAGATACAAGCATTTTAATGTTTATTCATGTTTTATTCCAGCATTGATGCAGCAAAGCACAATTGGAGGGGGAAAAAGCTTAAAAGATTGAAATTATGTGGAAAGGTTTAAAAAGTTGGGCTTAATCTCCCTGGAAAAAATGTGCTAATTAACATTTTTAAGATTTGAAAGATGAACAATGTTCACTTTGCAACAGAAATATTCAGACATTTATTTTGCTGATATTCTTAGTTCCGTCTAAGCTGTAAAGATAGTATGAGCTAAAAGCCAGGTCACAGTTCAGCCTGGTTCATACAGTTGACAGAAAAGGCATTTATCTTTGGCCATGCCTGCAATTACAGCTCAGTTCATCTGATTTATTTGCTGGGTCTAGGAGATTGGCAAAATTCATTGTGCTTACTAGATGATCCAATAGTGTTGTTTTGATAAATACATCTTATCATGAGCCAGACAAAGTAGCTCACTTGACAAAGGATTACACAAAGCTGAGCTCAACTACCACTGAGGAAAGCATGCGGGGATGGATATGGAAGGCAATAACACAAAATACAGGGAGTATGGCAGATCTAGATAAAGAGCAGACAAAGATGATAGATAATTTTAAAGTTGTGGGAGAAAAAAAGGAACGTAGAAATGTCTGCAGTGATATTTCAATGCACAACAAGGCTGTCTTTTTCTGTTCCTTTCATCAAACGAGCATGAAGAGTGTGGCTGGCCCATCCCTTTGTACGTCGACCTAAGTCTTCATAAAATTCAGTCTTGTCATCCACCAAGGAGACATAGTTTTTTATGGTTAATGCTGCAGTCAGACAATAGCTTTATGGGGAACCCCAAAAATATCACTAAGTGTTGTTAATGCCTCAATGAACCCCACCCCCGTCTTATATGAATCCTTGGTAATTCCCAGTGCCTAAAGTGAAACACGCTGGCAAATTTTAAATGATGTAGGCTTTTACTGGATGTGGTGATGTCCCACAATTCAAAGCTACTATGTGGGAAATTGGAGAATTAAAGTATCAAATAATCTGAAAGTCAGAATAAAATATTTCATTGTACATCTATGAATATTTAGCAATTCAAAGTTATAATTTATCCCATCACATTCTCTTTTGGAGAATCAATACACCATTTCATGAATTCCATGGATTTAAGGTATGCAAAATCTAACCCACTGCCCATAGTTCTAATTATGACACCTGAAGATATTGATTAAATATTTTCCTGTATCATTGAACTAATTCTGTCAGAAAATAGCTGGAGTGATTCATGTTTGGTTTATGTGCTTTAAAAGGATGTTGAGCAGCTATCAGAGACAGACAGACACAAAGAGGAACCTAGAAATCTGTCTTAAGAACCTATTCCTGAATGTTTTGCACTGCCTGAGAAATGGTTTTATTTTGCTACAAAATATGACAGGGATTTCATGATCATACTACTACCTATGCTACTAGACTACAATCTCCCACTTCCAAAAAAAAAAATGGTCCAGTGATATTCTAGGACATCAGCTTTTACATGGCATTCAGCCATCTTATTTATATTTTATTAGTTTGTGTAGCTGCCCATCTCAACAAGTCATTCCAGGCAGTGAACAATATCAAATAAAACACAATTACGGTACACCATTCCCACAAAAATTAAAGTCATAGAAGCTGAGAGGAAAAAAAATCTCAATCAACACCACTAATACAGTCTGGAGACAGTTTCTTTCACATATTCAGGGTCTTTAGAGTCTTATAAAAGGCCAGTAGAACTGAGCATCATAATCTCATTAAATATGCTATTTTCTTGACCCTTGCACATAGCCCCTGTTCCCTATTCTACTGCATACCCAATTACATGAGCTGGAAGTAATGCCACCTGAACTCAGTGGGATTTACTTCAGAATAACTATGCATAGTACAAAGTAAAATGCTAGCAAGCCGAACCTGATGTCTGACTTCATGTAATCATAGTTTTCTTGACAGTATTGCAGAAGTGGATAATTGTCTTCTTCCTGATATTTTTTTCCTCCGTTTTTGACTCTAGCCATGGTTATAAAAACATCAGAGGTGGTATTCAGCAGGTTCTGACCAGTTCTGGAGAACCGGTAGCAGAAATTTTGAGTAGTTTGGAGAACTGGCAAATACCACCTCTGACTGGAGATTTTATAGTATCTTTCCCCTGCCATGCCCACCAAGCCATGCCCACAGAACTGATAGTAATTTTTTTTTGAATCCCACCACTGAATAACATCATAAATAATTAAAAATATCAAAACTTTTTTTTCAGCTAACCACCAGTAAGGTCACCATCCAGTTCACATCTAGTATGCAAAGCCTGAATGTTCTGACAATGCATTGTAGGCACCATTCTGCTAAGCCAACACCCTTGAACATTGAGTGGCATAGTTGGCCTTTGGAAAGATGTCTTAGTGCAGAGATAAGACTGTTAAACAAAGAAAAGAGGGTGCATTATCACTGGTGCACAATCTGGCATTAAAGTTGCCTGCTAAATAAGATCAGCTTCTGGATAAGCCCAAATGAATTGTGATAGGTACTGTAGTTCTCTAGTTTATCCCAGTTTGCATTTATTAAGAAAGGCAACCTTTGGGATGGAAACTAGATATTTATAATTAGAAAACCACATTCTGCTAAGTTGATCCTAGAGGCCATTGCCATTTGCACTGGAGAAATTCACTCATTAAAAAAGTGCTAGCTCAGAGAAATGGCTTTCACATTAACATCAGAAGAGCTTATGCTGATTGAAGTTGTTAAAGCCCCAGATTCCTGTTCAATGGCACTGTTAGCGATGAAGGCTTAGGAGCTAAAGAGATCAGCTTCCTTTTAACAGGTTAAAATTGCAAAATATATGGAATTATAAGCATCTTCTTTCCAGGGATTCAGGCTAAATTATATGGGCACATCAGAATTTTATTATTTTTTATTGGGTTTTTTAATTAATTATATTTCTTAGTACTTAATAAACATTGTGTTGTCTGGGTATTTAATTTATTTAACAATACTACTTATATTCTTAATCTCCACTTCTTTTTTCCCAACCAGTGGTAGAATAAATTCCATGTTTGATAGTATTCTGTGTCTTCTTTCTGCTTAATTTTCAATTTCAAACTGGGCACAGTAGAATTTGAACTTTGGACTAATATTATGATATTAATTCAAGCCCATAAATTTGAGCTTCTAGACTAATATTATCATTGTACAATTTTGCAGAAGCAAAGAGGATAATTTATGCCCGTGATGGCAAACCTATAGCATACATGCCGGAAGTGACACACAGAGACACTTCTGCCAGCATGTGAGAGGTCACCCAGAAGAACCCCATTGTGCCTACGTCTGCGACCCCCACCAGTCAGCTGATTGTTGGGTATCAGCCACGCATGTGCGGGGAAAGGCACACACATGGGAGATGTGTGCACATCCGCAGAGGCATGCAGTGTACAGGGGGCTGCGTGCACATGCTCAGGGGGCAGGAGGAGTTACGTGCTCATTGAATCATGGGTGCAGGAAAGCGAGTGGGAACACATGTGTATGTGCACGCACTTTTGGCACACAATGTGGAAAAGGTTAGCCATCACTGATCTATGCTATGCCTTTAACTCCTTGTTTGAGGAAAGATTCTCTAAATGTAGCAACCACTAACTAGAATTATTTAATAGAAGATAGCTTAAGATAGGAAATGTTATTAGAGTATGGGATACATAATAGTATAGGAAATAGTATAAGAAATAATATTTGTATTTGCATGTATTTACATCTAAATGCAGATGAAGCAAAACAAATGAAAATTGCAGTGCTGCCTATTAATGGCACAAAGTAATCAGTAATCACATTTAAAATATGGGCCTGTCCTTAAAATCCATTTGGAAACTTCAAGTGGTTCAGGACATAGCAACATCAGCTGTTGTATGTTATGACTAGAGAAACCTACCAGACACCCTATTTTTTAAAAAAGAAAGCATACTTTGCTGTAGTGTTTGTCATTCTAATGACCTGCTTGGTTGTTTTCTTTCACTTTTTCTCTCCTTTACGACTACTTCTCCTCCATGGATCTTCTCCTCAGCCCTTTTCTGCATGGATCTTCTCCTCAGCCTTTAATTAAGGGAAAGCCAGGTGGAGAAGGAATTGAAATTACTCAGGGAACTTCCAAAAGGAGCCAATCAGTTGCTTTTTATTTCTGATTTCCAAAGGTCTTTCTCTTCAGCCAGAGAGACTGTCCAGCACCAGACTGCCTGCCATCTGGGGACAGTATTGAAGTGCCAATCAGTTGTGTATCTAGACTATCCGATGCATCCAAATGCTCCTCATAAGGCTGGGCTGAACATTAGTTCTATATTTTCCTCTAACCTGTCTTCTATCTAATGGGAAAGAAAATCAATTTTATTGGTTTTTTCAAAGGAGAGAAAAATTGGGAATAACTTTCTTGCATAAAATACAGTGTTCTTAGACTGACCTGTTATGAAATGTGCATAATTTCTCTGTTTTATTATACAATCATCTCTCCTGCCATCTGCAGTTCTCCAAGGTCCCACATTTCAATTAAACTCCATGAGACCTCCTGCCAGTAGGGCTTGTTTCACTGTGGCAAAAAGGGAAAGAATATATAGAACAAAAGGTTGTCTGCTTCTGCCAATTAGCAATAATAAACTAACCTCAAAACTAAAAGGAGTTCTAAAACATCCTGAGATGTATTCGTTTTGCAAGGAAAGAAAAGTTTAGGATTCCTAATTAGAGAAAAAGACCATTGGTTTTTCCATTCTGATGCAACTGCTTAGTAATCTACTAATCCCTTTTAACTGTCAAGAACCAGGGAAATCAGGAGATCAAGGTAGTTCAAATGGGTATAAAGATTTATTGCAACCTTAAACTCTCTACAGGAATCTGAATTAATAACTGCCAAAGGAAATTAGCGGTAGTTAAGGGTAGAAGAAATTCAAGGTAGGCTGGACTTAGATCTGTTGTGAGCGCAAAGGGACTCATGACTGAAACACATTTGACCCCTCCCTCAGGCTCAGCCTGATTCCCTACAGTTGTGCCCCTAATAATTTTTCTGAAAGGAAAAAGCTGGGCTGAAAGGAATATGATAATATTGTGAATCACATAATTCAGTTAATCAGATAGTCATAAGGACTGAATGTGAGCCTATCTGCAAACTACAGATATCTCATTTTAAACTCTAATATAATATAGGGGCTATAATATTGAACATTTTTAAATCTTCCCTTTTCAATGTGTGTGAGAATCTCTTTATTACCTTCATTGTAAGCAAATACACAATATCAAAGCCTCCTGCTCTTTATTTTAGAAGAATGTACTTATATATTTTGCATGGAACATTCAAGCATACTTGTATACTTATTACATTCATGTATACTTATATACTTATTCTGAATACTTATTGTATTCAGCATATCAATCAATTCTGCAAGTAAATATGGACATTTTGGGTTAATTCTTGGTATTAATTCTTTTTGGGTGTAGTATTGTGTTTACCCATCAGATGTCAGTATAGCCTTACAACAGAAAAAAACATCCAGGTGAAACTTTTATAGATTTAATGTTATGAACTGAATTTGTGTGTTCTAGATTATATTTAAAAGAGCACAAGTTTAGTAGATATTCTCAGTTAAGAACAGGATAATCTGAGATAAGTAAAGATGCTTAAGAAAATGGAATCATTGTGTTACTTTGAATAATAATACAATAATATAATCTTTGCACATCTCATCCAGAAATGAGCTGCCCACCTGCTTCTTCAGCTATAATTTTATAAAATTATAATTTTATATATTATAAAATTTTATAATTTTATAATATAATTGTAATTTTTAATTAAAACATCCCTACAAGTTAATGAAAACAGAATACCACAACACCAGAATGGAGTTGTCATCCTAAAGTAGAGAATCAGCTTCTAGCTAATAACAGCACAATAATTTATCACCAATCAAGTTTGGCTCTTGATATTATTTAAGATTTAACAAACAGCTAGTATTTTACCTTAAATGACACTAAATCGCCTCTTCAGCAAACTCTGAATCAATCATGTATTCCTTTAAAATACGTATTCCTGTATCCAAAGCTCTTGCCAAATAAACTTGCTTCCCATCAATGTTTTATTGCCAGATTTCTCTCAAAACATCCTGCTGGATTTCAACATGCTATAAAAATGGGATTGTGGGTTGATTGCTCACATTACATTTCCTTGCTAACTTTTTTGTTTGCCCCATCCTCAACCTGGTGAGTGAAGAATAAGCCTTTATTCTTATCCAGTGGAATCTGTGTGTATGGAGACCTGTATTTTTTAGTCAAGTTAAATCCAGTAGATACTTTCTTTAAATGTCCAGGATAAAACATTGGGATCTGGTCGATAAAATACAGAATGGAATGGAAAGGCTAGGTTGTTTAGTCTCAGTTCCTTTAGAAATGTCAATAGTACACAATAAAGGGGTGGAGCTTCTATTACATGATCACTATTATTACATGATCACTATGTAACTATTTTGACCCCCCATGGACAACTCTGCTTGCTTCTATCTGTTTTCAGATATTTCTGTTTGATATCTAAAGAAGCATTGTATTAATCCTATTCAAAGATATTTGTTTATATTCAAACCAGAAAGTTGTAAAGCTATCTAGTGGAAAATCAATGTATTCAATCTATTTTCTTAATGTCATCGTTTGCTGTCATTTATGCCTTGGAAACAATTACATTATTTGTTTAAATCACACTAGAGATTTTTCTCTACGAACTCAAAGAACAAGAAAAATGAGCAACGTATGTAGCAAAATGATCTGGTACCTGCAAATCTAAGCAGGAATACAGACAATAATGTTAGAGAACTGTACTAAGCAACCAAGCATATAAAAGATACTAAAAAACTTTATGGCAGAACAATTTGTTTGACCCAAGTATGAATCATGTTTTCCAGTTTTCAGATAGAAGAATTCAAAGGCTAAAAAGAAGCTCAATAATCTAAAAAAACATGTTATGGTTTCTTCTACATTATAATGTAGTAGATGCAAAAATTAAGCATTTCACCATGAAATAACCATATTTTACTTTTTTTAAGTGCTGTTATTGCAATAGTATATATTGTTTCCATGTTTTGTTAATCTGTCTGAAGCAACTAGGATATAGAAACATAGAAGCTACTTTTGTGCCATAAAATGTATCATTTTGATATGGTTAGATTTTTACATACAGATATTCTGAATTCATCTGTCTCAAATTAATGTACTCAAATGAGTACATTTCACCAAAAGGCTATGTCCTATAACTGGGGCCTAGATATATGAACATTTTCTGACATTTTTTTTTTTGGGGGTAAAAGTTTTATTGATTTTAACAACAAACAAAAAACATATAAGATATAAAACATGACATAGAAAAAAAATAAAAAAAATTATGACATTCTTCATAAATTTACAGTGTATCGGTTGGTTTACCACTCCCTTTTGTGCATCCATTTCATAGTCATCAGAATAATTATATTACATAATAACTCACATTATAAATCATCAATAAAATATCCCAATATCATTATTGAACAATCATTTGACTATAATTTTACTAATTCATACTTAAGCGAGATAACTATAATTAAGTTAAATTATTTTATGACAAATCATGAAATCATATCAAGTCTATAATAAAATATTCTTAAAAATTATCAAAACCAAGAAAAATTATATATTCATTATTTCCTAGATTTCTAAATATTCTATTATCATATTGTATTATCTAACCATTGATAAAAAAGATCCCAAACTTCATAAAATTGTTTATTTTCTTGTTCTCTAATTTCAAATGTCAATCTACTCATTTCAGCACATTCCAATATTTTCTTAATAATTTCTTCCTCTATTGGTATTTTCTCACTCTTCCAATGTTTAGCAAATACAATCCTAGCTGCTGTTAATACATTTACAATCAGATATTTTAAATTTTTATCATATATATCAGGTACGATTCCCAATAAAAAAATCTCTGGTTTCAAATCTATGTGTTTCTTTATCATTTTTTCCAGCCATATGCGAATTCTAGTCCAATATTTCCTGGCCTCCTCACAAGTCCACCACATATGGTAATATGAGCCAGGTATCTGATGACATTTCCAACACTTTTCATATTTATTCTTGAACATTCTTGCTATTCTTGTCGGGGGAAAGTGCCACCTGTAAAACATCTTATACAAATTTTCTTTATATGCTGTTGACATTGTCATTTTATAATTTTTGCCATTTCTCTAAATCAATCCCATATCCAAAATTCTTCCCCCAAGCAATCATTGTTTCTTTAACTTGTTCTTCCTCTAATTTAATTTCCAACAAATAACTATATAATTTTTTAAACACTTTTTCATCAGTACCTGTCAAAATCCTATCTAAGTCAGTCAATTTATCATAAAATCCTTCTATTTTAGAATCTTTAAGATACCTTGCATGTATTTGCGCATATGAAAACCAATTCATCTTTATACCTTGTTCTTCTAAATTTTGCATTGTTTTAAGTTCACCCTTTTCATCCAATATTTCCCCATATCTAACTGTTTGTTCCTTCTTATAAGTTATAGGATACAAAAAAGCTTCAATAGTTGATAACCAAACTGGAATTTTCAAATAACATTGTTTCTTAGTTTTCTCCCAATTCAACCATAACGATTCCCGTATATAATGCCTTCTGAAATAACCCTGTAATTTAGTTCCCTTATACCATAAAAAAGCATGCCAACCCAATAATAAATCATGACCTTCTAATGTCAACAATCTAGTCTTTCTTAACGTTATCCATTCTTTAACCCACATTAAATTTGCAGCTTGATAATACAACTCCCAATTAGGAAGGCCAAATCCTCCTCTAATTCTAGCATCCTGTAAGAGTTTTAATTTTATTCTCGCTTTCTTGCCTTGCCATATATACTTCAACACAATTTTATTTAGTTCTTCGAAGTAATCCTTACTTAACCTAATTGGTATTGTTTGAAACAAATATAAAATTCTGGGTAAAATATTCATCTTGATTGTTGAAATTCTACCTATCAATGACAATTGTAGGTTTTCCCATTTTTTCAGGTCGGATGCTATCTGCTGTTTAAGCTTAATATAATTATTCTCTTTCAATGTAGTACATCTTGACATCAAATATATCCCCAAATATTTAACTTTGTTCGTAACTTGAATTTTCAATAAATCTGCCAGCTCTTCTCTTTGCCTTAATAACATGTTCTTTGTCAAAATCTTTGTTTTGTCTTTATTTATTTTTAAACCAGCCATCTCACCATACGTCTCTATCTTTTCCAATAGTTTTAAAGCTGTCTCTAAAGGGTCTTCCAAAATAAAGACCAAGTCATCCGCAAAGGCTTGCAATTTGAATTCCTCCTTTTTGACTTTCATTCCTTTTATAACATTTTCTGACATTTTTGTAATCATCAACTAATGGATGAGCTTAGTTTATAAATTATATGATGCTACCACAATAGGGCAATAATTCTCCTCTGTTTCACTTTGGTGAATAATCCTCACCGGCAAAAATATTGTAATTCAGATTTATAGTGAGAGTGTATGGTATACTTTTGGGGACCCAGCAAGACTGGATTTGAGGGAAATGAAGTTATTCTATATCAGGGGTATCAAACTCAAGGCCCGTGGGCTGGATGCAGCCTGCAGGATGCTTGGATCCAGCCTGCGGACCCCTCTGGAAACAGGGAAGAACTGGCCAATGGTGCCTCTGCCAGTGAAAATGGAACTCATGAGGGCTCCGTTTTCACTGGCAAAGAGTTGTACGAGGCTATTGCAGCTGAAAATAAAGCTTGGGAGCCAATTTTTGCTGGCAGAACACTTAGGCCAACAGAGTTGCCCCCAACACGAGTGATGTCATGCTTGCCATGCCCACCCTGGCTACAGCCATTCCAGCCCGCTGAGTCAATCTGATGTAGCCCTCAATAAAATTGAGTTTGACACCCTTGTTCTATTTTGTTTCTTCCCAGCAAACATTAACGGCCTGCAACCTTTGATTCAATAGGTGATCCTGAGTTCTAACCTTCTGTGTAAAGGAGAGAAAACTTCTGTATCCATGTTATTCATTATTTAAGCCACTGGGAGCTTAAACAAATTAATGGTTTTTCAGTTCTCTTAATGTTATAAGTATTTCAACCTTAAGATAAAAATTTATATCAATCCCACTCATTTTATTGTTTTGTATTTATGAACAAAAAAAGTCCCACATAATCAACTTGATGAATAACTTTGATAAGTACATCCTCCTTGACTCAGCTTTATTTTCTTTCTAAGTGACAACAATTGCATTCTATTCAATTTTCAAACCAGTGTAGTAAATTCATGTATTCATTATTATATGTATAAAATGTTGATTATATCTATACTGAAAAGACTGTGAAATTATGTCTCTTAGTCGCATCACTTGGAATATGTGCTGGTCCTTTCTTCTACTTCCAGACATAGTAGTGTAAACATATATTGGATGTAGATTTAGATTTAAATATAGGTTTCTTATTGTACACATTTCAATACCTATGTAAATTGGTTACACAGAAACTAGAGATCTTCCTTTGTTTCCTTTTAAATATTTTTAAAATGCCCCCCCCACCAATATATTGAATGTTAATGAATGTCAATGAATCATAAAAGGAGATTCTGCTATTGCAGTTATTAATTAAACAAAAGAAAGCTAATATTCAAGGATGTGGAAAAAAACTTTGAGAGGAAGGTGTACTTCTCAAAATTTCTGATGGAGGTAGACTAGGAAATGGCAGGAAGACTGAAGGCATATAGACTGGAAGAAAAATTACTGATGGTTGTCATATTTCTATCAAATAATAAAGGAAGCATTTGTTGTTTTAGAACTACTGACATGCTGGATGATATGATCAGCCTTGGGGAAGAAAATCAATAAAAAATAATTGTAGAAGAGCAAGGTTAAATGGCATAGATAATGTGTCTTTTGTCTGCCAATGATATGACTTTAAAGATTATAATATGAATATGAATGAATGCATTTAAATAGAAATGACATTTTCCATCTATCTTAATCTCACTGTAAGTACAAGGAGTTACAACATATTAACTGGTGTTTAGATTTGTCCTCTTGCTGTCTCCTTTTCACTCCTTAAATTTATCATCTCAACCATTATCATTGCTCACAATTCTTAATAAAAGTTTTGAATTCACAGAAATTTGAATAACTAAGATGAAAGTTTTTAAAGCCTTGAAACCTTTATAAATTTTATAGAATGCCCTTTCTAGAGTTTTTTGTGACAACAAAACATCAAACAATCTCACAGACTCTTAATTATTAAAATATTAATAATTCTGGTCTTGATAGAGATGTTACTGATCCCTGATTTTTTGAACTATGACATCACAAGGCAATTTTAAAAATATGAAATGAAAATATTTAATTTAAACATCATTAATCCTCTCTTTTCCTTTCTTTGATTCCAGTATATGACCTCATTACATCTGGAATATCTGTGCATATATTTAGCTTATTATTAGCATTTAATTATTTCAACCATCAGATATAACAATGTGTATTTTTCACTAACTTATTCATTATACAATAAAAAATGAAAATGTGATTAATGGGCAAGTTCAATCTGTAAGGATTAAAAAAGAGCCCATTAAGAATAACTAAAACATGTTGCAATTAAAATCAAGTGAAGTTAGATTTATAGAGAGGATGGAGTTGTTTATGTCACTGAGATGCTTCATAGGCAAATGCAATTAAGTACCAGAAAATCTGGTTTTTCCATAAAAGTTCAGTCTTACAGATATCTGGTCATTGTGTTTTCATTGGCTTAAGTTGGACAATTAAAAAGATAGTGTGTAATATATATTTAGATGTGAAAGGCAGAGACACCTGGATATAAGGAATTTTCTTGTTAACAGTCTTTTGATTTAGCAGAGGCATTTGCCGCATCCCAAATTTTGTCAAGACTGATTTCAGAGAAGAGGTCATGATATATTTTAAATATGGCTTGTATTCTGCTCTAATTCTTTTTTATTGCATACGAAGGCAGAAGAATAAAGTGAAAATTGTAAAGATTCTCAGAGGATGTTAAAAAATGAAAAAGGGAATGCAAGTATCTTAACGTTGCTAGGCAAGAAGTATGAGAGACTGTTTGGTGTCGTGGTTTAAAGTAACATGCTAGAAAGGAGGCAGAGCATTTTTTAAAAAAATATTTTTAGCCTTGAAGACAATTTGCCTATACTAGTGATATCAGTGCCTGTTATGTTTTTGTGTGTGTTTCTATAAGTGTGAGATAAAAGAGATTTATAGAGAATTAAGATCATGTAAAAAGGGAAAAAAAGTCTACAGTTTAGAATTAAAATCAGCCAATAGCTTTTTCTGAAACATTTAAATAATTCAGAGAGATTCTCTTTGTAAAAAAAAACACCGTATCCCCTTTTACCAGTTCAAGCTGACTGCATGGGCATATTAATTAGCAATAAAATAAAATAAATAAAGCTCAGTTCATCTGCAAGCTGGTCGTGTCTTCTCAGCAGTTGGAAGCCAGCTCTACAGTTATTATAGTTTTGGCTTAAAAGATAGGCAATTTTGGTTCATAGGTCCTGAAATAAAGAAAACATTGTATTGCTTTAATAGCAATTTGAGCCAAGAATGGATCTTAAAACTTGGTCATGTACCCTATCAAAATGACCTACATTCCTTCTGAAGATAATCTAAGAAATAAAACCAGCTATCCATGCTACCAAAAGACAACACACTAATCAGTTTCATTTTTTTTCATTCTTGTTTCCCAAGGTTATGAACACATACTGTTGTTTTGCCTCATTTCCAATTTCATAGACAATCCATTCTATTTTCTGGTCAGGCTGAAAGTACATGGTATTTTAAATATAGATTTATGATCAAATGATCTAAAATTGAAAGACGAATATAAAACCTTGCTAATATTATGAGGCAGAACTGGCTTCCAAAGATGCCTTTTTTAAAAAAAATCCTCTTTCCACCTCAAATTTCATTTTCAGTCATTACTGAAGTGGAATTAATGGAGAGATGCAATTTTTACAAGTATGTTGTATGGCAGTTAAATAGCTCTAGATGCCTTCTGGATGTGCCCATGCAGACAATTAAACACTAAAATGTGAGAGGAAAGAAAGTAGATGTTGTGTCCGCGAAATGATGCCAGGAGTCGGTGATTTAGTGCAAAGCTCTTTATTGATATGCTGGAACCAAACTGGTGAAAGGAAAAAAGCCCGTGGCTTTTATTCCTTTCGCCGCGGCGGCCGCGGCCAATGGCACCGCTTTGAATCTCCCGCGGTCTGAACGGACCAATCGCGGGAGATTCTTAGCGAGCCAATTGGCGCGGCTCGCCTGACCAATCGGAGAGCCCCGCGCCTTGGCCAATCAAAGCGCGGGAATCTCGAGTATGTTAATGAAGGACAGAACACCCCTCCCCTCTTGGTTCAGTCCTTACATTGCGTAGTCACGTAGGTAGGCGGGGCTCCGTCTGGTCCTACTTGACCTGCGCAACTCAGTTGTAGGCTGGATCCCGGCCGGTTCGGTCGGGATCTCCTCTGCTCCTGTTGCTGTCATGGGAACCGGCTGGTTGATCGGGCCGGTCCTTTCTCCGTAGCTCCCTCCTGGGCCTTCCGGGTTGGTTGAGCTACGGGTTTCGCCGCTCCCGCTCGGTCTTTCCGGGTCGGTCGAGCTGGCTTGGCTGCTCCTTTCTGCAAGGGGTCGTGATGGCTGCGTTCCGGTGAGTACTGCTGGTTTATTTTTCTTTTGATTCGGTCCCCTGGGTATTCCCTCCCCCCTTGGTTTGCGTTGCGGAGGTTGGGTTCATTTGTTTGTGCGTCGGCGGTTTGTTGGTTTGCAGTTCTCGACCTAAGTTGGTCGATGTGGCATTTCCACGCTCGTCCGTCTGCTGTTTGTAGCCGGTACGAGTGTGGGCTTGTTGCTTGGGTGATGACGGCTGGGATCCATAGAGGGTCTCCTATCAGGTTTTTTGCATATACGGGGTCCTCGGGTGCGAAAGTTCGGTGTTTGGTGCTTGAGTCTGGGGGCCTCTCCGGGTTATACGTAGGGTGTAACCTGTCGAGTGGGGACCTTAGCTTTCTATCCATTAGTAGTTCGGCTGGGCTTTTATTGGTTGTGGGGTTATGTGTTGGGTGAAGAGTAGTCTGTTGATTTTCTCTTGGATCTCCCCGTGGTCTATTTTCCGGATGGTCTTTTTAGTGAATTGGACCATCCGTTCCGCCCTACCGTTCGCCGCCGGGTGCGCCGGTGCTGTCAGCGCGTGGCGGATGCCCCTTTCCGCTAGGAATTTTTCGAATACCAGCGAGGTGAACTGGGGCCCGTTG
This sequence comes from Hydrophis major, assembly GCA_033807585.1. NCBI lineage: Eukaryota > Metazoa > Chordata > Lepidosauria > Squamata > Elapidae > Hydrophis > Hydrophis major. The sequence continues at coordinate 66,261,215 of CM066330.1, forward strand.
TCGGAGACGACGACGTCTGGGAGGCCGTGTGTTGCAAAGAGTTTGCAGAGTTCTTTGATCACGGCCTCCGTGGTTGTCGTCTTCATGTTGCTTACCTCCAGCCAGTTGGAGTAAGCGTCAACTGTTATGAGGAAGGTGTGTCCTTTTGTGGGCCCGGTGAAATCTATATGGATTCTAGACCAAGGTCCCTTTGGGGTTTCCCACTCTAGGACGGGTGCTGTGGGTGGGCTGGGCCTAGTTTCCTGGCATCGTTGGCACCTAGCTACCCAGGCCTCTATTTGTTTGTCCATCCCTGGCCACCAAGCGTAACTTCTGGCCAGGGCTTTAGTCCTCACGATGCCAGGGTGCCCCTCGTGTAGCAGTTCCAAAACCTTGCCCTGTAGCTTTTCCGGAATGACCACCCTGTCCCCCCATAGAATGCACCCTTTTAACAACGAGAGTTCCATTTGGCGGTTTCGGAACGTTTTGACGGACTCGTCGTTGTCCCTTTCCGGCCACCCTTTCTCCACCCAATGCAACACCCGCGCCAGACGTTTGTCTTTATTAGTCTCTCGGGCAATGTCTGACGCGGTTATGGGCAGGTTGGGTAGAGTCTCTATACTGAGGGTGGTCGTCGTGGGTGTTGGGTCGGTGTCGGGTTCCGGTAGCGGCGAGCGGCTTAAGGCGTCTGCATGGGAGATCGTCTTACCCGGTCTGTGTATGAGTTCGTAGTTGTAGGCTGCCAGGAACTCGGACCACCTTGTCATTCGGGGAGACAGAATGTTCGGGGTGGCCCGGTTTCCTGCAAGGATTCCCAGCAGCAGCTTGTGGTCCGTTATGACGGTGAAAGTCCGGCCGTAGAGGTATTCGTGGAATCGTTTTATGGCGGCAACTATAGCCAGAGCCTCTTTGTCCAGTTGGCTATAGTTCTGCTCCGGTTGGGTGAGGGTCCTTGAAAAGAATGCGATGGGCGCTTCTTTTCTGTCGGGAAGGGTATGGCTGAGGACAGCGCCGACGCCGAAGGGTGATGCGTCGCATGTGATGGCCAGAGGTGGGTCTCGTTGAATTGTATGAGGACGGCGTCGGAGGTGAGGAGGTCCTTCGTTCTTTGGAAAGTGGCTTGCTCCCGTTTCCCCCAAGTCCAGGTCGCCGCCTTGTCCAGGAGCCTATGCAAGGGCTCCGCCGCCGTCGCCTTTTGGGGTAGGAAAACATTGTAAAAGTTCAGTAACCCCAAGAATGCTTGTAGCTCAGTCTTTGATTTGGGGGTGGGGGCTTCTTTGATGGCCTTGATTTTTTTGCTTGTGGGGTGAATGCCGTGCCGGTCTAGGAGGTTGCCCAGGAATTCCACTCGTTCCGTGCAAAGCTGGCATTTTTCCTTCTTTACTTTTAGCCCCGTCTCTTTAAATTTAGTTAGGACCTCCCTTAGTCGACCTTCTAGTTCGTCTTGGTTGGCTGCCGACACTAGGACGTTGTCGAAATAAGGTACCACCCCCTTGATACCTTGCAATAGCCTCTCCATTAGGCTCTGGAATATGCCCGGTGCCACGCTGACTCCGAATTGGAGTCGGTTGCATTTGAATGCTCCCCGGTAGGTGACAATGGTCTGCGCTTCTGCCGTTTGCTTGTTGACCGGCAACTGTTGGTATGCCTGGGCGAGATCGAGCTTGGCGAAAACCTTGCCCCCTCCCAGTGAGTGCAGTAGGTGTTGCACTACTGGGACGGGGTAGGCGCTTTGTTGCAGCGCGCCATTTAGGGTGGCCTTATAGTCCCCACAGATCCTCACCGACCCATCGGGCTTGATCGGGGTGACTATGGGGGTCTCCCACCGGGCGTGGTCTATGGGCTGCAGGACCCCTTGTTTGACGAGCTTATCAATTTGCTCGTCTATTTTGGGTTTAAGTGCGAATGGCACCCGCCTTGGTTTCAGGCGTTTGGGGGGGACATTAGGGTCTAGGTCGAACGAGATAAGGGGCCCTCGGTACTTGCCTAGGTTTCTGTCAAAGACCTCTTGGAACTCCCGGGCTAGTTGCTGCTCCCAGCCGTCGTCGGTGACGTGGTCGACTCCCGTGAGGGCGATGTCGAGCGGGGCAAACCATTGCAGTCCCAGTAGGCTTGGGCGGTCGCGGTCGACGATCGTTAGGGGGAGTCGTTCGGTGCACCCCTTATACGTGATGTTAAAGCTTTTGGTGCCGACTACCGGGATGCGGTTTCCCTGGTAGTCCTTTACAATGAGTCTCTGGTTGTCTACGTTCCTCCTTTGGAGGGTAGGCACCAACCGCTTTATCTCGTGCCATGCAATCATGGAGAGGTAGGACCCGGAGTCCACCTCCATTTTGCACGGCTGGCCCTCGATGCGTACCTCGATGTGGACCTTCCGGGCGTCGTTGGTGATGGCGTGGCCGATGGTGACCGTCTGGTGGGTCTCCTCTCTCCGCCGGTTGTCGTCGCCTCGCGAGGATCGTCCATTCCTGTCCCATCGGTTGTCCGAGGGGCGACCTCTGGTCCGGGGTGGTGTGCTCTCTCTCCTCCGGTCGCTCTGGTCCCATCATGCCGGGCTGCGGTTTTTCTTCAGGCGGCAGACACGAGCGATGTGTTCCTTTTTGTCGCAATGCCGGCAGATTGAATCGAAAAACCGGCATTCCGACCTTGGGTGGTCGCCCCCGCAGCCGGCACAGTTGGTCCTCGACTTACGACCTCGCCGGTTCCGTTGGTCGCGCCCTGTCTGGAGTCGATGGATGTCCTCCTCGTCATCGGACGTGCTGGATGCCGAGTGGAAATCGCCCTGGTTGTTGTCGTCTCGGTTTTTGGTTCAGTCGACCTCGCCGGGTTGTTGTTTCTGCCGCGGTCCCTCGTGTCCGGTCTGCGCATGCTGTCGGCGGAAGTTCGGGTTGCTTCTGCGGCTGCGGCTGCGGTGAGGGTGTCTGCTAGGCTGATGTTGCCCTTAGCCATCAGCCGGCTCTGGAGGGCGGGGTCCCACAAACCGAGCACGATTCGGTCTCTCAGAGCGTTGTTTAGGTTATCGAATTCGCAGAGCCCCCCTAGGCGCCGCAGCTCGGCGACGAAGTCGCTGAAACTCTCACCCGATCTCTGGTCCCGCCGGTAGAACTGGTTGCGCCGGATCAGGATGGGTACCTCTGGAGCATAGTGCCGCCAGAGAATGGGTTCGAGGACGTCCCAGTCCATCGCGGTCGCATCGGCGGGATTGGCCAACGCTTTGGCCATCTGGAAGACCTCAGTCCCGCAGTGGGTGAGGAAGACGGCGCGTTTCAGTGGGCCCGAGGCATCCTTCATGCCGGTGCACTCGAGGTACATGCGGAATCGGTCGGAGAACGATTCCCAGTCCTCGGTGGCGGGGTTGAAGGGGGCGGGCGGTGCGATTTTCGCCATCTCGGTGCTTCGTCTGGCTTCCGTCGGACACGTGGTTCGGTTCAGGGTCTGGATCCCATCCTCGTCGCCAGTGTTGTGTCCGCGAAATGATGCCAGGAGTCGGTGACTTAGTGCAAAGCTCTTTATTGATATGCTGGAACTGAACTGGCGAAAGGAAAAAAGCCCGCAGCTTTTATTCCTTTCGTCGTGGCGGCCATGGCCAATGGCACCGCTTTGAATCTCCCGCGGTCTGAACGGACCAATCGCAGGAGATTCTTAGCGAGCCAATCGGTGCGGCTCGCCTGACCAATCGGAGAGCCCCGCGCCTTGGCCAATCAAAGCGCGGGGATCTCGAGTATGTTAATGAAGGACAGAACAGTAGATGTAGTGTAACAAATTAAATTAGACATTATTGCATTATATTGTTCTTAAATTGTGACACCATTAACAAGCAGTGATAAAAAATATAGCTTGTGGTGTGTAAAATATGTTTTTTAAAAGTTTGTGGTTAGTAGGCATTCATTAACAATAATAATAAAGGACCTGAGTTGAAATACTACTTATAATAAAAACCCCAAGACTTCTGAATTAAGGTAGGGACTAAAATAGCCATTTGTATGCACTGTAGAATTGTCAAACTCCTGGCCCATGGGGCCAGATACCTCACATGCTGGTCACACCCACATCTGGCCTATAAGGAAAAAGTCCCAATGCATCAAGTAATGCTGCCATGACAACATGAGCTCGACACCTTGATCTAATGAAACATTAAGCTCTGCAATTTCGGGTCAATATATCCAAGGCTATTTCACCCATTTATAATATGCACTTTTTTGTATATTCTTCAATGCTGACTGGAGATGCGAGGATTGCATTATTAAACAATTTTCTTGCCATTATTGGGTGACCCTTCCAACATGTGGCCTGTGGTATGAACATTTTATATACCCCTTGACTTCCTGTACTTACCTGTAGCAGTTATTCTGAAGGGCAGTTACTGAGAGAAACTTAGCATAGTAAGTGCTAACTGGGAATATTGTGCATGCAATCAATAACGGGTTCCTTTGTTAAACAAAAGTTGTTATAAAGCCAGCTGATAAACCATTAGAACAATAGCTGGCTAAAAATAATGTAAATGGCAAGTCAAAAGATGATCCTGGGACTTTTCTTGTAGTTTGGGAGCAAGAAAAAACAAAAGATTTTTTCCCCCCATGTCTAGCAAGATGGCCTCTAACAAAAATGGCACTTTCAGTAGGACTTTGTTTATAAATGAAAAAGTGGGGATAGGTTTATAATGAGAAGAATTCCTTTGTTCCCAAGACTCCTTATCAAAAGCAGGGCATCCCCTTGTATTTAATGTTCATATAAATATCAGTCCCAGGTAAAAAATGAAGCAGGCCATCTGCTATTCTTAGTATTGTCCTCTCTAAACAGTGATATTTCTCTGTTTCCTCATCTCTTCAAACATTAAATTGATACAAATAAAAGCCATGTTTGTGCTAACATACTTTAACAAGCTGTTAATGATCTTTAACTCTTGGCCTTTCAAAGGTGGAAGATGAAGGCAATATTCATTTCTAAATAGAGTATGTAGCAACTAGAAGACACTAGGTGGCAAAGGAGAACCACTTATCAAGCTACAAATGTTTTGTATCTATCTCCAGTAGTTTTTAGTAAATATTTCTACCTGAAATGCATTTGTTCTCTTCGGAGCCTTCCTTTCTTCCTTTCCTAACTCTGCTTTGTTCTGGCCTTGGTCCATGACTTTAACAACAGTGTCATCTGTAGATGTTAAATGGATGAAAAGATAATAAAAGTCCACAAATAAATTATTATACTTCCAACTGGCAAAGATATAGGAACAGGTATGGCTAGTAAAAGCTCAAATTATAAAGGAAAGTAACATAGATCTCTGTTAAGAACAAATTCATTTTAGGAAGACAAAAAATAATCCAAACACTGCTCATCAAAGGCTAGTCAAATGACTTGTAGAGAAGAAACACAAATATTTTTTTCACCAGCTATTAAGTTAGCACCTTCATTCCCACACTTTTGAAAAGTGTCTTCTATTCACTGTGTGAGACTTGTTTCTAAAGATTGAAACTATGTGGCCTTTATGTAAATAGGGTTTCTTTTTAGGATCTTCATACTTTTAATTCAACCAATTAACAAATATTCAGGATAGCTTTTCTCAAACTAAATCCCCTCCAGATATATGGACTTCTTTTTCTCAAATCCCCAAGTCAGTTGCTATCACTGATCATTCTTGGAATTAAAGACCACACACATGAACTCTTCGAGTTCTCCACAGAATATCTTATTCTTTGAGAAAAAATTGGAAATCTGGATATTTAACATTATAGATAGTCCTCAGGTTAGGAATATTCATTCAGCAATCATTCAAAATTGCAACAGTGCTGAATAGTGCTGAATGGAGGGACTTAACGACTGGCCTTGGAGTTCAGGCTGTAATATCCCTACAGTCACATGGACAAAATTCAAGAGCTTGGCAACCAGCTAGTACTTAAACTGGTTGCAATGTCCCACTGTCATATGATCACTCATTGTGATTTTTCCTGCTGGATTCCCACAAGCCAAGTAAGTGGGAGAATCTGGCAGAAAAGATCACAAGCCATTCAGATAAGTCTCCCTTTCTCACAACCTTTCTTTGCACACATGCACCATCCTTCCCTGGTCTTCCTGCCCTTATAAAAATGCACATATCTACTGGCATGCTCCTTCCAAGGGCTCACTGTGCTAGCACATATCTCACACCCTCCTTCCCTGGCTATCATGAGCTTGCTCCAAAGAGCAGCACCCCTTTCCCCAAGTTTCCTCTGTGCCTCCCACAGCACCCGCCACCCCCTGCTCCTTATCTGAGACTCCCACCACTTCTTGCTTGATGACTTATGCATCTTGGGTTACAACGGCAACTAAGACCACTTGGATTGCCATCACCAAGCAATGTGGTTACATAACGACATGTTTTACCTTCACATTCCTTAGCAATGGTGTTGGCGGTCATAACTCAAGAATTACCTATATTCATCATAATAGTGCCTGACTCATGACTTATCATATGATATGATATTTTAACAAATGCTACCATCGTATTTCCTTTGGCCTTTCTCAGCATTAATAATGCATTGATCAACAACAATAACTTTTCCCTCTTAAAGCTTCACTTTATAACCCAAACCTTATTATTGTAATGATTCATTTATCACCCACTGTTCTCCAGTTTAGTCTCCTCTGCCTGAATTTTTCTTCTTCCTTCACTAAGGTTTCTTATTTCTTTTTATAGTGTCTCATCTGTATCTTATTTTAGTTATAGTAATTCTTGTCCAGGAGGCAATCTATGAAGAGATCCTATATTTTTTTTTTTTTTTTTTGCTGACTTTTATAGTTCCAGATTTTAGATTCTGGAAATCAAAACATTATGTATTCCCCACAGACACAAAACACCTTGTGTGTAATTGTAAAAGCTTTGGTTGCTTCCCAGCATACATTATAGGCTTAATTAATGCTCTTGCTAGATCTTATATTTTAGGCTGATTTTAACCACATTATTGGAATGTTGTTACTGATGAGTCAATATGTCCTGCTTGCATCTACCGCCATTTGTCTTTTAACTGTATTGTTTAAAATCAAGATGTTGATATTTATACCAGATTAAGGTTTTGTTGACTTAGACAACCATGGCTATCTTTTAATGTGTGGATACATTTTGAAATTATAGAGTATTAACAGCTGATTACATGGCTTTGTTTGTCCCTGTTTGTAAGGTAGCCTTCTACTTGCACATAAGATAGAAGAAGTCTGCCTGGTTTTATCTCTCAGGGTTTTTTTTCCTTGATGGAAAGAATCACTTTCCATGATAAATGTTTTAACATCTGCTGACTAATCTGCCTGTGTGTAAGCTGCACTTTACTTTGAAAGGGTGCTGCAGCTACTAATATGTCAGAAAAGGCCCCAGAAGAATAGAAGTTGCTGCTTGCTTTTGCTTTTTAGATGTGGGGTAGCAGGTTGCTTCCTGAAACAGTTTCAAAGGAATACTTCCCTTGAAGAAGCATCAAAGCAAAGCATCCCCTCAAATCTTTCACAGCCTCTTGAAAAATTATTGTTCAAAAATATCACAGCTTGTTGGAATGCAGTGTATAATGTATTTCTTTTGCATTTCACTAAACTGAGACCCAGAATTTTGTCTAGGTCTTTTACATAGGGATCTGCTCCATTCAAGGGCTTAGATGTTTAAGAAGTTACAAGAATATCAAAGTTCATTTCTAGGACTGTGAGCTAGAAGGAGCTAACTTTTCCCTCTTTATCTTCACTCAGAAGTGAAAATGTTGGTTGAATATTCAGAACACTCCAAGCTACATCTGTAGGAATCTTGCACAAAGTCACAGATTTCATTTAACCAAGTTTTTTGTGCTATGGAGCATGATGTGATCCAGTGCCAAAAAACCACAAAGCCATCCAATGGGTCTCCATTAAACAATTTTGTGGCCTAAAATCACTTCAGGCTTGTGCTGTGGTAGAAGGCTTCAGCTTCTTAGCCAGGGTGAGATTAAAATGTTTTCAGGATGGGTGACTGTGATTTTTTGAACTGCACATCAAAACTGCCCAGTTAATAGCTTTTTTAAATTTTGCTGTAATCTGAACAAGATTGTTGTGCATCAAGGACAACTTGAGAGCACATCAGAGTGATCCATGTTGTAAGTTATGTTAAAAATATTGGACTTTTACTAAGAAAAAGAATCAATACCAGAGATTTCTCAGTTGACCATTAAAGTAACTGAATTATGCCAGTCATTACAATATTTTCCAAACTATATATTTGGAAGTTGGTCAGTACAGATGGATGAACATTATCCTAAATTCAGTGTTAATGCATACATATGACATCAATTAGTTGACTAGGCAAGATTTTGCAACAATTAAGTATATTGGACTTGGTTAGAGTTTGGCTAAGAGGTCATAAACAAATCCCAGGGTTTATGTAATATGGAAGAAAACATATTTTGGAAGTATGTAGCAGCAAATCAATTCCCTATTATCATCAAGAAATGACCTGCCCATGGTTATAAATTCAAGAGGAGTCCAAAACTTTATCTTTCTATCTCATTGGTGACAAGATTTTAGAAATCCTTTGATTAAGGAGATAGAAAGGACATTATTTATGTTATAAATGTAGACAAAACCAAATTAGCCTCTATTATACCTTTGCCTCTGACTATTAGTTTTAAAACATCAGCATCAACTTAGACTAAAAACCTGTTACATCCTCTTACTTTCATTTGTTTTTTACTTGTGTAACTCTTTCCATCTTCCAAGTAGTGCATTCATTAATATGCAGGTGTAAAAGCTAGAACCATTTTGCTAATTGACTAATCAATCAGAGAACTCTTACTTATTCCACATCCTTGTGAGATATATGGAGGTTATTTAAATGTTCAGCAAACATATTTAAACAAAACTCAAGAGTCAACTGAGTTAAAATAAACATTTAATATCTGGAAGCTAATAATAATGGTTATTTTTCTTCAAATTTGGTCATTAAATAATATTAAGTAATTCATACAATTAATTAATCCAAATATACCTTGGATTGCAAACTATCAATGGCACAAATGATTTGTGGACATATGGCAATTAATGTCATAAACACATTTGTCCATTAGCTGTGTTAAATTTAGCTATATTAAATTTCCCATTTTATGCAATCATCTGTATATGAACTATGTACATTATTTTGTTCTTGCATGTTGAGTCTAATGTGTAATATATGAATGTAAAGGATTATGTTGCACCTCTAAAATCTGCATTACAAGAGACTATGAAATAATAACCAACTGCCTGGACTGTGGTTGCTTTTCATCTTAATTTCACAATTTAAAATACTGCTGCAGTAGCCTGAAAATTCAGGACCATTCCACACAGGGAGGTTTGGGATGGGGAAGTGAGGAATCAAAGTTTTAGTCAGAGTTTGAAATGTAAAAACCTTTCCTTGGAGATATTGAGCAAGAAAGATAAGAGATTCAGAGCAGCTGCTCTAATCAGAAATCTAAAAGATATATAAATAAGGTGGTGGTATTTCAAAGGGCAAGTTGAACTACTAACAACTAGTAACCAACACTAAACTTAACAACTGCCTTGATCTCATCTTCTGCAATAGTTTGAATTCAATTTATGGAATACAAATTAAAGAATCCTTTTCCAACAGTGACCACAATATGATTGACTTTTGTTTCAACATATGTCCTCACAAAAATAATCACAACAATTGAATCCCCAATTATAACTTCAAAAAAGGCAACTATGATCTTATAAAAAACCATCTCTCATCCTTTCATCGGCAAATTTCTATTCACTGGATGCAATACTGTAGAAGACCATAACAACATATTTTTACTTGAAGTCAAAAGAGTCATCAAACTATATGTACCAATAACAATTCACAAAACCAAAAAAAATAAAAAAATAAAACCAAATTACTCATAACAATAAAGAAGCTTCAATCCAAAAAGAAATCACTTTGGTGGAAAAACAAATCTGATCACATTGCCAACTTGAAAAGCAATACAAAAATTTATGCTGCCAGATAAAGACTGAATGCACCAATTATCACATTAAACAAGAGGAAAACCTTCTATGAACCAATTCCACCTGTACTTTTTACAATTTTGTAAACAACAAACTAAAAGACTCAAGGTCCATCCCACCCCTGAAAGGACCTAATGGTAAATACTGCAATGACAATACCATTAAAGCCAACCTCTTTAACACACTCTTTGGCTCCGTATTTGTAAACAGCAATGTATCATGCCCAGTATTTCCTAGTTGAACCATAGAAAACTACAATGATCTAATACATATCGATTTTACAGAAGACAATGTTGAAAAAGCACTATGCAATCTAAAACCATCTCTATCTATTGAACTGGAAGGAATATGTGCCTACTTATTAAAAAAGCTATCCACTGCCATAGCAGAACCTCTAAGCATAATCTTTGAAAAATCTTTCAGGACCAGCTCTTTGCTAAAACTATGGTCACAAGCCACGGTCATCCCCATCTTCAAAAAGGGAGATCCCAGCCTAGTTGAAAATTACAGACCAATCTCCTTATGCTGCGTCAGCTGTAAAGTCATGGAATCAATTATTAACCAATCCATTATCCTCCACTTAGAGACAAACAACCTACTCTCTAATAAACAATTTGGTTGCAGAAAAAACTATCCTGAAATCTGCAACTCTTACACTGTAAAAACATATGGACTACACAATTTGATCATGGCAAAGCAATAGACACAATCTACATAGACTTCTGTAAAGCCTTTGAATCAGTGGTACATGACAAACTACTCCTAAAGCTAAAATCTTACAGTATCTCTGGACACCTGCATAACTGGATAGAAGCATTCTTGTCAAACAGACAACAAATGGTCAAAATTGGGAGCATCCTATCAAATTCTATACCTGTCAACAGTGGCGTCCCCCGAGGCAGTGTTCTTGGACCAACTCTCTTCTACATAAATGACCTCTGTGATCATATCAAGAGCAACTGCGTTCTCTTCACTGATGATGTAAAGCTATTCAACACCACAGACAATATTACTACTCTTCAAAAAGACTTTGACTATGTATCAGAATGGTCAAACAAGTGGCAACTTCAAATCTCAACAAATAAATGCTCTATCTTACATATTGGCAAAAAAAATCAGAAAATAAAATACAGTCTGAATAGTCAAGACCTTGTTGATGATCCAAACTCTGTCAAAGATCTTGGAGTGCTCATCTCAAATGATCTAAGTGCTTGAGCCAACTGTAACTACATAGCCAAAAAGGCATTAAGAGTTGTTAACCTAATCTTACATAGCTTTTTCTCTGGTGATATTACACTACTAACTAAAGCATACCAAACATTTGCTAGACTAATACTCAAATACAGCTCATCAGTCTGGAACCCACATTATGTATCTGATATTAACACAGTTGAGAAAGTCCAGAAATATTTCACAAGAAGAGTTCTCCACTCTTCTACTTGTTGCAGAATACCTTATGCCACCAGACTCAAAATTCTAGACCTAGAAAACCTAGAACTACACCGCCTTCAGTCCGATCTAAGTATAGCATATAAAACCATACATTACAATGTCCTACCTGTCAATAAATACTTCAGCTTCAACCATAACAATACAAGAGCAAACAATAGATACAAACTCAAGGTTAATTGCACCAAACTTGATTGCAGGAAATACGACTTCAGCAACAGAGTGGTCAATGACTGGAATACTCTACCTGACTCTGTGGTTTCTTCCCCAAACCCCAAAAACTTTAACCTTGGACTGTCTACTATTGGCCTCACCCCTTTCCTAAGAGGTCTGTAGGGGGCATGCATAAGCGCACCAACATGCCTATCGTCCCTGTCCTATTGTTTCTTTTATTTCTTTTATTTTTCTTATATGTATACATGTATTCATAACTATGTTTTTACTTATACCTATTATCTTGTAAGCAATTGACAAACCAAATAAATAAATAATTTCTTTTTATTGCCTTGAGAAGGTTTAAAAAAAAGCACTGTGCCAGCAAATGTCTGAAAGAATGAAGGATCAGAGCTTCTAATAAGCAAGTCGAGGTTGTGTTGGCTATTGCTGTTGTGCACACAAGAAGACACTTCAGTGACATCTACTTCTTCTTGAAGTGGCAGACTATTAGATTGCACTCAGCTACTAGAGTGGCAGAGACATTGATCAGGGCAGTCTTACATGCTACTTTGGAAATGGAGTGCAAAAAGAAAACATATAAACCCTTCCCAATTGGAAACAGATGTGGACAGTTGACAAAGCCATTACAACTCCTCGTTCTGATGAGCTGCACAGAGCCAGAAAAGGTTGTGGACCAATTGTATCCCTGTCTGCCTCGTGTCTGGCATCTTCACCTGTGTCCCACTGTTCTGGAATAGAACCAAGAAGGAAATTATGATTTATCCAGGGTTTTTTCACCCTCACAAATATCATGTTTCTTCCAGGTTGTTAATTTCTAGTATGTGTATGTACAGTATGCATACCCAACACAAACATTTGTGTGTGTGTTTGTGTATATGTACAGGCATCAAAAGCATATCGCTATACCCATAAAAAGATGTCTTTCTTTGTCTCTCTGTGTACTATACTAGCATACTCCAAACCCTCACAACTGATTGGTCCGGATGAACAACAACCTGATTGGTCAAAACCCCGACCATGATTGGAGCGCTAAGAATCTACCGCAATTGGCTGCACTGATCACGGGAGATTCAAAGCGCTGCCATTGGCCGCAGAGCCACGAGTCAGCCCTATATGAAGGGATGCCGTGACTTGTATTATTGAGACTATCCTTATTCTAAATAAAGAGCTGAAGTGAGACACGGGGACCACCTAGCATGTGGCAAAGTGGCACGCAGCAGCAGGCAGCATGGCCGGCTTCAACTCGCCACCCGCACTTTTCAACCCTGCTACAGAGGACTGGGAATCCTATATCGATAGGTTCCAGATGTTCCTTGAGAGTAGCAATCTTAAGGATGCCAACAGCCACAAGAAACGAGCCATGTTTCTCACACACTGTGGGCCCGCAGTGTTCAAGATGGCCAAAGCCTTGGCCAAACCAGAGGACGTCAAGACCATGGAATGGGGTGACCTCGAACCCCTACTATGAAGCCACTATGCCCCCATCATGCCAATCCTTATCTGGCGGCACGACTTCTACAGGTGGGATCAACGTGAGAGCGAGGGGCTTGGCAACTTCATGGCAGCACTCCGAGACTTGGGTGGCCTGTGCGATTTTGCTGATCTGGACGAGGCACTGTGAGACCGCATTGTCCTAGGACTCCAAGACCCTGTCCTCCAAAGCTGCATCATGGCAAAGGGCGACATCTCCCTTGCCGATGCCCTCACCGAGGCCGCCGCGGCTGAGGTGGCCAAGAAATCAGCAGCTCGGATGCGACAATCGAGCATCACACCACGACTGGTGGCCGGCGAGATGACTTTGACCCCCGAGAACCGACCGGAACCCGACCGTCGAGACACACCACACACCACGGCAATATCGACTCCTTCTCGGAAACCGAGGAGGAGGAGGAGGAGATCCACCACCTTCAAGCAGCATGGGAGCGGCGGGAACCATGAGGTCGTAAGTCGAGGTTTCAGTGTGCCAGTTGCAGCGGCGATCACCCTCGGGCGGACTGCCATTTTCTTGATGCCATTTGCCGGCATTGCGAGAAATGGGGGCACATCACCAAGGTGTGCCGGAATAAAAGGCACTACAGCCCGCAACAATAAGAGGACAGCCCCAGGCGATGAGATGGCAGCCCTCGACAGCGAGAGAGCACCCCCACCAGAAACTGCGATCACCAGACGGAGAACCGCTGGAGCTGAGAGGGTCAGAACAGGTGACTCCACAAGGCAAGACAAAGGGAGGAAATACACCAAACTGTCGTCATTGACCATTCCTCCACAAGCGATGCCAGGAAGGTATATGTGACGGTGGGGATAGAAGACCAGCCATGCGACATGGAGGTGGACTCTGGGTCCTTCCTCTCCATGGTCTCATGGCGCACCATCAAGCGCCTGGTCCCCACCATCCATCACCATGAACGAGAAAACCAAACACTAACTCTCAAAGACTATCAAGGAAACCGCATCCCTGTAGTTGGCAGAGGCCATTTTAAAGTCACCTTCAAGGGCCACACCGAAGTGCTACCCCTGACGATCGTCGACTGAGATCGACTGAGCCTATTGGGACTGCAGTAGTTCGCACCCCTGGGCATCGAAGTAACTGGCATCCACCACATCGGAGAGACAGACTGGGAAGCAGTGCTCGTGAGGGACTTCTGGGAAGTCTTTGATGACAGCCTAGGCAAGTACTGAGGGTCCCCTATCTCATTCAATATAGACCCGAGCATCGCGCCAATCCGCCTTAAGCCCAGGCGAGTGCCATTTGCACTCAAGCCCAAAATCGATGAGCAGCTAGATAAGCTCATAGCGCAAAGGGTGCTGGAACCAATCAATCACGCCCGGAGAACCCCATTGTCACCCCCATCAAGCCAGATGGATCCGTGAGAATCTATAGTGACTACAAGGCCACTCTAAACCACACGCTCCAACAAAGCACATACCCCGTCCCAGTAGTACAGTACCTTCTGCACTCACTGGGGGGAGGCCGGATTTTTGCAAAACTTGACCGGGCACAAGCCTACCAGCAACTGCTGGTTGATGCCACAACTGCAGAAGCCCAAACCATCATAACACACCGGGGGGCTTTCTGCTGCAACTGGCTCCAATTTGGAGTCAGCGTGGCACCCGGGGTCTTCCTAAGCCTCATGGAAAGACTCCTCCAGGGCATAGAGGGAGTGGTGCCCTACTTTGACAACGTGCTAGTGGCCACGAAAAATGAAAAACAACTGAAAGTCCGATTGAGGGAGGTACTAAACAAATTCAGAGACTCGGGACTCAAAGTTAAAAAAGGAAAATGCCAACTACGGGCAGAGAGGGTTGAATTTCTAGGGTACCTCCTAGATAAGCAAGGGATCCACCCCACGGAAAAGAAACTGAGAGTCATAAGGGAAGCGCCATGGCCCAAAAACAAAACAGAGCTACAGGCTTTCTTGGGACTGTTAAACTTTTACAATGTCTTCCTACCTCAAAAGGCAACTGTGGCAGAACCATTGCATAGGCTGTTAGATAAAACAGCCACGTGGACCTGGGGAGCATGGGAAGAGAGCGCCTTCACCAACACAAAGAACCTGCTAACATCTGACGCAGTATTAATCCAGTACAACGAGACCCTGCCGCTAACAGTGACATGCGATGCATCGCCCTTCGGGATCGGCGCCATCCTCAGCCACCAGCTACCAGATGGGAAGGAAGCACCCATCGCTTTCTCATCAAGGACACTTTCAAAACTGGAGAGAAACTACTGTCAGCTCGACAAAGAGGCTCTAGCAGTCGTCGCCGGTGTCAAGAAATTTCACGAATAACTTTATGGTAGGACTTTTACAATCATCACAGACCACAAGCCACTGCTAGGAATCCTGGCAGGAAATAAGGCCACACCGAACATTCTATCACCAAGAATGACAAGGTGGTCTGAATTCCTAGCATGACAAGGTGGTCTGAATTCCTAGCAGCATACAATTACCAGCTGGTACACAGACCAGGAAAAGACATTGCCCACGCAGACACCCTGAGCCACTCACCCCTGCCCAACCTGGAGGACAACCCAGCACCCACGACAAAGGTACTTCAAATAGAAACAATATCCAACCCACTAGTGACCGTGCCAGACATTGCCAGAGAAACAAATAAAGACAACTGGCTGGCGCGAGTCTTGAGCTGGGTTGGAAAAGGGTGGCCGGAAGGGGACAGGGACGAACTTTTCAGACCCTTCTGAAACAGACAAACTGAACTTTTTACCGAGAAGGGCTTCATACTTTGGGGGGACAGGGTGGTAATCATGGAAACATTACAAGAAAGGGTATTGGGGATGTTGCATGAGGGGCACCCAGGGATGGTCAAGATGAAAAGCCTGGCCAGAAGCTATGCATGGTGGCCAGGAATGGATAAACAGATCGAAACCTGGGTAGCCAAATGCAAACAATGCCAAGAATCCAGACCTAATCCTCCTGCCGCCCCAACCCAAGAGTGGGAAACACCAAGAGGCCCGTGGTCTAGGATTCACATAGACTTCGCGGGGCCAACTAAGGGACACATGTACCTTATCACAGTAGATGCTTACTCCAACTGGATGGAGGTAAGTACCATGAAGTCTACCACAACGGAGGTGGTAATAAAGAAACTGAGTAAACTCTTTGCCACGCATGGCCTGCCAGATGTAATAGTGTTGGACAACGGGCCCCAGTTCACCGCACTAGCATTCGAACAATTTCTGGCAGGCCAAGGCATACGCCATGCGCTAACTGCGCCAGCAAACCCGGCGGCGAATGGGTTGGCAGAACGCATGGTCCAATACACAAAGAAAGCCATCCAGAAAATAGAAGCAGCCAACATACTGGACAAAATCAATAAAATGCTCCTATTCCAACACATCACACCTAGCGCGACCACAAATAGAAGCCCGGCAGAACTAATGATGGGCAGGAAACTACGGTCGACGCTAGACAGAATGCATCCGACATACAACCCTGAAAAAACTCCGGGTTCCTCCAGCAAACACAGAAGGTTTAACATAGGGGACACCGTATATGCAAAAAACCTTTCATAGGAACCACTCTGGGTTCCTATGACCAGCCCCTTATCATACCGATTAGAGACAAGCGACGGGAAAAACTGGAAGCGGCACATCGACCAACTAAAGTCAAGAATAGCCACCAACAACAACCATACACCTGAGCAAGAAACTAGAAGGTGGGGGGAAACGGCAAGCACTAAAGAAAGAGTTGAAGGGAACCTCCTAGTGCAAGCAGAACACCCCCCACCCAGAACAAATAAGCCACAAATAAATCGGCCCTACTCACCAGTAAGCGCAGAACCAACAGGGCACAAACCACTGGAATCTTCACCTGGAAGGAGCAGCCAAGCCAGTTCAACCAGCCTGGAAAGATCCAGTGGGAACAACAGGAGCTGCAGCTCAACCAGCCCGGGTAGACCAGGAGGGAGGCTCACCCTTCCAGGCGGTTCCATCCCAAGGAACCGGAGTGACAGAGAAGCCTTCCAAATTGGTTGAAGACCACACTGGAACTGAACCACGCAGGTCAGCTAGGCAGGTGTGAAGCCCCGCCTACCTGCACGACTACATCATGATGCACCGACAGACGAAACCAAGAGGGGAGGGGTGTACTAGACTAGCATACTCCAAACCCTCACAACTGATTGGTCCGGATGGACAGCGACCTGATTGGTCGAAACCCCGGCCATGATTGGAGTGCTAAGAATCTACTGCGATTGGCTGCACCAATTGCGGGAGATTCAAAGCACTGCCATTGGCCGCAGAGACACGAGCCAGCCCTATATGAAGGGATTCGGCAGCTTGTATTATTGAGACTACCCTTATTCTAAATAAAGAGCTGAACTCACTACAATGGTCTTGCGTCTCCTTCGAATTGATCCACCCCAGATCTAACACTCTGTTTCTGTCTTTCATGTGTGAGTATACATACCTATACATAAAAATATTGGAAAAAATGATTGCTCCTTTTGTGCTGACTGCCAATTTGGTACACAATTCACAGTGCTATATCTCTTACCAGTTTTTGTCTCAGAATTCTGTAGCAGAATAAATGAATCGGCACTCTTCCCAACAGGAATCTATTCATAATGGAAGATTTTAGTAATCAAGTTTTAAAACTGTTCCAGAAGTTCACAAATTGCAAGTTCCACTGAAGCTGCTTGAGAAATGAAAGCTGACTCAGACAAATTTTTATAAGCAATAAGCAGCAATGTTAGTTTCTAAAGCATTCATTGTTTTATATGTTGCAATAATTCAGGAAAAAAAATCCACATTCATTAAATCTGGATTATTCCCCCTCTCCATAATTCGACCTGAATAGACAGGAGAAAAAGGAGGTTTCCTCCTCAGCTTCTGCCACCCCCATACCAAGATACCATTCCTTCCTTCCTTCCTTCCTTCCTTCCTTCCTTCCTTCCTTCCTTCCTTCCTTCCTTCCTTCCTTCCTTCCTTCCTCCCTTCCCTTCCCTTCCCTTCCCTTCCCTTCCCGTTCCTTCCCTTCCAGTGGTGGGATTCAAATTTGTTTACTACCAGTTCTGTTCGGCGTGCAGGGGAAGGATACTGTAAAATCTCCAGTCAGAGGTGGTATTTGCCGGTTCTCTGAACTACTCAAAATTTCCACTACCGGTTCTGCAGATCTGGTCAGAACCTCCTGAATACCACCTCTGTTCCCTTCCCTTCCCTCAGGAAAATCATGAGCACTTTCTTTAGCTTTTCTTGGTTAAAAAACAGCTGCTGCTATTTCATCATTTTAATTGCTTTCTCTTTTAAAATTGCAAGCCACCCAGAGTCTTGTGATGTTTGGGGAACTTCTAAATCAATCAAAATAAAACAAAACACACAACCTGAACATTTTCTCTTTTAAAGATTTCAGGTTTTGACAATAGTAATCTCCATTCAGTTACAGAACGAACTGTATGTATTTTCCAGGAAAAAGCATGAAATATATTTCTGCCAAGCTTTCAGTTGTCAATTCCTTTCTGTTCCGAACTAGCAGGCTCGTAATCCTGCAATCCTGATTGGTCCATCAACAGTGGGTCGTGATTGGACACTCCAGACTGATCCAATTGACTAGTTAATGGGCTGCCGCGATTGGACGCTCCAAGCGCGGCAAGCTTGAATCATTGTCATTGGACGCTTTGGCAGCAGCCAGCTCTATAAAAGGAGCTGCTGCTGCCAGGCTCATTGCTCTGTTCTGAAGTCACTAATAAAGAGTTGAAGTTACTATCTGATGTCTCATCTCCGTTATTACGACATCCTCCAAGATATGACACTGGCGACAAGGATGGGATGCGGAGACGATAGAGCTGATTGAGCACTCGCAGAATTGACAGAGCACGTGGCTGAACGCGCACAGATATAGGCAGAATGGCCAGCAGCGCTATACCACCCACCCCGTTTGATCCAGCATGCGATGATTGGGACTCGTATATGAACAGGTTTCAAATGTTCCTGGAATCAAATAATCTGAAGGATGCCATATCAAGCAAAAAACATGTGGTTTTCCTAACGCATTGTGGACCTGCCGTTTTCAGAATAGCAAAGGCACTTGCAAAACTGGCTGAAGTCAAAACGATGGACTGGGATACCCTTGCTCCCATCCTTTGGGCTCCAGTAGTTCCTACCCTTATTAGAAGACACGAATTTTACCAGAGGGACCAATGCGAAGGTGAGAACATCGGGGATTCTGTAGCTGATCTAAGAAATTTGGGTGGATTGTGTGGCTTCATAAATCTAGAAGAAGCCATGAAAGATTGGATTGTCCTCAGCCTAAGAGACCCCACTGTCCAAAGCAAGATTATGGCAAAGGGAGACATCACCCTCGCAGATGCCATAGCAGATGCCACTGCAGTGGAAGCTACTCGCAAATCAGCAGCCCGAATGCGCTGAATGAATGGGGCCAGCCGCCAACCCACCAGTGACACAGCAATACCCTCAGAAAGACACACAGCATTCGCCCACCATGAAGACATTGAGTCCTCATCGGATAGTGAGGAAGAAGAAGTCAACAGACTCAGGTCAGAGCATGAGCCCAGCAGGGTCGTAAATCCAATTTCCAATGCCCCGGATGCGGGGGAAACCACCCACAATCAGACTGCAGGTTCCTAGACACCATCTGTCGTTCCTGTGATAAAAGGGGCCACATTGCTAAAGTTTGCCAGAACAAAAGAGGATCCAGCCCCAAGTGAAAAGAAAATAACTTCCGACAAGCATCAGGCACCCCACCAACAAACCAGTGGAACCAGTACAACAGAAACCAAATGTTTACTGGCTCAACCAGATGGGAAGAGGCACATCAGACTATCACCATCGGCCACCCTTCATCCTTGGACGTGAAAAAAACCCGGGTAAAGGTCATCATTGAAAATCAGCCATGCAACATGGAAATGGACTCCGGGTCTTCCCTATCCATAGTCTCCTGGTAAAACCCTCAAGCAGCTGATCCCTGACATCTGCCACCAGGATCTCAGCACTCAGAGACTTATATTAAAGGACTACCAAGGCAATCGAATCCCGGTTGCTGGTTCCAGTCACGTCCAGGTCTCTTTTAAGGACCACACCGCAATACTACCTCTCACCATTGTTGACAGAGACCGGCCCAGCTTATTGGGTTTGCAGTGGTTCGTGCCATTAGGAATCGAAATGGCAGGCATCAACCAGACTGTAGATGAAGACTGGGAGGTGGCCCTCATCCGTGACTTTCAAGAAGTCTTCACTGAACAATTAGGCAAGTACAAAGGGTCCCCCATCTCATTCAATCTCTGCCCTGATATCGTACCCATTCGTCTAAAGCCACACCGAGTCCCTTTTGCTCTCAAACCAAAAATTGATGAGCAATTGGACAAATTAATTGCACAAGGTGTGTTAGAACCCATCAACCACGCCCGATGGGAGACCCCAATTGTAACTCCCATAAAACCTGATGGATCTTTGAGAATCTTTGGGGATTACAAGGCTACCCTAAACCACGCGTTACAGCAGAGCGCCTATCCAGTACCCATGGTCCAACATCTCCTTCACTCACTCAGGGGCGGAAAGGTATTCACAAAGCTTGACCTAGCCCAAGCTTATCAACAGCTACCAGTAGATGCAGCAACCGCAGAAGCCCAAACCATAGTTATGCATAGGGGTGCGTTCAAATGTAACAGACTCCAGTTCAGAGTAAGTATAGCACCTGGCATTTTTCAAAGTTTGATGGAAAGGTTGTTACAGGACATAAAAGGGGTTGTGCCCTATTTAATGACATATTAATAGGCACCCCTACAAGAAGTCAGTTAGAGAAACAACTGAGAACTGTCCTACAAAGGTTCAAAGATGCAGGCCTCAAGGTTAAGAAGGAAAAGTGCCAGTTTTGCACTGAGAGGGTTGAATTTCTTGGTTACCTTCTTGACAAACAAGAGATTCACCCTACTGAAATTGGCTGCCATTAAAATGCCCCAAGACCAAAGAACAAAACAGAGTTCCAAGCCTTCCTGGGACTCATTAACTTTTATAACATCTTCCTACCCCAGAAGGTGACTGTTGTTGAACCCCTGCATAGGCTCCTCGACAAGAAGGCTTCCTGGTTTTGGGGACGTCGGGAGGAGTAGGCTTTCCAACAAGTAAAAGACCTTTTAACTTCGGATGCAGTGCTCAATCAATATAATGAGACACTTCCATTGACTGTGACTTGTGACGCCTCACTTTTTGGGGTAGGAGCCATCCTGAGCCATGTCCTATCAAATGGTACAGAGGCGCCTATTGCATTATTTTCAAGAACTTTGTCTAAAATAGAGAGAAACTATAGTCACTTAGATAAAGAAGCCCTTGCTATTGTATCTGCGATTAAAAGGTTCCACGAATACGTGTACGGAAGATCCTTTTCCATCATCACAGATCATAAGCCATTGCTTGGCATCTTGGCAGGGGACAAACCAACTCCCCACATCCTATCTCCAAGGATGACACGATGGTCGGAGTTCCTATGACTACCAGTTAAGACACCGACCGGGGAAAACCATCCCCCATGCTGATGCTTTGAGCCGCTCTCCACTACCTGAGTTCCTAGATGACCCAGCTCCCACATTATCAACACTACAAATCGGGATGCTTCCCTCACCTCCACTAACCGCACAAGACATCGCACTAGAAACAAAGAAAGACTCATGTTTGGCATGGGTCCTCAGCTGGGTGGAGAGGGGATGGCCAGAGAGTGAACCCAATGACACCTTTAAACCTTTCAAGAACAGACAAATAGAACTTTTCTCCCCAAAAGGGTGCGTGTTGTGGGGAGACCAAGTGATCATTCCAGAGAAACTACAAAAGAAAGTTCTAAAATTACAACATGATGGACACTTGGGCATTGTATGAATGAAAGCACTGGCAAGGAGCTACACCTGGTGGCAAGGTATGGACAAACAAATTGAAGCCTGGGTTGCCATCTGTAGCAAATGCCAAGAAACATGCTCGGCCCCACCAAAAGCAACACCAGCTGAATGGGAAACGCCCAGGGGTCCATGGTCCCGCATCCACATCGATTTTGTGGGACCTACAAAGGGACATATTTTCCTGATAACAGTAGATGCCTACTTGAACTGGCTCGAGGTTAACAAGATGAAGACGACCACCACAGAGGCAGTCATCAAAAAATTGAACAGACTGTTTGCAACTCATGGGCTACCAGATGTCTTGGTTTCTGACAATGGCCCCCAATTTACCGTCTTGGCGTTTAAACAATACCTAGCAGACTGGGGAATACACCACGCTTGACATCACCTGCTCACCCGGCGGCCAATGGCAGGGTTGAACGAATGGTTCAGTTCACCAAAAAAACTTTACAAAAAATGGAACAGGAAAACATCCATGACAAAGTCACCAGGATGCTCCTTCTCCAGCATATTACACCAAACAGCACCACAAACAAAAGCCCAGCCGAGCTTCTGATGGGCAGGAAACTCAGATCACATCTAGACCACCTACATCCTGCATACACCCCGGAAAAGCCCCTGGGTTCCAGCAGCAAACATCGTACGTTCAAGGTAGGAGACCCCGTATTTGCAAAGAACTTTACAGGTGACCCATTGTGGATCCCTGCCAAAATAACGCAAATTACGGGCCCCCGTTCCTACAGGTTAGAAACCACATATGGGAGACTGTGGAAATGCCATATCAACCAGCTGTGTTCAAGGTTGACCACAACACCCATCACAAACCCCGATCTCGAAGCCAGAGGGGGAAGGGAAACCAAGGGTTTTGAAACTGAACCAACATCTGGCTCAGAAAACATAACCCCACAACCAGCACAGCAAAGCCCACTATATTCACCAACTGAAGAAGAACCGTGGCAGATGGTCATCTCTCCAGGTAACAGCAGTCGTACAGGGTCAGCGAATCCAGAGAATCCAGATGACAGGAATGAAGGAAGCATTGCAGATATCCCCGAATCAGCTCCAAGGATACCCAGCATAGAAGCCAGGTCACCAATACAACCAAGTCCAGTAAGCAGCCCGTCAGAACCAGAAACCGAGCAAAGATATTTTGAACAACGCAAATCAGGTAGACAGGTGCAAAGACCCGCCTACCTGCACAAATACATCACCCCACCCCTGAGACGGAACCCAGAGGGGAGGGGTGTTCCAAACTAGCAGGCTCATAATCCTGCAAACCTGATTGGCCATCAACAGCAGGCTTGTAATCCTGCAATCCTGATTGGTCCGTCAACAGTGGGTCATGATTGGTCACTCCAGACTGATCTGATTGGCTAATTAATGGGCTGCCACGATTGGACGCTCCAAGCGCGGCAAGCTTGAATCATTGTCATTGGATGCTTTGGCAGCAGCCAGCTCTATAAAAGGAGCTGCTGCTGCCAGGCTCATTGCTCTGTTCTGAAGTCACTAATAAAGAGTTGAAGTTACTGTTCTGTCCCCTCATTAGCATTCTTGAGATCCCCGCGCTTTGATTGGCCAAAGCGTGGGGCACTCTGATTGGTTAGGTGAGCCGCGCCGATTGGCTCGCTAAGAATCTCCCGCGATTGGTCTATTCGAATTGCGGGAGATTCAAAGTGGTGCCATTGGCTGCGGCTGCCACGGCTAAAGGAATAAAAGCCGCAAACCTTTTCTTTTGCGCCAGTTCGGTTCCGACCCAAATAAAAGAGCATGATTTGAAGTCACCGACTCCTGGCATCATTCCGAGGATACAACACTGGCGATGAAGGTGGGATCCAGACCCTGAACCAAACCACGTGTCCAATGGAAGCCAGAGGAATCTCCACGATGGCGAAAATCGCACCCCCCGCACCCTTCAACCCTGCCACCGAGGACTGGGAATTGTACTCCGACCGATTCCGCATGTTCCTCGAGTGCAGCGATCTAAAGGACGCCACCGGCCCCATGAAGCGCGCCGTCTTCCTGACCCACTGCGGGACCGAGGTATTCAAGATGGCCAAGGCACTCGCCAAACCCGCCGACGCGACCGTGATGGACTGGGACATCCTCGAGCCAATACTTCGGCGGCACTATGCTCCAGAGGTACCCATCCTGATCCGACGCAACGAATTCTACCGTCGGGACCAACGGTTGGGTGAGAGTTTCAGCGACTTCGTTGCCGAACTACGGCGCGTAGGGGGGCTGTGTGAATTCGACAACCTGAACGACGCCCTGCGAGACCGAATCGTGCTCGGCCTGTGGGACCCCGTCCTCCAGAGCCGGCTGATGGCCAAGGGCAACATCAGCCTTGCAGACACCCTCACCGCAGCCGCAGCCGCCGAAGCAACCCGAACATCCGCCGACCGCATGCGCCGACCGAACGCTGGGGACCGCAGTGGAAACAACCACCCTGCAAGGTCAGCTGAGGCCCAACCTGAGACGACCACCCACCAGGGCGATTTCCACTCAGCATCAGGCACTTCTGACGAAGAGGAGGATATTCATCGCCTCCAGGCAGGCCGCGACCCACGGAACCGGCGGGGTCATAAGTCGAGGACCAACTTTGCCGGTTGCGGAGGCGACCACCCCAGGTCCGAATGCCGGTTTTTCGAGTCGATCTGCTGGCATTGTGACAAGAGGGGACACATCGCCCGCGTCTTCCGCCTCAAAAAGAACCGCAGCCCACCCCGATGAGACCAGAGCGAACGGAGGAGAGAGAACACACCACCCCGGACAAGAGATCACCCCTCTGACAACAGATGGGACCGGAACGGACGATCCCTACAAGGTGGCGAGACCCGGCGAAGAGAGGAGACCCACCAGACGCTCACCATCGGCCACGCCACAACCAATGACGCCCGGAAGGTCTACGTGCAGGTAGGCATCGAGGGCGAGCCATGCAAAATGGAGGTGGACTCCGGGTCTTACCTCTCCATGATAGCATGGCAAGAAATAAAGCGCTTGGTGCCTACCATCCAAAGGAAAAGTCTAGACAGCCAGAGACTAATCGTAAAGGACTACCAGGGAAACCGCATCCCGGTAGTCGGAACCAGACAGTTCAACATAACATACAAAGGGCGCACCGAAAAGCTTCCCCTGACAATCGTCGATCGCGACCGCCCAAGCCTACTGGGACTGCAATGGTTCACCCCGCTCGGCATCGCAGTCACGGGAATCGACCACGTCACCGACGACAGCTGGGAGCAACAACTGGCCCGGGAATTCCAAGAGGTCTTCGATGGAAACCTAGGCAAGTACCGAGGGCCCCTTATATCATTCAACCTAGACCCAAACGTTCCCCCAAAACGCCTAAAACCAAGGCGGGTGCCATTCGCACTTAAACCCAAGATAGACGAGCAAATTGACAAGTTCGTCAAACAAGGGGTCCTACAGCCAATAGACCACGCCCGGTGGGAGACCCCCATAGTCACCCCGATCAAGCCCGATGGGTCGGTGAGGATCTGTGGGGACTATAAGGCCACCCTAAATGGCGCGTTGCAATTACCGTCCCAGTAGTGCAACACCTACTGCATTCACTGGGAGGGGGCAAGGTTTTCACCAAACTTGACCTCGCCCAGGCATACCAACAGTTGCCAGTCGACGAGGAAACGGCAGAAGCGCAAACCATAGTCACCCACCGGGGAGCATTTAAATGCAACCGGCTCCAATTCGGAGTCAGCGTGGCACCGGGAATATTCCAAAGCCTAATGGAAAGACTATTACAAGGCATCAAGGGGGTGGTACCATACTTCGACGACGTCTTAGTGTCGGCAACCAACCAAGCCAAACTAGAGGGTCGCCTAAGGGAGGTCCTAACCAAATTCAAAGAGACCGGGCTCAAGGTAAAGAGGGAGAAATGCCAATTATACACGGAATGGGTTGAATTCCTAGGATATCTCCTAGACCGTCACGGCATTCACCCCACAAACCAAAAAATCAAGGCCATCAAAGAAGCCCCCACACCCAAGTCGAAGACAGAGCTACAGGCATTCCTGGGGCTACTTAACTTTTACAATGTTTTCCTGCCCCAAAAGGCGATGGTGGCGGAGCCTTTGCATAGGCTCCTGGACAAGGCGGCGACCTGGACTTGGGGGAGACGCGAGCAAGCCGCCTTCCAGAGAACAAAGGACCTCCTCACTTCGGATGCTGTCCTTATACAGTACAACGAGACCCTACTCCTGGCCGTCACATGTGACACATCACCCTTCGGCGTCGGCGCTGTCCTCAGCCATACCCTCCCCGACGGAAAAGAAGCACCCATCGCGTTCTTTTCAAGGACCCTCACCAAACCGGAGTGGAACTACAGCCAGCTGGACAAAGAGGTTCTGGCTATCGTTGCCGCCGTAAAAAGATTCCACGAGTACCTCTACGGCCGGACATTCACCATCATAACCGACCACAAGTCACTGCTGGGAATCCTTGCAGGAAACCGGGCCACCCTGTACATTCTGTCTCCCCGAATGACAAGGTGGTCCGAGTTCCTGGCGGCCTACAACTACGGACTCATACACAGACCGGGTAAGACGATCTCCCATGCAGACGCCTTAAGCCGCTCATCGCTACCGGAACCTGACACTGACCCAGCACCCACGACGACCACCCTCAGCATAGAGATTCTACCCAACCTGCCCATAACCACGTCAGACATTGCCCGAGAGACTAATAAAGACAAACGTCTGGCGCAGGTGTTGCATTGGGAAGAGAAAGGGTGGCCAGAAAGGGACAATGACGAGTCCGTCAAAACATTCCGAAACCGCCAAACGGAACTCTCATTATTAAAAGGGTGCATACTATGGGGGGATAGGGTGGTCATTCCAGAAAAGCTACAAGGGAAGGTTCTGGAACTATTACACGAGGGGCACCCTGGCATCGTTAGGACTAAAGCCCTGGCCAGAAATTACGCTTGGTGGCCAGGGATGGACAGACAGATTGAGACATGGGTAGCAAAGTGCCAACGATGCCAGGAAACTAGGCCAAGCCCACCCACAGCACCCATCCTAGAGTGGGAAACTCCAAGGGGACCTTGGTCTAGGATCCACATAGACTTTGCCAGGCCCACAAAAGGACACACCTTCCTTATAAGAGTAGACGCTTACTCCAACTGGCTGGAGGTAAGCAACATGAGGACAACAACCATGGAGGCTGTGATCAAGGAACTTGGCAAACTCTGCAACGCACAGCCTCCCAGACGTCGTCGTTTCCGACAACGGGCCCCAATTCACCTCGCTAGAATTCGAAAAATTCCTAGTGGAAAGGGGCATCCGACACGCACTGACAGCACCGGCGCACCCAGTGGCGAACGGTAGGGCAGAACGGATGGTGCAATTCACTAAGAAAACCATCCAGAAAATAGACCACGGGGAGATCCAGGAGAAAATAAATAAATTGCTCTTCACCCAACACATAACCCCAAATATCACAACGAATAAGAGCCCAGCCGAACTGTTAATGGGGAGGAAATTAAGGTCCCCACTCGACAGATTACACCCCACGTATAACCCGGAGAAGCCCCCAGACTCAACCAGCAAACACCGAACTTTCGCACCAGGTGACCCCATGTACGCAAAAAACCTGACGGGAGACCCTTTATGGGTACCGTCATCACACAAATAACAGGCCCACACTCGTACCGGCTACAAACAGCATGGAAACGCCACATCGACCAATTAAGGTCGAGGACGACACCCAAGAGACCACCGATGCACAAGCAGGCAAAACCAACCCCCACAACACAAACCAAGGGGGGAGGGAATACCCAGGGGACCAAAACCAAAGAAGAATAAACCAACCATACTTACCGGAAAGCAGCCAGCACGACCCCTCGCCAGGAAGAGACAGCCAGGCCAGCTCGACTGACCCGGGGGGACCGAGCGGGAGTGGCGAAACCCGCAGCTCAACCAACCCGGGAAGCCCAGGATGGAGCTACGGAGAGCGACCCGGCCCGACCGACCAGCCGGTTCCCACGATGGCATCCGGAGAAGCAGAGACCCCGACCGAACCGGCCGGGATCCAACCTACGACTGAGCTGCGCAGGTCCAGTAGGCTAAGACGGAGCCCCGCCTACCTACGGGACTATGCGATGTAAGGACTAAACCAAGAGGGGAGGGGTGTTCTGTCCCCTCATTAGCATTCTTGAGATCCCCGCGCTTTGATTGGCCAAAGCGCAGGGCACTCTGATTGGTTAGGTGAGCCGCGCCGATTGGCTCGCTAAGAATCTCCCGCAATTGGTCTATTCGAATCGCGGGAGATTCAAAGCGGTGCCATTGGCCGCGGCCGCCACGGCTAAAGGAATAAAAGCCGCGAACCTTTTCTATAGCGCCAGTTCGGTTCCGACCCAAATAAAGAGCATGATTTGAAGTCACCGACTCCTGGCATCATTCCGAGGATACAACAGTTACTATCCAATGTCTCATCTCCGTTATTTCGCCCATCCTCCAAGATATGACACTTTCTATTAGTATTTAGTTTTTATTTAGATTTTAATGCATGGATGCTGTTCTGTTTCGTGTTTTGTATCCTCTTACACTGTTGTAAACCACTTGTTTTATGAAATAGATTAAATGAATATTAACATGGGCTATTAATCCAATGATTAAAACAAAAGTATGACTGGTTAGAAAATATTCAGTTATTACCCTGCCACAGCCTGCAGCACTATTTTGCCAACCCAGATGATTTTTTTATCCTTTTGAAGCATAATTCAATGACTAGTACATTTCAAAAAATAGACTTGAGCAGCTATCCAGAGGTTTTATTTTCCAAAAATGTCTTAAAGGCCTGTGTGAAGTCCAGAGGCATTCTTAAAAATAAAGATAATGCCAGAAGGTGGTGATTCAGTTTGCCAACTTCCATTTACTACACACACACACACACACACACACACACACCCCACACCTTTCTTAAAAGGAGGTTGGCAAAGGACATTTTGAAGATTTCTAAATTATCTTGTATATTTAAAGACACATTAGTAAATTTATTTCCTAATTTGAGAAGTTTCCCATGCTTCCTATATGAATCTGGAGAGACCAGTTTGCCCCTCTAAAAAATAAAATCTAATACATTTCTGTTGTTGAGTGATTGACTGGCAAAGCTTTTGAGCCAACTGAATAAATAATTTTATACAACTGTAGGCTGAAATCTTCAAAGTAAACATTTAAGAGGAAAATGCAACTTATTAATTTTTTTTATTAATTTATTAAATCTGTATTCAACTTTCTGCTTGCATAAGCACTTGAAGAAGCTTAAAACAGTTTAAACAATTACTTTATATTGTGCAAGATGTAAACATAGTTCTAATGAAGAGTTTTCTACTCACACGTGAATAAGCTAGAGTAAGCTGCAAGTGTGCAATCAATCATCTGTAAAGAAGATAACCCCATTGTACTCAATAAAATTTACTCTTAGGATCATGCTTTTTTTTTTCTTTTAAAGAAATGGGCTTAAGTTTACTATTAAATCCTGAAGAAATTAAAAGCCCATCCAAAGATTTGGTACGTAGGTATATGGGGTGGGCAGGGGAATGGTTGATATTTGAGCAAACATAATAAAGCAAAAAGGCAGTATGCTACCAAGGATGATTACTGAGTGTGTCTAAACATGCTTTAAAATGTGACATAGATTTATGCTGTGTCTTCAAAGAAAACTAAAAGGCCAAAAGGCAAGGAGAGAAAAGGCCAATTAACTGGTTTCCAAGAGGAGAGCCCTCCTACTGTCACCTTCAGCAAAAGGTATATAACAATGCCTGAAATTAGATGAAATGGATTAATGCAATACAAAAGAGACAGCAGGTAGCAGGCACATATCTCAATGGCACACAGACTGAATCAAAAGGCATGAAAAATCAAATGGATGCAGGGTGTTTAGAAAGGAGTTTCTCTTTTACATGGTAGGAAGAGTCTGAGAGTTGAAATCAATGGTTGGTTTTCCAAACCAGCGCAATCATGCAGGGTGAAAAGAAGAATATGTCCTTGAATGGCTTTATTAAGCATTTACTCCCTGCTAAGGGAAACTTCTATTGAAATGAAATATATGTATGCTAATAGCTGATTAAATGGTCTTTAATATTCTGTAATATTCTTTAATTTTCTGCAGTCCAGAAAAAAAATAATAAGAGCTACATAAATAAAGAATTAATCGGAATAAGCCAAGACTTCCTCATTGTGTTTGCCTGCAATCTGAAAACCACCAAGAGGCACTGCTTTGATGCCATATCAGATGAAATCATGTTCATGTTACCACATCCTATTCAATTCTTAGGAAATAGATGACATCTTGTTGTTTTAAACCAAATTTTTCAGCAAAATCACAGTATGTCTTGAGATAATTAAATTCATTACTGCTAACTGATCTTGAGAATATGCATATGCAGAAAATTCCATAAGTTTGAGAAGTTACAGTTAAAGGAAGAAAGAGAAAGATTATCTAAGTCAGGGGTGTCAAACTCAATTTTATTCAGGGTTGCATCAGGGCTGTGGTTGACCTCAGAGGCGGATGGGAGTGTGGCTTACTGGGTGGGTGTGGTTGACTAGGTGGCCATGGCCAGCTTGATGCCACTCCCCAAATTTCTGGCATGTTTTCTCTTCACAAGGAGTAGACCACGCTGGCCTAATTGGGTAGACCAGGCTGAAGCTACATTGGCCTGATCTTTCCTCTTCACACCAGGTACACCAGGCTGAAGCTTCGCTGGCCTGATCTTTACTCTCTGCCTTGGGTAAACCGGGCTGAAGTGATGTGAGTAGACCAGGCTGAAGCAATGTGGGTAGACTGGGACAACCTTGCAGCCCAGATTCAACCACATCACAGGCCATAAATCTAACGAGTAAAAGTAAATTAGTCTGGCAGCTGAACTAGAACAGATTCAGTGTTTTGGAAAGTATCTATAACATCACTAGAAGGCAAATTTAGATAGTATTTGTTAGGGTTGTTGAAGTATTCAGTCTAAATATTAAACTAGAAGATAATACAATTAAATAATAACATAAAATAATTATTTTAGAAATCCAGAGGCACAACCAGGGAGGAAGGTCCTGGGGAGGAAGATGATTCCGAATCCTCCAGCAAAGCAGGCTCAAATTTCAGAGCCAAATCCTCCTCTTTCTCCTGGCTCAAGTCTGTGTCCTCCAGCAAAGCAAGCTCAAACCTCGAGGCCAAATCCCTCTCTTCCTCATTGCTTAAGTCTGTATCTTCTAACAAGGCAGGCTCAGACATCCGAGTCACAACATTTACTTATATACTACTTCATAGTGCTTTTCATATCTTTCTAAGCAGTTTACAGAGTAAGCACAGTATATCACCCCCAACAATCTGGGTCCTCATTTTACTGACCTTGGAAAGTTGGAAGGCTGAGTAAACCTTGAGCCAGTGAGAATTGAACTGCTGGCAGTTGGCAGAGCTAATCTGCAATACTGCTTTCTAACCACTGTGCCACTACAGTTCTTTAACACAGGCAAAGTTGAGAAACAGATACAAAAGGGATTCCAGTAATGTTCTTTATTGTCATAGGGAAGAATAAAACTCTTGAAAGTGTTCTTTGTATGCTATCTTGTGCTAAACTAAAACAAAGGGAGGTTATTTTGAGTTTCTTTCTCACAATTTCCTCTTTATCAAGGCAAAATAATTTCTTCTTAAACTTTCCCTAAATGGTTCATTCTTCACCCTTTCCAAAGCCAGGTCTCCATTTCTACACAAAATATTTCAAGCCATCTGAAACATTTACACCCCGTAAATAAGCATCACAAGATCACAGGAGCCATGCAGGCAGGCCAAGTAAACATGTGCCTACCATAGAAATGTTGAAAAGAAGGCAATTAAATGATTCCATAAGAAAGTCCAGTTTGAATGGGGAAACTCCATGGACAGGCTTTGATGGCTCCATTTTGATATTACTTGATTATACGGGATACTCAGTAATTTCTACCTCAATTTTTCAGGAAAGAAGATATACACATATTCTGAGATTTCTAGCAAAACTCTTATGGTTCTTTATCAGGCTGCAGAGATTAATGATGGATAATATAGGCAAATTGTCCTATCCAGTGTTGTTTTCCCTATTTTACAACACTTGGATGTTTATTATCTTTCTCTTGTAAAATTTGTCTTCCCACCCTCTGCTCCAGAGAAAGGCAGAAGCAAATAGATAGAAGAGGGAGGATGTAGCTTCGTAATTGAAGTCAATTATTTTGTGTTCAAATCATCTGTGTTGTGAATGATGAACAATGAAGCAGGCGAGTTGGTTTTTATGCCAGCAGTAAATGAGGAATAAAATGCTGAGCATGCCAATTGGTAGATGGTTGAACCGCCTCATAAATATTATCTCCTGAACAGATGGTTGGAACCATATATCTGTCTCCAACCATTTTCTCTTCATCAAGCTTTTGTATATTCCAGGTCATCTAGCCACAGGAAATGTATTCATAGCATCAATTCATATTATCCTTGCTGAATGAAGCAAAGTTTTTAAAATAACCACATTGCAATTCTTTGCTGTATAAAAACAAAATGTAGCAGAGTGGAAGCTCAGTTGATCAATCCAATTTCTCTTCACTTTACATTATTTAAATAATTATATGAGTCTGCAATTGATATAAATGCCTGAAAGTACATTTCAATTTATCTCTTTATTTATTTATACATTCATCAAAATTACACAACCTTACATCTCACCAAAGGTGACCCTGGGCAGCGCATAGAAAAATGGGTAAAACCATATATAAAAACCATAGATATATAGATTTTTTTCTAAAAATCATATTAATAGTAAATTTTATAAAAACAGAGTTACAAACCCTAGGGAAAGAGAGAATAAAAATAGCCTGTTCAGCAATGGAGCCATCAAAGCATGCCTCCAGGTTCCTGAGAGCCCCGTGCCTGATAATTTGACCAGGTTTTGTTTATGTAGTGTATATTGGAGATGGTGACCCTTTGAAAGCTGTATGCAACAAAAGTTCATTTTTAATGTATGCCAATAAGTGTACATTCAAAATGACAATACAATTATTTGATCTACTCTAATCTCTTCTACTCTACTCTACTCTACTCTACTCTACTCTACTTGTAATTAATTTGTGCATAACTATGAGACAAAAAAGGAAATTGAATTTTTGTAGTGCCTGTTTATAAAGAGCAAGTTTGGACAGAAGGTACATAATGAGTCAAAAATGTAGAAATGTTTTATGCTGACAACATGTTGCCTTACCGGGGAGGGAGTATATATTTAGGTGGCAGTTGCAACCAAATTCATCATTTCAAGCAGATTGTTTGAAGTGTTCAAGCAGTTTTTGAAAAATTGGTTTATTCTTGTGCCTTATGATGAGATGGCATATTTCCATTTTTTCCTCCACCCTCCATCAGCAGAGACCAGCAGTAAAACATATGTGTTGCTAGTTATAAGACTGCTTGAAGCTACATACCTGCTAAGCCTTCTGACAAATGACCACTAGGGGCTTTTTAAAAAATTATTTATGTCTGGCCACATGTATATTGTGCTAGGCTTTATTTTATGGGCAGGTCATACAAAGATCTGGGTGCTAAAAACACAGTGCATACAGCTATGCATAAGTTAAAATTAGCTAATGTTGAGATTTTATAAATGCAAAAGCTATTAATACAATTTTGTTATGCTTGAGTGAGTACTCAAGCTCTGGCTGCAGGGGAATACTTGGTTTCTTTTGAAATTCAGCTTTCAAGATATATACAGGTAGATCTCAATTAATGACTGTCTTGTTTAGTAACTGCTCAAAGTTACAACAGCATCAAAAAGTAATTTTTATGATCCACCCTTACATTGATGTCCATTGCAGCATCCCCACAGTCACCTGTTTGATATTCAGGCACTTCACAACTGGCAGGTATTTCCAAGTGTAACAGCAACTTGAATCCTGTGATTGCTATTTGTACACTTCCCAATCATCTTCTAATAAGCAGAATCAATGGAGAAGCTGGCATTAAAATTACATGTTACAGTCATATGAAGTCTCACTTAATGAACTGCTGTGATTTCACAGCTGAATGGGATGTGATATTATAAGCTGGTTGTGATCATGTGATGTTTTGCTTAGCAACTACGTTGTTTAGTGATGGAGTTTCCTGGTCCGAATTATGGTCACTAAATGAGAACTAATTGTATACCTTTTCAAATGCAAAGGCTATATTAAATTGGACTAGTTTGTTGAGCTTCAGTGTATATACAGTATATGTATGCATATATGGACCTTGTGCATGCCTTTATGTCTTAATGTTGCAGTATTAATGTTATTCTTGCTGTTAGTAAACAAATTTGAGGAGGGATTGTTTTGTCATTGGCATCTAATAATTCTTATTCTTATGTTTAAAAATGTCAGCAAAGAATAACACAGTTGCTCAGATTAATCTGTTTCTGACAGGCAGGCTGAAAAAAATAGGGAATGTTAAATTTTTCTAAACAGGTAGGTAAAACTACTTATAGAAAAGTTGACAAAGGAAAGAATGTTATTTTTAAAAAAAAATAATTGATGAGATTTTTGGGGGGGGGAGGGGAATGGAATGTGATGAATTACATAAATTACTATTAAGGCGCGTTTGAATTTCTGTTACCCTGTTTTCATTGCTCCAGGATCATTTTGGAATCTACCCATCAGTGAAATCATACTTCAGACCCCTGTTTTCATCCAGGGTGGTCTGTATATACAGTAGCTGTCCCAGAAATTATAACCTTGCTATGGAACAATCACTACTTTGTGAAATGTGAAAAGAAGCAGAAGTTTCCATTTGTAAGGACCAAACTGGATACTCAATCTTGGAAGATGACAAAATCTGTTGCACTGCAAACTCTTTTAGAGATGTTTTTGTCAGTCTGAACAATCTTTCTATCAGCAACTGGGTTGACATGTGGTACACAGGACAGTTTCAAAGGGTGGACCATGATGGCAGGTGAACCGAGTAACAATGACGTAAGTGCTGCGATATCTCTGACTGATACTGCAGGCATTGTCATAAGGCTGATGCTGGCAATCATGGAAGAGAAAGGCATTGGATTTCCTCTATAATTACATCTACGGAGAACCATCAAATAGAGATTTTCAGGGCTTCAAGCTATCTGAGTTCCATTATGAGCAGTTTGCACAGTTCTTCAGAGATAAAATGACTTGGATTCATGCTGAGTTTGATGTCAGTTTGGGCAATGCTGTACCTAATATGTTTGCTGCACTATCTACTAATACCTGCCTGAATCATTTCTATTGCTCGTCCCCTGAGGAATTAGATAAGGTTCTTCTTTCTCTTTGTACCATTATTAGAAAATAATGGTTCCTTTTTATATGTTGACTATTTGCCTTAGGGTTTATTTAAAGAACAGAAAAGATTTCTGTATGAAGAGAGTTCTGCTTGCAGATTCTAATCTAGACATATTGATTCAGTTTGGTAAATCTAACCTAGTAGTTACAATATTATTGTAAAGTACTTGGAGATTTTCTACAAAAGAAGATATGCAATATTACAATAATTGAATAAACACTTTGCAATAAACACTTTGCGCGTTCAGCTTTAAAGAATTATATGGAGTTCCAGGGACAGTAAGAACAGAAAACTGTTCCACATTAAGAGAACATTTTTGTAAAGACATTGTTTCCAGTCACTAAAAACAGGCAAAAAGCAATGTGTAGATAACTTGTGGTTTCTGAATGCTGTGAACAAGGAGAAAAACTACAACACAATTTGCTGCTTTAGATCTTATCTGGGGGTGGGCAATCACTTCTTTTACCAGACAAATCATGAAGGAGGAGGAAGAGGAGGAGAAAGAAGGGACAGTTTCAAACACACAGTGAGTCAGAAGTAAATTGACTCAAGTCAAAAACAGCCAACAGTGTGAGGTCAGAGATCAACCATCACTGAGTCTTTAGTTGGAAGCAGTTGCATTTTCCCCTCTGTTTATTTTGTATCCTTGTTTCCACATTAAAACCATTTTTAAAGTTGAATTAATAATTTTCTAAAGAGCCACAGATTCAGGCTGTGGTTCTAAGCACACCTGGGAGAGTTAATTCTTCTGAGTTAATAAAATGTCTTTAGAATAATTCAGTCTGCTGGGTTGCTTATGTAGGCATGAGGTCAATATTTTAAATCATGCTAATTCAGCAGCACAAAACACCACAACACTTCTTCCATTTCCTGAGTTCAATGAGGGCTACAATTTTGCACACAGATTAGTTAAATGCAGCTGTCCAAGGCTCTTATTATGACTCTCTTCTCCACCAGCTTCAAAGCCAAGCCTCAAGTGTTGAAATATTGATAAGAGTCCAGGAAAACACCTGTAATAATATTTTGCTGTGCTCTCCCTCTATCTTATCACATTAAAATGTCCTTGAGAAGGAGTCTTCTTACAGTTCTCTCCAATTCAAATAAAATATTTTCAAGCCTCTAGTTGGCAGTGTTACAAAGTTTCTTAATGCTCTTTCCCCCCCCAGCCAGAAAAAAAAGGATAATTTATACACACACACACACACACACACACACACAAAAAAAAAAGATAGCCAAAGGGAGCCTCTATCCTAAAAGAAAATTAAAAAATCAAAAGGAGCATAAAAATATATGTAAGAGAAAATTCAATCTGGTTACCTACAAAGTCACACTAAAGTCCCCCCCAAAAAAAATAAGTAAGAAAAAAAAAAAAAATCCAAGCCTCAATATGACATAACTTTAA
Source organism: Hydrophis major (assembly GCA_033807585.1). NCBI lineage: Eukaryota > Metazoa > Chordata > Lepidosauria > Squamata > Elapidae > Hydrophis > Hydrophis major. The sequence goes on from CM066330.1 coordinate 66,297,858, forward strand.
AAAACGCTGCTCATACAGTTTTTGTCAAAAAAAAAAAAATCTCACAGGTTTCTTCTCTATTCAGGGTGCCCTTTCAAATCTCAGCGAATTTACAACACAAAAGAAGTTTCTCACCCAGCCGACACACTTTCACTTCCAGCCACTTTCTTTCCGGAGCTATCCCAACTTCAGCAGTTATGGAGGCTGCCTCTCTGCCGCCAGCAAAAGGGCTTCTCCCAGATCAAACCAGAGATTTTGCGATATCCCTGGGATCCTGGGACTATGCCCTTCACGATCACCGTCTCTACAGGACGGTTTAGGTCCGCTGGGACCAACCAGGGGCGAAAATATTGGCTGCGATCTCAGAGCCCCGAGATCGCAGCTGTATCGCCGAAACGAAGCTCTGCCTTCTCCCTGGAATAAAGTGCAGTGTGCTTTCTTATATTTTTTTTCTTTACTTGTGATACCCCTACTCACCAGCCTCTTTGTAAATTCCAATTCTAGTAATATTCTTATTTTTGCTTTTTATTTCAAAGGGAAAGCCTCAGAGCTTTTTTTTATTTTTTTTCTTTTTCTTTTTTTCTCCTTATTTTTACTGGGATCCTTTTGCTTTTTCTATCCATGTTTTTGGACCACTCTGTTTTTTCTTTTTGATCATTGAGACTTCTCAACTGGATTAAGGTGTGAAGAACCTGAAGGAATTTCTTCTTTTCTTTTTTCTTTTTGTTCTTTTTTTTCTCAATCAATATTATTATTTTGGGGTTTTTTTTTCTTTCTATTTTTCATTTTTTATGGTGGACTACTTCGTAATTGGATTAGGGTCGAGTAGAACCTGAAGATCTTTCTTCTTCCTTTTTTCCTTTTTGTTCTTTGGTTTTGGGCCTTTTACTATTGGATTTTTCCATTTTGGATTATAATTGGCTATTCTACCAGTTGGATTAAAAGTTAAAAAGAATTTGAAGATTTGGAAGCATTAAAATGAGCAGGAAACCAATATCGTCTGGCGTTTCTACTTCTACCTCTGCCTCCCCACCAGCTGGAGAACAACGTTTAATTCAGACAATGTTGAAGCAAGATAAAGAACAAGAAAAAGTAACTTTACAGATGATTATGCAAGGAATTCAAGATCTCAAGACAAAATCAGACACCATTGAACAAAGAATAGAGAAGACTGATGAAAAAGTGGAAAATATTAAACAAATGATGGGGAAGTATGAGGAGAGATTCCAAAAAAATTGAGGAAGAAGGTAAACAAAGAGAGGAGAAGATTGGAAATATTGACAGTAGATTAACAGTGGTTGAACAAGAAAAAAGTGGGATGTTGAGGTGGGAGATGGAAAGGTCAGAATTTTATCTCAGATTTCAAAATATAAAAGAAGAAAAAGGACAAAATTTGGCTGCGATAATGATAGGAATTTTGGCGGATGCTTTGGAAATTACAGAGGAAAAGACGATGGATGGAGTAGATGAGGTATATCGAGTTTATACAAGATATGCAATGAGAAATAAATTACCAAAGGAAGTCCATATTAGATTTACCAAAAAATCCATTAAAACACAAATACTACAAGTGGTAAGAGAGAAGAAATTGAAATACAAAGGCAAAAAGATTGTGGTTTTAAAACAAATACCCAGAAGAGTGAGAGAGATGAGAAGAGAATATCAATTTCTGACCAAAATGCCACTGGAAAACGAAGTGAATTATAGATGACTGATTCCAGAAGGATTAATGTTTACGTGGCAAGAGCAGAGACATAGAATTGACTTAATTGAGAAAGCAGAACTTTTCCATGCAGAATTTTTTGGAAGAAGAGAAGAGGAGGCAGAGAAAGAGGTCTTAATTGAGTTTCAAGAGGAACAACTGGAGACTGAAAAAGAGAAAGGTCAGTAGGTGGACAGGTGGATAGTAAAGAACAGCGTGAAGTGAGATCCACGAGAGCTGTTAGATCTAAATATAAAGCATAATAATGGAAGAAAAAAAACTGATTACAATGAATATAGATTACCGTATATACTCAAGTATAAGCCGATTACAATGAATATAGATTACCGTATATACTCGAGTATAAGCCGAATTTTTCAGCCCATTTTTTGTGCTGAAAAAACTGCCCTCGGCTTATACTCGAGTCAGATTACCCTCTGAAAAAAAAATGGTGTGGAACTCCAGAGCTGGGCAGCCACTTCCCTGCTTCCGTGTTTCCTTTGCAATTTTTAATCATGGGGGTAATCGGAAGCAGAAAAGTTCTTGCATGAGATATATTGTTTTTTCTTTTTTTAACTGTTTTTTTTTTGGGGGGGGAAGACCCATCGCCATATGAGAATGCTCAGACATTAAATCTATCCGACCGAAAATAAGTGTATGTTTGGGGGGGGGATTTTAACAGAGGGAAGATGTAGGGAGAAGGCAAAAGCGATGGAAGATCCTTCAGGGGAAACTGAGGGGGACACTCAACCTTGCTCCAGATGAGCCCCCTTCCCCACCCCTAAGGAAGCAGAGGCAGCCAGCAAGGGCAGGCAAGATCCACTTCACGGACTCCATCCATCCTCGCTCCCTCCCACCCACCCACCCAAAGTGACGAAGTCCCCCAATTGCGCAGCCCAGAATTGCCCTCCCCTCGGGGGGCAGCAATGACGCCCAGTGTTTCCCAAGACAAGAAGCTCCGCCGTGCAATGAAAGTGCCCTGGCTCTAGGCTCTAGGCTGAGAAAACAATGCGAGCCGAGGGTGCTTCGGCTCTGCTCAGCTTTGTTTCCTCAGCTCCAGCTGCTTTCAGTCCACTCGGGAGGAGGGGGAGGTGGTGATGGCGGGTTGCGTTGTTTTCTAAGCTCTAGGCTCGCGGGTTCAAAAAACAATGCGAGGCGAGGTTGCTTCGGCTCCGCTCAGCTTCGTTTCCTCAGCCCTAGCTGCTTTCAGTCCGCTCGGGAGGAGGGAAAGGAGGTGGTGGCGGCAGCTTGCGTTGTTTTCTGAGCTCTAGGCTCGCGGGTTCAGAAAACAATGCAAGCTGCCACCACCAACTCCCCCTCCTCCTGAGTGGACTGAAAGCAGCTGGAGCTGAGGAAATGAAGCTGAGCGGAGCTGAAGTGACCTCGCCTCGCGTTGTTTTCTGAACCTGTGAGCCTAGAGCTCAGAAAACAATGCAAGCTGCTGCCACCACCTCCTCCCCCTCCTCCCGAGCGGATTGAAAGCAGCTAGGGCTGAGGTAATGAAGTTGAGCAGAGCCGAAGCAACCTCGGCTCGTGTTGTTTTCTGAGCCTAGAGCCTAGAGCTCAGAAAACAATGCAAGCCGCCACCACCACCTCCCCCTCCGCCCAAGTGGACTGAAAGCAGCTGGAGCTGAGGAAACGAAGCTGAGCGGAGCCGAAGCGACCTTGCCTCGCATTGTTTTCTGAGCCCGCGAGCCTGGAGCTCACAAAACAACACAAGCCGCCACCACCACCTCCTCCTGAGCGGACTGAAAGCAGCTAAGGCTGAGGAAACGAAGCTGAGTGGAGCCGAAGCAACCTTGCCTCGCATTGTTTTCTGAGCCCGCGAGCCTAGAGCCAGGGCGCTCTCATTGCACGGCAGAGCTTCTTGTCTCAGGAAACACCGGGCATCATTGCTGCCCCCTGAGGGGAGGGCGATTCTGGGCTGCGCAATTGGGGGACTTCGTGGCTTTGGGTGGGTGGGAGCGAGGATGTTGACTTTAAGCGCTGCCGATCAAGTGTTTCACAAATACCAGTGGGACCTCCATCCACCACCACCCCTCCCTCTTTTGCCTCCTTCCTTCTGATCAATCAGGTTTTCCCAGTATTTGCTCACAGCTGCGTTTTCTCTTCTGCTGTGCTAGGCATTGAACGCGGGGATTTCTGATTCCCCTTACACATGCGTGGATATGCCACGGGGAATTTTCTTCCAAATGCCCCACTGGCAGACAACACTGACTTT